>CM060351.1:110798424-112072262 GCA_030545235.1 Helianthus tuberosus
ATGGTTTCAACTTAGAGCTCTCAAAAATCAGAATTCTTGTAAGTTTTGCATTGGGGTGTTGGGGTATTTATAGTATTCGGTCCACCGTTGAGATCGTTTCTTGGAAAAGGGGAAACGATCAAGGCCGTACATGTGTTGGAACCTTATGGTGACTAAAATATGATCTTATCAGCTGACTAAGCATTTTAGAACATGTGGTTGAGGTTGTAACAGCTGCAGCCTGCTGTTTAGAAACTCTGAATCTGGTCAGCAGACCCCTAGCGCACCGCTACGCTTAAAGTGTAGCGCACCGCTAGGCACTATTTCGGCAGAATTACACTTTTGGTCCCTGAACTGTATTTAGGCCATTTTCGACACGTTTAAGGCCCGTTAACCCCATTTCAAAGCTCTAAAATGAAGTTAAAGTATAGGGAACTTAAAATGTGTTCAAAAATATCTCGGATGTCGGTTCGTTTGGCCGTACGAACGCGATGTTCGCTTAATTACGACGGAATGCGCATAAGCGCGAAAAACGAACCAAATGACGAAACGAATGGATTTTTCTTAAAGCGAACACTCAAATATAATATAGTCATGCTTATATAAATTTTTGGATGTCCGGATGTATTCAGAACGTAAGTTATGCGTAAAAATGCAAACTTGTGCACTTTTTGACACTTTTAGTCCCTGAATGACACAAAAGTTTATTTTAGCATACCGAACACCTCAAAGCCTATTTCTAAGCTATGTAAAGGATATTTGTGGTATGTTTAACTTATGGTCATGCTCCAGAAGGTCTGTTACAGTTCAGATTGGCATACTTTCGCAGTTTGTCAACTTTAGTCCCTGTAAGCGATTAAACTTTGATTTCACCACACCAAACCTTCCAAAACTTATATCTAAGTTATGTAAAGGTTATTTAAGGTATGTTAAGCCTATTTCACTATTCCGGAGTGTTCGTTGGATTAAACTGGTTATATCTACACATCAGAGCGCGTATAACCCTCCAGAAAGCGATTTAAAGCTTGAAATCGAACAGGAATTGATATGTGTAAACGATACACATATTTTTACAAATCCCAAGTATGAAATACTATATTTCATTGGTTTGGCATTTGTCTGATGGTTGGAGTGACACGGGTGTTACATTATTGCACGTTGACTTTGACTGTTAGTTGTTTGACTTGTTTAACTTGTAACTGTACACGTTATATTATAATGAAACGCATTGTGTTTGCATGATTATGTGCTTGGTTGTATAACATGAAACCTGTTGAAAACTTAAACTGTTAGCACACAACAGGACTCGACGAAACAGAAGTCCGTTTCGCCAAGCCCAGTTTCGCCAAGCCCATTAAGGGCCCAGAACGGTAATTCGTGTATATTAACGTGAACCGACTTCCTGTTTCACACGTTGAACAAAAATAGAAACCCTAGAACTCTCCACTTTGAAAAGGCGATAACTATCTCCCACAATCATCTTTCTCTCTCGAATCCTCCCGTGTTCATCCCGGATATCTCGGTTAGTGCGTGCTCGTCTAATCGGTTTCCCTTGTCCTTTGATTTCTTTACACATGTGGTGTTTATGTTTGATGATTTTGTCTCATGATTGTTTGGATTTGTTTGTGATGATGATGATATGATCCTTGTTTCATTGATGGTTCGGTTGTGATGCATAGATTAATGATTTGGTAATATAAGACTCATTAGGTTGATCGATGATTGATGATTGAATGATTTCTGTAAACTGATTGAATCGGCGATTAGGGTTCTGCACGTAACTGATTTGCGACGAAACTGCTTTGGGGCACGAAATGGAATTTACGGCGAAACAGGGGTGTTTCGCCAAGGGTTAACGACGAAACAGGGGTGTTTCGCCTAGAATGTAATCGACGAAACAGAAGTATTTCGTCGAAGGGTTTCACGGCGAAACAGGGGTGTTTCGCCGACTGGGTAAACTGTTTGGTAATTTGATTCTGTTAAGCTTAACTGAGTTAACTAACTGCTGTTAGATGCTACGCCTGATCATGTATACGTGCAATGTGCTACTTGGTGATTTTTGATGCATTGTCCACTATGATTATACTTATGTGCCAACTTCGTAAATACAAACTGATTAAGTATACGTGCACACTTTAGGACGAGATTGACTTACTTTGAGCACATACTTAGCATACCGAGCGAAACAAGGTGAGTTCACACTCTTACCAAGGCATGGGATTCCCGGGGTTGGGAATGGGTTTGGATGATTACTTATGCTTAAACTGTTATTGGAAATTACGTACCATGGACCTCGGGAGAGGAAGGTTATTTGTAGATACTGCTAGACTAGTGATACATAAACTTCTCTTCGCACACACGCCAGGAATGGCTGCGATAATAGAACTAATCTTCGCACACATGCCTGGAATGGCTGCGAACCATACTTTAAGCTTCGCACACATGCCGGGTGGGCTGCGATACAAATATACCTAGTCTAGAAAACATGGGAAACCCCCACAATCTTCGCACACATGTCTAAGAGACTGCGATTCCAGTACATACGATATATGAGTTACTAAACGAACATACGGTTTACAATACAATTACTATAACTGAACAGCCAACTGTGAACTCGCTCAACTAGTTGTTGACTCTCTGTTACATGCCTTGCAGGACCCTAGGTACTTATGGAGTTTGCACGGGAGGCGCGGTCGTTGTGGACATGGATCGTGAATGTTTTGTTAAACATTTTGACATTTTGTACTTATACTTATGATTTGGTTTACTTTTATGCTTCCGCTAAACATAGATACTATACTTTGGTTTTTGGTACACCTTTCATATTGGTTGGTTGAATTACTCTTGCTATTTACATTGTTCAATATGATTGGTGGCTTGATCCTGGTCAGTCACGCCTCCAAGCGGTGGTACTCCGCGTGTGGATTTTGGGGGTGTGACATCAAACATCGCTCACTTGCGTTGCTATGTGAGCCTTCAAGCCTGGTCACTTGTACAAGATCTTCAGATCTTAATACAACCTATCAAAACCCAGATGAATAGGATATTGAGACTTGTGTACATCGTCCTACACAAGTTCCCTAAGGTTATCGTATAGTGGGAGCCATATTCGCTCTATGAAGTAGCGAATACCGTCTGATTCTGCTGCAAGTTGTCTTTCCATGCCTTGCATGGATTCCACTTGAAGATTTTCTTCCTTCAATGCTTCGTTTTTGGCAGAACGAATCTGATCAGGTAGGCTAGAGTCGATGGTGAGCTGCAAGGCTCGTACACGTTTAGGTTACATAGTCGTGATCGTTCAAGAGTTCCATCCAGCGACGCCGTTGCATGTTTAGCTCTTCCGGATCAAAGATAGGCTGGAGGCCCTTGTGATCGGTCTAAATAGTGCATTTGGTACCGTCCAAGTAATGCCTCCAAACTTGAATTCCAAAGGCCATGGCTTTCACCCCAGGTTGTGAGTCGTGAAATCCTTCTCGGGAACCTTCAACCGTCGAGGAGCGTAAAACTGGAAAGCTGAAAATCACTTGTACTGTTGAGTAAGACAGTATTCAGTGCATCGTAGAGTTTGGTTCCAAAAGCTGGGAAGGCGTTCTCCTGTTTTTTTATCCTCTACAAACACACAGCACCCTGTTGTGTTAAAGCGATAAAAGCTGTGCGATCTTTGAAAATACCATGGTGAATCTGCGATGGTTCATAGCGAGACCAAGAAATTGTCACACCTCCGAAGGACTCTTTGGTGCCGATAAATTTCCAATAGAATGGATCTTAGTAGAAACCGCATATATTCCCAATTCGTTGACTATGAGACCAAGAAAGTTTACTTCTCGAATCCAGAAACCACACTCAGGAAGACTCCTCGTGGAGTTGCTCCTCCCTCAGGGGCTCCAAGTTATGATACAAGTGCTGCTCATGGTGTCCCTTTCTTTAGAAAAAGATTCAAATGTCCTCAGTATGCATGGTTTGCGAATTCGGCGAGATGAGGTTGACACGTGTGATTTATGTGTTCCATGAAGCTGCTGGTTTGCGAATTCGGCGTAATGGCCGTGCTGTGTTCGAAATGCCGTTTCAGAAACATCCTCTTCTTAGACTTCCATCTGATGATTGCCCGATCTTAAGTCGATTTCCGAGTAGAAGCTTGACCATTGCAGCTGGTCAAGAAGGTTGTCGATGCGAGGTAAAGGGTGACGGTTCCCAACTGTCACCTTATTGAGTCTACGGTAACCGATATACGTATGAAAGGATTCATTCTTCTATTCCACAAACAGAGCTCGAGCTCCCCAAAGCAAGGGGCTAGATCAGTTAACACCCTTGTCCAGTAGTTCCTGAAGTTGATTAAACGGTTCTTGCACCCTTCCTGATGCGAGATGATAAGGGGTACTAGAAATCAGAGTTGCTCCTGTCGTGATACAAATCGATAGATCTTCACTCTTCCTCTCCTCAGGCTGAGCACCTATAACCAGTGATAGGATGGTAGGATAGCTGAAACGCTTCTCGATTTCCTTTGTCGAAGGGGTATTGATAATCAGTGAATCTCCACCAGGGAGAGGTATTCTAGTGATTCTGTCTTTACGAGAGTTTCTGCTCGATGCTTGGACAACCAGTCCCTACCAACATCCATATCAAAGCTTCCAAAAGTAATAGGAAAAGAGTCAATGTCGATCACTGAATCTGAAAGATCAAGTTGCACCCTAGGTAAACGAGTGAGGCTTGAATTTGATCTGCCAGCAGAAAATCTTGCAACGTGCTTGATCTCATGAAGTATCGGAGTGGAACATAACAGAAGTTGAATGGGTTAATCCTATAGATCACTATGTTGTTGTCACACTTGAAGGCCCTTCTACGAGCACCACTTCCATTGGCGTTGTCATTGTTACGGGAATTCCCAATACTGTCACGATTCTTGTGGTTGTTAACGTTGTGTCTTAACAGTGGCCAATCCTTATTAAAGTCACCTTTATTTCCATACTGTAGGCTACGATTGCGAGTACCTTGATGTCGCCGTTGCTGTTTCCTCTAATGTCGTTGCTTGTAATGAAGCCCTGCGATCTTTCACCAAAAGGGTCCATCTTTTCACATTCCGTGTCTCGTTCTAAGGCACTACCCATTGTGCTAACTGTTACACATTCCACACTATAGTCAATTGTCGTCGTTTATGTCCCGATTGATTCATAAGAGTTGGCTCCCAGAAGTCGCTGACTAGGGTTAAGGACTCGATTGAAGTCAATTTGCTGGTGTTCGTTGCCGGTAATCTGGGTCCTCCTAATACTGTGGTCGGTAAGGTACTATGCTTATCCTCTTGCCCATCGATCTTGCAAGTTGATTGAGTAATACACGGTATGCAACTAGAGTGTTGCAGAAACGATCGTACTTCGGGATCTAAGGCGTTAATACGTGGGATTCAAGTAAACGAAGAAAGTGAGGAAGGTATAGACCAAGCATTCAATGGTTCGATAGCTAAGTCAAGACGTTCATATTAACACCTAACATTCTTATACGGTTTGCTAGACGTTCAGATGAGTGTTCAGGTAGCACTCCATAGCATCGAGATTCGTAAGGATTCAGAGAGAAGTGAAAAGATCACACTCGAGTAGGAGACAACCACTGCTATGACTCCTATAGATTTGTTACGTTTCTCATTGATCGAATAACGGAACAGAACCCCTTCTTCACTTGTTAAGCCTCACTGGGACTCACATGCACCCCACATTAGTATTATGTGTGCACCCACAATAATATTGTGATTTGCATGCTCATCTCAGTTCCTCCTAACTCATGTCAAATGCTTCCTCAAACTCAAATGTTAAACGGAGGTTGTCAAATGACGAGATCACAGAAATCCAAGGACTACAATACACTAACAACGCATCATAATGTAAGCAAGCAGTTCATGTCATTATGCTATAGTGACGAGTGTGTGTCCCTATGCTACATCATAAACAAGTGTGTACTAGTCATATAATGTATGCAGCGGGTGAAAAAGATGAACCTTGCAATCTGGAGCTGAGTGTCATGGTCGTATTCACGTATTCAGAACTGTTCGGTTATAGTCTGGTTTTATAAAACATTTTTAAAACCAAGTTCATTATAACCAGTGGCTCTGATACCAATCTGTCACACCCCCAAAAATACTCCAAGAGGAAACCCCCGCGAGGCGTGTGACATACCATGATCTAGCCACCAATCACATTGAACTCATATAAGATTTTAAATAAAACTTTCATTCATTAAGATAAAGCGTTACATTACATAAAGTATAACTCTACGTTTTCAGCGGAAGCATAAATCATTAGGTATACATTTCGTAAACCAAGCGTATGATAGTTATTAGACTCGTCTCGTGTTTCCCATGTGTCTCAACATATGACCACTCCAACTTCCCAGACAGCAAGTTCCACGTTCTCACAAATCTATAACCTGCGAGCATGCAAACAAGTGTAACAGACAACGCTGGTGAGTTCACAATTTTATGAAAACATTTGGTTACCAAGTGTTTAATCCAGTTTAATAACAATTCTGAAAGTAATGTTGATAATAACTCGATACCGTACAAGATTGCTCCATATTGTTTTGCCCATCCCCAATGCCCCCTATCAAAGCATTGGTCATGCTTAACGTCATTAGTTCACGCACGTCCTCTCAGGTACGGTGTGAGGTTGCCAAGCCTAATAGCGCTATCAACTAATACCCCGTTACCTCTCAGGTAACTAATTCGGTAAAAGATGGGACTTAAGGTGATAGGAAATGAGTGTATTATCCAACATCCCAGTTTTACCCACCAGACTTATTCCTCTCAGGAATACCCATTTGATTGTCCCACCCACCGGGACACATGCTCAAGAGAAGTGAACTCACCTTAGATTGCTCGGTATGTTATGTTATATTACCTGTTCCAAGTTGGGCAACCATACCCTACCGTGGTTACCAAAGACAGTCAGTTTCATATACACATAAATGACGTATACGTCATACACGTTTCACAAGTTGCATACAAGCAAAACTTACATCGTTATGCAAGCCATAACAGGAAATCATTCAACAATCCATATCATTATATAAAAAGTATTTACGTCATATGCAAGTTCATGTTTCACAAATCACATAACAGTTGGATTTGGTACAAGCATTCATTTATTCAACATCCACCATGTAATGTAGGTCATCCATTGGTAATGATCAAGGAGTTCGGTTTACGCATTAGTTGACATATAAATCCATAAACATCTGACCACATAATAACTCAGAGCATTAGACGTCCAAGTGTGTGTGATTTCATAACGGCTCTAATATGCAATTCCGCCCAATCACGAGGTGTATGCATATGTGTATGTGTGGCCCAATTGTACCAAGTCTAAAGGACTTGTGCGACTCAGGACTTAATGTGCGATTCCAGACATTTTGTGCGATCCACATCAAATTGTGCGACCAGCTTGTGCGATTTCAAACTAACATGCAAGGCCCAACATGACTGGCCCATTTATGTGATGTGCGATTGGCCTCAACTTGTACGACCAGCTTTGGCTTGTGCGACCCATGTGATGTGTGGTTGGTCCGCATATATGGTCAGTTACTCAATTCCACATTATTTGGTCAATCAGTTACATAATCAAACACTTTCCATACAATTAAGTACCCAATTTAATATAACATCAAATCATTCAATAGTCATGATTTTCCCAACATGATCTCATTATATAATCAACAACCAAAATCAACACCCTAAACTCAATATCCAGTTGGATTGACTCACAACATGTTCCAACTATGCGGCCCTAGTTCACTGTCATCGCTAGTTAACATTATAAACACTTAATCACCATTCATTACGTTAATCAGTAATTCATCATCAATCAGTTTGTATACGAAACATTATATCATGAGTTTATCTACAAGTTATTGATTCTAGTTCATTCAATCCACATGCTTTCTATCAGTTGCCATACATGAATGACTCCCAAGATGATTCATACGAACTCAGACAAACAAAACACAATCATATGTAGTTCACAGAGATTCAATGAATACAAGATAAGCATACTAACCAATCTATGAGAAGTTGGGGAAAGTGTTAGCGCCGAGAAGAAGCTTCAATCTTGAGAGGAGGCTGTCCTCGAAGGTTAGAAGGGATTAGGGTTTGTTATTTCATGCAACTTGTAATTAGATGGCAACCGATCCATCTCTTATGCGCGATAAATGAGGGAACCTGGGCTCAGGCTTGTTTTGGGCTCGGTTTAGGTTTGGGCCTGTAACATCTGTGCTTGTAATCATTGTGAACAGTACAATTATCAATAAAACAATGTTATTTGATTCCAATGTTTGTTTATTTATGTTTTACATTTTTTCATGTTTTGACTTTTATTCAATTTCAAACTCGTTATCGCTTTCTGGAGAGTTATACGCAAACTGGTGCGTAAACGTAATCAGTTTAATGCGGAAAATACTCCGGAACATCAACATATACTTAACATACCTTAAATAACCTTTACATAACTTAGAAATAAGTTTTGAAGGCTTTGGTATGGCAAAAACAAGTTAATTCGTCTACAGGGACTAAATTTGACAAACTGCGAAAGTATGCCAATTTGAACTGTAACAGACATTCCGGAACATGACCATAAGTTAAACATACCATGAATATCCTTCACATAGCTTAGAAATAGGCTTTGAGGGGTTCGGTGTGCTAAAATAAACTTTTGGGTCATTCAGGGACTAAAAGTGTCAAAAAGTGCATAAGTTTGCACTTTCGTGCATAACTTACGTTCTGAATACATCCGGACATCCAAAAATTTATGTAAGCACTAAAATATTTTATTTTAGTGTTTGGCTTGAGAAAAATCCATTCTTCGCGTCATTTGGATCGTTTTTCGCACTTATGCGCATTCCGTCGTAATTAAGCGAACGTCGCGATCGTATGACCAAACGAACTGACATCCGACAAATTTTTGAGCATGTTTCATGTCCACAATGTTTAGGCATCATTTTAGGGCCATAAAGTTGGCTTTACGGGCCTTAAAAGTGTCAGAAATGGCCTTAAAACACAACAGGGACCAAAACTATCATTTCTAAAAGTTTGTTCTGATCAGACATGGCCATGCGGCCCGCGTAAATTTTATGTGCATCTTTACGCGGCCCGCATCAGGCTCCCAGAACAGATAAGACTGATTAGTCAGCAGATTTCAGCTGATTAAACCTCATCCATACACTCACACTTGCCCTTTCAGCTCATGAGAGGCCATTTTTAGTTACCACAACTTTCCAACAAATGTACGCACGAGATTCGATCACATTTTCCAAGAAACGATCCTAATGGTTCGGGAAA
The DNA here is from genome assembly GCA_030545235.1 of Helianthus tuberosus. Classification (NCBI taxonomy): domain Eukaryota; kingdom Viridiplantae; phylum Streptophyta; class Magnoliopsida; order Asterales; family Asteraceae; genus Helianthus; species Helianthus tuberosus. The sequence goes on from CM060351.1 coordinate 110,807,720, forward strand.
TCCTAAAAATACCCATCACATTTTCACTCATTCCTCATAAGAATCTGATCAAAAAGACTCTAAGTTGGAACCATTGTTTCATACCTGAGTTATTTTGATCTAGATTAGCATTCGGGGACCCTTCGTAAGTATTCTTTCGTTCTTTTATTGCTTTTCGAGTCCGAAAGTCAAACTTTGTTTGACTTTCTGCATTGACCAGTTTATGGTCAATGCGAAGTTCATTTGAACTTCGCAACGTGATTGTAATCACGATGGTTATAGTCCCTTGGGACTATGCCTATTGATTACCACGTTGTCTAGGGTCGTAAGGGTAAGCGATCTAATAAATCGCTTATACCTTCGAACCCGACCCATTTGGTCGATCATTAGGATCCGACAAAACACATTAGGTGACCATAGTATATAGGGAATAACCCTCCGAGGTTATACCTTATGGTCGCTTCGTTTAAGTAGTTGTATGATAGGTAGTTTATATGCCTTAGGTAAATTACCAAAATACCCCTTTGATGCCAAAATTCGTTTTAAACATATGTAACATAAATTTTGACATCTAAACTGATTTGACAACCATATTAGACATGTTAAGGCATATTTTACTTGTCATAGGACTAGTTAGGCGTTCCAACGCGTTTTACGCGAACGAAGCGTTAAAGTAGCCTAAGCTACCTAAACGGGTCGTAATGGGTCACAAACACTTAGGTTAAGTTTCGTTTTAGTATGTGGGCTTTGTTAAACCATATTACACGAGTCTCCATACTCGTTTGGTCTACGAACCCTCATTCTATTCGATCCTCCGATATTAGGTCCGGTTTATTAACATAGTTACCTATATTAGGTGCCGTTTGATTCCGTGATCTCTAGCATTGCTTGGTGGATATCTTAGGACTTCTGAGCAATCTAAAGTGAGTACATAGACCGCTCTTTTACTGTTTTCCAAACTGTTTTGGGGTGAAACACATGTGCCTACCTGTTACTTTCATGCTTTTCATGCTTTCATATCATATGCCTGCTATGTTCGTTAGTACATTATAGTACATGATTTCATTACATTTCATGCTATGTATGCCCATTGTGTGCGTACTTAGTACATTGTTTTACATTACATTTCATGCTATGTATGCCCGTTGTGTGCGTACTTAGTACATTGTTTTACATTACATTTCATGCTATGTATGCCCATTGTGTGCGTACTTAGTACATTGTTTTACATTACATTTCATGCTATGTATGCCCATTGTGTGCATACTAAGTACAGTTGCTTTCATCACATGTTTACATTTTGGTATGACATTTGGGTTGTTGACAATGGAACAATACATTCATTAAGACTAGCTACGCCGTTCGTTGTTAGGTAGTGGTACCATAGGAATTGACAACTCCCGTTCCGGACATCCTAGGTTGGTTTGGATGAAAGGAATGACCGAATTCGATATACATAACTTAGATAAACCTTTAATTTGTTTAAGGGTTTTTCGCCACAGTCTCAAGGCTTAGATGTATGCATTCTCACAATACCGCATAGATGTTTATATCAGTATAGCATGCATTTGTTCCACAAAACATAGCTTTGATTTAAACCATGTTTTACTTCAATACTTTATTTTTGTGCATATGGTTTAGTTAATATCTTTTCACTAGCCATACATATCATTTTGGGTTACACATTACATGATTTACATTTGACACATAAACATTTTTGACATTGGTTACACATTACATGATTTACATTTGACACATAAACATTATTGACATTGGTTATACATTACATGACTTACATCTTGACAATAAACATTTTGACATATTATTCAATACGTTTGGCAATTGGCTTAAACATAGACATCTTACATTGTTGGTTTGGTTTGAGTAAGTGATTTAAGTAACGAGGCGTGTGTAATATGATACAAGCATGGTGGATACGCCGCTGGTACTTCCTATATATAAGTGATTGTATGGTATTACATATCGTAGCGTTATTTGAATCATTTCAATTTGGACATATAACATTTTATACAAATAACATACTTTTCACAAGACATTAATTTACAAACAACTTATTTTATACAAACTCATTTTACATGGTTATTCACTTAACCATACATTATTCTCTTATTATCTGATCTTATCGTTTTTCAAATGATTTACAAGACAAAGCAAATTGCAAGCTTCATGACTAAACATTTTCTCAAACATAAGTCATGAATTCTGTTTTCACAAAACCTATGTATCTCACAGGCATTTTTATGCTGACGTACCTATTTTCACATGTGTTTTCAGGAGATGATGCATAGGACTTATCAAGATACACATAGGCGGACTTGGGCCTTAGTGACAATAAAAGATGCAAGACTAGTTATTTATGTTATGTTTCTTTGATTGTCAAGACATTGTAACTCTTTAAATAAATAAAACAATATTTCAATTTCCATGTGTTATGAAACAATGATTCTGTTACAACACTCCCCGACGTTTTCCGCCACGTTTTGTTGTTCTACGTGGTCGGGGTGTGACAGAAAAGTTGGTATCAGAGCTCATGGTTATAGGGAATTAGGTTATTAGTAATACTTTGACCTACTCTATAACCTTCCTAGGACCCTAACGCGAGTTTACTTGCGTTTAGTCATAAAACAATACCGTCACATATCCTTAGGCGACGACCTCAACAAGAACATAAATTTCACAATCGCTTTGAAAACTAATCATCTGTTCTAGGATGATTGATTACTAGGTTTTGAACCCTCTATTGTAAGGTTTTGAACCCTCTGTTATAAGGTTTTGAACCCTCTAAGTTTTCAAATCTCGTCAAAGTTTGGATCGTATAATGTGAACACGTGCAAACTGGAAGAGTGAATGCTTGTACCCTGTGTTTTCTGTCGAAGGCTAGAGTGTTCGTACAAATCCGCAGTATCAGACCAGTCACTCTTACCTGGGAACTCTTGGGGTGAGTGTTCACTTATAGGCAAGCATGTCTTCAGTGATACATTAATATGACCCGTTTACTTTGATTTGTCACCGTCTCATTTGTTTGCCTTAGGTAACAAACAAATGGTCGCAATTTTTATGCATTGCCATCCTGCTTTGATTGTCTGATAACCTTTCACTTGTTTCTTCCTATGTCTTTCATTTTCTTCTAGAATGTCTCTTCCTCTCAGCAACGGTCAAATGTCCGAGCAAACAGCCAAATTTGCCCAGCGATTAGGCGAAGTGATTCTGAAGACTGTGGATTTAGGCATTGCCATGTATCGTCTCCAGGCTGAAGCCACTCAAGAATCACCAAAGGAGACAGAAGCCAGGCCTTCACCAAAACCAAAGAAACGTAAAGCTTCAAAGAATCCCGTAGCGGTTGCACCAAAACAGGCAAGACCTAGCCAAGTGACAGCACCATCAGCCAAGAAACCAATCGAGGAATCAAAGACCATGGATGAACGATCCCCTAGGAAGTCAAATAAGCGAAAGGCTTCTCAGAACTTCGCCGTGGTCGCTCACAATGGTCAAGCCGTCCCCAACCAACCAGCTCAACCCCCTGCTAGGAAGCCATACGTGGAACTGCACCCTTGTGCAACCAATGTAGCCTTCATCATCACGCTAGGGTGAGGTGCCGCAAATGCCAGATTTGTGGACTTATAGGTCATACAGCAAGGGTTTGCCCAACTGTAGCTGTACCAAATCAAGCTGGCGACAATCCTGCTCAAGCTCGTTTCTCACGAGGGTCTTGCTACAACTGTGGCGAGATGGGCCATTTCCAAAGGGATTGCCCAAAGCTTGCTAATGCAAATCTGACCCACGGATGAGCAGTTGGCTGAGTAGAAGATGTTGCTATTTTATGCTTTTGTTTCTTTCGTTTTCTAGTAATGTGAAACAATCAGTTTTATTCATAAATAAAGTTGTTGTTCGCAATTCTGATATACAAGTATAGTTACATGTGTGTATGGCTTTTCCCTATAGTACCTACATTAAGGAACTATGTTCCTTACAAACCACCCTTGTGATTCTCTCATTCAAATGATCGCTCATGATTCCCTCGAAAATTTTAAGTACTCGTTTCATTCTAAGATACGAAGTACAGAAAAATAAAGTGACATTATGAGTAATCATGCTCCTGCACATTTGTGCCTTTGAATCCTTGGTTAGATAACTAAGGGTAATTTCAAATCTCATACCCATTACGTTTTGATTTTTCAACATACACAGTACAAGTATTTCAAAAACAATCTTCATGATCTCAAAACATTTCATATAGTTTGAAAACAAATTTTTTCAAATACATTGTCTATGTTATTTCAAAAACATTGGTTATGTGTTCAAAAACAACTTTCATAATTTCATAATATTTCATATAGTCTGAAAACAATATTAACACAGTACATTTTCTTATCAAGTGCATGATTTCGAGAAGCATCATTCATGTCTTTCAAAAACCTTGTACATGATTTCAAAATTTATCTCGCATGATTTTAAAACAATTTTTTTTTATATATACCTACCTAATACACCTACTCTATGATTTCAAAAGTAATATATATAAGGTTTCAAAAACATTGAACACATTTTTAGAACCCCATGCATAGTTTTCCAAAAATATTTTCTTCATACATTGACTTAACTTTCAAATTTCGCTTCATATGTCGCCTTGGCATATCTGGCATCTCAACTTCATAAGCATTTTACCACATGTTTTGACCTAAGCACATCAAGTGCAAGGTTTCAAAACATCTTCAACTTCTAAAATCCATATGGGATCTTTTTATCTTCACATTTAGACCCTTGTGGATGATTATCATTCAAATCAGAGTCCTTGATTGGATTCCTTTTGTACCTAAATTCGAACATTTCGGTTTCTTATAATCGAAATCGAATTTTTCTTTTAAAAATCTTTCTATCGTTATAGTTAGATTCTTGATAATGTTTAAAGTACCAAATGAAATCCACGAGATGGATTCCTAGTGTGCCTTAAATACATGTGCTCTGTTAGCAGAACAAATTTTTAGTTAAACAATTTTGTGGTTATGTGACTATGTGTTTATACACCTTATGTTTTCTTTTATGCATTTTGTGCTTTTACACTATGGATATTCGTTATCCAAATCCTCGTAGAATCTTTCATATCTTCATATGAGGGATTCGTAGCAGGATATTCAAAAGGTACTACCTTAAATCCTTAATGGGCTTCTATGTAATAGTTAAGACCCTTGGATTATATAGTACCGCTCCATGATTCATAAGAGACCCTTTTAGTGGTCTAGTCAAAAAGATTGATTCAGAATCTGGTTAAAAAAAATGACATATGGTGATATGGCTGACAGACTCCTTGATTGTCTATTTAGATCATTTATTGATTTAGTTAAAAAGACTCTATGGCGGTCTAGTCACACTCATCACAGGTTTGTTCATTTGGTTTTACCCTACACATTATAAAATAGACTGTGTGAACTATGCAAGGAATTGTCTAATTATGGACGCGTACATAATTATGAAATTCAGTGCACGGAAACCACAGTAAGATTTATTATGTGTAAGAACCGATAGTGGCAACAATAACGAAACGTGAACAATGTACAGGAGGTATGGTGGACGCACCAATGACGCTTCATATACTTGTATATAAGTATCCCTCTTACATTGCAAGCATGATGTTATTAAAGTTACTAGAAGTTCAGAACCCTAACCAATGTTGTTCGATCTTTTCAAGTTCACGTTTTAAACTCTCACAAGTTTCCTCTAAATAAATTTCGGGACGAAATTTCCACAAGTAGGGGACACTGTAACATCTGTGCTTGTAATCATTGTGAACAGTACAATTATCAATAAAACAATGTTATTTGATTCTAATGTTTGTTTATTTATGTTTTACATTTTTTCATGTTTTGACTTTTATTCAATTTCAAACTCTTTATCGCTTTCTGGAGAGTTATACGCAAACTGGTGCGTAAACGTAATCAGTTTAATGCGGAAAATACTCTGGAACATCAACATATACTTAACATACCTTAAATAACCTTTACATAACTTAGAAATAAGTTTTGAAGGCTTTGGTATGGCAAAAACAAGTTAATTCGTCTACAGGGACTAAATTTGACAAACTACGAAAGTATGCCAATTTGAACTGTAACAGACATTCCGGAAGATGACAATAAGTTAAACATACCATGAATATCCTTCACATTGCTTAGAAATAGGCTTTGAGGGGTTCGGTGTGCTAAAATAAACTTTTGGGTCATTCAGGGACTAAAAGTGTCAAAAAGTGCATAAGTTTGCACTTTCGCGCATAACTTACGTTCTGAATACATCCGGACATCCAAAAATTTATGTAAGCACTAAAATATTTTATTTTAGTGTTTGTCTTGAGAAAAATCCATTCGTCGCGTCATTTGGATCGTTTTTCGCACTTATGCGCATTCCGTCGTAATTAAGCGAACGTCGCGATCGTACGACCAAACGAACTGACATCCGACAAATTTTTGAGCATGTTTCATGTCCACAATGTTTAGGCATCATTTTATGGCCTTAAAGTTGGCTTTACGGGCCTTAGAAGTGTCGGAAATGGCCTTAAAACACAACAGGGACCAAAACTGTCATTTCCGAAAGTTAGTTCTGATCAGACATGGCCATGCGGCCCGCGTAAGTTTTATGTGCATCTTTACGCGGCCCGCATCAGGCTCCCAGAACAGATAAGACTGATTAGTCAGCAGATTTCAGCTGATTAAACCTCATCCACACACTCACACTTGTCCTTTCAGCTCATGAGAGGCCATTTTTAGTTACCACAACTTTCCAACAAATGTACGAACGAGATTCGATCACATTTTCCAAGAAACGATCCTAACGGTTCGGGAAATCCTATAAATACCCATCACATTTTCACTCATTCCTCACAAGAATCTGATCAAAAAGACTCTAAGTTGGAACCATTGTTTCATACCTGAGTTATTTTGATCTAGATTAGCATTCGGGGACCCTTCGTAAGTATTCTTTCGTTCTTTTATTGCTTTTCGAGTCCGAAAGTCAAACTTTGTTTGACTTTCTGCATTGACCAGTTTATGGTCAATGCGAAGTTCGTTTGAACTTCGCAACGTGACTGTAATCACGATGGTTATAGTCCCTTGGGACTATGCCTACTGATTACCACGTTGTCTAGGGTCGTAAGGGTAAGCGATCTAATAAATCGCTTATACCTTCGAACCCGACCCATTTGGTGATCATTAGGATCCGACCAAACACATTAGGTGACCATAGTATATAGGGAATAACCCTCCGAGGTTATACCTTATGGTCGCTTCGTTTAAGTAGTTGTATGATAGGTAGTTTATATGCCTTAGGTAAATTACCAAAATACCCCTTTGATGCCAAAATTCGTTTTAAACATATGTAACATAACTTTTGACATCTAAACTGATTTGACAACCATATTAGACATGTTAAGGTATATTTTACTTGTCATAGGACTAGTTAGGCGTTCCGAACGCATTTTACGCGAACGACGCGTTAAAGTAGCCTAAGCTACCTAAACGGGTTGTAATGGGTCACAAACACTTAGGTTAAGTTTCGTTTTAGTATGTGGGCTTTGTTAAACCATATTACACGAGTCTCCATACTCGTTTGGTCTACGAACCCTCATTCTATCCGATCCTCCGATATTAGGTCCGGTTTATTAACATAGTTACCTATATTAGGTGCCGTTTGATTCCGTGTTCTCTAGCATTGCTTGGTGGTTATCTTAGGACTTCTGAGCAATCTCAAGTGAGTACATAGACCCCTCTTTTACTGTTTTTCAAACTGTTTTGGGGTGAAACACATGTGCCTACCTGTTACTTTAATGCTTTTCATGCTTTCATATCATATGCCTGCTATGTTCGTTAGTACATTATAGTACATGATTTCATTACATTTCATGCTATGTATGCCCATTGTGTGCGTACTTAGTACATTGTTTTACATTACATTTCATGCTATGTATGCCCATTGTGTGCGTACTTAGTACATTGTTTTACATTACATTTCATGCTATGTATGCCCATTGTGTGCATACTTAGTACAGTTGCTTTCATCACATGTTTACATTTTGGTATGACATTTGGGTTGTTTACAATGGAACAATACATTCATTAACATTAGCTACGCCGTTTGTTAGTAGGTAGTGGTACCATAGGAATTGACAACTCCCGTTCCGGACATCCTAGGTTGGTTTGGATGAAAGGAATGACCGAATTCGATATACATAACTTAGATAAACCTTTAATTTGTTTAAGGGTTTATCGCCACAGTGTCAAGGCTTGGATGTATGCATTCTCACAATACCGCATAGATGTTTATATCAGTATAGCATGAATTTGTTCCACAAAACATAGCTTTGATTTAAACCATGTTTTACTTCAATACTTTGTTTTTGTGCATATGGTTTAGTTGATATCTTTTCACTAGCCATACATATCATTTTGGGTTACACATTACATGATTTACATTTGACACATAAACATTTTTGACATTGGTTACACATTACATGATTTACATTTGACACATAAACATTATTGACATTGGTTATACATTACATGACTTACATCTTGACAATAAACATTTTGACATATTATTCAATACGTTTGGCAATTGGCTTAAACATAGACATCTTACATTGTTGGTTTGGTTTGAGTAAGTGATTTAAGTAACGAGGCGTGTGTAATATGATACAAGCATGGTGGATACGCCGCTGGTACTTCCTATATATAAGTGATTGTATGGTATTACATATCGTAGCGTTATTTGAATCATTTCAATTTGGACATATAACATTTTATACAAATAACATACTTTTCACAAGACATTAATTTACAAACAACTTATTTTATACAAACTCATTTTACATGGTTATTCACTTAACCATACATTATTCTCTTATCATCTGATCTTAACGTTTTTCAAATGATTTACAAGACAAAGCAAATTTCAAGCTTCATGACTAAACATTTTCTCAAACATAAGTCATGAATTCTGTTTTCACAAAACCTATGTATCTCACGGGCATTTTTATGCTGACGTACCTATTTTCACATGTGTTTTCAGGAGATGATGCATAGGACTTATCAAGATACACATAGGCGGACTTGGGCCTTAGTGACAATAAAAGATGCAAGACTAGTTATTTATGTTATGTTTCTTTGATTGTCAAGACATTGTAACTCTTTAAATAAATAAAACAATATTTCAATTTCCATGTGTTATGAAACAATGATTCTGTTACAACACTCCCCGACGTTTTCCGCCACGTTTTGTTGTTCTACGTGGTCGGGGTGTGACAGGGTCACATCTAAAATGGATAAGTATAGAAGAGTATGCAACTCGAGAATCATGTGCGGGACCCATAAGGTTTGGTCTAAGGAAGAGTATGCGACTCGAGAATCATGTGCGGCCACATCTAACACGTACATACCTAATACATTCACGTAACCTATAAACTCATAACCTTTCACTTATAATTGCTACCAAATATCCTAACATAGTTACCCATAACGTGAAACACAACACGAGTTAAAGGTGTTAAAGGTTTCAGAATCAAACGATGCTAACCTTGAAAGTTCGGGTTGTCACAAATATTGTTGGTGATGTCGGGTATGACTAAATCCTTTTGCTTAGCCATAAAAGCCATCACCTTTTTGTAAGAGTTTTGGTGGGAGTTCTTCCTTGTGTTACGGTTGGCAAAGGAGTTGGAAGACATCTACAAGGTCGATTAGAAGGAATGGTGAGACTTGATCAATGGTTAAAAATATATTTTGCACAATTATAGCATAATTATATGTCATATAAGCACGTACGGTTCAAGTAGTTTTCACTTAAATGAAGCATGTCATCACAATGTAACGAATATAGACTAAACAACAATGAAAGAGTTTAAATTTTTGTTGGTTCACGGATATTAGCATTTTAGGTTGCGAGAGTAGCATGACGTAACATATTCGAGGCTGAAAGGAGAAATGTTCAAACATAAAATACATAAAATGGATAAGTATAGAACAGGTTTGTTTTTTAAAAAATGGAATGTTCTAGAACGGAACTAAGACTAACCCAAAGTGGTCAAAACTTTTTTCGAGTTTGGGAATCATGCTTTGGCTTAATAGGTAGAATACTCTAGCCAAAATTTCGGTTGACAGTGTCACCCTTCCGGTTACTACATGTCCCTTGTCAAAAGGAAGTCCGAGACTTTGTAGAGATAGAAAATCGAGGAATGGAATTATCATCAAGATGTGGATATCACTTCTAACTTGATGGTGTCATTCCGAAACGTGGTTGGTACTTATCCGTCGAGGTAAGGAAATTCATCCTAACTCGTTGATAAGAGTCTTACAAGAAAATGAAGCTTTTGCAACCCTGGTAAAATGTTGCATTAGACTTTGAAAAAGTTGCATTAGGCATAATGCAACCTTTTGTCGGGGATTGCATCAGGCGTCGTTGCAATAGACCTAATGCAACCTTTTTAAGGCCTAATGCAACCTTTTTTCTGAAAGTGTTGCCTTTACTATTCAAATGCAACCTTTTTATATTCTAATGCAATTTTTTCTACTTTCAAATGTGTGACAACTGGCACTTTTCATGTAATTTCCGTACAACGTGAACAATAATTTGTACTTTATGACTGTGCATGATTGAACTAATGATATGAATGATTTCTTGTTTACTTTCAAAGACATACAAATACACTACATGTTGCATGTTGCTTATCATTATTAAATACAACCCGGAATAGTTCAATTAGTACACAAGACGAGACTAGCACAATAATCAGATAAACTGGAAGTACTGATGGGAGTTCGGTACTCAGACAGACATGTTGTTAGAACACAAAATGAGCCCCGGAACCAAGATTTACACTAGAATACTATGTAGGGAAGTAAGGGTTATAAAACCGCCTTCTGAGTGACAATTTAAGCATCAAAAAGTTCCCGAAACACACTCAAACTGCAGAATTCTGCAGAAAACAGCAAAAATCAGCTTATTAACATCAAAATATAATGCAGAAATGAGGTTTAATTGTACAGAATAACTTGTTAGGTGTCGGGAATGAAAACCGTCATAAAAGTTTCCACATAGCACACTAAATTGTGCAATTTAGCACCTTAACGAACCGGTAACCAAACGAACAACCGAACACTACCCGAAACACCAAAATTGAACTGGAAACATTGTTTTAACATCATAAAGCTAGTTATTATCACTAAACATCATAATACATCTCTAAACACTTAAACACATTAAACCCCTAAACTTAACCCTTAAATTGTAACTAAACTAACTAACTAATGGTTGAAACCTAACTAGCTACTCCCCCCCCCCCCTTTGGATGGTTACAAGTGGGTCCCATACCCCTTGATTTTCTTGAATATATTAATTGATATGTAACAAAGATATTAGAAACGTTTTCCATTGTTTAAACACTTGTTGGAGATTAAAAGGTACAAGATCCTTGAGACTATCCTACACTTATCATTCTTACACTTTCAAACTCACAACATCCTCTCTTCTTCCTTCCATACTCACGGCCCAAGCACCTTCTCCGTCTCCATCATTTTTCAACTCATTTCCAAGTAATTTAAGGTGTTCCTAAGGTGTATCAAGCTTACTTAAGGAGGTTGCAAGCATAGGAAGTTGAAGGACCTTCTCAAGGAGCTATTAACCATCACATTTCTTCTTCATCTTCTATCTTGATCTTCCCTAGCCCTTGTGCTAGTAGTAAGCTCCCTTGATCTTATTTTTACACTTGATTTTAGTAGTTAAAGTAAGAAGTAACAAGATAATCTAAAGAATCTCATCAAAACAAGAACATGAACATGAACATAAAGCTTGAAAACATTAAAATCTAAGTTTTTTAAGTGTATATGATGAACTTGTTTGTTGATTACTTGCATGTATGGTGTAGATCACCACATAAAGCTTGCTAGATGATGATTTAAAACATGATCTAACAAGTATGAGGATGAATCTTGAAAAATCTATGATGATCATCCTTTATGTAAAGAATGAACTGGAAGATGAACATGATTTTGTGTAGGATGATGATTCCTACAAGTTATGAATCTTAAAAATATAAGATTTCAAAAATAAAAGTTTCAAGACACTAAAGTTTACATCAAGATTCAACATGGTTTGGTTTTAAAAGAAAGTAACTATGTTTTATATGTTAAAATGAAGCTAGAAAGGTATGCGAAACATGAAAGATTCAAGAAGATAAATTTTTGCAAAAACATGTTATGTCACACCCCGACCACGTAAAACAACGAAACGTGGCGGAAACGTCGGGGAGTGTTGTAACAGAATTAATTGTTTCAAATCCATGGCAATTGAAGTTTCATTTTATTAATCAAACATGAAAGTTTACATTGTTTTAAACAAGAACCAAAGAGTACATAACATAAATTAACTAGTTCTTGTCTCGTTTTAAGTCACTAAGGCACAGGTCCGCCTAAGTATGTCTTGATAAGTCCTATGCATCATCTCCTGAAAACACATGTGAAAATAGGTACGTCAACATAAAAATGCCTGTGAGATACATACGTTTTGTGAAAACAGAATTCATGACTTATGTTTGAGAAAATGTTTAGTCATGAACTTTGTAATTTGCTTTGTCTTGTAAATAATTTGAAAAACGATAAGAACAGATGATATGTATAAATAAGAGAATAATGTATGGTTAAATGAATAACCATGTAAAATGAGTTTGTATAAGATAAGTTGTTTGTAAATCAATGTCTTGTGAAAAGTATGTTATTTGTATAAAATGTTATATGTCTCAAATTGAAATGATTCAAATAACGCTACAATATGTGATACCATACAAACACTTATATATAGGAAGTACCAGCGGCGTATCCACCATGCTTGTATCATATTACGTACGCCTCGTTACTTAAATCACTTACTCAAACCAAACCATCAAGATGAAATGTTTAACAATTGTAGAAATGTTTATGTATAGTCAAATGTCTATTGTCAAATGTAAATCATGTCAACAGATACTACTGGTTCACACGGTTCAATAGTTACAAATGGTTCATATAATCAAAGGGTTACGACGGTTCACATAGTCAAATGGTTACAACGGTTCAAAATGTAGTATAATGTGTTCATATGCTGGATGAGCATATGCAACAGAAATGCAATGTAAAACAATGTACTAAGTATGCACGTAATGGACATACATAGCATAAGTGTAATGTAAAACAATGTACTAAGTATGCACACAATGGGCGTACATAGCATGAAATGTATTGTAAAGTGATGTACTAAGTATGCACACAATGGGCATACATAGCATAAAATGTATTGAAATCATGTACTATAAATGTACTAATAAACATAGCAAGTATATGATGTGAAAACAGGAAAGCATGAAAGTAACAAGTAGGCACATGTGTTTCACCCCAAAACGTTTGGAAAACAGTAAAAGAGGGGTCTATGTACTCACTTGAGATTGCTTAGTAATCCTTGAGTAACAACCAAACAATGCTAGAGATCACGGATATCAAACGGCACCTAATATAGGTAACTATGTTAATAAACCGGACCTATATCGGAGGATTGGATAGGATGAGGGTTCGTAAACCAAACGAGTATAGAGACTCGTGTCATATGGTTTAACAAAGCCTACATACTAAATGAAACCTAGCCTAAGTGCTTACGACCCATTACGACCCGTTTAGGTAGCTTATGCTACTTTAACGCGTCGTTCGCGTGAAACGCGTTCGGACCGCTTAACTAGTCCTATGACAAGTAACATATGGCTTAACATGTCTAATATTGTTGTCAAATCAGTTTAGGTGTCAAAAGTAATGTTACATATGCTTAAAATGAATTTTGGCGTCAAAAGGGCATTTTGGTAATTTACCTAAGGCATATAAACTACCTATCATACAACTACTTAAACGAAGCGACCATAAGGTATAACCTCGGAAGGTTATTCCCTATATACTATGGTCACCTAATGTGCTTGGTCGGATCCTAATGATCGACTAAACCGGTCGGGTTCGAAAGTATAAGCGATTGTTTAGATCGCTTACCTTACGACCCTATATAAGCACTAAACTAAAAGTGACGAGCTAAGCATGTTAAAACATGCTTAACTAAGTTTAGAAAACAGGTTTGGTATCAAAACAAACGGTTTTGATACCTAAAAGTAGTTTGGTTACAAAATACGCAAGAATGCGCATTTTGGCCGAAACTACGACTCGTCACTGAGCCTAGATAATGTGGTAATCAGTAGGTATAGTCACTAAGGACTATAACCATCGTGATCACGCTCACGTTATGAAGTTCAAACGAACTTTGCATTGACCATAAACTGGTCAATGCAGAAAGTCAAACAAAGTTTGACTTTCGGACTCCAAAAGCAATAAAAGAACGAAGGAACACTTACAAAGGGTCCCCGTAAGATTGATAATCCAAGTATTCTCAGGTATGAGGTGATGAAACACCCCAACTTAGAGAAATCTCATATTTCAAGTGGGTTTTGCAATGAAGTGGGTTGGGTATTTATAGTTTTCGATTCACCGTTAGGATCGTTTCTTGGAGAAGAGGGAATGATCACATCCATACACTTGTTGGCAAGCTCATGAACATCAATTGGCCCCCCATGATCAGTTAGCAACATGTGGAAATGGCCTTTGGAGTGTTTAAAAGCTGATAACAGCAGCCAAAAATGATTTTTTGCATCTGACCCCACCTTGCGCACCGTAACACTAAAAGTGTTGAGGTGCGCAAGGACCTTGCAGGTCTGACACTTTCAAAAATGGCAGAACAGGCCCCTTAAGCTCCAAACTTGCTATTTGATGCATTTTTGACACGTTTAAGCCCCTTTAACCCCATTTCAAAGCTCTAAAATGAAGTTAAAGTATAGGGAACTTAAAATGTGATCAAAAATATCTCGGATGTCGGTTCGTTTGGCCGTACAATCGCGATGTTCGCTTAATTACGACGGAATGCGCATACGCGCGAAAAACGATCCAAAGACACGACGAATGGATTTTTCTTATGCCAAACACTAAAATAAAATATTATAATGCTTACATAAATTTTTGGATGTCCGGATGTATTCAGAACGTAAGTTATGCGCGAAAGTGTAAACTTGTGCACTTTTTGACTCTTTTAGTCCCTGAATGACCCAAAAGTTTATTTTAGCACACCGAACCCCTCAAAGCCTATTTCTAAGCTATATAAAGGATATTTAAGGTGTGTTTAACTTATGGCCATGTTCCGGAATGTTCGTTACAGTTCAAATTGGCATACTTTCGTAGTTTGTCAAGTTTAGTCCCTGTAAGCGATTTAACTTGATTTTGCCATACCAAAGCCTTCAAAACTTATTTCTAAGTTATGTAAAGGTTATATAAGGTATGTTAAGCCTATTTCACTATTCCGGAGTGTTCGTTGCATTAAACTGGTTATATTTACGCATCAGTGCGCGTATAACCTTCCAGAAAGCGATTTAGAGCTTGAAATCGAACAAGAATTGATATGTGCAAAAGATACACATATTTATACAGATCCCAGGTATGAAATACAATATTTCATTGGCTTGGTATTTGTTTGATGGTCATAGTGACCCAGGTGTCACATGTTACAAGTTGTAAAAATTGAAATCTTGTAAAAATGAGTTTGTTGAAATAAAAACCATGTTTTTAGAGTTAGTTAAACACATTAAACATCATGTTAAATTACTACAAGATTTTAGAAACTTCAAGTTCATACCATATTGTGAAATTGCATAATTATGGCTCATGGTAAGTTGTAGGTTGATTGTTGATGATTGATGATGCATTTTTGAAAAGAAAATGATATGCTATTAAGCATGGAAACCTCCATTTTCAAGGGAAACTATGGCAAAATTTTTGTAGAAATTTAACACTTAGAAAAATATTTTAAACACGTGTTTACAAGTAATTTTTTATCATGGTTTTTAATATAAAAATTTGCCATAATTTTTGTTATAAAAATTACAAGTATTGGAGGTTGATTTTTCATTATAAAAATGACTAAGTATATATTTAGAAGACACAAAATTACGTGCTACTTGTATATTGCTTGTATTAATTATATTAAAATTAGGAACCTTGAAAATAATATAACACACCAAAATACTAAAAATTGTAATATGAAATATTACCAAATTCACAAGAAAAATAAATATATAACTTATACCTGAATATTGGGCAAATCGTACTATGGACATTTGGACTATATATATATATATATATATATATATATATATATATATATATATATATATATATATATATTCCGGAAATAAATTTGTAACTTGACAAATGTGATAAACGGTATTTTTGAAACCGAAGAAATGGCAAAATATAGATTTTTACATCTATTATAAAATATATCATATTTTGTCAAAGTAGAAAATATATTTGAAGTGGGAGAAAATATATATTTTCAAGAACAACTTAAAATATATTATTTTGATGAAAACTAAAAATATATATTTTTCTAGGTTTAATCTTAAAAATATATTATTTTTAAGATATATATGGAAGTATACATATTTTTGCCAAATAAATTTATAGATATTTTTCTATAAAAATCCTCTTAAAATATATATATTTTAAGAGTACAAAGTTGGTGATTTTTAATTGTACAAAATAAAATTCCGGAAAATTACACATAAAATTAAGTATAAAATACTTAATAAATACAAGAAAATACGTATTCCTATACGTATAAGTACATTCCGGAATACACTACCCACACTTGGCAAAATACCCGAATACAAGTAATATACACAAGTATGAGAATACAAAGTAACATACAAGTATACCTATACTTGAAAAATATATAAGTGAGAACCACATCACAAATCTAGTTAAAAGTATATAATTTTTAACAATATTCCAAATAACTGGATGGAAATAGTTTAAGTTAAAATATCCTTATTTTAAGTAATAATTATATAATTTGGAATTATATAATGTACATCAAGCGTATAACTCAAAGTATACCAAATTCCAAAATAAGTCTTAATAAATAACTAAGGCTAAGAGTCGTTACACGACCTAAACGTCTAATAAAACATAGTACATGTGTAGGTAGTAGTACGAAATGGGAAGCGAAACTTTGAGTATACGAGACAGCTACGCAAACCAGTGAGTTCATGTCCCCTATTCTTTTAACTGTTTTCGGATTTATAACTTTCGGGGGTTGAATACATGTTACAAATGCTTCAAATGGTATGGTTTAGCTAAGGAATGAACTGTTAGATCATGTGAATGGGTAGGCGCATACTTAAGACCATTAATCTTTGTTTAAAGACCGAGGGGCATGAGTGGTAGATCTATCTGGGTGTTGCGAGCCCCACCCATGGGTCCGCGAGTGGCCGAATGTGGTTACTATATCGTTCCAGCTGGGTGGCCCGGTACAAAATCCGCTAGGTTTGAGCCTTCCTACGCCATTGCACACATATTAATGTCCTTGAAAAACATTAATTGATCTGCTCATAGACGCTTTACATACCTGTTTTCAAAGGAATCTCTCAAATGTTTACAAGTTATTGGAACTCATACAAAACGCATGAACTAGCTCAACTTTTGTTGATGTTTTCAAAATTACATGTATTTCAAGAAACTAGATGGATCTTCGGCGATGGAAATGTTTTCAAGGAGTGAATTACAAGATTAGATGTCATCCATTTTTGAAGGGCTTGGTTTGTATGTCTTATCTTGGGTCAGATATATGAAGCAAAGCCTAGTTAAAGTAGTCTTTTGTTAAAAGTCCATGTGTGGAACTTAATCTCTTTTGTTGGTTGAAACATAACAACTTGTGTTTGTAATATTTTTTTAAACTTATGAATGGATGAACATCATGTTTTAGTCATATAGTTGTTTATTATGATTGAATGCAATGAAACTGATCGGGTCACAGGTACACGCTTCCTCAAAAGTCAGGGTGTGACAGGTTGGTATCAGAGCTATCCGATTGTAGTGAACTAGGATTCCTTCTCAAGTCTAGACTACAATCACTAGGATTCTCTCACGAAAATATTTTTACAAAAATTTTTTCATTGCATTTATGAAAAATGCCAAGATCCGTGGAACAAACATTTTTCAAAGGAAAGACAAAGCAAGGACATAAGTAGGGAGGAGAATACCCCAACTAATGTGCCAATGGAGGTTTAGTCTATACGAGATAGACTTTGCCGAAGACAAAATGACCCCCGAAAGAACAAATGAGAGTTATATGTGACATGTTTGCATTTATTTGCCTGTATATACTAAGTAACATTATTATTCATTTATATATATGCATATATGTGTCCGGAATAATTATTGACGGGAACGAGATACCTTCGACTTCGAATTCTGTTATTGTTCTTGACTCGCACAATGGGATTATCAACCTCTCGTATGTTACGGAGCTTATGGCTGATGTAATTACCAAACAAGACCCAGAGCTTAAATCCGTAGAAGATGGTTGTTCTTCCCCCTCGAATGCGAAGATGCCTGACTACGGCAGTGACGGCGAGGCGGATAAGGTAACCTTGGACAACAACCTTATCAGTGAGACGAGCTCCCTGTGGCTTTTACGAAACATGATTGACGACACTCATGTCCAGACAAGGAAGATGATGTACTCATCTTGAAGGTGCCCCTCCAACTACCATTGCTAGGAAATTCTATTTATTCCTACTTTGACTAGCATTGTGCCATTTCGCACGTGACAACAACGAACATTAGCACGTGGACCATCATAAAGGTCCCTTCTATGTCGAAGGTATGAAGACAATAGTTTTCCCCTCTCTGACTGATCGGCTGCTTTGAACGAGGGAAAATTAGGGTAACTGTGCAAGACAATTTATTATTACGGGGGCCCACGTAATAACAACTTGCAGTGCATGGAAATCCTTGTGGACTCTGCGGGTCAAGCAAATGATCACTATCTATTTGAATTTCCTAAGCCGTTCCAAATCTCCATCTAGTTGAACACTAATCAAGATAGTTACTATTACACTATACAAAGTAGGAAGTCTGTCTTTGCCTACTTCGCCCTTAACACTTCTACCTGTAGTACGAGTCGTTTGGGACCCAGTATCTAAGCAAGTGAAGATGGCTAACACTCAGGAAAGATTTTCCTCAACACTTTAGGATTCTTGAGTTTAAATTTGTATGGAGCCTACAACACCCCAACTCATTCATTGTAGTTGCTACGATAGACCCCAACATTTGACATCCGTTTTACCCCAAGGAGGTAGCATGGTGCGAACTGTAGTGTAACCCATTTACCGTACCTTATTCGATATTCATTAAGACCCATACCAACCATATTGGGACACATGGAGCCCAAGCAAAATCAATGTATGAGTCGCACAGTCCAGTGTGACAAAGGGGTCCTCCCTACGTCGGATAGTCGTGGCCCATGGAGTATAGAACACATGTTATAAGGACGGAAGCGACCACTCGACAAATTACCATTCCATTTAGGAATATGGATGACACATGCAAGAGGATTCTTCTCGTCCTTCACCTCATATGCACTCTATCACCCACTAACTATATCACCACCACCAACACCCCTATCAGTACCTCCACACTCTTTATCCCTTAGTGCACCCCATAGTTTGGGTACTGAATTCGTGCCCTGGAAACCGCTCTACGGTTTCTACAAGGCACGATTCGGTCCCGAGGAAGAAGTCATGTACCCTCACGACCTTATTTTTGTGTTTTCACTATCACCCATTTCCCCCTATACGTGGTAGTAATGCACAACCTCCATCTTTTGGGGAGTATACTCGTTTTTGTAAAACTCAAGACTATGGAAGAGTCGGAGACTTGAGGAATAAACAAGGAACAAGGTGAAGGGAAGACATCACCGCATTTTGTATAATACCATATGACTTGCATCAACCGGAGTGAGATGACTCCGAGGAGGTTTTCTTCACAAAACTAATTGCAACAAGTTGATATGGTGTATATGAAAGTCGTTATATCCTAAGCTAGATTTGGTTGTAACTCATTTTACCTCTCTACAATGATGAGATGATTATGGTGGGAAGATTTGCATAAGCATCATTATGAATTACCTTACCCTTATACTTATAGTGCACGACGAATGAGCTTTGCTTTCACTCATAGACAACAATATTTATTCCAAAATAAATGTCTAATTTCATTGATATGTTTTACACATGTGAAGCTCATGGAACCACAACGAGGGAACGTTGGACAAACCCAACCTGAACCTTTACTGGCAATAAGAGCTGAACTCGAAGCTCTAGTGGACCAGCAAGTGTGACAACTGTGCTCTGTAATCGATGTACAATATAAAACAATGTTATTTATTAATAAAACAATGTGATTTGGTGTTATTATGTGTGTATTTATGTTTGATGATTTTACGATTTTATTCGATTCCGATTTCAAGCTTTAAATCGCTTTCTGGAAAGTTATACGCAAACTGGTGCGTAAACGCAGCCAGTTTAACGCGACAAACACTCCGGAATAGTGACATAGGCTTAACATACCTTAAATATTCTCCACATAACTTAGAAATAAGTTTTGGGATGGGTTGGTGTGTTGAAAACAAGTCTATTCGATCGTAGGGACTATTTGTGTTAAACTGCGAAACTATACCGATTCATATAGTATCGAATAGTCCGAAACTTGATCATAAGCTAAACATACCATAAATAACCTAAACATAGCTTAGAAATAAGCTTTGAGGGGTTCGGTATGCGAAAACATGCTTATTTGATCTTACAGGGACTAAAAGTGTCAAAAACGATGTAGGTTTGCATTTTCGCGCATATCTTACGTTCTGACCACATCTGGACAACCAAAATTTTTGTAGACACTAAAATATTTTTATTTTAGTGATCGGCATGCAAAAATACCATTCGTCGCTTAATTTGGATCGTTTTTGCGTTCGTTTGAGTTTCGTCGTAATTTAACAAACAACGCGACCGTACGACCAAACGAGCCGACATCCGAGAGTTTTCCGATCACATTTTGAGTCCTCTAAACTTTATTGACCTTGTAGAGCCTTGGAAATGGCTTAACGGGGGTCAAAAGGGCCTGAAATGAGCTTAAACCAAGTGCAAGGACCTGAACTGTAAGTTTGTCAAACAGTTGCTGATCTGGGAAGGCCAGGCGGGCCGTGTAAGCCCAGCTTACAGCCTACGCGGGCCGTATGAGTTGCCCAGCGACCAGAAATTTGTTTTCAGCAACTGTTTGATAGTTTTGGGGCTGTTAATGCAATTTCTTGGTGTGTTAACCAAGTTAACACCTCTCCAAGGCTGTTAATGCAATTTCTAAGCTGCTCATAACACTTTTATGGATGAGATTTAATGCTTGGAGACCACACAAACAAGTGTCTTGATCTTGTGAGTTTATTACAACTATAAATAGCATGGCCAACCTCCTCATCCATTGCTCATTCCTCTCTTCTCTTCTCTACAATCTGATTTGGAGCTTCCTTCAAGCTTGGAATTCTTTTTCTCTGGTTTTCTTATTATATTCTTTCTAGCTTTGGACTATTGTAAGTCTTCTTTCATGCTTATTCTTTATGTTTAAGCATAAATTCAAACAGTTTGGCCAACAGTTTGACTTTCGGTTTTGACCATCAATTGGTCAAGTCAAAGTTCAATTGAACTTTGCAACGTGATTGTAATCACGATGGTTATAATCCTTAGCGATTATACCTACTGATTACCACGTTAACTAGGCGTAGTGACGAGTCAAAGTTTCGGTCAAAATGCGTTTTAGCACGCATTTTGCAACGGAACTACTTATAGGTATCAAAACACTTTGTTTTGATACCAAATCAATTTTATAAGTTAGTTAAACATGTTTTGACATGTTTAAATCATCACTATTAGTTTAGTGCTTGTTTAGGGTCGTAAGTTAAGCGGTCTAAACAACCGCTTAGACTTTCGAACCCGACCCGTTTGGTCGATCATTAGGATCCGACCAAGCTTGATTAGTGATCATAGTTGCACAGGGAATAACCACTGAGGTTATACCTTATGATCACATAGGATTGGTAAGTTATTTGTTAAGTAGCTTGTATGCCCATAGGAAATGACCAAAACGCCCTTTTGAAGCTTAAATCCGTATTTTACATATGTGAACAAGTTTTTGATATCTAACTGATATGGTAACATAATTAGGCATAATTGGGCATATAAGACTTGACAAAGCACATAGTTAACCATCCGAACATAGTTTTGCGCGAACGACGCGTTAAAGTAGCATAAGCTACCTTAATGGGTCGTAACGGGTCGAAAGCACTTAGGCTAAGTTCTGATTTAGAATGTAGGCTTTGTTAAACCATTTCACATGAGTTCCAACACTCATTTGGTTTACAAGACCTCATTCTATCCGATCTTCCGATTTAGGTGTCGATTTATTTACTAGTGATCCGATTACTAGGTACTACTTGAATTTCCTTGGTTTGTCTGAGCTTCGCTAAGTTCTTTAGATCAAGGATACCCTTTCATTCAATGTGAGTACATAGTTCCCCTATTTTACTGTTTTCAAATGTTTTGGGGTGATTCATATGTATTAAAATGATTTTGATATTTTAACGATGTTTTCAAAAATGATTAAGATGGTGTATATTAAACTAAATACGATTTCGATAATGTGAAGGAAACTTGTTGGTTGTAACTACATAATGAATGACATTCATTAGCATTGAACAAGCCGACCAGTATTAGGTTATGGTACCATAGGATCTGACAAATCCCGTTATCAGACTACACCCATGGTTATGTGTGGGGGTTATGTAGGTAACGACCGAATCTGTGATTGTTAACTTACCCTTTGGTGGTTTGTTAATACGAGAAACGGGGTAGTCGAGTCATGAAGGTTTGAATGTTATAAGCGAGACGACCATAAGTAGTTTCACAATTAAAACGAAAACAATTTTGGGACGAATTAAACGATTTGGAACGACTTAAACGAGATAAAACGATTTGAACGAACGATTGGTTTGTGTTGTGATTAGGTAATGGGATGGGTGTAACATGATAAAAGCATGGTAGATACGTCGCTGGTACATCTTATATATAAGTGTTTTTATCATATTACATTTCATGTCATTATTTAGTTCACTTGGGAAACGATTTGAAACAATGTCACACAATGAGGTTTTCAAAATGATATAAACCGTACAAGTTTTATTAACGAGTTTTAACGAGATGTTTTACGAATTGGTTTACTAAAACAAATGTTTTGGGGTTAAGAATCATGGCTACGAGATTTTATAAAATATAACTAACTTGATTTGAGTTGGTTAATCATGTTGCAAATTTTATATACTTTTAAA
Source organism: Helianthus tuberosus (assembly GCA_030545235.1). NCBI lineage: Eukaryota > Viridiplantae > Streptophyta > Magnoliopsida > Asterales > Asteraceae > Helianthus > Helianthus tuberosus. The sequence goes on from CM060351.1 coordinate 110,831,021, forward strand.
AACAAGGTTTTCGAGGTATTGCAATATATATAAACGAGCCATGATTCCGATACTCTTATAAAACCTATGTGCTCGCCAACATTTCTTTGCTGACTTTGTTTTTACATATGTTTCAGGTGATGTTGCATGATGTTGACTGCTAGGAAGCATGTTCACTTAGGATTTGGACAAGGCCTTAGTGACATAAAAACGATAGTAGACGATGTTTAATTTGTTTATTTGGTTTTAAGACAATGTAAATTACTTAATGAATCAATAAAATGAAACTTTTAATTACCATGGTTGTATAAACGATGATTTTGTTACAACACTCCCCGACGTTTCCACCACGGTTTGTTGTTTTACGTGGTCAGGGTGTGACAGAAGAGTTGGTATCAGAGCCAATTGTTATAGGGAATTAGGTTATTAGTAATGCTTTGACCTAGACTATAACTTTCTAGGACCTTAACGCGAGTTATCTTGCATTTAGATTTTTAAAACAATACCGTCACCTATCCTTAGGTGATAACCACAACGAGAACACAATAACAAATCCGCTTCGACAATTAATCATCTATCCTTGGATGATTGATTGTAAGGTTTTGAACCCTTCTAGTTTGATTCATTTTCGACTTTATGCCCTCTGAATTTTCAAAATCTCGTTAAAGTTTGGGTCTAAATAATGTGAACACGTGCAAACTGGAAGAGTGAATGCCTGTACCCTGAGTTTTCTGTCTAAGGCTAGAGTGTTCGTACAAATCCGCAGTATCGGACCAGTCACTCTTACCTGGGAACTCTTGGGGTGTGTGTTCACTTATAGGCGAGCATGTCTTTAGCGATACATTATTATGATCTATTTACTTTGATTAGTCACTGCGTATCGTTTGTTTGTTCGAGGTAACGAACAAATGATCGCACTCCTTGTGTTTTGTCGATGTTTACAATACCTCTTTTGTTTCTCCAATTGTCGACCTCACTCGTTTCTCATGTTTCCTTGTTAGACAATGCCTCCTCGACGCGATGCTCGAACTTTTACTGCTGAGGAAGTCGCAGCCCTTGTCTCTCAGCAAATGGCTGCTGTGCTTCCAGGCGTTGTGGCCCAAATCCATGAGTTATACAAAAACAATAATAACAACAATAATGGTCAATGTAATTACAAGAATTTCAATTCTACAAAGCCGCTTAAGTTTTCTGGGTCGCAAGGAGCAACTGCGCTCCTGCAGTGGTTCGAGAGTATCGAGAGCACATTCAGACATGTGCAGTGTCCGAATGCGTGTAAGGTTGAATTTTCTTCAAGCGTGTTTGAGAAGCGAGCTCTTACCTGGTGGAATGGTATTATGCACGATAGGGGTGCCGAAGTGGCATTAGCACAAACTTGGGAAGAGCTCTGAGCTCTCATGATGAGAGAGTTCTGTCCCCGTCACAAGATTCGAGCTTTAGAACGAGAATTCGATGATTTGAAATAAGACGGGGGAGAACACCGTGCGTATACGGATCGATTCGAGGAGCTCAGTTTGTTGTGCCCCACTATGGTTACCCCACTGGAGAAATCAATCGAGAGGTATATCGATGGTTTACCCGATTCCATACAGGATATTGTGACCGGTGTTAATCCTACTACCGTCCGTCATGCGATCGAGTTATCGGCTACCCTAACTGAGTCCCAAGTCAGGAAGGGTAAACTCACCCGCAAGGGTGATAAAAAGAAGTCGACCGATTCTGTCAAGGAAAAGGGTAAGGGTAAGAAGTAGGGTGAGTCTTCTAAAAAGTCAAGGAAGCGCAAGGCTTCCCAGAACTTTGCAGTCACTGCTCAGAACCCACCAACTCAACCTCCTACAAAGAAAGCTTATGCTGGTACCGCACCTCACTGTGCCCGATGCAACGGTCACCATGTTGCCCAGCAGGCCTGTAAACAGTGCACTACGTGTGGTAGACTTGGGCATTTGGCCAACATTTGTCGTTTGGGCCAAAATCAGGCTACTCAGGTTCCAGCACAAGCTCAAGGGAATGCTGCGAGATTCTCACCTGGTTCGTGTTTCAATTGAGGAGAAATGGGTCATTTCCGCAACAACTGCCCGGGATTGGTAAATGCAAATGTCAATCCGAATGTCAACGCAAACGCGAATGTGAATCCCGCTCGTGGACGAATGTTCAATCTGAACGCGAACGAGGCGAGGGCGGACAACGAGGTTGTTAACGGTACGTTCCTTGTTAACAATCAACTTGCATCTGTTGTTTTCGATTCTGGTGCCGATAGGAGTTTTGTTTCGTTATCCTTTGAGCCTTTACTTGCGATACCTAGAACTAAACTGAGGAAACCCTTATCTATTGAAGTTGCTACTGGTAAACCCCTTGTTCTCGATTCTGTTCTTCGTGGTTGTCAATTGAACCTCGATAACCATCTTTTCCCCATTGACCTCGTACCGATGCAACTTGGGAGTTTCGACATTATCGTGAGAATGGATTGGTTAACCAAACATCATGCCGAGGTTGTTTGTTTCGATAAGATCATTCGTATTCCTCTTTCATCTGGTGATGTCCTAGAGGTTCGTGGCGAGAAACCATCTGGTGGATTGAAACTCATGTCGTGTACGAAAGCCCAAAGTTACTTACGAAAAGGATATGTTGCCTTCCTGGCACATGTCACCGAGGAGAAAGGCAAGAAGAAGAGTATTCAGGATATTCCGATTGTTCAGGATTATCCAGAGGTGTTTCCTGATGAACTACCTGGTTTACCTCTAGTTCATCAAGTCGAGTTTCATATTGATCTTATACCCAATGCCAACCCGATTGCGAAAGCACCTTATCGTCTTGCACCATCTGAGATAACAGCTTCAAGAGTTATCTGATAAAGGATTCATCCCTCCAAGTTATTCACCTTGGGGAGCTCTTGTCCTCTTTGTGAAAAAGAAAGATGGATCTTTTCGTATGTGTATCGATTATCGTGAGCTTAACAAGCTTACCATCAAGAATCGATATCCCCTATCTCGAATTGATGATGTAACACCTGTGTCATTTCAACCATCAAACAAATGCCAAACCAATGAAATATTGTATTTCATACTTTGGACTTGTATAAATATGTGTATCTTTTGCACATATCAACTCTTGTTCGATTTCAAACTCTAAATCGCTTTCTGGAAGGTTATACGCGCACTAATGCGTAAATATAACCAGTTTAATCCAACGAACACTCTGGAATAGTGAAATAGGCTTAACATACCTTGAATAACCTTTACATAACTTATATATAAGTTTTGGAAGGTTTGGTGTGGTGAAATCAAGTTTAATCGCTTACAGGGACTAAAGTTGACAAACTGCGAAAGTATGCCAATTTGAACTGTAACAGACATTCCGGAACATGACCATAAGTTAAACACACCATAAATATCCTTTACATAGCTTAGAAATAGGCTTTGAGGGGTTCGGTGTGCTAAAATAAACTTTTTGGGTCATTCAGGGACTAAAAGTGTCAAAAAGTGCACAAGTTTGCATTTTCGCGCATAACTTACGTTCTGAATACATCCGGACATCCAAAAATTTATGTAAGCACTAAAATATTTTATTTTAGTGTTCGCCATAAGAAAAATCCATTCGTCGCGTCATTTGGTTCGTTTTTCGCATTCGGGACCAGATTCGATGTATTAGCCGTTGTTTAATTCACAACCACACATTCTAAACTTGCTTAGTCAGCGGATAAGGATGGAATTTTGGTACCATGACATTTCAACACATGTATGGATGGAATTTAAACACCTAAACACCATGACATTTCAACACATGTATGGATGGAATTTAAACACCTAAACACCATGACATTTCAACACATGTATGGATGGAATTTAAACACCTAAACACCATGACATTTCAACACATGTACGGATGGGATTAAGGCACGTTTTCCATGAAACGATCTTAACGGTTCGGGTATTCCTATAAATACCCCATACCCCCCATTGCTAAAATCACTAGAAACTTGATTTGAGAAACTCTAAGTTGAAACATTTGTTTCATACCTGAGATTTTTGAATCGAGTTTAGCATTCGGGGACCCTTCGTAAGTATTCTTTCGTTCTTTTCCTTATTTTATTGCTTTTCGAGTCAGAAAGTCAAACTTTGTTTGACTTTCAGCGTTGACCAGTAATGGTCAATGCGAAGTTCGTTTGAACTTCGCAACGTGAGTGTAATCACGTTGGTCATAGTCCCTTGGGACTATGCCCACTGATTACCACGTTGTCTAGGGTCGTAGGGTAGGCGATCTAATAAATCGCCTATACCTTCGAACCCGACCCAGTTTGGTCGATCATTAGGATCCGACCAAATACATTAGGTGACCCTAGTATAGGGCATAACCTTCCGAGGTTATACCCTATGGTCACATCGTTTAAGTAGTTGTATGATAGGAAGTTTATATGCCTTAGGTAAATTACCAGAATACCCTTTGCATGTATAATTGGTAATTAAGCATATGTAACCTAAACCTTTGTCACATAATTGATTATGTAACATGTTTAAGGCATATAACACTTGTCATAGGACTAGTTAGGCGGTCCGAACGCGTTTCACGCGAACGACGCGTTAAAGTAGCATAAGCTACCTAAACGGGTCGTAATGGGTCGTAGACACTTAGGTTAAGTTTCATTTAGTATGTAGGCTTTGTTAAACCAAATGACACGAGTCTCTACACTCGTTTGGTTTACAAACCCTAATGCTACCCGATCTTCCGATTTAGGTCCGGTTTATTAACATAGTTATCTATATAAGGTGCCGTTTGATATCCGCGATCTCTAGAATTGTTTGGTTGTTACTCAAGGACTTCTGAGCAATCTCAAGTGAGTACATAGACCCCTCTTTTACTGTTTTCCAAACTGTTTTGGGGTGGAACACATGTGCCTACTTGTTACTTTCATGCTTTCCTGTTTTAACATCATATACTGCTATGTTCGTTAGTACATTATAGTACATGATTTTATGACATTTCCTGCTAGGTGTGCCCAATTGTGTGCATTATTTAGTACATCGTTTTACATGACATTTTGACATAGACATTTGACATAGACATTTCGGCATAGACATTTTAACATGATTGACATTTGATCATGCATTTCCCACAAAACATAACTTTGATTTAAACCAAGATTTACTTCAATACTTTGTTTTTGTGCATATGGTTTAGTTGAGACATTTCACTTGCCATACATGACATCTTGACATAGACGTTTGACATGGATATTTGACATAGACATTTGACATGGATATTTGACATAGACATTTTGATATGATTTACATCTTGACATGAACACTTTGACATATTACCCAATACATTTGACAATTGATTTAAACATAGACTTCTTACATTGGTTGGTTTGGTTTGATTAAGTGATTAAGTAACGATCCGTGTGTAATATGATACAAGCATGGTGGATACGCCGCTGGTACTTCCTATATATAAGTGTTTGTATGGTATTACATATCATAGCGTTATTTGAATCATTTCAGTTTGAGACATAGAACATTTTATACAAATAACATACTTTTCACAAGACATTGATTTATAAACATCTTATCTTATGCAAACATATTTTACTTGGTTATTCATTTAACCTTACATTTATTTATACTTATCATCTGAACTCATTGTTTTTCAAATGATTTACAAAGCAAAGCAAACTAAAAAGGTTCATGACTAAACATTTTCTCAAACATAAGTCATGAAACCTATTTTCACAAAACCTATGTATCTCACAGGCATTTTTATGCTGACGTACCTATTTTCACATGTGTTTTTCAGGAACTGTTGCATAAGATGATCAAGATATACATAGGCAGACTTGGGCTTTAGTGACAATAAAAGATGCAAGACTAGTTAATTATGTTGTTTTTCTTGTTTGTTAAGACATTGTAACACTTTTAATCAATAAAACGAAGCTTCAATTGCCATGGATTTGAAACAATTAATTCTGTTACAACACTCCCCGACATTTCCGCCACGTTTTGTATGTTCTACGTGGTCGGGGTGTGACAGAAAAGATGGTATCAGAGCCAATGGTTATAGGGAATTAGGTTATTAGTAATGCTTTGACCTAGTCTATAACCTTCTTAGGACCCTAACGCGAGTTTACTTGCGTTTAGTCATAAAACAATACCGTCACCTATCCTTAGGCGACGACCACAACAAGAACATAAATTTCAAAACCGCTTTGAAAACTAATCATCTGTTCTAGGATGATTGATTACTAGGTTTTGAATCCTTTATTGTAAGGTTTTGAACTCTCTATTATATGGTTTTGAACCCCTTTGAGTTTTCAAAATCTCGTCAAGGTTTTGGGTTTTAAATAATGTGAACACGTGCAAACTGGAAGGGTGAATGCCTGTATTCAGAGTTTTCTGTCTAGGCAAGCACTTCGTATACATCTCAACCAGACGCGAGACCAGTTGTGCTTACCTGGGAATTCTTGGGATGAGTGTTCACTTATAGGCGAGCATGTCTTCGCGATACATTATTTTTGACCTATTTACTTTGATTAGTCACCGTCTCATTTGTTTGCCTTAAGTAACAAACAAATGATCGCAATTTTATGCATTGTTATTATGTTTTCATTTCCCTTGTTCCCTCCCATATCTCCTATGTTCTTCATGGTGTCTCTTCATCGCAACAAGACTCGAGTGTCCGGACCAGGTGCTACAACTGCCCAACAAATAGGCGTAGTACTCCAGAAGACCGTTGATTTAGCTATCACCATGAGTCAGCTCAGGAATGAAGCCGTGCAAGGGAACCGCTCCTTGGAGAAGTCAGTGAAACCGTCATCATCTAAATCAAATACCATGTTACAAATGTACCCCCGGTGGACGATGGAGACATTTGGATAACATGTGTCGCTTTGCTGTTTAAAGCAAGGCAGTAGCAAACCCTGTTGCTGCTTAACCTTCAAGTTCTGCTTCATATGTCGCCCTGGCATATCTAGCGCCTGAACCTCATGAACTTTCTACCTTGTGTATCGACTTAAGCACGCCTAGTGCAAGGTGTCGAAGCACCTCTCGTTACACAAATTTCAAAATCCATAAAGGATCTTTCTATCCTCATAATCAGATCCTTGTGGATGAATATCACTCAAATCGGAGCCCTTAATTGAATTATTCGCATGCCTTAATACGAACATTACCATTCAATAAGGACAAAGCCGAATTCTTATTTAGATCTTCCAATCTTCATAGTTAGATTCTAATGATTTAAGTGCCGCATGGAATCCACGGATTGGATTCCTGGTGTGCTTTGAGTATCCGCATCCAAAGATAACAAATTAATACCAAGTTAAACAATTATGTGATTATGTGCTTATGTGTTCCCTTTTATGTTTTTGTGTGATCCAAATTCTTGTCATCCAAATCCTCGTAGAATCTTCCATATCTTTGGGTGCTATATTAAATCCTCAACGGGCTTGTACGTAATAGTAAAGACCCTTGGATTATATTGTACCATTCCATAATTAGACCCTGAGAGGTCTAGGTAAACAGATTGATCCAAAAATCTGGTTAGGAATATCATGTGATGATATAGCTGAAAGGACTCCTTGGTGGCCTAATTTAAAAGGATCCTTTGTCGATCTAATTAAAAGGACCCTATGGTAGTTTAGTCACACTCATCATCAGGTTTGATTTTTCCTCCCCTTCACATTTCAGACAAATTGTGCGGACTATGCAAGGAATTGCGTAATTATGGATGCATACATAATTATGAAATTCAGTGCACAGAAACCACAGTGAATTTTGTCATGTGTCTAGAGTCTATTCCGTTCATTTTTGTTTCTAAAGATGTAAAATGACTATTCCGTTCATTTTTGTTTCTGAAGATGTAAAATGACTATTCCGTTCATTTTTGTTTCTGAAGATGTAAAATGACTATTCCGTTCATTTTTGTTTCTGAAGATGTAAAATGACTATTCCGTTCATTTTTGTTTCTGAAGATGTAAAATGACTATTCCGTTCATTTTTGTTTCTGAAGATGTAAAATGACTATTCCGTTCATTTTTGTTTCTGAAGATGTAAAATGACTATTCTGTTCATTTTTGTTCATTTTTGTTTCTGAAGATGTAAAATGACTATTCCGTTCATTTTTGTTTCTGAAGATGTAAAATGACTATTCCGTTCATTTTTGTTTCTAAAGATGTAAAATGACTATTCTGTTCATTTTTGTTTCTGAAGATGTAAAATGACTATTCTGTTCATTTTTGTTTCTGAAGATGTAAAATGACTATTCCGTTCATTTTTTTTTCTGAAGATGTAAAATGACTATTCTGTTCATTTTTGTTTCTGAAGATGTTGTGGAAAATGACTATTCTGTTCATTTTTGTTTCTAAAGAATGCCTGTTGAAAATAACTCTGTTCATTTTTCATTTCTGAAAAATGTTCGTTAAAGAGAAATTACAGGATTACGTCTTGTTCATCTTTGATGGTTATTTAACACAAAGTCACAAATAGACTCCTACGAATTAATTTCGGGACGAAATTTCCTAAAGTAGGGGAGACTGTAACACCTGTGTCATTTCAACCATCAAACAAATGCCAAACCAATGAAATATTGTATTTCATACTTTGGACTTGTATAAATATGTGTATCTTTTGCACATATCAACTCTTGTTCGATTTCAAACTCTAAATCGCTTTCTGGAAGGTTATACGCGCACTAATGCGTAAATATAACCAGTTTAATCCAACGAACACTCCGGAATAGTGAAATAGGCTTAACATACCTTGAATAACCTTTACATAACTTATATATAAGTTTTGGAAGGTTTGGTGTGGTGAAATCAAGTTTAATCGCTTACAGGGACTAAAGTTGACAAACTGCGAAAGTATGCCAATTTGAACTGTAACAGACATTCCGGAACATGACCATAAGTTAAACACACCATAAATATCCTTTACATAGCTTAGAAATAGGCTTTGAGGGGTTCGGTGTGCTAAAATAAACTTTTTGGGTCATTCAGGGACTAAAAGTGTCAAAAAGTGCACAAGTTTGCATTTTCGCGCATAACTTACGTTCTGAATACATCCGGACATCCAAAAATTTATGTAAGCACTAAAATATTTTATTTTAGTGTTCGCCATAAGAAAAATCCATTCGTCGCGTCATTTGGTTCGTTTTTCGCATTCGGGACCAGATTCGATGTATTAGCCGTTGTTTAATTCACAACCACACATTCTAAACTTGCTTAGTCAGCGGATAAGGATGGAATTTTGGTACCATGACATTTCAACACATGTATGGATGGAATTTAAACACCTAAACACCATGACATTTCAACACATGTATGGATGGAATTTAAACACCTAAACACCATGACATTTCAACACATGTATGGATGGAATTTAAACACCTAAACACCATGACATTTCAACACATGTACGGATGGGATTAAGGCACGTTTTCCATGAAACGATCTTAACGGTTCGGGTATTCCTATAAATACCCCATACCCCCCATTGCTAAAATCACTAGAAACTTGATTTGAGAAACTCTAAGTTGAAACATTTGTTTCATACCTGAGATTTTTTAATCGAGTTTAGCATTCGGGGACCCTTCGTAAGTATTCTTTCGTTCTTTTCCTTATTTTATTGCTTTTCGAGTCAGAAAGTCAAACTTTGTTTGACTTTCAGCGTTGACCAGTAATGGTCAATGCGAAGTTCGTTTGAACTTCGCAACGTGAGTGTAATCAGGTTGGTCATAGTCCCTTGGGACTATGCCCACTGATTACCACGTTGTCTAGGGTCGTAGGGTAGGCGATCTAATAAATCGCCTATACCTTCGAACCCGACCCAGTTTGGTCGATCATTAGGATCCGACCAAATACATTAGGTGACCCTAGTATAGGGCATAACCTTCCGAGGTTATACCCTATGGTCACATCGTTTAAGTAGTTGTATGATAGGAAGTTTATATGCCTTAGGTAAATTACCAGAATACCCTTTGCATGTATAATTGGTAATTAAGCATATGTAACCTAAACCTTTGTCACATAACTGATTATGTAACATGTTTAAGGCATATAACACTTGTCATAGGACTAGTTAGGCGGTTCGAACGCGTTTCACGCGAACGACGCGTTAAAGTAGCATAAGCTACCTAAACGGGTCGTAATGGGTCGTAGACACTTAGGTTAAGTTTCATTTAGTATGTAGGCTTTGTTAAACCAAATGACACGAGTCTCTACACTCGTTTGGTTTACAAACCCTAATGCTACCCGATCTTCCGATTTAGGTCCGGTTTATTAACATAGTTATCTATATAAGGTGCCGTTTGATATCCGCGATCTCTAGCATTGTTTGGTTGTTACTCAAGGACTTCTGAGCAATCTCAAGTGAGTACATAGACCCCTCTTTTACTGTTTTCCAAACTGTTTTGGGGTGGAACACATGTGCCTACTTGTTACTTTCATGCTTTCCTGTTTTAACATCATATACTGCTATGTTCGTTAGTACATTATAGTACATGATTTTATGACATTTCCTGCTAGGTGTGCCCAATTGTGTGCATTACTTAGTACATCGTTTTACATGACATTTTGACATAGACATTTGACATAGACATTTCGGCATAGACATTTTAACATGATTGACATTTGATCATGCATTTCCCACAAAACATAACTTTGATTTAAACCAAGATTTACTTCAATACTTTGTTTTTGTGCATATGGTTTAGTTGAGACATTTCACTTGCCATACATGACATCTTGACATAGACGTTTGACATGGATATTTGACATAGACATTTGACATGGATATTTGACATAGACATTTTGATATGATTTACATCTTGACATGAACACTTTGACATATTACCCAATACATTTGACAATTGATTTAAACATAGACTTCTTACATTGGTTGGTTTGGTTTGATTAAGTGATTAAGTAACGATGCGTGTGTAATATGATACAAGCATGGTGGATACGCCGCTGGTACTTCCTATATATAAGTGTTTGTATGGTATTACATATCATAGCGTTATTTGATGTAACACCTGTGTCATTTCAACCATCAAAAAAATGCCAAACCAATGAAATAATGTATTTCATACTCTGGACTTGTATAAATATGTGTATCTTTTGCACATATCGACTCATGTTCGATTTCAAGCTCTAAATCGCTTTCTGGAAGGTTATACGCGCACTAATGCGTAAATATAACCAGTTTAATGCAACGAACACTCCGGAATAGTGAAATAGGCTTAACATACCTTAAATAACCTATACATAACTTAGATATAAGTTTTGGAAGGTTTGGTGTGGTGAAATCAAAGTTAAATAGCTTACAGGGACTAAAGTTGACAAACTGCGAAAGTATGCCAATTTGAACTGTAACAGACATTCCGGAACATGACCATAAGTTAAACATACCATAAATATCCTTTACATAGCTTAGAAATAGGCTTTGAGGGGTTCGGTGTGCTAAAATAAACTTTTGTGTCATTCAGGGACTAAAAGTGTCAAAAAGTGCACAAGTTTGCATTTTCACGCATAACTTACGTTCTGAATACATCCGGACATCCAAAATTTTATAAAAGCATGACTACATTATATTTTAGTGTTCGCCTTAAGAAAAATCCATTCGTTGCGTCATTTGGATCGTTTTTCGCGCTTGTGCGCATTCCGTCGTAATTAAGCGAACATCGCGTTCGTACGACCAAACGAACCATCATCCGGCATATTTTTGAGTATGTTTTGAGTTCCCTATACTTTAACTTCATTTTAGAGCCTTGAAATGAGGTTAACGGGGTTCAAACGCATCGAAAATCGCTTAAACAAGGTGCAGGGACCATTTCTGCAAAATCTGCCAAAACAGGGGCCTAGCGTGACGCGACGGGCCTTAGCGTCACGCGAGCCCCCCTCTGGACCAGATTCCATGTTTTTAACAGCGGGTCCCAGCTGATTAACCACAACCACATGTTTGCAACTTGCTTAATCACTAAGATAAGGAGCATATGTGGCCCCATAACCTTTGTGACAAGTGTACGGCTCGGATCGTGGCACGATATTCAAGAAACGATCCTAGCGGCTCTACTTTATCTATAAATACCCACCCCCCTTTGGCTTAAAAACCCACAAATCTGATTGAAAAGACTCTAAGTTGGAACCTTCGTTTCATATCTGAGCTATTTTGATCTGGGTTAGCATTCGGGGACCCTGGGTAAGTATTCTTTCGTTCTTTTCCTTATTTTACTGCTTTTCGAGTCAGAAAGTCAAACTTTGTTTGACTTTCAGCGTTGACCAGTTATGGTCAATGCGAAGTTCGTTTGAACTTCGCAACGTGATTGTAATCACGATGGTCATAGTCCCTTGGGACTATGCCTACTGATTACCACGTTGTCTAGGGTCGTAGGGTAAGCGATCTAATAAATCGCTTATACCTCGAACCCGACCCGGTTTGGTCGATCATTAGGATCCGACCAAATACATTAGGTGACCATAGTAGGTAGGGAATAACCTTCCGAGGTTATACCCTATGGTCACATCGTTTAAGTAGTTGTATGATAGGTAGTTTATATGCCGTAGGTAAATTACCAGAATACCCTTTTCATGTATAATTGGTAATTAAGCATATGTAACCTAAACTTTTGTCACATAACGGATTATGTAACATGTTTAGGCATATAACACTTGTCATAGGGCTAGTTAGGCGGTCCGAACGCGTTACACGCGAACGACGCGTTAAAGTAGCATAAGCTACCTAAACGGGTCGTAATGGGTCGTATACAATTATGTTAGGTTTCATTTAGTATGTAGGCTTTGTTAAACCAGATGACACGAGTCTCTACACTCGTTTGGTTTACAAACCCTAATGCTACCCAGTCTTCCGATTTAGGTCCGGTTTATTAATGTAGTTACCTATATTAGGTGCCGTTTGATATTCCGCGATCTCTAGCATTGCTTGGTGGTTATCCTAGGACTTCTGAGCAATCTCAAGTGAGTACATAGACCCCTCTTTTACTGTTTTCCAAACTGTTTTGGGGTGGAACACATGTGCCTACTTGTTACTTTCATGCTTTCCTGTTTTCACATCATATACATGCTATGTTCGTTAGTACATTATAGTACATGATTTCATTTCATCTCCTGCTAGGTGTGCCCATTGTGTGCATTACTTAGTACATTGTTTTACATGACATTTCATGCTAGGTGTGCCCATTGTGTGCATTACTTAGTACATCGTTCTACATTACATTTCATACTACGTATGTCCATTGTGTGCATACTTAGTACATTGTTTTACATTGCTTTTCTGTTGCATATGCTTATCCAGCATATGAACACATTATACTACATATTGAACCGTTGTAAACATTTGACTATGTGAACCGTTGTAATCATTTGACTATGTGATCCGTTGATATCTGTGAACCGTTTGTATCTGTGAACCGTTTGAATCTGGGAACCGTTTGTATCTGTGAACCGTTTGAATCTGTGAACCGTTTGTATCTGTGAACCGTTTGTATCTGTGAACCGTTTGTATCTATGAACCGTTTGTATCCGTGAACCGTTTGTATCTATGAACCGTGTGAACCGTCTTTGACCATACATAAACATTTCTACAACTGTTAAACATTACTTTGGTGGTTTGGTTTGATTAAATGATTAAGTAACGATGCGTGTGTAATATGATACAAGTATGGTGGATACGCCGCTGGTACTTCCTATATATAAGTGTTTGTATGGTATTACATATTGTAGCGTTATTTGAATCATTTCAGTTTGAGACATATAACATTTTATACAAATAACATATTTTTCACAAGACATTGTTTTACAACAACTTATCTTATACAAACTCAGTTACATGGTTATTCATTTAACCATACATTATTCTTTTATCTATACATATCATCTGGACTTATTGATTTTCAAACGATTTACAAGACAAAGCAAATTACAAGGTTCTTGACTAAACATTTTCTCAAACATAAGTCATGAAACCTATTTTCACAAAACCTATGTATCTCACAGGCATTTTTATGCTGACGTACCTATTTTCACATGTGTTTTTCAGGAACTGTTGCATAAGATGATCAAGATACACATAGGCAGACTTGGGCTTTAGTGTCAATAAAAGATGCAAGACTAGTTAATTATGTTGTATTTCTTTGATTGTTAAGACATTGTAACACTTTAATCAAAAAAAAAAAAACGAAACTTCAATTGCCATGGATTTGAAACAATTAATTCTGTTACAACACTCCCCGACGTTTCCGCCACGTTTTGTATGTTCTACGTGGTCGGGGTGTGACAGAAAAGATGGTATCAGAGCCAATGGTTATAGGGAATTAGGTTATTAGTAATGCTTTGACCTAGTCTATAACTTTCTTAGGACCCTAACGCGAGTTTACTTGCGTTTAGTCATAAAACAATACCGTCACCTATCCTTAGGCGACTACCACAACAAGAACATAAATTTCAAAACCGCTTTGAAAACTAATCATCTGTTCTAGGATGATTGATTACAAGGTTTTGAACCCTCTATTGTAAGGTTTTGAACCCTCTGTTATATGGTTTTGAACCCCTTTGAATTTTCAAAATCTCGTCAAGGTTTTGGGTTTTAAATAATGTGAACACGTGCAAACTGGAAGGGTGAATGCCTGTATTCTGAGTTTTCTGTCTAGGCAAGCACTTCGTATACATCTCAACCAGACGCGAGACCAGTTGTGCTTACCTGGGAATTCTTGGGATGAGTGTTCACTTATAGGCGAGCATGTCTTCGCGATACATTATTTTTGACCTATTTACTTTGATTATTCACCGAGGTCGTTTGTTGCTTTGTAGTAACAAACAAACGACCACTATCCTTGCTTTCATCAGATTTGTTTCATCTCATTCTTTTTCGTCTAATTCTCTCACTCGTTTCCTTTCATGTTCCTCTTTTAGAATGCCTCCTCGACGCGAAAACCAGATAGCGACTGCCGAGCTAGCAGAAATCATTGCGCAGCAAATGGCTGCTCAATTCCCAAACCTCTTTGCTCAATGGAATCAAGCCAACAACAACAACAATGGTCCATGCAATTTCAAGAGTTTTAACTCGGCGAAACCACTCAAGTTTAGTGGCTCTGAGGGAGCGACTGGGCTTCTTCAATGGTTCGAGAGCATTGAGAATACTTTCCGCCACGTGCAGTGTCCTGACAATCGCAAGGTCGAGTTTGCTTCGAGTGTGTTCCAGAAGAGAGCCCTTACGTGGTGGAACGGTGTTATGAGAGATCGTGGTGCAGAAGTTGCACTAGCACAGACATGGGCAGAACTTAGGGCCCTTATGATGAAGGAATTCTGTCCTCGTCATGAGATCAGGGCCTTGGAAAGGGAATTTGACGATCTTAAGCAAGACAGCGGCGAGCATCGAGCCTACACGGACCGTTATGAAGAGTTAAGTCTGTTATGCCCAAACATGGTCACGCCTTTGGATAAGGCAATCGAAAAGTACATTGATGGCCTCCCTGATTCAATACAAGACATTTTGACTGGTAGCAACCCTACTACAGTTAGACAGGCCATTGAGCTATCTGCAACCTTGACTGAATCAAAGATCAGGAAAGGTAAACTTTTCCGAAAAGGTGACAAGAAACCGGTCGAAGAATCAGAACCAATCGAAGAATCAAAGATCATGGATGAACAGACTGGATCCCCTATGAGGTCAAAGAAGCGAAAGGCTTATCAGAACTACGCTGTGGTCGCTCACAATGATCAAGCCGTCCTCAACCAACCAGCTCAACCCCCTGCCAGGAAACCCTACAACGGAACTGCACCCTTATGCAACCAATGTGGCCTACATCATCATGCTGGGGTGAAGTGCCGCACATGCCAAGTTTGCGGACTTATAGGTCATACAGCTAGGGTTTGCCCAACCGCAGCTGCACCAAATCAAGCTGGCAACAATCCTGCTCAAGCTCGTTTTCCATCGGGATCTTGCTACAACTGTGGCGAGATGGGCCATTTTCGTAGGAATTGCCCAAGGCTTGCTAATGCAAATCCAGCGCAGGGATGAGCATATGATCAACCAGAAGACAACATCGTTTAGAAATAATCACGTCTTATGTATTATTTTCTTTTGTTGTCAAGATCCAAGAAACAGTTGTTATCGTTGTTTATAAATAAATCTTATACATTGCAATGTATTTATGTGATTGTATGTATAAACAACATATCCCCTACAATACCGACAATCAAGGGACCGCATTCCTTGAAGAACAGACTACTCCCAAATTTCTTCCGTTGTATGATCTCTTGCGTTTTCCACGAAAATCCTAAGTACCCGTTTCTTCCAAGAGAAACGAAGTACGAGGTGCCAAGTTTATTGCAATCAATAACAAGATAATAACAATTAAACAACTATGTGATTTTGTGCTTATGAACATTACAAGACAAACTGTGCGGACTATGCAAGGAATTACGTAATTATGGATGCATACATAATTATGGAATTTAGTGCACAGAAACCACAGCGAGCTTTGTCATGTACCTAGAAGTTAACCCTATTCATTTCCAATTCTGATGAAGTATCCGTTGAGGAAAAATGAACTAGCTATTCATTTTTCACTTCTGAAGAATATCCGTTGAGGAAATGAATATCCGTTTATCCTTCATTTCCGAACCTGAGGAAACAACCGTTGAAAATGACTCCGTTAGATCATTTTCGTTTCTGAAGATTATCCGTTGAGGAAATGAATATCCGTTTGTCTATCATTTTCATTTCCGTTTCTGAGGAAGCAACCGTTGAAAATGACTCCGTTAGTTCATTTTCGTTTCTGAAGATTATCCGTTGAGGAAATGAGTATCCGTTGTTAAATCCTTCATTTCCGAACCTGAGGAAGCAACCGTTGAAAATGACTCCGTTAGTTCATTTTCGTTTCTGAAGATTCTCCGTTAAGGAAATGAATCTCCGTTTGATTATCCCTCATTTCCAATTCTGAAGAATACCCGTTGAGGAAAATGACCCCGTTTGTTCATTTTCGTTCTGAAGAGTATCCGTCGAGGGAAATGAATATCCGTTGTTTAAACCTTCATTTCCAAACCTGAGGAAGCAACCGTTGAAAATGACTCCGTTAGTTCATTTTCGTTTCTGAAGTTTATCCGTCAAGGAAATGAATATCCGTTTGTCTATTCATTTTCATTTCCGTTTCTAAGGAAGCAACCATTGAAAATGACTCCGTTGTTCATTTTCGTTTCTGAAGATTCTCCGTTAAGGAAATGAATCTCCGTTTGATTATTCCTTCATTTCCGTTTCTGAAGAATACTCGTTGAGGAAAATGACTCCGTTTGTTCATTTTCGTTCTGAAGAATGTCCGTTAAGGAAATGACAGGATTATGCCTTACATATCTCTGGTGGTTACCTGATACAAAGTCACAAATAGACTCCTACGAATTAATTTCGGGACGAAATTTCCTAAAGTAGGGGAGACTGTAACACCTGTGTCATTTCAACCATCAAACAAATGCCAAACCAATGAAATAATGTATTTCATACTCTGGACTTGTATAAATATGTGTATCTTTTGCACATATCGACTCATGTTCGATTTCAAGCTCTAAATCGCTTTCTGGAAGGTTATACGCGCACTAATGCGTAAATATAACCAGTTTAATGCAACGAACACTCCGGAATAGTGAAATAGGCTTAACATACCTTAAATAACCTATACATAACTTAGATATAAGTTTTGGAAGGTTTGGTGTGGTGAAATCAAAGTTAAATAGCTTACAGGGACTAAAGTTGACAAACTGCGAAAGTATGCCAATTTGAACTGTAACAGACATTCCGGAACATGACCATAAGTTAAACATACCATAAATATCCTTTACATAGCTTAGAAATAGGCTTTGAGGGGTTCGGTGTGCTAAAATAAACTTTTGTGTCATTCAGGGACTAAAAGTGTCAAAAAGTGCACAAGTTTGCATTTTCACGCATAACTTACGTTCTGAATACATCCGGACATCCAAAATTTTATAAAAGCATGACTACATTATATTTTAGTGTTCGCCTTAAGAAAAATCCATTCGTTGCGTCATTTGGATCGTTTTTCGCGCTTGTGCGCATTCCGTCGTAATTAAGCGAACATCGCGTTCGTACGACCAAACGAACCATCATCCGGCATATTTTTGAGTATGTTTTGAGTTCCCTATACTTTAACTTCATTTTAGAGCCTTGAAATGAGGTTAACGGGGTTCAAACGCATCGAAAATCGCTTAAACAAGGTGCAGGGACCATTTCTGCAAAATCTGCCAAAACAGGGGCCTAGCGTGACGCGACGGGCCTTAGCGTCACGCGAGCCCCCCTCTGGACCAGATTCCATGTTTTTAACAGCGGGTCCCAGCTGATTAACCACAACCACATGTTTGCAACTTGCTTAATCACTAAGATAAGGAGCATATGTGGCCCCATAACCTTTGTGACAAGTGTACGGCTCGGATCGTGGCACGATATTCAAGAAACGATCCTAGCGGCTCTACTTTATCTATAAATACCCACCCCCCTTTGGCTTAAAAACCCACAAATCTGATTGAAAAGACTCTAAGTTGGAACCTTCGTTTCATATCTGAGCTATTTTGATCTGGGTTAGCATTCGGGGACCCTGGGTAAGTATTCTTTCGTTCTTTTCCTTATTTTACTGCTTTTCGAGTCAGAAAGTCAAACTTTGTTTGACTTTCAGCGTTGACCAGTTATGGTCAATGCGAAGTTCGTTTGAACTTCGCAACGTGATTGTAATCACGATGGTCATAGTCCCTTGGGACTATGCCTACTGATTACCACGTTGTCTAGGGTCGTAGGGTAAGCGATCTAATAAATCGCTTATACCTCGAACCCGACCCGGTTTGGTCGATCATTAGGATCCGACCAAATACATTAGGTGACCATAGTAGGTAGGGAATAACCTTCCGAGGTTATACCCTATGGTCACATCGTTTAAGTAGTTGTATGATAGGTAGTTTATATGCCGTAGGTAAATTACCAGAATACCCTTTTCATGTATAATTGGTAATTAAGCATATGTAACCTAAACTTTTGTCACATAACGGATTATGTAACATGTTTAGGCATATAACACTTGTCATAGGGCTAGTTAGGCGGTCCGAACGCGTTACACGCGAACGACGCGTTAAAGTAGCATAAGCTACCTAAACGGGTCGTAATGGGTCGTATACAATTATGTTAGGTTTCATTTAGTATGTAGGCTTTGTTAAACCAGATGACACGAGTCTCTACACTCGTTTGGTTTACAAACCCTAATGCTACCCAGTCTTCCGATTTAGGTCCGGTTTATTAATGTAGTTACCTATATTAGGTGCCGTTTGATATTCCGCGATCTCTAGCATTGCTTGGTGGTTATCCTAGGACTTCTGAGCAATCTCAAGTGAGTACATAGACCCCTCTTTTACTGTTTTCCAAACTGTTTTGGGGTGGAACACATGTGCCTACTTGTTACTTTCATGCTTTCCTGTTTTCACATCATATACATGCTATGTTCGTTAGTACATTATAGTACATGATTTCATTTCATCTCCTGCTAGGTGTGCCCATTGTGTGCATTACTTAGTACATTGTTTTACATGACATTTCATGCTAGGTGTGCCCATTGTGTGCATTACTTAGTACATCGTTCTACATTACATTTCATACTACGTATGTCCATTGTGTGCATACTTAGTACATTGTTTTACATTGCTTTTCTGTTGCATATGCTTATCCAGCATATGAACACATTATACTACATATTGAACCGTTGTAAACATTTGACTATGTGAACCGTTGTAATCATTTGACTATGTGATCCGTTGATATCTGTGAACCGTTTGTATCTGTGAACCGTTTGAATCTGGGAACCGTTTGTATCTGTGAACCGTTTGAATCTGTGAACCGTTTGTATCTGTGAACCGTTTGTATCTGTGAACCGTTTGTATCTATGAACCGTTTGTATCCGTGAACCGTTTGTATCTATGAACCGTGTGAACCGTCTTTGACCATACATAAACATTTCTACAACTGTTAAACATTACTTTGGTGGTTTGGTTTGATTAAATGATTAAGTAACGATGCGTGTGTAATATGATACAAGTATGGTGGATACGCCGCTGGTACTTCCTATATATAAGTGTTTGTATGGTATTACATATTGTAGCGTTATTTGAATCATTTCAGTTTGAGACATATAACATTTTATACAAATAACATATTTTTCACAAGACATTGTTTTACAACAACTTATCTTATACAAACTCAGTTACATGGTTATTCATTTAACCATACATTATTCTTTTATCTATACATATCATCTGGACTTATTGATTTTCAAACGATTTACAAGACAAAGCAAATTACAAGGTTCTTGACTAAACATTTTCTCAAACATAAGTCATGAAACCTATTTTCACAAAACCTATGTATCTCACAGGCATTTTTATGCTGACGTACCTATTTTCACATGTGTTTTTCAGGAACTGTTGCATAAGATGATCAAGATACACATAGGCAGACTTGGGCTTTAGTGTCAATAAAAGATGCAAGACTAGTTAATTATGTTGTATTTCTTTGATTGTTAAGACATTGTAACACTTTAATCAAAAAAAAAAAACGAAACTTCAATTGCCATGGATTTGAAACAATTAATTCTGTTACAACACTCCCCGACGTTTCCGCCACGTTTTGTATGTTCTACGTGGTCGGGGTGTGACATTTGAATCATTTCAGTTTGAGACATAGAACATTTTATACAAATAACATACTTTTCACAAGACATTGATTTATAAACATCTTATCTTATGCAAACATATTTTACTTGGTTATTCATTTAACCTTACATTTATTTATACTTATCATCTGAACTCATTGTTTTTCAAATGATTTACAAAGCAAAGCAAACTAAAAAGGTTCATGACTAATCATTTTCTCAAACATAAGTCATGAAACCTATTTTCACAAAACCTATGTATCTCACAGGCATTTTTATGCTGACGTACCTATTTTCACATGTGTTTTTCAGGAACTGTTGCATAAGATGATCAAGATACACATAGGCAGACTTGGGCTTTAGTGACAATAAAAGATGCAAGACTACTTAATTATGTTGTTTTTCTTGTTTGTTAAGACATTGTAACACTTTTAATCAATAAAACGAAACTTCAATTGCCATGGATTTGAAACAATTAATTCTGTTACAACACTCCCCGACATTTCCGCCACGTTTTGTATGTTCTACGTGGTCGGGGTGTGACAGATGATCTCTTTGATCAGCTGCAAGGTGCTACCTGTTTTTCCAAGATCGATCTGCGTTCTGCGTATCATTAGCTTCGTGTATTCGAAGAAGATATTCCCAAAACTGCTTTCCGCACGAGATATGGGCATTACGAGTTCACAGTCATGCCTTTTGGTTTGACGAATGCTCCAGCTATCTTTATAGACTTAATGAATAGGGTCTGTAAACCTTATTTAGACAAGTTCATCATTGTGTTCATCGATGATATTCTCATTTATTCGAAGTCTCGAGCTGAGCACGAACAACATCTTCGTTTGACTTTAGAACTCCTGAAGAAGGAACAACTTTTTGCTAAATTCTCCAAATGTGAATTCTGGATTAAAGAAGTTCAATTCTTGGGTCATATAGTCAATGAGCAAGGTATTCACGTGGATCCATCCAAGATTGTTGCAATCAAGGATTGGAATACACCAACGACGCCTACAGAAATTCGTTCTTTTCTTGGTCTCCCTGGTTATTATCGTCGATTCATTTCGAACTTCTCGAAGATTGTGGTTCCACTCACTGCTTTGACTCAAAAGAGTAAGCCTTTTGAGTGGGGACCCAAGCAAGAAGAAGCGTTCCAAACGCTGAAACAGAAGCTCTGTGATGCTCCTATTTTATCTTTGCCCGAGGGAAACGATGATTTCGTTGTCTACTGTGATGCGTCCAACTTAGGCCTTGGTTGTGTTCTTATGCAACGAGGTAAAGTTATAGCATATGCATCTAGACAATTGAAAGTTCACGAGAAGAACTACACCACTCATGATCTTGAGTTAGGCGGTGTAGTTTTTGCTCTCAAAATCTAGAGACACTATCTCTATGGCACGAAGTGTGTGGTTTTCACATACCACAAAAGTCTCCAGCACATTCTTAATCAGAAGGAGCTGAACATGAGGCAACGACGTTTGGTTGAACTCTTGAACAACTATGATTGCGAGATTCGCTACCATCCTGGTAAGGCGAATGTCGTAGCCGATGCGCTTAGTCGAAAGGAGCGAGTCAAGCTTCATTCTGTTCGAACTCTATCTGATCTTCAAACTCGTGTTATTCAAGCTCAGCAATTTTGTGTTTCATAAAATTTGATGGGTAAGGAATTACCACATCAACTTGAGCTTAAACTTGAAGCGAAGAACGATGGTTTACTCTATTTCAAGGATCGTTTGTGGATTCCAAAACAAGACGATCTTCGTACTTTAGTGATGGACGAGTCTCACAAGACTCGATATTCTATCCATCCTGGTGCTGATAAAATGTACAAGGATCTTCGTACTCAGTGTTAGTGGCCTGGTATGAAGAAAGATGTTGCCTTGTATGTATCGAAATGCCTAGCTTGTCTCAAAGTCAAGGCTGAACATCAACGACCTTCTGGTTTGCTTGTACAACCAGAGATACCGGTTTGGAAGTGGGAGAACATTGCGATGGATCTCATCACTAAGTTACGGCGTACATCTAAAGGTCATGATGCTATATGGGTTGTTATCGATCGACTGACGAAGTCAGCTCATTTTATTCCGATTCGCGAGGATCTATCTGCTGATAAACTTGCAAAGATTTATGTTGATGATATTGTATCCCGACATGGTGTTCCTTTGGACATCATATCCGATCGTGATGCTCGATTTTCATCTCATTTTTGGAAAGCCATGCAATCTGCTATGGGAACCCAACTAAATCTAAGCACTGCTTATCATCCCCAAACAGATGGACAATCTGAGAGAACGATTCAAACTTTGGAGGATATGCTTAGAGCATACGTGATAGACTTTGGTGGTAATTGGGATTCTCATCTGCCATTGATCGAATTCTCTTACAACAATAGTTATCATGCTAGCATCAATATGGCACCATTCGAAGCTCTCTACGGTCGAAAATGTCGTTCACCTGTCTGTTGGAATGAGATCGGTGAAGCTCAGCTTACTGGACCTGAGCTCATTCTAGAAACAACAGACAAAATCAAGAAAATTCGCGACAATCTTGTGACAGCTAGATGTCGTCAAAAGAGTTATGCGGATTTACGACGCAAGCCCTTAGAATTTCAAGTCGGAGACCATGTCCTACTCAAGGTGTCACCTTGGAAGGGAGTGGTGAGATTTGGAAAGAAAGGAAAACTTGCACCACGATATGTTGGACCATTTAAGATTGTTGAAAGAGTTGGAAAGGTTGCCTATCGACTAGAGCTACCTCCAGAGCTTGGGAATATTCATTCGACTTTTCACGTGTCCAATTTGCGAAAGTGTTTAGCTGACGCTGATCTTCACATTCCACTCAACGAAATCCAAATTGATGAAACGATGCACTTTGTCGAGAAACATGTGGAGATAGTGGACCGTACATACAAACAGTTGAAGAACAAACGAATTCATTTGGTCAAGATTCGCTGGGAATCTAAACGTGGCCCAGAGTTTACTAGGGAATGTGAGGACCAAATGAAGGCGAAATATCCGCAATTGTTCTCACAAGTTTCCTCTAGTTAAAATTTCAGGACGAAATTTCCTAAAGTAGGGGAGACTGTGACAACTGTGCTCTGTAATCGATGTACAATATAAAACAATGTTATTTATTAATAAAACAATGTGATTTGGTGTTATTATGTGTGTATTTATGTTTGATGATTTTACGATTTGATTCGATTCTGATTTCAAGCTTTAAATCGCTTTCTGGAAAGTTATACGCAAACTGGTGCGTAAACGCAGCCAGTTTAACGCGACAAACACTCCAGAATAGTGACATAGGCTTAACATACCTTAAATATCCTCCACATAACTTAGAAATAAGTTTTGGGATGGGTTGGTGTGTTGAAAACAAGTCTATTCGATCGCAGGGACTATTTGTGTCAAACTGCGAAACTATACCGATTCGTATAGTATCGAACAATCCGGAACTTGATTATAAGCTAAACATACCATAAATAACCTAAACATAGCTTAGAAATAAGCTTTGAGGGGTTTGGTATGCGCAAACATGCTTATTTGATCTTACAGGGACTAAAAGTGTCAAAAACGATGTAAGTTTGCATTTTCGAGCATATCTTACGTTCTGACCACATCTGGAAATCCAAAATTTTTGTAGACACTAAAATATTTTTATTTTAGTGATCGGCATGGAAAAATACCATTCGTCGCTTAATTTGGATCGTTTTTGCGTTCGTTTGAGTTTCGTCGTATTTTAACGAACAACGCGACCGTATGACCAAACGAGCCGACATCCGAGAGTTTTCCAAGCACATTTTGAGTCCTCTAAACTTTATTGATCTTGTAGAGCCTTGAAAATGGCTTAACGGGGGTCAAAAGGGCCTGAAATGAGCTTAAACCAAGTGCAGGGACCTGAACTGTAAGTTTGTCAAACTGTTGCTGATCTGGGAAGGCCAGGCGGGCCGCGTAAGCCCAGCTTACAGCCTACGCGGGCCGTGTGAGTTGCCCAGCGACCAGAAACTTGTTTTCAGCAACTGTTTGATAGTTTAGGGGTTGTTAATGCAATTTCTTGGTGTGTTAACCAAGTTAACACCTCTCCAAGGCTTCTAAGCTGCTCATAACACTTGTATGGATGAGATTTAATGCTTGGAGACCACACAAACAAGTGTCTTGATCTTGTGAGTTTGCTACAACTATAAATAGCATGCCCAACCTCCTCATCCATTGCTCATTCCTCTCTTCTCTTTTCTACAATCTGATTTGGAGCTTCCTTCAAGCTTTGAATTCTTATTCTCTGGTTTTCTTATTATATTCTTTCTAGCTTTGGACTATTGTAAGTCTTCTTTCATGCTTATTCTTTATGTTTAAGCAGAAAGTCAAACAGTTTGGCCAACAGTTTGACTTTCGGTTTTGAACATCAATTCGTCAAGTCAAAGTTCAATTGAACTTTGCAACGTGATTGTAATCACGATGGTTATAATCCTTAGCGATTATACCTACTAATTACCACGTTAACTAGGCGTAGTGACGAGTCAAAGTTTCGGTCAAAATGCGTTTTAGCACGCATTTTGCAACGAAACTACTTATAGGTATCAAAACACTTTGTTTTGATACCAAATCAATTTTATAAGTTAGTTAAACATGTTTTGACATGTTTAACACGTCACTATTAGTTTAGTGCTTGTTTAGGGTCGTAAGTTAAGCGGTCTAAACAACCGCTTAGACTTTCGAACCCGACCCGTTTGGTTGATCATTAGGATCCGACCAAGCTTGATTAGTGATCATAGTTGCATAGGGAATAACCACTGAGGTTATACCTTATGATCACACAGGATTGGTTAGTTATTTGTTAAGTAGCTTGTATGCCCATAGGAAATGACCAAAATGCCCTTTTGAAGCTTAAATCCGTATTTTACATATGTGAACAAGTTTTTTATTTCTAACTGATATGGTAACATAATTAGGCATAATTAGGCATATAAGACTTGACAAAGCACATAGATAACCATCCGAACATAGTTTTGTCCGAACGACGCGTTAAAGTAGCATAAGCTACCTTAATGGGTCGTAACGGGTCGAAAGCACTTAGGCTAAGTTCCGATTTAGAATGTAGGCTTTGTTAAACCATATCACATGAGTTCCAACACTCATTTGGTTTACAAGACCTCATCCTATCCGATCTTCCGATTTAGGTGTCGATTTATTTACTAGTGATCCGATTACTAGGTACTACTTGAATTTCCTTGGTTTGTCTGAGCTTCGCTAAGTTCTTTAGATCAAGGATACCCTTTCATTCAATGTGAGTACATAGTTACCCTATTTTACTGTTTTCAATTGTTTTGGGGTGATTCATATGTATTAAAACGATTTCAATATTTTAACGATGTTTTCAAAACCGATTAAGATGGTTTATATTAAACTAAATACGATTTTGATAATGTGAACGAAACTTGTTGGTTGTAACTACATAACGAATGACATTCATTAGCATTGATCAAGCCGACCAGTATTAGGTTATGGTACCATAGGATCTGACAAATCCCGTTATCAGACTATACCCGTGGTTATGTGTGGGGGTTATGTAGGTAACGACCGAATCTGTGATTGTTAACTTACCCTTTGGTGGTTTGTTAATACGAGAAACGAGGTAGTCGATTCACGAAGGTTTGAATGTTATTAGCGAGACGACCATATGTAGTTTCACAATTAAAAGGAAAACGATTTTGGGATGAATTAAACGATTTGGAACGACTTAAATGAGATAAAACGATTTGAACGAACGATTGGTTTGGGTTGTGATTAGGTAATGGGATGGGTGTAACACGATAAAAGCATGGTAGATACGTCGCTGGTACATCTTATATATAAGTGCTTTTATCATATTACATTTCATGTCATTATTTAGTTCACTTGGGAAACGATTTGAAACAATGTCACACAACGAGGTTTTCGAAATGATATAAACCATACGAGTTTTATTAACGAGTTTTAACGAGATGTTTTACGAATTGGTTTACTATAACAAATGTTTTGGGGTTAAGAATCATGGCTACGAGATTTTATAAAATATAACTAACTTGATTTGAGTTGGTTAATCATGTTGCAAATTTTATATACTTTTCAAAACAAGGTTTTCGAGGTATTGCAATATATATAAACGAGCCATGATTCCGATACTCTTATAAAACCTATGTGCTCTCCAACATTTCTTTGCTGACTTTGTTTTTACATATGTTTCAGGTGATGTTGCATGATGTTGACTACTAGGAAGCATGTTCACTTAGGATTTGGACAAGGCCTTAGTGACATAAAAACGATAGTAGACGATGTTTAATTTGTTTGTTTGGTTTTAAGACAATGTAAATTACTTAATGAATCAATAAAATGAAACTTTTAATTACCATGGTTGTTGAAACGATGATTCTGTTACAACATTCCCCGACGTTTCCGCCACGGTTTGTTGTTTTACGTGGTCGGGGTGTAACAGCAAGTCGCTAAAGCAATCGTCAAATACGAAGCAAGCAACATTGCAAACAACGATGGAATAAGAGGAACCATAATGGGGATCGCTCAGGCAATAACTCTTGCCCAACACCCCCAAAATACCACCCGCGGGAACTCCGCGAGGCGTGTTACTCATCAGAGTTCGAGCCACCAATCACATTGAACCAATGATAAATATTTAAATAAAACACGTCATGAATTACCAATAGAAAATATCAAACATAGGGTTACTCCCAAAGAGTTGTGTAGCGGAAGCATATAGTAAATCGTTTAACAATTGTTTCATAGTAAATGTTCAAAACCAACGTTTCACTTATAAGTTAATCCAAGAGCCTCGATCCATGACCACTCCAGCACTCCCAGATAGCAAGTCCACGTCACGAATTCTAGCGACCTGCAAGCATGCAGACAAGTGTGTCAGACGACGCTGGTGAGTTCAAGGTTTTGTTAACGTGTTTTGTTACCAGATGTATGTTAAGCCAATTCAACGTTGTGATATGATGCTGTTTATGACCTGTTGAGATACCCTAGGGAGTGTGCCCATATGTATCCGGGAAGTGTGTCCCTTAATAACCTGGAAGTGTGTCCAGTCCCCAATGCCCCTAACCAAGCATTGGTAATGATGCCCAGATAATTAGTTCGCGCCCGTCCTTACGGCCCGGTGCGAGGTATCAAACCTAATAGCGCTATCAACTAATTACCCCATTGCCCTACAGGCAATCCGATAATGATAGATTCCATGTTCAATAACCAAAACCCAATTTAACTGTTTACCCAAGATTCCCTTCCAAATGTTTACTAGTTGTCCCAAACCACCGGGACGCATGCTTGAGAAATGCAGTGAACTCACCTTGGTTTGCTCGGTTTGGTTAATTACTTGTTCACACTTAACTAGTCACGGCCTACGGTATTCATGTATGAAATGTCAGTTTTCACTCACAATGTTCACACTCACAATGTTCACACATAATTGGACAGTATACAATTCACACTATGATTTTCGAATAGCACTTATCAATTACGAACACCCATACAATCCAGTTCACATGTATGTTTCAGATCTACATATAATAGTCAACGTAGTACTTCTGACAACCCACTCATGCTTTTCTTATCAATCATAATTAACATGCAATTAATAGAACCCATTCATGCTTTCTTATACATCATAATTGACATGCAACTAATAGAGTTTCAAACATATGACTGAAGTCATGATCACAACCTAACCCTTATTATTATAATACCATCGATATAGTCATGATCATGACTCATTACCCAAGTTATCATAATCATCATTTTAAGAAAACATAGAAGTGTCAATTCTATAATCTGCATTAATGCTCTTTATTCACCTAACATCATACACAGATTCCAATCCCAACAAACAAACATCATATCCTCACTTTATTCACCTAACATTAATACTCTTTGACTATTTGACAATAATATCAAGATAGCACATGGTTATCAAATCGAGACTACAATTACACACACATAACCGCCATATACTTATACAAGGTTATCCAATTTTCAACCCTACTCACATGAACATCAAACCTTTATTATTATGTCAAGATTACACGATCAGATCACCATTGCACAACGTCATAGTTCATAAAGATCAATCAACATATTATCACATATAATATAACATATAATCATACTTCATGTCGTCATCGAAAATAACCAGCAGATTTATAACAAAGATTCACTATACTAACCAAAGTTATGAGCACAAAGATTGAAAGGCTTCGAGCAGGGAAGGGGGTCGTCTTCGTCTGCCGCACATAGGTATGGAATCGTAGGGTTCCTTTCTTGTGATTTAAGTTTTAATCTACTTGCACGCCATAATACATATTCATATACTTGAGTTGTTTGGGGCGGTTCTATTACAACCGAGATGGGCTCAGGCCCAGCCACTTGGGCTGTCGCACAACAGGAAAGGAGGGGTAGGATTTCAATATGTGCATGTTATCAAGTTCGTAGCTTCCTGTGTGTGTATCAAAACAATTTTTACACTTGGGCTCCACTCGGCCCAATCATGAATTTGGTGTATGTGTGTGGATAAAATCCACTAACCCCATGTGTTAAGCAACAGGATCCAATTAATCGGCCCATAATAGTTTCGATTAGACTTGTGGGGATTTGGGCCTAGGATGACATGTAACTAAGAAAAATGTGACCCAAGTTACTCGTGGCCCGCAACGCAATCAGTTGTCACTTACGTTTAAGTTAACACACAACATTTAACGTGTCTAAATCAAGTAGATGAGAGTTTTTAGAATCGCCAAGATAAACGACACTAACCTGTAAAGTTCGAATTGTCACATCATCCCCAACTTGAAAGAAATTTCGTCCCGAAATTTGATAAGCAAACCACAAAATAATATAGTGTTAGATCAAGATGACTGCGCATTCACCACGGGTGCCACATCATCCCCAACTTGAAGAGGAATTTCGTCCCGAAATTCACCAGTAGTACCAAGTTTAGATTGATCATTAGGAAATAGTTGATGATACTTAAGCTTCATCTGATCCTCACGCTCCCACGTGAACTCCGGTCCACGCCTTGAGTTCTAACGAACTCTCACAATCGGAATACACCTATGTTTACGCACCTTGACCTCCCGATCCGTGATCTCAATAGGCTCTTCGACAAACTGCAACTTGTTGTCAATCTTCAGCTCTTGAAATGGCACAACCAGTGTCTCATCTGTGACAACTGCCACTTTCGGGTAATTTACTTACATTTAAAACAGTGATTTACATTATACAAGCATGTGTTTTGAATATTCTGGCTGCATGATTACATGGTATACATCTTAGAAAACTCATGGAATATTCATTGGTTATTACACATGATTCATTTTTATTGGGTACATTTGAAATAGTGCAAACAATTCATCGAAACAACTAGAGTAGTGCCTAGTGAACTAGAGTGCTGACGAAAACTCCGGATTCGCCGAAAACATTAAAAATGACATCTTTAGGACTCGGATGACAGTCCAACATCAATTATATATTAAACCCTATATGGGAATACAAGAGTTTGGTTAATATTTTACCAATGCTCGGTAGCATTAAAAACTGTCCGAAACGCGCTAAAAGTGACCATTTCATTCTTTTTCCGCAAAATTCAGCAATTGTAATTTTATTACAAGATGCAAAATTGATGTTTAGGCACCAATTTCATATGAAAATATTTATGGAATATCAATTTCACACATAACGGAAACTTTTCTTACAACTTCCTTAAGTGTACCTTTCGACTATTTACTAGCGAAACGAGCGTTAAACAACTAGCCGAACTATATTTTGGCACATGTAGCGAACTAGTGGTTATTTTTTTTGGGTCTTGCAAAGCTAGTTTATGGTTATTACAAGTCACGAAACATCTCGGAATATTGCAAACCCTAAACACCACAATACTTACATCTTACTAATTCATTCAAAGTCTTAAAAATAACTAAGTTATTTTTACCACATAAGACCCCCCCCCCCCTCTCATGACCGTGAACAAGGGGTCCCACCCCCTTGTTTATGTTGGTAAAATATCTTGGTAATTACTTTGGGGTTGCAAGTGGAATAAGTTTGGTGATTATTTTCAACACTTAGCCATTAAGTCTTTAACCTCATTACTTCTCATTTCATCATTCATCATCCAAGAACACTCTTACCATCTTCATCTTTTTCTCAAGAACACCCACAAAAACCCAATAATTTTTATCATCTCCTTCATGATCAACATGGATTTGTTTGGAACATAAGGTGATCTAAAGCTCTTGGAAGTGAAAGGAAGGATTTTTGTCCATACAAAAGTGTTCTAACATCAAGATCATCATCTTCTTAGTTCTTATTAATCTCTAAGATCATCCCTAGCCTTGTGCTAGAAGTAAGCTTCTTTATTTTTTTTATACATATTATGTTTATGATTGTTATTATAACTAATAATAACTATATAATCATACATAATGAACAAGAAAAATACAATGAAGCAAAGATAAAAATCATGATATAATTATGTTTGTTTTTATTGTGATCTTAGACTTGTTATATGCATATTAGATCTAGTTATGATGTTTATGCTACAAATAAAGTGTTAGAAGATGTTGAAAGATATGATCTAAAAATTATACATGTTTATGTTAAAGGGTTTTAACATAAAGGATTAAAGGGATGATCATATCTAGTGATCTTGTGAAAGTATTTAGGGTTTTTAATTAAAAACAAGACTTTTACAAGATTATAAAAATTAACATACAACTAGAGATTTTTATAAAAGTTGTTAAAACTAAAATGTAACTTGGTTTTTGAACTTGTTAGCATATGAAATGATCATGGTTAAAACCCTACATGATTTGGATATCATCTTGATAATTTCATGTTATAAAAGTCTCATATTTTGTTGTTAAGATGTAGAGTAAATTGTTGTTGATTTAATAAAGAAAATGATATGTTTAATGAAACATGGTTAAGATAAAATACAAAGGTTATATGGCCAATTTTTATAAAAACTTTATTTTATAAAATAACAACATTTTTGGGTAAATCTCTACAAGATTTAAAAAGGTTATTAAAGAAAGGTTTACAAAATAAAAGACAAGAAAAATATATATTTTTTTAGAAAATATATATTTGGTTACTTTAACAATTTTTGTGTGATATATTACTTGGTGTATTAGTTATATATATCATTGTAGGAACTTGAATCTCATGTCACCTTTAAACTCAAAACACGTTATAACAAAAGTCCTACGAGACTTCACATAATTACGCCTTAAAACGAGTTGCGGACGATTAGAATAATCGGACACCAATTATGGTCAAAATGAACGACGGACGACTACTTAAGTGAATTGCCAATCCGAAGAGTTACTACGACGTTTAGACGATTTTCCGACACGAAATATAAGTATCCTTTCGATAACAAATTTCGGATGTTTAGAAACTTATAAAAACTAGTATGTTTTTATTTACTAACATCTATACTTAGTAAATTTTTATAAAAAGGGTTTTTTTATAAAAATGAAAGGCTTAATATACTTAATAGACTATTTTTACAAATGGGCTACTTACACTTAATGGGCTTAGTTTTCTTAATGGGCTTAACTTCATTATGGGCTTAACATAAGTCCATGGGCTAAGCCCAAACACCAAACACATGGGCCAAAGCCCAACACTATTCAAGCCCAACACTATACAAGCCCAACACTATTCAAGCCCAACACTATACAAGCCCAACACTATCCAAGCCCAACACTATACAAGCCCAACACTATTAAAGCCCAACACTATTTAGGCCCAGCACTATTTGAGGCCCAACACTATTGAGGCCCAACACTATTTGAGGCCCAACACTATTGAGGCCCAACACTATTTGAGGCCCAACACTATTGAGGCCCAACACTATTTGAGGCCCAACACTATTGAGGCCCAACACTATTTGAGGCCCAACACTATTGAGGCCCAACACTATTTGAGGCCCAACACTATTTGAGGCCCAGCACTATTTAAGCCCAATAACTTGAAAACATGGGCTTGGCCCAATGATACCATTTTTGTGAACACAACTATACAAGTGATACATACAAGACACGAGATTCAGCGGACGAGATCCGACTATACAACTCATTCATCGAATACACAGTTAACGAACAATTGAACAACTCATACATC
The DNA here is from genome assembly GCA_030545235.1 of Helianthus tuberosus. Classification (NCBI taxonomy): domain Eukaryota; kingdom Viridiplantae; phylum Streptophyta; class Magnoliopsida; order Asterales; family Asteraceae; genus Helianthus; species Helianthus tuberosus. The sequence goes on from CM060351.1 coordinate 110,863,864, forward strand.
GAATACACAGTTAACGAACAGTAAAGACATACAAGTCTTACATATACTCAAGACACAAGACTTGTACTCAAGTTCTTTTCAAAGACCGATGTGTCTAACAAAAATAAGAACGTTTGTAGGTCGCCACGCTATTCAGGACGACCGCACGTGAGATCTTATTTACATCTATTTTCAGGACGCAATACTGTGAGTTCATGTTCCCCTATTCATTTAAATGTTTTACAACTTTACAACTATCGGGGAAGATACATGTTCAGAGTATGTTAAAGTTAGGTAATGAAACACCATAGATCATGTGCGAATTAGGGCCATACTATAAGCACCATTAATCCAGTTTGGACCAAGGAACAAAGGCTTAGATCTAATGGGTTTTGGCGAGCCCCACTCTTGGTCGTGAACCCATACAGAAGAGTGCGTTTGTGTCCCAGTCGATAGGAATCGGCAAAAAATCGTCTAGGGTTGGTTTGCTTCCTATTTCGACACACATATTAATGTCCTTGCAAAACATTAATGATCAACGATTTCATTGACGCTTTACATACTACAACTCACATTTTTCATACATCGTTTACAACTAAATTGCATGAATTCACCAACTTTTGTTGATGTTTTCCAAACTTAACATGTATTTCAGGGAATTAAAGGACCATGTCGGATTTTCCAGTCAAGATAACAAGTACAGGAACTCCATGCCATCTTTTGAAGGGTTTAACTATTATATTCCGCCTTTTTGCGGAAATATGATGGTTTAAACCTTTGTAGTTATTTCAAGTTAATGTATGAAACAATAACGCTTTATTTCATGTTAATGGTTTGTAACCGACACACTAAACTTATGTTATAATCTTCTGAAACACTATGTAATGGCAATGGAGTATGTTTTATTCATATAGTTTGTTCATGTACATCGATATTTATGCAATGAAAACCAGACAGATCACACCTTGCGTTTCCGCTATGAGCGGGTGTGACAGACTGGTATCAGAGCATCGATTGTAGTGAACCAGGATTGTAACACCCCACCCCGGATGGGCTGACGTGTCACAATAACAGTGATATCATAAACAAAAGTCATAATTCCATTTATTTATTTGACAAGGATACAACCATTTAACAATGAAACTTAAGATTTATATACAAGCAGACACAATCAATTTTTATTAACTAACATCTTCAGATTTATTCCTAAGCTTTATTCTTCTCTCTTTCCCCCGCCCAAGATAACCTGCTGACCTGTAAATACAAAATTTATACGGAATGAGCCGAATGCTCAGTACGGAATTATAGGCTCAAAGAATAAATAACGCTTTATGCAAAACTTATACAATGCAAGAACATAATTTCATAATCATATTTTACGGATGTACCCATGAGCAAACTGAAAACGTGACAATACACAGGTAGCTACTCCTGCATACTTATCACACGAGATGGCCAGTTGGCATACCTGTTATCCATCTCATTAACTTAAATTCTAGGATCGATCCATACGCCTCCTAGTAGCTTTGTACCACACTTGTACCTAGGGACGCCGTGAACTAATCTCTCCGTCACAGATGGAGCACATGCTGTTGATGCCGCAACAACATGCTCGTGGGACACTCCACGAGAAGCGATACTCAGGGTATCAGAGTACAAATGGTCTTATTCACATAACTTATGAAACTTATTTTCATAACAGAACAGAACTTATTTTCATAACAAAACAGAACTTATATTGGAACATGCGATAATGAGTACAACTAACATAATACTATCGCATGACATGAAAGCTTAAATCAAAGGATTAGAACAGAATTCGAACGGAGTGTCAAATGAATCGAAAATCAAAGACGTAAGGAGTTTTAAAAGATATATTAATTTAGTGGGTTATAACAATTTGAATATGAAGCAATAAAGAGTGGGGTAGGATCCGTACCTTAAAAATTCCAAATTGATGCTACCTTGTGATAATAATTCAGATTTATACGGACAGAGTTTAGACTACTGATTAGTCTTTTAACCTAATTTAAATAACATGCACATAAACTAGGTTAGTAACTTAATACAGCCTTTACGATAACTCACGAGATCAAATTCTCACAACGAACGACAAAGTGCGATACTTCATCCATCGAATTAACGATGATCCGTCAAATTAATGACGAACGACAAAGTACAATACTTTATCCATCGAATTAATGATGATCCGTCAAATTAATGACGAACGACAAAGTATAATACTTTATCCATCGAATTAACGATGATCCGTCAAATTAATGACGAACGACAAAGTACAATACTTTATCCATCGAATTAACGATGATCCGTCAAATTAATGACGAATGACAAAGTATAACCCTAATGTGGGCAGCACTTAAACATCCATTGGATATATTGATCGATCGGACAATGAATCGTAATAGCGATCGAGTTATTACCCTGTTCTGCAGCACCCCGCTATTCTTAATTAGTGTTTTGTGTGTGTTTGGAGAGTAATTGAACGATAACTCAGAGTGAATTTGAAGTTTGTTCGTCGTTTTTGTGCCCAGAATCAAGTGCCAAAGCCTGCTATTTATAGCTAATATATATTCACATAAGTATTGATACTAATATAGGTAATAGAGACTTACAGATACTAGAGTAACTATTGATACTAATATTTCCTACATAGATATGCTTAATCATAGCTAATATATATTCACATAAGGTAAAACATAAATGACCGTAAACAGAAACAAGTGAACATATATCAAAGAGCAAGTTTTACCGTTACTTGACTAAAATTCTATTGCGAGAATAGATTAGGGTATAGAGAACGAATTGATTCTTCAGATTCCCATGTTGCTTCGCGTTCAGAGTGATTTTTCCAGAGAATTTTAACAAACGGAATTATTTTCCTACGCAGAACCTTTTCTTGTCGATCTAAGATGGCTTCTGGTTCCTCTTCGTAGGACAAATCTTCGTGAATTGTAAGTAACGGATAACTAATGACATGGAGTGGATGATAATTATATCCTCTTAACGATGAGATATGAAAAACGTTATGAACGTGAGAGAGCTGAGGAGGTAAAGCTAATCGATATGACACTTCTCCAACTCTTTCAAGGATTTCAAACGGACCTATGAAACGAGGACTAAGCTTTCCTTTAATTCCAAATCTACGAACGCCACGCCAAGGTGATACCTTTAAGAAAACGTGATCACCAATTTTAAATTCGAGTGGTCGTCTATCTTGATCTGCATAGCTCTTTTGTCTGCTCTGAGCTTCTTTCAGTTTTTCTCGGGCCAGAGTGACTTTTTCATTTGTAATCTGAACTAGTTCTGGCCCTTCAATAATCTTTTCTCCAACTTCATCCCAGCAGATCGGTGCACGACATTTCCGACCGTACAAAAGCTCAAAAGGTGCCATGCCAATACTTGCTTGCCAACTATTGTTGTAAGCGAACTCAACAAGACATAGATATTTATCCCAGTTTCCAGACCATTCAAGTGCACATGCTCGGAGCATGTCTTCTAAGGTCTGAATCGTACGTTCTGACTGCCCATCTGTTTGTGGATGGAATGCCGTACTAAACTTCAGGCGTGTACCCCAAGCTGCCTGAAAACCTTTCCAAAATCGTGAGGTGAAACATGGGTCTCTATCGGAAACAATGGAAGATGGTGTGCCATGGAGTCGAATAATTTCTTGAAGAAATATTTCAGATAACTTATTAACCGAAAATCCTTGCTGAACCGGTAGGAAATGTGCTGACTTCGACAATCTATCGACAATAACCCATATAACATCATTCTTCTTGAATGTTTTAGGCAAACCGGTAACAAAATCCATTGTGATCTCATCCCACTTCCATATGGGAATATCTAATGGCTGCAACAGACCGCTTGCTCGTTTGTGTTCAATTTTCACTTGTTGGCAAGTGAGGCATTTACTTACGTATCGAGCAACGTTTTCCTTCATGCCATTCCACCAGAAGTTCTGTCTTAAGTCTCGATACATCTTGGTAGATCCAGGGTGAATTGAAAATGGTGAGCTGTGAGCTTCGGCTAACAATGACTCACGAAGGCTGGAGTCATCGGGTACACAAAGTCTCTTGCCGCACCAAATCACCCCCTGATGGTCTATACTAAATTCAGATTGCTTACCCACCTCGAGATTTTGCACAATTGCCCAAAGTTCTCCATCTTGCTTTTGTGCATCTTTAATCCGTGATATGAGGTCGGGTTCAATCTGCATTCTAGCTAGATATCCATCAGATTTACCAACCTGGAGCCAAATGTTCATCCTTTCGAGATCCCTCCTAATACGAGGCTGAATTTGTAAGCAATATATAGTCCCGGAATTCTTTCGGCTCAATGCGTCAGCTACAACATTGGCTTTGCCTGGATGGTATTGAATATTTGCGTCGTAATCTTTTAAAAGTTCTAACCACCTTCTTTGCCTCATATTTAGCTCCTTCTGCGTAAATATGTACTTGAGGCTCTTGTGGTCAGTAAAGATGTCACAACTTTCACCATACAGATAGTGTCGCCAAATCTTAAGTGCAAAGACGACTGCGGCTAGTTCTAAATCATGTGTAGGGTAGTTAACTTCATAAGGCTTCAACTGACGGGAGGCATAAGCGATAACCTTCCCATGTTGCATTAGCACACAACCTAATCCTTTCTTTGAGGCATCACTATAGACTTGGTAACCTCCTGATCCAGAAGGGAGAGCGAGTATCGGAGAGGATACGAGTCGTTTCTTCAATTCTTCAAAGCTTTTCTCTTGTTCCTCATTCCATGAGTACTTCACCCCTTTCCTTAGGAGTTTTGTGAGTGGTAAAGCAATTACCGAGAATCTTTCAACGAATCTTCGGTAATAGCCAGCAAGACCCAAGAAACTTCGTATTTCGGTAACAGAAGTGGGTCTTGGCCATTTTGTAATAGCTTCAACCTTTGTTGGGTCTACCATAATTCCCTCTGCTGATATGATATGACCTAGAAATGCCACTTGGCTAAGCCAAAAGTCACATTTGGAAAACTTCGCGTACAACTTCTCCTGCCTCAAGGTTCCAAGTACTGCATGTAGATGTGCTTCATGCTCTTCGTGACTCTTAGAATACACTAGAATGTCATCGATAAAGACAATAACGAATTTGTCTAGGAATTTGTGAAATACGCGATTCATCAAATCCATAAAGACTGCAGGTGCATTAGTTAGCCCAAAGGGCATAACCAAAAATTCGTAATGACCATATCGAGTACGAAAGGCGGTCTTGGGAACATCATCATTCTTGATCTTTAGCTGATGATACCCGGACCTCAGGTCAATTTTTGAGAAGAACTGAGCCCCCTGAAGTTGATTAAAGAGATCATCAATGCGAGGCAGAGGATACTGATTACGAATAATAATCTTGTTCAGTTCTCGGTAGTCAATACATAAACGCATACTACCGTCTTTCTTCTTCACAAATAAGACCGGAGCACCCCAAGGTGAAACACTAGGTCTTATGAATCCTAGATCTAACAATTCTTGCAATTGTTCCTTCAACTCCTTCAGTTCCATCGGGGCCATACGGTATGGAGCTTTAGAAATAGGTTCGGCACCAGGGATCAAGTCGATGGTGAATTCTACCTGACGGTCGGGTGGTAATCCTGGTAGTTCATCCGGAAATACATCAGGATATTCACGAACAACGGAATGGCTATCGATACTCTTAACACTAGCAGAAGTATCCCTAATCGATGCTAGGAATCCAGCACAACCGCTTGATATGATTTTTCGAGCCTTAAGCGCAGAGATAATTTTAAGGGATTTATGAGCTTGAGTTCCCTGATATATAATATCAGGATGATGAAGATCACCGAAAATAACACGGTGAGAATGACAATCTATAGTTACACGATGTCTAGACAACCAATCTATTCCTAGAATAACATCAAAATCACACATATGTATTGGAAATAGATCGGCCTTACACACAATAGATTCAATACTGATCGGACAATCTTTATATACGTAAGTGATTACGGATGAATTTTTCATGGGAGTGGAAATGGTTAAAGTATGATTTAAGAAAGTTGGTCTTATCGGAAGGTACTTAGTAAACGAGTGGGATACTAAGGAATGAGTCGCTCCTGTGTCGAATAACACATAGATACTATGTTTACCGAGCTGAAGGGTTCCCGACACAGTACCTGGGACATTAGCAGCATCAGTAGCAGAAAGTGCGAAAACTCTTCCTCCAACATTGGGTTGGTTATTCTTCTTGGTGTCTTTCTTGGTACACTCCTTGATCATGTGTCCAGTTTGGCCACATCTAAAGCATGCTCCTGTACTTCGGTGACATACGCCCTGATGTCTCTTACCACAAATATTACATGGAGGATATGTAATTTGATTTGGGTTTACATATTGATTCAGTGGTTGAGCTTTAATAGGTTCTGCATACAACTGAATCTGGTTTTGAGCAGACCTCTGGTTTTGTGGTCTAGGCTGCCATGGACGTGCCTGATTTCCAGAGTTTTGATTTCCTTGCATTTTGCGATCTTGATGCTGTGGTGTAGTGGATGATTGGCCGTTTTCCTGTTTAAATTGTCCTTCCCTATTTCTCTTCTTATTATCCCCAGTTCGAGATAAGAATTCTTTCCTTTCGAATTCAAAAGTTTTGATTGCATCAGCAACTTCGGTGATATCCTTAAATTTCATGTACATGATCGACTTCCGAATTCGATCATTGACTGCCCACTTGCATTTTTCTGCCTGGACTTCTGCTGATCCTGCAACGTCTCCTACAATACTAGCCAACCTTGCAAATCTAGTAATGAACTCAGAGGCTGGTTCATCACTCCCCTGTCGAATCACTGCATACTCCCTGATATAAGCTTCTTTATCAGCGGTCGAAAAATACTTGTCGTAAAAGATATTACGAAAGTCGACCCATGAAAGATTAGCGTCAAAATCATCCCCTCCTTTGACATGCTTATATCCTTCCCACCAAGTTTGTGCGTCATCTTCCAGTTTGTAGGTAGCCAATCTAACTTTGTATTGCTCCGGAACTCCAAGAACTCCGAAGCTCTTTTCAATATGAGATATCCAGTTTCTTGCTTCGACTGGATTATTAGCGTGACTAAAGGATTTCGGCTTTTGTTTTTGGAATTTACTAATCCATATGTCTATACTATAAGTAGTATTGTTTGTGGTATTTTCACGAGTTTCACCACCAGAGATTGGATTAGTATTAGTGCCTTCTGGATGACGAGTTTGTTGAATAACGGCCTCAGCTGTTTGAGCAACCAGGTTTGGAAGCAACCCGGCAACAGCCTGGTTGATAGCATTAATTACGCTTGGATCGACTGGAGTCTCATTCGAAGAAGTGTTGTTACGTACAGGGTTAGTACGAGTACTCCTACGTAGCGGACGACGAGGAGGCATATCTATACGAATAAACATAGAAATTAAACCAAATAAGAGATCAAGTTGAATCCTATCATTGATATCTACCCATTCCTCACAGGTTTTTATTACTATCTTCAAGTTTTCTACAGGAAAGAGCCTTTGCTCTGATACCATAGCTGTAACACCCCAACCCGGATGGGCTGACGTGTCACAATAACAGTGATATCATAAACAAAAGTCATAATTCCATTTATTTATTTGACAAGGATACAACCATTTAACAATGAAACTTAAGATTTATATACAAGCAGACACAATCAATTTTTATTAACTAACATCTTCAGATTTATTCCTAAGCTTTATTCTTCTCTCTTTCCCCCGCCCAAGATAACCTGCTGACCTGTAAATACAAAATTTATACGGAATGAGCCGAATGCTCAGTACGGAATTATAGGCTCAAAGAATAAATAACGCTTTATGCAAAACTTATACAATGCAAGAACATAATTTCATAATCATATTTTACGGATGTACCCATGAGCAAACTGAAAACGTGACAATACACAGGTAGCTACTCCTGCATACTTATCACACGAGATGGCCAGTTGGCATACCTGTTATCCATCTCATTAACTTAAATTCTAGGATCGATCCATACGCCTCCTAGTAGCTTTGTACCACACTTGTACCTAGGGACGCCGTGAACTAATCTCTCCGTCACAGATGGAGCACATGCTGTTGATGCCGCAACAACATGCTCGTGGGACACTCCACGAGAAGCGATACTCAGGGTATCAGAGTACAAATGGTCTTATTCACATAACTTATGAAACTTATTTTCATAACAGAACAGAACTTATTTTCATAACAAAACAGAACTTATATTGGAACATGCGATAATGAGTACAACTAACATAATACTATCGCATGACATGAAAGCTTAAATCAAAGGATTAGAACAGAATTCGAAAGGACTGTCAAATGAATCAAAAATCAAAGACGTAAGGAGTTTTAAAAGATATATTAATTTAGTGGGTTATAACAATTTGAATATGAAGCAATAAAGAGTGGGGTAGGATCCGTACCTTAAAAATTCCAAATTGATGCTACCTTGTGATAATAATTCAGATTTATACGGACAGAGTTTAGACTACTGATTAGTCTTTTAACCTAATTTAAATAACATGCACATAAACTAGGTTAGTAACTTAATACAGCCTTTACGATAACTCACGAGATCAAATTCTCACAACGAACGACAAAGTGCGATACTTCATCCATCGAATTAACGATGATCCGTCAAATTAATGACGAACGACAAAGTACAATACTTTATCCATCGAATTAATGATGATCCGTCAAATTAATGACGAACGACAAAGTATAATACTTTATCCATCGAATTAACGATGATCCGTCAAATTAATGACGAACGACAAAGTACAATACTTTATCCATCGAATTAACGATGATCCGTCAAATTAATGACGAATGACAAAGTATAACCCTAATGTGGGCAGCACTTAAACATCCATTGGATATATTGATCGATCGGACAATGAATCGTAATAGCGATCGAGTTATTACCCTGTTCTGCAGCACCCCGCTATTCTTAATTAGTGTTTTGTGTGTGTTTGGAGAGTAATTGAACGATAACTCAGAGTGAATTTGAAGTTTGTTCGTCGTTTTTGTGCCCAGAATCAAGTGCCAAAGCCTGCTATTTATACACGAAATTTGACAAGCTTACGGACCGTAAGACTCCTAAGGTTACGGTCCGTAAGGCTTCTTACGGTCCGTAAAGCTGTCAATGTTACGGTCCGTAAGGGACACCAAATCACTATAGGCTTGCCACGCTTGGGACTAGACTAGCTAAGTCGACGGAATCATTAAATTCAACTTCCTCCGCAAGTTTATTAAGATAATTATCAAGTGGGTAATACCCCCCCTGAGTTTTAGGGGCCCTAATCCTGATTCTGAAAATTCTGAAATTTCTAGGGTTTGTACGGAATTACTTGGGTGTCTTAATTAAGGTTTCCTATGGGTTAATTTAATAAAATAATTAGGTCTTTTAATATTATTAGTTTATTATGATTTTAAATTTTCGGTTATTACAAGGATTCTTTATTGAGTCTAAGTCTACAATCACTAGGGATCTCTCATGAAAACCATTTAAACACAAACACATGTTTTCATTTGCATAAACATTTTCATGGTCCACTTTCAACAAGAATTCATCTCATACAAGTCAAGCAAGGACATTAGTGTCTTAGTCATCTAAATGGTAGACATGCAACTTTAAGTTAATCCACACAACTCAAGTAGGATAACTTAAAATGAACTCTATGTGAAAAATACATTCTGTGTATATATGTAACGTAACAAATACTCATACGTGTCGAACAACTTATTTCTCAGGATATCATGTCTTCCTCCGAAGGAAGTAACATTTACGACGATGTAGACCCGATGGAGCTATCCTCCGACGACGAGTATGCACCGGCAGTCCAGGTCATTACGTCCGACAGCGAGTCGGCATCTGACGATGATTTGGATGATTTTCAACCGTTCGCAATTGGTGGTGACATTATGGACGCTCACATGTTAGGAGACATTATTGATGATGATGTGCTAGTCGTGCCCCCTCTACTTAACGAGATAGTTATCATGGGTCACCCGGAGGGTGAACATGTGATCGAGGTTATACCCTGGGATGTCCTTCCTCTTGCTATTATGCCTTTTATTGGCGACTTCGACGAGGATGACGACGCTGTAGTTCCTGTGATTCCCGTGGAGGATTTAGGTGATGAGTTGGGAGACGGGGATGTTCATGACGTGGTTATTTTGGAGGTCGCTGCACCGGTAGTCCCGGTTATTGTCATTTCTTCTGACTCCGATACCGATTCAGATGCTTCATCTTATGCATCTGTTACTTCATCTGCACTGCAGGCCATTGGCCTACAGCGCAATGCAGACATTGAGATGGATGATGTCCTACCAGATGATCCAGTTGCCCCTGCACAGGATCATATTGCCCCTATTCTACCACATATAGACCATACTGACGAGGCAGGACCCTCTGGACATGCTCATGTACCACCCGGAGACATGGACCTATACCCACATGATATGCCCATCACAGACCCATACCACCCGTTGCATTACCTAGTTGCTACTACCGAGTTACCGGCTCGTGTACTCACACTTGAGCATCAGATAGACTTTATTATCCGTCGAGTTAGTGAACTCGAGGATGAGCTTACCCACCTGCTTAGCTTGGTACTTCATGCACCACCACCACCAGCCCATTCACCACCCCATACTCCACCACCACCACCAGGGTCACCACCATTACCCCCACTACCACCTCAGATGCCACCAGCGGATCTACCGCCAGTGGATTTACCTACTCGGGTACTGACGCTCGAGCAGCAGATTGTATTCCTGAACCGTTTGGTTCTAGATTTGGAGGGTAGAGTTTCTGAGGTCCACAGGTTGTTGTTCCCTATTCCACCACCAGTTTTTCCCCCACCATAGACTATGTTTACCGGTAGTATACTTTTGGGACGGGTATTTATAGTCGTTTTGTGTACATATTGACGCTACACCAAGTTTGAAGACAACCGGCATACAGCGGATCACACAGTTGGAAGGAATATTTTGTTATCTCTTTTGTTGTACTAGACTAGTATGACCGGGTTATGTAGCCCGAGTCTAGTTTTGTTTCCTTTCAAACGATTATGTAACCGGTTGACTATATATATATAAAAACTTGGTGTTATCTATTAAATGCATCTGAGTGGTCTGGTTGGACATATCTTATTGTTTATGTTAACGTATTTACTCGCATTATATATTTGGTGGTGATATTGTTGTTAATGTTATGAATATTTCTTTTGAACAAACCAAATCAACGTCTAATCTTTATCCTATTTCTCCTTTGGAAGAATCATGCCACCAAGGAGAGGCTTACGTTCACGAACTGATCCACCCCCACCTCCACCAATGCCTACGACTGAGGCAGAACTGAATGCACTTATAGAACAAAGAATCGCTCAAGCTATCGCACTGTTTGAGGCATCCCGTGTCGAACAAAGTGGTGGCACCGGCGGATCGGGAGGCCAGGGTCCAAGCGGTCCTTCAGGTGGAACAAATATTCCGGGTAACGTTTATTCGTTTTTATTACAACACATCGAATTTCTTTCTTAATCTATTCGTGCGATTCACTGTTTGCTCATTCAAAATCCGTTGTCCAATTTCAGGGTGCACATTCAAGCAGTTTCTAGACTGCAAGCCGCTTAACTATGATGGCACAGGCGGTGCTGTGGCTTATGTGAGATGGACTGAGAAAACGGATTCCACTATCAGAATGAGCAGATGTTCTGCTAATCAGCAAGTCACTTTCGTTACTGGCTTGTTTCTCAACGAGGCCCTTACCTGGTGGAACCTACAAGTGCAAAATTTGGGTGATAACGCTGCTTATGCGTTGACTTGGGAGGAACTGAAGGAACGTATGACGGAAAAGTACTGTTCTCGTGCTGAACTCCAGAAGTTGGAGAACGAGTTTTGGAACCTTACCATGGTCGGAGCTGATATCACGGGATATACGCAAAGATTTCACGATCTGTCCCGCGTGATTCCTTATCTTGTAACACCAGAATTCAAGCGTATCGAACGCTATATCTGGGGACTTTCTGACAAGATTCGAAGTCTGGTTACTTCAGCTAAACCCACGACTATTACTCAGGCTGTGACTATAGCCGTGAGTCTTACTGAAGACGGGGTCAGGATGAAGATATTCACTGAGAAAGGTGATGACAAGAAGGAAACACATGTTGAGTCTTCCAACCGTGGAAAGAGGAGTTACTCGAATTTCAAGAGGGGAACCCGTAGTAATAACAACAACAATAACAATAACCCCAACAACAACAACAACAACAACAACAGGCGACAGAACAACTCGCAAAGGGATGCAAAGGCGTTTGTAGCCACAAACGACACTGGTCCTAAGAAGTACGCTGGTATTTTACCTATGTGTGAACGATGCAAATTTCATCACATGGGTGGTTGTCGGGTTGTCAAGTGTGATAAGTGTGGCAAGCTTGGCCACTGTACTGAGTCATGTTGGGGAACGGGAAATAATACTGGATCAGGAAGTGGTTTTGGTAACAGGAATGGGAACGGGAATGGTCGTAGTCAAGGATGCTTTGGATGCAGAAGCAAAGATCACTACAAGAAAGACTGTCCTAAAGAAATTCAGGCTCATGGTCGATCTTTTGTGATTGGAGCCAAGGATGCGCGCCAAGACCCTAATGTGGTCACTGGTACGTTTCTTCTAAATGATCATTTCGCATCCATATTATTTGATACCGGAGCCGATTTTAGTTTTATTTCTATAGAATTTAAAAATATTCTGGGCTTGGAACCTAGTAAACTAGATGTTCCATATTCTATAGAATTGGCTAACGGTAAACTAATAGAGACGAAAGAAGTTGTTAAGGAGTGTACCTTAGAACTTGGTGAACAAAAATTCAATATCGATCTCTTACCCGTTGAATTGGGTAGTTTCGACGTAGTGGTTGGCATGGATTGGCTATCCAACAATCGAGCCGAAGTCGTTTGCCATGAGAAGATCATTCGCCTACCACTACCGAATGAAGAGACACTTGTTATACATGGAGAGAAGCGTGACACCCCATTGCGGATCATCAATTGCATGAAAGCACAGAAATACTTACGGAAAGGTTATATTGCCTTTCTAGCGCATGTTGTAGACAAGAAGGCCGATGGGCCGAAGTTGACAGATATTCCGGTGGTAAAAGAATTTCCTGAAGTCTTTCCTGAAGACTTGCCAGGACTACCGCCTTATCGACAAGTCGAATTTCATATCGACTTGGTACCAGGAGCCGCACCTGTAGCTAAATCTCCATATCGATTAGCACCTTCTGAAATGCAGGAATTGTCCACACAACTTCAAGAGTTGTTGGATAAGGGATTCATCAGACCGAGTTTCTCGCCTTGGGGAGCTCCAGTTCTTTTTGTGAAAAAGAAGGACGGGACATTCAGAATGGGTATCGACTACAGAGAGTTGAATAAACTCACCATCAAGAATCGGTATCCACTACCGAGGATTGACGACTTATTCGATCAACTTCAAGGGTCGAGTTTCTACTCAAAGGTAGACTTACGATCGGGGTATCATCAGTTACGGATTCAAGAAGAAAGCATACCGAAAACGGCTTTTCGGACTCGTTACGGTCATTACGAGTTTCTCGTTATGCCTTTTGGTTTAACGAACGCACCGGCGGTCTTCATGGATTTGATGAACCGCGTGTGCAAGCCGTATCTCGACAAATTCGTCATAGTGTTCATTGACGACATCTTGATATACTCACGATCGGCAGCCGAGCATGAACAACATTTGAGAACCATCTTAGAACTACTCAAACAGGAGAAACTATACGCAAAGTTTTCCAAATGTGAGTTTTGGATTCGTGAAGTACAATTTCTCGGGCATATAGTGAATGAGAAGGGTATTCAAGTAGACCCCGTCGAAGATTGAATCGATTAAGAATTGGGAAGCGCCCAAGACTCCTACTGAAGTACGATAATTTTTGGGCTTAGCGGGATATTATCGGAGATTTATTGAGAATTTTTCAAAGATTGCTCAACCGCTAACTTCTCTTACACAGAAAGACAGGAAATTCGATTGGGGAGAGAAACAAGAAGCAGCATTTCAACATCTTAAAAACAAGTTGTGCATTGCACCAATCTTATCATTACCCGACGGTACCGATGACTTTGTGGTATACTGTGATGCTTCACATCAAGGTTTGGGTTGTGTACTCATGCAACGTAAAAAGGTTATCGCGTACGCGTCCCGCCAACTGAAAGTTCACGAGAAGAACTATACCACGCACGACCTAGAGCTAGGCGCGGTGGTATTTGCTTTGAAAATTTGGCGGCATTACTTATATGGTACACAGTGCACTATTTTCACAGATCATAGGAGTTTACAACACATATTCAACCAAAAAGAATTAAATATGCGTCAGCGACGTTGGGTTGAATTATTAAACGACTATGATTGTGAAATCAAGTACCATCCGGGCAAGGCGAACGTTGTAGCGGACGCCTTGAGCCGCAAGGAACGAGTTAAAACACTAAGAGTGCGAGCATTAGAGATGACTATTCACACAGATCTTACCGCACGCATTCGAAATGCACAACAAGAAGCGCTCAAGGAAGAACATATTCTAGAAGAATCACTTCGAGGCATGGAAAAACAGTTAGTACCGAAGGAGGATGGAACTTTGTACCTTGCGGGTAGAATTTGGGTTCCATTCTTTGGAGGTCTCCGAGATCTCATTTTTGAGGAAGCACATAGGTCAAAGTACTCGATCCATCCTGGATCAGATAAGATGTACCAAGACTTAAAGGAGTACTATTGGTGGCCTAACCTCAAAAAGGATGTCGCTTTCTATGTTGGAAAATGCTTGACCTGCGCTAAGGTCAAGGCAGAGTATCAGAAACCATCAGGGTTACTACAACAACCCGAGATTCCCGCTTGAAAATGGGAACAAATATCGATGGACTTCATTACGAAGCTACCCAGGACCTCGAAAGGTCATGACATGATATGGGTAATCGTCGATAGATTGACAAAGTCCGCATACTTCTTACCGATTCGGGAGAAGGATAGTACTGAGAAACTAGCGGAAATCTATCTCAGAGAAATAGTGGCTCGTCATGGAGTGCCTATTTCAATCATTTCGGACCGAGACGGTCGTTTTGTTTCAAGAATATGGAATTCATTTCAACAGGCCTTTGGATCTCAATTGAATCTAAGTACGGCCTTTCATCCACAAACTGACGGCCAGAGCGAACGGACAATCCAAACACTCGAAGATATGCTTCGTGCATGTGTTATGGATTTAGGTGGCAATTGGGATAATCATCTACCTCTAGTTGAGTTTTCCTACAATAACAGCTACCATACAAGTATACGAGCTGCACCGTTTGAAGCTCTTTATGGTCGAAAGTGTCGCTCTCCGCTATGTTGGGCGGAAACGGGCGATAGTCAATTAATTGGTCCGGAACTAGTCCAAGATACTACGGATAAAATTTTTCAGATCCGAGACCGTATCAAGGCGGCTCGCGATCGACAAAAGCTCTACGCTGATGGAAAACGAAAACAAGCATCTTTCGAGGTTGGAGAAAAAGCTTTGTTGAAAGTCTCACCTTGGAAAGGCGTAGTGAGGTTCGGTAAACGTGGAAAACTTAACCCGCGTTACATTGGACCATTTGAAATCTTAGAAAAGATTGGCACTGTTGCCTACAAGTTGAAGTTACCTGATGAACTTAGCAGTGTACACCACACGTTTCATGTGACGAATCTTAAAAAGAGTCCAATACAAGTAACCGTTGCTATTCCTATGGATGAAATTCACATTGACGACAAACTCCATTTCACTGAAGAACCTGTTGAGGTCACGGACTGGAAGGTCAATAAAACACGGAGAAGTCGTATCAAATTGGTAAAGGTTCGTTGGAACTCTCGTCACGGACCCGAGTATACTTGGGAACGTGAAGACCGAATGAAGGAAAAATATCCCCACCTATTTCCGAAAACTCCTGCAAAGAATAACAAAGCTAGAATTTCGGGACGAAATTCTAAATAACAAGGGGAGAATGTGACAACTGCCACTTTCGGGTAATTTACTTACATTTAAAACAGTGATTTACATTATACAAGCATGTGTTTTGAATATTCTGGCTGCATGATTACATGGTATACATCTTAGAAAACTCATGGAATATTCATTGGTTATTACACATGATTCATTTTTATTGGGTACATTTGAAATAGTGCAAACAATTCATCGAAACAACTAGAGTAGTGCCTAGTGAACTAGAGTGCTGACGAAAACTCCGGATTCGCCGAAAACATTAAAAATGACATCTTTAGGACTCGGATGAGAGTCCAACATCAATTATATATTAAACCCTATATGGGAATACAAGAGTTTGGTTAATATTTTACCAATGCTCGGTAGCACTAAAAACTGTCCGAAACGCGCTAAAAGTGACCATTTCATTCTTTTTCCGCAAAATTCAGCAATTGTAATTTTATTACAAGATGCAAAATTGATGTTTAGGCACCAATTTCATATGAAAATATTTATGGAATATCAATTTCACACATAACGGAAACTTTTCTTACAACTTCCTTAAGTGTACCTTTCGACTATTTACTAGCGAAACGAGCGTTAAACAACTAGCCGAACTATATTTTGGCACATGTAGCGAACTAGTGGTTATTTTTTTTGGGTCTTGCAAAGCTAGTTTATGGTTATTACAAGTCACGAAACATCTCGGAATATTGCAAACCCTAAACACCACAATACTTACATCTTACTAATTCATTCAAAGTCTTAAAAATAACTAAGTTATTTTTACCACATAAGACCCCCCCCCCCCCTCTCATGACCGTGAACAAGGGGTCCCACCCCCTTGTTTATGTTGGTAAAATATCTTGGTAATTACTTTGGGGTTGCAAGTGGAATAAGTTTGGTGATTATTTTCAACACTTAGCCATTAAGTCTTTAACCTCATTACTTCTCATTTCATCATTCATCATCCAAGAACACTCTTACCATCTTCATCTTTTTCTCAAGAACACCCACAAAAACCCAATAATTTTTATCATCTCCTTCATGATCAACATGGATTTCTTTGGAACATAAGGTGATCTAAAGCTCTTGGAAGTGAAAGGAAGGATTTTTGTCCATACAAAAGTGTTCTAACATCAAGATCATCATCTTCTTAGTTCTTATTAATCTCTAAGATCATCCCTAGCCTTGTGCTAGAAGTAAGCTTCTTTATTTTTTTTATACATATTATGTTTATGATTGTTATTATAACTAATAATAACTATATAATCATACATAATGAACAAGAAAAATACAATGAAGCAAAGATAAAAATCATGATATAATTATGTTTGTTTTTATTGTGATCTTAGACTTGTTATATGCATATTAGATCTAGTTATGATGTTTATGCTACAAATAAAGTGTTAGAAGATGTTGAAAGATATGATCTAAAAATTATACATGTTTATGTTAAAGGGTTTTAACATAAAGGATTAAAGGGATGATCATATCTAGTGATCTTGTGAAAGTATTTAGGGTTTTTAATTAAAAACAAGACTTTTACAAGATTATAAAAATTAACATACAACTAGAGATTTTTATAAAAGTTGTTAAAACTAAAATGTAACTTGGTTTTTGAACTTGTTAGCATATGAAATGATCATGGTTAAAACCCTACATGATTTGGATATCATCTTGATAATTTCATGTTATAAAAGTCTCATATTTTGTTGTTAAGATGTAGAGTAAATTGTTGTTGATTTAATAAAGAAAATGATATGTTTAATGAAACATGGTTAAGATAAAATACAAAGGTTATATGGCCAATTTTTATAAAAACTTTATTTTATAAAATAACAACATTTTTGGGTAAATCTCTACAAGATTTAAAAAGGTTATTAAAGAAAGGTTTACAAAATAAAAGACAAGAAAAATATATATTTTTTTAGAAAATATATATTTGGTTACTTTAACAATTTTTGTGTGATATATTACTTGGTGTATTAGTTATATATATCATTGTAGGAACTTGAATCTCATGTCACCTTTAAACTCAAAACACGTTATAACAAAAGTCCTACGAGACTTCACATAATTACGCCTTAAAACGAGTTGCGGACGATTAGAATAATCGGACACCAATTATGGTCAAAATGAACGACAGACGACTACTTAAGTGAATTGCCAATCCGAAGAGTTACTACGACGTTTAGACGATTTTCCGACACGAAATATAAGTATCCTTTCGATAACAAATTTCGGATGTTTAGAAACTTATAAAAACTAGTATGTTTTTATTTACTAATATCTATACTTAGTAAATTTTTATAAAAAGGGTTTTTTTTATAAAAATGAAAGGCTTAATATACTTAATAGACTATTTTTACAAATGGGCTACTTACACTTAATGGGCTTAGTTTTCTTAATGGGCTTAACTTCATTATGGGCTTAACATAAGTCCATGGGCTAAGCCCAAACACCAAACACATGGGCCAAAGCCCAACACTATTCAAGCCCAACACTATTCAAGCCCAACACTATACAAGCCCAACACTATTCAAGCCCAACACTATACAAGCCCAACACTATCCAAGCCCAACACTATACAAGCCCAACACTATTCAAGCCCAACACTATTTAGGCCCAGCACTATTTGAGGCCCAACACTATTTGAGGCCCAACACTATTGAGGCCCAACACTATTTGAGGCCCAACACTATTGAGGCCCAACACTATTTGAGGCCCAACACTATTGAGGCCCAACACTATTTGAGGCCCAACACTATTGAGGCCCAACACTATTTGAGGCCCAACACTATTGAGGCCCAACACTATTTGAGGCCCAACACTATTGAGGCCCAACACTATTTGAGGCCCAACACTATTGAGGCCCAACACTATTTGAGGCCCAGCACTATTTAAGCCCAATAACTTGAAAACATGGGCTTGGCCCAATGATACCATTTTTGTGAACACAACTATACAAGTGATACATACAATACACGAGATTCAGCGGACGAGATCCGACTATACAACTCATTCATCGAATACACAGTTAACGAACAATTGAACAACTCATACATTGAATACACAGTTAACGAACAGTAAAGACATACAAGTCTTACATATACTCAAGACACAAGACTTATACTCAAGTTCTTTTCAAAGACCGATGTGTCTAACAAAAATAAGAACGTTTGTAGGTCGCCACGCTATTCAGGACGACCGCACGTGAGATCTTATTTACATCTATTTTCAGGACGCAGTACTGTGAGTTCATGTTCCCCTATTCATTTAAATGTTTTACAACTTTACAACTATCGGGGAAGATACATGTTCAGAGTATGTTAAAGTTAGGTAATGAAACACCATAGATCATGTGCGAATTAGGGCCATACTATAAGCACCATTAATCCAGTTTGGACCAAGGAACAAAGGCTTAGATCTAATGGGTTTTGGCGAGCCCCACTCTTGGTCGTGAACCCATACAGAAGAGTGCGTTTGTGTCCCAGTCGATAGGAATCGGCAAAAAATCGTCTAGGGTTGGTTTGCTTCCTATTTCGACACACATATTAATGTCCTTGCAAAACATTAATGATCAACGATTTCATTGACGCTTTACATACTACAACTCACATTTTTCATACATCGTTTACAACTAAATTGCATGAATTCACCAACTTTTGTTGATGTTTTCCAAACTTAACATGTATTTCAGGGTATTAAAGGACCATGTCGGATTTTCCAGTCAAGATAACAAGTACAGGAACTCCATGCCATCTTTTGAAGGGTTTAACTATTATATTCCGCCTCTTTGCGGAAATATGATGGTTTAAACCTTTGTAGTTATTTCAAGTTAATGTATGAAACAATAACGCTTTATTTCATGTTAATGGTTTGTAACCGACACACTAAACTTATGTTGTAATCTTCTGAAACACTATGTAATGGCAATGGAGTATGTTTTATTCATATAGTTTGTTCATGTACATCGATATTTATGCAATGAAAACCAGACAGATCACACCTTGCGTTTCCGCTATGAGCGGGTGTGACATCATCAGACAAACACTTCTTCAACTGCGAAACGTGAAAGACATCGTGAACATTACCCAACTCAGCAGGTAACTCAAGCTTGTAAGCGACTTTACCGATCCGCTCCAGGATTTTGAATGGCCCAACGTAGCGTGGATTAAGCTTGACACGCTTCCCGAAGCGTACAACGCTCTTCCACGGCGAAACTTTCAACATGATACGACCGCCTACAGCGATCTTCCAGCGTTTTCCAAGCTTATCGTCTTTCCTGACGGTCACTCGTTGCCGCCAAACAATTTCCGATCCTAGCAATCTTCCCAAGAGTTTCGTGTACAAGTCCTGGACCCGTGTTTAGGTTGTTATCCACCTCAGTCCACGAGGAGATTGGCTTTATCAAACAGAGTTGTCTGAATACTAGAAGGGTAACAGCTATGGTAGAACTCAGCCAAAAGTATACGTCCTTCCAATTTACACTAAGTTAATCCCTTACATGCTCGCAGTATGTCTTCGAGTGTCAGGGGGGGGGGGTTGTTTACTCAAACCGTTTGTCCTATGATGACAAGTAATGCTCATGTCTAGGCGTGAGCCAAGGGTGTTGGGTATCGCCTGTCATACATCAGGTATAACTCAAAGTCAGAGGTAATAGTAGTTGGTACCTCGTGCCTAAAAGCCGCCTCTCTCAGAGGAACATTCATAAATGTGAAGACTTGTCAGTTTTGTCGATTGCAAGAAAGAGTGCTGGTAACTTGAGTCCATCAACGATCACCCAGGTGATAATGTTTCCGTTTCGAGTTGTAAGTAGACTAGTGACAAAATCCATGGCAGTCTGTTCTTATTTTCATATGGGTGTTTCTGGTTGCTGATACATCACTTTGATTTTCCTGTAAGTCAAACATCGTTCACATAGATAGCTAGGTGGGCCTTCGTGCCCGATCACCAGTGCAAGATTTATAGATCCTACTAACTCTCATCAGAACCCAGGCGACTGGAATATCGGGGCCGGCGTGCTTTGCTCAACATAAATTCCCTTCAGTTGCCGTATAATGAGATCTACATTCGTTCCATGAGGTAGCGAATATCGTCCGACCCACCAAAGGTTGCTTCTCCATGCCCCGCATGGGTTCAGCTTGAAAATTCCCTTTCTTCAGTTCCCCAATTTGAATAGAGCGAATCTGATCAGGTAGGTTAGGGTTGATAGTGAGTTGCAAGGCTCGTGCATGATCAGGTTTCACCATCGTAATCATTCAAAAGTTCCATCTAGCGATGCCATTACACGTTTAGCTCTTCCGAAACAAAGGTACGCGAGAGGCCCTTGTGATCGGTCTAAGTAGTGCATTCGGTACCGTCCAAGTAATGCCTCCAACTCAAATCCCAAAGACTACGGTTTCCACCACAGGTTGTGTGTCGAGCAGTTCCTATTGGTAACTCCATTACGCAAGTCATCACTCTCTCAGGTTGCGTCGGTGTGTAACTGGGACTCTGATTCGGAGCATCATGGTATACCACTAGATCACTCATACCCTTAGGTAGAGATGATGCACAGTGCATTGCGGAGTTGGGATTTGAAAGCCGAAAAGACGTCCTCCTGTTTTGTCTTCCACGAACACAGTACCCTGCTGTGCTAAAGAAATTTAAGTTGCGCGATCTTCGAAAATCCGGTGATGAATCTAGTGAGACCAAGAAATTGCTGTGTCCTCGAAGGGATCTTTGGTGTCGTTCAGTTTCTAACAGAATGGATATTAGCGAGATCCACGTGTATTCCCTCTTCGTTGGCTACGTGACCAAAAAGAGTATGTACCTCTCGAATCCAGTAGTTACTCCTAACGAGACTTCGCGTGTAGTGGCTCCTCCCTCGGGAGCTCTAAGATATGATGCAAATGCCGCCCATGGTGTTCCTTTCTCCTGGAAATGATTCAAGACGTCACCAACAAACACGTTCGATTCTTGTGGTCCATAAGGCTGCTGGTGTGCTGATTAACTCAATGATCACGATGTACAAAGTCACAATGACCACATTGAGTTCTATATACCGTTCTAAGAGCATTCTCCCCTTGGACTTCCATCTGATGATAGTTCGCTTGTTAATCAATCTTCGTATAGGAGCTTAAACCTTGCAACTGGTCAGTAGATTGTCAATACATGGTCGAGGCGAACGATTCTTGATTGTCACTTTGCTGAGTTCTCGATAGTCAGTACACATACGAAAAAAGCTCATCTCCATGGATACTGCTGGGGCTCCCCAAAGCGAAAAGCTAGGTCCGATAAAACTCATGTCCACCAGTTCCTGAAGTTGATTAGGCGGTTCTTGCAACCCTCCTGAAAGGTCTTCGAGTAGCTCATTAGAAGAAATCACAAACAATTGACGGATCCTCGATCCTCTCTTCCTTAGTCTTAACATCTATAACGGTTGTTAATGTAGCGGGGTAATCCCTCCGTAGACACTTCTGGGCCTTCATAGCTGAAATGGTGCTAACCTTCGCACCACTCTGTTGCGTTAGAACAAATAACGATTCTCCACACAAAATTTTCTCCTCACAAGGTATGTCTGCGCGATTTCTGAATAACCAATCCACACTAACTACTGCATTGTAACCATCAAGGGTAGTGGAAGGAAGTTTGACGTCGAACACTTGTCCCACAAGGTCGAGTTTACATCCCAGCGGACATATGAGGTTTCATTATCCATTGCTGCCATAACAAGTTCGGTTTCAAGAAATATCAGGGCAAACAGATCGGAGACGAAGCGAATAGCTACTCATCCAAGCTATCGTGTTGCTATTACGCCTGGTATAGCCTATGCCAATACTAAATGTCCTTCCCTGAGCTTCATTTCCAGTGTTGGTTTCGTCACGAGAATTTCCAGTACTGCCGTCGTTCTCTTGGTTGTCATCACCTTGACTTAACACAGTCAATCCTTGTCGAGGTCACCTTCGTTTCCATACTGTAAGCTACGATCACGAGTACCTTGATGTTGCTGTGACTGTTGCTTCTAATATTGTTGCCTGTAACGGTGTCCTGCGTCCTTTCCCACTCAGGTCACCTTTTCGCATTCCGTGCCACGTCCTAAGACACTACTCATGGTGCGGGAGGTTACACAGTCCGCTCTACAGTCAATCGTCATCGATTTTGTCCCGATTGGTTCGTAAGAGTCGACTCCCATGAGTCGCTGGCTGGGGTTAAGGGTTCGATTGGAGTCAAATCGCTGTTGTTCGTTGCCGGTAACTAGGGTCGTTCAAATGCTGAAGTCGGTAAGGTACTATGTTTACCCTCTTGTGCATTGTTCTTGCAAGTTTACTGAATAATACACGCTATGTCGCGAGAGTGTTGCAGAAGTGATCGCACTTCGGGATTTAAGACGTCAATACATAGAGTTCCATCAAACGAAGAGAGGCGAGAAAGGTATAAACCAACTCAAGGACGTTCGTGCAAGCACCTAACATTCTACACGTTTCGCTAGGCGTTCAGATGTGGGTTCAAGTGATACTCGATAGCATCGAGATTCGTAAGGGTTTCAGAAGGAAGTGAAAAGATCACATTCAAGTAGGAGACAATCACTGCTATGACTCCTATAGTCTGTTGTGTTTCACATCAACCAAATAACGGAACGGAACCCCTTTTTCACTTGTTAAGCCTCACTGGGACTCACATGCACCCCACATTATTATTATGTGTGCACCCACAATAATATTGCGATTTGCATACTCATCTCAGTTCCTCCTAACTCATGTCAAATGGTTCCCTAAACTCGAGTGCCAAACAGAGGTTATCAAAACGATAAGATCATCGAAATCCCAAGACTATGACGTACTACCAATGCATCATAATGTAAGCAAGCAATTCATGTAATCATACTATGGTGAGAAATGTGTGTCCGAATGCTATGTCATAAACAAATGTGTACTAGCCATGTAATGTATGCAACAAGTGAGAAGGACGAACCTTGCAATCTGGAGCTGAGTGTCATGATCGATTCTTCGAAGGTATTCGGTTATAGTCTGGTTTTATAAAACGTTTTAAAACCTAGTTCGCTATAACCAGTGGCTCTGATACCAAACTGTAACACCCCCAAAATACCACCTGCAGGAACTCCGCGAGGCATGTTACTCATCAGAGTTCGAGCCACCAATCACATTGAACCAATGATAAATATTTAAATAAAACATGTCATGAATTACCAATAGAAAATATCAAACATAGGGTTACTCCCAAAGAGTTGTGTAGCGGAAGCATATAGTAAATCGTTTAACAATTGTTTCATAGTAAATGTTCAAAACCAACGTTTCACTTATAAGTTAATCCAAGAGCCTCGATCCATGACCACTCCAGCACTCCCAGATAGCAAGTCCACGTCACGAATTCTAGCGACCTGCAAGCATGCAGACAAGTGTGTCAGACGACGCTGGTGAGTTCAAGGTTTTGTTAACGTGTTTTATTACCAGATGTATGTTAAGCCAATTCAACGTTGTGATATGATGCTGTTTATGACCTGTTGAGATACCCTAGGGAGTGTGCCCATATGTATCCGGGAAGTGTGTCCCTTAATAACCTGGAAGTGTGTCCAGTCCCCAATGCCCCTAACCAAGCATTGGTAATGATGCCCAGATAATTAGTTCGCGCCCGTCCTTACGGCCCGGTGCGAGGTATCAAACCTAATAGCGCTATCAACTAATTACCCCATTGCCCTACAGGAAATCCGATAATGATAGATTCCATGTTCAATAACCAAAACCCAATTTAACTGTTTACCCAAGATTCCCTTCCAAATGTTTACTAGTTGTCCCAAACCACCGGGACGCATGCTTGAGAAATGCAGTGAACTCACCTTGGTTTGCTCGGTTTGGTTAATTACTTGTTCACACTTAACCAGTCACGGCCTACGGTATTCATGTATGAAATGTCAGTTTTCACTCACAATGTTCACACTCACAATGTTCACACATAATTGGACAGTATACAATTCACACTATGATTTTCGAATAGCACTTATCAATTACGAACACCCATACAATCCAGTTCACATGTATGTTTCAGATCTACATATAATAGTCAACGTAGTACTTCTGACAACCCACTCATGCTTTTCTTATCAATCATAATTAACATGCAATTAATAGAACCCATTCATGCTTTCTTATACATCATAATTGACATGCAACTAATAGAGTTTCAAACATATGACTGAAGTCATGATCACAACCTAACCCTTATTATTATAATACCATCGATATAGTCATGATCATGACTCATTACCCAAGTTATCATAATCATCATTTTAAGAAAACATAGAAGTGTCAATTCTATAATCTGCATTAATGCTCTTTATTCACCTAACATCATACACAGATTCCAATCCCAACAAACAAACATCATATCCTCACTTTATTCACCTAACATTAATACTCTTTGACTATTTGACAATAATATCAAGATAGCACATGGTTATCAAATCGAGACTACAATTACACACACATAACCGCCATATACTTATACAAGGTTATCCAATTTTCAACCCTACTCACATGAACATCAAACCTTTATTATTATGTCAAGATTACACGATCAGATCACCATTGCACAACGTCATAGTTCATAAAGATCAATCAACATATTATCACATATAATATAACATATAATCATACTTCATGTCGTCATCGAAAATAACCAGCAGATTTATAACAAAGATTCACTATACTAACCAAAGTTATGAGCACAAAGATTGAAAGGCTTCGAGCAGGGAAGGGGGTCGTCTTCGTCTGCCGCACATAGGTATGGAATCGTAGGGTTCCTTTCTTGTGATTTAAGTTTTAATCTACTTGCACGCCATAATACATATTCATTTACTTGAGTTGTTTGGGGCGGTTCTATTACAACCGAGATGGGCTCAGGCCCAGCCACTTGGGCTGTCGCACAACAGGAAAGGAGGGGTAGGATTTCAATATGTGCATGTTATCAAGTTCGTAGCTTCCTGTGTGTGTATCAAAACAATTTTTACACTTGGGCTCCACTCGGCCCAATCATGAATTTGGTGTATGTGTGTGGATAAAATCCACTAACCCCATGTGTTAAGCAACAGGATCCAATTAATCGGCCCATAATAGTTTCGATTAGACTTGTGGGGATTTGGGCCTAGGATGACATGTAACTAAGAAAAATGTGACCCAAGTTACTCGTGGCCCGCAACGCAATCAGTTGTCACTTACGTTTAAGTTAACACACAACATTTAACGTGTCTAAATCAAGTAGATGAGAGTTTTTAGAATCGCCAAGATAAACGACACTAACCTGTAAAGTTCGAATTGTCACATATATCATGCCGAGGGCAGGGCAACGATGGAGAAATCGAATGAAAGTCCAGTGAAAAAGAAGACGCATGTGGTGTGACACCCGGCTTTTCAGGCCGTACCATACGATAGTAATATGTGTAGTGAACATGTAAAATGGCTGTTTGTGACTGATTGTGATATTTATATATGATATTTGATGTGTTGGTAAATTCAGATGTTTTTAAAAATTATGTTGGCAACGATAAAACAAACGCTTATCGCGTAACGATTAAAATGCGAAACGAACGTCGGTGACCACCCGATCAGTGTTAAAATCCTAAAAATAGTATGTTATGATTAGAATAGTAATTTTAATCATATCCTTGAGGAAAAATAAATTAAAACGCTAAGAAACTCTATTTTTCGAGTTTGAGCGCGTACCGTGCGATACTGCGCGAATTAGACAAAATACTGTCAATGCAGCCAGTCAAGGCAACTGGTAATTATTTCAGTAATAATTTAAAGTGATTATTTTTATAGAATGATAAAAATAATTTAAAACGCACTAAAACGGGATTAAAACGCTAGATAAAATACCCGGTAATCAGTAAAATACCTGTTTTTAACCTAAATTTACATATAAAGGTGTATGTATATATATATTATGTGAGAGGGGATGAATGTGGCAGCACCAAGGGCTGCCCAAATGTCCTTGTTTCTTGCAAAGTGGACACTTGTCCATTCTAGAGAATGTTGAGTGATGAATAAGGCATGCTCATGTCTCCATACAATCTTCACATTCCAAGAACATAATTCAAAAATCACTCTCTCTCTCTCTCTCTCTCTTCCTCTTGATTACTCATGGCCAAACACCCCTTACCACACCAACATTTCATTTTCAAATTTGAATCTTGAAGAATCATGACCATTACATGGTGATTTCAAGCTTGTAAGGAAGTTTGGAGGTGATTTCAAGAAGGTTCAAGCAAGAATAAGGCCTTATATCACCATCTTTATCAAAAACCCACTAAGAATCTTGAAGGTATAACCTATTTTCTTTAAATATTGTTCTTGATTCATAGTGATAAAGAAGATAGTGAAAGTTTCTCTTGATTCTTGAATCTAAACATTAACTTGAAAACTATAATGAATGAGATTTTAAACAAAATAAAAATGGGTGTGTGCATGTATGTATATGTGGCCGAATGTGTGTATGTATGTGTATAAGTTGTATTTTGAATTTTGATGAAAGAGTTCTTGATTAATTGATTTCTTGAAAATATGAAGCATGAAGGAATTTCTAGTTATAATACAAGAATGTTCTAAAGGTGATTAGAGATTTGAAAGTGTGTCACACCCCAACCACGTAGAAGATACAAAACGTGGCGGAAATGTCGGGGAGTGTTGTAACAGAATTAATTGTTTCAAATCCATGGCAATTGAAGTTTCGTTTTATTGATTAAAAGTGTTACAATGTCTTAACAAACAAGGAAATACAACATAATTAACTAGTCTTGCATCTTTTATTGTCACTAAAGCCCAAGTCTGCCTATGTGTATCTTGATCATCTTATGCAACAGCTCCTGAAAAACACATGTGAAAATAGGTACGTCAGCATAAAAATGCCTGTGAGATACATAGGTTTTGTGAAAATAGGTTTCATGACTTATGTTTGAGAAAATGTTTAGTCATAAACCTTGTAATTTGCTTTGTTTTGTAAATCATTTGAAAAATGATAAGATCAGATGATATGTATAAATAAATGTCAGGTTAAATGAATAACCATGTAAAAATGTGTTTGTATAAGATAAGTTGTTTGTAAATCAATGTCTTGTGAAAAGTATGATATTTGTAATAAATGTTATATATATCTCAAACTGAAATGATTCAAATAACGCTATGACCTGTAATACCATACAAACACTTATATATAGGAAGTACCAGCGGCGTATCCACCATGCTTGTATCATATTACACACGCCTCGTTACTTAATCACTTACTCAAACCAAACTATCAAAGTAAAATGTTCATGTCTAATGTAAATCATGTAATATGTATCCAAAATGTAAGCATGTGATGAATAACAACTGTACTAAGCATGCGACAATAGACATACGTAGCATGTGACCTGTACTACGTATACAACAATAGACATACGTAGCATGTGACCTGTACTACGTATACAACAATAGACATACGTAGCATGTGACCTGTACTACGTATACAACAATAGACATACGTAGCATATGACCTGTACTACGTATAGAACAATAGACATACGTAGCATGTGACCTGTACTAAGTATGCAACAATAGACATACGTAGCATGTGACCTGTACTACGTATACAACAATAGACATACGTAGCATGTGACCTGTACTACGTATACAACAATAGACATACGTAGCATGTGACCTGTACTACGTATACAACAATAGACATACGTAGCATGTGACCTGTACTAAGTATGCAACAATAGACATACGTAGCATGAAATGTAATGTAAAACATGTACTATAAATGTACTAATGAACATAGCAAGTATATGATGTGAAAACAGGAAAGCACGAAAGTAACAAGTAGGCACATGTGTTCCACTCCAAAACAGTTTGGAAAACAGTAAAAGAGGGGTCTATGTACTCACTTGAGATTGCTCTGTAGTCCTTGAGTAACAACCAAACAATGCTAGAGATCGCGGATATCAAACGGCACCTAATTTAGGTAACTATGTTAATAAACCGGACCTAAATCGGAAGATCTGATAGAATGAGGGTTCGTAAACCAAACGAGTATAGAGACTCGTGTCATATGGTTTAACAAAGCCTACATACTAAATGAAACCTTAATCTAAGTGCTTTCGACCCATTACGACCCGTTTAGGTAACTTATGCTACTTTAACGCGTCGTTCGCGTGAAACGCGTTCGGACCGCTTAATTAGTCCTATGACAAGCGTTATATGCCTAAACATGTTACATAATCAGTTATGTGACAAAAGTTTAGGTTACATATTGTCACACCCCCAAAATCCACCTGCGGAATACCACCGCTTGGAGGCGTGACTGACCAGGATCCAGCCACCAATCATATTGAACATGCGAGTTAAAAGATGTAAAAGTTTAACCAATACAATTGGTGTCCAAACAAAACATAGATAAGTTGCAAGCGGAAGCATAAGTCTTAAATCAAAACATAAGTTTAATTGTTTCAAAGTTTATCATGGCACACAGCCGTCCATATCCCACAACGATCCTCCTCCATGCAAGCTCCAGCTAAGAACCTAAGGACCTGCAAAGCATGTAGTAACGAGTCAACAACAAGTTGAGTGAGTTCACGGTTGGGTGTTCGTTTTAAGTTGTTTCAAAAACAGTTTTCCTTTAGCTGGCATCCTGCCGTGGGGGTTACCCCATAGTTAAAAACGTGACTTGTTCATTCCCGGTTACTCTGGCTATCCAGCCGTGGGGGCTACCCCGTGTTAGTTATCTGGCATTTCGGCCGTGGGGGCTACCCCATGTATACACTAGACTCGTTACCATATCGACTGCTGACTGTAGTCATGTTTATGTGCCCTGAACTGTCAATGTCTATCATCATTGACGTGCCAGTAGTCCATTAGTTTACGCCCGTCCTCTGCGGCACGGTGTGAGGTTTGTCAAACCTAAATAGCACTATCTAACTAATGACCCGCTCGCCATTGGCCTCGGCGATTAAGTCGATACAAAGATGAGGGACTTCGTGATAGAGTTTTGGTCTAGTACGAGTTATCTGTCCGTGAGGACGAGGAATTACATTCCTGAACCTTTGCTGTCCTACCCAAGGAGGACGAGGAACCCAGTTCCTTAACCCCATTCCCAACCCAGGGAATCCCATGCTTTGTAGAGGGTGTGAACTCACCTTGGTTTGCTCGGTAGAAACACAGAAAAGTCAAACAAGCAATGTTGTGGCTACTCACGTCCTATCACAGTTGTATCATACAATCAGGTTCGTATTCAAGTAGTGCATGTTTCTAGCATAATGCATTCAAGTACCGTTCATGGCATACACGTTTGATCATAGCAGTTCAACAATATTCACGTTCAACAGTAACACATAAAATCTGTGCATCAGGCCCAAGAGTCCGGCCCAATCACTTAAGCCCGAAATGAGGTGCAAGCCCAAACAGCGTGTATCTGTGTATAGTTTCGAGTCGCAACTAGGCGTTTGCGACTCGCAACCTGAGTCGCAATCATGGTTTCGGTTCGTGTTGTTTTGGTCTCGAGTCGCAACCGGACTCGTAACTGTGGTTTCGAGTCATAAGGTTTATGTGCTGATCACATGTGGTTTCGAGTCGCAACCAGGTGTTTGCGACTCGCAACCGATGTCGCAACCGGGAGATTTCGACTCATCATGCACTGGTTTCGAGTCGCAACTGGAGGTTTCGGTTGGACAGGAGCTGATTCGGAACAGTGTACTATCCAATGAGAATTTGATTTCAGGAAATGGTTTGTACTATCCACTAAAACATGTTTGTTTGTCTAGTAATTTACCAAAATGGATCAAACATATCAGATTTCAAATATTCAAGCATGTTCATATCATATTCAAGTTGTTCTTCACACATTCAAGTCATGTTCATGTTGATTAATCAAACTTGTTCATCCTATTCCCGGTTTCTATCATTAATCACAAACGAAATCGTGAACAACAAGGCAACACACTTGAATATACTCATCTAGTGGTTTCACATCATCACATAACATATCAAAATCAACTCTACACTAATCTAATTAACATGATACTACACATATGCAAGCCGGCTTTCATGAACATCAACACTCAATGGTTTGAGTCATATTTAGACATAAGATATCACGAGCTCTTTAGTAACATATCCGAAATTAAAACATGTTAGCCGATCATCAACATCACACACATCCGATTTACAAAACATCATCAAGCATACAACTACACTAGTTAAATCATATCATTCACACTATTATTTAACAACAACAAACATCATAAAAATCACTAACCGATTGATGGGTTTCGAAGGTGAGTGTGAAGCTTTCAAACGGGTGTGTATGTGTGCCGATCCGCGAGCTCCTTGTGGTTACCGGTTGGAATCCGAGAATGAAGGAGAGGGGTGTTGTGGCTTAGGGTTTTAGTGAGGGAGAGTGGAGAGTGTGTGTGTTAGAGGAGTATGAGTGTTGTTGCCCAAAATTACCAAGTGTGACCACCATGAGGATTATATACTTGTTTCACTTGTGCACCCTAGTGGGCTTTCAAAATAGGCTAAGTGTGTGTGTGTGCGGCCCAACCGGCCCGTAAGTCATTGTTCACTCGAGACCACATGGTCTCGAGTCGGATTCGTGTTGTCTCGGTTCATATACATACCCGCATACATACACACAAGCATACACATAGCATCACACATAATCACATAAGTTCACATGTATCATTCATTAAATCGTCAAATCAGTTAGTCACTAAACTTTCAAGCACACAACGAAAGGTTCTAAATTTCGAGTTGTCACATCATCCCCAAGTTGAAAGAAATTTCGTCCCGAAATTTGGTAGGCACTCACTGAGGAAGCTAGTTAAGTTGTATGGTTTTCCTGGTTTTCCTGGGGTGTCACATCCACCCCCCGTTGATCTGGAATTTCGTCCCGAAATTCCGTAGCTTCGGCCTTAGTAGTGGGTGTACTGTTTGCGAACAGTTGGGGATACTTTTGTTTCATTTGATCTTCGCGCTCCCAGGTGAACTCTGGGCCGCGACGTGAGTTCCAACGAACTCGAACGAGAGGTATTCTGGTGCTCTTGAGGACCTTAACATCCCGGTCCGTGATTTCGACTGGTTCCTCGACGAATCGTAACTGTTCGTCGATAGTGAGTTCCTTCAAAGGAACTACGTGGGTCTCATCTGACGGACACTTCTTCAGATTTGACACGTGAAAAACGTTGTGAACTGCACCGAGTTCCGCTGGTAAGTTTAACCTGTAGGCCACCCT
This sequence comes from Helianthus tuberosus, assembly GCA_030545235.1. NCBI lineage: Eukaryota > Viridiplantae > Streptophyta > Magnoliopsida > Asterales > Asteraceae > Helianthus > Helianthus tuberosus. The sequence goes on from CM060351.1 coordinate 110,896,159, forward strand.
GCCTATTTTCTCAATGACCTCGAAAGGTCCAACGTATCGTGGGTTTAGTTTGCCGCGTTTACCAAAACGAACCACACCCTTCCAGGGTGAAACTTTGAGTAGTACCCGCTCCCCAACCTGGAGCTCAAGTGGTTTCCTGCCCATGTCGGCGTAAACTTTCTGACGTTCGCGAGCGGCCGTCATGCGTTTTCGTATCTGAGCGATTTGCTCGGTTGTGTCTACCACATATTCTGGACCAGTGATCTGACTATCTCCCACCTCTGCCCAGCAAAGAGGTGACCGGCATTTACGTCCGTACAATGCCTCAAACGGAGCAGCTCCAATGCTGGTGTGGTAGCTGTTATTGTACGAGAATTCCACAAGTGGCAGATGCTTTTCCCAGCGGTTGCCAAAGTCGATTACACATGCACGAAGCATGTCTTCTAAGGTTTGAATAGTGCGCTCGGACTGCCCGTCCGTCTGAGGATGGTACGCTGTGCTCATGTCTAGTCGTGAGCCGAAGGATTTGTGCATTGCTTGCCACAGCTCTGAAGTGAAACGCGCATCTCGATCTGAGATAATAGAGGTGGGCACCCCGTGCCTCGAAACGACTTCCTTAAGGTATATTTCTGCAAGAGTGGAGAACTTATCTGTCTCCTTGATAGCCAAGAAGTGTGCAGATTTTGTGAGTCGATCCATGATCACCCAAATAGTATCGTTCCCGCGCTGGGATCTAGGAAGGCCAGTAACAAAATCCATGGAAATTTGCTCCCATTTCCACTGAGGTATCTCTGGTTGTTGGAGTAGGCCTGAGGGTTTCTGGTATTCAGACTTGACCCTTGCACAAGTCAAACACCTGCTGACGTAAGTTGCTATGTGGGCCTTCATGCTAGGCCACCAGTACGTAGTTTTGATGTCGTGGTACATTTTATCCGATCCAGGATGTACCGAGTAGCGAGACTTGTGTGCTTCGTCCATCACAAGCTCTCGTAGGTTGCCATAGAGTGGGACCCAAATGCGTCCCGTTACGTAGTAAGCACTGTCTTCCTTTTGTTCTAATCGTTGCCTTGATCCGCGTAGGGCTTCAGCCCTGACGTTTTCTGGTTTCAGTGCTTCTACCTGAGCTGCTCGTATCTGGGAGGGAAGACTAGAATGGATCGTGAGTTGTAGAGCTCGTACGCGCTTAGGCGCAGTGTCCTTCCGACTAAGGGCGTCAGCCACCACATTGGCTTTGCCCGGGTGATACCTGATCGAGCACTCGTAGTCATTCAGTAGTTCAACCCACCGTCGTTGCCGCATATTCAGTTCCTTCTGCTTGAAGATATGCTCGAGGCTCCTGTGGTCGGTGTAGATGGCGCACTTGGTACCATACAGGTAATGCCGCCATAACTTAAGTGCAAAAACAACAGCTCCCAGCTCTAAATCGTGCGTAGTGTAGTTCTTTTCATGAACCTTGAGTTGGCGTGAGGCGTAGGCTATAACCTTATCTCGTTGCATCAACACGCAGCCAAGACCCTGGATTGATGCGTCGCAGTAAACCACAAAGTCGTATGTGCCTTCCGGCAAGGAAAGGATAGGTGCGCTACAAAGTCTATCCTTTAGGTGCTGAAATGCCAACTCCTGTGCGTTTCCCCAGCGATAAACAACGCCCTTCTGCGTTAGTGAGGTGAGAGGCTGTGCAATCTTAGAAAAATCCTTTATGAATCTCCGGTAGTATCCCGCCAAACCCAAGAATTGGCGAATTTCCTTTGGTGTACGAGGTGCAGGCCAGTTCTTAATCGAGTCTATCTTGGATGGATCAACATGAATCCCATCCTTGTTCACCACGTGGCCTAGGAAATGGACTTCTCGAAGCCAGAAGTCGCATTTCGAGAACTTTGCATAAAGCTGTTCTGTTCGAAGGAGTTCCAGAATAAGTCGTAGATGCTGCTCGTGTTCCTCCCGACTCTTAGAATAGATCAGGATGTCGTCGATGAAGACTATAACGAACTTGTCCAGGTAAGGCTTACACACTCGGTTCATCAAGTCCATGAAAACCGCAGGTGCGTTTGTCATCCCAAAAGGCATGACCAAAAACTCATAGTGCCCGTATCGAGTTCTGAAAGCTGTTTTGGAGACGTCCTCTTCCCGGACTCTCAGCTGGTGATAACCCGATCTCAGATCGATCTTCGAATAGTAGCTCGATCCTTGCAGCTGGTCGAACAAGTCGTCAATGCGCGGTAGAGGATAACGATTCTTCACCGTCACCTTGTTGAGTTCTCGGTAGTCGATGCACATCCTGAAGGTACCGTCTTTCTTCTTCACAAATAGCACTGGAGCTCCCCAGGGCGATGAGCTTGGACGAATAAAACCCTTATCCAGGAGCTCTTGTAGTTGCGTAGAGAGTTCTTTCAACTCTGATGGAGCCAATCGATAAGGTGCACGAGCTATAGGCGCAGCTCCAGGAGCTAGTTCAATCTGAAACTCGACTTGGCGATGAGGTGGAAGACCAGGTAATTCCTCAGGAAATACCTCTGGATAATCGCGTACAACTGGAAAATCTTCTATCTTTTTCTCTTTTTCTGAAGTGTCAGTAACGAGAGCCAAAATGGCAGTGTGGCCCTTTCGCAAGCACTTTTGGGCCTTAAGGAGAGAAATGACGTTCTCAACAGCACTCCTCTTGTCGCCATGAATCATGAGAGGTTCACCATCGGGACCTGGAATACGGACAACCTTCTCGTTGCAAAGAATCTCTGCTCGGTGTTGGGACAACCAATCCATCCCAATGACAACGTCGAAACTACCCAAGACGATAGGAATGAGGTCGATAGAGAAAGTCTGGTCAGCGAGAATAAGTTTACAACCCTTGACTAGGTGTGTGGCCTCTAAACTCTTACCATTGGCTAGCTCTACGGTGTGCTTGTTGTTCAAAGGTGTTGGGATACGCTTAAGCATTCGACTAACTTCTAGTGACATGTAGCTAGTATCGGCACCTGAATCAAATAAAACTGAAACATAAAAGTCGTCGAGAAGGAACTTACCCGCCACGACATTGGGGTCATTCCTTGCTTCACCTTGGCCGATCACAAACACCCGCCCCCTGGCGCCATTGTTGTTGTTGTTCCCATTGTTACCATTCCCCTGATTGTTGTTATTGTTGTTGTTGTTGTTCTGGTTCCTGTTCAGTTGGGGACAATCTCTCTTGAAGTGGCCCTCAGCTCCACACTGAAAGCACCCTTTGTTATCGCCTTGCTGCTGCTGCTGGCGCTGGTTCTGTTGAGCTTGCTGACGATTCTGGTTGGCGGGGTATAAGCTCCTGCAATCCTTTGCAGCGTGACCAGGCTTGTTGCACCGATGACAGTTTCCCCTGGTGCATGGCCCGCTGTGGTGCAGGCTGCAGCGATTGCATTTGGGGTGATTTCCTTTGTACCCACCATGACTTTGACCACCAGACGATTGCTGATTAGGGCTCTTGTAGTCCTCAGTCTTTCTCTGCTGAGACTGGGACTGAACAGAAGTCGAACCCTTACTTGAAGTTCCATCCCATTTCCGTTTGTTGTCACTAGAGGTACCAGTAGTAGTTGCAGCACCTATGCGTTTTGGTAACTTGTTCTGCTCCACCGCCTGATCCGTTAGATGGTGAGCCAACTGAACGGTTTGCTGGTAGGTGGCGAGGTTCGCTGAAGTCACATGACTTTGGATTTTTGGCACTAAGCCCTGAAGAAATAGTTCGATGCGTTTGATGGGAGGATCCACCATAGTAGGGCACAGAATTGCCAGTTCATTCGACCTTTTCACATAAGCTTCAATTTCGAACCCCGTCATCTTGAGGTTGAAGAACTCCACTTCCAGTTTGTGTATCTCATCACGACTGCAGTATTCCTCCTTGATCATCTCTTTAAAAGTTTCCCATGGGGTGGCGTTGGCAGCAACCAACCCTAGCATTTGAACCTGAGCGTTCCACCATGTGAGGGCTAAACCCTCGAGAGTACCAGTAGCGTACTTCACCCTGCGCGCCTCAGGGCATTCGCACATTTCGAACACAGATTCTAGCTTCTCAAACCAATGTAGGAGACCTACTGCTCCTTCAGTGCCGCTAAAAGTAGTTGGTCGGCAGTCCATGAAAGTCTTAAAAGTGCACACGGGTGGCTGAACATGCTGACCTATCGTAGGTGAAAGAAAAGACAGAGTTTAACACAAAGGTTGGTTCACGAGAGTAGGATCCTAAAGATCCTAGAATGAGTTCGGACTGCAGGATATACCTCCTGCGTGTGCAGCTGCAAGCGCTGCGGCAACTCGTTCGTTAATCAGAGCCGTCAACTGGGCTTGTGTCATGTTAACGCGTCCAGACATGATCTTCATATCAAGAAGAACGTGAGTGAGAGGGGTTTCGCGAAAGTACAATGATAGGATAGAGTAAGCGCGCACGTGTTCAAGCAACAGTAGTTATACTAACCAAGCATACCATAAGCAATGTACTATGTAACTAACAAGTAGGCAATATATACACAGATCATATCACCTAGAATGTCGAGCCTTGCATGTGGAGTGAAGCATCGTTGTGGACCGTTGAGCATTGTACAGGTTATAGTCTAGTTTTAACAAAAACGTTTTTCCCTTCATTAAAACCAAGTTCTCTATAACCTGGCTCTGATACCAATCTGTCACACCCCCAAAATCCACCTGCGGAATACCACCGCTTGGAGGCGTGACTGACCAGGATCCAGCCACCAATCATATTGAACATGCGAGTTAAAAGATGTAAAAGTTTAACCAATACAATTGGTGTCCAAACAAAACATAGATAAGTTGCAAGCGGAAGCATAAGTCTTAAATCAAAACATAAGTTTAATTGTTTCAAAGTTTATCATGGCACACAGCCGTCCATATCCCACAACGATCCTCCTCCATGCAAGCTCCAGCTAAGAACCTAAGGACCTGCAAAGCATGTAGTAACGAGTCAACAACAAGTTGAGTGAGTTCACGGTTGGGTGTTCGTTTTAAGTTGTTTCGAAAACAGTTTTCCTTTAGCTGGCATCCTGCCGTGGGGGTTACCCCATAGTTAAAAACGTGACTTGTTCATTCCCGGTTACTCTGGCTATCCAGCCGTGGGGGCTACCCCGTGTTAGTTATCTGGCATTTCGGCCGTGGGGGCTACCCCATGTATACACTAGACTCGTTACCATATCGACTGCTGACTGTAGTCATGTTTATGTGCCCTGAACTGTCAATGTCTATCATCATTGACGTGCCAGTAGTCCATTAGTTCACGCCCGTCCTCTGCGGCACGGTGTGAGGTTTGTCAAACCTAAATAGCGCTATCTAACTAATGACCCGCTCGCCATTGGCCTCGGCGATTAAGTCGATACAAAGATGAGGGACTTCGTGATAGAGTTTTGGTCTAGTACGAGTTATCTGTCCGTGAGGACGAGGAATTACATTCCTGAACCTTTGCTGTCCTACCCAAGGAGGACGAGGAACCCAGTTCCTTAACCCCATTCCCAACCCAGGGAATCCCATGCTTTGTAGAGGGTGTGAACTCACCTTGGTTTGCTCGATAGAAACACAGAAAAGTCAAACAAGCAATGTTGTGGCTACTCACGTCCTATCACAGTTGTATCATACAATCAGGTTCGTATTCAAGTAGTGCACGTATGTTTCTAGCATAATGCATTCAAGTACCGTTCATGGCATACACGTTTGATCATAGCAGTTCAACAATATTCACGTTCAACAGTAACACATAAAATCTGTGCATCAGGCCCAAGAGTCCGGCCCAATCACTTAAGCCCGAAATGAGGTGCAAGCCCAAACAGCGTGTATCTGTGTATAGTTTCGAGTCGCAACTAGGCGTTTGCGACTCGCAACCTGAGTCGCAATCATGGTTTCGGTTCGTGTTGTTTTGGTCTCGAGTCGCAACCGGACTCGTAACTGTGGTTTCGAGTCATAAGGTTTATGTGCTGATCACATGTGGTTTCGAGTCGCAACCAGGTGTTTGCGACTCGCAACCGATGTCGCAACCGGGAGATTTCGACTCATCATGCACTGGTTTCGAGTCGCAACTGGAGGTTTCGGTTGGACAGGAGCTGATTCGGAACAGTGTACTATCCAATGAGAATTTGATTTCAGGAAATGGTTTGTACTATCCACTAAAACATGTTTGTTTGTCTAGTAATTTACCAAAATGGATCAAACATATCAGATTTCAAATATTCAAGCATGTTCATATCATATTCAAGTTGTTCTTCACACATTCAAGTCATGTTCATGTTGATTAATCAAACTTGTTCATCCTATTCCCGGTTTCTATCTTTAATCACAAACGAAATCGTGAACAACAAGGCAACACACTTGAATATACTCATCTAGTGGTTTCACATCATCACATAACATATCAAAATCAACTCTACACTAATCTAATTAACATGATACTACACATATGCAAGCCGGCTTTCATGAACATCAACACTCAATGGTTTGAGTCATATTTAGACATAAGATATCACGAGCTCTTTAGTAACATATCCGAAATTAAAACATGTTAGCCGATCATCAACATCACACACATCCGATTTACAAAACATCATCAAGCATACAACTACACTAGTTAAATCATATCATTCACACTATTATTTAACAACAACAAACATCATAAAAATCACTAACCGATTGATGGGTTTCGAAGGTGAGTGTGAAGCTTTCAAACGGGTGTGTACGTGTGCCGATCCGCGAGCTCCTTGTGGTTACCGGTTGGAATCCGAGAATGAAGGAGAGGGATGTTGTGGCTTAGGGTTTTAGTGAGGGAGAGTGGAGAGTGTGTGTGTTAGAGGAGTATGAGTGTTGTTGCCCAAAATTACCAAGTGTGACCACCATGAGGATTATATACTTGTTTCACTTGTGCACCCTAGTGGGCTTTCAAAATAGGCTAAGTGTGTGTGTGTGCGGCCCAACCGGCCCGTAAGTCATTGTTCACTCGAGACCACATGGTCTCGAGTCGGATTCGTGTTGTCTCGGTTCATATACATACCCGCATACATACACACAAGCATACACATAGCATCACACATAATCACATAAGTTCACATGTATCATTCATTAAATCGTCAAATCAGTTAGTCACTAAACTTTCAAGCACACAACGAAAGGTTCTAAATTTCGAGTTGTCACACATATGCTTAATTACCAATTATACATGAAAAGGGTATTCTGGTAATTTACCTAAGGCATATAAACTACCTATCATACAACTATTCAAACGATGTGACCATAGGGTATAACCTCGGAAGGTTATTCCCTACCTACTATGGTCACCTAATGTATTTGGTCGGATCCTAATGATCGACCAAATGGGTCGGGTTCGAAGGTATAAGCGATTTATCAGATCGCTTACCCTACGACCCTAGACAACGTGGTAATCAGTAGGCATAGTCCCAAGGGACTATAACCAACGTGATTACACTCACGTTGCGAAGTTCAAACGAACTTCGCATTGACCATAAGCTGGTCAACGCTGAAAGTCAAACAAAGTTTGACTTTCAGACTCGAAAAGCAATAAAAGAACGAAAGAATACTTACGAAGGGTCCCCGAATGCTAATTTCGATTCAAAAATCTCAGGTATGAAACAATAGTTTCAACTTAGAGTTTCTCAAATCAAAATTCTTGTAAGTTTTGCAATGGGGTGGATGGGTATTTATAGGAATACCCGAACCGTTAGGATCGTTTGTCGAATATCGTGCCTTAATCGCATCCGTACAAGTGTTGGAAAGTTGTGGTGACTAAAATTTGGTTCTTATCAGCTGACTAGACAAGTGTGAGTGTGTGGTGGAGGATTAAACAGCTGCAATCTGCTGTTTGATTCATTTAATCTGGTTAGAAGGGGCCACGCGGCCCGCTTCAGGATGCCCATAATATAATGCGGGCCGCCTGGGCATGTCAGATCAGAAACATGTTTGAAAAATGACAGTTTCAGTCCCTGCACGTGTTTAAGGCTATTTCTGACACTTCTAAGGCCCGTAAAGCCAACTTTAAGGCCCTAAAATGATTCCTAAACATTGTGGACATGAAACATGCTCAAAAATATGCCGGAGGTTGGTTCATTTGGCCGTACGAACGCGATGTTCGCTTAATTACGACGGAATGCGCATAAGCGCGAAAAACGATCCAAATGACGAAACGAATGGATTTTTCTTATGCCAAACACTAAAATAAAATATTTTAGTGCTTACATAAATTTTTGGATCTCCGGATGTATTCAGAACGTAAGTTATGCGCGAAAGTGCAAACTTGTGCACTTATTGACGCTTTTAGTCCCTGAATGACACAAAAGTTTATTTTAGCATACCGAACACCTCAAAGCCTATTTCTAAGCTATGTAAAGGATATTTATGGTATGTTTAACTTATGGTCATATTCCGGAATGTCTGTTACAGTTCAAATTGGCATACTTTCGCAGTTTGTCAACTTTAGTCCCTGTAAGCGATTTAACTTGATTTTGCCATACCAAAATCTTCAAAACTTATTTCTATGTTAAGTAAAGGTTATTTAAGGTATGTTAAGCCTATTTCACTATTCCGGAGTGTTCGTTGCATTAAACTGGTTATATTTACGCATCAGTGCGTGTATAACCTTCCAGAAAGCGATTTAGAGCTTGAAATCGAACAAGAGTTGATATGTGCAATCGATACACATATTTTTACAAATCCCAAGTATGAAATACAATATTTCATTGGTTTGGAATTTGTTTGATGGTTGAAGTGACACAGGTGTCACAAAGTGATATATTGAAAAGTAATTTTTTGGAAGTATGTGTGTATATATTTCGTATATATGTATGCATGCATGTAAAAGTTGTTATACAATCTCAAACATGAAAGACATAGGCATGAAATGATCATATGATTATGATTTCATAAAAATCAGATTTAATTAGGTTATAAACACTAAAATAAAGTTATTTTAAAGTGTTTAGTGACATATAACTTTGTCATGATGTTTACTAGCCTTGCATGTTGTACTTGGTGCTTTAAAAGTTGTAAAATGCGTGAAATCGCATGATTTATGTGTCTAACACAAAAACTGAACTAATCTGATCATAACCACTATTTTAATCATTAAAAAGCATGTATTGTGTTAAAAATCAAGTCGTTTCTATTTGGGATGATTATAGTAACGTTTAACGCAAAATTATGCGTTAAAAAGGCCAAAAATCGGCTTTTCGAGTGATTTTTATAAAACTTATTTAGATCAGTAAGTAAACTGGTATTTTTAGTTTAAAAATAAGTATTTTAACTAATTTTAAGTTTACTTGGTGTTTGGTTGGTCATACGTGACTTCCGACGCCCGAAAATGTTACCGAATCGCTAAAATACGCAATTTTCAATGAACACTAGTATGGGTAATTTTTGGGTGAACCTTATGTGTTGAGATGTGTTATGTGATTTAAACATGTGAATGTGAAAATATGTTAAGTTTTAACATGAAATTTGAAAGTTAGCTTATGCGTGTATACTTGTGCGTTTTGTGCGGTAGAAACGGTAAAAATCGCATTAAATGTGTAACTTGTTTGTCGAGCATTAAAATTGGTACAAATAAGATATTTTATGTATACTTGATTTAAAAATGACAAAATAGATAAGTTAACGAGATTACGCGTGTTTCGATAATAAATTATATGAACGTTTATGTATATATATTACGACGCGCAAATCGTAGATATATTTCGTATAAACGGGAGTGTTAATGGATTTACATGATTACAGTCACCAATAAAATCGTTCGAATCTCAAAATATTATATATATATATATATATGAACTCATATATATATTAACGTGCCAACATAATAAAAAACGTGAACTTTTCGAGAAAATCTCAAAGTTATGTGATAATTCTAAGAAAACAGAGAAACTTAGGATTTTTGTGTTTCGAATATTGATTTAAATTCGTTCATATATATATATATATATATATATATAATAGGACGTGTAGAAATCAATCTCTGGGATTGCGCTATTTAAAATACGCACCCAAAGGTGAGTGTCACTAAACCCCTCTTTTACTGCTTTGTATATATTTTGGGGGTAGAACACGCCAATAAAAGGGTTTAATAATGTTTTTGGATAAAAACATACCTTTTAATATAAAATACATATATTTTCGTTGAGAATATATGGAGTTTGATAAATCATACGTTTCGAGATAAAACATTTTTGTTGAATGAATGTTTGGAGGAGAAATTGGGATGGTACGGTGATTCCGATGAGAAATAGACCGTAAAGTTGGAACGGATGCTGCCTGGTCTCAAGGGAGGGGATTTCAGGGGATTCGTATAACTTCGTATATTAAATTGTCATATTAGTAGGATATATATTGTACGTGAGGCAGACATCATATTTGGTCTCAAAGTGGACCCTGCGCCCATGATGTCGTTTAATCGAATAAGTAAATGTACGCGAGGAATTGTTGGTAGATCTATCGGGTTGACAACCCCGTCATGACCGGTCGCCCCGTGTCAAGTCAAACGATGAATTTATATTCTTGTTATTGTCTAGCATTGATTATCCCTGCATTGTAAATATATAGTTCGTATTGTCTAGCTAACATACGAGTCTGAAAATTGACACTATGCATTTAGTATACAAAACTTGGGTAGGAGCCTTAATGTCGGGGTTTTAAACTTACGACAGATGACCCATGGATTTTATTAAGGAAGTAAAACGGACTTTCTAAAAATTACATGGTTGTTTTTAATTAAACACAAAATCAGAAAGTTTTCCTTTGGAATGAATTGTTTGAATGTGAATACGTGAACTCACCTTCGTTTGTGTTGACACTTGATTTTAAACGTGTTCTATAGGTACTTGAGTTCGGCTTCGGGAATCATGGTGTATCTTGTGTTTGATGATGCATGTTGTGTTACTTAAAAATGTTGGACTACTTTTAAACTTTCTGGGAGGTTTTTAATAAGATCCGCGAGGATCAAGACAACTTAACTTATGTGGTTGTGTCATGGTTTTTAAAATGTAATGATTAAATACTTTATGTTTTAAAGTAATGTGACAACCCTCGAATTTACATGTGACTTACAGTTTATTAATAATAATAAAGTGCTTGACGACTGTGTGGAATTACGTAACTGCTTTCTGATGTCTGTGTTATATTTACATGTGCATGTTGACACACTAGTAGTGTACAGAAAAGTCATTAAATAGTCTGTTATGACTTCCTGAGTGTTAAAAATTAAAAACGTTGCAAAAATATATAAGTAGGACGCTTTACGGATCAATTAAGCACTTTAACGGAACAGTGTCAAACCGAACAACCGGACTTTACCCGGAACACAAAGATATTGCCAAACACTTTGTGTTAATGTTTGCAAGCTAGTTATGATCCCCGAGCATCATAACACATCATACAAAATATCTTATAACCGAGACACGTAACTAATACTTGAAATTAGACTAGAATGTAACTAATGGTTTAAACCTAAGCTAGTACCCCCCCCCCCCCCATTGTAACCGTCCCATGGGCCCCACAACTCCAAGATTTAGTTAATCTCCAAGATTCCTCTAAATCCTCTAAAATCCTTCCTTGGGATATGCTTTGATATTGGTTGTACTCAAGGGGACATTGTAACCTTTGGGTAATAAGGTTTAAATCTCAATCACCTACTTATCCCCAAATGTTACACTTACCCCCCCCCCCCCCTATGCCTAATTTTCGGCTCACATGGCCTATTACCACAAGATTTCTTAAATCCTTACATTCCCCATAAAATCTCTAGTAATCCTCATAAAATCTTGCCTTGGAATTTGAGGGATCATGTTTGTACTAAATGGAACATATGGACCTCTGGTCATTAAGCTTGTGAGTATAAGATCATAATCCCTCATTCATCATCACATTCACACCACCAACACCATCATACTCTCTCTACTCTCCCTCTTTGATCTCGGCAGCCCCTAGTGGCACCACCACCACCATCACTTGATCTTCTTCAAGCAATCTACATACTTACAAAGGTGCTACGGGTCATACAACGAAGCTCGGTGTGTTCGGAAGTTGAAGGACCTCTCTCGTTTCCTTTTAACCACCACTTTTCCATACTTGAACTTCCCTAGCCTTGTGCTAGTAGTAAGTGACTCTAAACCTCTTCTTGATCTTGTCTAGAGTGGTTAATAAGAGTTTCGTCGGTTAAAAATTACGAACATATAAGATCAAAGTCTAAAAGTTTACTAAAGTAATGTACAAGGTGGTTAATGGATGAAGGTTAGTGTAAATCATGTAGATCTTGTGTGATTATGCTTATTGGTTGATTATTTGATGATTTGCTGATTAATATTAATGTGTCATGTGGTTGTGGTCACTAAACTCGTTAACGGAATCGATCGAACATGATTTAGATGGTTAAACACTTGAAATCAGAATCTGTCTAACTTTTACAGCCCACTTCTGTTGGCTGTAAACAGGTCTTAACCTCAACGAAAAATTGATATTTTGAATCTAAAATATGTTATTATGAAATACGGTTCTAATGGCACCGGAATCGTAATTTTTGGACTCCGTTTACTATTTTTAAAGTGTTAATTTGTAACAGCTACTTAAGCTGAATTTTGACAGCAATAAATGGGTGTCGTACTTTCAGTCATAACCTGAGTTTTGTGATGAATCGGACCATGAAAATTTTACTGTAGATGATAACTGAAGTATTTGTAATTACCCCACTGGAATTTCGCAAATCGGACTTACGATGAATTTTTAATAAATTGTTTCGTGGACTGTGGTCAGAAATACATAAATCTGAGTTCAGTCCCGAATATGAATTTTTATAAAATATTGGTGATGAACCGGACCCCGATATTTTTACACAATAAAATATGGAATGTTTGTGACATTCTATAAAAATTTGGGAATTTTTGGAATAATCTAACTATTTTATTTAAATGTCCGAAAACAGCCGGTTTTGAGTATTAATGCCGAATTGACATAAGTTGTGACTTGCGTGTCTAAATGTCGAGTATGCTATCTGTGAATGATTTGACATGTTATATGTGTTATATGCATTATTGTATGTTTGCTTATGAGGGGGGAATGGATGGGAAGTATATATGGGCGTAAATCGTTAAAGTGTGTGCCTGTTATGTGGTAGAAGTAATGTGCAAATAAACCGTACGTAGGATACGTGTTATGCATGAGAAACTGATTGTTATCCGTACCTTATTAGGACGCGATTGACCGACCTTGACTGTTAACTATATTGAGAATCTAACCGAGCAAACCAAGGTGAGTTCACACACTTTCTAAGGCATGGGATTCCCGGTGGTTTGGGAATGGGTTAAAGAATTAAAACTAAATCTACATATCCTCCTTGGGTAGGATATGTACGGCCATCCTCCATAGAGCGGATGCCATTATTAATCCTATGAATTCTCCTGGTGCAGAATACGTACGTTCGTCCTCCTGGTGCAGGACAACAACCTTAAAACTAGCTAGACAAAACTCTATCATGAAGTCCCTCAATTTATATCGACTTAATCGCCGAGGCCAATGGCGAGCGGGTCATTAGTTAATAGCGCTATTAGGTTTAACAAACCTCACACCGTGCCAGTCGGACGGGCGTGTACTAATGGACTATGGCAGATTGTCAGTGATGATAGACACTGATATAGGGCACAACTTATTTGCGTAGCAGTCGATATCATTCCGTCTAGTAGTTCAAACGGGGAAAACCCCCACTGATCATGGTTATGGATTGGGTAAAGAAAAGAGAAATGGTTAAACATACTTTCAACTACGGGGTAACCCCCACGGCAAATAAGCCAACGAAAGTCAAACCACGTTTTCAGAAACAACTTAAAACTAAACAACCAAACGTGAACTCACTCAACTTTGTTGTTGACTAGTTGTTACATGCCTTACAGGTCGCTAAATGCTTGGAGCTTGCACCGGGAAGGAGTCGTTGTGGTGTACGGACTGTTATGTTCCGTGCTTAATATTTAAATCCTTAAGAACTTACTAAACTTGCGTTTTGAAACTTTAACTTATGAACTATGGACTTATGCTTTTGAACTCACGTTTATGCTTCCGCTGTTTAAACTAAACAAGGTTAACTAGCTTTGGTCACCAATCGTATTACGTTTGGTTTTATTTACTTAATTGAGTTGTTCAATATGATTGGTGGCTCGATCCTGGTCATGTCACGCCTCCAAGCGGTGGTACTCCGCATGGTGGATTTTGGGGGTGTGACAAGTAAGTCAATATGTCCAAAAAATAAGTGCATCATTCAACAAGATATAAATGGGCACCAACTTCCATCACCACTACGTTTAATATGCCGTTGCAACGTATTTTGGGGTGTGACAGAAGTTGGTATCAGAGCCTATGGTTGTTTGCGAACTAGATGTTTTCGGGAGAAAACACTAGACTTCAACCGAAGAATTTTGATATAAGAAGTCCAAAATTCTCGAAGCCAAGATTTTTAAATAAACATAGAAAATTTTATCATGTATGAAAACCGTTACGTGTTTATGTGCATACATGATTTTCTGTTTATTTGGCCTTATGTGTTACTGTTCATTTTGATTACGCACTTACTTGTACGGTTATATGTGTGTCACAGATGTCGCACGAATACGAGGTCATCAAGATCCACGGCTCAGGTTACGAGCCAGATTTCGAGACTTCACCCAGACCTATTGTCACACCCCGACCACGTAAAACAATAAAACGTGGCGGAAACGTCGGGGAGTGTTGTAACAGAATCATTGTCTCATAACACATAGAAATTTAGATATTGTTTTATTGATTAAAGTAGTTACAATGTCTTGACAATCAAAGAAACATAACATAAATAACTAGTCTTGCTTCTTTTATTGTCGCTAAGGCCCAAGTCCGCCTAAGTGTATCTTTGACAAATCCTATGCATCATATCCTGAAACACATGTGAAAATAGGTACATCAGCATAAAAATGCCTGTGAGATACATAGGTTTATGAAAATAGGATTCATGACTTATTGTTTAAGAAAATGTTTAGTCATGAACCTTGTAATTTGATTTGTCTTGTAAATCATTTGAAAAACAATAAGATCAGATGATATGTATAAGTAAGAGGATAATGTATGGTTAAATGAATAACCATATAAAAATGAGTTTGTATAATTTAAGTTGTTTGTAAAACAATGTATTGTGAAAAGTATGTTATTTGTATAAAATGTTATATGTCCAAATTGAAATGATTCAAATAACGATACGATATGTAATACCATACAATCACTTATATATAGGAAGTACCAGCGGCGTATCCACCATGCTTGTATCATATTACACACGCCTCGTTACTCAAATCACTTACCCAAACAAACCACCAATGTAAGATGTTTATGTTTAAACCAATTGCCAAACGTATTGAATAATATGTCAAAATGTTTATGCCAAGATGTAAATCATGTAATGTGTAACCAATGTCAATAATGTTTATGTGTCAAATGTAAATCATGTAATGTGTAACCAATGTCAATAATGTTTACATGTCAAATGAAATCATGTAATGTGTAACCAAAATGATATGTATGGCTAGTGAAATATATCAACTAAACCATATGCACAAAAACAAAGTATTGAAGTAAAACACGGTTTAAATCAAAGCTATGTTTTGTGGAAATGCATGCTATACTGATACAAATATCTATGCGGTATTGTGAGAATGCATACATCCAAGCCTTGAGACTGTGGCGATAAACCCTTAAACAAATTAAAGGTCTATCTTGTTGTAAATGTATATCGAATTCGGTCATTCCTTTCATCCCCACCTACCCAGGATGTCCGGAACGGGAGTTGTCAATTCCTATGGTACCACTACCTACTAACGAACGGCGTGATCGGTGTTAATGAATGTATATTGATCCATCAAAACAATCCAAATATCATATCAAAATGTAAGCATGTGATGAAAACAACTGTACTAAGTATGCAACAAATGAACATACATAGCATGTGATGTGATGTGATGTGAAACGATGTACTAAGTATGAACTAAATGGACATACATAGCATAAAATGTAATGAAAGACAATGAAATCATGTACTATAAATGTACTAATGAACATAGCAAGTATATGATGTGAAAACATGGAAAGCACGAAAGTAACAAGTAGGCACATGTGTTCCACCCCAAAATGTTTGGAAAACAGGAAAAGAGGGGTCTATGTACTCACTTGAGATTGCTCAGAAGTCTTAAGATAACCACCAAGCAACGCTAGAGATCACGGAATCAAACGGCACCTAATATAGGTAACTACATTAATAAACCGGACCTAATATCGGAGGATCGGATAGAATGAGGGTTCGTAAACCAAACGAGTATGGAGACTCGTGTAATATGGTTTAACAAAGCCCACATACTAAAACGAAACTTAACCTAAGCACTTACGACCCATTACGACCCGTTTAGGTAGCTTATGCTACTTTAACGCGTCGTTCGCGTGAAACGCGTTTGGACCGCCTAACTAGTCCTATGACAAGTAAAATATGCCTTAACATGTTTAATATGGTTGTCAAATCAGTTTAGATGTCAAAAGTTATGTTACATGTAACA
Source organism: Helianthus tuberosus (assembly GCA_030545235.1). Classification (NCBI taxonomy): domain Eukaryota; kingdom Viridiplantae; phylum Streptophyta; class Magnoliopsida; order Asterales; family Asteraceae; genus Helianthus; species Helianthus tuberosus. The sequence continues at coordinate 110,912,709 of CM060351.1, forward strand.
ACTGTGCTTGTAATCACTATGAACAATTCTATTATCAATAAAACAATGTTATTTGATCCCAATGTTTGTTTGATTGTGTTTTACATTTTTCATGTTTTGACTTTTATGTAATTTCAAACTCTATATCACTTTCTGGAGAGTTATACGCAAACTAGTGCGTAAACGTACTCAGTTTAATGCGACAAATACTCCGGAACATCAACATATACTCAACATACCTTGAATAACCTTTACATAACTTAGAAATAAGTTTTAAAGGCTTTGGTATGGCAAAAACAAGTTAATTCGCTTACAGGGACTAAACTTGACAAACTGCAAAAGTATGTCAATTTGAACTGTAACGAACATTTCGGAACATGACCATAAGTTAAACACACCTTAAATATCCTTTACATAGCTTAGAAATAGGCTTTGAGGGGTTTGGTGTGCTAAAATAAACTTTTGAGACATTCAGGGACTAAAAGTGTCAAAAAGTGCACAAGTTTGCATTTTCGAGCATAACTTATGTTCTGAATACATCCGGACATCCAAAAATTTATGAAAGCATGACTACATTATATTTTAGTGTTCGCCTTAAGAAAAATCCATTCGTTGCATCATTTGGATCGTTTTTCGCGCTTGTGCGCATTTCGTCGTAATTAAGCGAACATCGCGTTCGTACGGCCAAACGAACCAACATCAGACATATTTTTGAACATGTTTCATGTCCACAATGTTTAGGCAACATTTTAGGGCCTTAAAGTTGGCTTTACGGGCCTTAGAAGTGCCGGAAATGGGCTGAATACACAACAGGGACCAAAACTGTAATTTTCTGATCTTCAACTCTCAGGCGGCCCGCCTGAGATTTGCTTGATTCTGACGCGGGCCGCGTCCGCCTGTCTGATCAGATTAGAACGAACAGTCAGCACGATCCAGCTGTTTTAACCACAACCACATGCTTGCAACTTGCCAAATCTGTTGATGAACATCATTTTTAGCCACCATGAGTTTCCGACACTTGTACGGCTTGGATTAAGGCACGATATTCAACAAACGATCTTAACGGTTACCCGAAAACTATAAATACCCCACCCCCACAACTTCTAAACCCACAAGAATCTGATCTATTTGACTCTAAGTTGAAACCTTTGTTTCATACCTGAGTTATTGTGATCACGATTAGCATTCGGGGACCCTTCGTAAGTATTCTTTCGTTCTTTTCCTTATTTTACTGCTTTTTCGAGTCAGAAAGTCAAACTTTGTTTGACTTTCAGCGTTGACCAGTAATGGTCAATGCGAAGTTCGTTTGAACTTCGCAACGTGAGTGTAATCACGTTGGTTATAGTCCCTTGGGACTATGCCTACTGATTACCACGTTGTCTAGGGTCGTAGGGTAAGCGATCTGATAAATCGCTTATACCTTCGAACCCGACCCAGTTTGGTCGATCATTAGGATCCGACCAAATACATTAGGTGACCATAGTATAGGGAATAACCTTCCGAGGTTATACCTTATGGTCACGACGTTTAAGTAGTTGTATGATAGGTAGTTTATATGCCTCAGGTAAATTACCAGAATACCCTTTTCATACATAATTGGTAATTTAGCATATATAACCTAAACTTTTGTCACGTAACTGATTATGTAACATGTTTAGGCATATAATACTTATCATAGGACTAGTTAGGCGGTCCGAACTGTTTTGGGGTGGAACACATGTGCCTACTTGTTACTTTCAAGCTTTCCTGTTTTCACATCATATACATGCTATGTTCGTTAGTACATTATAGTACATGATTTCATTTCATCTTATGCTAGGTGTGCCCATTGTGTGCATTACTTAGTACATTGTTTTACATGACATTTCACGCTATGTATGTTCATTTGATTACATACTTAGTGCATTGTTTTCACATGCTCACATTTTGGTATGACATTTGGTTTGTTTACATGGGACAATACATTCATTAACACCGATCATGCCGTTCGTTAGTAGGTAGTGGTACCATAGGAATTGACAACTCCCGTTCCGGACGTCCCAGGGAAAGGGGATGAAAGGAATGACCGAATTCGATGATATAAGACAGATAGACCTTTAATTTGTTTAAAGGGTTTATCACCACAGTCGCAAGGCTTGGATGTATGCATTTTCACAATACCGCATAAATGTTCATATTAAATATTTGCATGCATTTTTCCACAAAGACATAAGATTGATTTAAACCATGTTTTACTTCAACATTTTGTTTTTGTGCATATGGTTTAGTTGAGACATTTCACTTGCCATACATGACATTTTGACATAGACATTTTACACAAAGACATTTGACAAAGACATTTGACAAAGACATTTGACATGGGTATTTGACATAGACATTTGACATGGATATCTGACATTGACATTTGACATGGTTTACATTTGACACATAACATGTTTGACAATTGTTTCACACTACATGATTTACATCTTGACATGAACACTTTGACATATTATTCAATACATTTGACAATTGGTTTAAACATAGACTTCTTACATTGGTTGGTATGGTTTGATTAAGTGATTAAGTAACGATGCGTGTGTAATATGATACAAGCATGGTGGATACGCCGCTGGTACTTCCTATATATAAGGGTTTGTATGGTATTACATGTCGTAACGTTATTTGAATCATTTCAATATTGAGACATAGAACATTTTATACAAATAACATACTTTTCACAAGACATTGATTTACAAACAACTTATCTTATACAAACACATTTTTACATGGTTGTTTATTTAACCTGACATTTAATTATACATATCATCTGATCTTATTGTTTTCAAATGATTTACATGACAAAGCAAATTACAAGGTTCATGACTAAACATTTTTCTTAAACATAAGTCATGAATCCTATTTTCACAAAACCTATGTATCTCACAGGCATTTTTATGCTGACGTACCTATTTTCACATGTGTTTTCAGGTGCTTTTCCATAGGATGTTGATCATGATACTAGGGCGGACCTGTGCCTTAGAGACTTTAAAAGATGATAGACTATGTTAAATTATGTTCTGAACTCTTTAATTTCCTGTTTGAAACAATGTAACACCTTTGTTTATAAATAAAATACAACTTTGAATGCCATGGTTATGAAACAATTAATTCTGTTACGACACGCCCCGATGTTTCCGCCGCGGTTTGTTGTTTTACGCGGTCGGGGTGTGACAGAAGAGTTGGTATCAGAGCCAATGGTTATAGGGAATTAGGTTATTAGTAATGCTTTGACCTAGACTATAACTTTTCTAGGAACCTAACATAAGTTATCTTGTGTTTAGATCTTAAAACATGTACATCACCTATCCTTAGGTGATTAACAAAACAAGGAACCAAAATTTTTCCGAAACGATTTTTGAAAAACAATCATCTGTTTTTGAATAAATTTTTACAAGGTTTTGAACCCTCAATTGTAAGGTTTTGAACCCTCTGTTACATGGTTTTGAACCCTTTTCAGTATTGGTTTTTGGCCTTGTGCCTTCAAATTTTCAAAATCCCGTCAAACGTTTTGGGTTTTAAATAATGTGAACATGTGCAAACTGGAAGGGTGAATGCCTGTATTCTGAGTTTTCTGTCTAGGCAAGCACTTTGTATACATCTCAACCAGACGCGAGACCAGTTGTGCTTACCTGGGAATTCTTGGGATGAGTGTTCACTTATAGGCGAGCATGTCTTCATTATACATTATTTTTAATCCATTTACTTTGATTAGTCACTGTGAGTCGTTTGTTTGCCTTGTGATACGAACAAATGACCACCATCTATGCTGTTGGCAATTCTTGTTTTTATCATCTCATTCTTTTCATCCAATCATCTCACTCGTTTCTTTTCATGTTTTCCTCTTTTAGAATGCCTCCTCGACGCGAGAACCAGATAGCTACTGCCGAGCTGGCAGAAATTATTGCGCAGCAGATGGCTGCTCAATTCCCAAATCTCTTTGCTCAATGGCAACAAGCCAACAACAACAACAATGGTCCGTGCAAATACAAGGATTTTAACTCGGCTAAACCACTCAAGTTTAGTGGTTCTGAGGGAGCGACTGGGCTTCTTCAGTGGTTTGAGAGCATAGAGAATACTTTTCGCCACATGCAGTGTCTCGAAAATCGCAAAGTCGAGTTTGCTTCGAGCGTATTTCAGAAGAGGGTTTTGACATGGTGGAACGGGGTTATGAGGGACCAAGGTGCAGAAGTTGCTCTCGCACAGACATGGGCTGAACTTAGAGCCCTTATGATGAGGGAATTCTGTCCTCGTCATGAGCAACGAGCGTTGGAGAAAGAGTTTGATGTTTTGAAGCAAGATAGTGGTGAGCACAGGGCTTATACTGATCGGTTTGAAGAATTGAGTTTGCTTTGCCCAACAATGGTCACCCCACTCGACAAGGCTATCGAGAGATACATCGATGGCCTACCTGACTCGGTACAAGACATTCTTACTGGTAGTAACCCTGCCACACTTCGTCAGGCGATTGAGTTATCTGCGACATTGACTGAGTCGCAGATCCGGAAGAACAAGTTACACCGGAAGGGTGACAAGGGCAAGAAGCAGTCGGCTGACAAGGTGGATAGCAAGAAAGGTCAAAACGGGAGTGAAAAGAACTCTGGTTCTTCAAAGAGGGCAAAGAAGCGTAAGGCTTCCCAAAATTTTGCTATCACTGCTCAAGCTAACCAGGTAGCTCCCAACCAACCTGCACAGCCTCCAGCGAAGAAACCCTATTCAGGGAATGCACCTTTGTGCAATAGATGCAACAGTCACCACCAGCCACAACTTCCATGCCGTTTCTGTACTAACTGTGGGAAATCAGGCCATCTCGCCAATGTTTGTCGATCTGCTCAGAATCCCGCGGTTCAGAACCCGGCTCAACAAGTTGCTCAGCCTCCTGCTCCGCAACAGGGTCAAGCTGCAAGACCACAATACCCACCAGGTGCTTGTTACAATTGTGGGGATCTGACCCACTATAGAAATCGGTGCCCAAGACTGGCGAACCAGAACCAGAATCAGGCTCCGGCTCGAGGCCGAGTTTTTAACATGAATGCCCAAGAGGCACAGGCTGACGATAATGTGGTGAACGGTACGTTCTTTATTAATAATCAGCCTGCGTCTGTTCTTTTCGATTCTGGTGCCGATAAGAGTTTCGTGTCATTATCTTTTGAGCAAATGCTTCGCGTGTCTAGAACGAAACTAGGCAAATCTTTGACAGTAGAGGTTGCTAGTGGTGAACCCATTATTCTTGATTCTATTCTTCACAACTGCCAGTTGAATCTTAACGACCATCTTTTTCCTATTGACCTCGCGCCTATGCAACTTGGAAGCTTCGACGTTATTGTGGGAATGGATTGGTTATCCAAGCATCACGCAGAGATAGTTTGTTCTAAGAAGATTGTTCTTGTGCCACTTTCAACAGGCGAGATCCTGCAGGTTCAAGGTGAGAAGCCTACCGGTGGTCTCAAACTCATGTCTTGTTTTAAAGCTCGGAAGTATCTGCAGAAGAACTATGTGGCTTTCTTAGCACATGTTACAGAAGATAAAGGCAAGGGAAAGGCTATTTCAGATATTCCTGTCGTTCGGGATTATTCTGAAGTGTTCCCTGAAGATTTACCTGGTCTACCTCCAGCACGCCAAGTCGAGTTCCGCATTGATCTCGTACCTGGTGCAAACCCCATTGCCAGAGCTCCATATCGTCTTGCACCATCTGAGATGCAAGAGTTGTCTAAACAGCTTCAGGAGCTCTCTGACAAAGGTTTTATACGTCCTAGCTTTTCACCCTGGGGTGCTCCCGTTCTTTTTGTCAAGAAGAAGGATGGATCCTTTAGAATGTGTATCGATTATCGTGAGCTTAACAAGCTTACCATCAAGAATCGATATCCCCTACCTCGCATCGATGATCTCTTTGATCAGTTACAAGGAGCTTCTTATTTTTCGAAGATTGATCTGCGATCTGGATATCATCAACTTCGGGTGCAAGAAGAAGACATTCCGAAGACAGCATTCCGTACTCGTTATGGACATTACGAGTTCACAGTCATGCCATTCGGTTTGACTAATGCTCCTGCTGTTTTCATGGACTTAATGAATAGGGTCTGCAAACCTTATTTGGATCAGTTCGTCATTGTTTTTATCGATGACATCTTGATTTACTCTAAGACGCAAGCTGATCACGAGCAACATCTTCGTCTTACCCTTGAACTCCTAAAGAAAGAGCAACTTTTCGCCAAATTCTCCAAGTGCGAATTTTGGCTTAAAGAAGTTCAATTTTTGGGGCATATCATCAACGAACAAGGTATTCATGTAGATCCCTCCAAGATCAGTGCGATTAAGGATTGGGATACACCTTCTACTCCTACTGAAGTTCGTTCTTTTCTTGGTCTAGCGGGTTATTATCGCCGCTTCATAGAAAACTTCTCGAAGATTGCAGTTCCTCTAACTGCTCTAACTCAGAAGAAAATGCCCTTTTATTGGGGAATCAAACAAGAGGAAGCTTTTCAACACTTGAAGCAGAAGCTTTGCGATGCGCCTGTTCTATCATTGCCTGAGGGTGATGATGATTTTGTCGTGTATTGCGATGCATCTAAATTAGGTCTTGGCTGTGTTCTGATGCAAAGGAACAAAGTCATAGCCTATGCATCGAGGCAGTTGAAGATTCATGAGAAGAACTACACCACTCATGATCTTGAATTGGGTGCAGTTGTTTTCGCTCTAAAGATCTGGAGACACTATTTGTATGGTACAAAATGTGTGGTTTTCACAGACCACAAAAGTCTTCAGCATATCTTCAACCAGAAAGAACTCAACATGAGACAGCGACGTTGGGTTGAGCTCTTAAACGACTATGACTGCGAAATTCGCTACCATCCTGGTAAGGCGAATGTCGTGGCTGATGCATTGAGTCGTAAGGAACGTACTAAGCTTCATTGTGTACGTGTTCAATCTGTTATTCAAGCTCGATCCGATATTCAAGCACGCATTTCTCAAGCTCAACAATCTTGTGTTTCACAAGGTTTGATGGATAAGGAATTTCCTTACCACATAACACCTGCTCTTGAACTGAAGGACAATGGATCATATTATTTCATGGACCGTTTGTGGGTCCCAAGCCAGGATGATATTCGTACCTTGCTTATGGATGAAGCCCATAAGTCTCGTTATTCCATTCATCCGGGCTCAGATAAAATGTATAAGGACCTTCGTACTCACTATTGGTGGCCTGGTATGAAGAAAGACATTGCCTTATACGTATCAAAATGCCTTACTTGTCTTAAAGTTAAGGCTGAACATCAGCGTCCTTCGGGTTTATTGGTGCAACCGGAGATCCCAGTTTGGAAATGGGAAAACATTACTATGGATCTCATTACTAAACTTCCACGCACCAAGAAAGGTCATGATGCCATCTGGGTAGTCGTTGATCGTCTTACAAAGTCAGCACATTTCTTGCCAATCCGTGAGGATTTTCCTACTGACAGACTTGCTCAAATCTATGTAGATGAAATTGTAGCTCGACATGGTGTTCCTTTGAACATCATTTCTGACAGAGATGCTCGTTTCACTTCTCATTTTTGGAGAACCATGCAATCTGCTATGGGGACCCAACTAAATCTGAGCACAGCTTATCATCCGCAAACGGATGGTCAATCTGAGAGAACAATCCAGACTCTGGAGGATATGCTAAGAGCTTGTGTGATCGATTTTGGTGGTAGCTGGGATTCACATCTTAAAATGATTGAATTCTCCTACAACAACAGTTATCACACTAGCATCAAAATGGCTCCTTTCGAGGCTCTCTATGGTCGAAAATGTCGTTCACCAGTCTGCTGGAATGAGATCGGCGAGGCCCAACTTACTGGACCTGCCCTCATTTTAGAAACAACAGATAAGGTCAAGAAAGTTCGCGATAACCTTCAGGCAGCTCAGAGCCGTCAGAAGATTTACGCGGATCCAAAACGCAAAGCCTTGGAATTTCAAGTCGGTGATCGAGTATTACTTAAGGTCTCACCTTGGAAAGGTGTGATCAGATTTGGAAAGAAAGGAAAACTTGCACCTAGATATGTTGGACCATTCAAGATCGTCGAAAGAATCGGAAAGGTAGCCTACAGACTTGAGTTACCTCCTGAACTTGGAAATGTTCATCCAACTTTTCACGTGTCCAATCTCAAGAAGTGTTCAGCTGATGAGAACTTCTCCATACCGCTTGACGAAATTCGTGTTGGCAAAACACTGAAATTTGTTGAGAAACCAGTGGAAATCATGGATCGTGAAGTCAAGTGGCTTAAACGCAAGCGCATTCCTTTGGTCAAAGTTCATTGGGAAGCTAAACGTGGACCTGAGTTTACTTGGGAACGCGAAGATCAAATGAAGGCGAAATATCCACATCTTTTTCCACGAGTTTCCTCTAAATAAATTTCGGGACGAAATTTCCACAAGTAGGGGAGACTGTAACAACTGTGCTTGTAATCACTATGAACAGTTCTATTATCAATAAAACAATGTTATTTGATCCCAATGTTTGTTTGATTGTGTTTTACATTTTTCATGTTTTGACTTTTATGTAATTTCAAACTCTATATCACTTTCTGGAGAGTTATACGCAAACTAGTGCGTAAACGTACTCAGTTTAATGCGAAAAATACTCCGGAACATCAACATATACTCAACATACCTTGAATAACCTTTACATAACTTAGAAATAAGTTTTAAAGGCTTTGGTATGGCAAAAACAAGTTAATTCGCTTACAGGGACTAAACTTGACAAACTGCGAAAGTATGTCAATTTGAACTGTAACGAACATTTCGGAACATGACCATAAGTTAAACACACCTTAAATATCCTTTACATAGCTTAGAAATAGGCTTTGAGGGGTTTGGTGTGCTAAAATAAACTTTTGGGACATTCAGGGACTAAAAGTGTCAAAAAGTGCACAAGTTTGCATTTTCGAGCATAACTTACGTTCTGAATACATCCGGACATCCAAAAATTTATGAAAGCATGACTACATTATATTTTAGTGTTCTCCTTAAGAAAAATCCATTCGTTGCGTCATTTGGATCGTTTTTCGCGCTTGTGCGCATTTCGTCGTAATTAAGCGAACATCGCGTTCGTACGGCCAAACGAACCAACATCAGACATATTTTTGAACATGTTTCATGTCCACAATGTTTAGGCAACATTTTAGGGCCTTAAAGTTGGCTTTACGGGCCTTAGAAGTGCCGGAAATGGGCTGAATACACAACAGGGACCAAAACTGTAATTTTCTGATCTTCAACTCTCAGGCGGCCCGCCTGAGATTTGCTTGATTCTGACGCGGGCCGCGTTCGCCTATCTGATCAGATTAGAACGAACAGTCAGCACGATCCAGCTGTTTTAACCACAACCACATGCTTGCAACTTGCCAAATCTGTTGATGAACATCATTTTTAGCCACCATGAGTTTCCGACACTTGTACGGCTTGGATTAAGGCACGATATTCAACAAACGATCTTAACGGTTACCCGAAAACTATAAATACCCCACCCCCACAACTTCTAAACCCACAAGAATCTGATCTATTTGACTCTAAGTTGAAACCTTTGTTTCATACCTGAGTTATTGTGATCACGATTAGCATTCGGGGACCCTTCGTAAGTATTCTTTCGTTCTTTTCCTTATTTTACTGCTTTTTCGAGTCAGAAAGTCAAACTTTGTTTGACTTTCAGCGTTGACCAGTAATGGTCAATGCGAAGTTCGTTTGAACTTCGCAACGTGAGTGTAATCACGTTGGTTATAGTCCCTTGGGACTATGCCTACTGATTACCACGTTGTCTAGGGTCGTAGGGTAAGCGATCTGATAAATCGCTTATACCTTCGAACCCGACCCAGTTTGGTCGATCATTAGGATCCGACCAAATACATTAGGTGACCATAGTATAGGGAATAACCTTCCGAGGTTATACCTTATGGTCACGACGTTTAAGTAGTTGTATGATAGGTAGTTTATATGCCTCAGGTAAATTACCAGAATACCCTTTTCATACATAATTGGTAATTTATCATATATAACCTAAACTTTTGTCACGTAACTGATTATGTAACATGTTTAGGCATATAATACTTATCATAGGACTAGTTAGGCGGTCCGAACGCGTTTCACGCGCACGATGCGTTAAAGTAGCATAAGCTACCTAAACGGATCATAATGGGTCAATAAGACTTAGGTTAAGTTTCATTTAGTATGTAGGCTTTGTTAAAACCATATCACGTGAGTTCCTACACTCATTTGGTTTACAAACCCTAATGCTACCCAATCTTCCGAGATAGATCCGGTTTATTAACATAGTTACCTATACTAGGTGCCGTTTGATTCCGAGATCTCTAGCGTTACTCGGTGATTATCTTTAGACATCTGAGCAATCACAAGTGAGTACATAGACCCCTCTTTTACTGTTTTCCAAACTGTTTTGGGGTGGAACACATGTGCCTACTTGTTACTTTCAAGCTTTCCTGTTTTCACATCATATACATGCTATGTTCGTTAGTACATTATAGTACATGATTTCATTTCATCTTATGCTAGGTGTGCCCATTGTGTGCATTACTTAGTACATTGTTTTACATGACATTTCACGCTATGTATGTTCATTTGATTACATACTTAGTGCATTGTTTTCACATGCTCACATTTTGGTATGACATTTGGTTTGTTTACATGGGACAATACATTCATTAACACCGATCATGCCGTTCGTTAGTAGGTAGTGGTACCATAGGAATTGACAACTCCCGTTCCGGACGTCCCAGGGAAAGGGGATGAAAGGAATGACCGAATTCGATGATATAAGACAGATAGACCTTTAATTTGTTTAAAGGGTTTATCACCACAGTCGCAAGGCTTGGATGTATGCATTTTCACAATACCGCATAAATGTTCATATTAAATATTTGCATGCATTTTTCCACAAAGACATAAGATTGATTTAAACCATGTTTTACTTCAACATTTTGTTTTTGTGCATATGGTTTAGTTGAGACATTTCACTTGCCATACATGACATTTTGACATAGACATTTTACACAAAGACATTTGACAAAGACATTTGACAAAGACATTTGACATGGGTATTTGACATAGACATTTGACATGGATATCTGACATTGACATTTGACATGGTTTACATTTGACACATAACATGTTTGACAATTGTTTCACACTACATGATTTACATCTTGACATGAACACTTTGACATATTATTCAATACATTTGACAATTGGTTTAAACATAGACTTCTTACATTGGTTGGTATGGTTTGATTAAGTGATTAAGTAACGATGCGTGTGTAATATGATACAAGCATGGTGGATACGCCGCTGGTACTTCCTATATATAAGGGTTTGTATGGTATTACATGTCGTAACGTTATTTGAATCATTTCAATATTGAGACATAGAACATTTTATACAAATAACATACTTTTCACAAGACATTGATTTACAAACAACTTATCTTATACAAACACATTTTTACATGGTTGTTTATTTAACCTGACATTTAATTATACATATCATCTGATCTTATTGTTTTCAAATGATTTACATGACAAAGCAAATTACAAGGTTCATGACTAAACATTTTTCTTAAACATAAGTCATGAATCCTATTTTCACAAAACCTATGTATCTCACAGGCATTTTTATGCTGACGTACCTATTTTCACATGTGTTTTCAGGTGCTTTTCCATAGGATGTTGATCATGATACTAGGGCGGACCTGTGCCTTAGAGACTTTAAAAGATGATAGACTATGTTAAATTATGTTCTGAACTCTTTAATTTCCTGTTTGAAACAATGTAACACCTTTGTTTATAAATAAAATACAACTTTGAATGCCATGGTTATGAAACAATTAATTCTGTTACGACACGCCCCGATGTTTCCGCCGCGGTTTGTTGTTTTACGCGGTCGGGGTGTGACAGAAGAGTTGGTATCAGAGCCAATGGTTATAGGGAATTAGGTTATTAGTAATGCTTTGACCTAGACTATAACTTTTCTAGGAACCTAACATAAGTTATCTTGTGTTTAGATCTTAAAACATGTACATCACCTATCCTTAGGTGATTAACAAAACAAGGAACCAAAATTTTTCCGAAACGATTTTTGAAAAACAATCATCTGTTTTTGAATAAATTTTTACAAGGTTTTGAACCCTCAATTGTAAGGTTTTGAACCCTCTGTTACATGGTTTTGAACCCTTTTCAGTATTGGTTTTTGGCCTTGTGCCTTCAAATTTTCAAAATCCCGTCAAACGTTTTGGGTTTTAAATAATGTGAACATGTGCAAACTGGAAGGGTGAATGCCTGTATTCTGAGTTTTCTGTCTAGGCAAGCACTTTGTATACATCTCAACCAGACGCGAGACCAGTTGTGCTTACCTGGGAATTCTTGGGATGAGTGTTCACTTATAGGCGAGCATGTCTTCATTATACATTATTTTTAATCCATTTACTTTGATTAGTCACTGTGAGTCGTTTGTTTGCCTTGTGATACGAACAAATGACCACCATCTATGCTGTTGGCAATTCTTGTTTTTATCATCTCATTCTTTTCATCCAATCATCTCACTCGTTTCTTTTCATGTTTTCCTCTTTTAGAATGCCTCCTCGACGCGAGAACCAGATAGCTACTGCCGAGCTGGCAGAAATTATTGCGCAGCAGATGGCTGCTCAATTCCCAAATCTCTTTGCTCAATGGCAACAAGCCAACAACAACAACAATGGTCCGTGCAAATACAAGGATTTTAACTCGGCTAAACCACTCAAGTTTAGTGGTTCTGAGGGAGCGACTGGGCTTCTTCAGTGGTTTGAGAGCATAGAGAATACTTTTCGCCACATGCAGTGTCTCGAAAATCGCAAAGTCGAGTTTGCTTCGAGCGTATTTCAGAAGAGGGTTTTGACATGGTGGAACGGGGTTATGAGGGACCAAGGTGCAGAAGTTGCTCTCGCACAGACATGGGCTGAACTTAGAGCCCTTATGATGAGGGAATTCTGTCCTCGTCATGAGCAACGAGCGTTGGAGAAAGAGTTTGATGTTTTGAAGCAAGATAGTGGTGAGCACAGGGCTTATACTGATCGGTTTGAAGAATTGAGTTTGCTTTGCCCAACAATGGTCACCCCACTCGACAAGGCTATCGAGAGATACATCGATGGCCTACCTGACTCGGTACAAGACATTCTTACTGGTAGTAACCCTGCCACACTTCGTCAGGCGATTGAGTTATCTGCGACATTGACTGAGTCGCAGATCCGGAAGAACAAGTTACACCGGAAGGGTGACAAGGGCAAGAAGCAGTCGGCTGACAAGGTGGATAGCAAGAAAGGTCAAAACGGGAGTGAAAAGAACTCTGGTTCTTCAAAGAGGGCAAAGAAGCGTAAGGCTTCCCAAAATTTTGCTATCACTGCTCAAGCTAACCAGGTAGCTCCCAACCAACCTGCACAGCCTCCAGCGAAGAAACCCTATTCAGGGAATGCACCTTTGTGCAATAGATGCAACAGTCACCACCAGCCACAACTTCCATGCCGTTTCTGTACTAACTGTGGGAAATCAGGCCATCTCGCCAATGTTTGTCGATCTGCTCAGAATCCCGCGGTTCAGAACCCGGCTCAACAAGTTGCTCAGCCTCCTGCTCCGCAACAGGGTCAAGCTGCAAGACCACAATACCCACCAGGTGCTTGTTACAATTGTGGGGATCTGACCCACTATAGAAATCGGTGCCCAAGACTGGCGAACCAGAACCAGAATCAGGCTCCGGCTCGAGGCCGAGTTTTTAACATGAATGCCCAAGAGGCACAGGCTGACGATAATGTGGTGAACGGTACGTTCTTTATTAATAATCAGCCTGCGTCTGTTCTTTTCGATTCTGGTGCCGATAAGAGTTTCGTGTCATTATCTTTTGAGCAAATGCTTCGCGTGTCTAGAACGAAACTAGGCAAATCTTTGACAGTAGAGGTTGCTAGTGGTGAACCCATTATTCTTGATTCTATTCTTCACAACTGCCAGTTGAATCTTAACGACCATCTTTTTCCTATTGACCTCGCGCCTATGCAACTTGGAAGCTTCGACGTTATTGTGGGAATGGATTGGTTATCCAAGCATCACGCAGAGATAGTTTGTTCTAAGAAGATTGTTCTTGTGCCACTTTCAACAGGCGAGATCCTGCAGGTTCAAGGTGAGAAGCCTACCGGTGGTCTCAAACTCATGTCTTGTTTTAAAGCTCGGAAGTATCTGCAGAAGAACTATGTGGCTTTCTTAGCACATGTTTACAAACAACTTATCTTATACAAACACATTTTTACATGGTTATTTATTTAACCTGACATTTAATTATACATATCATCTGATCTTATTGTTTTCAAATGATTTACATGACAAAGCAAATTACAAGGTTCATGACTAAACATTTTTCTTAAACATAAGTCATGAATCCTATTTTCACAAAACCTATGTATCTCACAGGCATTTTTATGCTGACGTACCTATTTTCACATGTGTTTTCAGGTGCTTTTCCATAGGATGTTGATCATGATACTAGGGCGGACCTGTGCCTTAGAGACTTTAAAAGATGATAGACTATGTTAAATTATGTTCTGAACTCTATAATTTCCTGTTTGAAACAATGTAACACCTTTGTTTATAAATAAAATACAACTTTGAATGCCATGGTTATGAAACAATTAATTCTGTTACGACACGCCCCGATGTTTCCACCGCGGTTTGTTGTTTTACGCGGTCGGGGTGTGACATTACATATGTTTAAAACGAATTTTGGCATCAAAGGGGTATTTTGGTAATTTACCTAAGGCATATAAACTACCTATCATACAACTACTTAAACGAAGCGACCATAAGGTATAACCTCGGAAGGTTATTCCCTATATACTATGGTCACCTAATGTGTTTGGTCGGATCCTAATGATCGACCAAATGGGTCGGGTTCGAAGGTATAAGCGATTTATTAGATCGCTTACCCTTACGACCCTAGACAACGTGGTAATCATTAGGCATAGTCACAAGTGACTATAACCATCGTGATTACAATCACGTTGCGAAGTTCAAACGAACTTCGCATTGACCATAAACTGGTCAATGCAGAAAGTCAAACAAAGTTTGACTTTCGGACTCGAAAAGCAATAAAAGAATGAAGGAACACTTACGAAAGGTCCCCGAATGCTAATCTAGATCAAAATAGCTCAGGTATGAAACAACGGTTTCAACTTAGAGCACATAAGATCAGATTCTTGTGAGGGAAAGTGAAGGGTGGAGGTGGGTATTTATAGTTTTTTGTTCACCGTTAGGATCATTTCTTGGAAAAGGGGGCACGATCTAAGCCGTACACTTGTTGGAAAATTGTGGTAACTCATTTGCCATCCACCATAAGAGTTTGACACTTGGCACTTGGCCTTTGGAGAGTGTTAAGGGCTGTTAAAAGCTGAAAAAAAAACGTTTTGCTGCATCTGGCCCCTACTTAAGGACCTAGTTTAGCAGATTTACAGTTTCAATCCCTGTACCTCAAAACTTGGTTTTCGATGCGTTTTTTTGACACGTTTAAGCCCCGTTAACCCCATTTCAAAGCTCTAAAATGAAATTAAAGTATAGGGAACTTAAAATGTGTTCAAAAATATCTCGGGTGTCGGTTCGTTTAGCCGTACGGTTACGTTGTTCGGTTAATTACGACGGAATGCGCATAAGCGCGAAAAATGATCCAAATGGCGTGACGAATGGATTTTTCTTATCCCAAACACTAAAATAAAATATTATAGTGCTTACATAAATTTTTGGATGTCCGGATGTATTCAGAACGTAAGTTATGCGCGAAAAATGCAAACTTGTGCACTTTCTGACACTTTTAGTCCCTGAATGACCCAAAAGTTTATTTTAGCATACCGAACACCTCAAAGCCTATTTCTAAGCTATGTAGAGGATATTTATGGTATGTTTAACTTATGGTCATGTTCTGAAATGTTCGTTACAGTTCAAATTGGCATACTTTCGTAGTTTGTCAACTTTAGTCCCTGTAAGCGATTTAACTTGATTTTGCCATACCAAAGCCTTCGAAACTTATTTCTAAGTTATGTAAAGGTTATTTAAGGTATGTTAAGTCTATTTCACTATTCCGGAGTGTTCGTTGCATTAAACTGGTTATATTTACGCATCGGTGCGCGTATAACCTTCCAGAAAGCGATTTAGAGTTTGGAATCGAACCAGAATTGATATGTGCAAATGATGCACATATTTATACAAATCCCAAGTATGAAATACAATATTTCATTGGTTCGGTATTTGTTTGATGGCCGTGAAGGCACAGGTGTTACAGTCTCCCCTACTTTAGAAAATTTCGTCCCGAAATTTTATTTAGAGGAAACTTGTGAGAGTTTAAAACATGAAGTTGAAAAGATCGAACAACATTGGTTAGGGTTCTGAACTTCTAGTAACTTTAATAACATCATGCTTGCAATGTAAGAGGGATACTTATATACAAGTATATGAAGCGTCATTGGTGCGTCCACCGTACCTCCATTACATCGTTCTCATTTCGTTATTGTTGCCGCTATCGGTTCTTACACATGATAAATCTTACTGTGGTTACCGTGCACTGAATCTCATAATTATGTACGCGTCCATAATTAGACAATTCCTTGCATAGTTCACACAGTCTATTTTATAATGTGTAGGGGAAAACCAAATGAACAAACCTGTGATGAGTGTGACTAGACCGCCATAGAGTCCTTTTAATTAAATCAATAAATGATCTAAATAGACTATCAAGGAGTCTGTTCAGCTACATCACTAGATGTCGTTCTTTAACCAAATTGTGAATTAATCTTTCTGACTAGACCACTAAAAGGATCTCTTATGAATCATGGAGTGGTACTATATAATCCAAGGGTCTTAACTATTACATAGAAGCCCATTAAGGATTTTAGGTAGTACCTTTTTGAATATCCTACTACGAATCCCTCATATAAAGATATGAAAGATTCTACGAGGATTTGGATAACTAATACCCAGAGTATAAAAACACAAAATGTATAAAAGAAAACATAAGATGAATAAACACATAGTCACATAACCACAAAATTGTTTGTTAATTTGTCTTGTTAATTGCGTACATGCATTTAAAGCATACTAGGAATCCATTTCGTGGATTTCATTTGGTACTTTAAACGTTATCAAGAATCTAACTATAAAGATAGAAAGATTCAAAAAGAAAATTCGATTTCGATTATTAGGAACCGAAATGTTCGAATTAAGGTACATAAGGAATCCAATTAAGGACTCTGATTTGAATGATAATCATCCACAAGGGTCTAAATGTGAAGATAAAAAGATCCCTTATGGATTTTAGAAGTTGAAGATGTTTTGAAACCTTTTACTGGATGTGCTTAAGTCAAAACATGAAGTAAAATGCTTATGAAGTTGAGATGCTAGCTATGTCAAGGCGACATATGAAGCGGAGTTTGAAGGCTAAGTCAATGTATGAGGAAAATATTTTTGAAAACTATGCATGGGGTTCTAAAAAAAATGTGTTCAATGTTTTTGAAACCTTATATATAATACATTTGAAATCATAAAGTAGGTTTACTAGGTAAGTATATTTATAAAAGTGTTTTAAAATTATGCGAGATGAATTCTGGAATTATGTATAAGGTCTTTGGGAAACATGAATGATGCTTTTAAAATCATGCACTTAATAAGAAAATATATTGTATTAATATTGTTCTCAGGCTATATGAGACATTTTGAAATTATGAAGGTTGTTTTTGAAAACATAGCCAATGTTTTTGAAATAACATAGACAATGCATTTGAAAAAAAAAATTGTTTTCAAACTATATGAAATGTTTTGAGATCATGAAGATTGTTTTTTGAAATACTTGTACTGTGTTTGTTGAAAAATCAAAACGTAATGGGTATGAGATTTGAAAATACCCTTAGTTATCTAACCAAGGATTCAAAGGTACTGATGTGCAGAAGCATGATTACTCATAATGTCACTTTATTTTCTGTACTTTGTTTCTTAGAGTGAAACGAGTACTTAAAATTTTCGAGGGAATCATGAGTGATCATTTGAAAGAGAGAATCACAAGAGTAGTTTGTAAGGAACATAGTTCCTTAATACAGGTATTATAGGGAAATGCCATAAACACATGTGATTATACTTGTATATCAGAATTGCGAACAACAACTTTTATTTATGAACGAGACATATTGTTTCACAATACACGAAAACAAAAGAAACCAAGGCATAAGACAACAACATCCTTTGTTCAGCCGAATGCTCATCCAAGGGTTGGATTTGCATTAGCAAGCTTTGGGCATTTGTTCCTGAAATGGCTTGTCTCGCCACAGTTGTAGCACGATCCAGGCGGAAAGCGAGCTTGAGTAGGATTGGCTTGTGGTCGGTTTGGACCACTTTGGTTTGGGGTAAATCGACAAACATTTGCCAGGTGACCGAGTCGCCCGCATGATGCACACCAACGACACTGTAGGTGAGCTAAGTGGTGTGCATTACATTTGTCGCATATTGGTGCTGTTCCCTCGTATTGCTTCTTAACAGGTGGTGTTGCCACCCGGACGGGTCTTGTTTGATTTGGTACTGCTGTAGTTGGGCAAACCCTTGCTGTATGACCTATAAGTCCACAAATTTGGCATTTGCGGCACTTCACGCTAGCCTGATGATGAAGGCTACATTGGTTGCACAAGGGTGCAGTTCCGTTGTATGGCTTCCTAGCAGGGGTTTGAGCTGGTTGGTTGGGGATGGCTTTACCATTGTGAGCGACCATGGCGAAGTTCTGAGAAGCCTTTCGCTTTTTTGGCTTCTTAGGGGATCGTTCATCCATGGTCTTTGATTCCTTGATTGGTTTCTTGGCTGGTGGTGACGTCACTTGGCTAGGTCTTACCTGTTTTGGTGCAACCGCTGCGGGATTCTTTGAAGCTTTACGTTTCTTTGGTTTTGGTGAAGGCTTGGCTTCCGTCTCCTTTGGTGATTCTTGAGTGACTTCATTCTGGAGACGATACATGGCAGTAGCTAATTCGACAGTCTTCAGGACTACTTCGCCTATTCGCTGGGAAAATTTGGCAGTATGTTCGGATATCTGGGCGTCATCGTAATGGAGAGACATTCTAGAAGAAAATGAAAGACATAGGAAGAAACAAGTGAAACGTCATCGGATAAACAATACAGAATGGCAATGCATAAGAATTTGCGATCATTTGTTTGTTACCTAAGGCAAACAAATGAGATGGTCACTAATCAAAGTGAACGGATCATATTAATGTATCATTGAAGACATGCTCGCCTATAAGTGAATACTCACCCCAAGAGTTCCCAGGTAAGAGTGACTGGTCCGATACTGCGGATTTGTACGAACACTCTAGCCTTCGACAGAAAACTCAGGGTACATGCATTCACTCTTCCAGTTTGCACGTGTTCACATTATACGACCCAAACTTTGACGAGATTTTTGAAAATTCAAAAGGGTTCAAAACCATATAACAGAGGGTTCAAAACCTTACAATAGAGGGTTCAAAACCTAGTAATCCATCATCATAGAACAGATGATTAGTTTTCAAAGCGGTTTTGAAATTTATGTTCTTGTTGTGGTTGTCGCCTAAGGATAGGTGGCAGTATTGTTTTATGACAAAACGTAAGTAAACTCACGTTAGGGTCCTAGAAAGGTTATAGGCTAGGTCAAAGCATTACTAATAACCTAATTCCCTATAACCATGAGCTCTGATACCAACTTTTCTGTCACACCCCGACCACGTAAAACAATAAAACGTGGCAGAAACGTCAGGGAGTGTTGTAACAGAATCATTGTCTCATAACACATAGAAATTTAAATATTGTTTTATTGATTAAAGTAGTTACAATATCTTGACAATCAAAGAAACATAACATAAATAACTAGTGTTGCATCTTTTATTGTCGCTAAGGCCCAAGTCCGCCTAAGTGTATCTTTGACAAATCCTATGCATCATATCCTAAAACACATGTGAAAATAGGTACGTCAGCATAAAAATGCCTGTGAGATACATAGGTTTATGAAAATAGGATTCATGACTTATTGTTTAAGAAAATGTTTAGTCATGAACCTTGTAATTTGATTTGTCTTGTAAATCATTTGAAAAACAATAAGATCAGATGATATGTATAAGTAAGAGGATAATGTATGGTTAAATGAATAACCATATAAAAATGAGTTTGTATAATTTAAGTTGTTTGTAAAACAATGTATTGTGAAAAGTATGTTATTTGTATAAAATGTTATATGTCCAAATTGAAATGATTCAAATAATGCTACGATATGTAATACCATACAATCACTTATATATAGGAAGTACCAGCGGCGTATCCACCATGCTTGTATCATATTACACACGCCTCGTTACTCAAATCACTTACCCAAACAAACCACCAATGTAAGATGTCTATGTTTAAACCAATTGCCAAACGTATTGAATAATATGTCAAAATGTTTATGCCAAGATGTAAATCTTGTAATGTGTAACCAATGTCAATAATGTTTATGTGTCAAATGTAAATCATGTAATGTGTAACCAATGTCAATAATGTTTACGTGTCAAATGAAATCATGTAATGTGTAACCAAAATGATATGTATGGCTAGTGAAATATATCAACTAAACCATATGCACAAAAACAAAGTATTGAAGTAAAACACGGTTTAAATCAAAGCTATGTTTTGTGGAAATGCATGCTATACTGATACAAATATCTATGCGGTATTGTGAGAATGCATACATCCAAGCCTTGAGACTGTGGCGATAAACCCTTAAACAAATTAAAGGTCTATCTTATTGTAAATGTATATCGAATTCGGTCATTCCTTTCATCCCCACCTACCCAGGATGTCCAGAACGTGAGTTGTCAATTCCTATGGTACCACTACCTACTAACGAACAGCGTGATCGGTGTTAATGAATGTATATTGATCCATCAAAACAATCCAAATATCATATCAAAATGTAAGCATGTGATGAAAACAACTGTACTAAGTATGCAACAAATGAACATACATAGCATGTGATGTGATGTGATGTGATGTGAAACGATGTACTAAGTATGAACTAAATGGACATACATAGCATAAAATGTAATGTAAGACAATGAAATCATGTACTATAAATGTACTAATGAACATAGCAAGTATATGATGTGAAAACATGGAAAGCACGAAAGTAACAAGTAGGCACATGTGTTCCACCCCAAAATGTTTGGAAAACAGGAAAAGAGGGGTCTATGTACTCACTTGAGATTGCTCAGAAGTCTTAAGATAACCACCAAGCAACGCTAGAGATCACGGAATCAAACGGCACCTAATATAGGTAACTACATTAATAAACCGGACCTAATATCGGAGGATCGGATAGAATGAGGGTTCGTAAACCAAACGAGTATGGAGACTCGTGTAATATGGTTTAACAAAGCCCACATACTAAAACGAAACTTAACCTAAGCACTTACGACCCATTACGACCCGTTTAGGTAGCTTATGCTACTTTAACGCGTCGTTCGCGTGAAACACGTTTGGACCGCCTAACTAGTCCTATGATAAGTAAAATATGCCTTAACATGTTAGTTATGGTTTTCAAATCAGTTTAGATGTCAAAAGTTATGTTACATATGTTTAAAACGAATTTTGGCATCAAAGGGGTATTTTGGTAATTTACCTAAGGCATATAAACTACCTATCATACAACTACTTAAACGAAGCGACCATAAGGTATAACCTCGGAAGGTTATTCCCTATATACTATGGTCACCTAATGTGTTTGGTCGGATCCTAATGATCGACCAAATGGGTCGGGTTCAAAGGTATAAGCGATTTATTAGATCGCTTACCCTTACGACCCTAGACAACGTGGTAATCATTAGGCATAGTCACAAGGGACTATAACCATCGTGATTACAATCACGTTGCGAAGTTCAAACGAACTTCGCATTGACCATAAACTGGTCAATGCAGAAAGTCAAACAAAGTTTGACTTTCGGACTCGAAAAGCAATAAAAGAACAAAGGAACACTTACGAAGGGTCCCCGAATGCTAATCTAGATCAAAATAGCTCAGGTATGAAACAAAGGTTTCAACTTAGAGCACATAAGATCAGATTCTTGTGAGGAAAAGTGAAGGGTGGAGGTGGGTATTTATAGTTTTTGGTTCACCGTTAGGATCATTTCTTGGAAAAGGGGGCACGATCTAAGCCGTACACTTGTTGGAAAATTGTGGTAACTCATTTGCCATCCACCATAAGAGTTTGACACTTGGCACTTGGCCTTTGGAGAGTGTTAAGGGCTGTTAAAAGCTGAAAAAAAAACGTTTTGCTGCATCTGGCCCCTAATTAAGGACCTAGTTTGGCAGATTTACAGTTTCAGTCCTTGTAACCTCAAAACTTGGTTTTCGATGCGTTTTTTTGACACGTTTAGGCCCCGTTAACCCCATTTCAAAGCTCTAAAATGAATTTAAAGTATAGGGAACTTAAAATGTGTTCAAAAATATCTCGGGTGTCGGTTCGTTTAGCCGTACGGTTACGTTGTTCGGTTAATTACGACGGAATGCGCATAAGCGCGAAAAATGATCCAAATGGCGTGACGAATGGATTTTTCTTATCCCAAACACTAAAATAAAATATTATAGTGCTTACATAAATTTTTGGATGTCCGGATGTATTCAGAACGTAAGTTATGCGCGAAAAATGCAAACTTGTGCACTTTCTGACACTATTAGTCCCTGAATGACCCAAAAGTTTATTTTAGCATACCGAACACCTCAAAGCCTATTTCTAAGCTATGTAGAGGATATTTATGGTATGTTTAACTTATGGTCATGTTCCGAAACGTTCGTTACAGTTCAAATTGGCATACTTTCGCAGTTTGTCAACTTTAGTCCCTGTAAGCGATTTAACTTGATTTTGCCATACCAAAGCCTTCGAAACTTATTTCTAAGTTATGTAAAGGTTATTTAAGGTATGTTAAGTCTATTTCACTATTCCGGAGTGTTCGTTGCATTAAACTGGTTATATTTACGCATCGGTGCGCGTATAACCTTCCAGAAAGCGATTTAGAGTTTGGAATCGAACCAGAATTGATATGTGCAAATGATGCACATATTTATACAAATACCAAGTATGAAATACAATATTTCATTGATTCGGTATTTGTTTGATGGCCGTGAAGGCACAGGTGTTACACCTATGCTGCCATAGACACCTATCACGGCTCTACAGAAGGTTGGTACTATCGAGCTCACCTCATCTTTCCATGTCGAACCTGCTGCTTTTTCTAGCCAGGTAGACCCCCGATATGATTTCACTAGCAATGGGTGGATAGATGATGACGATGTACCTCTCTCGATCCATGAGACAGGACGATCATCTGGTATTGTACCAGTTATCGGTGACGTGATCAGGGGTGTCCCTACTATCGGAGGATCTCCTAGTATCGCACCAGTGGTGGACGCCACTATTGTTATGGCTCAACCATTAGAGCCATCAGTCGTCCCACTTGCTGCTGTGATCGAGCCTGTTGCTGAGATCCCTCCACCCGTTTTGTCTGAATCTTCTTTGCCTGTCTTAGAGTCACGCGCTTCTACTACACTGTTATTAGTTTATTATCGCCGTAGGAAGAGGACTAGGCCCGCTGGGGATATCGCATCTACGTCATGTGCTGAGACGTTACCTGCTTCCAAGAAGCAGAAAGGAGATAGGATAGACCGATATTGCCACTGTGATCAACAGCTCGCCGCACTGCGCAAAGATTTGGACTCAGCCAAAGGAAAGGCAAACTACCTTGAGGGACAGATGGATGAGCACGAGGAGTTGAAGGTTAAAGACGATATTGCAAGAGATGAGATGCATTGGAGGATAGTTGATTTATAGAAACTTGTCTAGGAGATGTTAGAATCTCTAGGTTTGAAGCGTTGATGTTTGTTTGTTTAATTGGTTGTTTTTTGATATGTTGGATTGTATTATTAGACATTTTTTATAATCTTTTTGTTTGAGGCCTGCTTGCCAGTTTCATTTTTGGATATTATATGGGAATTTTGTGTGAACTTGTGACAACTGTGTTCTATATCGATGTACAATGTAAAACAATGATGATTATTAATAAAACAATGTGCTTTGGTGTTATTATATGTGTTTTGGTGTTTTTATGTGTGTATTTGTGTTTGGTGATTTTTCAATTTGATTCGATTCCGATTTCAAGCTTTAAATCGCTTTCTGGAAGGTTATACGCGCACCAATGCGTAAATATAACCAGTTTAATGCAACGAACACTCCAGAATAGTGAAATAGGCTTAACATACCTTAAATAACCTCCACATAACTTAGAAATAAGTTTTGGTTGGTTTGGTGTGTTGAAATCAAGTTTGTTCGATCGCAGGGACTATTTGTGTCAAACAGTGAAACTATACCGATTTGTATAGTAACAAACATTCCGGAACTTGATCATAAGTTAAACATACCCTAAATAACCTTTACATAGCTTAGAAATAGGCTTTGAGGGGTTCGGTATGCTAAAACAAACTTTATTGATCAATAGGGACTAAAAGCGTCAAAAAGTGCACAACTTTGCATTTTCGCGCATATCTCTCGTTCTGAATATATCCGGACATCCAAAAATTTATGTAAGCATTAAAATATTTTATTTTAGTGTTTGGCATAATAAAATCCATTCGTCGCTTAATTTGGATCGTTTTTGCGTTCATTGCAACTTCCGTCGTAATTAAGCGAATAACGCGATCAGACGACCAAACGAACCGACATCCGGCATATTTTCAAGCATATTTCATGTCCACAATGTTTAGGCATCATTTTAGGGCCTTAAAGTTGGCTTAACGGGCCTTAGAAGTGTCAAAATGAGCTTAAAACACCAACAGGGACTGAAACTGCAATTATGAGAAACTGTTGCTGAACTGTGACCCCCAGGCGGGCCGCGTAAGCCCTACCTGTCTCCTTACGCAGGCCGTGTGAGCCTCCCAGATGTGCAGAATGTGTTTTGCAGCCTGTTTCCAGCTGTTCCAGATGTTTGTGAGTGTTGCAAATGGTATTTTGAAGTCTATGGGCCATACCAGGGACTCCAATGGTATTAGAAAACATGGGGCACACATGTACGGCCTAGATCGAAACACGTTATTCAATGAACGATCCGAATAGTTGTACGAAAACTATATATAGCCCACCCCATTCACTTGCAAAACCCACTTGATTTTCTGAGATTTCTCAAAGTTGAAGTGCTAACCACTTCATACCTGAGAATACTTGGGAAATCAAAGCTTGCGGGGACACTTTGTAAGTATTCCTTCGTTCTTTTCATTCATTTTTTTCGTAAAAGTCAAACTGCGTTTGACTTTCTGCATTGACCAGTTTATGGTCAATGCGAAGTTCATTTGAACTTCATAACGTGAGCGTAATCACGATGTTTATAGTCCCTAGTGACTATACCTACTGATTACCAGGTTTTCTAGGCTCAGTGACGAGTCGTAGTTTCGGCCAAAATGCGTTTTCTCGCGTATTTTGTAACCAAACTACTTTTAGGTATCAAAACCGTTTGTTTTGATACCAAACCTGTTTTCTAACTTAACTAAACATGTTTTAGCATGTTTAGCTCGTCACTTTTTAGTTTGTGCTTGTATAGAGTCGTAAGTCAAGCGGACTAAACACCCGCTTAGACTTTCGAACACGACCTGTTTGGTCGATCATTAGGATCCGACCAAACATGCTTAGCGACCATAGTTGTATAGGGAATAACCTTCCGAGGTTATACCTTATGGTCACTTAGGTTTAATTAGTTGTATGATAGGTAGTTTATATGCCATAGGTAAATTACCAAAATGCCCTTTTCATACATAATTGGTAATTAAGCATATGTAACATAAACTTTTGTCACATAACTGATTAAGTAACATATTTAAACATGTTTTGGCATATAATACTTGTCATTGGACTACTTAGACGTCTCGAACGCGCATTTGCGCGCACGACGCGTTAAAGTAGCGTAAGCTACCTTAATGGGTCGCGATGGGTCGAAAGCACTTAGGTTAGGTTCCGATCTAGAATGTAGACTTTGTTAAACCATATCACATGAGTTGCAACACTCATTTGGTTTACAAGACCTCATTCTATCCGATCTTCCGATTGAGGTGTCAATTTATTTACTAGTGATTCGATTACTAGGTGCTGCTTGATTTCTCTGGTTTACTTGAGTTTGTTGAAGTTCTATTGATTGAGGATACTTTGCACTTCAAGTGAGTACATAGTCCCCTATTTTACTGTTTTCAATTGTTTTGGGGTGATTCATATGTACAAAATGATTTCAAGGTTTAAACGATGTTTTCGAAATCGATTAGGATGGTTTATACTAAACTAATAACGATTTCAATAAAGTGAACAAACTTGTTGGTTGCAGTTACATAACAAATGACATTCATTAGCACTGATCAAGCCGACCAGTATTAGGTTATGGTACCATATGATCTGACAAATCCCGTTATTGCACTGTACCTATGGTTATGTGTGGGGTTGTGGGTAATGACTGAATCTGATGTTAGTTAACTTACCCTTTGGTGGTTTGTTAATGCGAGAAGCGAGAAATAAGGTAGTCGAGTCACGAAGGTTTAAATGTTATTAGCGAGACGACCATAAATAGTTTTCACAATTAAAACGAGGATGATTTAAACGATTTAAACGAGTTAACGATTTGGAAACGATTTGGAAACGATTTGAACAAGATAAACGAATTGGATAAACGATTGGTTTTTGGTTAAGTGTTTAGATAACGGGACGGGTGCAATGTGGTGAAAGCATGGTAGATACGCCACTGGTACTTCTTATATATAAGTGTTTTCATCATATTAGATACCGTGGCGTTATTTAGTTCACTTGGGTAAACGATTTTGAAACGATGTCACACAACGAAGTTTTCTAAAAGATATAAACCATATGAGTTTTATTAACGAGTTTTTACGAGATGTTTTACAAATTGGTTTTCTAAAACAAATGTTTTTGGGTTAAGAATCATGGCTACGAGATTTTATAAACTATAACCAACTTGATTTGAGTTGGTTAGCTATGTCGCAATACACTTTTCAAAACAAGGTTTGTATTTTGACTCTTGTAGTCTAATAAAGTACTGCAACATGTAAAAGAAGCCATGATTCTGATACTCTTATAAAACCTAGGTACTCGCCAGCATTTCTTTGCTGACTTTGTTTTTACATATGTTTCAGGTGTTGTTGCTTGATTGATTTCTAGGATGCATGCGTCACATAGGATCTGGACGAGGCCTTAGTGACATAATAATAATGATAGACTATATGTACTTGTTTGTTCTATGTTAAGACAATGTTAATGTTTAATATTATCAATAAAACGAAACTCTTTTGTATCCATGGTTGTGAAACGATAATTCTGTTACAACACTCCCCGACGTTTCCTCCACGTTTTGTTGTTTTACGTGGTCGGGGTGTGACAGAAGAGTTGGTATAAGAGCCAATGGTTATAGGGAATTAGGTTATTAGTAATGCTTTGACCTAGACTATAACTTTTAAGACCCTAACGCAAAGTTTCATGCGTTTAGATTTTAAAACAAAACTGTCACCTATCCTTAGGTGATAACCACAATGAGAACACAAAATTCGAATCCGCCTTGATAGCCAATCATCTGTTCTAGGATGATTGATTACTAGGTTTTGAAACCTCTGTTGTAAGGTTTTGAACCCTTTAAGTTTTCAAAATCTCGTCAAAGTTTGGGTCTAAATAGTGTGAACACGTGCAAACTGGAAGAGTGAGCGCCTGTACTCTGAGTTTTCTGTCTAAGGCTAGAGTGTTCGTACAAATCCACATAATCGGACCAGTCATTCTTACCTGGGAACTCTTGGGGTGAGTGTTCACTTATAGGCGAGCATGTCTTCAGCGATACATTAGTTTTGACCCATTTACTTAGATTAGTCACTGCATGTCGTTTGTTTGTTCAAGGTAACGAACAAATGATCGCCTTCCTTGTGTTTTGCCGATGTTTTCAATACCTCTTTTGTTTCTTTTTCAATCTCACTCGATTCTCATGTTTCCTTGTTAGACAATGCCTCCTCGACGTGAAGCACAATCCTTTACTATTGAAGAAATCGCAGCCCTGGTCTCTCAGCAAGTGGCTACTGTGCTTCCAGGCGTTGTGACCCAAGTCCACGAGATATACAACAACAATAATAACAACAATAATGCACCGTGTAATTTCAAGAATTTCAATTCTGCTAAGCCACTAAAGTTTTCTGGGTCGCAAGGAGAAATTGCACTCCTGTAGTGGTTCAAGAGTATCGAGAGCACATTCAGACATGTGCAGTGTCCGAATGCGCGTAAGGTTGAATTTGCATCAAGCGTGTTTGAGAAGTGAATTCTTACCTGGTGAAATGGTATTATGCGCGATAGGGGTGCCGAAGTGGCATTAGCACAAACATGGGAAGAGCTTCGAGCTCTCATGACGAAAGAGTTTTGTCCCCGTCACGAAATTCGAGCTTTGGAATGAGAGTTTGACGATTTAAAGCAAGATGGGGGTGAACACCGTGCGTATACGGATCGTTTTGAGGAACTCAGTCTGTTGTATCCCACTATGGTTACTCGTCTGGAGAAAGCAATCGAGAGATATATCGATGGTTTACCCGATTCCATACAGGATATTGTGACCGGTATTAATCCTACTACCGTTCGTCACGCGATCGAGTTGTCGGCTACCCTGACTGAGTCTCAAGTCAGGAAGGGTAAACTCACCCGCAAGGGTGATAAAAAGAAGTCAACCGATTCTGATAAGGAAAAGGATAAGGGTAAGAAAGGCGAGTCGTCGAAGAAGTCGAGAAAGTGAAAGGGTGCTCAGAATTTTGCTGTTACAGCACAGACTGCTCAGAACCCGCAGAACCCACCGGCTCAACCACCTGCGAAGAAGGTGTATGCTGGTACCGCACCTCTTTGTGCACGCTGCAACGGTCATCATGTTGCACATCAAGCTTGCAAGCAATGCACAACGTGAGGTAAACTTGGGCATTTGGCCAATATTTGTCGTCTGGGATAAAATCAGGTTGCCCAGGTTCAAGCTCCAGTTCAGGGGAATGCTGCGAGATTCCCACCGGGTTCATGTTTCAATTGTGGAGAGTTTGGTCACTTCCGCAACAATTATCCGAGGTTGGTGAACGCGAATGCTAATGCGAACGCGAATGCGAATGTCAACGCAAATGCAAATCTCGCCCGTGGACGAGCATACAACTTGAATGCCAACGAAGCGAGGGCTGACAACGAGGTTGTTAATGGTACGTTTCTTGTTAACAATCGACCTGCATCTATTCTTTTTGATTCTGGTGCCGATAGAAGTTTTGTTTCGTTATCTTTTGAGCCTTTGCTTGCGATACCTAGAACTAAACTAAGGAAGCCTTTATCTGTCGAAGTTGCTACTGGTAAACCCCTTGTTCTAGATTCTGTTATTCGTGATTTTTAGTTGAACCTTGATAACCATCTTTTTCCTATTGACCTCACACCGATGCAACTTGGGAGTTTCGACATTATCGTTGGGATGGATTGGTTGACCAAACACCATGCTGAGGTGGTTTGTTTCAATAAGATCGTTCGTATTCCTCTTTCGTCTGGTGAAGTTTTAGAAGTTTGTGGCGAGAAACCGTCTGGTGGATTGAAGCTTATGTCGTGTATGGAAGCCCAAAGGTATTTAGGAAAAGGATATGTTGCTTTTCTAGCACATGTCACCGAGGAGAAAGGCAAGAGTAAGAATATCTAGGATATTCCGATTGTTCGGGATTATCTAGAGGTGTTTCCCGATGATCTGCCTGGTTTGCCTCCAGTTCGGCAAGTCGAATTTCATATTGACCTTGTACCCAATGCCAACCCGATTGCGAAAGCACCTTATCGTCTTGCACCGTCGGAGATGCAAGAGTTATCAAAACAGCTTCAAGAATTGTCTGATAAAGGATTCATCCGTCCGAGCTTTTCGCCTTGGGGAGCTCCTGTCCTCTTCGTGAAAAAGAAAGATGGATCTTTTCGAATGTGTATCGATTATCGTGAGCTTAATAAGCTTACAATCAAGAATCGATATCCCCTACCTCGAATCGATGATCTCTTTGACCAGCTGCATGGTGCTTCATGCTTTTCCAAGATCGATCTGCGTTCTGGGTATCATCAACTTCGTGCTCTCGAAGAAGATATTCCCAAAACTGCTTTCCGCACAAGATATGGGCATTATGAGTTCACTGTCATGCCTTTTGGTTTGACGAATGCTCCAGCTATCTTTATAGACTTAATGAATAGGGTCTGTAAACCTTATTTAGACAAGTTCATCAATGTGTTCATCGACGATATTCTTGTCTATTCGAAGTCTCAAGCCGAACACGAGCAACACCTTCGCTTAACATTGGAACTCCTGAAGAGGGAACAACTTTTTGCTAAATTCTCCAAGTGTGAATTCTGGCTTGAAGAAGTTCAATTCTTGGGTCATATAGTCAATGAGCAGGGTATCCACGTGGATCCATCCAAGATTCCTGCTATTAAAGACTGGAAAACACCGACGACGCCTACAGAGATTCGATCTTTTCTTGGTCTTGCTGGTTATTATCGACGTTTCATTTCTAATTTCTCAAAGATTGCGGTTCCACTCACTGCTTTGACTCTGAAGAATAAGCCTTTTGAGTGGCGACCCAAGCAAGAAGAAGCGTTTCAAACGCTAAAACAGAAGCTTTGTGATGCTCCTGTTCTATCTCTGCCCAAGGGAAATGATGATTTTATTGTCTATTGTGACGCATCAAATCTAGGACTTAGTTGCGTTCTTATGCAATGAGGTAAAGTTATAGCTTATGCGTCAAGACAGCTGAAAATTCATGAGAAGAACTATACGACTCATGATCTTGAGTTAGGAGCTGTGGTTTTCACGCTTAAAATCTGGAGACACTACCTCTATGGAACGAAGTGTGTGGTTTTCACAGACCACAAAAGTCTCTAGCATATTCTTAATCAGAAGGAGCTCAACATGAGGCAACGTCATTGGGTTGAACTCTTAAGTGATTACGATTGCGAGATTCGCTACCATCCTGGTAAGGCGAATGTCGTAGCCGATACGCTTAGTCGCAAAGAGCAAGTCAAGCTTCATTCTGTTCAAACGCTATCTGATCTTCAAACTCATGTTCTTCAAGCTCAGCAATTTTGTGTTTCACAAAATTTGATGGGTACGGAATTACCACATCAGCTAGAGCTTAAACTCGAAGTGAAGGATGATGGGTTACTCTATTTCAAGGATCGTTTGTGGATTCCGAAACAAGACGATCTTCGCACCTTGGTAATGGACGAATCTCATAAGTCTCGATATTCTATCCATCTTGGTGCTGATAAAATGTACAAGGATCTTCGTACTCAGTATTGGTGGCCTGGTATGAAGAAGGATGTTGCCTTGTATGTATCAAAATGCCTAACTTGTCTCAAAGTCAAGGTTGAACATCAACGACCTTCTGGCTTTCTTGTACAACCAGAGATACCGGTTTGGAAGTGGGAGAACATTGCGATGGATCTCATCACTAAATTACCGCGTACATCTAAAGGTCACGATGCGATTTGGGTTGTTATCGATCGATTAACGAAATCAGCTCATTTTATTCCGATTTGCGAGGATCTATCTGCTGATAAACTTGCAAAGATTTTTGTTGATGAGATTGTATCACGACATGGTGTTCCCTTTGATATCATTTCTGATCGTGACGTTCGATTTTCATCTCATTTTTGGAAGACCATGCAATCTGCTATGGGAACCTAACTAAATCTAAGCACTGCTTATCATCCCCAAACAGATTGTCAATCTGAGAGAACGATTCAAACTTTGGAGGATATGCTTAGAGCATGCGTGATAGACTTTGGTGGTAATTGGGATTCTCATCTGCCATTGATCGAGTTCTCATAAAATAATAGTTATCATGCTAGTATTAATATGGCACCATCCGAAGCTCTCTACGGTCGAAAATGTCGTTCACCTGTCTGTTGGAATGAGATTGGTGAAGCTCAGCTTACTGGACCTGAGCTCGTTCTGGAAACAACAGACAAAATCAAGAAAATCCGCAATAATCTTGTGACAGCTCGAAGCCGTCAAAAGAGTTATGCGGATATGCGACGCAAGCCCTTAGAATTTCAAGTCGGAGATCGTGTCCTACTCAAGGTGTCACCTTGGAAAGGAGTGGTGAGATTTGGAAAGAAAGGAAAACTTGCACCTCGATATGTGGGACCATTTAAGATTGTGGAAAGAATTGGGAAGGTTGCCTATCGACTAGAGCTACCTCCAGAGCTTAGGAATATTCATCCAACTTTTCACGTGTCCAATTTCTGAAAGTTTTTAGCCGACGCTGATCTTCACATTCCTCTCGACGAGATTCAAATCGATGAAACGATGCACTTTGTCGAGAAGCCTGTGGAGATAGTGGACCGTACATTCAAACAGTTGAAAAACAAACGGATTCGATTGGTCATAGTTCGCTGGGAATCCAAACGTGGCCCAGAGTTTACTTGGGAACGTGAGGACCAAATGAAGGCGAAATATCTGCATTTGTTTTCACAAGTTTCCTCTAAATAAAATTTCGGGACGAAATTTCCTGAAGTAGGGAAGACTATGACAACTGTGTTCTATAATCGATGTACAATGTAAAACAATGATGATTATTAATAAAACAATGTGCTTTGGTGTTATTATATGTGTTTTGGTGTTTTTATGTGTGTATTTGTGTTTGGTGATTTTTCAATTTGATTCGATTCCGATTTCAAGCTTTAAATCGCTTTCTGGAAGGTTATACGCGCACCAATGTGTAAATATAACCAGTTTAATGCAACGAACACTCCGGAATAGTGAAACAGTCTTAACATACCTTAAATAACCTCCACATAAGTTAGAAATAAGTTTTGGATGGTTTGGTGTGTTGAAATCAAGTTTGTTCGATCGTTGGGACTATTTGTGTCAAACTGTGAAACTATACCGATTTGTATGGTAACGAACATTCTGAAACTTGATCATAAGTTAAACATACCCTAAATAACCTTTACATAGCTTAGAAATAGGCTTTGAGGGGCTCGGTATGCTAAAACAAACTTTATTGGTCAATAGGGACTAAAAGCGTCAAAAAGTGCACAAGTTTGCATTTTCGCGCATATCTTTCGTTCTGAATATATCCAGACATCCAAAAATTTATCTAAACATTAAAACATTTTATTTTAGTGTTTGGCATAATAAAAATCCATTCGTCGCTTAAGTTGGATCGTTTTTGCGTTCATTGCGACTTCCGTCGTAATTAAGCGAATAACGCGATCATACGACCAAACGAACCGACATCCGGCATATTTTTGAGCATGTTTCCTGTCCACAATGTTTAGGAATCATTTTAGGGCCTTAAAGTTGGCTTAACGGGCCTTAGAAGTGTCAAAATGAGCTTAAAACACCAACAGGGACTGAAACTGCAATTATGAGAAACTGTTGCTGAACTGTGACTCCCAGACGGCCGCGTAAGCCCTGCCTGTCTCCTTACGCGGGTGGTGTGAGCCTCCCAGATGTGAAAAATGTGTTTTGCAGCCTGTTTCCAGCTGTTCCAGCTGTTTGTGAGTGTTGCAAATGGTATTTTGAAGTCTATGGGCCATACCAGGGACTCCAATGGTATTAGAAAACATGGGGCACACATGTACGGCCTAGATCGAAGCACGTTATTCAATGAACGATCCTAAAAGTTTTATGAAAACTATATATAGCTAACCACTTCATACCTGAGAATACTTGGGAAATCAAAGCTTGCGGGGACCCTTTGTAAGTATTCCTTCGTTCTTTTCATTCGTTTTTATCGTAAAATAGAAACTGTGTTTGACTTTCTGCATTGACCAGTTTATGGTCAATGCGAAGTTCGTTGGAACTTCATAACGTGAGCGTAATCACGATGGTTATAGTCCCTAGTGACTATACCTACTGATTACCACGTTATCTAGGCTCAGTGACGAATCGTAGTTTCGGCCAAAATGTGTTTTCTCGCGTATTTTGTAACCAAACTACTTTTAGGTATCAAAACCGTTGTTTTGATACCAAAACTGTTTTCTAACTTAACTAAACATGTTTTAGCATGTTTAGCTCGTCACTTTTTAGTTTGGTGCTTGTATAGAGTCGTAAGTCAAGCGGACTAAACACCCGCTTAGACTTTCGAACACGACCCGTTTGGTCGATCATTAGGATCCGACCAAACATGCTTAGCGACCATAGTTGTATAGGGAATAACCTTCCGAGGTTATACCTTATGGTCACTTAGGTTTAATTAGTTGTATGATAGGTAGTTTCTATGCCTTAGGTAAATGACCAAAATGCCCTTTTCATACATAATTGGTAATTAAGCATATGTAACATAAACTTTTGTCACATAACTGATTAAGTAATATATTTAAACATGTCTTGGCATATAATACTTGTCATAGGACTAGTTAGACGTCTCGAACGCACATTTGCGCGCACGACGCGTTAAAGTAGCGTAAGCTACCTTAATGGGTCGCGATGGGTTGAAAGCACTTAGGTTAGGTTCCGATCTAGAATGTAGACTTTGTTAAACCATATCACATGAGTTCCAACACTCATTTGGTTTACCAGACCTCATTCTATCCGATCTTCCGATTGAGGTGTCAATTTATTTACTAGTGATTCGATTACTAGGTGCTGCTTGATTTCTCTGGTTTACTTGAGTATGTTGAAGTTCTATTGATTGAGGATACTTTGCACTTCAAGTGAGTACATATTTCCCCTATTTTACTGTTTTCAATTGTTTTGGGGTGATTCATATGTACAAAATGATTTCAAGGTTTAAACGATGTTTTCGAAAACAATTAGGATGGTTTATACTAAACTAATAATGATTTCAATAAAGTGAACAAACTTGTTGGTTGTAGTTACATAACGAATGACATTCATTAGCACTGATCAAGCCGGCCAGTATTAGGTTATGGTACCATAGGATCTGACAAATCCCGTTATTGCACTGCACCCATGGTTATGTGTGGGGGTTGTGGGTAACGACTGAATCTGATGTTAGTTAACTTACCCTTTGGTGGTTTGTTAATGCGAGAAGCGAGAAACGAGGTAGTCGAGTCACGAAGGTTTGAATGTTATTAGCGAGACGACCATAAATAGTTTTCACAATTAAAACGAGGATGATTTAAATGATTTAAACGAGTTAACGATTTGGAAACGATTTGAACAAGATAAACGAATTGGATAAACGAT
The DNA here is from genome assembly GCA_030545235.1 of Helianthus tuberosus. NCBI lineage: Eukaryota > Viridiplantae > Streptophyta > Magnoliopsida > Asterales > Asteraceae > Helianthus > Helianthus tuberosus. The sequence goes on from CM060351.1 coordinate 110,948,035, forward strand.
TGGCTTTTGGTTAAGTGTTTTGATAACGGGACGGGTGCAATGTGGTGAAAGCATGGTAGATACGCCGCTGGTACGTCTTATATATAAGTGTTTTCATCATATTACATACCGTGGCGTTATTTAGTTCACTTGGGTAAACGATTTTGAAACGATGTCACACAACGAAGTTTTCTAAAAGATATAAACCATATGAGTTTTATTAACGTGTTTTTACGAGATGTTTTACAAATTGGTTTTCTAAAACAAATGTTTTTGGGTTAAGAATCATGGCTACGAGATTTTATAAACTATAACCAACTTGATTTGAGTTGGTTAGCTATGTCGCAATACACTTTTCAAAACGAGGTTTGTATTTTGACTCTTGTAGTCTAATAAAGTACTACAACATGTAAACGAAGCCATGATTCCGATACTCTTATAAAACCTATGTACTCGCCAGCATTTCTTTGCTGACTTTGTTTTTACATATGTTTTAGGTGTTGTTGCTTGATGGATTTCTAGGATGCATGCGTCACATAGGATCTGGACGAGGCCTTAGTGACATAATAATAATGATAGACGATATGTACTTGTTTGTTCTATGTTAAGACAATGTTAATGTTTAATATTATCAATAAAATGAAACTCTTTTGTATCCATGGTTGTGAAACGATAATTTTGTTACAACACTCCCCGACGTTTCCGCCACGTTTTGTTGTTTTACGTGGTCGGGGTGTGACAGAACTTGTTATGGGTGTCGATGTAGACATGCCAAGGATAGTCATTTTGTACTAAAAACAAGTTTAAATAATTTCTATAATGAATATCGATGATTTACTTTTGGTTTAAAAAATTTTCTCATTTATATGTGGATATTATACATGCGCAATGTTTGGTCCACTAACATTAAATGATTGAATTATTTTTGGTTATCGTCTTACGTGAATATTATTGTTGTAATAATAGAAACGACAAAATGCCGCCAAAAACAAGACAGGGTACTGGATTACCTACCACACCGAAAGAGTTGGCTCAACTCATAGCCCAACACGTTAATACTGCCATGGAACAGCTCAATGCTAACCAAAATGATGGTCAGGGATGTGGACGTGGTGCACATGGGCAAGGTTTTGGTGGGCACATAATGGAAACCCTCCAGTGCATGGATGTACATATAAAATATGCCAGGGCTGTAAACCACGATCATTTACCGGTGTTGAAGGACCCTTAGATATCACCTGATGGATTGAGAAGATGGAATCTGTCATGGCAATTAGTGGTTGTGCTACTGATCAACGGGTGAGATATGCTTCTTGTTCTTTTCTTGATGAAGCACTGTCCTGGTGGAACTCGCAAGTTCAAATTTTGGGTGAAGACGCTGCCTACGGTCTAACCTAGAACGAACTTAAAGAGATGCTCCTGAAAGAATACTGCCCGCGCAGTGAAATTCAGAAAATCGAGACCGACTTCTGGAACCTAACCATCGAAGGTATGAACGTCAGAGCTTACACTTCTCATTTTAACGACTTGGCGAGGTTAGTTCCACGAATGGTTACTCCCGAATATGTAAAGGTAAAAAGGTATATCTGGGGATTGTCGCCACGAATTCGCAGTATGGTTACATCCGCGAAACCTTCCACCTACCTAGAGGCTACTACATTGGCAAAATCATTAGCCGATGATGCTGCTCGCAAAAGTGGTCTTGATAAAAAGGAGGAAACCGGGAAGTCATCGGGCAAGGCCAAAGCAGACGCGAAATCTGAACGGTTGGGGCGTTCTGAGACTAAGACTGAAGATTCAAAGAAACGCAAGTCCGAGAGCTCGAGGAAGGAAACTGAAGAGAAGCGTGACAGGAAACGCAGTTCGAGGAAGGCGTATGTAGCAAGTTCTACCAGTTCTAGAAAGGGTAACGCCAGGGATAGCCGAGGTGGTTCTGAGAGGAAGACCCGTGAGGAAGAGCAGAAGAAGTGTCATAGATGTGGACGAAATGGACATATTGCCCACGAGTGCTATGCCAAAAGTACTCTAGGAGGAACGAAGCTTGATGGATGCTTTCAGTGCGGGGAACAGGGACATTTCAAGAAGGATTGTCCTAAGGCGGGAGGTCAGAATGCCAGGGGTAGAGCGTTCGAGCTAAACGCTGGGAAGGCACGTGACGATCCTGCTGTTGTCACTGGTATGTTTTTAATCAATAACCATTCTGCGTTCGTACTCTTTGATAGAGGAGCTGATTTGAGTTTTGTTTCGAAAAACTTTGAACCATTCTTGTGTTCACCTATAAGTAAGCTAAGTAAGAAGTACTCGATAGAACTAGCAAATGGTAAACTGATAGAAACTAGAAAAATCTTTCACGACTGTAGTATTCAGTTAGACGATCATAAGTTTAGTATCGATTTACTACCGGTGGAGTTGGGAAGCTTCGATGTAGTTGTGGGGATGGACTGGCTGTCCAAGAACAAAGCGGAGATTGTTTGCTCGGAGAAGCAAGTGCGGATACCTCGTCCTGGTGGTGGCGAAGTGATAGTTGTCCATGGAGATCAATCGAGTCGTGTGTCGAGTGTTCTCAGTGTTATGAAGATGCTCAAGATGTTGCGAAAAGGTTATCATGCGTTCTTAGTCAACGTGGTGGATACAAAGGCCGAATGTAGGAAGATCGAGGAGATTCCTATTGTTCGTGACTATCCAGAAGTTTTTCCTGAAGACTTACCTGGATTACCCCCGTGAGATAGATCGAGTTCCGAATCGATATGGTACCTGGTGCTGCACCAATTGCAAAATCTCCTTATAGATTGGCACCGTCCGAAATGAAAGAAATGTCGAATCAGCTTCGAAGAGCTACTAGACAAAGGTTTCATTCGACCGAGTTTTTCGCCATGGGGTGCTCCTGTCTTGTTCGTGAAGAAGAAGGATGGATCCTTCAGGATGTGTATTGATTACATGGAGCTAAACAAATTGACTATCAAGAATCAGTATCCTTTACCGAGGATTGACGATTTGTTCGACCAGCTTCAGGGATCCAGTTACTATTCAAAGATAGATCTGCGTTCAGGGTATCATCAGTTGAAGGTTGCTGACGAAGATATTCCGAAGACGGCTTTTCGAACATGATATGGCCATTATGAGTTCCTAGTCATGCCTTTTGGCCTAACTAATGCGCCAGCTGTATTCATGGATCTCATGAACAGGGTATGCAAACCCTACTTGGATAAATTCGTGATAGTATTCATCGACGATATACTTATCTATTCACGAACCAAAGAAGATCATGAGCATCATTTGAAGTTGATATTTGAGTTGTTGAAGGAAGAGAAGCTGTATGCCAAGTTATCTAAATATGAGTTCTGGATTCGAGAAGTTCATTTTCTCAGACATGTCATAAATGGGAAAGGTATACATGTAGATCCGTCTAAGCTCGAAGCGATTAAGAATTGGGAAGCGCCAAAGACCCCGTCGGAGGTGCGACAATTCTTAGGGCTTGCTGGGTACTACCAGAGATTCATTGAGAATTTCTCCAGAATAGCGCAGCCGTTGACATTATTAACCCAGAAGGAAAGGAAGTTTGACTAGACGGAGAGGCAAGAGGAAGCTTTTCAGTCGTTGAAGGAAAAGCTCTGCAGTGCACCTATTCTTTGCCTTCCTGAGGGAAGTAATGATTTCATTATATACTGTGATGCCTCACGTTTGGGCCTTGGATGCGTTCTAATGCAACGAGACAAAGTGATAGCTTATGCATCCAGACAATTGAAAGTGCACAAGAAGAACTACACAGCACATGATTTGGAGCTTGGAGCTGTTGTGTTTGCCCTGAAGATCTAGAGACACTGTTTGTATGGTACGAAGTGTGACACCTGTGCCTTCACGGCCATCAAACAAATACCGAACCAATGAAATATTGTATTTCATACTTGGGATTTGTATAAATATGTGCATCATTTTCACATATCAATTCTTGTTCGATTCCAAACTCTAAATCGCTTTCTAGAAGGTTATACGCGCACCGATGCGTAAATATAACCAGTTTAATGCAACGAACACTCCGGAATAGTGAAATAGGCTTAACATACCTTAAATAACCTTTACATAACTTAGAAATAAGTTTCGAAGGCTTTGGTATGGCAAAAATCAAGTTAAATCGCTTACAGGGACTAAACTTGACAAACTGCGAAAGTATGCCAATTTGAGCTGTAACGAACATTCTGGAACATGACCATAAGTTAAACATACCATAAATATCCTTTACATAGCTTAGAAATAGGCTTTGAGGGGTTCGGTATGCTAAAATAAACTTTTGGGTCATTCAGGGACTAAAAGCGTCAAAAAGTGCACAAGTTTGCATTTTCGCGCATAACTTACGTTCTGAATACCTCCGGACATCCAAAAATTTATGTAAGCACTAAAATAATTTATTTTAGTGTTTGGCATGAGAAAAATCCATTCGTCGCGTAATTTGGATCATTTTTTCGCGCTTATGCGCATTCCGTCGTAATTAACCGAACAACGTAACCGTACGGCTAAACGAACCGACACCCGAGATATTTTTGAACACATTTTAAGTTCCCTATACTTTAAATTCATTTTAGAGCTTTGAAATGGGGTTAACGGGGCTTAAACGTATCAAAAAAACGCATCGAAAACCAAGTTTTGAGGTTACAGGGACTGAAACTGTAAATCTGCCAAACTAGGTCCTTAAGTAGGGGCCAGATGCAGCAAAACGTTTTTTTTTTCAGCTTTTAACAGCCCTTAACACTCTCCAAAGGCCAAGTGTCAAACTCTTATGGTGGATGGCAAATGAGTTACCACAACTTTCCAATAAGTGTACGGCTTAGATCGTGCCCCCTTTTCCAAGAAATGATCCTAACGGTTAACCAAAAACTATAAATACCCACCTCCACCCTTCACTTTTCCTCACAAGCATCTGATCTTATGTGCTCTAAGTTGAAACCTTTGTTTCATACCTGAGCTATTTTGATCTAGATTAGCATTCGGGGACCCTTTGTAAGTGTTCCTTCGTTCTTTTATTGCTTTTCGAGTCCGAAAGTCAAACTTTGTTTGACTTTCTGCATTGACCAGTTTATGGTCAATGCGAAGTTCGTTTGAACTTCGCAACATGATTGTAATCACGATGGTTATAGTCCCTTGTGACTATGCCTACTGATTACCACGTTGTCTAGGGTCGTAAGGGTAAGCGATCTAATAAATCGCTTATACCTTTGAACCCGACCCATTTGGTCGATCATTAAGATCCGACCAAACACATTAGGTGACCATAGTATATAGGGAATAACCTTCCGAGGTTATACCTTATGGTCTCTTCGTTTAAGTAGTTGTATGATAGGTAGTTTATATGCCTTAGGTAAATTACCAAAATACCCCTTTAATGCAAAAATTCGTTTTAAACGTATGTAACATAACTTTTGACATCTAAACTGATTTGACAACCATATTAGACATGTTAAGGCATATTTTACTTGTCATAGGACTAGTTAAGCGTTCCAAACGCGTTTTACGCGAACGACGCGTTAAAGTAGCATAATCTACCTAAACGGGTCGTAATGGGTCACAAACACTTAGGTTAAGTTTCGTTTTAGTATGTGGGCTTTGTTAAATCATATTACACGAGTCTCCATGCTCGTTTGGTTTACGAACCCTCATTCTATCCGATCCTCCGATATTAGGTCCGGTTTATTAACATAGTTACCTATATTAAGTGTCGTTTGATTCCGTGATCTCTAGCATTGCTATGTGGTTATCTTAGGACTTCTGAGCAATCTCAAGTGAGTACATAGACCCCTCTTTTACTGTTTTCCAAACATTTTGGGGTGGAACACATGTGCCTGCTTGTTACTTTCGTGCTTTCCATGTTTTCACATCATATACTTGCTATATTCATTAGTACATTTATAGTACATGATTTCATTGTCTTACATTACATTTTATGCTATGTATGTCCATTTAGTTCATACTTAGTACATCGTTTCACATCACATCACATGCTATGTATGTTCATTTGTTGCATACTTAGTACAGTTGTTTTCATCACATGCTTACATTTTGATATGATATTTGGTTTGTTTTGATGGATCAATATACATTCATTAACACCGATCACGCCGTTCGTTAGTAGGTAGTGGTACCATAGGAATTGACAACTCCCGTTCCGGACATCCTGGGTAGGTGGGGATGAAAGGAATGGCCGAATTCGATATACATTTACAACAAGATAGACCTTTAATTTGTTTAAGGGTTTATCGCCACAGTCTCAAGGCTTGGATGTATGCATTCTCACAATACCACATAGATATTTGTATCAGTATAGCTTGCATTTCCACAAAACATAGCTTTGATTTAAACCGTGTTTTACTTCAATACTTTGTTTTTGTGCATATGGTTTAGTTGATATATTTCACTAGCCATACATATCATTTTGATTACACATTACATGATTTACATTTGACACATAGACATTATTGACATTGGTTACACATTACATGATTTACATCTGACACATAAACATTATTGACATTGGTTACACATTACATGATTTACATTTGACACATAAACATTATTGACATTGGTTATACATTACATGATTTACATATTGACATAAACATTTTGACACATTATTCAATACGTTTGGCAATTGGTTTAAACATAGACATCTTACATTGGTGGTTTGTTTGGGTAACTGATTTGAGTAACGAGGAGTGTGTAATATGATACAAGCATGGTGGATACGCCGCTGGTACTTCCTATATATAAGTGATTGTATGGTATTACACATCGTAGCGTTATTTGAATCATTTCAATTTGGACATATAACATTTTATACAAATAACATACTTTTCACAATACATTGTTTTACAAACAACTTAAATTATACAAACTCATTTTTATATGGTTATTCATTTAACCATACATTATTCTCTTACTTATACATATCATCTGATCTTATCGTTTTTCAAATGATTTACAAGACAAATCAAATTACAAGGTTCATGACTAAACATTTTCTTAAACAATAAGTCATGAATCCTATTTTCTTAAACCTATGTATCTCACAGGCATTTTTATGCTGACGTACCTATTTTCACATGTGTTTCAGGATATGATGCATAGGATTTATCAAGATGCACTTAGGCAGACTTGGGCCTTAGCGACAATAAAAGATGCAAGACTAGTTATTTATGTTATGTTTCTTTGATTGTCAAGACATTGTAACTATTTTATTCAATAAAACAATATTTCAATTTCCATGTGTTATGAAACAATGATTCTGTTACAACACTCCCCGACGTTTTCCGCCGTGTTTTGTTGTTCTACGTGGTCGGGGTGTGACAGAAACGTTGGTATCAGAGCTCATGGTTATAGGGAATTAGGTTATTAGTAATGCTTTGACCTAGTCTATAACCTTTCTAGGACCCTAACGTGAGTTTACTTACGTTTAGTCATAAAACGATACTGCTACCTATCCTTAGGCGACAACCACAACAAGAACATAAATTTCAAAACCGCTTTGAAAACTAATCATTTGTTCTAGGATGATGGATTACTAGGTTTTGAACCCTCTATTGTAAGGTTTTGAACCCTCTGTTATATGGTTTTGAACCCCTTTGAATTTTCAAAAATCTCGTCAAAGTTTGGGTCGTATAATGTAAACACGTGCAAACTGGAAGAGTGAATGCCTGTACCCTGAGTTTTCTGTCGAAGGCTAGAGTGTTCGTACAAATCCGCAGTATCGGACCAGTCACTCTTACCTGGGAACTCTTGGGGTGAGTGTTCACTTATAGGCGAGCATGTCTTCAATGATACATTAATATGATCCGTTCACTTTGATTAGTCACCATCTCATTTGTTTGCCTTAGGTAACAAACAAATGATCGCAAATTCTTATGCATTGCCATTCTGTATTGTTTACCCGATGACGTTTCACTTGTCTCTTCCTATGTCTTTCATTTTTTCTAGAATGTCTCTTCATCACGATGACGCCCAGATGTCCGAGCAGACTGCCAAGTTCGCTCAGCGAATATGTGACAACTCGAGTTTCCAAGATTCTATCTTCGCATTTAGTGCACGTTATTTTTTTTTATTTTATTATTTAGTTGTTTGTTAATACGACTCGTTGTTTCGCAACGCTTACAATTGTAATACGTTGTATCGTATTTCGACTGATATGTTATACTCGGAAATCCATCATACTTATTATGTGAGATTGTATGTTAATAAGGTGTTATTGTTTAACATGTTAAACAAAGTTGGACTCTACTGTAAACAATATCATGAAATCACTCAAGTGGTGAAAACACATTAAGTGTTTTCGTCCACTGATGACAACGAAATCACACAAATGGGCTTGGCCCATGGCCCAGTATTAAGATATTTTAGATATAATCATTTTTATAAACCAAACTTCTCAGAGAAGTCTCACATTTTCCAAACCACATTTTATCACTTTGTTGTCTCTCTCTCTACATCTGAAAAACCCACAAAGAGTTCCTCATACCAGAAGCAAAACCTCTGTTTAAAATCTTTGGTTAGTAATTTCATGATTCAAGTTGTTCTTGTTGCATATCGTATGATTTTTGGATGTTAATCATGATGTATGCATATATTGATATATGAGATTATGTGTTTGATCATTGTGGGATTGTTAGATAATTATTATCTATGAACTGTATGAATATTTGATGTTTTGATAAACAGTGGGTGTTTGTTAATTAATGATAAACTGATGGAATTATGTTTTTAGATCTCACAAAGCTTTGGTAGAGTATTTATCTCATATCAATGGTTGATTAATGACTTGTAGATGTTTAATCATGTATCTGAAATGAGATTATAGTTCTGGGTTTAACTTATAGTGAGTTGTGGAAGAAGGTGATGTTTCACGAAATCACCCACAACCCTTGAAAGTGGACGAAATCACATATAGTGATTTCGGCCCAAGTATGTTTGGCCCAAGATGATTTCGGCCCACTTAGGGGATTTCGGCCACATGTGGTTTTCGGCCAAATGTGTGTTTTCGGCAACCTTAAGGGATTTCGGCCAAATGTGTGTTTTCGGCTCTTAAGTGTTTTCGGCCCATGTGTTAGATTTCGGCCAACTGTTATCTGTTAACTGTTAACTGGTTAAATTTATTAAGTTGTTAACTTATTAAATTACAGATAATAACTCTGATTAGTTAAGTAAATCATGTGACACAGATAGTTACCAGTTTGATAAATGTTAATTCTGTTAACCATATATCCCTGTTTATATATGCTAACTCAGTTAAGCATACTAGCTTTATTAACTGTGATGTGGTTAACTATGTTAGAAACTATTGAGAAGACTATTATGAGGAAGATGAATTTACATAAGTTAGATTAACTGTGTACATGATACAAGATACTAAATTGCTAGATACACTATGTGGCATTTCGGTGATGATAGTTACATGTGATATATATTACGAACGTAAACTGACTGAACATACGTGCACTATAGGACTTGACTGATTTACTGTGAGCACATAACTTAGCATACCGAGCAAACAAGGTGAGTTCACACTTCTACCAAGGCATGGGATTCCCAGGGCTTGGGAATGGGATTTAAGGAATAAGGTTGAATAGATTCATGCGGACATTATTACTAGACTACCATACCATCGTCCTCGGTTGTGCAGGACCCATACGTAAAACCTACGTATACTTATGCTATTCGCTATCCTCGGTTGTGAAGGATACTCACGTAAAACCTACGTGAACCTATATTTACTACTGCCTCGGTTGTGTCAGGCACTTACGTAAAACCTACGTAAACCCCCGCGTACCCCTATCCTCGGTTGGGAAGGATACTTACGTAAAACCTACGTAACACTTGTACGTATTACTGTTCTCGGTTGTGAAGAACACATATGGTTACAAATAGTCTAGTGGTTATACAACACGGGAAGCCCCCAACCAATAGAACTTACTACCGGCCCAGTAGAGCCACATGTTACAAACAAACTTACTATTACGCATTACTTTCTGTGAACTCGCTCAACTTTTTGTTGACTCTCTGTTACATGCCTTGCAGGACCTTAGGTACTTTTGGAGCTTGCACGGGAGGCACGGTCGTTGTGGATATGGATCGTGAATGTGTTGTTAAACATTATGACTTTTTGTACTTAAACTGATGTTGGGTTTTACATTAATGCTTCTGCTACACACTTGTTTATATTTGGTTTTGGAAACACCTATCGTATTGATGAATGACTTTTACTTTATACTTATGTTCAATATGATTGGTGGCTTGATCCTGGTCATGTCACGCCTCCAAGCGGTAGTACTCCGCGTGTGGATTTTGGGGTGTGACAGATTGGTATCAGAGCCATTGGTTATAGAGAACTCGGTTTTAATAAAAGGGAAAAGGTTTTTTATTAAAACCAGACTATAACCAGAACAGTGCTCAACGATCCACAACGACGCCTCGCTCCACGTGCAAGACTCATCACTCTAGGTAATATGGTACATGTCTTATTGCCTACTTGCTAGAATTGCATAGAACTTTGCTCCGGGTATGCTTAGGTTAACTTGACACTATTGCATGAGAACACTTGTGTGCTTACTCTCTACTGTTATCGCACTACTCGCGACCCTCTCTCACTTATGTCATATTTGCTATGAAGATCATGTCTGGACGTATCAACATGACGCAAGCCCAATTGACGGCTCTCATTAACGAGCGAGTTGCTGAGGCACTTGCAGCCGCACAAGCAGGAGGTATACCCTGCAGTTGTAACTCACACTAGGATCTTTAGATCCTACACTCCTAAACCAACTCTTGTGTTTTAATCTTGTACTGGATTCTTATATACAACAGGTCAGCACGCTCAGCCACCTGTTTGTACCTTCAAAACTTTCATGGACTGTCGTCCTACTACTTTTAGTGGCACGGAAGGAGCGGTTGGACTCCTCCATTGGTTTGAAAAGCTCGAGTCCGTATTCGAAATGTGCGAATACCCTGAGGCTCGCAGGGTGAAGTACGCCACTGGTACTCTAGAAGGCATTGCGCTGACTTGGTGGAATGCGCAAGTTCAGATGTTAGGGTTGGCTGTTGCTAACGCCACACCCTGGAATAATTTCAAGGAATTGATTAAAGAGGAATACTGTAGCCGTGATGACATTCATAAGCTGGAGGTAGAATTTTACCACTTGAAAATGACGGGGTCAGAAATTGAAGCGCACACCAGAAGATCGAATGAGTTGGCTATTTTGTGTCCTACTATGGTAGACCCTCCCATTAAGCGTATCGAACTGTATCTCAATGGTCTGGTGCCGGAGATTCAAAGTCACGTAACCTCAGCGAATCTTGGCACTATTCAACAGATCGTCAAGCTAGCTCATCGCCTCACCGATCAGGCAGTGGAACAGAACAAGCTGCCTAAACGTATCAGCGCTACTACTACTGCTACTGTTTCAGCAACTACTCCTGCTACCCCCAGTGATAACAAGAGAAAATGGGAGGGGGATTCCAGTAAAGGTTCAGCTTTAGTACAGTCTCTAGTTCAGCAGCGAAAGACTGACAACTATCAGAGCCCAAGTCAGCAATCTTCGGGCAGTCACAGGCAGGGTGGTTATCGAGGGAACCTCCCAAGGTGTAACAACTGTAACAGGCATCACAGTGGCCAGTGCAACAAGGGTCGTTGTCAGAGGTGCCTCAGGATGGGCCATGAGGCCAAGGATTGTAGGAGCCCACGGCCTGTAACTCAGAATCAACAGCAGCAGCAAACGCAACAGAACCAACAACAGGGTAACAAGGGATGTTTTCATTGTGGTGCTGAAGGTCACTTCAAAAGACACTGCCCTCAGTTAAACCGAAACCAGAACAACAACAACAACCAGGGCAATGGGAACAACAACAACAATAATCAGGGCACTGGGAACAACAATGGGGGAAACAACAACAACAACAATGGTGCAAAGGGTCGTATGTTTGTGATTGGTCAGAGTGACGCAAGGAACGATCCTAATGTGGTTACGGGTAAGTTTCTTCTCGACGACTTTTATGTTACCGTATTATTTGATTCGGGTGCGGATACCAGTTATATGTCTCTGAAAGCTAGTCAAATGCTTAAACGCGCACCAACACTTTTGAACACCAAACATGTCGTAGAGTTAGCTAACGGTAAAAGTCTAGAGGCCACACACATAGTTCAGGGTTGTAATCTTATCCTCGCTGGTCAGACTTTCTCTATCGATCTCATTCCTATAACTCTGAGTAGTTTCGACATTGTCATCGGTATGGATTGGTTATCCCAACAACAAGCAGAGATCCTATGCAAGGAGAAGATCATTCGTATTCCTCGTTCTGGCAAAGAACCTCTCGAAGTTCAAGGCGACAAGAGTGGTGTCGTGAGTGGCATCATCTCCCTCTTGAAGGCTCAGAAGTGTCTGCGAAAGGGCCACATAGCTATTTTAGCACTCGTTACTGATACATCGACGACAGAGAAAAAGATTGGGGATATTCCTGTAGTACGCGACTTTCCTCAAGTGTTTCCTGAAGAGTTACCTGGGCTACCGCCTCATCGCCAGGTCGAATTTCAGATCGAGCTAGCTCCAGGAGCAGCACCTATAGCTCGAGCGCCTTACCGCTTAGCTCCAACTGAACTGGAAGAACTGTCTAAGCAATTGCAAGAACTCTTGGAAAAGGGTTTCATACGTCCTAGCTCTTCGCCATGGGGAGCTCCAGTATTATTTGTAAAGAAGAAAGACGGTACCTTTCGTATGTGCATAGATTACCGCGAACTGAACAAGGTGACGGTGAAGAATCGTTATCCTCTTCCACGTATCGACGACTTATTCGACCAGTTGCAAGGGTCGAGCTATTACTCAAAGATTGATCTAAGGTCGGGTTACCATCAACTGAGAGTCCGGGATGAGGACGTCTCCAAAACAGCATTCAGAACTCGCTACGGCCATTACGAGTTTTTAGTCATGCCATTCGGGCTAACGAACGCGCCTGCGGTTTTCATGGATCTTATGAACAGGGTGTGCAAACCTTATCTTGACAAGTTTGTTATTGTTTTCATTGACGACATCCTGATTTATTCAAAGAATCGGGAGGAGCACGAACAGCATTTACGACTTATTCTGGAACTCCTTCGAACGGAACAGCTGTACGCTAAGTTTTCAAAATGCGACTTCTGGCTTCGTGAAGTTCACTTTCTAGGCCACGTGGTAAACAAGGATGGGATTCATGTTGATCCATCCAAGGTAGATTCGATCAAGAACTGGCCTGCACCTCGCACACCAACAGAAATACGCCAATTCTTGGGTTTGGCGGGTTATTACAGACGGTTTATCAAAGACTTCTCAAAGATTGCACAGCCGCTTACACTACTGACACAGAAAGGTATTGCTTACCGTTGGAGTGATACACAGGATACAGCGTTTCAGCACTTAAATGATAGACTCTGTAGCGCACCTATCCTCTCATTGCCTGAAGGCACGGACGACTTTGTAGTCTACTGCGATGCATCTATCCAAGGTCTTGGATGTGTGTTGATGCAACGGGATAAAGTTATTGCGTATGCTTCACGCCAACTTAAGATTCACGAACGGAATTACACTACGCACGATTTAGAGCTTGGAGCTGTTGTCTTTGCACTCAAGATATGGAGACATTATCTGTATGGCACCAAGTGCACCATCTATACCGATCACAGAAGTCTTGAGCATATCTTCAAGCAGAAAGACTTGAACATGCGACAACGTCGATGGGTCGAGTTACTGAACGATTACGAATGTGCTATAAAGTACCATCCGGGCAAAGCCAATGTGGTGGCCGACGCCCTCAGTCGAAAGGATACTACACCTAGGCGTGTACGAGCATTGCAACTCACTATTCAGTCCAGTCTTCCTTCACAGATACGAGATGCTCAGGTAGAAGCATTGAAACAGGAAAACGTCAGGGCTGAAGCTCTACGCGGCTCAAGGCAAATGTTAGAACAAAGGGCAGACGGCGCCTATTATGTAACCGGACGCATCTGGGTCCCACTCTATGGTAATTTACGCGAGCTTGTAATGGATGAAGCTCATAAGTCTCGCTACTCAGTACATCCTGGTTCAGATAAGATGTACCACGACCTCAGAACTACATATTGGTGGCCTAGCATGAAGGCCCACATAGCAACTTACGTTAGAAAGTGTTTGACTTGTGCGAGAGTCAAAGCAAAATATCAGAAACCATCAGGCCCACTCCAACAACCTGAGATACCACAATGGAAATGGGAGCAAATTTCCATGGATTTTGTTACTGGCCTGCCTAGATCTCAGCGCGGAAATGATACTATTTGGGTGATCGTTGATCGACTCACCAAGTCTGCTCACTTCTTGGCTATCAAGGAAACGGATAAGTTCTCCACTCTAGCAGACGTATACCTTAAGGAAGTTGTCTCGAGGCACGGGGTGCCCACATCTATTATCTCTGATCGTGATGCACGTTTTACTTCAGAACTGTGGCAAGCAATGCACAAATCTTTTGGCTCTCGATTAGACATGAGCACAGCTTATCATCCTCAGACAGATGGGCAGTCTGAGCGCACTATTCAAACTTTAGAAGACATGCTTCGGGCGTGCGTAATTGACTTTGGCAAAGGCTGGGAAAAACATTTGCCACTTGTGGAATTTTCATACAACAACAGTTACCACACCAGCATTAAAGCTGCTCCATTTGAGGCATTGTACGGGCGTAAATGCCGATCACCTCTTTGTTGGGCAGAGGTGGGTGACAGTCAGATCACAGGTCCAGAAATGGTAGTTGATACTACTGAAAAGATTGCTCAAATACGACAACGCATGGCGGCAGCACGTGACCGTCAGAAAGTATACGCTGATAAAGACAGGAAAATACTCGAATTCCAAGTTGGGGATCGAGCACTACTCAAAGTTTCACCCTGGAAGGGTGTTGTTCGTTTTGGCAAACGAGGCAAACTCAATCCACGATATGTTGGACCATTTGAAGTCATAGAAAAGATAGGCAAAGTGGCCTACAGACTGAACTTACCAGCTGAACTCAGTGCATTTCACAACGTTTTTCACGTGTCAAATCTGAAGAAGTTTCAGTCAGATGAGACCCACATAGTTCCTTTGAAGGAGCTCACTATCGACGAACAATTGCATTTCGTCGAAGAACCAGTTGAAATCACGGACCGGGATGTTAAGGTCCTCAAGAACACCAGAATACCTCTTGTTCGAGTTCGTTGGAACTCCCGTCGTGGCCCAGAGTTCACCTGGGAACGCGAAGACCAAATGGAACTCAAATATCCCCAGTTGTTCGAAAATAATGCAACCACTACTGAGGCTGAAGCTACTACAGAATTTCGGGAAGAAATTCCAAATCAACGGGGGGATGATGTGACACCCCAGGAAAACCAGTAAACGATAACTTACCTAGCTTCCTCAGTAACCGCATGCTAAATTTCGGGACGAAATTTCTTTCAAGTTGGGGATAATGTGACAACTCGAGTTTCCAAGATTCTATCTTCGCATTTAGTGCACGTTATTTTTTTTTATTTTATTATTTAGTTGTTTGTTAATACGACTCGTTGTTTCGCAACGCTTACAATTGTAATACGTTGTATCGTATTTCGACTGATATGTTATACTCGGAAATCCATCATACTTATTATGTGAGATTGTATGTTAATAAGGTGTTATTGTTTAACATGTTAAACAAAGTTGGACTCTACTGTAAACAATATCATGAAATCACTCAAGTGGTGAAAACACATTAAGTGTTTTCGTCCACTGATGATAACGAAATCACACAAATGGGCTTGGCCCATGGCCCAGTATTAAGATATTTTAGATATAATCATTTTTATAAACCAAACTTCTCAGAGAAGTCTCACATTTTCCAAACCACATTTTATCACTTTGTTGTCTCTCTCTCTACATCTGAAAAACCCACAAAGAGTTCCTCATACCAGAAGCAAAACCTCTGTTTAAAATCTTTGGTTAGTAATTTCATGATTCAAGTTGTTCTTGTTGCATATCGTATGATTTTTGGATGTTAATCATGATGTATGCATATATTGATATATGAGATTATGTGTTTGATCATTGTGGGATTGTTAGATAATTATTATCTATGAACTGTATGAATATTTGATGTTTTGATAAACAGTGGGTGTTTGTTAATTAATGATAAACTGATGGAATTATGTTTTTAGATCTCACAAAGCTTTGGTAGAGTATTTATCTCATATCAATGGTTGATTAATGACTTGTAGATGTTTAATCATGTATCTGAAATGAGATTATAGTTCTGGGTTTAACTTATAGTGAGTTGTGGAAGAAGGTGATGTTTCACGAAATCACCCACAACCCTTGAAAGTGGACGAAATCACATATAGTGATTTCGGCCCAAGTATGTTTGGCCCAAGATGATTTCGGCCCACTTAGGGGATTTCGGCCACATGTGGTTTTCGGCCAAATGTGTGTTTTCGGCAACCTTAAGGGATTTCGGCCAAATGTGTGTTTTCGGCTCTTAAGTGTTTTCGGCCCATGTGTTAGATTTCGGCCAACTGTTATCTGTTAACTGTTAACTGGTTAAATTTATTAAGTTGTTAACTTATTAAATTACAGATAATAACTCTGATTAGTTAAGTAAATCATGTGACACAGATAGTTACCAGTTTGATAAATGTTAATTCTGTTAACCATATATCCCTGTTTATATATGCTAACTCAGTTAAGCATACTAGCTTTATTAACTGTGATGTGGTTAACTATGTTAGAAACTATTGAGAAGACTATTATGAGGAAGATGAATTTACATAAGTTAGATTAACTGTGTACATGATACAAGATACTAAATTGCTAGATACACTATGTGGCATTTCGGTGATGATAGTTACATGTGATATATATTACGAACGTAAACTGACTGAACATACGTGCACTATAGGACTTGACTGATTTACTGTGAGCACATAACTTAGCATACCGAGCAAACAAGGTGAGTTCACACTTCTACCAAGGCATGGGATTCCCAGGGCTTGGGAATGGGATTTAAGGAATAAGGTTGAATAGATTCATGCGGACATTATTACTAGACTACCATACCATCGTCCTCGGTTGTGCAGGACCCATACGTAAAACCTACGTATACTTATGCTATTCGCTATCCTCGGTTGTGAAGGATACTCACGTAAAACCTACGTGAACCTATATTTACTACTGCCTCGGTTGTGTCAGGCACTTACGTAAAACCTACGTAAACCCCCGCGTACCCCTATCCTCGGTTGGGAAGGATACTTACGTAAAACCTACGTAACACTTGTACGTATTACTGTTCTCGGTTGTGAAGAACACATATGGTTACAAATAGTCTAGTGGTTATACAACACGGGAAGCCCCCAACCAATAGAACTTACTACCGGCCCAGTAGAGCCACATGTTACAAACAAACTTACTATTACGCATTACTTTCTGTGAACTCGCTCAACTTTTTGTTGACTCTCTGTTACATGCCTTGCAGGACCTTAGGTACTTTTGGAGCTTGCACGGGAGGCACGGTCGTTATGGATATGGATCGTGAATGTGTTGTTAAACATTATGACTTTTTGTACTTAAACTGATGTTGGGTTTTACATTAATGCTTCCGCTACACACTTGTTTATATTTGGTTTTGGAAACACCTATCGTATTGATGAATGACTTTTACTTTATACTTATGTTCAATATGATTGGTGGCTTGATCCTGGTCATGTCACGCCTCCAAGCGGTAGTACTCCGCGTGTGGATTTTGGGGTGTGACAGAATAGGCGAAGTAGTCCTGAAGACTGTTGAATTAGCTACTGCCATGTATCGTCTCCAGGATGAAGCCACTTAAGAGTCACCAAGACAGGAAGGACCTAGTCAGGTGACAACACTATCAGCCAAGAAACCAATCGAGGAATCAAAGAGCATGGATGAACGATCCCCTAAGAAGTCAAAGAAGCGAAAGGCTTCTCAGAACTTCGCCATGGTCGCTCACAATGGTAAAGCCGTCCCCAACCAACCAGCTCAACCCCCTGCTAGGAAGCCATACAACGGAACTGCACCCTTGTGCAACCAATGTACCCTTCATCATCACCCTAGTGTGAAGTGCCGCAAATGCCAAATTTGTGGACTTAAAGGTCATAAAGCAAAGGTTTGCTCAACTGCGGCTGTACCAAATCAAGCAGGACCCATCCGGGTGGCAACACCACCTGTTAAGAAGCAATACAAGGGAACAGCACCAATATGTGACAAATGTAATGCACACCACTTAGCTCACCTACAGTGTCGTTTGTGTGCATCATATGGGCGACTCGGTCACCTGGCAAATGCTTGTCGATTTACCCCAAACCAAAGTGGTCCAAACCAACCACAAGCCAATCCTGCTCAAGCTCGCTTTCCGCCTGGATCGTGCTACAACTGTGGCGAGACAAGCCATTTCAGGAACAAATGCCCAAAGCTTGCTAATGCAAATCCAACCCTTGGATGAGCATTCTGCTGAACAAAGGATGTTGCTGTCTTATGCCTTGGTTTCTTTTGTTTTCGTGTATTGTGAAACAATATGTCTCGTTCATAAATAAAAGTTGTTGTTCGCAATTCTGATATACAAGTATAATCACATGTGTTTATGGCATTTCCCTATAATACCTGTATTAAGGAACTATGTTCCTTACAAACTACTCTTGTGATTCTCTCTTTCAAATGATCACTCATGATTCCCTCGAAAATTTTAAGTACTCGTTTCACTCTAAGAAACAAAGTATAGAAAATAAAGTGACATTATGAGTAATCATGCTTCAGCACATCTGTGCCTTCGAATCTCTGGTTAGATAACTAAGGGTATTTTCAAATTTCATACCCATACGTTTTGATTTTTCAACATACACAGTACAAGTATTTCAAAAACAATCTTCATGATCTCAAAACATTTCATATAGTTTGAAAACAAATTTTTTTCAAATGCATTGTCTATGTTATTTCAAAAACATTGGTTATGTTTTCAAAAACAACTTTCATAATTTCAGAATATTTCATATAGTCTGAAAACAATATTAACACATTACATTTTCTTATCAAGTGCATGATTTCGAAAAGCATCATTCATGTCTTTCAAAAACCTTATACATAATTTAAAAATTCATCTCGCATGATTTTAAAACATTTTTATAAATATACTTACCTAGTACACCTACTTTATGATTTCAAAAGTATTATATATAAGGTTTCAAAAACATTGAACACATTTTTTTTAGAACCCCATGCATAGTTTTCCAAAAATATTTTCCTCATACATTGACTTAGCCTTCAAATTCCGCTTCATATGTCGCCTTGACATAGCTAGCATCTCAACTTCATAAGCATTTTACTTCATGTTTTGATTTAAGCACGTCCAATGCAAGGTTTCAAAACAGGTTTCAAAACATCTTCAACTTCTAAAATCCATATGGGATCTTTTTATCTTCACATTTAGACCCTTGTGGATGATTATCATTCAAATCAGAGTCCTTGATTGGATTCCTTATGTACCTAAATTCGAACATTTCGGTTCCTTATAATCGAAATCGAATTTTTCTTTTAAAAATCTTTCTATCTTTATAGTTAGATTCTTGATAATGTTTAAAGTACCAAATGAAATCCACGAGATGGATTCCTAGTGTGCTTTAAATACATGCACTCTGTTAGCAAAACTATTTAACAAATTAAAGATCTAGATAAACAATCTTTGTGGTTATATGACTATGTGTTTATGCATCTTGTGTTTTCTCTTATGCATTTTGTGTTTTTGTATACTCTGGATATTCGTTATCCAAATCCTCATAGAATTTTTCATATCTTCATATGAGGGATTCGTAGTAGGATATTCAAAAAGGTACTACCTTAATTCCTTAATGGGCTTCTATGTAATAGTTAAGACCCTTGGATTATATAGTACCACTCCATGATTCATAAGAGACCCTTTTAGTGGTCTAGTAAAAAAGATTGATTCAAAAATCTGGTTAAGAATGACATGTGATGATATAAGCTGAAAAGACTCCTTGGTTTTCTATTAAAATCATTTATTGATTTAATAAAAGGGACCCTATGGTGGTCTAGTCACACTCATCACAGGTTTGTTCATTTGGTTTTCCCCTACACATTATAAAATAGACTGTGTGAACTATGCAAGGAATTGTCTAATTATGGACGCGTACATAATTATGAGATTCAGTGCACGGTAACCACAGTAAGATTTATTATGTGTAAGAACCGATAGTGACAACAATAACAAAATGAGAACGATGTAATGGAGGTACGGTGGACGCACCAACGCGCTTCATATACTTGTATATAAGTGTCCCTCTTACATTGCAAGCATAATGTTATTAAAGTTACTAGAAGTTCAGAACCCTAACCAATGTTGTTCGATCTTTTCAACTTCATGTTTTTAAGCTCTCACAAGTTTCCTCTAAATAAATTTCGGGACGAAAATTCCTAAAGTAGGGGAGACTGTGACACCTGTGCCTTCACGGCCATCAAACAAATACCGAACCAATGAAATATTGTATTTCATACTTGGGATTTGTATAAATATGTGCATCATTTTCACATATCAATTCTTGTTCGATTCCAAACTCTAAATCGCTTTCTAGAAGGTTATACGCGCACCGATGCGTAAATATAACCAGTTTAATGCAACGAACACTCCGGAATAGTGAAATAGGCTTAACATACCTTAAATAACCTTTACATAACTTAGAAATAAGTTTCGAAGGCTTTGGTATGGCAAAAATCAAGTTAAATCGCTTACAGGGACTAAACTTGACAAACTGCGAAAGTATGCCAATTTGAGCTGTAACGAACATTCTGGAACATGACCATAAGTTAAACATACCATAAATATCCTTTACATAGCTTAGAAATAGGCTTTGAGGGGTTCGGAATGCTAAAATAAACTTTTGGGTCATTCAGGGACTAAAAGCGTCAAAAAGTGCACAAGTTTGCATTTTCGCGCATAACTTACGTTCTGAATACCTCCGGACATCCAAAAATTTATGTAAGCACTAAAATAATTTATTTTACTGTTTGGCATGAGAAAAATCCATTCGTCGCGCAATTTGGATCATTTTTTCGCGCTTATGCGCATTCCGTCGTAATTAACCGAACAACGTAACCGTACGGCTAAACGAACCGACACCCGAGATATTTTTGAACACATTTTAAGTTCCCTATACTTTAACTTCATTTTAGAGCTTTGAAATGGGGTTAACGGGGCTTAAACGTGTCAAAAAAACGCATCGAAAACCAAGTTTTGAGGTTACAGGGACTGAAACTGTAAATCTGCCAAACTAGGTCCTTAAGTAGGGGCCAGATGCAGCAAAACGTTTTTTTTCAGCTTTTAACAGCCCTTAACACTCTCCAAAGGCCAAGTGCCAAGTGTCAAACTCTTATGGTGGATGGCAAATGAGTTACCACAACTTTCCAACAAGTGTACGGCTTAGATCGTGCCCCCTTTTCCAAGAAATGATCCTAACGGTGAACCAAAAACTATAAATACCCACCTCCACCCTTCACTTTTCCTCACAAGCATCTGATCTTATGTGCTCTAAGTTGAAACCTTTGTTTCATACCTGAGCTATTTTGATCTAGATTAGCATTCGGGGACCCTTTGTAAGTGTTCCTTCGTTCTTTTATTGCTTTTCGAGTCCGAAAGTCAAACTTTGTTTGACTTTCTGCATTGACCAGTTTATGGTCAATGCGAAGTTCGTTTGAACTTTGCAGCGTGATTGTAATCACGATGGTTATAGTCCCTTGTGACTATGCCTACTGATTACCACGTTGTCTAGGGTCGTAAGGGTAAGCGATCTAATAAATCGCTTATACCTTCGAACCCGACCCATTTGGTCGATCATTAGGATCCGAACAAACACATTAGGTGACCATAGTATATAGGGAATAACCTTCCGAGGTTATACCTTATGGTCGCTTCGTTTAAGTAGTTGTATGATAGGTAGTTTATATGCCTTAGGTAAATTACCAAAATACCCCTTTAATGCCAAAATTCGTTTTAAACGTATGTAACATAACTTTTAACATCTAAACTGATTTGACAACCATATTAGACATGTTAAGGCATATTTTACTTGTCATAGGACTAGTTAGGCGTTCCGAACGCGTTTTACGTGAACGACGCGTTAAAGTAGCATAATCTACCTAAACGGGTCGTAATGGGTCACAAACACTTAGGTTAAGTTTTGTTTTAGTATGTGGGCTTTGTTAAATCATATTACACGAGTCTCCATGCTCGTTTGGTTTACGAACCCTGATTCTATCCGATCCTCCGATATTAGGTCCGGTTTATTAACATAGTTACCTATATTAGGTGTCGTTTGATTCCGTGATCTCTAGCATTGCTTGGTGGTTATCTTAGGACTTCTGAGCAATCTCAAGTGAGTACATAGACCCCTCTTTTACTGTTTTCCAAACATTTTGGGGTGGAACACATGTGCCTACTTGTTACTTTCGTGCTTTCCATGTTTTCACATCATATACTTGCTATATTCATTAGTACATTTATAGTACATGATTTCATTGTCTTACATTACATTTTATGCTATGTATGTCCATTTAGTTCATACTTAGTACATCGTTTCACATCACATCACATGCTATGTATGTTCATTTGTTGCATACTTAGTACAGTTGTTTTCATCACATGCTTACATTTTGATATGATATTTGGTTTGTTTTGATGGATCAATATACATTCATTAACACCGATCACGCCGTTCATTAGTAGGTAGTGGTACCATAGGAATTGACAACTCCCGTTCCGGACATCCTGGGTAGGTGGGGATGAAAGGAATGACCGAATTCGATATACATTTACAACAAGATAGACCTTTAATTTGTTTAAGGGTTCATCGCCACAGTCTCAAGGCTTGGATGTATTCATTCTCACAATACCGCATAGATATTTGTATCAGTATAGCTTGCATTTCCACAAAACATAGCTTTGATTTAAACCGTGTTTTACTTCAATACTTTGTTTTTGTGCATATGGTTTAGTTGATATATTTCACTAGCCATACATATCATTTTGATTACACATTACATGATTTACATTTGACACATAGACATTATTGACATTGGTTACACATTACATGATTTACATCTGACACATAAACATTATTGACATTGGTTACACATTACATGATTTACATTTGACACATAAACATTATTGACATTGGTTATACATTACATGATTTACATATTGACATAAACATTTTGACACATTATTCAATACGTTTGGCAATTGGTTTAAACATAGACATCATACATTGGTGGTTTGTTTGGGTAAGTGATTTGAGTAACGAGGCGTGTGTAATATGATACAAGCATGGTGGATACGCCGCTGGTACTTCCTATATATAAGTGATTGTATGGTATTACACATCGTAGCGTTATTTGAATCATTTCAATTTGGACATATAACATTTTATACAAATAACATACTTTTCACAATACATTGTTTTACAAACAACTTAAATTATACAAACTCATTTTTATATGGTTATTCATTTAACCATACATTATTCTCTTACTTATACATATCATCTGATCTTAAATTATACAAACTCATTTTTATATGGTTATTCATTTTTATATGGTTATTCATTTAACCATACATTATTCTCTTACTTATACATATCATCTGATCTTAAATTATACAAACAACTTAAATTATACAAACTCATTTTTATATGGTTTTTCAAATGATTTACAAGACAAATCAAATTACAAGGTTCATGACTAAACATTTTCTTAAACAATAAGTCATGAATCCTATTTTCTTAAACCTATGTATCTCACAGGCGTTTTTATGCTGACGTACCTATTTTCACATGTGTTTCAGGATATGATGCATAGGATTTATCAAGATACACTTAGGCAGACTTGGGCCTTAACGTCAATAAAAGATGCAAGACTAGTTATTTATGTTATGTTTCTTTGATTGTCAAGACATTGTAACTATTTTATTCAATAAAATAATATTTCAATTTCCATGTGTTATGAAACAATGATTCTGTTACAACACTCCCCGACGTTTTCCGCCATGTTTTGTTGTTCTACGTGGTCGGGGTGTGACACGAAGTGTACGATATACACAGACCATAAGAGCCTCTAGCACATCCTCGATCAGAAGGAGCTCAACATGCGACAACGACGTTGGGTGGAGTTATTCAACGATTACGAGTGTGATATCCGTTATCACCCAGGAAAAGCAAACGTTGTTGCAGATGCGCTCAGCAGTAAGGAACGGGAAAAGCCTCTACGTACGTGTGCGTGCTTTTGGTTTGACCATAGAGACGAGTTTGACTGATCGAATTCGTGATGCACAGCGGGAAGCTTTGATGGGAGAAAGTTTGAGAAGAGAAGGTTTAAAGGGCTTAGAATGTAAACTGATACCAAAAGCGGATGAAGTAATGTACTTCATGAACCGAGTATGGGTTCTGCTTAGAGATAACCTCCGTGAATTGGTTATGAACGAAGCTCATAAATCCAAGTATTCCATTCACCCAGGTTCTACCAAAATGTATCAGGACATTAAGGAGTTTTACTGGTGGCCGAAGATGAAGAGAGACATTGCGGTCTATGTGAGTAAATATCTGATATGCTCTAAGGTTAAAGCTAAGCATCAGAAGCCGTTTGGGCTTCTGCAGTAACCGGAGATTCCTAAGTGGAAATGGGAACATCTTACAATGGTTTTTATCACCAAGTTACCCCATACATCACGTGGACACAATATGATCTGGATAATTCTGGATCGATTGACAAAGTCTACTCATTTCTTGGCTCTTAAGGAAACGGACAATATGGAGAAGATATCGCAGTTGTCCCTTAACGAGATTGTAGACCGTCATGGAGTACCAGTGTCAATCATTTCGGATAGAGACGGACGATTTGACTCCAGGTTTTGGCGATCTCTCCAGAAATCGCTGGGTTCTCGTTTGGATATGAGTACTGCATATCATCCTCAAACGGATGGTCAGAGCGAGAGGACCGTTCAGACATTAGAGGATATGTTGAGAGCGTGTGCGATAGATTTCGGTGGAAGTTGGGATACTCATTTGCCTTTGGCAGAGTTTTCTTACAACAATAGTTACCACGCTAGTATTAAGGCCGCCATGTTTGAACCCCTGTATGTAACAACTGTGCTTGTAATCACTTTGAACAGTTCTGTTATCAATAAAACAATGTTATTTGATCCCAATGTTTGTTTGATTTTGTTTTACATTTTTCATGTTTTGACTTTTATGTAATTTCAAACTCTACATCGCTTTCTGGAGAGTTATACGCAAACTAGTGCGTAAACGTACTCAGTTTAATGCGAGAAATACTCCGGAACATCAACATATACTCAACATACCTTAAATAACCTTTACATAACTTAGAAATAAGTTTTGAAGGCTCTGGTATGACAAAAACAAGTTAATTCGTTTACAGGGACTAAATATGACAAACTGCGAAAGTATGTCAATTTGAACTGTAACGAACATTCCGGAACTTGATCATAAGTTAAACATACCCTAAATATCCTTTACATAGCTTAGAAATTGTGACAACTGCCACTTTCGGGTAATTTACTTACATTTAAAACAGTGATTTACATTATACAAGCATGTGTTTTGAATATTCTGACTGCATGATTACATGTTATACATCTTAGAAAACTCATGGAATATTCATTGGTTATTACACATGATTCATTTTTATTGGGTACATTTGAAATAGTGCAAACAATTCACCGAAACAACTAGAGTAGTGCCTAGTGAACTAGAGTGCTGACGAAAACTCCGGATTCGCAGAAAACATCTAAAATGACATCTTTAGGACTCGGGTGAGAGTCCAATATCATTTATATATTAAACCCTATATGGGAATACAAGAGTTCGATCAATAAATTACCAATGCCCGGTAGCACTAAAAACTGTCCGAAACGCGCTAAAAATGACCATTTCATGAATTGTCCGCAAAATTCAGCAATTGTATTTTTAATACAAGATACAAAAATTGATGTTTAGGCACCAATTTCATATAAACATACTTATGGAATATCAATTTCACGCATAACGGAAACTTTTCTTACAACTTCCTTAAGTGTACTTTTCGACAATTTACTAGCGAAGCGAGCGTTAAACAACTAGCCGAATTATATTTTGGCACAACTAGCGAACTAGTTAATATTTTTTTTGGTCTTGCGAGGCTAGTTTATGGTCATTACAAGTCTCGAATCATCTCGGAAAATTGCAAAACCCTAATCACCAAAGTACTTACTTTTTCTTATTCTTGAGAAATCTAAAAAAATAACTAAGTTATTTTACCACATGAGACCCCCCCCCCCCCACCTTGTAACCGTGAACAAGGGGGTCCCACCCCTTGTTTATGTTTGTAAAATATCTTGTTAATTACTAAGGGTTGCAAGTGGAGTAAGTTGGTGAATTATTTCAACACTTAGCCATTAAGACTTAACCTCATTACTTCACATTCTTATCCATCACCAACCAAGAACACTCTCACATCTTCATCTTTTTTTCTCAAGAACACATCAAAAACCCAATAATTTTTATCATTTTTCTTATGAACAACATGGATTTCTTTGGAACATGAAGTGATCTAAAGCTCTTAGAAGTGAAAGGAAGAAGTTTCATCCATACAAAAGTGTTCTAGCACCAAGATCATCATCTTCTTTATTCTTAATAATCTCTAAGATCATCCCTAGCTTAGTGCTAGAAGTAAGCTTCTATTTTTTTTTTATATACAAATTATGTTTATGATTGTTATTATTATTGATAATAACCATATATAATCATACATAATGAACAAGAAAAATACCAAGAAGCAAAGATAAAAATTATGACATAATTATGTTTGTTTATATTGTGATCTTAGACATGTTATATGCTTATTAGATCTTGTTATGATGATTAAGCTACAAATAAAGTGTTAGAAGATGTTGATAAATATGATCTAAAAATTATACATGTTTATGTTAAAGGGTTTAACATAAAGGATTAGATGGATGATCATATCTAGTGATCTTGTGAAAGTATTAAGGGTTTATATTCAAAAACAAGACTTTCACAAGATTATAAAAATTAACATACAACTAAAGATTTTTATAAAAGTTGTTAAAACTAAAATGTAACTTGGTTTTTGAACTTGTTAGTATATGAAATGATCATGGTTAAAACCCTACATGATTTGGATATCATTTTGATAATTTCATGTTATAAAAGTCTCATATGTTTAGTGATGATGTTGGGTAAATTGTTGGTGATTTGATTAAGAAAATGATATGTTTAATGAAACATGGTTATTACAAGAATACAAAGGTTATATGGCCAATTTTTATAAAAACTTTATTTTATAAAATAACAACATTTTTGGGTAAATCTCTACAAGATTTATAAAAATTATTAAAGAAGGGTTTATAATTAAAAGACAAGAAAAATATATATATATTTTTTTTGAAAATATATATTTGGTTACTTTAAACAATTTTTGTGTGATATATTACTTGGAATATTAGTTATATATATCATGATAGGAACTTGAATATCATGTAAACTTTGAACTCAAAACACGTTATAACAAAAGTCCTACGAGACTTCACATAATAACGCCTTAAAACGAGTTGCGGACGATTCTATAATCGGACACCAAATATGGTCAAAATGAACGACGGACGACTACATAAGTTAATTACCAATCCGGGGAGTTACTACGACGTTAGACGATCTTTCGACACGAAATATAAATATACTTTCGATAACAAATTTTCGGATGTATATAAACTTATAAAAGCTAGTGTGTTTTTATTTATTAACATCTATACTTAGTATTTTTATAAAAATGTGTTTATAAAAATGAAAGACTTATACATATAACAAATGGGCTTATTATAACTAATGGGCTATTTTTATAAATGGGCTTATTATACTTAATAGACTATTTTTACAAATGGGCTACTTACACTTAATGGGCTTAGTTTTCTTAATGGGCTTATACTTCATAATGGGCTTAACATAAACACATGGGCTAAGCCCAATACAAACATATGGGCCAAAGCCCAACACTATTCAAGCCCAACACTATTCAAGCCCAACACTATTCAAGCCCAACACTATTCAAGCCCAACACTATTCAAGCCCAACACTATTTGAGGCCCAGCACTATTTAGGCCCAACACTATTTGAGGCCCAACACTATTTGAGGCCCAACACTATTTGAGGCCCAACACTATTTGAGGCCCAACACTATTTGAAGCCCAACACTATTTGAGGCCCAACACTATTTGAGGCCCAACACTATTTGAGGCCCAACACTATTTGAGGCCCAGCACTATTTAAGCCCAATGACTTGAAAACATGGGCTTGGCCCAATGATACTATTTTTGGAAACACAACTATACAAGTGATACATACAAGACACGAGATTCAGCGGACGAGATCCGACTATACTACTCATTCATCAAATACACAGTTAACGAACATTTGAACAACTCATACATCGAATACACAGTTAACAAACAGTAAAGACATGCAAGTCTTACACATACTCAATACACAAGACTTGTACTCAAGTCCTTTTCAAAGACCGAAGTGTCTAACAAAAATAAGAACGTTTGTAGGTCGCCACGCTATACAGGACGCACGTGAGGTCTTATTTTCATCTATTTTCAGGACGCGATACTGTGAGTTCATGTTCCCCTATTCATTTAAATGTTTTACAAACTTTACAACTATCGGGGAGGATACATGTTCAGAGTATGTTAAAGTTAGGTAATGAAACACCATAGATCATGTGCGAATTAGGGCCATACTATAAGCACCATTAATCCAGATTGGACCAAGGAACAAAGGCTTAGATCTAATGGGTTTTGGCGAGCCCCACTCTTGGTCATGGACCCCTACGGAGAGTGCGTTTGTGTCCCAGTCGATAGGAATCGGCATAAAATCGTCTAGGGTTGGTTTGCTTCCTTTTTCGGCACACATATTAATGTCCTTGCAAAACATTAATGATCAACGATTTCATTGACGCTTTACATACTACAACTCACGTTTTTTTCATACATCGTTTACAACTAAACTGCATGAATTCACCAACTTTTGTTGATGTTTTCCAAACTTAACATGTATTTCAGGGAATTAAAGGACCATGTTGGATTTCCCAGTCAAGATAACAAGTACAAGAACTCCATGCCATCTTTTGAAGGGTTTAACTATTATATTTCGCCTCTATGGAGGAAATATGATGGCTTAACCCTTAGTAGTTTATTTCATGTTAATGTGTGAAACAATAACACTTTACTTTTATGTTAATGGTTTGTAACCGATACACTAAACTTATGTTGTAATCTTTTGAAACACTATGTAATGGCATTGGAGTATGTTTTATTCATATAGTTTGTTCATGTACATCGATATTTATGCAATGAAAACCAGACAGATCACACCTTGCGTTTCCGCTATGAGCGGGTGTGACAGACTGGTATCAGAGCATCGATTGTAGTGAACCAGGATTCTTTACCGAGTCTAAGTCTACAATCACTAGGGATCTCTCACGAAAACCATTTAAACACAAACACATGTTTTCATTTGCATAAACATTTTCATGGTCCATTTTCAACAAGAATTCATCTCATACAAAGCAAGCAAGGACATTGGTGTCTTAGTCATCTAAATGGTAGACATGCAACTTTAAGTTAATCCACACAACTCAAGTAGGATAACTTAAAATGAACCTTATGTGAAAAATACATTTTGTGTATATATGTAACGTAACAAATGCTCATACGTGTCGAACAACTTATTTCTCAGGATATCATGTCTTCCTCCGAAGGAAGTAACCTTTACGACGATGTAGACCCCATGGAGATTGTGTCTGACGATGACGTTGTGCCGGAGGTACAGGTCATCTTATCTGATAGCGACTCTACTTCTGACAGTGACATGGATGATTTCCAGCCGTTCGCAATTGGTGGTGACATGTTGGACGCTTACATGTTAGGAGACATCATTGATGATGATGTGCTAGATGTGCCCCCTCTACTCAACGAGGTTGTTATCATAGGTCACCCAGTGGGTGAACATGTTATAGAGGTTATACCCTTGGATGTCCTTCCTCTTGCCATGATGCCTTTCATTGGCGACTTCGACGAGGAGGACGATGCTGTAGTTCCTGTTATTCCAGTGGAGCATTTGGGTGACGAGTTGGGATACGAGGATGCTCATGACTTGGTTATTCTAGAGGTTGCCGCACCGGTGGTTCCGATTATTATTCTCTCTTCTGATTCCGATACTGATTCAGATGCTTCTTCTTATGCATCTGTTACTTCATCCGCACTGCAGGCCATTGGCCTACAGCGCAATGCAGACATTGAGCTGGATGATGTCATACCTGATGAGCCAGTTGTCCCTACACATGATCAGGTTGTTCCTATTCTACCACACGTAGACCACACTGACGAGGCAGGACCCTCAGGACACGCCCATGTACCACCCGGGGACGTGGATCTAGACCCACATGTTATGCCCATCACGGACCCATACCACCCATTGCATTACTTAGTTGCTACTACCGAGTTACCGGCTCGTGTGCTCACACTTGAGCAACAGATAGACTTTATTATACGCCGAGTTAGTGAACTCGAGGATGAGCTTACTCACCTCATTGGTATGGTACTTCATGGTCCACCACTACCACCAGGACCACCACCATTACCCCCACTACCCCCACAGATGCCACCAGCGGATCTACCGCCAGTGGATTTACCTACTCGGGTACTGACGCTCGAGCAGCAGAGTGTGTTCCTTCACAATTTGGTGCTTGATTTGGAGGGTAGAGTTTCTGAGGTTCGCAGGTTGTTATTCCCTATTCCACCACCAGTTTTTCCCCCAGCATAGACTATGGTTACCGGTAGTATACTTTTGGGACGGGTAGTTATAGTCGTTTTGTGTACATATTTGATGCTCCACCAAGTTTGAAGACAGCCGACATACAGCGGAACACGCAGTTGGAAGGAAGATTTTGGTTATCCCTTTTGTTGTACTAGACTAGTATGACCGGGTTATGTAGCCCGAGTCTATTTTTGTTCCTTTCAAACGATTATGTAACCGGTTGACTATATATATAAATAAAACTTGGTGTTATCTATTAAATGCAAATGAGAGGTCTGGTTGGACATCTCTTATTATTTATGTTGACTTATTTACTCGCATTATATAATTGGTGGTGATATTATTGTTAAATGTTATGAATATTTCTTTTCGAACAAACAAAATCAACGTCTAATCTTTATCCTATTTCTCCTTTAGAAGAATCATGCCACCGAGGAAAGTTTTACGTTCACGGACTGTTAATCCACCCCCACCTCCACCAATGCCTACGACCGAGGCAGAACTGAATGCACTTATAGAACAGAGAATCGCTCAAGCTATCGCACTGTATGAGGCATCCCGTGTCGAAACAAGTGGTGGCACCGGCGGATCGGGAGGCCAGGGTCCAGGCGGTACTTCTGGTGGAACAAATATTCCGGGTAACGTTTATTCGTTTTATTACAACACATCAAATTTCTTTCTTAATCTATTCGTGCGATTCACTGTTTGCTCATTCAAAATCCGTTGTCCAATTTCAGGGTGCACATTCAAGCAGTTTCTAGACTGCAAGCCGCTTAACTATGATGGTACAGGCGGTGCTGTGGCTTATGTGAGATGGACTGAGAAAACGGATTCCACTATCAGAATGAGCAGATGTTCTGCTAATCAGCAAGTCACTTTCGTTACTGGCTTGTTTCTTAACGAGGCCCTTACCTGGTGGAACCTACAAGTGCAAACCTTGGGTGATAACGCTGCTTATGCGTTGACGTGGGAGGAACTGAAGGAACGTATGAGGGAAAAATACTGTTCTCGTGCTGAACTCCAGAAGTTGGAGAACGAGTTTTGGAACCTTACCATGGTCGGAGCTGATATCACGGGATATACGCAAAGATTTCACGATCTGTCTCGCGTGATTCCTTATCTTGTAACACCAGAATACAAGCGTATCGAACGCTATATTTGGGGACTTTCTGACAAGATTCGAAGTCTGGTTACTGCAGCTAAACCCACGAATATTACTCAGGCTGTGACTATAGCCGTGAGTCTTACGGAAGACGGGGTCAGGATGAAGATATTCACTGAGAAAGGTGATGACAAGAAGGAAACACATGTTGAGTCTTCCAACCGTGGGAAGAGGAATTACTCGAATTTCAAGAGAGGAACCCGTAGTAATAACAACAACAGCAACAACAACCACAACAACAATAACAATAACCCCAACAACAACAACAACAACAACAGGCGACAGAACAACTCGCAACAGGATGCAAAGGCGTTTGTAGCCACAAACGACACTGGTCCTAAGAAGTACGCTGGTACTTTACCTAAGTGCGAGCGATGCAAATTTCATCACGTGGGTGATTGTCGGCTTGTCAAGTGTGATAAGTGTGGCAAGCTTGGCCACCGTACTGAGTCATGTTGGGGAACGAGAAATAATACTGGATCAGGAAGTGGTTTTGGTAACAAGAATGGGAACGGGAATGGTCGTAATCAGGGATGCTTTGGATGCGGAAGCAAGGATCACTACAAGAGAGACTGTCCTAAAGAAATTCAAGCTCATGGTCGATCTTTTGTGATTGGGGCCAAGGATGCGCGCCAAGACCCTAATGTGGTCACTGGTACGTTTCTCCTCAATGATCATTTTGCATCCATATTATTTGATACCGGAGCCGATTTTAGTTTTATCTCTATAGAATTTAAAAATATTCTGCGCTTGGAACCTAGTAAACTAGATGTTCCATATTCTATAGAATTGGCTAACGGTAGACTAATAGAGACGGGAGAAGTTGTTAAGGAGTGTACCTTAGAACTTGGCGAACAAAAATTCAATATCGATCTCTTACCCGTTGAATTGGGTAGTTTCGACGTAGTGGTTGGCATGGATTGGCTATCCAACAATCGAGCCGAAGTCGTTTGCCACGAGAAGATCATTCGCCTACCACTACCGAACAAGGAGACACTTGTTATACATGGAGAGAAGCGCGACACCCCATTGCGGATCATCAATTGCATGAAAGCGCAGAAATACTTACGGAAAGGTTACATTGCCTTTCTAGCGCATGTTGTAGACAAGAAGGCCGATGGGCCGAAGTTGACCGATATTCCGGTAGTAAAAGAATTCCCTGAAGTCTTTCCTGAAGACTTGCCAGGACTACCGCCTTATCGACAAGTCGAATTTCACATCGACTTGGTACCAGGAGCCGCACCCGTAGCTAAATCTCCATATCGATTAGCACCTTCTGAAATGCAGGAATTGTCCACACAACTTCAAGAGTTGTTGGATAAGGGATTCATCAGACCGAGTTTCTCGCCTTGGGGAGCTCCAGTTCTTTTTGTGAAAAAGAAGGACGGGACATTCAGAATGTGTATCGACTACAGAGAGTTGAATAAACTCACCATCAAGAATCGGTATCCACTACCGAGGATTGACGACTTATTCGATCAACTTCAAGGGTCGAGTTTTTATTCAAAGATAGACTTGCGATCGGGGTATCATCAGTTACGGATTCAAGAAGAAAGCATACCGAAAACGGCTTTTCGGACTCGTTACGGTCATTACGAGTTTCTCGTTATGCCTTTTGGTTTAACGAACGCACCGGCGGTCTTCATGGATTTAATGAACCGCGTGTGCAAGCCGTATCTCGACAAATTCGTCATAGTGTTCATTGACGACATCTTGATATACTCACGATCGGCAGCCGAGCATGAACAACATTTGAGAACCATATTAGAACTACTCAAAAAGGAGAACTTATACGCGAAGTTTTCCAAATGTGAGTTTTGGATTCGTGAAGTACAATTTCTCGGGCATATAGTGAACGAGAAAGGTATTCAAGTAGACCCGTCGAAGATCGAATCGATTAAGAGTTGGGAAGCGCCCAAGACTCCTACTGAAGTACGACAATTTTTGGGCTTAGCGGGATATTATCGGAGATTCATTGAGAATTTTTCAAAGATTGCTCAACCGCTAACTTCTCTTACACAGAAAGACAGGAAATTCGATTGGGGAGAGAAACAAGAAGCAGCATTTCAACATCTTAAAGACAAGTTGTGCATTGCACCAATCTTATCATTACCCGACGGTACCGATGACTTTGTGGTATACTGTGATGCTTCGCATCAAGGTTTGGGTTGTGTACTCATGCAACGTAAAAAGGTTATCGCGTACGCGTCCCGCCAACTGAAAGTTCACGAGAAGAACTATACCACTCACGACCTAGAGCTAGGCGCGGTGGTATTTGCTTTGAAAATTTGGCGGCATTACTTATATGGTACACAGTGCACTATTTTCACAGATCATAGGAGTCTACAACACATATTCAACCAAAAAGAATTAAATATGCGTCAGCGACGTTGGGTTGAACTATTAAATGACTATGATTGTGAAATCAAGTACCATCCGGGCAAGGCGAACGTTGTGGCAGACGCCTTGAGCCGCAAGGAACGAGTTAAAACACTAAGGGTGCGAGCACTAGAGATGACTATTCACACAGATCTTACCGCACGCATTCAAAATGCACAACAAGAAGCGCTCAAGGAAGAACATATACTAGAAGAATCACTACGAGGCATGGAAAAACAGTTAGTACCAAAGGAGGATGGAACTTTGTACTTTGCGGGTAGAATTTGGGTTCCATTCTTTGGAGGTCTCCGAGATCTCATTTTTGAGGAAGCACATAGGTCAAAGTACTCGATCCATCCTGGATCAGATAAGATGTACAAAGACTTAAAGGAGTACTATTGGTGGCCTAACCTCAAAAAGGATGTCGCTTTCTATGTTGGAAATTGCTTGACCTGCGCGAAGGTCAAGGCAGAGTATCAGAAACCATCTGGGTTATTACAACAACCCGAGATTCCCGCTTGGAAATGGGAACAAATATCCATGGACTTCATTACGAAGTTACCCAGGACCTCGAAAGGTCATGACATGATATGGGTAATCGTGGATAGATTGACAAAGTCCGCACACTTCTTACCGATTCGGGAGAATGATAGTACTGAGAAACTAGCGGAAATTTATCTCAGAGAAATAGTGGCTCGTCATGGAGTGCCTATTTCAATCATTTCGGACCGAGACGGTCGATTTGTTTCAAGAATATGGAATTCATTTCAACAGGCCTTTGGATCTCAATTGAATCTAAGTACGGCCTTTCATCCACAAACTGACGGCCAGAGCGAACGGACTATCCAAACACTGGAAGATATGCTTCGTGCATGTGTTATGGATTTAGGTGGCAATTGGGATAATCATCTACCTCTAGTTGAGTTTTCCTACAATAACAGCTACCATACAAGTATACGAGCTGCACCGTTTGAAGCTCTTTATGGTCGAAAGTGTCGCTCTCCGCTATGTTGGGCGGAAACGGGCGATAGTCAATTAATTGGTCCGGAACTAGTCCAAGATACTACGGATAAAATTTTTCAGATCCGAGACCGTATCAAGGCGGCTCGCGATCGACAAAAGTTCTACGCTGATGGAAAACGAAAACAAGCATCTTTCGAGGTTGGAGAGAAAGTTTTATTGAAAGTCTCACCTTGGAAAGGCGTAGTGAGGTTCGGTAAACGTGGAAAGCTTAACCCGCGTTACATTGGACCATTTGAAATCTTAGAAAAGATTGGCACTGTTGCCTACAAGTTAAAGTTACCTGATGAACTTAGCAGTGTACACCACACGTTTCATGTGACGAATCTTAAAAAGAGTCCAATACAAGTAACCGTTGCTATTCCTATGGAGGAAATTCACATTGACGACAAACTCCATTTCACTGAAGAACCTGTTGAGGTCACGGACTGGAAGGTCAATAAAACACGGAGAAGTCGTATCAAGTTAGTAAAGGTTCGTTGGAACTCTCGTCACGGACCCGAGTATACTTGGGAACGTGAAGACCGAATGAAGGAAAAATATCCCCACCTATTTCCGAAAACTCCTGCAAAAAAAAAAATAACAAAGCAAGAATTTCGGGACGAAATTCTAAATAACAAGGGGAGAATGTGACAACTGCCACTTTCGGGTAATTTACTTACATTTAAAACAGTGATTTACATTATACAAGCATGTGTTTTGAATATTCTGACTGCATGATTACATGTTATACATCTTAGAAAACTCATGGAATATTCATTGGTTATTACACATGATTCATTTTTATTGGGTACATTTGAAATAGTGCAAACAATTCACCGAAACAACTAGAGTAGTGCCTAGTGAACTAGAGTGCTGACGAAAACTCCGGATTCGCAGAAAACATCTAAAATGACATCTTTAGGACTCGGGTGAGAGTCCAATATCATTTATATATTAAACCCTATATGGGAATACAAGAGTTCGATCAATAAATTACCAATGCCCGGTAGCACTAAAAACTGTCCGAAACGCGCTAAAAATGACCATTTCATGAATTGTCCGCAAAATTCAGCAATTGTATTTTTAATACAAGATACAAAAATTGATGTTTAGGCACCAATTTCATATAAACATACTTATGGAATATCAATTTCACGCATAACGGAAACTTTTCTTACAACTTCCTTAAGTGTACTTTTCGACAATTTACTAGCGAAGCGAGCGTTAAACAACTAGCCGAATTATATTTTGGCACAACTAGCGAACTAGTTAATATTTTTTTTGGTCTTGCGAGGCTAGTTTATGGTCATTACAAGTCTCGAATCATCTCGGAAAATTGCAAAACCCTAATCACCAAAGTACTTACTTTTTCTTATTCTTGAGAAATCTAAAAAAATAACTAAGTTATTTTACCACATGAGACCCCCCCCCCCCCACCTTGTAACCGTGAACAAGGGGGTCCCACCCCTTGTTTATGTTTGTAAAATATCTTGTTAATTACTAAGGGTTGCAAGTGGAGTAAGTTGGTGAATTATTTCAACACTTAGCCATTAAGACTTAACCTCATTACTTCACATTCTTATCCATCACCAACCAAGAACACTCTCACATCTTCATCTTTTTTTCTCAAGAACACATCAAAAACCCAATAATTTTTATCATTTTTCTTATGAACAACATGGATTTCTTTGGAACATGAAGTGATCTAAAGCTCTTAGAAGTGAAAGGAAGAAGTTTCATCCATACAAAAGTGTTCTAGCACCAAGATCATCATCTTCTTTATTCTTAATAATCTCTAAGATCATCCCTAGCTTAGTGCTAGAAGTAAGCTTCTATTTTTTTTTTATATACAAATTATGTTTATGATTGTTATTATTATTGATAATAACCATATATAATCATACATAATGAACAAGAAAAATACCAAGAAGCAAAGATAAAAATTATGACATAATTATGTTTGTTTATATTGTGATCTTAGACATGTTATATGCTTATTAGATCTTGTTATGATGATTAAGCTACAAATAAAGTGTTAGAAGATGTTGATAAATATGATCTAAAAATTATACATGTTTATGTTAAAGGGTTTAACATAAAGGATTAGATGGATGATCATATCTAGTGATCTTGTGAAAGTATTAAGGGTTTATATTCAAAAACAAGACTTTCACAAGATTATAAAAATTAACATACAACTAAAGATTTTTATAAAAGTTGTTAAAACTAAAATGTAACTTGGTTTTTGAACTTGTTAGTATATGAAATGATCATGGTTAAAACCCTACATGATTTGGATATCATTTTGATAATTTCATGTTATAAAAGTCTCATATGTTTAGTGATGATGTTGGGTAAATTGTTGGTGATTTGATTAAGAAAATGATATGTTTAATGAAACATGGTTATTACAAGAATACAAAGGTTATATGGCCAATTTTTATAAAAACTTTATTTTATAAAATAACAACATTTTTGGGTAAATCTCTACAAGATTTATAAAAATTATTAAAGAAGGGTTTATAATTAAAAGACAAGAAAAATATATATATATTTTTTTTGAAAATATATATTTGGTTACTTTAAACAATTTTTGTGTGATATATTACTTGGAATATTAGTTATATATATCATGATAGGAACTTGAATATCATGTAAACTTTGAACTCAAAACACGTTATAACAAAAGTCCTACGAGACTTCACATAATAACGCCTTAAAACGAGTTGCGGACGATTCTATAATCGGACACCAAATATGGTCAAAATGAACGACGGACGACTACATAAGTTAATTACCAATCCGGGGAGTTACTACGACGTTAGACGATCTTTCGACACGAAATATAAATATACTTTCGATAACAAATTTTCGGATGTATATAAACTTATAAAAGCTAGTGTGTTTTTATTTATTAACATCTATACTTAGTATTTTTATAAAAATGTGTTTATAAAAATGAAAGACTTATACATATAACAAATGGGCTTATTATAACTAATGGGCTATTTTTATAAATGGGCTTATTATACTTAATAGACTATTTTTACAAATGGGCTACTTACACTTAATGGGCTTAGTTTTCTTAATGGGCTTATACTTCATAATGGGCTTAACATAAACACATGGGCTAAGCCCAATACAAACATATGGGCCAAAGCCCAACACTATTCAAGCCCAACACTATTCAAGCCCAACACTATTCAAGCCCAACACTATTCAAGCCCAACACTATTCAAGCCCAACACTATTTGAGGCCCAGCACTATTTAGGCCCAACACTATTTGAGGCCCAACACTATTTGAGGCCCAACACTATTTGAGGCCCAACACTATTTGAGGCCCAACACTATTTGAGGCCCAACACTATTTGAGGCCCAACACTATTTGAGGCCCAACACTATTTGAAGCCCAACACTATTTGAGGCCCAACACTATTTGAGGCCCAACACTATTTGAGGCCCAACACTATTTGAGGCCCAGCACTATTTAAGCCCAATGACTTGAAAACATGGGCTTGGCCCAATGATACTATTTTTGGAAACACAACTATACAAGTGATACATACAAGACACGAGATTCAGCGGACGAGATCCGACTATACTACTCATTCATCAAATACACAGTTAACGAACATTTGAACAACTCATACATCGAATACACAGTTAACAAACAGTAAAGACATGCAAGTCTTACACATACTCAATACACAAGACTTGTACTCAAGTCCTTTTCAAAGACCGAAGTGTCTAACAAAAATAAGAACGTTTGTAGGTCGCCACGCTATACAGGACGCACGTGAGGTCTTATTTTCATCTATTTTCAGGACGCGATACTGTGAGTTCATGTTCCCCTATTCATTTAAATGTTTTACAAACTTTACAACTATCGGGGAGGATACATGTTCAGAGTATGTTAAAGTTAGGTAATGAAACACCATAGATCATGTGCGAATTAGGGCCATACTATAAGCACCATTAATCCAGATTGGACCAAGGAACAAAGGCTTAGATCTAATGGGTTTTGGCGAGCCCCACTCTTGGTCATGGACCCCTACGGAGAGTGCGTTTGTGTCCCAGTCGATAGGAATCGGCATAAAATCGTCTAGGGTTGGTTTGCTTCCTTTTTCGGCACACATATTAATGTCCTTGCAAAACATTAATGATCAACGATTTCATTGACGCTTTACATACTACAACTCACGTTTTTTTCATACATCGTTTACAACTAAACTGCATGAATTCACCAACTTTTGTTGATGTTTTCCAAACTTAACATGTATTTCAGGGAATTAAAGGACCATGTTGGATTTCCCAGTCAAGATAACAAGTACAAGAACTCCATGCCATCTTTTGAAGGGTTTAACTATTATATTTCGCCTCTATGGAGGAAATATGATGGCTTAACCCTTAGTAGTTTATTTCATGTTAATGTGTGAAACAATAACACTTTACTTTTATGTTAATGGTTTGTAACCGATACACTAAACTTATGTTGTAATCTTTTGAAACACTATGTAATGGCATTGGAGTATGTTTTATTCATATAGTTTGTTCATGTACATCGATATTTATGCAATGAAAACCAGACAGATCACACCTTGCGTTTCCGCTATGAGCGGGTGTGACAGAAATATGCTTTGAGGGGTACGGTATGCTAAAATAAACTTTATGCTCATTCAGGGACTAAAAGTGTCAAAAAGTGCACACGTTTGCACTTTCGCGCATATCTTACGTTCTGAATACATCCGGACATCCAAAAATTTATGTGAGCATGACTATATTATATTTTAGTGTTCGCCTTAAGAAAAATCCATTCGTCGCGTCGTTTGGATCGTTTTTCGCGCTTATGCGCATTCCGTCGTAATTAAGCGAACATCGCGTTCGTACGACCAAACGAACCAACGTCCGACATATTTTTGAGCATGTTTCATGTCCACAATGTTTAGGCATCATTTTAGGGCCTTAAAGTTGGCTTGACGGGCCTTAGAAGTGCCGGAAATGGGCTGAATACACAACAGGGACCAAAACTGCACATCTGCCAAACTTGAAGGCTTACGGACCGTAAGCCTTACCTTACGGTCCGTAAGGAGTCTGCAGAACCTCAGAACCTTCCGAACAGCCTGTTTCCAGCTGTCGTGCACTTCCAATCACCTTTCCACCTGTTGATCTCTTGTGGTGAGTGGCCAAATGAACCACCATAAGCTTCCGACAAGTGTACGCATGAGATTAAGGCACGATAATCGACAAACGATCCTAACGGTGGACCGAATTCTATAAATACCCATCCACCCTCAACCCCAAAACCCACAAATCTGATTAGGAGAGCTCTAAGTTGGAACCTTCGTTTCATACCTGAGCTATTTTGATCTGGGTTAGCTTTCGGGGACCCTTCGTAAGTATTCTTTCGTTCTTTTCCTTATTTTTACTGCTTTTCGAGTCAGAAAGTCAAACTTTGTTTGACTTTCAGCGTTGACCAGTAATGGTCAATGCGAAGTTCGTTAGAACTTCGCAACGTGATTGTAATCACGATGGTCATAATCCCTTGGGACTATGCCTACTGATTACCACGTTGTCTAGGGTCGTAGGGTAGGCGATCTAATAAATCGCCTATACCTTCGAACCCGACCCAGTTTGGTCGATCATTAGGATCCGACCAAATACATTAGGTGACCATAGTGTAGGGAATAACCTT
Organism: Helianthus tuberosus; assembly: GCA_030545235.1. Classification (NCBI taxonomy): domain Eukaryota; kingdom Viridiplantae; phylum Streptophyta; class Magnoliopsida; order Asterales; family Asteraceae; genus Helianthus; species Helianthus tuberosus. The sequence continues at coordinate 110,989,196 of CM060351.1, forward strand.
CCGAGGTTATACCTTATGGTCACGACGTTTAAGTAGTTGTATGATAGGTAGTTTATATGCCTTAGGTAAATTACCAGAATACCCTTTTCATACAAAATTGGTAATTTAGCATATGTAACCTAAACTTTTGTCACGTAACTGATTATGTAACATGTTTAGGCATATAATACTTGTCATAGGACTAGTTAGGCGGTCCGAACGCGTTTCACGCGCACGACGCGTTAAAGTAGCATAAGCTTCCTAAACGGGTCGTAATGGGTCGTAAACAATTATGTTAAGTTTCATTTAGCATGTAGGCTTTGTTAAACCATATCACGTGAGTTCCGACACTCATTTGGTTTACAAACCCTAATGCTACCCAGTCTCCCGATTTAGGTCCGGTTTATTAACATAGTTACCTATACTAGGTGCCGTTTGATTCCGAGATCTATAGCATTACTTGGTGGTTATATTTATACAACTGAGCAATCTCAAGTGAGTACATAGACCCCTCTTTTACTGTTTTCCAAACTGTTTTGGGGTGGAACACATGTGCCTACTTGTTACTTTCATGCTTTCCAGTTTTCACATCATATACCGACTATGTTTGTTAGTACACTATAGTACATGATTTCATTACATTTCATGCTATGTATGTCCATTGTGTGCATACTTAGTACATTGTTTTACATTACATTTCTGCTATGTATGTTGACTGATAGCATGCTAGCACATTGATTTACAAGACTTTTCTGCTTTGTATGTTAACTTAGCATACTTAGTACATTGTTTTCCTATGACATGTATACAACTGCTATGACATTTGGTTTGCACAAACGGGTCTTTATAACATTCATTAACATTTGCTACGCCGCTCGGGAGTAAGTAGTGGTACCATAGGACTTGACAAATCCCATTCCTGACATCCCGGGTTTGTTTGGATGTAAGGAATGACTGAATCCGAATACAATTCTTTTGATAACCTTGACTGAAAGGGTTATCCGACTGTCTCAAGGCTTGAATGTATGCGTTAACTTACCACATAAATGTTTGTATCAATGTATCATGCATTATTCTACAAAACATAACTTTGATTTAAACCAAGTTTTACTTCAATACTTTGTTTTGTTCATTTTTACTTATGGTTTAAGTAGTCTAAATTTTACTTACCATACATATCATTTTGGTTATACATTACTTGACTACTTTTGGACTATCAACATTTGACATGGTTTATACAAGGACTTTTGACTATTGGTTTAAACATAGACATTTGACATGGATATATGACATAGACATTTGACTTGGATATTTGACATAGACATTTTTACATGATTTACATCTTGACATGAACATTTTACATTGTTTGGTTTGGTTTGATTAAGTGATTAAGTAACGATGCGTGTGTAATATGATACAAGCATGGTGGATACGCCGCTGGTACTTCCTATATATAAGTGGTTGTATGGTATTATATATCGTAGCGTTATTTGAATCATTTCAGTTTTTATACATAGAACATTTCATACAAATAACATACTGTTCACAATACATTGTTTTACAAACAACTTATCTTATACAAACTCAGTTTACAATGGTTATTCATTTAACCATACATTATTCTCTTAATTATACATATCATCTTATCTTATCGTTTTTCAAGTGATTTACAAAACAAATCAAATTACAAGGTTCATGACTAAACATTTTCTCAAACATAAGTCATGAATCTTATTTTCACAAACCTATGTATCTCACAGGCATTTTTATGCTGACGTACCTACTTTCACATGTGTTTTCAGGTGCTTTTCCATAGGATGTTGATCAGGACACTAGGGCGGACCTGTGCCTTAGAGACTAAAAACGATGATAGACTTTGTTTAATTATGTTATAAACTCTGTATTTCCTGTGTTAAGACAATGTAACTATTGTTTAATAAATAAAATACAACTTTGTTTGCCATGGATTTGAAACAATTAATTCTGTCGCAACACGCCCCGATGTTTCCGCCGCGATTTGTTGTTTTACGCGGTCGGGGTGTGACAGAAGAGTTGGTATCAGAGCCAATGGTTATAGGGAATTAGGTTATTAGTAATGCTTTGACCTAGACTATAACTTTTCTAGGAACCTAACACAAGTTATCTTGTGTTTAGATCTTAAAACATGTACATCACCTATCCTTAGGTGATTAACCAAAACAAGGAACCAAAAATTTTCTGAAACGATTTTTGAAAAACAATCATCTGTTTTTGAATAAATTTTTACAAGGTTTTGAACCCTCAATTGTAAGGTTTTGAACCCTCTGTTATATGGTTTTGAACCCTTTTTCAGTGTTTGTTTTTGGCCTTGTGCCTTCAAATTTTCAAAATCCCGTCAAACGTTTTGGGTTTTTAATAATGTGAACATGTGCAAACTGGAAGGGTGAATGCCTGTATTCTGGGTTTTCTGTCTAGGCAAGCACTTCGTATACATCTCAACCAGACGCAGAGACCAGTTGTGCTTACCTGGGAATTCCTGGGATGAGTGTTCACTTATAGGCGAGCATGTCTTCATTATACATTATTTTTGATCCATTTACTTTGATTAGTCACTGTGAGTCGTTTGTTTGCTTTGTGATACGGACGAATGACCACCATCTTTGCTTTTGTTGACTTTGTTTCATCTCATTCTTTTCATCCAATCATCCCACTCGTTTCTTTTCATATTTTCCTCTTTTAGAATGCCTCCTCGACGCGACAATCTGATTGCGACTGCCGAACTGGCAGAAATTATTGCTGAGCAAATGGCTGCTCAATTTCCAAATCTCTTTGCTCAGTGGAACCAAGCCAACAACAACAACAATGTTCCATGCAAATACAAGGATTTTAACCAGGCTAAACCACTCAAGTTTAGTGGTTCTGAGGGAGCGACTGGGCTTCTTCAGTGGTTCGAGAGCATAGAGAATACTTTTCGCCATGTGCAGTGTCCGGATAATCGCAAGGTCGAGTTCTCCTCGAGCGTATTTCAGAAGAGGGCTTTGACATGGTGGAACGGGGTTATGAGGGACCAAGGTGCAGAAGTTGCTCTCGCACAGACATGGGCTGAACTTAGAGCCCTTATGATGAGGGAATTCTGTCCTCGTCATGAGCAGCGAGCCTTGGAGAAAGAGTTTGATAATTTGAAGCAAGATAGTGGAGAGCACAGGGCATATACTGACAGGTTTGAGGAGTTGAGTCTGCTTTGCCCGACTATGGTTACCCCACTCGACAAGGCTATCGAGAGATACATCGACGGCCTACCTGACTCGGTACAAGACATCCTTACTGGTAGTAACCCTGCCACTCTCCGTCAGGCGATCGAGTTATCAGCAACACTGACTGAGTCGCAGGTGCGTAAAGGAAAGCTGCATAAGAAGGGTGACAAGGGTAAGAAGCAGGCATCTGACAAAGGGGATGGTAAGAAAGGTGAAAACAAGAATGGGAAGAATTCTGGTTCTTCAAAGAATGCTAGGAAGCGAAAGGCTTCCCAAAACTTTGCCGTTACTGCACAGGCTCAAGCTGCACCAAATCAGCCTGCGCAGCCAATAGCCAAGAAACCTTATTTTGGCAATGCACCTTTGTGCAACAGGTGTAATGGCCATCATCAACCGCACCTCCAGTGTCGTCAATGCACCAACTGCGGAAGATCTGGTCATCTTGCTGTGAACTGCCGCATTCCTGTCAATCAGAACCAGGCAGTTCAAAATCAGGCCCAACAGGTTGCTCAGCCTCTTGCTCAGCAACAAGGTCAAGCTGCACGACCTCATTTTCCTCCTGGTTCGTGCTACAATTGTGGGGATCTGACCCACTACAGGAACCGGTGCCCAAGGCTAGCCAACCAGAACCAAAACCAGAACCAGAATCCGGCTCCAGCTCGAGGCCGAGTCTTTAACATGAATGCCCAAGAGGCGCAGGCGGATGATAATGTGGTGAACGGTACGTTCTTTATTAATAATCAGCCTGCATCTGTTCTTTTCGATTCCGGTGCCGATAAGAGTTTCGTGTCTTTATCTTTTGAGCAAATGCTTCGAGTGTCTAGAACGAAACTAGGCAGATCTTTGACAGTAGAGGTTGCTAATGGTGAACCCATTATTCTTGATTCTGTTCTTCACAACTGCGAGTTGAATCTTAACGACCATCTTTTTCCTATTGACCTCGCGCCTATGCAACTTGGAAGCTTCGACGTTATTGTGGGAATGGATTGGTTATCCAAGCATCACGCAGAGATAGTTTGTTCTAAAAAGATTGTTCGTGTGCCGCTTTCGACAGGCGAGATCCTGCAGGTTCAAGGTGAGAAGCCTACCGGTGGTCTCAAACTCATGTCTTGTTTTAAAGCTCGGAAGTATCTGCAGAAGAACTATGTGGCTTTCTTAGCACATGTTACAGAAAATAAAGGCAAGGGTAAGTCTATTTCAGATATTCCTGTCGTACGGGATTATTCTGAAGTGTTCCCTGAAGATTTACCTGGTCTACCTCCAGCACGCCAAGTCGAGTTCCGCATTGATCTCGTACCTGGTGCAAACCCCATTGCCAGAGCTCCATATCGTCTTGCACCGTCTGAGATGCAAGAGTTGTCTAAACAGCTTCAGGAGCTCTCTGACAAAGGTTTTATCCGTCCCAGTTTTTCACCTTGGGGTGCTCCCGTTCTTTTTGTCAAGAAGAAGGATGGATCCTTTAGGATGTGTATCGATTATCGTGAGCTTAACAAGCTTACCATCAAGAATCGATATCCCCTACCTCGCATCGATGACCTCTTTGATCAGTTACAAGGCGCTTCTTATTTTTCAAAGATCGATCTGCGATCTGGATATCATCAACTTCGGGTGCAAGAAGAAGACATTCGGAAGACAGCATTCCGTACTCGTTATGGACATTACGAGTTCACAGTCATGCCATTCGGTTTGACTAATGCTCCTGCTGTTTTCATGGACTTAATGAATAGGGTCTGCAAACCTTATTTGGATCAGTTCGTCATTGTTTTTATTGACGACATCTTGATTTACTCTAAGACGCGAGCTGATCACGAGCAGCATCTTCGTCTTACTCTGGAACTCCTGAAGAAAGAGCAACTTTTCGCCAAATTCTCCAAGTGCGAATTTTGGCTTAAAGAAGTTCAATTTTTGGGACACATTATCAACGAACGAGGTGTTCATGTAGATCCCTCCAAGATCAGTGCGATTAAGGATTGGGATACACCTTCTACTCCTACTGAAGTTCGTTCATTTCTTGGTCTAGCGGGTTATTATCGCCGCTTCATTGAAAACTTCTCTAAGATTGCAGTTCCTCTAACTGCTCTAACTCAGAAGAAAATGCCCTTTTATTGGGGATTCAAACAAGAGGAAGCTTTTCAACACCTGAAGCAGAAGCTTTGCGATGCGCCTGTTCTATCATTGCCCGAGGGTGATGATGATTTTATCGTGTATTGTGATGCATCTAAATTGGGTCTTGGCTGTGTTCTGATGCAAAGGAACAAAGTCATAGCCTATGCATCAAGACAATTGAAGATACATGAGAAGAACTACACCACTCATGATCTTGAGTTGGGTGCAGTTGTCTTTGCTCTCAAGATCTGGAGACACTATTTGTACGGTACAAAATGTGTGGTTTTCACTGACCACAAAAGTCTTCAGCATATCTTCAACCAGAAAGAACTCAACATGAGACAGCGACGTTGGGTTGAGCTTTTAAACGACTACGACTGCGAAATTCGCTACCATCCTGGTAAGGCGAATGTCGTAGCTGATGCATTGAGTCGTAAGGAACGTACTAAGCTTCATTGTGTACGTGTTCAATCTGTTATTCAAGCTCGATCCGATATTCAAGCACGCATTTCTCAGTCACAACAATCCTGTGTTTCACAAGGTTTAATGGATAAGGAATTTCCCTATCACATAACACCTGCTCTGGAACTGAAGGACAATGGATCATATTACTTCATGGACCGTTTGTGGGTCCCAAGCCAGGATGATCTTCGTGCCTTGCTTATGGATGAAGCCCATAAGTCTCGTTATTCTATTCACCCGGGCTCAGATAAGATGTATAAGGATCTTCGTATTCGCTATTGGTGGCCTGGTATGAAGAAAGACATTGCCTTATACGTATCAAAATGCCTTACTTGTCTTAAGGTTAAGGCTGAACATCAGCGTCCTTCTGGTTTATTGGAGCAACCAGAGATCCCAGTTTGGAAATGGGAAAACATTACTATGGATCTTGTTACCAAACTCCCGCGCACAAAGAAAGGTCATGATGCCATCTGGGTAGTCGTTGATCGTCTTACAAAGTCAGCACATTTCTTGCCAATCCGCGAGGATTTTCCTACTGACAGACTTGCTCAAATCTATGTAGATGAAATTGTGGCTCGACATGGTGTTCCTTTGAACATCATTTCTGACAGAGATGCTCGATTCACTTCTCATTTTTGGAGAACCATGCAATCTGCCATGGGGACCCAACTTAATCTGAGCACAGCTTATCATCCGCAAACGGATGGTCAATCTGAGAGAACAATCCAGAATCTGGAGGATATGCTAAGAGCTTGTGTGATCGATTTTGGTGGTAGCTGGGATTCACATCTTAAATTGATTGAATTCTCCTACAACAACAGTTATCACACTAGCATCAAAATGGCTCCTTTCGAAGCTCTCTATGGTCGAAAATGTCGTTCACCAGTCTGCTGGAATGAGATTGGCGAGGCTCAACTTACTGGACCTGCCCTCATTTTAGAGACAACTGACAAGGTCAAGAAAGTTCGTGATAACCTTCAGGCAGCTAGAAACCGTCAGAAGATTTACGCGGACCCAAAACGCAAAGCCTTAGAATTTCAAATCGGTGATCGAGTATTACTTAAGGTCTCACCTTGGAAAGGTGTGATCAGATTTGGAAAGAAAGGAAAACTTGCACCTAGATACGTTGGACCATTCAAGACCGTCGAAAGAATCGGAAAGGTAGCCTACAGACTTGAGTTACCTCCTGAACTGGGAAATGTTCATCCAACTTTTCACGTGTCCAATCTCAAGAAGTGTACAGCTGATGAGAACTACTCCATACCGCTTGACGAAATTCGTGTTGGCAAAACACTGAAATTTGTTGAGAAACCAGTGGAAATCATGGAACGTGAAGTCAAGTGGCTTAAACGCAAGCGCATTCCTTTGGTCAAAGTTCGCTGGGAAGCTAAACGTGGACCTGAGTTTACTTGGGAACGCGAAGATCAAATGAAGGCGAAATATCCACATCTTTTTCCACGAGTTTCCTCTAAATAAATTTCGGGACGAAATTTCCACAAGTAGGGGAGACTGTAACAACTGTGCTTGTAATCACTTTGAACAGTTCTGTTATCAATAAAACAATGTTATTTGATCCCAATGTTTGTTTGATTTTGTTTTACATTTTTCATGTTTTGACTTTTATGTAATTTCAAACTCTACATCGCTTTCTGGAGAGTTATACGCAAACTAGTGCGTAAACGTACTCAGTTTAATGCGAGAAATACTCCGGAACATCAACATATACTCAACATACCTTAAATAACCTTTACATAACTTAGAAATAAGTTTTGAAGGCTCTGGTATGACAAAAACAAGTTAATTCGTTTACAGGGACTAAATATGACAAACTGCGAAAGTATGTCAATTTGAACTGTAACGAACATTCCGGAACTTGATCATAAGTTAAACATACCCTAAATATCCTTTACATAGCTTAGAAATATGCTTTGAGGGGTACGGTATGCTAAAATAAACTTTATGCTCATTCAGGGACTAAAAGTGTCAAAAAGTGCACACGTTTGCACTTTCGCGCATATCTTACGTTCTGAATACATCCGGACATCCAAAAATTTATGTGAGCATGACTATATTATATTTTAGTGTTCGCCTTAAGAAAAATCCATTCGTCGCGTCGTTTGGATCGTTTTTCGCGCTTATGCGCATTCCGTCGTAATTAAGCGAACATCGCGTTCGTACGACCAAACGAACCAACGTCCGACATATTTTTGAGCATGTTTCATGTCCACAATGTTTAGGCATCATTTTAGGGCCTTAAAGTTGGCTTGACGGGCCTTAGAAGTGCCGGAAATGGGCTGAATACACAACAGGGACCAAAACTGCACATCTGCCAAACTTGAAGGCTTACGGACCGTAAGCCTTACCTTACGGTCCGTAAGGAGTCTGCAGAACCTCAGAACCTTCCGAACAGCCTGTTTCCAGCTGTCGTGCACTTCCAATCACCTTTCCACCTGTTGATCTCTTGTGGTGAGTGGCCAAATGAACCACCATAAGCTTCCGACAAGTGTACGCATGAGATTAAGGCACGATAATCGACAAACGATCCTAACGGTGGACCGAATTCTATAAATACCCATCCACCCTCAACCCCAAAACCCACAAATCTGATTAGGAGAGCTCTAAGTTGGAACCTTCGTTTCATACCTGAGCTATTTTGATCTGGGTTAGCTTTCGGGGACCCTTCGTAAGTATTCTTTCGTTCTTTTCCTTATTTTTACTGCTTTTCGAGTCAGAAAGTCAAACTTTGTTTGACTTTCAGCGTTGACCAGTAATGGTCAATGCGAAGTTCGTTAGAACTTCGCAACGTGATTGTAATCACGATGGTCATAATCCCTTGGGACTATGCCTACTGATTACCACGTTGTCTAGGGTCGTAGGGTAGGCGATCTAATAAATCGCCTATACCTTCGAACCCGACCCAGTTTGGTCGATCATTAGGATCCGACCAAATACATTAGGTGACCATAGTGTAGGGAATAACCTTCCGAGGTTATACCTTATGGTCACGACGTTTAAGTAGTTGTATGATAGGTAGTTTATATGCCTTAGGTAAATTACCAGAATACCCTTTTCATACAAAATTGGTAATTTAGCATATGTAACCTAAACTTTTGTCACGTAACTGATTATGTAACATGTTTAGGCATATAATACTTGTCATAGGACTAGTTAGGCGGTCCGAACGCGTTTCACGCGCACGACGCGTTAAAGTAGCATAAGCTTCCTAAACGGGTCGTAATGGGTCGTAAACAATTATGTTAAGTTTCATTTAGCATGTAGGCTTTGTTAAACCATATCACGTGAGTTCCGACACTCATTTGGTTTACAAACCCTAATGCTACCCAGTCTCCCGATTTAGGTCCGGTTTATTAACATAGTTACCTATACTAGGTGCCGTTTGATTCCGAGATCTATAGCATTACTTGGTGGTTATATTTATACAACTGAGCAATCTCAAGTGAGTACATAGACCCCTCTTTTACTGTTTTCCAAACTGTTTTGGGGTGGAACACATGTGCCTACTTGTTACTTTCATGCTTTCCAGTTTTCACATCATATACCGACTATGTTTGTTAGTACACTATAGTACATGATTTCATTACATTTCATGCTATGTATGTCCATTGTGTGCATACTTAGTACATTGTTTTACATTACATTTCTGCTATGTATGTTGACTGATAGCATGCTAGCACATTGATTTACAAGACTTTTCTGCTTTGTATGTTAACTTAGCATACTTAGTACATTGTTTTCCTATGACATGTATACAACTGCTATGACATTTGGTTTGCACAAACGGGTCTTTATAACATTCATTAACATTTGCTACGCCGCTCGGGAGTAAGTAGTGGTACCATAGGACTTGACAAATCCCATTCCTGACATCCCGGGTTTGTTTGGATGTAAGGAATGACTGAATCCGAATACAATTCTTTTGATAACCTTGACTGAAAGGGTTATCCGACTGTCTCAAGGCTTGAATGTATGCGTTAACTTACCACATAAATGTTTGTATCAATGTATCATGCATTATTCTACAAAACATAACTTTGATTTAAACCAAGTTTTACTTCAATACTTTGTTTTGTTCATTTTTACTTATGGTTTAAGTAGTCTAAATTTTACTTACCATACATATCATTTTGGTTATACATTACTTGACTACTTTTGGACTATCAACATTTGACATGGTTTATACAAGGACTTTTGACTATTGGTTTAAACATAGACATTTGACATGGATATATGACATAGACATTTGACTTGGATATTTGACATAGACATTTTTACATGATTTACATCTTGACATGAACATTTTACATTGTTTGGTTTGGTTTGATTAAGTGATTAAGTAACGATGCGTGTGTAATATGATACAAGCATGGTGGATACGCCGCTGGTACTTCCTATATATAAGTGGTTGTATGGTATTATATATCGTAGCGTTATTTGAATCATTTCAGTTTTTATACATAGAACATTTCATACAAATAACATACTGTTCACAATACATTGTTTTACAAACAACTTATCTTATACAAACTCAGTTTACAATGGTTATTCATTTAACCATACATTATTCTCTTAATTATACATATCATCTTATCTTATCGTTTTTCAAGTGATTTACAAAACAAATCAAATTACAAGGTTCATGACTAAACATTTTCTCAAACATAAGTCATGAATCTTATTTTCACAAACCTATGTATCTCACAGGCATTTTTATGCTGACGTACCTACTTTCACATGTGTTTTCAGGTGCTTTTCCATAGGATGTTGATCAGGACACTAGGGCGGACCTGTGCCTTAGAGACTAAAAACGATGATAGACTTTGTTTAATTATGTTATAAACTCTGTATTTCCTGTGTTAAGACAATGTAACTATTGTTTAATAAATAAAATACAACTTTGTTTGCCATGGATTTGAAACAATTAATTCTGTCGCAACACGCCCCGATGTTTCCGCCGCGATTTGTTGTTTTACGCGGTCGGGGTGTGACAGAAGAGTTGGTATCAGAGCCAATGGTTATAGGGAATTAGGTTATTAGTAATGCTTTGACCTAGACTATAACTTTTCTAGGAACCTAACACAAGTTATCTTGTGTTTAGATCTTAAAACATGTACATCACCTATCCTTAGGTGATTAACCAAAACAAGGAACCAAAAATTTTCTGAAACGATTTTTGAAAAACAATCATCTGTTTTTGAATAAATTTTTACAAGGTTTTGAACCCTCAATTGTAAGGTTTTGAACCCTCTGTTATATGGTTTTGAACCCTTTTTCAGTGTTTGTTTTTGGCCTTGTGCCTTCAAATTTTCAAAATCCCGTCAAACGTTTTGGGTTTTTAATAATGTGAACATGTGCAAACTGGAAGGGTGAATGCCTGTATTCTGGGTTTTCTGTCTAGGCAAGCACTTCGTATACATCTCAACCAGACGCAGAGACCAGTTGTGCTTACCTGGGAATTCCTGGGATGAGTGTTCACTTATAGGCGAGCATGTCTTCATTATACATTATTTTTGATCCATTTACTTTGATTAGTCACTGTGAGTCGTTTGTTTGCTTTGTGATACGGACGAATGACCACCATCTTTGCTTTTGTTGACTTTGTTTCATCTCATTCTTTTCATCCAATCATCCCACTCGTTTCTTTTCATATTTTCCTCTTTTAGAATGCCTCCTCGACGCGACAATCTGATTGCGACTGCCGAACTGGCAGAAATTATTGCTGAGCAAATGGCTGCTCAATTTCCAAATCTCTTTGCTCAGTGGAACCAAGCCAACAACAACAACAATGTTCCATGCAAATACAAGGATTTTAACCAGGCTAAACCACTCAAGTTTAGTGGTTCTGAGGGAGCGACTGGGCTTCTTCAGTGGTTCGAGAGCATAGAGAATACTTTTCGCCATGTGCAGTGTCCGGATAATCGCAAGGTCGAGTTCTCCTCGAGCGTATTTCAGAAGAGGGCTTTGACATGGTGGAACGGGGTTATGAGGGACCAAGGTGCAGAAGTTGCTCTCGCACAGACATGGGCTGAACTTAGAGCCCTTATGATGAGGGAATTCTGTCCTCGTCATGAGCAGCGAGCCTTGGAGAAAGAGTTTGATAATTTGAAGCAAGATAGTGGAGAGCACAGGGCATATACTGACAGGTTTGAGGAGTTGAGTCTGCTTTGCCCGACTATGGTTACCCCACTCGACAAGGCTATCGAGAGATACATCGACGGCCTACCTGACTCGGTACAAGACATCCTTACTGGTAGTAACCCTGCCACTCTCCGTCAGGCGATCGAGTTATCAGCGACACTGACTGAGTCGCAGGTGCGTAAAGGAAAGCTGCATAAGAAGGGTGACAAGGGTAAGAAGCAGGCATCTGACAAAGGGGATGGTAAGAAAGGTGAAAACAAGAATGGGAAGAATTCTGGTTCTTCAAAGAATGCTAGGAAGCGAAAGGCTTCCCAAAACTTTGCCGTTACTGCACAGGCTCAAGCTGCACCAAATCAGCCTGCGCAGCCAATAGCCAAGAAACCTTATTTTGGCAATGCACCTTTGTGCAACAGGTGTAATGGCCATCATCAACCGCACCTCCAGTGTCGTCAATGCACCAACTGCGGAAGATCTGGTCATCTTGCTGTGAACTGCCGCATTCCTGTCAATCAGAACCAGGCAGTTCAAAATCAGGCCCAACAGGTTGCTCAGCCTCTTGCTCAGCAACAAGGTCAAGCTGCACGACCTCATTTTCCTCCTGGTTCGTGCTACAATTGTGGGGATCTGACCCACTACAGGAACCGGTGCCCAAGGCTAGCCAACCAGAACCAGAACCAGAACCAGAATCCGGCTCCAGCTCGAGGCCGAGTCTTTAACATGAATGCCCAAGAGGCGCAGGCGGATGATAATGTGGTGAACGGTACGTTCTTTATTAATAATCAGCCTGCATCTGTTCTTTTCGATTCCGGTGCCGATAAGAGTTTCGTGTCTTTATCTTTTGAGCAAATGCTTCGAGTGTCTAGAACGAAACTAGGCAGATCTTTGACAGTAGAGGTTGCTAATGGTGAACCCATTATTCTTGATTCTGTTCTTCACAACTGCGAGTTGAATCTTAACGACCATCTTTTTCCTATTGACCTCGCGCCTATGCAACTTGGAAGCTTCGACGTTATTGTGGGAATGGATTGGTTATCCAAGCATCACGCAGAGATAGTTTGTTCTAAAAAGATTGTTCGTGTGCCGCTTTCGACAGGCGAGATCCTGCAGGTTCAAGGTGAGAAGCCTACCGGTGGTCTCAAACTCATGTCTTGTTTTAAAGCTCGGAAGTATCTGCAGAAGAACTATGTGGCTTTCTTAGCACATGTTACAGAAAATAAAGGCAAGGGTAAGTCTATTTCAGATATTCCTGTCGTACGGGATTATTCTGAAGTGTTCCCTGAAGATTTACCTGGTCTACCTCCAGCACGCCAAGTCGAGTTCCGCATTGATCTCGTACCTGGTGCAAACCCCATTGCCAGAGCTCCATATCGTCTTGCACCGTCTGAGATGCAAGAGTTGTCTAAACAGCTTCAGGAGCTCTCTGACAAAGGTTTTATCCGTCCCAGTTTTTCACCTTGGGGTGCTCCCGTTCTTTTTGTCAAGAAGAAGGATGGATCCTTTAGGATGTGTATCGATTATCGTGAGCTTAACAAGCTTACCATCAAGAATCGATATCCCCTACCTCGCATCGATGACCTCTTTGATCAGTTACAAGGCGCTTCTTATTTTTCAAAGATCGATCTGCGATCTGGATATCATCAACTTCGGGTGCAAGAAGAAGACATTCGGAAGACAGCATTCCGTACTCGTTATGGACATTACGAGTTCACAGTCATGCCATTCGGTTTGACTAATGCTCCTGCTGTTTTCATGGACTTAATGAATAGGGTCTGCAAACCTTATTTGGATCAGTTCGTCATTGTTTTTATTGACGACATCTTGATTTACTCTAAGACGCGAGCTGATCACGAGCAGCATCTTCGTCTTACTCTGGAACTCCTGAAGAAAGAGCAACTTTTCGCCAAATTCTCCAAGTGCGAATTTTGGCTTAAAGAAGTTCAATTTTTGGGACACATTATCAACGAACGAGGTGTTCATGTAGATCCCTCCAAGATCAGTGCGATTAAGGATTGGGATACACCTTCTACTCCTACTGAAGTTCGTTCATTTCTTGGTCTAGCGGGTTATTATCGCCGCTTCATTGAAAACTTCTCTAAGATTGCAGTTCCTCTAACTGCTCTAACTCAGAAGAAAATGCCCTTTTATTGGGGATTCAAACAAGAGGAAGCTTTTCAACACCTGAAGCAGAAGCTTTGCGATGCGCCTGTTCTATCATTGCCCGAGGGTGATGATGATTTTATCGTGTATTGTGATGCATCTAAATTGGGTCTTGGCTGTGTTCTGATGCAAAGGAACAAAGTCATAGCCTATGCATCAAGACAATTGAAGATACATGAGAAGAACTACACCACTCATGATCTTGAGTTGGGTGCAGTTGTCTTTGCTCTCAAGATCTGGAGACACTATTTGTACGGTACAAAATGTGTGGTTTTCACTGACCACAAAAGTCTTCAGCATATCTTCAACCAGAAAGAACTCAACATGAGACAGCGACGTTGGGTTGAGCTTTTAAACGACTACGACTGCGAAATTCGCTACCATCCTGGTAAGGCGAATGTCGTAGCTGATGCATTGAGTCGTAAGGAACGTACTAAGCTTCATTGTGTACGTGTTCAATCTGTTATTCAAGCTCGATCCGATATTCAAGCACGCATTTCTCAGTCACAACAATCCTGTGTTTCACAAGGTTTAATGGATAAGGAATTTCCCTATCACATAACACCTGCTCTGGAACTGAAGGACAATGGATCATATTACTTCATGGACCGTTTGTGGGTCCCAAGCCAGGATGATCTTCGTGCCTTGCTTATGGATGAAGCCCATAAGTCTCGTTATTCTATTCACCCGGGCTCAGATAAGATGTATAAGGATCTTCGTATTCGCTATTGGTGGCCTGGTATGAAGAAAGACATTGCCTTATACGTATCAAAATGCCTTACTTGTCTTAAGGTTAAGGCTGAACATCAGCGTCCTTCTGGTTTATTGGAGCAACCAGAGATCCCAGTTTGGAAATGGGAAAACATTACTATGGATCTTGTTACCAAACTCCCGCGCACAAAGAAAGGTCATGATGCCATCTGGGTAGTCGTTGATCGTCTTACAAAGTCAGCACATTTCTTGCCAATCCGCGAGGATTTTCCTACTGACAGACTTGCTCAAATCTATGTAGATGAAATTGTGGCTCGACATGGTGTTCCTTTGAACATCATTTCTGACAGAGATGCTCGATTCACTTCTCATTTTTGGATAACCATGCAATCTGCCATGGGGACCCAACTTAATCTGAGCACAGCTTATCATCCGCAAACGGATGGTCAATCTGAGAGAACAATCCAGACTCTGGAGGATATGCTAAGAGCTTGTGTGATCGATTTTGGTGGTAGCTGGGATTCACATCTTAAATTGATTGAATTCTCCTACAACAACAGTTATCACACTAGCATCAAAATGGCTCCTTTCGAAGCTCTCTATGGTCGAAAATGTCGTTCACCAGTCTGCTGGAATGAGATTGGCGAGGCTCAACTTACTGGACCTGCCCTCATTTTAGAGACAACTGACAAGGTCAAGAAAGTTCGTGATAACCTTCAGGCAGCTAGAAACCGTCAGAAGATTTACGCGGACCCAAAACGCAAAGCCTTAGAATTTCAAATCGGTGATCGAGTATTACTTAAGGTCTCACCTTGGAAAGGTGTGATCAGATTTGGAAAGAAAGGAAAACTTGCACCTAGATACGTTGGACCATTCAAGACCGTCGAAAGAATCGGAAAGGTAGCCTACAGACTTGAGTTACCTCCTGAACTGGGAAATGTTCATCCAACTTTTCACGTGTCCAATCTCAAGAAGTGTACAGCTGATGAGAACTACTCCATACCGCTTGACGAAATTCGTGTTGGCAAAACACTGAAATTTGTTGAGAAACCAGTGGAAATCATGGAACGTGAAGTCAAGTGGCTTAAACGCAAGCGCATTCCTTTGGTCAAAGTTCGCTGGGAAGCTAAACGTGGACCTGAGTTTACTTGGGAACGCGAAGATCAAATGAAGGCGAAATATCCACATCTTTTTCCACGAGTTTCCTCTAAATAAATTTCGGGACGAAATTTCCACAAGTAGGGGAGACTGTAACAACTGTGCTTGTAATCACTTTGAACAGTTCTGTTATCAATAAAACAATGTTATTTGATCCCAATGTTTGTTTGATTTTGTTTTACATTTTTCATGTTTTGACTTTTATGTAATTTCAAACTCTACATCGCTTTCTGGAGAGTTATACGCAAACTAGTGCGTAAACGTACTCAGTTTAATGCGAGAAATACTCCGGAACATCAACATATACTCAACATACCTTAAATAACCTTTACATAACTTAGAAATAAGTTTTGAAGGCTCTGGTATGACAAAAACAAGTTAATTCGTTTACAGGGACTAAATATGACAAACTGCGAAAGTATGTCAATTTGAACTGTAACGAACATTCCGGAACTTGATCATAAGTTAAACATACCCTAAATATCCTTTACATAGCTTAGAAATATGCTTTGAGGGGTACGGTATGCTAAAATAAACTTTATGCTCATTCAGGGACTAAAAGTGTCAAAAAGTGCACACGTTTGCACTTTCGCGCATATCTTACGTTCTGAATACATCCGGACATCCAAAAATTTATGTGAGCATGACTATATTATATTTTAGTGTTCGCCTTAAGAAAAATCCATTCGTCGCGTCGTTTGGATCGTTTTTCGCGCTTATGCGCATTCCGTCGTAATTAAGCGAACATCGCGTTCGTACGACCAAACGAACCAACGTCCGACATATTTTTGAGCATGTTTCATGTCCACAATGTTTAGGCATCATTTTAGGGCCTTAAAGTTGGCTTGACGGGCCTTAGAAGTGCCGGAAATGGGCTGAATACACAACAGGGACCAAAACTGCACATCTGCCAAACTTGAAGGCTTACGGACCGTAAGCCTTACCTTACGGTCCGTAAGGAGTCTGCAGAACCTCAGAACCTTCCGAACAGCCTGTTTCCAGCTGTCGTGCACTTCCAATCACCTTTCCACCTGTTGATCTCTTGTGGTGAGTGGCCAAATGAACCACCATAAGCTTCCGACAAGTGTACGCATGAGATTAAGGCACGATAATCGACAAACGATCCTAACGGTGGACCGAATTCTATAAATACCCATCCACCCTCAACCCCAAAACCCACAAATCTGATTAGGAGAGCTCTAAGTTGGAACCTTCGTTTCATACCTGAGCTATTTTGATCTGGGTTAGCTTTCGGGGACCCTTCGTAAGTATTCTTTCGTTCTTTTCCTTATTTTTACTGCTTTTCGAGTCAGAAAGTCAAACTTTGTTTGACTTTCAGCGTTGACCAGTAATGGTCAATGCGAAGTTCGTTAGAACTTCGCAACGTGATTGTAATCACGATGGTCATAATCCCTTGGGACTATGCCTACTGATTACCACGTTGTCTAGGGTCGTAGGGTAGGCGATCTAATAAATCGCCTATACCTTCGAACCCGACCCAGTTTGGTCGATCATTAGGATCCGACCAAATACATTAGGTGACCATAGTGTAGGGAATAACCTTCCGAGGTTATACCTTATGGTCACGACGTTTAAGTAGTTGTATGATAGGTAGTTTATATGCCTTAGGTAAATTACCAGAATACCCTTTTCATACAAAATTGGTAATTTAGCATATGTAACCTAAACTTTTGTCACGTAACTGATTATGTAACATGTTTAGGCATATAATACTTGTCATAGGACTAGTTAGGCGGTCCGAACGCGTTTCACGCGCACGACGCGTTAAAGTAGCATAAGCTTCCTAAACGGGTCGTAATGGGTCGTAAACAATTATGTTAAGTTTCATTTAGCATGTAGGCTTTGTTAAACCATATCACGTGAGTTCCGACACTCATTTGGTTTACAAACCCTAATGCTACCCAGTCTCCCGATTTAGGTCCGGTTTATTAACATAGTTACCTATACTAGGTGCCGTTTGATTCCGAGATCTATAGCATTACTTGGTGGTTATATTTATACAACTGAGCAATCTCAAGTGAGTACATAGACCCCTCTTTTACTGTTTTCCAAACTGTTTTGGGGTGGAACACATGTGCCTACTTGTTACTTTCATGCTTTCCAGTTTTCACATCATATACCGACTATGTTTGTTAGTACACTATAGTACATGATTTCATTACATTTCATGCTATGTATGTCCATTGTGTGCATACTTAGTACATTGTTTTACATTACATTTCTGCTATGTATGTTGACTGATAGCATGCTAGCACATTGATTTACAAGACTTTTCTGCTTTGTATGTTAACTTAGCATACTTAGTACATTGTTTTCCTATGACATGTATACAACTGCTATGACATTTGGTTTGCACAAACGGGTCTTTATAACATTCATTAACATTTGCTACGCCGCTCGGGAGTAAGTAGTGGTACCATAGGACTTGACAAATCCCATTCCTGACATCCCGGGTTTGTTTGGATGTAAGGAATGACTGAATCCGAATACAATTCTTTTGATAACCTTGACTGAAAGGGTTATCCGACTGTCTCAAGGCTTGAATGTATGCGTTAACTTACCACATAAATGTTTGTATCAATGTATCATGCATTATTCTACAAAACATAACTTTGATTTAAACCAAGTTTTACTTCAATACTTTGTTTTGTTCAATTTTACTTATGGTTTAAGTAGTCTAAATTTTACTTACCATACATATCATTTTGGTTATACATTACTTGACTACTTTTGGACTATCAACATTTGACATGGTTTATACAAGGACTTTTGACTATTGGTTTAAACATAGACATTTGACATGGATATATGACATAGACATTTGACTTGGATATTTGACATAGACATTTTTACATGATTTACATCTTGACATGAACATTTTACATTGTTTGGTTTGGTTTGATTAAGTGATTAAGTAACGATGCGTGTGTAATATGATACAAGCATGGTGGATACGCCGCTGGTACTTCCTATATATAAGTGGTTGTATGGTATTATATATCGTAGCGTTATTTGAATCATTTCAGTTTTTATACATAGAACATTTCATACAAATAACATACTGTTCACAATACATTGTTTTACAAACAACTTATCTTATACAAACTCAGTTTACAATGGTTATTCATTTAACCATACATTATTCTCTTAATTATACATATCATCTTATCTTATCGTTTTTCAAGTGATTTACAAAACAAATCAAATTACAAGGTTCATGACTAAACATTTTCTCAAACATAAGTCATGAATCTTATTTTCACAAACCTATGTATCTCACAGGCATTTTTATGCTGACGTACCTACTTTCACATGTGTTTTCAGGTGCTTTTCCATAGGATGTTGATCAGGACACTAGGGCGGACCTGTGCCTTAGAGACTAAAAACGATGATAGACTTTGTTTAATTATGTTATAAACTCTGTATTTCCTGCTTTCTGGAAGGTTATACGCGCATCGATGCGTAAATATAACCAGTTTAATGCAACAAACACTCCAGAAAAGTGACATAGTGTTAGCACACCTTAAATAACCTTTACATAACATAGAAATAAGTTTTGGAGGCTTTGGTATGGCAAAATCAAGTTAATTCGCTTATAGGGACTAAATTTGACAAACTGCGAAAGTATGCCAATTTGAACTGTAACAGACACTCCTGAACATGACCATAAGTTAAACATACCATAAATAACCTTTACATAGCTTAGAAATAGGCTTTGAAGGGTTCGGTGTGCTAAAATAAACTTGTGGGTCATTTAGGGACTAAAAGCGTCAAAAAGTGCATAAGTTTGCATCTTCGCGCATAACTTACATTCTGAATACATCCAGACATCCAAAAATTTATGTAAGCACTAAAATATTTTATTTTAATGTTTGGCATAAGAAAATCCATTGGTCGTGTAATTTGGATCATTTTTGCGTCCGTTACGACTTCCGTCGTAATTAACCGAACAACGCAATCGTACGGCCAAACAAACCGACATCCAAGATATTTTTGAGCACATCTTCAGTTCCCTATACTTTAACTTCATTTTAGAGCTTTGAAATGGGGTTAACGGGGCTCAAACGTGTCGAAAATGCATCGAAAACCAAGTTTGGAGCTGCAGGGACCAAAACTGTCAATTCTGCAAAGTTGATGGCTTAGGGACCGTAAGCCATCACCCTTACGGTCCGTAAGGCATCCCCAGATCAGCAGATTCAGTTTAAACAGCTGTTAACAGCTGTTACCCACTCCTAATCCCTTTTGCACTTGCCTCTTCCTGATAATGGGGGGGGCAATTTGAGTTACCTTAGTGTTGCAACAAGTGAAGGGACAAGATCAAAGCACGGTATTCGAGGAACGATCCTAACGGTGGTCCAAATCCTATAAATACCCAACCCATTCACTTGTAAAACCCACTTGAATTCTGAGTTTTTCTCTAAGTGGTTGTGGTTACACACTTCCTACCTGAGATTACTTGGAAGATCAAACTTGCGGGGACCCTTTGTAAGTGTTCTTTCGTTCTTTTCATTCGTTTTAGCGTTAAAGTCAAACTTTGTTTGATTTTCTGCATTGACCAGTTTATGGTCAATGCGAAGTTCGTTTGAACTTCCTAACGTGAGCGTAATCACGATGGTTATAGTCCCTAGTGGCTATACCTACTGATTACCACGTTATCTAGGCTTAGTGACGAGTCGTAGTTTCGGCCAAAATACGTATTCTTGCGTATTTTCTAACCAAACTACTCTTAGGTATCAAACCATTTGTTTTGATACCAAACCTGTTTTCTAAACTTAGTTAAGCATGTTTTAACATGCTTAGCTCGTCACTTTTAAGTTTAGTGCTTATATAGGGTCGTAAGGTAAGCGATCTAAACAATCGCTTATACTTTCGAACCCGACCCGTTTGGTCGATCATTAGGATCCGACCAAACACTTTAGGAGACCATAGTATATAGGGAAAAATCTTCCGAGGTTATACCTTATGGTCGCTTCGTTAAGTAGTTGTATGATAGGTAGTTTATATGCCTTAGGTAAATTACCAAAATGCCCTTTTTACGCCAAAATTCATTTTAAGCATATGTAACATAACTTTTAACATCTAAACTGATTTGGAAACAATATTAGACATGTTAAGGCATATTTTACTTGTCATAGGACTAGTTAGGCGTTCCGAACGTGTTTTACGCGAACGACGCGTTAAAGTAGCATAAGTTACCTAAACGGGTCGTAATGGGTCGTAAGCACTTAGGTTAGGTTTCATTTTAGTATGTGGGCTTTGTTAAACCATATTACATGAGTTCCCATACTCATTTGGTTTACGAGCCCTCATTCTATCCGATCCTCCGATTTAGGTCCGGTTTATTAATGTAGTTACCTATATTAGGTACCGTTTGATTCTGTGATCTTCTAGCATTGCTTGGTGGTTATCCTAGGACTATTGAGCAATCTCAAGTGAGTACATAGACCCCTCTTTTACTGTTTTCCAAACATTTTGGGGTGAAACACATGTGCCTACTTGTTACTTTCGCGCCTTTCATGTTTTCATATCATATGCTTGTTATGTTCATTAGTACATTTATAGTACATGATTTCATTATGTTTATGCTATGTATGTCCATTGTGTGCATACTTAGTACATTGTTTTACAATACATTTCACATCACATGCTATGTATGTTCATTTGTTGCATACTTAGTACATTTGTTATTTATCACATGCGTACATTTTGGTATGACATTTGGTTTGTTTAAATGGGACAATATACATTCATTAACATTGATCACGCCATTCGTTAGTAGGTAGTGGTACCATAGAAATTGACAACTCCCGTTCCTGACATCCTAGGTATGTTTGGATGGAAGGAATGACCGAATTCGATAAACATAACACAGATAGACCTTTAAATTCGTTTAGGGGTTTATCGCCACAGTCACAAGGCTTGGATGTATGCATTTTCACAAATACCGCATAGATGTTTATATCAGTATAGCATGCATTTGTTCCACAAAACAGAACTTTGATTTAAACCATGTTTTACTTCAATACCTTGTTTTGTGCATTTTACATATGGTTTAGTTGATATATTTCACTTACCATACATGATATTTTGGATACACATTACATGATTTGCATTATACATAAACATTTTGACATTGACATACACAATTCATGATTTACATTAGACATAAACATTTTGACATTGATATACACAATTCATGATTTACATTAGACATAAACATTTTGACATTGATATACACAATTCATGATTTACATTAGACATAGACATTAGACATGGTTTTCACACAAACATTTTGACATTTGATTATTCATAATTACTTTGGTGGTTTGGTTTGAGTAAGTGATTTAAGTAACGAGGCGTGAGAAATATGATACAAGCATGGTGGATATGTCGCTGGTACTTCCTATATATAAGTGCTTGTATGGTATTACATATCGTAGCGTTATTTAAACCATTTCAATTTAGACATATAACATTTTATACAAATAACATACTCTTCATAATACATTGTTTTACAAACAACTTATCTTATACAAACTCATTTTACTTGGTTATTCATTTAACCATGTATTATTCTTTTATACATATATATCATTTGGTTTATTTATCACTTTTCAAATGATTTACAAGACAAAGCAAATTACAAGGTTCATGACTAAACATTTTCTTAAACATAGGTCATGAATTCTATTTTCACAAAACCTATGTATCTCACAGGAATTTTTATGCTGACGTACCTATTTTCACATGTGTTTCAGGACATGATGCATAGGATTTATCAAGATACACTTAGGCGGACTTGGGCCTTAGCGACAATAAAAGATGCAAGACTGGTTATTTATGTTATGTTTCTTTGATTGTTAAGACATTGTAACACTTTTAATCAATAAAACAATATTCAAATTTCCATGTGTTATGAAACAATGATTCTGTTACAACACTCCCCGACGTTTCCGCCACGTTTTGTTGTTTTACGTGGGCGGGGTGTGACAGAAGTGTCAATCACCACTCTATTGGGCTGAAGTCGGCGAGAAGCATTTGACCAGACCCGAACTTATCCAGGAGACTACGGACAAAGTCATCCAGATTAAGAATAGGTTGAAGGCTGTCGCGGATCGACAGAAGAGGTATGCAGATAACCGAAGAAAACCGCTGGAGTTTCAGGTCGGTGATAGAGTCATGTTGAAGGTGTCGCCATGGAGGGGCGTTGTGAGGTTTGGAAAAGGGGGAAAGTTGAGCCCGCGTTATATAGGTCCCTTCGAAATCGCATCTCGAGTTGGACCAGTCGCGTATAGGCTCAAGCTGTCGCAGGAATTGAGTGGAGTTCATAATTTATTTCATGTCTCCAACCTGAAAAAGTGTATGTCCGATGACACACTAATTATACCCCTGGAGAGGTTCATGTGGACGATAAACTGAGGTTTATCGAGGAACCAGTGGAGGTTCTAGATTGGAAAACCCAGAAACTCAGGAGGAGTAGGATTAAGTTGGTCAAGGTCCACTGGGATTCTAAGCGTGGACCTGAGTTCACCTGGGAGCGACAGGACCAAATGCAACAGAAATATCCTCATCTCTTCCCACCGAGTGCGAAAACGAAACCTGTGAATAGATATTCGGGGATGAAATTCCCTAAACAGGGGGAGACTGTGACACCCGGCTTTTCAGGCCGTACCGTACGATAGTAATATGTGTAGTGAACATGTAAAATGCCTGTTTATGACTGATTGTGATATTTATATATGATATTTGATGTGTTGGTAAATTCAGATGTTTATAAAAATTACGTTGGCAACGATAAAACAAACGCTTATCGCGTAACGATTAAAATGCGAAACGAATGTCGGTGACCACCCGATCAGTGTTAAAATCCTAAAAATAGTCTGTTATGATTATAATAGTAATTTTAATCATATTCGTGAGGAAAAATAAATTAAAACGCTAAGAAACTCTATTTTTCGAGTTTGAGACAGCGCGAATTAGACAAAGCCAGTCAAGGCAACTGGTAATTATTTCAGTAATAATTTTAAGTGATTATGTTTATAGAATGATAAAAAAAAATTAAAACACACTAAAACGCAATGTTCTCAGACCCGAACCGGACCGGCCGGTCCTACCGGTCGGGTCGGGTCGGGTCGGGATCCGCTACTTACGCCGGGCCGGTTAACCCCAACAAATCGTTTCTGCAGTTGGCCGGTGGCCGGCGGTTTGGCCGGAAACTGGTGAAAGGTCGGACCAGTTCCATTAAACATAAGTATATTTTTTTCCTTTTCACAACCTTAACAACTCTCATATTCCAGCAAGCACGACAAACTTGAAGCTTTGCCTTCCTGCGAGCTTAATTTAAAAACTTGAAAATGCAATTAGAAGAAATCGTCATGGGGATGGGTGGAAGTTTTTTGAGATTTGAAGGTACATGCCAGAATATGTTGCCGGATGTTCAAAGAGAGAGATGAGAGAATTTGAAAATCTAATTCTTTTCACTTTACGTGTATATTTCACCAAAAAGTTTTTTGCTTTTTTGTAGGTTTGCATGTATTCTTTTAATATATATTTGGTTCATCATTATTTTTAATGAGAAAGTAAAGAAAATTGCTAGGAAAGGCTAGTAATTAGGGATGAGCAAAGGGTATAAAATACCGTCCCGATCCCGATCCCGAAACCCCGATCCGTTTTCGGTACCGGAAACGGTATCCACTTTTGTGATTTTTCGGTATCGGTACGGTATCGGTAAAATACCGACTTTTACCCTTAAAATACCGATACCGTACCGATACCATCCCGAACCGACGTATTTCGGTACCGGTATCGGTACCAAGTTTACACAAAATTCGGGATCGGGACGGTATTGGGATGGTATCGGTATTTGCTCATCCCTACTAGTAATAGGGTGGTAATTATTAACCTTGTAAGTTTCAATTGTATGTTGGAACTCTCAGTTTTAACTTATTATATTTAATATTGGAACTCTCAATTTTAACTTAATATATATTTTTATATTTTATATATTTATATTTTATTTAATTTATGACATAATCCGGGTCTTAAATCCGGTCGAACCGGTCGGACCAGTCCGACTTTTGACCCCATAAGGCGACCGGGTCGACCTCTGGTCCGGATCTGAAAACATTGCTAAAACGGGAATAAAACGCAAGATAAAATACCTGGTAATCAGTAAAATACTTGTTTTTAACCTAAATTTACATATAAAGGTGTATGTATATATATATTATGTGAGAGGAGATGAATGTGGCGGCACCAAGGGCTGCCCAAATGTCCTTGTTTCTTGCAAAGTGGACACTTGTCCATTCTAGATAATGTTGAGTGATGATTAAGGCATGCTCATGTCTCTATACAATCTTCACATTCCAAGAACATAATTCAAAACTCACACTCTCTCTCTTCCTCTTAATTACTCACGGCCGAACACCCCTTACCACACCAACATTTCATTTTCAAATTTGAATCTTGAAGAATCATGACAATTACATGGTGATTTCAAGCTTGTAAGGAAGTTTGGAGGTGATTTCAAGAAGGTTAAAGCAAGACTAAGGCCTCATATCACCATCTTTATCAAAAACCCACTAAGAATCTTGAAGGTATAACTTATTTTCTTTAAATATTGTTATTGATTCATAGTGATAAAGAAGATAGTGAAAGTTTCTCTTGATTCTTGAATCTAAACATTAACTTGAAAACTACAATGAATGAGATTTAAAAAAAATGGGTGTGTGCATGTATGTATATGTGGCCGAATGTGTGTATGTATGTGTATAAGTTGTATTTTGAATTTTGATGAAAGAGTTCTTAATTAATTGATTTCTTGAAAATATGAAGCATGAAGGAATTTCTAGTTATAATACAAGAATGTTCTAAAGGTGATTAGAGATTTGAAAGTGATATATTGAAAAGTAAACTTTTGGAAGTATGTGTGTATATATTTCGTATATATGTATGGACGCATGTAAAAGTTGTTATACAATCTCAAACATGAAAGACGTAGGCATGAAATGATCATATGATAACGATTTCATAAAAATCAGATTTAATCAGGTTATAAACACTAAAATAAAGTTATTTGAAAGTGTTTAGTGACATATAACTTTTTCATGAAGTTTACTAGCCTTGCATGTTGTACTTGGTACTTTAAAAGTTGTAAAATACGTGAAATCGCATGATTTATGTGACTTACACAAAAACTGCACTAATCTGATCATAACCACTATTTTAATCAGTAAATAACATGTATTGTGTTAAAATATCAAGTCATTTCGAGTTGGGATGATTATGTTTGGAGGAGAAATTGGGATGGTACGGTGTTTCCGAGGAGAAACAGACCGTAAAGTTGGAACGAATGCTGCCTGGTCTCAAGGGAGGGGATTTCAGGGGATTCGTACAACTTCGTATATTAAATTGTCATATTAGTAGGATATATATATTGTACATGAGGCAGACATCATATTTGGTCTCAAAGTGGACCCTGCGCCCATGATGTTGTTTAATCGATTAAGTAAATGTACGCGAGGAATTGTTGGTAGATCTATCGGGTTGACAACCCCGTCGTGACCGGTCGCCCCGTGTCAAGTCAAACGACGAATTTATATTCTGGTTATTGTCTAGCAATGATTATCCCTGCATGGTAAATATATAGTTCGTATTGTCTAGCTAACGTACGAGTCTGAAAATTGACGCTATGAATTTAATATACAAAACTTGGGTAGGGGCCTTAATGTCAGGGTTTTAAAGTTACGACGGATGACTCATGGATTTTATTAAGGAAGTAAAACGGACTTTCTAAAACTTATATGGATGTTTTGAAATAAACACATAATCAGAAAGTTTTCCTTTGGAATGAATTGTTTGAATGTGAATATGTGAACTCACCTTCCTTTGTGTTGACACTTGATTTTAAACGTGTTCTACAGGTACTTGAGTTCGGCTTCGGGAATCATGGCGTATCTTGTGTTTGATGATGCATGTTGTGTTACTTAAAAATGTTGGACTACTTTTAAACTTTCTGGGACGTTTTTAATAAGATCCGCGAGGATCAAGACAACTTAACTTATGTGGTTGTGTCATGGTTTTTAAAATGTAATGTTTAAATACTTTATGTTTTAAAGTAAGTCAATATGTCCAACAAATAAGTGCATCGTTCAACAAGATATAAATGGGACCAACTTCCATCACCACCACGTTTAGTATTCCGCTGCAACGTATTTTGGGGTGTGACATGTGGAGTCTTCTTCGGATAGAAACAAAAAAAAGTATATGCCAAGCAAGGCTCTAAATCGAGCAACGAACATGAGAAAACCACCGCAACAAAGAAAGTCAAGACATTCGTTGCCATGACTAAAACAGGAGACAAACGCTACCTGGGAAAACTAGGGCTGTAAACGAGCCGAGTCGAGCCGAGCTAGACCCAGCTCGAGCTCGGCTCGAACTCGATTCGAGTTGGCTCGGCTCGAGCTCGAATTTCAAATCGAGCTAAGATTTGAGGCTCGAGCTCGACTCGACTAGAATTCAAGCTAGCTCGGCTCGGCTCGATCTAGCTCGAACTATGAAAAAAACATAAAATTTACTACATAAAAAGCCCGTAAAAATGAATTTCTTCATAGACTAAGGGCCATAATTGGCATTTAGTTTAACCATATGGCTAAATATACAAGTATAAATAGTTAATTCACTTTGTACATTGTCTTTACCTTCTTTTATAGGTGAGATACTCCCTTAGTTTTCGTTTTCTAAGCGATGTGGGACAAAAAAATGAAAGATGTAAACCTTATCGAGCCAGCTCACGAGCCGAGCCAGGCCAAGCTCGAGCTCGGCTTGTTTAGAAACTGAGCCAAGCCGAGCTGGCTCGTTTACAACCGAGCCAATTTCGAGCCGAGCTTTCTTCGAGCTTTTTTCCAGCGAGTTTCGAGCGAGCTGCGAGCCACGAGTTATTTGAACACTCCTAGGGAAAACTACCAAAGTGTGGTAGGGCTGAGATTATCATCACACGGGTTCGTGCAGGACCCATAGGTGCAATAATTGTGGCAAGACCGGGCATATCAAGGAGGCATGCTGGTCTGGTACGTGGCATGAGAATGGAATTCAGGGCAAGGGTTGCTACAGATATGGCGACAAAGGACACTATCGGAAGGACTGCCCGAAGAAAAATCAAGCTCGTGGGAGTATTTTCACGATGGGAGAACGCAAGGCACGTTAGGACCTGAACGTAGTTACGGGTACGTTCCCTATGAACCAACACCTTGCATCTGTTTGATACTAACGCCAACTTTAGTGGTTACATCTATAGAATTTGAGTAAACACTTGGCCTAGTTTCAAGTAATCTAGACACCCCATATTCTATAGAGTTGGCAAATGGAAAATTTGTCGAGGTGGATAAAGTTATTAAGGGTTGTACATGTGACACCCGACTTTTCAGGCCGTACCGTATAATTGTAACACGTGTTGTGAATAGGTAACAGGGCTGTATTTGACTGGTTATGATGTTTATGTGTGGAATTTAATGATTTGGTAAATTTAAACCTTGATAAAAATTATGTTGGCAACGATAAGATAAACGCTTATCGCGTAAGGATTAAAATGCGAAACGAACGTCGGTGACCACCCGATCAGTGTTAAAATCCTAAAAAATAGTCTGTTATGATTAGAATAATAATTTTAATCATATTTGTGAGGAAAAATAAATTAAAACGCTAAGAAACTCTATTTTTCAAGTTTGAGCGCGTACCGCGCGATACTGCGTGAATTAAACAAAATACTGTCAACGCAGCCAGTCGAGGCAACTGGTAATTATTTCAGTAATAATTTTGAGTGATTATTTTTATAGAATGGTAAAAATAATTTAAAATGCACTAAAACGGGATTAAAACGCTAGATAAAATACTCGGGATCCAGTAAAATACCTGTTTTAACACAAATTTACATATATATATATATATATGTATGTATGTATAGAATTATGTGTGTATATAGGAGAGAGAAAGAAAGGTTGCGGCTAGGGGGATGCCCACCTCCTCTTGGAATTATGAGAATGTGCCATGTGGTTCTTGTGTCATGAACCCAATCATCATAACCCCTTAAACACTCCATTTCAAGAATTTAGAAGATCAAATCACTCTCTCTCTCTTCCCTTCTTGAACCTCACGGCCAAACACCCCTTCACACATACACATTCAAAAATTTCAAACCTTTTCATGAAGATTCAAGGGTTTTTCAAGATGATTTCAAGCTAATATGGATGTTTGGAAGTGATTTCAAGCAAGATTCAGGCAAGAACAAGCCTCATATCACCATCTTTTCTCGAAAAACCACTTAGAAACCTTAAAGGTATAAACTTATATTTTTAAAAATCACATTCTTGATTTTTAGTAATGATGGAGATGTTAGATGGTTTCTCTTGAACTTGGAATGAATCACAAACTTGTAACAAACAATGAATGAGATTTTAATCAAAGTAAAAATGAGTGTGTATATGTGTGTGTATAGCAGAAAGTTGTAAGTGTGTGTGTATTTAGTTGTGTTTTGATTTCTTGTTGAATGATTCTTGATTGATTTGAGTTGATTCTTGAAAGATGGGTTCATGCATGGTTTAAAAAGATGTCATAAAAGAAGGTTCTAAAAGGGGTCATGTGATTGAAGATGAATATGATGAAAAGTGAACTTTTGAAAGTTCATGTGTGTGTGTGTGTCGTATATGTATATGTATATACGTATGCATATACAAAGTTTTGTCACATGTAAGTAAGTGAAGGAATGTTTGCATTTATGTGAAAATGATTTGGTGATAATGAAATGGATATGTTTTGATTTCTATGAACATGACATAAATATGGTCTTTGATGCATTTAAGATCATGTTGGATGATGATGTTATGATATGGGTATACTAGATGCATGTACTTAGACATGCATGATGATATATGTTTATAAAAAGGTGATTTGAGTATGATTTAGTAAAAATCAGATTTAATCAGATTATAAACACTAAAATAAAGTTATGTTAAAGTGTTTAGTGACATATAACTTTGTCATAATATTTGCTAGCTTTGCATGTTGTACTTGCTGCATTAAAAGTGGTAAAATACGTGAAATCGCATGATTTATGTGACTTACACAAAAAAAACTGCACTAATCTGATTATGACCACTATTTCAATCAGTAAATAACATGTATTGTGTTAAAATATCATGTTGTTTCGAGTTAGGATGATTATAGTAACGTTTAACGCAAAACTATGCGTTAAAACGGTCAAAAATCAGCTTTTCGAGTGATTTTTATAAAACTGATTTAGATCGGTAAGTAAACTGATATTTTTTAGTTTAAAAATAAGTATTTTAACTAATTTTAAGTTTACTTGGTGTTTGGTTGGTCATACGTGACTTCCGACGCCCGAAACCGTTACCGAATCGCCAAAATACACATTTTTCAATATACACTATATGGGTAAAATTTTGGGTGAACCTTATGTGTTAAAATTTGTTATGTGATTTAAACATGAGAATGTGAAAATATGTTAAGTTTTAACATGATTTTAAAGATTTGGATTATGCATGTATATTTGTGCGTTTTGTGCGGTAGAAACGGTAAAAATCGCGTTAAAAGTGTAACTTGTTTGTCGAGCATGAAATTTGATACATATGAGATATTTTATGTATATTTGCTTTAAAAATGACAAATTAGATAAGTTAACAAGATTTCGTGTGTTTCGATGATAATTTATGTGAACGTTTATGTATATATATATTACGACGCGTAAATCGTAGATATATTGCGTATAAACGGGAGTGTTAACGGATTTACATAATAATGGTCACCAATAAAATCGTTCAAGTCGCAAAATCATAAATATATATATATATGGACTCATATATATATTAGCGTGCCAACATAATAAAAAACAATAACTTTTCGAGAAAATCTCAAAGTTATGTGATAATTCTAAGAACACAGAGAAACTTAGGATTTTTGTGTTACGAATATTGATTTAAAAACGTTCCTATATATATATATATATATATATATATATATATAATAGGACGTGTAGAAATCAATCTATGGGATTGCGCTATTTAAAATACGCACCTAAAGGTGAGTGTCACTAAACCCCTCTTTTTACTGCTTTGTATATATTTTGGGGGTAGAACACGCCAATAAAAGGGTTTAATAATGTTTTTGGATTAAAACATACCTTTTTATACAAATATATATATATATATTTTCGTTGAAAATATATGGTGTTTGATAAATCATACGTTTCGAGTTAAAACGTTTTGATGAATGAATGTTTGGAGGACATTGGGATGATACGGTGTTTCCGAGGAGAAACAGACCATAAAGTTGGGACGGATGTCGGCCTGGTTGTCACACCCCAACCGCGTAAAACAACAAACCGCGGCGGAAACGTCGGGGAGTCGAGCAACAGAATTATTGTTTCACAACCATGGTAATTAAAGTTTTGTTTTATTATTAAACAAAGGGGTTACATTGTCTTAAAACAACTGAAACAAAGAGTACATAACATAATTAAACTAGTCTAGCTTCATTTTATGTCACTAAGGCACAGGTCTGCCTAAGTGTATCTTGATCATTCCTATGCACCAGCTCCTGAAAACACATGTGAAAATAGGTACGTCAGCATAAAAATGTCAGTGAGATACATAGGTTTATTGATTTAGGATTCATGACTTGTAAGTTTAAAGAAATGTTTACAAAAGTTGGTCATGAATCTTATTAAAAGGTTTTCTTTTATAAATCATATGAAAATCGATAAGTAATTAGATGATATATAAAAGAAAGATGTGTGGTTAAATGAATAACCAAGTAAAAAGAATTTGTATAAAATAAGTTGTTTGTAAAACAATGTTGTTGAGAAGATATGTTATTTGTGTAAAATGTAATGTGTCTTAATTGAAATGATTTAAGTAACGCTACGATATGTAATATCATAAAAGCACTTATATATAGGAAGTACCAGCGGCGTATCCACCATGCTTTTATCCTATTACACGCGCCTCATTATTTAAATCACTTACCCAAACAAACCACCCAATTGTCTTGTTTAAACAATGTCAAAATGTTCATGTGTATACAATGTCAAATGCATAACCAAATGTTATGTATGGAAAATAAAAGTATCTACTCAAACCATATGTAAAATGTACAAAACAATGTAATTGAATAAATCAAAGTTTAAATCAAAAGTTATGTTTTGTAAAATCAATGCTTTGTTGATACAAACATCTATGCGGTATTGTTAAAACGCATACATTCAAGCCTTGCGACTGTGGCGACAAACCCTTAAACAAATTAAAGGTTTATCTAAATTATGTATATCGGATTTAGTCATTCCTTCCACCCAAACAAACCTAGGATTTCAGGAAGGGGAGTTGTCAGTTCCTATGGTACCACTACTTACTACCGAGCGGTGTGATCAATGTTAATGAACGTATTTTTGTCCCGTCAAACAAACCAAACGTAAGCATGTTTATGTGTAAACAATGTACTAAGTATGCAAAAATGAACATACATAGCATGAATATGATGTAAATCAATGTGTTTGTGAAATCAATGTACTAGCATGTTAATAAAACATACATAGCAAAAACATGGATGAAATCATGTACTATACATGTACTATACAAACATGTCACACCCCGACCACGTGAGACAACGAAACATGGCGGAAACGCCGGGGAGTGTTGTAACAGAATTAATTGTTTCACAACCATGGAAATTAAAGTTTCGTTTTATTAATCAAATAAGAGAGTTACATTGTTTTTTTTACAAGAAACAAAGAGTA
Source organism: Helianthus tuberosus (assembly GCA_030545235.1). Taxonomy (NCBI): domain Eukaryota; kingdom Viridiplantae; phylum Streptophyta; class Magnoliopsida; order Asterales; family Asteraceae; genus Helianthus; species Helianthus tuberosus. The sequence goes on from CM060351.1 coordinate 111,021,983, forward strand.
CATAACGAAAATTAACTAGTTTTTGTCTCGTTTTTAAGTCACTAAGGCACAGGTCCGCCTAAGTATGTCTCGATAAGTCCTATGCATCAACTCCTGAAAACACATGTGAAAATAGGTACGTCAGCATAAAAATGCCTATGAGATACATAGGTTTTGTGAAAATAGGATTCATGACTTGTAAGTTTAAGAAAATGTTTAATAAAGTTTAGTCATGAACCTTGTAAATTGATTTGTTTTGTAAATCGTTTGAAAAACAAAAAGATCAGATGATATGTATAAATAAATGTAAGGTTAAATGAATAACCATGTAAGATGAGTTTGTTTGTAAAACAATGTCTTGTGAAAAGTATGTTATTTGTATAAAATGTTATATGTCTAAAATTGAAATGATTCAAATAACGCTACGATATGTAATACCATACAAGCACTTATATATAGGAAGTACCAGCGGCGTATCCACCATGCTTGTATCATATTACACACGCCTCGTTACTCAAATCACTTACCCAAACCAAACCACCAAGATGTAATGTTTAACAATTGTAGAAATGTTTATGTATAGTCCAATGTCTATTGTCAAATGTAAATCATGTCAACAGATACGAACGGTTCACACGGTTCAACAGTTACAAACAGTTCATATAATCAAATGGTTACGACGGTTCACATAGTCAAATGGTTACAACGGTTCAAAATGTAATATAATGTGTTCATATGCTGGATGAGCATATGCAACAGAAATGCAATATAAAACAATGTCTAGTGTGCTAAGTAAACATACATAGCAGAAATGTAAAGTAATGTACTAAGTATGCACTAAATGGACATACATAACATGAAATGTAATGTATAACGATGTACTAAGTATGCATACAATGGACATACATAGCATGAAATGTAATGTAATGTAAAGCAATGTACTAAGTATGCGCACAATGGACATACATAGCATGAAATGTAATGTAAAACAATGTACTAAGTATGCACACAATGGACATACATAGCATGAAATGTAATGTAAAGCAATGTACTAAGTATGCGCACAATGGACATACATAGCATGAAATGCAATGTAAAACAATGTACTAAGTATGCACACAATGGACATACATAGCATGAAATGTAATGTAAAACGATGTACTAAGTATGCACACAATGGACATACATAGCATGAAATGTGATATGAAAACATGGAAACATGAAAGTAACAAGTAGGCACATGTGTTTCACCCCAAAACAGTTTGAAAACGGTAAAAGAGGGGTCTATGTACTCACTTGAGATTGCCTAGAAGTCCTTGAGTAACAACCAAGCAATGCTAGAGATCACGGAAAATCAACGGCACCTTAATATAGGTAACTATGTTAATAAACCGGACCTAAATCGGAGGATCGGATAGAATGAGGGTTCGTAAACCAAGCGAGTATGGAAACTCATGTAGCATGGTTTAACAAAGCCTTCATTCTAAAATGAAACCTAACCTAAGTGCTTACGACCCATTACGACCCGTTTAGGTAGCTTATGCTACTTTAACGCGTCGTTCGCCTAAAACGCGTTCGGAACGCCTAACTAGCCCTATGATAAGTAAAATATGACTTAACATGTCTAATATAGTTGCCAAATCAGTTTAGATATAAAAAGTTATGTTACATATGTTTAATATGAATTTTGGCGTAAAAAGGGCATTTTGGTCATTTACCTAAGGCATATAAACTACCTATCATACAACTAACTAAACGCCGTGACCATAAGGTATAACCTCGGAAGGTTATTCCCTAAACAACTATGGTCACCTAATGTGTTTGGTCGGATCCTAATGATCGACCAAACGGGTCGGGTTCGAAAGTATAAGCGATTGATTAGATCGCTTACCCTTACGACCCTAGACAAGCACAAAACTAAAAGTGACGAGCTAAGCATGTTAAAACATGCTTAACTAAGTTAGAAAACAAGTTTGGTATCAAAACAAACGGTTTTGATACCTATAAGTAGTTTGGTTACAAAGTACGCAATAACACGCATTTTGGCCGAAACTACGACTCGTCACTGAGCCTAGATAACGTGGAAATCAGTAGGTACAGTCACAAGGGACTATAACCATCGTGATTACGCTCACGTTATGAAGTTCAAACGAACTTCGCATTAACCATAAACTAGTCAATGCAGAAAGTCAAACAAAGTTTGACTTTAACGCTAAAACGAATGAAAAGAACGAAAGAACACTTACAAAAGGTCCAAGAACGGGAGGTTTGAATCCGAATACTCTCAGGTATGAAGTGTTTAACACAACAACTTAGAGAGCAAATTCAGATTTCAAAGGTGTGGGTTTATGGGGTTGAAAGGGTTGGGTATTTATAGGATTTGGACCACCGTTAGGATCGTTCCTCGAATACCGTGCTTTGATCTTGTCCCTACACTTGTTGCAACCCTTGGTACCCAAATTTGGCCCCCCATGATCAGGTAATGACAAGTGGCATTGGCCTTTGGAGTGTTTAGCAGCTGTTAACAACTGATTAAACAACTTTTGCTGATCTGAAAGGGCCTCGCGTGATGCCTAGGGGGCTAGGTGTCACGCCTAGGTCCTTCTGATCAGCAAACAGTTTCCAAAGTTTCCATTTCAGTTCCCGTTGTGTATTAAGGCCATTTCCGACATGTTTAAGGCTCGTTAAGTCAACTTTAAGGCTCTAAAATGATGCCTAAACATTGTGGACATGAAACATGCTCAAAAATATCCCGGATGTCGGTTCGTTTGGTCGTACGATCGCGATGTTCGCTTAATTACGACGACATGCGCATAAGCGCGAAAAACGATCCAAATTGCGTGATGAATGGATTTTTCTCATGCCAAACACTAAAATAAAATATTTTAGTGCTTACATAAATTTTTGGATGTCCGGATGTATTCAGAACGTAAGTTATGCGCGAAAGTGCAAACTTGTGCTCTTTTTGACGCTTTTAGTCCCTGAATGAGCCAAAAGTTTATTTTAGCACACCGAACCCCTCAAAGCCTATTTCTAAGCTATGTAAAGGATATTTAGGGTATGTTTAACTTATGTTCATGTTCTGGAATGTCTGTTACAGTTCAAATTGGCATACTTTCGCAGTTTGTCAAATTTAGTCCCTGTAAGCGAATTAACTTGATTTCGGCATACCAAACCATCCAAAACTTATTTCTAAGTTATGTAAAGGTTAGTTAAGGTATGTTAAGCCTATTTCACTATTCTGTAGTGTTCGTTGCATTAAACTGGTTATATTTACGCATCAGTGCGCGTATAACCTTCTAGAAAGCGATTTAGAGCCCGAAATCGAACAAGAATTGATATGTGCAAATGATACACATATTTGTACAAATCTCAAGTATGAAATACAATATTTCATTGGTTTGGTATTTGTTTGATGGTCACGGAGGCACAGTTTTCACAGTCTCCCCTACTTTAGGAAATTTCGTCCCGCAATTTATTTGTAGGAGCATGTCTGTGACTTTGTGTTAAATAACCATCAAGGATAAGGCAAAATCCTGATATTCCTCTTTAACGGACATTTTTCAGAAACGAAAAATGCACGGAATGAGTCATTTTCCTTAATGGGTATCCTTCAGAAACGAAAATGCACGGAATGAGTCATTTTCCTTAATGGGTATTCTTCAGAAACGAAAATGCACGGAATGAGTCATTTTCCTTAATGGGTATTCTTCAGAAATGAAAATGAACGGAATGAGTCATTTTCCACAATTTCTTCAGAAACGAAAATGAACGGAATGAGTCATTTTCCACAATTCCTTCAGAAACGAAAATGCACGGAATGAGTCATTTTCCACAATTTCCTTAGAAACGAAAATGCATGGAATGAGTCATTTTCCTTAATGGGTATTCTTCAGAAATGAAAATGAACGGAATGAGTCATTTTCTACAATTCCTTCAGAAACGAAAATGAACGGAATGAGTCATTTTCCACAATTTCTTCAGAAACGAAAATGAACGGAATGAGTCATTTTCCACAATTTCTTCAGAAACGAAAATGAACGGAATGAGTCATTTTCCACAATTTCTTCAGAAAAGAAAATGAACGGAATGAGTCATTTTCCACAATCTCTTCAGAAACGAAAATGAACGGAATGAGTCATTTTCCACAATTTATTTAGAAACGAAAATGCACTGAGTCAACTCTAGACACACGACCAAACTTGCTGTGGTTTCTGTGCACTAAATTCCATAATTATGTATGCATCCATAATTACGCAATTCCTTGCACAGTCCGCACAATTTGTTTTGTAATGTGAAGGGGAAGAAAAATTAAACCTGTGATGAGTGTGACTAGACTATCATAGGGTCCCTTTAATTAGATCGACAAATGATCTCTTTTAATTAGACCACCAAGGAGTCTCTTCAGCTATTGCATCACATGATATTCCTAACCAGATTTTTGGATCAATCTGTTTAACTAGACCACTCAAGGGGTCTAATTATGGAATAGTACAATATAATCCAAGGGTCTTTACTATTATGTAAAAGCCCATTGAGGATTTAATATAGTACCTTTGGATATCCTACTATGAATCCCTTATATGAAGATATGGAAGATTCTACGAGGATTTGGATAACAAAACTTGGATTACACAAAAACATAAAAGGGAACACATAAGCACATAATCACATAGTTGTTTAACTTGGTTATTAATTTGTTATTAACTTGTCATCGATTGAAAATGGATATGGAAACCAGTCGATGGACTTCAATGTCCTCTAGGATCTATCTGAAAAGATAGGAAGATCTCCCAAAAATTCGATTTTTGTTTTCAAAGCAACGTAATATTCGAATTAAGGAACACAACAATTTTAGGATTTACGGAAATACCCTTAGGTACCCTATTAAGGATTTATAGTGGTACTTTGGGTATTCGTCCAGTGTTGTAACTTGCGCCTTGTACTTCATTTTCCTTAGAAGAAACGGGTACTTAGGAATTTCGTGGAAACGCAAGATATCATAAAATAGAAAAATTTTGGTGGGTAGTTTGCTTTTCAAGGAATACGATTCCTTGATTGTCGGTATTGTAGGGGATATGTTGTTTATACATATAACCACATAAATACATTGCAATGTAAATAAAAGATTTATTTATAAACAATGATAACAACTGTTTCATGGACTTTGACAACAAAAGAAAATAATACATAAGACGTGATTATTTCTAAAGGGTGTTGTCTTCTAGTCGGTCAGATGCTCATCCCTGTGCTGGATTTGCATTAGCAAGCTTTGGGCAATTTCTTCGGAAATGACCCATCTCGCCACAATTGTAGCAAGAACCTGGTGGAAAGCGAGCTTGAGCAGGATTGTTGTCAGCTTGATTTGGTGCAACTGCTGCTCGACAAACTTTTGCTGTATGACCTTTAAGTCCACAAATTTGGCATTCGCGGCACTTCACACTAGCATGATGATGAAGGTTACATTGGTTGCACAAGGGTGAAGTTCCATTGTATGGCTTCCTAGCAGGGGGTTGAGCTGGTTGGTTGGGGACGGCTTGACCATTGTGAGCGACCACGGCGAAGTTCTGAGAAGCCTTTCGCTTCTTTGACCTCTTAGGGGATCCAGGCTATTCATCCATGGTCTTTGATTCCTCGATTGGTTTCTTATCATCTTTTCGGAAAAGTTTACCTTTCCTGATTTGAGATTCAGTCAAGGTAGCAGATAGCTCAATGGACTGCCTAACCGTAGTGGGGTTACTACCAGTAACAATGTCCTGAACTGAGTCAGGGAGACCATCAATGTATTTTTCGATCGCCTTATCCAAAGGCGTAACCATGGTAGGACACAACAGGCTCAGCTCCTCATATCGATCGGTGTATGCTCGATGTTCACCGCTGTCTTGCTTAAGATCGTCGAATTCCCTTTCTAAGGCCCTGATCTCGTGACGAGGGCAGAATTCCTTCATCATCAGAGCGCGAAGCTCTTCCCACGTTTGGGCTAGTGCCACATCGGCACCCCTATCTCTCATCACACCATTCCACCACGTCAAAGCTCGTTTCTCAAAGACACTAGATGCGAAATCTACCTTTCGCTCGTTTGGACATTGAACATGTCTGAAAGTGCTCTCTAGACTCTCGAACCGTTGCAGAAGTGCAGTCGCTCCTTGAGACCCGAAAAACTTTGATGTCTTAGCTGAGTTGAACGTCTTGAAGTTGCAGGGGGCATTATTGTTGTTGAGAGCTTGGTTACATTGAGCAACGATGTTCGGGAATGCAGCAGTCATTTGCTGTGTAATGATAGCTGCCAGCTCTTCAATAGATACCTGATTTTCACGTCATGGAGGCATTCTAAAAGGGGAAACAAGAGAGAAAACAAATGAAATGGCATTAGGTAAGAATAGGATGTTACAATTACCGACCAAAATCATGGGTGATGGTCATTTGTTTGAACCACGAAGCAAACAAACGACACAGAAAGGCTGAATCAAAGCAAATAGATCCTTATAATGTATCGCGAAGACATGCTCGCCTATAAGTGGACACTCACCCCAAGAGTTCCCAGGTAAGAGTGACTGGTCCGATTATGTGGATTTGTATGAACACTCTAGCCTTAGACAGAAAACCCAGGGTACAGGCATTCACTCTTCCAGTTTGCACGTGTTCACACTATTTAGGACCCAAAACTTTGACGAGATTTTGAAAACTCGAAGGGGTTCAAAACCTTATAACAGAGGGTTCAAAACCTTACAATAGAGTGTTCAAAACCTAGTAATCAATCATCCAAAAACAGATGATTAATTTTCAAAGCGGATTCAGAATTGATGTTCTCGTCGTGGTTATCACCTAAGGATAGGTGACATGCATGTTTTAAGATCTAAACACAAGATAACTTGCGTAGCGGTCCTAGAAAGGTTATAGTCTAGGTCAAAGCATTACTAATAACCTAATTCCCTATAACCATTGGCTCTGATACCAACTTTTCTGTCACACCCCGACAACGTGAGACAACGAAACGTGGCGGAAACGCCGGGGAGTGTTGTAACAGAATTAATTGTTTCACAACCATGGAAATTAAAGTTTCGTTTTATTAATCAAATAAGAGAGTTACATTGTTTTTTTTTTACAAGAAACAAAGAGTACATAACGAAAATTAACTAGTTCTTGTCTCGTTTTTAAGACACTAAGGCACAGGTCCGCCTAAGTATGTCTCGATAAGTCCTATGCATCAACTCCTGAAAACACATGTGAAAATAGGTACGTCAGCATAAAAATGCCTGTGAGATACATAGGTTTTGTGAAAATAGGATTCATGACTTGTAAGTTTAAGAAAATGTTTAATAAAGTTTAGTCATAAACCTTGTAAATTGATTTGTTTTGTAAATCGTTTGAAAAACAAAAAGATCAGATGATATGTATAAATAAATGTAAGGTTAAATGAATAACCATGTAAGATGAGTTTGTTTGTAAAACAATGTCTTGTGAAAAGTATGTTATTTGTATAAAATGTTATATGTCTCAAATTGAAATGATTCAAATAACGCTACGATATATAATACCATACAAGCACTTATATATAGGAAGTACCAGCGGCGTATCCACCATGCTTGTATCATATTACACACGCCTCGTTACTCAAATAACTTACCCAAACCAAACCACCAAGATGTAATGTTTAACAATTGTAGAAATGTTTATGTATAGTCCAATGTCTATTGTCAAATGTAAATCATGTCAACAGATACGAACGGTTCACACGGTTCAACAGTTACAAACAGTTTATATAATCAAATGGTTACGACGGTTCACATAGTCAAACGGTTACAACGGTTCAAAATGTAATATAATGTGTTCATATGCTGGATGAGCATATGCAACAGAAATGCAATATAAAACAATGTCTAGTGTGCTAAGTAAACATACATAGCAGAAATGTAAAGTAATGTACTAAGTATGCACACAATGGACATACATAGCATGAAATGTAATGTAATGTAAAGCAATGTACTAAGTATGCGCACAATGGACATACATAACATGAAATGTAATGTAAAACAATGTACTAAGTATGCACACAATGGACATACATAGCATGAAATGTAATGTAAAGCAATGTACTAAGTATGCGCACAATGGACATACATAGCATGAAATGTAATGTAAAACAATGTACTAAGTATGCACACAATGGACATACATAGCATGAAATGTAATGTAAAACAATGTACTAATAGTGTACTAATGAACATAGCAAGTATGTGATATGAAAACATGGAAACATGAAAGTAACAAGTAGGCACATGTGTTTCACCCCAAAACAGTTTGAAAACGGTAAAAGAGGGGTCTATGCACTCACTTGAGATTGCCTAGAATTCCTTGAGTAACAACCAAGCAATGCTAGAGATCACTGAAAATCAACGGCACCTTAATATAGGTAACTATGTTAATAAATCGGACCTAAATCAGAGGATCGGATAGAATGATGGTTCGTAAACCAAGCGAGTATGGAAACTCATGTAGCATGGTTTAACAAAGCCTTCATTCTAAAATGAAACCTAACCTAAGTGCTTACGACCTTATGCTACTTTAACGCGTCGTTCGTGTAAAACGCGTTCGGAACGCCTAACTAGCCCTATGATAAGTAAAATATGCCTTAACATGTCTAATATAGTTGCCAAATCAGTTTAGATATCAAAAGTTATGTTACATATGTTTAATATGAATTTTGGCATAAAAAGGGCATTTTGGTCATTTACCTAAGGCATATAAACTACCTATCATACAACTAACTAAACGCCGTGACCATAAAGTATAACCTCGGAAGGTTATTCCCTATACAACTATGGTCACCTAATGTGTTTGGTCGGATCCTAATGATCGACCAAACGGGTCGGGTTCGAAAGTATAAGCGATTGATTAGATCGCTTACCCTTACGACCCTAGACAAGCACAAAACTAAAAGTGACGAGCTAAGCATGTTAAAACATGCTTAACTAAGTTAGAAAACAAGTTTGGTATCAAAACAAACGGTTTTGATACCTATAAGTAGTTTGGTTACAAAATACGCAATAACACGCATTTTGGCCGAAACTACGACTCGTCACTGAGCCTAGATAACGTGGAAATCAGTAGGTATAGTCACTAGGGACTATAACCATCGTGATTACGCTCACGTTATGAAGTTCAAACGAACTTCGCATTGACCATAAACTAGTCAATGCAGAAAGTCAAACAAAGTTTGACTTTAACGCTAAAACGAATGAAAAGAACGAAAGAACACTTACAAAAGGTCCAAGAACGGGAGGTTTGAATCCGAATACTCTCAGGTATGAAGTGTTAAACACAGCAACTTAGAGAGCAAATTCAGATTTCAATGGTGTGGGTTTTTAGGGTTGAAAGGGTTGGGTATTTATAGGATTTGGACCACCGTTAGGATCATTCCTCGAATACCATGCTTTGATCTTGTCCCTACACTTGTTGCAACCCTTGGTACCCAAATTTGGCCCCGTATGATCAGGTAATGACAAGTGGCATTGACCTTTAGAGTGTTTAGCAGCTGTTAACAACTGATTAAACAACTTTTTCTGATCTGAAAGGGCCTCGCGTGACGCCTAGGGGGCTAGGTGTCACGCCTAGGTCCTTCTGATCAGCAAACAGTTTCCAAAGTTTCCATTTCAGTCCCCGTTGTGTATTAAGGCCATTTCCAACATGTTTAAGGCTCGTTAAGTCAACTTTAAGGCTCTAAAATGATGCCTAAACATTGTGGACATGAAACATGCTCAAAAATATCCCGGATGTCGGTTCGTTTGGTCGTACGATCGCGATGTTCGCTTAATTACGACGACATGCGCATAAGCGCGAAAAACGATCCAAATTGCGTGACGAATGGATTTTTCTCATGCCAAACACTAAAATAAAATATTTTAGTGCTTACATAAATTTTTGGATGTCCGGATGTATTCAAAACGTAAGTTATGCGCGAAAGTGCAAACTTGTGCTCTTTTTGACGCTTTTAGTCCCTGAATGAGCCAAAAGATTATTTTAGCACACCGAACCCCTCAAAGCCTATTTCTAAGCTATGTAAAGGATATTTAGGGTATGTTTAACTTATGGTCATGTTCCGAAATGTCTGTTACAGTTCAAATTGGCATACTTTCGTAGTTTGTCAAATTTAGTCCCTGTAAGCGAATTAACTTGATTTCGGCATACCAAACCATCCAAAACTTATTTCTAAGTTATGTAAAGGTTATTTATGGTATGTTAAGCCTATTTCACTATTCCAGAGTGTTCGTTGCATTAAACTGGTTATATTTACGCATCAGTGCGCGTATAACCTTCTAGAAAGCGATTGAGAGCCCGAAATCGAACAAGAATTGATATGTGCAAATGATACACATATTTGTACAATTCCCAAGTATGAAATACAATATTTCATTGGTTTGGTATTTTTTTGATGGTCACGGAGGCACAGTTGTCACAGAACATAACAAGGATATGATATAAAAACATGAAAGGCACGAAAGTAACAAGTAGGCACATGTGTTTCACCCCAAAATGTTTGAAAACAGTAAAAGAGGGGACTATGTACTCGCCTGAGGATGCTTAGAAGTCTTTGAATAACAACCAAGCAATCCTAGAAAGATCACGGAATCAATCGGCACCTAATATAGGTAACTACGTTAATAAACCGGACCTAAATCGGAAGATCGGATAAAATGTGGTTTTGTAAACGAAATGAGTATATGAACTCATGTAATATGGTTTAACAAAGCCTACATTCTAAAATGGTAACTATCCTAAGTGCTTACGACCCATTACGACTCGTTTAGGTAGCTTACGCTACTTTAACGCGTAGTTCGCGTAAAACGCGTTCGGACCGCCTAACTATTCCTATGAGAAGTAATATATGCCTTAAAATGTCTAATAATGTTTCCTAATCAGTTTAGATGTCAAAATTTAGGTTACATATGCTTAAAATGAATTTATGCGTAAAAAGGGCATTTTGGTCATTTTCCTAAGGCATATAAACTGCCTATCATACAACTTACTAAACGTAGTGACTATAAGGTATACCTCGGAATGTTATTCCCTATATAACTATGGTCACAAAATATGTTTGGTCGGATCCTAATGATCGACCAAACGGGTCGGGTTCGAAAGTCTAAGCGGTTGTTTAGACCGCTTATCTTATGACCCTATATAAGCACTAAACTAAAAGTGACGAGTTAAACATGTTAAAACATGTTTTAACGAAGTTAGAAAACAAGTTTGATATCAAAACAAGGGGTTTTGATACCCAAGAATAGTTTGGTTGCAAAATACGCATAAACGCGTATTTTGACCGAAACTATGACTCGTCACTATACCTAAAAAACGTGGTAATCAGTAGGTATAGTCACAAAGGACTATGACCATCGTGATTACACTCACGTTGCGAAGTTCAAATGAACTTCGTGTTGACCATTGACTGGTCAAAGAAGAAAGTCAAACTTTGTTTGACTTTCGTACTTAAAAATGCGTAAAAGAATGAAAGAAACTTACAAGAGGCCCAAGCAAGGAAGTTTTGATTCAAATAACTCAGGTATGGAGTATAAACCCCAACTTAGAGCAGATTGAATCAAAAGGTGTGAGTTTGGAATGAAATTGGTTTGGGTATTTATAGATTTCTCAAAACCGTTAGGATCGTTCCTCGATAAACGAGCTTCAATCTGAGCCTTACATGTGTACCCACTGTTTTATAATACCATGGGTGCCCAAAACAAGCCCATAGATTCAAAGAAACCATGTGCAAAACAAGGGAACAGTTGGATATTGCTGGAAACATGATTTTGCTGATCTGATGGGCTCTCTCGCCCCGCGTTGGCTGAGCCTACATCATACGCGGCCCGCGATCGCCGGGTAACTCAAAAACAGTGATGCCAAAGCATAAGAGACATGAAACATGCTTGAAAACATGACAGATGTCGGTTAGTTTGGTCGTACGATCACGTTATTCGGTTAATTACGATGAAACATGAACGGACGCGAAAAACGATCCAAGTTACGCGACGAATGGAATTTTATCACGCCAATCACTAAAATAAAATATTTTAATGATTACAAAAATTTTTGGATGTCCGGATATATTCAGAACGTAAGTTATGCGCATAAATGCAAACTTATGCACTTTTTGACGCTTTTAGTCCATATTTGACCAAAAAGTTTACTTTTGCAGACCGAACCCTTCAAAGCCTATTTCTAAGCTATGTAAAGGATATTTATGGTATGTTTAACTTATGATCGAGTTCTGGAATGTTCGTTTTGTAACATATGTGCTTGTAATCATTGTGAACAGTTCAGTTATCAATAAAACAATGTCATTTGATCCCAATGTTTGTTTGGTTGTGTTTTACGTTTTTCATGTTTTGACTTTTATTCAATTTCAAACTCTATATCACTTTCTGGAGAGTTATACGCAAACTGATGCGTAAACGTAATCAGTTTAATGCGACAAATACTCCAGAACATCAACATATACTTAACATACCTTAAATAACCTTTACATAACTTAGAAATAAGTTTTGAAGGCTTTGGTATGGCAAAAACAAGTTAATTCTCTTACAGGGACTAAACTTGACAAACTGCGAAAGTATGCCAATTTAAACTGTAACAGACATTCCGGAACATGACCATAAGTTAAACATACCATAAATATCCTTTACATAGCTTAGAAATAGGCTTTGAGGGGTTCGATGTGCTAAAATAAACTTTTGGGTCATTCAGGGACTAAAAGTGTCAAAAAGTGCACAAGTTTGCATTTTTACGCATAACTTACGTTCTGAATACATCCGGACATCCAAAAAGTTATGTAAGCACTAAAATATTTTATTTTAGTGTTTGGCATGAGAAAAATCCATTCGTCGCGCAATTTGGATCGTTTTTCGCGCTTATGCGCATTCCGTCGTAATTAAGCGAACATAGCATTCGTACGACCAAATGAACCAACATCCGACATATTTTTGAGTATGTTTCATGTCCGCAATGTTTAGGCATCATTTTAGGGCCTTAAAGTTGGCTTTACGGGCCTTAGAAGTGTCGGAAATGGCCTTAAACACGTGCAGGGACCAAAACTGTATTTTCTGAAACATGTTGCTGATCAGACAAGGCCAGGCGGCCCGCCTGAGTTTTGTCTGATCCTGAAGCGGGCCGCGTCAGCCCCCTGACAGCAGAAAACAAGAAGAAACATTGGATCTGGTCATTTCCTCTTGTGTACATGGTTTTGGGCAATACTATAGGCTCAAATGGTTTTGTAATACCATGTTCTTGAGGTGTATGGTTGAGATCAAAGCACGGTTTCCTAGAAACGATCCTAACGGCTAACCGAACACTATAAATACCCCATGCCATCCATTGCTAAACCCACTAGAATTTTGATTTGAGAAACTCTAAGTTGAAACCATTGTTTCATACCTGAGATTCTTGGATCGAGATTAGCATTCGGGGACCCTTCGTAAGTATTCGTTCGTTCTTTTATTGCTTTTCGAGTCTTTTTGAGTCTGAAAGTCAAACTTTGTTTGACTTTCTGCGTTGACCAGTTTATGGTCAATGCGAAGTTCGTTTGAACTTCGCAACGTGATTGTAATCACTATGGTTATAGTCCCTTGGGACTATCCCTACTGATTACCACGTTGTCTAGGGTCGTAAGGTAAGCGATCTAAACAATCGCTTATACTTTCGAACCCGACCCATTTGGTCGATCATTAGGATCCGACCAAACACATTAGGTGACCATAGTATATAGGGAATAACCTTCCGAGGTTATACCTTATGGTCGCTTCGTTAAGTAGTTGTATGATAGGTAGTTTATATGCCTTAGGTAAATTACCAGAATACCCTTTTCATGTATAATTGGTAATTAAGCATATATAACCTAAACTTTTGTCACATAACTGATTATGTAACATGTTTAGGCATATAACACTTGTCATAGGACTAATTAGACGTTCCGAACGCGTTTCACACGAACGACGCGTTAAAGTAGCATAAGCTACCTAAACGGGTCATAATGGGTCGTAAACAATTATGTTAGGTTTCAATTAGTATGTAGGCTTTGTTAAACCACATTACACGAGTCTCCATACTCGTTTGGTTTACGAACCCTCATGCTACCCGATCTTCCGATTTAGGTCCGGTTTATTAACATAGTTACCTATATTAGGTGCCGTTTGATTCCGAGATCTCTATCATTATTTGATTGTCACTCCAGGACTACTGAGTAATCTCAAGTGAGTACATAGACCCCTCTTTTACTGTTTTCCAAACATTTTGGGGTGGAACACATGTGCCTACTTGTTACTTTCATGCTTTCCTGTTTTCACATCATATACTTGCTATGTTTATTAGTACACGATTTCATTACATTTCATGCTATGTGTGCCCATTGTGTGCATTACTTAGTACATCGTTTTACATTACATTTCATGCTATGTGTGCCCATTGTGTGCATTACTTAGTACATCGTTTTACATTACATTTCACGCTACGTATGTTCATTTGATTACATACTTAGTGCATCGTTTTCACATGCTTACATTTTGGGTATGACATTTGGTTTGTTTACAATGGAACAATACATTCATTAACATTAGCTACGCCGTTCGTTAGTAGGTAGTGGTACCATAGGAATTGACAACTCCCGTTCCTGAAATCCTGGGTTTGTTTGGATTGGAAGGAATGACCGAATTCGATATACATAACTTAGATAAACCTTTAATTTGTTTAAGGGTTTATCGCCACAGTCTCAAGGTTTGGATGTATGCATTTTCACAATACCGCATAAATGTTTGTATCAGTATAGCATGCATTTGTTACACAAAACATAACTTTGATTTAAACTATGTTTTACTTCAATACCTTGTTTTTGTGCATTTTACATATGGTTTAGTTGATATATTTCACTTACCATACATGACATTTTTGGTTACACATTACATGATCTACATTGAACATAAACATTTTGACATTGATATACACATTTGGTGGTTTACATTGGACATAGACATTTTGATATGGTTTACACAATAACACTTGACAATTGATTTGTACATGAACAAGTTACATTGATGGTTGTTTGGGTAAGTGATTTGAGTAACGAGGCGTGTGTAATATGATACAAACATGGTGGATACACCGCTGGTACTTCCTATATATAAGTGTTTGTATAATATTACATATCGTAACGTTATTTAAATCATTTCAGTATAGACATATTACATTTTATACAAATAACATACTTTTCTCAAGACATTGTTTTACAAAACAGTTTATTTTATACAACTCATTTTAAATGGTTATTCATTTAACCTTACATTTATTTATACATATCAACTGATCTTATCATTTTTCAAATGATTTACAAGACAAAGCAAATTACAAGGTTCATGACTAAACATTTTCTTAAACTCAAGTCATGAATCCTATTTTCACAAAACCTATGTATCTCACAGGCATTTTTATGCTGACGTACCTATTTTCACATGTGTTTTCAGGAGCTTTTCCGTAGGATGTTGATCAGGACACTAGGGCGGACCTGTGCCTTAGAGACTAAAAATGGAGATTGACTTGTTTAATTATGTTATAAACTCTTTTGATTCCTGTTTAAAACAATGTAACTCTTATGTTGATAAATAAATACAACTTTGTATACCATGGTTATGAAACAATTAATTCTGTTACAACACTCCCCGACGTTTTCCGCCACGTTTTGTATGTTACACGTGGTCGGGGTGTGACAGAAGAGTTGGTATTAGAGCCAATGGTTATAGGGAATTAGGTTATTAGTAATTCTTTGACCTAGACTATAACCTTTCTAGGACCCTAACACAAGTTATCTTGTGTTAAGATCTTAAAACATGTACATCACCTATCCTTAGGTGATTAGCAAAACAAGAACCAAATTTTTCAGAAACGTTTTTTTTTTTAAAACAATCTTCTGTTTTTGAATGATTTATTACAAGGTTTTGAACCCTCTATTGTAAGGTTTTGTACCCTCTGTTATATGGTTTTGAACCCTTCCAGTTTGGTTTTTGGCCTTGTGCCTTCAAATTTGCAAAATCTCGTCAAGGTTTTGGGTTTTAAATAATGTGAACACGTGCAAACTGGAAGAGTGAATGCCTGTATTCTGGGATTTCTGTCTAGGCAAGCACTTCGTATATATCTCATCAGACGCGAGACCAGTTGTGCTTACCTGGGAATTCTTGGGATGAGTGTTCACTTATAGGCGAGCATGTCTTCGCAATACATTATTTTTGACCCATTTACTTTGATTAGTCACTGTGTGTCGTTCGTTTGCTTGGTAATGCGGACGAATGACCACAATCCTTGCTTTTGTTGATTTTGTTTCATCTCATTCTCTTCATCCAATCATCTCACTCGTTTCCTTTCATGTTTTCCTCTTTTAGAATGCCTCCTCGACGCGAGAACCAGATAGCGACTGCCGAACTGGCAGAAATAATTGCGCAGCAGATGGCTGCTCAATTTCCAAATCTCTTCGCTCAATGGAACCAAGCCAACAACAACAACAATGGTCCGTGCAAATTCAAGGATTTTAACTCGGCTAAACCACTCAAGTTTAGTGGTTCTGAGGGAGCGACTGGGCTTCTTCAATGGTTCGAGAGCATAGAGAATACTTTCCGCCACGTGCAGTGTCTTGAAAATCGCAAGGTCGAGTTTTCTTCAAGTGTGTTTCAGAAGAGGGCTCTCACATGGTGGAACGGGGTTATGAGGGATCGTGGTGCTGAAGTTGCTCTAGCACAGACATGGCCTGAACTGAGGGCTCTTATGATGAGGGAGTTCTGTCCTCGTCATGAACTGCGAGCATTGGAGAGAGAGTTTGATGATTTGAAGCAAGATAGTGGTGAGCATCGGGCGTATACTGATAGGTTTGAGGAGTTGAGTCTGCTTTGCCCGACAATGGTTACCCCACTCGACAAGGCTATCGAAAGATACATCGACGGCCTACCTGACTCAGTACAAGATATCATTACTGGTAGTAACCCTACCACACTTCGTCAGGCGATTGAGTTATCGGCGACATTGACTGAGTCGCAGATTCGGAAGAATAAGCTACACAGGAAGGGTGACAAGGGCAAGAAACAGTCGGCTGACAAGGAAGATAGCAAGAAAGGTCAAAACAAGAATGGAAAGGAGTCTGGTTCATCAAAAAGGGCAAGGAAGCGTAAGGCTTCCCAAAACTATGTTGTCACTGCCCAAGCTAACCAGGCAGCTCCCAACCAGCCCGCACAGCCTCCAACGAAGAAGCCGTATTCAGGGAATGCACCTTTGTGCAATAGATGCAACAGTCACCATCAGCCGCAACATCAGTGCCGTTTCTGTACTAACTGTGGGAAGTCAGGTCATCTTGTCGATGTTTGTCGGTTTGCTCAGAATCGGGCAGTTCAGAACCCGGCTCAACAAGTTGCTCAGCCTCCTGCTCAGCAACAGGGACAAGCTGCATGACCACACTACCCACCAGGTGCTTGTTATAACTGTGGGGATCTGACCCACTACAGAAATCGGTGCCCAAGGCTAGCCAACCAGAACCAGAATCAAAATCAGAATCAGGCTCAGGCTCATGGACGAGCTTTTAACATGAATGCCCAAGAGGCGCAGGCAGACGATAATGTGGTGAACGGTACGTTCTTTATTAATAATCAGCCTGCATCTGTTCTTTTTGATTCGGGTGCCGACAAGAGTTTTGTGTCATTGTCTTTTGAGCCAATGCTTCGCGTGTCTAGAACAAAACTAGGCAAATCTTTGACAGTAGAGGTTGCTAGTGGTGAACCCATTATTCTTGATTCTGTTCTTCGCAACTGCCAGCTGAACCTTAACGACCATCTTTTTCCTATCGACCTTATGCCAATGCAACTTGGAAGCTTCAACGTCATTGTGGGTATGGATTGGTTATCCAAGCATCACGCAGAGGTAGTTTGTTTCGAGAAGATAGTTCGTGTGCCGCTTTCGACAGGCGAGATCCTACAAGTTCAAGGTGAGAAACCGTCTGGTGGTCTCAAGCTCATGTCTTGTTTTAAAGCTCGAAAATATCTGCGGAATAACTATGTGGCTTTCTTAGCACATGTTACAGCAGATAAGGGTAAGGGTAAGTCTATTTCAGATATTCCTGTCGTTCGGGATTATTCTGAAGTTTTCCCTGAAGATTTACCTGGTCTACCCCCAGCACGCCAAGTAGAGTTCCGTATTGATCTCATACTTGGTGCAAATCCCATTGCCAGAGCTCCATATTGTCTTGCACCGTCTGAGATGCAAGAGTTGTCTAAGCAGCTTCAGGAACTCTCTGACAAAGGTTTTATCCGTCCTAGCTTTTCACCCTGGGGTGCTCCCATTCTTTTTGTCAAGAAGAAGGATGGATCCTTTAGGATGTGTATCGATTATCGTGAGCTTAACAAGCTTACCATCAAGAATCGATATCCCCTACCTCGCATAGATGATCTCTTTGATCAGCTACAGGGTGCTTCTTATTTTTCGAAGATTGATCTGCGTTCCGGGTATCATCAACTTCGGGTGCATGAAGAAGATATTCCCAAAACAGCATTCCGTACTCGTTATGGGCATTATGAGTTCACAGTCATGCAATTCGGTTTGACTAATGCTCCTGCTGTTTTCATGGACTTAATGAATAGGGTCTGCAAACCTTATTTGGATCAGTTCATCATTGTTTTTATTGACGACATCTTGATATACTCTAAGACGCAAGCTGATCACGAGCAACATCTTCGTCTTACTCTGGAACTCCTAAAGAAAGAGCAACTTTTCGCCAAATTCTCCAAGTGTGAATTCTGGCTTAAAGAGGATCAATTTTTAGGACATATTATCAACGAACGAGGTATTCATTTAGATCCCTCCAAGATCAGTGCGATTAAGGATTGGGATACACCTTCTACTCCTACTGAGGTTCGTTCTTTTCTTGGTCTAGCGGGTTATTATCGCCGCTTCTTTGAGAACATCTCAAAGATTGCAGTTCCTCTAACTGCTCTAACTCAGAAGAACAAACCCTTTGACTGGGGATTCAAACAAGAGGAAGCTTTTCAACACTTGAAGCGGAAGCTTTGCGACACGCCTGTTCTAACTTTGCCTGAGGGCAATGATGATTTCGTCGTTTATTGCGATGCATCTAAACTGGGTCTTGGCTGTGTTTTGATGCAAAGGAACAAAGTCATAGCATACGCATCGAGGCAGTTGAAGATACATGAGAAGAACTACACCACTCATGATCTTGAGTTGGGTGCAGTTGTCTTCGCTCTAAAGATCTGGAGACACTATTTATACGGTACAAAATGTGTGGTTTTCACAGACCACAGAAGTCTTCAGCATATCTTCAACCAGAAAGAACTCAACATGAGGCACCGACGTTGGGTTGAGCTCCTAAACGACTATGACTGCGAAATTCGCTACCATCCTGGTAAGGCGAATGTCGTAGCCGATGCATTGAGTCGTAAGGAACGTACTAAGCTTCATTGTGTTCGTGTTCAATCTGTTATTCAAGCACGATCCGATATCCAAGCCCGCATTTCTCAGGCTCAACAATCTTGTGTTTCACAAGGTTTGATGGATAAGGAATTTCCTTATCACATAACACCTGATCTGGAACTGAAGGACAATGGATCGTGTTACTTCATGGACCGTTTGTGGGTCCCAAGCCAGGATGATCTTCGTACCTTGCTTATGGATGAAGCCCATAAGTCGCGTTATTCTATTCATCCGGGCTCAGATAAGATGTATAAGGATCTTCGTATTCATTATTAGTGGCCTGGTATGAAGAAAGACATTGCCTTATACGTATCAAAATGCCTTACTTGTCTTAAGGTTAAGGCTGAACATCAGCGTCCTTCTGGTTTATTGGAGCAACCAGAGATCCCGGTTTGGAAATGGGAAAACATTACTATGGATCTCATCACCAAACTTCCACGCACAAAGAAAGGTCATGATGCCATCTGGGTAGTTGTTGATCGTCTTACTAAATCAGCGCATTTCTTGCCAATCCGCGAGGATTTTCCTGCTGACAGACTTGCAAAAATCTATGTGGATGAAATTGTGGCTCGACATGGTGTTCCTTTGAACATCATTTCTGACAGAGATGCTCGTTTCACGTCTCATTTTTGGAGAACCATGCAATCTGCTATGGGGACCCAACTTAATCTGAGCACGGCTTATCATCCGCAAACGGATGGTCAATCTGAGAGGACAATCCAGACTCTGGAGGATATGCTTAGAGCTTGTGTGATCGATTTTGGTGGTAGTTGGGATTCACATCTTCAGTTGATTGAATTCTCCTACAACAACAGTTATCACACCAGCATCAAAATGGCTCCTTTCGAGGCTCTCTATGGTCGAAAATGTCGTTCACCAGTCTACTGGAATGAGATTGGCGAGGCTCAACTTACTGGACCTGCCCTCATTTTAGAGACAACTGATAAGGTCAAGAAAGTTCGTGATAACCTTCAGACAGCTAGAAGCCGTCAGAAGAGTTACGCGGATCCAAAACGCAAACCTTGGAATTTCAAGTCGGTGATCGAGTATTACTTAAGGTCTCACCTTGGAAAGGTGTGATCAGATTTGGAAAGAAAGGAAAACTTGCACCTAGATACGTTGGACCATTCAAGATCGTCGAAAGAATCGGAAAGGTAGCCTACAGACTTGAGTTACCTCCTGAACTTGGAAATGTTCATCCAACTTTTCACGTGTCCAATCTCAAGAGGTGTTTAGCTGATGAGAACCTCCACGTACCGCTTGACGAAATTCGTGTTGGCAAAACACTGAAATTTGTTGAGAAACCAGTTGAAATCATGGAACGTGAAGTCAAGTGGCTTAAACGCAAGCGCATTCCTTTGGTCAAAGTTCGCTGGGAAGCTAAACGTGGACCCGAGTTTACTTGGGAACGCGAAGATCAAATGAAGGCGAAATATCCGCATCTTTTCCCACGAGTTTCCTCTAAATAAATTTCGGGACGAAATTTCCAAAAGTAGGGGAGACTGTAACATCTGCGCTTGTAATCATTGTGAAAAGTTCAGTTATCAATAAAACAATGTCATTTGATCCCAATGTTTGTTTGGTTGTGTTTTACGTTTTTCATGTTTTGACTTTTATTCAATTTCAAACTCTATATCACTTTCTGGAGAGTTATACGCAAACTGATGCGTAAACGTAATCAGTTTAATGCGACAAATACTCCAGAACATCAACATATACTTAACATACCTTAAATAACCTTTACATAACTTAGAAATAAGTTTTGAAGGCTTTGGTATGGCAAAAACAAGTTAATTCGCTTACAGGGACTAAACTTGACAAACTGTGAAAGTATGCCAATTTAAACTGTAACAGACATTCCGGAACATGACCATAAGTTAAACATACCATAAATATCCTTTACATAGCTTAGAAATAGGCTTTGAGGGGTTCGGTGTGCTAAAATAAACTTTTGGGTCATTCAGGGACTAAAAGTGTCAAAAAGTGCACAAGTTTGCATTTTTACGCATAACTTACGTTCTGAATGCATCCGGACATCCAAAAAGTTATGTAAGAACTAAAATATTTTATTTTAGTGTTTGGCATGAGAAAAATCCATTCGTCGCGCAATTTGGATCGTTTTTCACGCTTATGCGCATTCCGTCGTAATTAAGCGAACATCGCGTTCCTACGACCAAACGAACCAACATCCGACATATTTTTGAGCATGTTTCATGTCCACAATGTTTAGGAATCATTTTAGGGCCTTAAAGTTGGCTTTACGGGCCTTAGAAGTGTCGGAAATGGCCTTAAACACGTGCAGGGACCAAAACTGTAATTTCTGAAACATGTTGCTGATCAGACAAGGCCAGGCGGCCCGCCTGAGTTTTGTCTGATCCTGAAGCGGGCCGCATCAGCCCCCTGACAGCAGAAAACATGCAGAAACATTGGATCTGGTCCTTTCCTCTTGTGCACATGGTTTTGGGCAATACTATGGGCTCAAATGGTTTTGTAATACCATGTTCTTGAGGTGTATGGTTGAGATCAAAGCACGGTTTCCTAGAAACGATCCTAACGGCTAACCGAACACTATAAATACCCCATGCCATCCATTGCTAAACCCACTAGAATTTTGATTTGAGAAACTCTAAGTTGAAACCATTGTTTCATACCTGAGATTCTTGGATCGAGATTAGCATTCGGGGACCCTTCGTAAGTATTCCTTCGTTCTTTTATTGCTTTTCGAGTCTTTTCGAGTCTGAAAGTCAAACTTTGTTTGACTTTCTGCGTTGACCAGTTTATGGTCAATGCGAAGTTCGTTTGAACTTCGCAACGTGATTGTAATCACGATGGTTATAGTCCCTTGGGACTATGCCTACTGATTACCACGTTGTCTAGGGTCGTAAGGTAAGCGATCTAAACAATCGCTTATACTTTCGAACCCGACCCATTTGGTCGATCATTAGGATCCGACCAAACACATTAGGTGACCATAGTATATAGGGAATAACCTTCCGAGGTTATACCTTATGGTCGCTTCGTTAAGTAGTTGTATGATAGGTAGTTTATATGCCTTAGGTAAATTACCAGAATACCCTTTTCATGTATAATTGGTAATTAAGCATATATAACCTAAACTTTTGTCACATAACTGATTATGTAACATGTTTAGGCATATAACACTTGTCATAGGACTAATTAGACGTTCCGAACGCGTTTCACGCGAACGACGCGTTAAAGTAGCATAAGCTACCTAAACGGGTCGTAATGTGACAAACGGAAAAATTCCGGTAATTCCGTACAACTTGAACAACTATTTCGACTATTATTTTCGCGTATTTGACTTAATTTTAATTAATTAAAGTCTTGAGAGTCTAGGAATTACAAAAATCATAGTGAATTATGATAATGAATCCGTTGCGATTAGAAACAATATCCTAGACTAACTATAGGAACGCGAATAAACGATACTTGTCAGTACTAGTCGCGGTACAGTCTGACACAATGAAAGCATGACATACAGTTATGTCTACACAAATATTTTATAAAAAGCTTTGTCCAAAATTTATATGTGCCTTATTATTTACAAAATTCCAATTAAAAACCAAATTGTTCAAGTCCGCAGAAAAATACAGAAATCGTGCGAAAATATACAGCATTCCGCAGAACGAAATAGTAATTATCTGAAAACCCAAAAATAAATATTATTTGACATAAATAATATAATGGGTAGTAAAAACGACACAAAATCCGCAATCGAATCTTATTGCATTAAGTTGCATGGCTAGTTCAGTAAACTGCCAGTCAGCAAAGCCGGTACCGAAACCGTGTCAAAAATAATAAAAGTTTTACTCCAAAAAGTTGGATTAAATATTTGGATAATAAAACAAGTACAAAAATAATTTTTGTTATGTTTTTATCTAAATAAAACACGGTGTCAGTATTTAACCCGGTACAGGACCCGAACTGACTTTTTCACCCGAATTACACACTAAAAATTTCGGTGAACTAGTTTTACTTAGTGTCACACTACTTTAAAATATGAAGGCTTAAAACCTTGTAGATATTTTTATATAAAATGTCAAAGTTCTTAAAATACTTAAACATTTACTACATTTTACCATGAATTGAACACTTAACACATGAAACAAATTCAAGACCCTTTCCCCCCTCATGTTCACGTTTTTAAAGGGGTCCCACACCCTAATTTTCATGCTAAATATCTAGATATTTTATGGTTAGTTTCAAGTGGAAGTAAAATGGTGAATTATTACAATACTTACACATTAATTAAACTAGCACTTTACCATTCATTTTTCATCTTTTAATTACACAAACAAAAGCTCTCATCATCTTCATCTTTTTCCACCAAGAACACCATAAAAACCCATTTAAATTTTATCACATCTTGATGATCAACATGGAGTTTCATGGAGCTTAAGGTGATCTAAAGCATTTGCAAGTTAAAGGAAGTGTATTCATCCATTCAAGAGCCTTAAATCATCAAGATCTTCATCTTTGTATTTCTTAATCATCCTCCAAGATCATCCCTAGCCAAGTGCTAGAAGTAAGCTTCAAGATCTATTTTTTTTCATACTTATATTATGTTTATGATTGTTATTATAACTAATAAATAACTAAATAATCATACATAATAAACATGAAAAATACAAAGAAGCAAAAATAATAATCATGATATATTTATGTTGGTTTATATTGTGATCTAAGACTTGTTATATGCATATTCGATCTTGTTATGATGATTATGATATAAATAAATTGTTAGAGGATGTTTTAAAAATATGATCTAACAATTATACATGTTTATGTTAAAAGGGTTTTTAACATAAAGGTTTAAAGGGATGATCATAACATTTGATCTTGTGAAAGTATTTGAGGTTTTTCACTAAAAACAATATTTTTACAAGATTATAAAAAGTAACATACAACTTGAGATTTTTTATAAAAGTTGTTAAAACTAGAATTAAACTTGGTTTTTGAACTAGTTAGCATATGTTATGATCATGTATAAAATCCTACATGATTTTGAGATCATCTTAATGAGGTTATGTTATAAATCTCATGTGTTTTTTTTAGAAATGATATGAGAAATTGTTGATGATTTGAAAAGAAAATGATATGTAAATAAACATGGCAAAGTTCATATTACAAAGGAACTATGGACAACTTTTCTTAGAAATCATATGTTAGAAAAACTATCATTTTTTTTACAAAGTCTTTACAAGATTAGAAAGTTGGTCTTTCTAAACATAAAAATTGACATAAATATATATTTTGGTAAAATACATATTTATTGAACATATCAAGTATGTGCTATGTGTTATTATTTGTATTAGTTATATATAAAAGTTAGAGACTTGATAACAATGACACAAATAAATACAAGACATACTTACAACTAAAGACTTACAAGAATACATATAGACACACTTGAAAACAACTTACGGACATTCCGAGCTTTCGGACACAACTTATGGTCAAAACGGACGACAAGCGAATCTATAAACATATCGCCAATCCGAGGACTTACTACGACGTTTAGGCGATCTTTCGACGCGTACACCAAAATTACGTTACCATTAACAAAATTCGGACATTTTGAAACTTATAAAAACTATTATGTTTTTATTTACTAAAAAGTATACTTAGTTATTTTTATAAAAATGAAAGACTTATACTTTCAAATGGGCTATTTTATACAAATGGGCTTACACTTCTTAGTGGGCTATTTTATACAAATGGGCTTACAATTCTTAATGGGCTTACTTTCATAATGGACTTAACTTAAATACATGGGCTAAGCCCAATACCAAACATATGGGCCAAGGCCCAATACTATTTAGGCCCAACACTATTTAGGCCCAATACTATTTAGGCCCAACATGTCACACCCTGGCTTTGCGGAAGCGTGGTTAATTTTGGTGTGACTTCTTAATACCATAGCTTAACCATAACAAAGCTATATGAAATAAAACCATGCAAGATCATCCATTGGATTAAGTTTTGAAAACCAAATACAGTAACATTGTTTTAACGGAAACATGTTCTAACGACATTGTTCAATAAACACAAACAATAACATGACATAAACACAGTTTAAGGATTTGTGACTTGTCCAGGAAAGAGTCACAACTCCCCAAACCCAGATGACCTCATGACTAGTGCAGCGGAAAACGTTCCATACCGTGCCAGATCCGTTAATTTCCTGAAATACATGTAAGTTGAAAAATCAACAATAATGTTGAGCGAGTTCATGTGTAAGTGAGTAAGTAAACCTTTGTGAGTATAAAAATAGTCTTGGTATGTAGCAAATAAGGGAATTGAGATCACCAATGGTTTGCAAGGCCACTGATATATGTGAAGTGCAAATAGGGAGACTCAAACCTAGCAGATTTCGCCACGACATTAGTATGTGGACAAAGTCACCCCAAGGTCCGTTTCTAGTTTGGCCTGGGGCTGGGCTCGCTACACCCAGATAGATCTACCGCTCCTGTCCCTCGGTCCCGGTATGAGGACTAATGGCCTCATATTGCTCCTACCCACTCACATGATCTAAGTAGTAAACCTCCTTACGCTAACCATACCGTGTATAAAGTACTTGTAATCAAAGTAACATGTATTTCACCCCCGCAGTTAAGAAAACTGAAAACAGTTAGAGAAAAGGGGGACATGAACTCACAGTGAAGCGTCTCTACCAAGTATCTCCTGCTCACGCAGCTGTGCGACGACCTACAGGTGCTAATTTCTATTAGACGGACGGCCGTGCCTTAGCTTTATGGTTTAAGTCTTTAAGAAATAGTTAGACAACTATTTCGTGTTTACGTTCTGTAAATACTTGGTAATTAATTTCCTTCCCAAGGATGGGGGATTCAATACATGTGCGTTCATAAATATTTCCGTAAGTGCGTAAGTTACGTTTAACAATCGAGTGGTAATATAATTACCGGTGTAACTTATATATTTATGGTGAAAGCGTTCGTATTATTTTGGATTCGTTAACGTTCGTAAATATTATTTTTACTCTAGAAATAATATTTATGTATTTTCACAAAATAATCATAAGCAGTGTGTGAAAAATATATTTATCACGTTAAATTCTGTGAAAATCCCACCTCCGAATATTTAGTAAATAAAGTCATGGCGAAATTTATATTTCGAAAACATGTCAAAAATAATTCTAACACTTGTAGTGTAAATAGTTCTAAGTGTTAGGTTTTTAGAAAAATTTCGCCAGAGTTCCCTCTGTAACTGGAGGTGGCCACGCTTTCAAGCGTATCATTTTCTTTTATAAATTCAATCAACAATTTTCTAAACAATGTTACACTAGTCAAGTGCCAAAAACAATGCATTTTTCATGACAACATAAACTTGGCGTTTCATAAAATCACGTAGTAATTTAGTGGTGCTTTTAGTGGGTTTAGTTACCCTCCAAAAATTATGACTTTTCAAAAAGACCCGTCTTTTAACTTGGTGTGTCTTAGAAAAATCATTTGTAGATGTCGGGTCCATAAGACCATCCACTCACTTAGTTTATTTATTTTTCAAGAACTCGTTTTTGTTACCATGTTTATGTGAAACATGGAGGTGATTCTTTTATGTAAACATTAGTCACCTCCTAACTTGTTAACATAAGTTTTTAATCTTATTTTAACAAGTTAGATTTTGATGTCCAACATCATCTTACTAGTGAGCAACAAAATAAATAATAACCACATCAAAACAATTTTATTTCAACAAGATTTCTTCTTATTTCATCTTCATACTAACTTTATGTTCAAGTTTGCATTTATGATCCTCTAGTGTTCTTTTATTTATCACAACATAGTTATTAACCACAAAAAAAATATAAAATAAAAGATGATCCAAGAGGCTTACAACTAGCTCGAGGCTAGGGAAGAAACACGAGAGAAAAACGAGTGGATAAAGGCAAACTAGAGAGGTCCTTGTCAAACCGCGAGCTCCACACTCCGTGATTCGCCTTGTTACACCTTGTAGTGAGCTTTGAATACTTGAACAAAAATTGAAAATAGGAGGGGTGTTGATAAGGGTTTCGGCAGTAGCTTTACTTAGTGGAAAAAAAATGGAATTGCTTTTGGTGTTAATTGAAGATGATGATAGGTGGTGTTTATAATCTACTTTTCCTTTTAACCAACGGTAATTATGTCAACAATAGTACATACACATTCACATCATAATCTCACTAGAGATTGCATGGGGAAAGTGCAAAGTTCACATAAAATATCTAGTGGGGGTTAAGTTCTGCCGAAAGTTCAGCCATGTGGGGGGTTTAGTGCAATATTTTTGGTAAATAGATAAGTAGTTAGGGGGTGTGAAGTGTAATTGCTAGTTCACTCAATATCTTCTCACATTCAAAAGTCAACTAGTATGGGAAATTGATGGATCCTTGGTGGCTCAAGGGGGGAAATCGAAATATGAGGAGAAGGGGGGGCCTTCTAGTGCCGTCAATATCATATGGGGAAAAGTTTAGTTGGATATAAATCACTAGTTAGGTGACTTAATTAGTTTATTAGGGACTTAAATAAGGTATTAGTGTGTTGTATTTTTATAACGGGTGTTAGGGTATTCGGGGACCCTAACTGGCTCAGAAAAAGAAAAACAAAGTAAACGACAATATTTTTATGTCCCGGTTTAAGTCCGGTTGTACGGTTGGATATTACTCCGTTAAAGTGCTAAATAAGTATTTAAAGTGTCGTTATTATTTCTTTTAGTGACACAGTTTATTCCTGCCATTTTGGAAAGTGTCTAGTAATATTTTTCTCATGTTTTGGCACTTTATTAGTTAGCTAAAAGCTGAATTATTTTGTAAAGTGCTGAGTTTTGTACTTAGAGTACGTTTTAGGCACATCCAGTCATTGTGACTTATTCCTAGAGACGCAGTTCTACAACCCTTGTATCCCTACACTCACCACTAGTGTAGCAAAATATCTCAGGCTCTTACAGGCCTTAGAGGCAGTGTCTGCCTGATGCTGGCTTTATCAGCATGTTCAATAGGTTATCCGCTATTGTGCTACTGTGCTTTTTGTGCATCATGTTTGTCACTAAGGTTCCGTATGTAAATAATGTAGTGACGATAAGTAAAGTATGATGCAAGTAAGTACATCTATCAGATATCAAGTAGCAGTTCATCAGCTAGTTCAAACAAGCACAGTGATTAAGCAGTAATTAATCATTAATTAAGTCGTACGGATACCTGGTTTAGTGCGGGTTGTCACATTCTCCCCCCGTTAAATAAATTTTGTCCCGAAATTTAAGTTCTGCTTGTAGATGCAGGGTTCTTAGGAAAAAGGTGGGGGTATTTCTCTTTCATCCGGTCCTCACGTTCCCAGGTGTATTCAGGACCATGTCTGGCATTCCAACGAACTTTGACGACTTTGACACTGCTCCGGCGGGTCTTGTTAACTTTCCAATCTGTGACCTCTACAGGTTCTTCAACGAAGTGGAGCGTGTCGTCAACATGAATCTCGTCGATGGGAATGGCAACGGTGACTTGAGTTGGACTTTTCTTTAGATTGGATACATGAAATGTATCGTGAACACCATTCAGTTCAGCAGGTAGGTCCAACTTGTATGCTACTAGTCCTATTCTTTCCAGAATTCTGAAGGGACCAATGTAGCGCGGATTTAACTTCCCACGCTTTCCGAAGCGTACCACACCCTTCCAGGGTGAAACTTTCAATAACACCATTTCTCCAACTTGGAATTCCACATGTTTCCGGTTTGGATCCGCATAGGCCTTTTGTCTGTGGCGAGCTGCTTCGATGCGTTTAAGAATTTGCGCGATCTTGTCTGTCGTCTCTTGGACGATTTCGGGACCTGCAAGTTGCCTATCACCTGCGTCAGCCCAACATAAGGGTGATCGGCACTTGCGTCCGTAAAGGGCTTCAAATGGCGCGACACCAATACTGGTGTGGTAGCTGTTGTTGTACGAAAATTCGACCAAAGGCAAATGTTTATCCCAGCTACCGCCCAAATCCATAACACACGCTCTCAGCATGTCTTCCAAAGTCTGTATCGTTCGCTCGCTCTGGCCGTCAGTTTGCGGATGAAACGCAGTGCTCAGATTCAATTGTGAGCCAAAGGCTTCTTGGAAGGATTGCCATATCCTTGACACAAACCTTCCGTCTCTATCAGAGATGATTGAGAGGGGTACTCCATGGCGCGCGACGATCTCTCTCATGTAAATTTCCGCAAGTTTACTAGTACTGTCTTTCTCTTTGATTGGCAGAAAGTGTGCGGACTTTGTTAGGCGGTCAACTATCACCCAAATCATATCATGGCCTCTTGGCGTTCTTGGCAATTTCGTAATAAAATCCATGGAGATTTGTTCCCATTTCCACTTGGGAATTTCAGGTTGTTGTAGAAGTCCTGAAGGCTTCTGGTATTCGGCTTTAACCTTAGCGCATGTTAAACATTTGCTCACATAAACTGCAACATCGCCTTTCATCCTAGGCCACCAATAATAATCTTTGAGATCCTGGTACATCTTATCCGCTCCAGGATGGATAGAGTACCGTGATTTGTGAGCTTCATCAAAAATAACTTTCCTTAAACCACCAAACAGAGGAACCCAAATCCTTTTCTCAAAACATAACGTTCCTTCCTCGTTTGGTACCAGTAGCTTCTTCATCCCACGGAGATATTCTTCTTCAAGGTTTCCTTCCTTGAGAGCTTCCTTTTGCGCGGCACGAATGCGCAAGGAAAGATCGGTTCGGACAATCATTTCCAAAGCTCTAACCCTTATGGGTTTGATCCTCTCCTTCCGACTTAGGGCATCGGCGACTACATTCGCCTTCCCTGGATGATACTTTATCTCGCAGTCGTAGTCGTTCAACAATTCAACCCATCGTCTTTGCCTCATATTCAACTCCTTCTGGTTGAATATATGCTGTAGGCTCTTGTGATCTGTAAAGATTGTACACTTTGTACCATAAAGGTAGTGCCTCCAGATCTTTAAAGTGAAAACCACTGCGCCGAGCTCCAAATCGTGTGTGGTATAGTTCTTTTCATGCACTTTTAACTGACGCGATGCGTAAGCAATAACCTTTTGGCGTTGCATCAACACACAACCCAATCCTTGACGCGATGCGTCGCAGTATACCACAAAATCATCAGTACCTTCCGGTAGTGCTAAGATTGGCGCATTGCAGAGCTTATCCTTCAGTATCTGGAACGCTTCTTCCTGTTTGATTCCCCAATCAAACTTTTTATCTTTCTGGGTGAGGAGCGTCAAAGGTTGAGCGATTTTTGAAAAATCCTCAATGAACCTTCGATAGTAGCCAGCCAAACCCAAGAATTGTCGAATCTCGGTTGGCGTCTTTGGCGTTTCCCAATCCTTGATCGCCTCGATCTTGGTTGGATCCACGTGGATTCCATCTCCATTTACCACGTGCCCAAGGAATTGGACTTTACGTAGCCAAAATTCGCACTTGGAGAATTTGGCATACAGCTGTTCCTTCTTCAGCAGCTCTAGAATGGCTCTAAGATGCTGCTCGTGTTCAGCCTTCGTCTTTGAATAAATTAAAATGTCATCGATGAATACAATCACGAACTTGTCCAAGTACGGCTTGCAAACTCTATTCATCAAATCCATAAAGACTGCAGGTGCGTTTGTCAAACCAAACGGCATAACATGGAACTCGTAGTGTCCATAACGAGTTTTGAAGGCTGTCTTTGGGATACTCTCCTCTTGTATCCTTAGCTGATGGTATCCAGATCAAAGATCGATCTTTGAATAAAAGCTTGAGCCTTGCAGTTGATCAAACAGATCATCGATTCTGGGCAGAGGGTATCTATTCTTGATCGTCAGCTTGTTCAGCTCCCGGTAGTCGATGCACATACGGAAACTACCGTCCTTCTTTTTGACAAACAGGACAGGAGCTCCCCAAGGCGAGAAGCTTGGTCGGATAAAACCCTTGTCTAACAACTCTTGAAGCTGTGTCGACAGTTCCTGCATCTCAGACGGAGCAAGTCTATACGGTGCCTTAGCCACAGGCGCGGCGCCTGGAACTAAGTCAATGCGGAACTCTACTTGTCTCTGAGGTGGCAGTCCAGGTAAGTCTTCTGGGAAGACTTCTGGGTATTCCCTCACGACAGGGATGTCTTCGATTCTTGGCTCAGCAGCCTTTTTATCCACAATGTGTGCCAGGAAAGCAACACATCCTTTTTGCAAACACTTTCGCGCTTTCAGGCAGCTGATAATCCTTAACGGCGTATCACGCTTCTCTCCGTGAACCACAATTGTTTCGCCATCTTCGGTTGGGATACGAACAACTTTTTCGTGACATACTATCTCAGCCTTGTTTCCTGATAACCAATCCATTCCTACCACCACGTCGAAGCTTCCCAACTGGACTGGTAGTAGATCTAAAGCAAACTCACGCTCTCCTAATTCGATCACACAACCTCTGATAACTTCATTGGCTTCTACTAACTTCCCATTGGCCAATTCGATTGAGTACGGAATATCTAACTTATTAGCGGCTAACCCAAGCATATTCTTAAATTCTAACGACACGAAGCTATAATCGGCACCAGTATCAAATAAAACGGATGCATAGCGTTGATTTACAGGGAACGTACCAGTAACAACATTGGGGTCCTGGCGCGCTTCCCTAGCTTCGAGTTGAAACACTCTTCCACGGGCTTGGTTTAAGTCTGGGCAGTTCTTCTTAAAATGCCCGATATCACCGCAGTTATAGCATCCAAGTCTTTGCCCGTTTCCACCAGCTTGATCATTCCTCTGATTACGATTCACGGCGCCCGCTTGGTTAGCATTGTTGCCTCGATTCTCGTTTCCTCCATAGTTTCCTTGTGGGCGATTACCAATACGATTATTATTCCTATTCCCAAAACCTCCCTGGCCTCCCCGGCCAGCACTAGCCCAACAAGAATCTTTCGAGTGGCTCGGCTTTCCACATGATTCGCATACTTTCACACTACAATGGCCAGTATGATGGCGTTGACAGGTATTACACTTGGGCTGGGTGCCCTGATATCCTTTTCCCTTCTTTCCACTGCCAGCTGATCCTCCTTTCTTAACCGCCACACTGGCGCCCTGCTTGAAGTTTGAGAACTTCCGCTTGTTACCTCCTGACGACTCGACGTGAGTCTCTTTCTTCTTTGGTTCTGCTTCATCAAACTTGTTCAAACGAATAGCCTCCTCGGTGAGAGCTACGCTCAAATCGATCGCCTCAGTAATGGTCGCAGGCTTGGATGAGGTTACCATGCTTATGATTTGAGGAGCTAGTCCCCAAATGAAGCGTTCAATTCTCTTGAACTCAGGAGTGACCATGTAAGGTACCACATGCGATAAGTCATGGAACCTCTGAACGTACTCTGCGATCTTTGGACCGTCCATTTTCAAGTGCCAGAACTCGGTCTCCAATCGCTGGATTTCTGCGCGGGAACAGTACTTTTTGCGCATAAGTTCCTTCAGTTCGGTCCAGGTCAGCACGTAGGCAGCAGCTTCGCCTAGTGTCTGTACTTGTAGATTCCACCAGGATAGGGCTCCATCTAGAAACAGCCCTGAGATATAGGTGACTTGCTGATCCAGCGCGCACTTGCTCATGCGAAGAACAGATTCGGTTTTCTCAGCCCAACGAACAAAGGCGACAGCACCTCCTGTGCCATCAAAGTTTACGGGCTTGCAGTCTAAGAACTGCTTGTAGGTGCATCCTGCATATACGTTATAACATACGTTTGGCATTAGCATCATTGCTAAAGATATCCAATTAGGTCATGGTATGTCTAAATGACTTAGTATTACCATGAGGTGGATTATTGTTGTTGCCAGTGTTGCCAGAGTTGCTTCCACTAGTCCCTCCTTGAGAGGCGGCGTATTGTGCAATGGCAGCAGCGATAATCTGCTGGAGTTCTGCCTCATTGGTAGGCAACGGCGTTTGACGTCTTGGCGGCATCTTCTAAAAGATGTTGCATGTAGGTTAGGTCATAATAAGTAGAGTGTACGTAAGTATACAACAATATCAACACATAACATCGCATGTTATCAATAGATCACCCATATTGATAGCTTC
Source organism: Helianthus tuberosus (assembly GCA_030545235.1). Lineage (NCBI taxonomy): Eukaryota > Viridiplantae > Streptophyta > Magnoliopsida > Asterales > Asteraceae > Helianthus > Helianthus tuberosus. Next base: position 111,055,519 of record CM060351.1, read on the forward strand.
TGCAATGGTTGAGGGCTTTGAGGTAGTAACCATACCCCTGATCTGGGGTGCAAGTGTCCAAATGAATCGTTCAATCCTTTTGAACTCCGGTTTGACTAAGTAGGGGGGCGACCCTAGATAAGTCGTGCGATCGCTGGACAAGTTCAGGAATTTCTGGTTCGTCCGTTTTCAAATTCCTGAACTCCACCTCAAGCTTCTAAATTCCAGTCCTAAAACAACATTTCTTCTCAATCGTTTCCTTGAGCTCGTCCCAGCTCAGTGCATAAGTAGCGTCTGTGCCAAGGGTCTGAACCTGGAGGTTCCATTAAGAGAGTGTGCCATCTAGAAATATCCCCGAGATATAGGTAACACTCTGTTGGGGCGAACAGTTACTCATTCTTATAATGGAGTCGGTCTTTTCGGACCAACGAACAAATGCAACGGCGCCTCCTGTTCCGTCAAAGTTCAAAGGCTTGCAGTTCAGGAACTGTTTATAGGTGCAGCCAGTTGGAGGGTTATTTCCAGTAATACCATCGTTGTACTTAGAGCGGAGGGCTTCATGTCGTGCATTTATCTGTGAGATGCGTTCTTGCAGCTCGGCTTCTGTCCTTGGCAATGTACTGGTGTTTGTGTCACGCCTGGGTGACATTCCCTTTTGTCGAAGTGGTGTGAAGCGGGTTAGACAACGTTTCAATTGTCTATGAGGTGTATATAGCAACATAAGCCATCATGTAATCACCCAATTTCAGACGCAAATATACTCTTCTGAGCCTTCGCATAGGCTTGCCAATTTGGCTTGTTGCTCGTAATAGAATGAACTCGAGGCTACATCGCCTTGGTCATTCGTGTTTAAGTTATTTCCGGCTGCATTGGTTATCATTAGCTTGACCCGTAGAGTCCACCAGGATTCCTGTGCACTACAAATCGTTATTACGTGGGCCCCCGTAATAATAAATTGTCTTGCACAGTTACCCCAAATTTTCTCTCGTCCAAGCAGAGGATCAATCAAGGAGCAATAGTAGGTGCATTGGCATGAACAGGGTCATGCTCCAATGCGGGGTTCAGGAGCAGCGCCTGGCTCAGGGGCCACGGCCGGCTCCGGATCAAAAACTCCATCTCAAGATCAGCTGGATCAATAAACACAGGGGGTTACAGGATCCTCCAAGGGCTGGTCCAAGTGTATGAACTCAAGGTCATGGTCTGGATCAAAACCAGGTGGAAAAGCAGGATCAACCTCAATATCGTGTTCAAACTCAAAGCTGTAGGCGGGATCCGGTGCAGCTGATGATGCCATATCAGGGTCGGCGTCGTGTGAGTGGTGCTGCATTCCCTGTATGTGCGAAGATGCGGATGTCAGAAACTCAAATGAGTCTGGGATAGGGGAATGGACATGAGTTTCCCCTACAGGAGCGTCCGCGTGCAGTAGTCTAATACCAGCAGCAATAGGGCCCTGCCCTTGAATGGGTCCTCCTCCAGTAGATCGTTATCGTCGTCAGAGGCCATGTCGGGAGGGGGGCATATCAACAACAGGATAAGCGGCAAGGGGGCACAGGAGCAGGGATCACCGCGAGTGGCAAACTCCCAACAAGATGGCCATCAGTAGGCTCTGCTACGACTTCAGGCAGCGCAAAAGGGCTGGAAGTCGTCATTGTCTGTGCCGGTAGTATCGGAAATGTACACCTCGTGCTTCGATGAAACTATGTCGTCTGACACTATGGCCATGGGATTCGTAGTGTCCATCTTTCTAGTATATGATGAAAGCATGATGTTTGTAACACAAACGCATATACGTATAATAATCAATCATATAATCATATAATCACATAAGTCACCAAGGAAGATATCACATAATTCTCCTAGTCTCACTAGCCAATTTCTCCCAGTCTCTAAGACTGCTCTATCCTCCACCTCGACCTCTTAGATCGAGCCTCGGTCCCCTTGACCGAGCCTCAGCCTTCATGACTGAGCCTACTCTTCCTAGCCACACTAGCCAACTACCTCGGTCACCTAGACCGAGCCTCGATCCTCCAGACGGAGCCTCAGCCCTCCAGGCTGAGCCTATAATAAATCAACGTGCTCAACTACCTCGGTCACCTAGACCGAGCCTCGACCCTCCAGACCGAGCCTCAGCCCTCCAGGCTGAGCCTATAAATAATAAAATGTGCTCAACATTTGTTTGTAAAAAGTTTTGGATCTGGACTTAAGTGGTATGCAGAAAAATGTTTTCGTGAGAGCCCTAGTGATCATAGTCTAGACTCGAGAAAGAATCCTAGTTCGCTATGATCAGGGCTCTGATACCAAGCTGTCACACCCTGGCTTTGCGGAAGCGTGGTTAATTTTGGTGTGACTTCTTAATACCATAGCTTAACCATAACAAAGCTATATGAAATAAAACCATGCAAGATCATCCATTGGATTAAGTTTTGAAAACCAAATACAGTAACATTGTTTTAACGGAAACATGTTCTAACGACATTGTTCAATAAACACAAACAATAACATGACATAATCACAGTTTAAGGATTTGTGACTTGTCCAGGAAAGAGTCACAACTCCCCAAACCCAGATGACCTCATGACTAGTGCAGCGGAAAACGTTCCATACCGTGCCAGATCCGTTAATTTCCTGAAATACATGTAAGTTGAAAAATCAACAATAATGTTGAGCGAGTTCATGTGTAAGTGAGTAAGTAAACCTTTGTGAGTATAAAAATAGTCTTGGTATGTAGCAAATAAGGGAATTGAGATCACCAATGGTTTGCAAGGCCACTGATATATGTGAAGTGCAAATAGGGAGACTCAAACCTAGCAGATTTCGCCACGGCATTAGTATGTGGACAAAGTCACCCCAAGGTCCGTTTCTAGTTTGGCCTGGGGCTGGGTTCGCTACACCCAGATAGATCTACCGCTCCTGTCCCTCAGTCCCGGTATGAGGACTAATGGCCTCATATTGCTCCTACCCACTCACATGATCTAAGTAGTAAACCTCCTTACGCTAACCATACCGTGTATAAAGTACTTGTAATCAAAGTAACATGTATTTCACCCCCGCAGTTAAGAAAACTGAAAACAGTTAGAGAAAAGGGGGACATGAACTCACAGTGAAGCGTCTCTACCAAGTATCTCCTGCTCACGCAGCTGTGCGACGACCTACAGGTGCTAATTTCTATTAGACGGACGGCCGTGCCTTAGCTTTATGGTTTAAGTCTTTGAGAAATAGTTAGACAACTATTTCGTGTTTACGTTCTGTAAATACTTGGTAATTAATTTCCTTCCCAAGGATGGGGGATTCAATACATGTGCGTTCATAAATATTTCCGTAAGTGCGTAAGTTACGTTTAACAATCGAGTGGTAATATAATTACCGGTGTAACTTATATATTTATGGTGAAAGCGTTCGTATTATTTTGGATTCGTTAACGTTCGTAAATATTATTTTTACTCTAGAAATAATATTTATGTATTTTCACAAAATAATCATAAGCAGTGTGTGAAAAATATATTTATCACGTTAAATTCTGTGAAAATCCCACCTCCGAATATTTAGTAAATAAAGTCATGGCAAAATTTATATTTCGAAAACATGTCAAAAATAATTCTAACACTTGTAGTGTAAATAGTTCTAAGTGTTAGGTTTTTAGAAAAATTTCGCCAGAGTTCCCTCTGTAACTGGAGGTGGCCACGCTTTCAAGCGTATCATTTTCTTTTATAAATTCAATCAACAATTTTCTAAACAATGTTACACTAGTCAAGTGCCAAAAACAATGCATTTTTCATGACAACATAAACTTGGCGTTTCATAAAATCACGTAGTAATTTAGTGGTGCTTTTAGTGGGTTTAGTTACCCTCCAAAAATTATGACTTTTCAAAAAGACCCGTCTTTTAACTTGGTGTGTCTTAGAAAAATCATTTGTAGATGTCGGGTCCATAAGACCATCCACTCACTTAGTTTATTTATTTTTCAAGAACTCGTTTTTGTTACCAAGTTTATGTGAAACATGGAGGTGATTCTTTTATGTAAACATTAGTCACCTCCTAACTTGTTAACATAAGTTTTTAATCTTATTTTAACAAGTTAGATTTTGATGTCCAACATCATCTTACTAGTGAGCAACAAAATAAATAATAACCACATCAAAACAATTTTATTTCAACAAGATTTCTTCTTATTTCATCTTCATACTAACTTTATGTTCAAGTTTGCATTTATGATCCTCTAGTGTTCTTTTATTTATCACAACATAGTTATTAACCACAAAAAAAAATATAAAATAAAAGATGATCCAAGAGGCTTACAACTAGCTCGAGGCTAGGGAAGAAACACGAGAGAAAAACGAGTGGATAAAGGCAAACTAGAGAGGTCCTTGTCAAACCGCGAGCTCCACACTCCGTGATTCGCCTTGTTACACCTTGTAGTGAGCTTTGAATACTTGAACAAAAATTGAAAATAGGAGGGGTGTTGATAAGGGTTTCGGCAGTAGCTTTACTTAGTGGAAAAAAAATGGAATTGCTTTTGGTGTTAATTGAAGATGATGATAGGTGGTGTTTATAATCTACTTTTCCTTTTAACCAACGGTAATTATGTCAACAATAGTACATAAACATTCACATCATAATCTCACTAGAGATTGCATGGGGAAAGTGCAAAGTTCACATAAAATATCTAGTGGGGGTTAAGTTCTGCCGAAAGTTCAGCCATGTGGGGGGTTTAGTGCAATATTTTTGGTAAATAGATAAGTAGTTAGGGGGTGTGAAGTGTAATTGCTAGTTCACTCAATATCTTCTCACATTCAAAAGTCAACTAGTATGGGAAATTGATGGATCCTTGGTGGCTCAAGGGGGGAAATCGAAATATGAGGAGAAGGGGGGGCCCTCTAGTGCCGTCAATATCATATGGGGAAAAGTTTAGTTGGATATAAATCACTAGTTAGGTGACTTAATTAGTTTATTAGGGACTTAAATAAGGTATTAGTGTGTTGTATTTTTATAACGGGTGTTAGGGTATTCGGGGACCCTAACTGGCTCAGAAAAAGAAAAACAAAGTAAACGACAATATTTTTATGTCCCGGTTTAAGTCCGGTTGTACGGTTGGATATTACTCCGTTAAAGTGCTAAATAAGTATTTAAAGTGTCGTTATTATTTCTTTTAGTGACACAGTTTATTCCTGCCATTTTGGAAAGTGTCTAGTAATATTTTTCTCATGTTTTGGCACTTTATTAGTTAGCTAAAAGCTGAATTATTTTGTAAAGTGCTGAGTTTTGTACTTAGAGTACGTTTTAGGCACATCCAGTCATTGTGACTTATTCCTAGAGACGCAGTTCTACAACCCTTGTATCCCTACACTCACCACTAGTGTAGCAAAATATCTCAGGCTCTTACAGGCCTTAGAGGCAGTGTCTGCCTGATGCTGGCTTTATCAGCATGTTCAATAGGTTATCCGCTATTGTGCTACTGTGCTTTTTGTGCATCATGTTTGTCACTAAGGTTCCGTATGTAAATAATGTAGTGACGATAAGTAAAGTATGATGCAAGTAAGTACATCTATCAGATATCAAGTAGCAGTTCATCAGCTAGTTCAAACAAGCACAGTGATTAAGCAGTAATTAATCATTAATTAAGACGTACGGATACCTGGTTTAGTGCGGGTTGTCACACAACACTATTGAGGCCCAATACTATTTAGGCCCAACACTATTTAGGCCCAACACTATTTAAGCCCAACACTATTGAGGCCCAACACTATTTAGGCCCAACACTATTTAGGCCCAATAACATGAATTCTTGGGCTAAGCCCAATGACATATAATTGGTAAAAATTACAATTGAACAGTTTACTTATACAAAGGCATGAAATAAAGAAGACAAGACCCGATGATACAACTAACAAGATACAAGATTACATATATATATATATATATATATATATATATATATATATATATATTTGGTGAAATATATATATAACCGTTTAACAATTCATTCATCTAATACAAAGTTCAACGAACAATAAAGACATACAAGTCTTACACATATTTAAGACACAAGGCTTGTACTCAAGTCATTTACAAAGACCGAAGTGTCTAACAAATATAAGAACATTTGTAGGTCGCAACATTGTTCAAGACGACCACGCGTAAGATCACAAACACTTATCATTCACGGACGCAATACTGTGAGTTCATGTCCCCTATTCATTTAAATGTTTTACAACTTTACAACTATCGGGGAAGATACATGTTCAATCGTATGTTAAAGTTAGGGAATGAAACAACTTAGATCATGTGCGAATTAGGGTTATACATCTAAGCACCATTAATCCAGTTTGGACCTAGGTACAAGTGGTTAGATCTAATGGGTTTTGGCGAGCCCCACTCTTGGTCATGGACCCATACAGAAGAGTGCGTTTGTGTCCCAGTCGATGGTAATCGACACGAAATCGTCTAGGTTTGGATTGCTTCCTATTTCGTCACACATATTAATGTCCTCGCGAAACATTAATGATCAACGATTTCATTGACGCTTTACATACTACATCATTACATACAGATACATTTTATACAACTCACATTTTATGGATACAATTTATACAACTCACATTTTATGGATACATTTTATACAACTCACATTTTATAGATACATTTTATACAACTCACATTTTACAGATACATCTCATACAACTAAACTGCATGAACTCGCCAACTTTTGTTGATGTTTTCAAACTTAACATGTATTTCAGGAAATTAGTGGACCATGCAGACATTTCAGTCAAGGAAAGCAAATATCAAGACTCCATGCCACCATTTGAAGGGTTTGCCCGTTATATACCGCCTCTTTGCGGTGATATAGTGGTCAAAGCCTTGACATTTTAAGACTTACATTTTGATGTATAAAACGATGACAACTTATTTTCATTTGATGGTTTGTAACCAATACATTTAACTTATGTTGCGTTCTTTTGAAACGATTATGAGAATGGCATTGGAGCTTGTTTTTATTCATTTAGTATGTTCACTTATATTGTTATGCAATGAGAACCGATCAGATCACACCTCGCGCTTCCGCTATGAGCGGGTGTGACAGATTGGTATCAGAGCTTCGATTGTAGTGAACCAGGATTCTTTCTCGAGTCTAGTCTACAATCACTAGGGAACCTCTCACGAAACAATTTACACAAGAACAAGAGTTTTCATTGCATAAACATTTTTCAAGGTCCACTACAAACAAATATTCACTTCACATAAATCAAGCGAGGACATTTCCATGGGTGAAGTCTATGAGAGATAGGCGCATTACATTAACAGACTATGTGCCTACAATACATTACATTATCAGTGCTTATACAAGATAGACACATTACATTATCAGTTTACACATCATAAACAGTTTACAAGTTCAACATATACAAATTCAACTTATGCAAGATAGAAATCCTTGTTAGATAGGATTTCATGTGATTATATATATATATGATTTCTTTATATATGTTTTGTACAAAATATTTTGCCAAGGACAAAATACCTTCGACTTCAAACTCTATTATTATTCTTTACTCACACGATGAAAATATCGACCTCAAGTCTACTGTGGAGCTTATGGCGAACATGATTCCTAAGTGAAATCTTAAACTTAATTCTGTAAAATATGGTTGCTTCTCGCGAATGCTGAGATGCCTGACCATGATAAATGACGACGAGGCGGAGGTGGTAACCTTGGACAACAACTCCATTAGTGGGACGAGATCCCTGTGACTCATACTAATCAAGGTTGATATACTCTTGTCCCTACAAGGAAGATGAAGTACTCATCTTGAAGGTGCCCCTTCAGTTGTTATTATTACAGATTCTTTCCATTTCTATTTCATCTAACGGCGTACCGTTCTGCGAGTAACAACAACGGACGTTGACACGTGAGCTATCGCGAAGGTCCCTCCTATGTTGAAGGTATATTGACAATAGTGTTTCCTCTCTTACTGATCGGCTGCTTCATACGAGAGAACGCTAGGGTGACCATGCAAGGCAATTTATTATTACGGTGGCCAACGTAATAACAACTTGTAGTGCATGGGAATTCTGGTGGACTCTGCGGGCCAAGCTAATGATCACTATTCGTTCAAAATTCTTAAGTTATTACTTGAGATTCAATTTTTCTTATCTATTAGGACACGAACTGAGGTGGTTAGTATAACACCATACAATACAATACAATACAGGAAGACGACACGTATTTGTTCACACCTAACATTCGATCTATATCACGATTCAGTTGAGACTAGTCATTTAAACAAACAAAACTTGTTATCCACTCATGGAGGATTTTCCTCAACATTCTCGAAATTATTGAACATGGGTTAGTTCCATGGTGTCTATGACACTTTACCCTACTTTACCTTACCTTACGTTATCCTATTCCACCTTATCATATTTATTGGAAATGATACAATAAATTCCGTCGCTTGACATTTTTCTTTTCCCAAGGAATGGTATGGCATGAGCCATGCTGCAACTCCCTCATTGCATTCTATTTTCTAATAATCTTGCTAGAGCTCGTGAAACTCAAGCACTATTACCATAATTATCACATGGACAAGTAAGACAAAGGATTTTCTCTACTTAGGATGATCGAGGTCCATAGAGTAGGGAATACATATTATATGGACGAAGACCACTGGTTGGTTTCCCCTCCTCAACGAATTAATTTTTTTTTCTTTTTTTTCCATTTAAAAATATGACCAATAAATGAAAGAGGCATTACACCTTTTTGTTTTTGGTTATCCACATTATCATTTATTCAAACATGTATGAACAATACGGTCTTGAGGTTTCCATGACCGATTGATTGCATTCTTCATTCTTGGGCACATGATAGACTTTATTTATCCAAATACATGTCTAGATTCTTTTAATAGTGTGTATTAAAAGGATCATGTCGCCAAAAGAATCAATTGTTTAAGTTAAAATTTATGTGTTGAAAACCATTGCTTTTACACAAGACATGTTTTATACATCACATTGTTACGCTAGACATTGTTATACATGTCATTTGACGTTGGTATACACAAGACATTTTTTGGTGGTTATTTGTAAGTGATGAGACGTGTGTAATATGATAAAAGCATGGTGGATACGCCACTGGTACTTCCTATATATAAGTGCTTATATTATATTGCATATCGTGGTGTTATTCAAATCTCTTCGATAAAGACAAGACATGACATTTTTGCACAAGACACGACATCCTCTACACAAGACATAATATTCTATTTTGAGACATGATATATTTATACACTACATTTTCATTGGTTATTTATTTAACCATACATCATTCTTTTATATCATCTGATTTTCATATCTATTTTCATATGATTTTATAAAAGAACTCGATCATAACTAGAGCCAATGTTGATGGTTACACTTGATGCTTTCACGGTCTCTCAGGGGTTGTTCCATACTGGGTAACACCCGAATTCAAACACACTGAGTGTTACATTTTGGGTTTAGCCTCGGAGATCCGAAGCATGACCGCATCATCCCTCCCTACCTCGATCACTCAAACAATAACTCTCGCCATGAGAGAAATGAAGGCAATTGCTGCCATAAACGATTTTGGCACCAGGATGTATGCTGGTAACTTGCCGGAATCCTAAATGAGACAAGTGAGACGTTCATCATGAGGGCAATTGCAAAAGCGCCAAGAGTAGCAGTGTGCTGAGACCGGGCGCAAAACAAAGACTAGTAAGACGATAATACTTAAGAAGGGATCGAGCTAGTGAATAAGTGTGTGTGTGGCTAGAACTATGAATACTCCACAAAATCCCAATGAAGTCATGAGTACTTACACTCTACAGTCATCATGTATCAATTCTATTAATACCAACACCGAGCTTAACTAGTTATCTTTAGGTGTTGTACATATACTCGAATTAGAGTCATGTTGTACACACATTACTATATCAAGTTAGCTAATCGGGAATTAGCTGAGACACGTCAAATCATTAAGGGTCACCGGTACGTATCCTATCAATCAACATTTCAAATCCATATTATTTGATACCATTGCCGATTTTTTTTGCTTTATCTCAACATTTCACATGCATAGTTTCATGGCTAGTGATGGGATTGTCCTAGCTACAATTAGGGATTGGGTTATCCTACATCTAAACATAGGGATTGGGTTGTCCTCTACATCTGTACAGGGAAGTCTTTACTACATAGAATTCAAAATGTACTTGGCCTAGAGTCAAGTAAGCTAGACATCTTCTCATTCTATAGAATTGGCAAACGGTAAACTAGCCGAGTCAGGAGCAGAAATTTCATATCGATCTCTTACCCATTGAGTTAGGTATTTTTGACGTAGTGGTTGGCATGGATTGGCTATTCAATAATAGATCCGAATTCTTCTGTCATGAGAAGATCATTCGTTTACCACTACCGAACGAAGATACACTTATTATCCATGGAGAGAAGCACGACACATCATTGAGGATAATCAATTGCATGAAGGCGCAAAAGTGCTTACGGAAAGGTTGTATTGCCTTTCTAGCACTTGTTGTAAACAAGAAGGCCGTTGGGCCGTAGCTGACAGATATTCCTGTGGTAAAAGAATTTCCTGAAGTCTTTCCTGAAGACTTGCCAGGACTACCACCATATCGACAAGTCGAGTTTCACATCGACTTGGTACCGGGAGCTGCAACCATAGCCAAATCTCCATGTTGATTAGCACCTTCTGAACCTTGTAGTTGACCGAATAAGGATGTTGTGAGTTCATAAACCCCACTCTTTACCATTATACATCTTTATAAAGGTTTTGGGGGTGAAAAGACATGCAAGGTTTGCAAAAATGCACAACATTTCGATGAATGAAAATTCATATTTCTAAACCATGTTACAAATGAATTTCCAATTAACTCAAATGGTTTATGAAAGGTTCTAGCTTCTACTCTAAGTTAGACTTACAATCTGGGTATCACCAATTACGAATTCAAGAGGAAAGCATACCGAAAACGGCTTTTAAAACTCGTTATAGTTATTACAAGTTTCTCGTTATGCCTTTTTGGTTTAACGAACGCACTAGCGGTCTTTATGGATTTAATGAATCGCGTGCGCAAGCCATATCTCGACAAATTCGTCACAATATTCATTGACCACAATTTTTTTTATACTCACGATTGACAGATGAGCACGAACAACATTTGAGAACCATTTTCGAGCTACTAAAGATGGAGAAACTATACACGAAATTTTCCAAGTGCGAATTTTGGATTTGCAAAGTACAATTTCTCGGGCATGTAGTGAACGAGAAACGCATTCAAGTAAGACCCAGCTAAGATTGAAGCAAATGAGGATTAGGAAGTGCCCAAGACTCCAAATGGAGTCCGATAATTTTTTTGGGATTAACGGGATATCATCGGAGATCTATTGAGATTTTTTTTTTTTAAATTACTCAATTGCTAACCTCCCTCACCAATAAAGACAATAAATCCACCCCAATCGAAAAACAAGAAATAGCATTACAACTTATTCTTAAGATTGGTGCATAGCATTTTACAACCTTATCATTATCCGACGATACCGATGACTTTGTTGTAAACTATGATGCTTCGCATCAAGGATTGGGTTGCGTACTCGTGCAACGTGAAAAAGTTATCGTGTACACGTCGCGCCAAATAAAAAGTTCACGAGAAGAACTATACCACTCTCGACCTTGAGTTAGGAGCGGTGGTATTCACTTTAAAAATTATGGCGACATTATTTATATGGTACTCAATGCATTATTTTCACGGATCATAAAAGTCTTCAACACATATTTAAAAAAAAAGAATTAAATATGCGTCAACGATGTTGGGTTGAATTGTTGAACGACTATGATTATGAAATAAAGTACCATACGGGCAAGGCAAACGTTGTAGCTGACGCCTTGAGCCGCAAGGAGCGAGTTAGAACACTGAGAGTTCAAGCATTAGAGAAGATGATTCACAAGCGCCCAAGGAAGAGCATATTCAAGCAGAAACACTTCGAGGCATGAAGGAACAATTAGTGCCGAAAGAAGATGGAACTTTATACCTTATGGGTCGAAATTGGGTTCCATTCTTTGGCGGCCTTCGAGATGATATTTTGAGGAAGCACATAGGCCTAAGTATTGAAAGAATACTATTGGTGGCCTAACCTCAAAAGTGATATCACGACTTATGTCGGAGAATGCTTGACCTGCGCAAAGGCCAAGGCTGAATATCAGAAACCCTCGGGCTTGTTAAAATAACCCGAGATTCCCGTTTGGAAGTGGGAACAAATATCGATGGACTTCATTACGAAGTTACTCAGGACCTCAAGAGGCCATGACATGATATGGGTAATCGTCGATAGATTGACAAAGTCCGCACACTTCTTACCGATTCGGGAGAAGGATAGTACCGAGAAACTAGCGGAAATCTATCTCAAAGAAATAGTGGCTCGTCATGGAGTTCCTATTTCAATCATTTCGAACCAAGACAGTCGTTTTGTTTCTAGAATTTGGAAATCATTTCAACAGGCCTTTGGATCTCATTTGAATCTAAGTACGACCTTTCATCCACAAACTGACGGCCAGAGCGAACGGACAATCCAAACACTCGAAGTTATGCTTCATGCGTGTGTTATGAATTTAGGCGGCAATTGGGATACTCATCTACTTTTAGTTGAGTTTTCCTACGATAACAGCTACCATACTAGTATACAAGCTGCACCATTTTAGGCTCTTTATGGTCGAAAGAGTCGCTCTCCGCTATTTTGGGCTGAAACAGGCGATAGACAATTAATTGGTCCGGAATTATTCCAAGAGACTACGGATAAAATGTTTCAGATCAGAGACCGTATGAAGGCGGCTCGCGATCGACAAAAGAGCTACGCGGACAAGAGACAGAAGCCATTAACTTTCGAGATCGGAGACAAAGTCTTAACCCTCGTTATGTAGGACAATTTGAAATCTTAGAAAAGATTGGCACTGTTGCCTACAAGTTAAAGTTACCAGATGAACCTAGCAGTGTGCACCACACGTTTCATGTGTCGAATATTAGAAAGAGTCCAACACAAGATACCTTTATCATCCCTGCGGATGAAATTCACATTGACGACAAATTCCAATTCACCGAAGAACCTGTTGAGGTCACGGACTGGAAGGTTCAGAAAACACGAAGAAGTCGTATCAAGTTAGTAAAAGTTCGTTGGAACTCTCGTCACGGACCCGAGTATACTTGGGAACGTGAAGATCAAATGAAAGAAAAATATTCTCACCTTTTTCTGAAGACTCCTACAAAGAATAACAAATCTCGAATTTCGGGACGAAATTCTCAATAACAAGGGGAGAATGTGACAAACGGAAAAATTCCGGTAATTCCGTACAACTTGAACAACTATTTCGACTATTATTTTCGCGTATTTGACTTAATTTTAATTAATTAAAGTCTTGAGAGTCTAGGAATTACAAAAATCATAGTGAATTATGATAATGAATCCGTTGCGATTAGAAACAATATCCTAGACTAACTATAGGAACGCGAATAAACGATACTTGTCAGTACTAGTCGCGGTACAGTCTGACACAATGAAAGCATGACATACAGTTATGTCTACACAAATATTTTATAAAAAGCTTTGTCCAAAATTTATATGTGCCTTATTATTTACAAAATTCCAATTAAAAACCAAATTGTTCAAGTCCGCAGAAAAATACAGAAATCGTGCGAAAATATACAGCATTCCGCAGAACGAAACAGTAATTATCTGAAAAACCCAAAAATAAATATTATTTGACATAAATAATATAATGGGTAGTAAAAACGACACAAAATCCGCAATCGAATCTTATTGCATTAAGCTGCATGGCTAGTTCAGTAAACTGCCAGTCAGCAAAGCCGGTACCGAAACCGTGTCAAAAATAATAAAAGTTTTACTCCAAAAAGTTGGATTAAATATTTGGATAATAAAACAAGTACAAAAATAATTTTTGTTATGTTTTTATCTAAATAAAACACGGTGTCAGTATTTAACCCGGTACAGGACCCGAACCGACTTTTTCACCCGAATTACACACTAAAAATTTCGGTGAACTAGTTTTACTTAGTGTCACACTACTTTAAAATATGAAGGCTTAAAACCTTGTAGATATTTTTATATAAAATGTCAAAGTTCTTAAAATACTTAAACATTTACTACATTTTACCATGAATTGAACACTTAACACATGAAACAAATTCAAGACCCTTTCCCCCCTCATGTTCACGTTTTTAAAGGGGTCCCACACCCTAATTTTCATGCTAAATATCTAGATATTTTATGGTTAGTTTCAAGTGGAAGTAAAATGGTGAATTATTACAATACTTACACATTAATTAAACTAGCACTTTACCATTCATTTTTCATCTTTTAATTACACAAACAAAAGCTCTCATCATCTTCATCTTTTTCCACCAAGAACACCATAAAAACCCATTTAAATTTTATCACATCTTGATGATCAACATGGAGTTTCATGGAGCTTAAGGTGATCTAAAGCATTTGCAAGTTAAAGGAAGTGTATTCATCCATTCAAGAGCCTTAAATCATCAAGATCTTCATCTTTGTATTTCTTAATCATCCTCCAAGATCATCCCTAGCCAAGTGCTAGAAGTAAGCTTCAAGATCTATTTTTTTTTCATACTTATATTATGTTTATGATTGTTATTATAACTAATAAATAACTAAATAATCATACATAATAAACATGAAAAATACAAAGAAGCAAAAATAATAATCATGATATATTTATGTTGGTTTATATTGTGATCTAAGACTTGTTATATGCATATTCGATCTTGTTATGATGATTATGATATAAATAAATTGTTAGAGGATGTTTTAAAAATATGATCTAACAATTATACATGTTTATGTTAAAAGGGTTTTTAACATAAAGGTTTAAAGGGATGATCATAACATTTGATCTTGTGAAAGTATTTGAGGTTTTTCACTAAAAACAATACTTTTACAAGATTATAAAAAGTAACATGCAACTTGAGATTTTTTATAAAAGTTGTTAAAACTAGAATTAAACTTGGTTTTTGAACTAGTTAGCATATGTTATGATCATGTATAAAATCCTACATGATTTTGAGATCATCTTAATGAGGTTATGTTATAAATCTCATGTGTTTTTTTTAGAAATGATATGAGAAATTGTTGATGATTTGAAAAGAAAATGATATGTAAATAAACATGGCAAAGTTCATATTACAAAGGAACTATGGACAACTTTTCTTAGAAATCATATGTTAGAAAAACTATCATTTTTTTTACAAAGTCTTTACAAGATTAGAAAGTTGGTCTTTCTAAACATAAAAATTGACATAAATATATATTTTGGTAAAATACATATTTATTGAACATATCAAGTATGTGCTATGTGTTATTATTTGTATTAGTTATATATAAAAGTTAGAGACTTGATAACAATGACACAAATAAATACAAGACATACTTACAACTAAAGACTTACAAGAATACATATAGACACACTTGAAAACAACTTACGGACATTCCGAGCTTTCGGACACAACTTATGGTCAAAACGGACGACAAGCGAATCTATAAACATATCGCCAATCCGAGGACTTACTACGACGTTTAGGCGATCTTTCGACGCGTACACCAAAATTACGTTACCATTAACAAAATTCGGACATTTTGAAACTTATAAAAACTATTATGTTTTTATTTACTAAAAAGTATACTTAGTTATTTTTATAAAAATGTTTTTATAAAAATGAAAGACTTATACTTTCAAATGGGCTATTTTATACAAATGGGCTTACACTTCTTAGTGGGCTATTTTATACAAATGGGCTTACAATTCTTAATGGGCTTACTTTCATAATGGGCTTAACTTAAATACATGGGCTAAGCCCAATACCAAACATATGGGCCAAGGCCCAATACTATTTAGGCCCAACACTATTTAGGCCCAACACTATTTAAGCCCAACACTATTTAGGCCCAACACTATTTAGGCCCAATAACATGAATTCTTGGGCTAAGCCCAATGACATATAATTGGTAAAAATTACAATTGAACAGTTTACTTATACAAAGGCATGAAATAAAGAAGACAAGACCCGATGATACAACTAACAAGATACAAGATTACATATATATATATCTATATATTTGGTGAAATATATATATAACCGTTTAACAATTCATTCATCTAATACAAAGTTCAACGAACAATAAAGACATACAAGTCTTACACATATTTAAGACACAAGGCTTGTACTCAAGTCATTTACAAAGACCGAAGTGTCTAACAAATATAAGAACATTTGTAGGTCGCAACATTGTTCAAGACGACCACGCGTAAGATCACAAACACTTATCATTCACGGACGCAATACTGTGAGTTCATGTCCCCTATTCATTTAAATGTTTTACAACTTTACAACTATCGGGGAAGATACATGTCCAATCGTATGTTAAAGTTAGGGAATGAAACAACTTAGATCATGTGCGAATTAGGGTTATACATCTAAGCACCATTAATCCAGTTTGGACCTAGGTACAAGTGGTTAGATCTAATGGGTTTTGGCGAACCCACCTCTTGGTCATGGACCCATACAGAAGAGTGCGTTTGTGTCCCAGTCGATGGTAATCGACACGAAATCGTCTAGGTTTGGATTGCTTCCTATTTCGTCACACATATTAATGTCCTCGCGAAACATTAATGATCAACGATTTCATTGACGCTTTACATACTACATCATTACATACAGATACATTTTATACAACTCACATTTTATGGATACAGTTTATACAACTCACATTTTATGGATACATTTTATACAACTCACATTTTATAG
Source organism: Helianthus tuberosus (assembly GCA_030545235.1). Taxonomy (NCBI): domain Eukaryota; kingdom Viridiplantae; phylum Streptophyta; class Magnoliopsida; order Asterales; family Asteraceae; genus Helianthus; species Helianthus tuberosus. The sequence goes on from CM060351.1 coordinate 111,072,360, forward strand.
ATACATTTTATACAACTCACATTTTACAGATACATCTCATACAACTAAACTGCATGAACTCGCCAACTTTTGTTGATGTTTTCAAACTTAACATGTATTTCAGGAAATTAGTGGACCATGCAGACATTTCAGTCAAGGAAAGCAAATATCAAGACTCCATGCCACCATTTGAAGGGTTTGCCCGTTATATACCGCCTCTTTGCGGTGATATGGTGGTCAAAGCCTTGACATTTTAAGACTTACATTTTGATGTATAAAACGATGACAACTTATTTTCATTTGATGGTTTGTAACCAATACATTTAACTTATGTTGCGTTCTTTTGAAACGATTATGAGAATGGCATTGGAGCTTGTTTTTATTCATTTAGTATGTTCACTTATATTGTTATGCAATGAGAACCGATCAGATCACACCTCGCGCTTCCGCTATGAGCGGGTGTGACACGTAATGGGTCGTAAACAATTATGTTAGGTTTCAATTAGTATGTAGGCTTTGTTAAACCATATTACACGAGTCTCCATACTCGTTTGGTTTACGAACCCTCATGCTACCCGATCTTCCGATTTAGGTCCGGTTTATTAACATAGTTACCTATATTAGGTGCCGTTTGATTCCGAGATCTCTATCATTATTTGATTGTCACTCCAGGACTACTGAGTAATCTCAAGTGAGTACATAGACCCCTCTTTTACTGTTTTCCAAACATTTTGGGGTGGAACACATGTGCCTACTTGTTACTTTCATGCTTTCCTGTTTTCACATCATATACTTGCTATGTTTATTAGTACACGATTTCATTACATTTCATGCTATGTGTGCCCATTGTGTGCATTACTTAGTACATCGTTTTACATTACATTTCATGCTATGTGTGCCCATTGTGTGCATTACTTAGTACATCGTTTTACATTACATTTCACGCTACGTATGTTCATTTGATTACATACTTAGTGCATCGTTTTCACATGCTTACATTTTGGGTATGACATTTGGTTTGTTTACAATGGAACAATACATTCATTAACATTAGCTACATCGTTCGTTAGTAGGTAGTGGTACCATAGGAATTGACAACTCCCGTTCCTGAAATCCTAGGTTTGTTTGGATTGGAAGGAATGACCGAATTCGATATACATAACTTAGATAAACCTTTAATTTGTTTAAGGGTTTATCGCCACAGTCTCAAGGCTTGGATGTGTGCATTTTCACAATACCGCATAAATGTTTGTATCAGTATAGCATGCATTTGTTACACAAAACATAACTTTGATTTAAACTATGTTTTACTTCAATACCTTGTTTTTGTGCATTTTACATATGGTTTAGTTGATATATTTCACTTACCATACATGACATTTTTGGTTACACATTACATGATCTACATTGAACATAAACATTTTGACATTGATATACACATTTGGTGGTTTACATTGGACATAGACATTTTGATATGGTTTACACAATAACACTTGACAATTGATTTGTACATCAACAAGTTACATTGGTGGTTGTTTGGGTAAGTGATTTGAGTAACGAGGCGTGTGTAATATGATACAAACATGGTGGATACGCCGCTGGTACTTCCTATATATAAGTGTTTGTATAATATTACATGTCGTAACGTTATTTAAATCATTTCAGTATAGACATATTACATTTTATACAAATAACATACTTTTCTCAAGACATTGTTTTACAAAACAGTTTATTTTATACAACTCATTTTAAATGGTTATTTATTTAACCTTACATTTATTTATACATATCAACTGATCTTATCGTTTTTCAAATGATTTACAAGACAAAGCAAATTACAAGGTTCATGACTAAACATTTTCTTAAACTCAAGTCATGAATCCTATTTTCACAAAACCTATGTATCTCACAGGCATTTTTATGCTGACGTACCTATTTTCACATGTGTTTTCAGGAGCTTTTCCGTAGGATGTTGATCAGGAAACTAGGGCGGACCTGTGCCTTAGAGACTAAAAATGGAGATAGACTTGTTTAATTATGTTATAAACTCTTTTGATTCCTATTTAAAACGATATAACTCTTATGTTGATAAATAAATACAACTTTGTATGCCATGGTTATGAAACAATTAATTCTGTTACAACACTCCCCGACGTTTTCCGCCACGTTTTGTATGTTACACGTGGTCGGGGTGTGACACGTTTACTATACGAATCGACATACTTTCGCAGTTTGATGTAAATAGTCCCTGCGATCGAATAAACTTGATTTTGCCATACCAAAGCCTTCAAAACTTATATCTAAGTTATGTAAAGGTTATTTAAGGTATGTTAAGCATATATTGATGTTCCAGAGTGTTTATCACGTTAAACTGATTACATTTACGCATCAGTTTGCGTATAAATTTCCAGAAAACGATATAGAGTTTGAAATTGAATAAAAATCGAAATGTGCAAAATGTCAAACATAAATAAACAAACATTGGGGCCAAATAACATTGTTTTATTGATAATTGAATAGATTAGATTTTATACAATGATTACAAGCACAGATGTCACATTCTCCCCTACTTGTGGAAATTCCGTCCCGAAATTTATTTAGAGGAAACTTGTGAGAAAAGATGCGGATATTTCGCCTTCATTTGATCTTCACGTTCCCAAGTAAATTCTGGACCACGTTTAGATTCCCAGCGAACTTTGACAAGTGGAATGCGCTTGCGTTTGAGCCATTTGACTTCACGTTGCAAGATTTCCACAGGTTTCTCAACGAAATGCATTATGTTATCCACACGAATTTCATCAAGCGGTATGTGGAGGTTCTCATTGGCTAAACACTTCTTGAGATTGGACACGTGAAAGGTTGGATAAACATTTCCAAGTTCAGGAGGTAACTCAAGTATGTAGGCAACCTTTCCGATTCTTTCGACGATCTTGAATGGTCCAACATATCTAGGTGCAAGATTTCCTGTCTTTCCAAATCTGATCACACCTTTCCAAGGTGAAACCTTGAGTAGAATGTGATCACCGACTTGAAATTCCAAGGGCTTGCGTCGTCGATCCGTGTAACTCTTTTGACGGCTTCGAGCTGTCTGAAGGTTATCGCGAATTTTCTTAACCTTATCTGTAGTCTCCAGAATGAGCTCAGGTCAAGTAAGCTGAGCCTCACCGATCTCATTCCAGCAGACTGGTGAACGACATTTTCGACCATAAAGAGCTTCGAAAGGAGCCATGTTGATGCTGGAGTGATAACTATTGTTGTAGGAGAATTCAATCAACGGAAGATACGAATCCCAACTACCACCAAAATCGATCAAACAAGCTCTAAGAATATCCTCCAAAGTCTGGATTGTTCTTTCAGATTGACCATCTGATTGTGGATGATAAGTTGTGCTCAAATTAAGTTGGGTCCCCATAGCAGATTGAATGGTTCTCCAAAAATGAGATAAGAATCGAGCATCTCTGTCAGAAATAATGTTCAATGGAACACCATGTCAGGATACAATCGCAACCACATAGATTTTAGCCAGCTTGTTGGCAGATAGATCTTCACGGATCGGCAAGAAATGCGCTGACTTTGTTAGACGATCAACAACTACCCAGATGGCATCATGACCTCTCTTAGTGCGCGGAAGTTTGGTAATAAGATCCATAGCAATGTTTTCCCATTTCCAAACTGGAATCTCTGGTTGCTCCAATAATCCAGAGGGATGCTGATGTTCAGCCTTAACCATAAGACAAGTAAGGGATTTGGATACATACAAGGCTATGTCTTTCTTCATACCAGGCCACCAATACTGAGTACGAAGATCCTTATACATTTTATCTGCACCAGGATGAATAGAATAACGAGACTTATGAGCTTCATCCATAAGCAAGGTGCGAAGATTATCTTGACTTGGGACCCACAAATGGTCCATGAAATAATACAATCCATTGTCCTTCAGCTCGAGATCAGGCTTAATATGAAATGGTAATTCCTTACCCATCAAATCTTGTGAAACACAAGTATGTTGAGCCTGAGAAATGCGAGTTTGAATATCAGATCGGACTCGAACACAATGAAGCTTGACATGCTCTTTACGACTTAACGCATCGGCTACGACATTCGCCTTACCAGGATGGTAGCGAATTTCGCAATCATAGTCGTTTAGAAGTTCAACCCAACGTCGTTGCCTCATGTTGAGTTCTTTCTGATTGAAGATATGCTGAAGACTTTTGTGGTCAGCGAAAACCACACATTTTGTACCATACAAATAGTGTCTCCAGATTTTAAGAGCGAAAACAACTGCACCTAACTCAAGATCATGTGTCGTGTAGTTCTTCTCGTGAACCTTTAACTGTCTTGATCATAAGCTATTACTTTGTTCCTTTGCATGAGAACACAGCCAAGACCTAATTTGGATGCATCATAGTATACGAAAAAATCATCATTGCCCTCAGGTAATGATAGAATAGGTGCATCGCAGAGCTTCTGTTCCAGGGTCTGAAAAGCTTCTTCCTGCTTGAATCCCCATTCAAAGGGTTTATTCTTCTGAGTTAGTGTAGTGAGAGGAACTGCAATCTTGGAGAAGTTTTCAATAAAGCGGTTGTAATAACCCGCGAGACCAAGAAATGAACGAACTTCAGTGGGTGTAGTAGGCATATCCCAATCCTTAATCGCACTGATCTTGTAGGGATCTACATGAATACCTTGTTCGTTGATGATATGTCCCAAAAATTGAACTTCTTTAAGCCAAAATTCACACTTGGAGAATTTGGCGAAAAGTTGCTCTTTCTTTAGGAGTTCCAAAGTAAGACGAAGATGTTGCTCATGATCAGCTCGCGTCTTAGAATAAATCAAAATGTCATCAATGAAAATGATGATGAACTTCTCCAAATAAGGCTTACAAACCCTATTCATCAATTCCATGAAAACAGCAGGAGCATTGGTCAAACCGAATGGCATAACAGTGAACTCATAATGCCCATATCTTGTGCGGAAAGCAGTCTTGGGAATATCTTCCTTGAGCACTCGAAGTTGATGATACCTAGAACGTAGATCAATCTTTGAAAAACAAGTAGCACCCTGTAACTGATCAAAGAGATCATCAATGCGAGGTAGGGGATATCGATTCTTGGTGGTAAGCTTGTTAAGCTCACGATAATTGATGCACATTCTGAAAGAGCCATCTTTCTTCTTGACAAAAAGAATGGGAGCACCCCAAGGTGAAAAGCTAGGACGAATAAAACCTTTGTCAAAAAGCTCCTGAAGCTGCTTAGTCATCTCAGACGGTGCAAGACGATACGGAGACCGAGCGATAGGATTTACACCAGGTACAAGGTCAATACGAAACTCGACTTGGCGTGCTGGAGGTAAACCAGGTAATTCTTCAGGAAACACTTCAGGATAATCCCGAACAACAGGGATATCTTGAATAGACTTACCTTTGCATTTATCCGCTACAACATGTGCCAAAAAGGCCACATAGTTCTTGCGCAGATACTTATGAGCTTGAGTACAAGACATGAGTTTGAGACTACTAACAGGTTTTTCACCATGAACCTCTAAGATCTCACCTGACGAAAGAGGTACACGAACAATCTTCTCAAAACAAACTACTTCTGCGTGAAACTTGGCTAACCAATCCATTCCCACTATAACATCAAAACTTCCAAGTTTCATAGGCTTGAGGTTGATAGGAAAAAGATGGTCATTAAGGTTCAACTGGCAATTTCGAAGAACAGAATCAAGAAAATGGGTTCACCACTAGCAACTTCTACTGTCAAAGCCTTTCCTAGCTTTGTTCTAGACATGCGAAGCAAAGGTTCAAAGGATAATGACACAAAACTCTTATCGGCACCTAAATCAAAAAGGACAGAAGCAGTCTGATTGTTAAGAAAGAACGTACCGTTGACCACTTCATTGTCTGCTCACGCCTCATTGGCATTCATATTAAAGACTCGTCTGCGAGCCTAAGCCTGATTTGCATTAACCAATCTTGGACACTGATTTCTATAATGGGTTAGATCCCCACAGTTGTAGCATGAACCAGGAGGGTAGTGAGGTCATGCAGCCTGAGCCTGTTGAGCAGGCGGTTGAGCAGCTTGCTGGGTTGGGTTACGTGCGGCCTTATTTGGAGCAAAACAACAAACATCGAGAAGATGACCCGATTTTCCACAGTTTGCACAGAAACGACACTGAACTTGCGAGTGATGGTGACTATTGCATCTGTTGCACAACGGTGCATTCCCCGCATACCATTTCTTTGCTGGTGGTTGTGCGGGCTGGTTAGGGGCTGCCTGATTTGGTTGTGCAGTAACAACAAAATTCTGCGAAGCCTTGCGCTTCTTTGACCCTTTCGAAGAACCAGATTTCTTACCCTTCTTGTTCTCACCCTTATAAGACGATTGTTTCTTATCCTTGTCACCTTTCCTGTGTAGCTTACCCTTCCTGATCTGCGACTCAGTCAAAGTCGCAGCTAATTCGATTGCCTGACGAACTGTGGTAGGGTTGCTACCAGTGACGATATCTTGCACTGGGTCAGCCAGACCATCGACATACCTCTCGATAGCTTTCTCGAGTGGGGTAACCATTGTAGGGCATGACAAACTCAGCTCCTCGAATCTGTCGGTGTAAACCCGGTGTTTACCACTATCCTGCTTCAAATCAATGAACTCTCTTTCTAATGCCCTCTGTTCATGACGGGGACAGAATTCCCTCATCATAAGAGCCCTAAGCTCTTCCCATGTTTGACCTAGAGCGACATCAGCACCACGATCTCTCATTAACCCATTCTACCAGGTAAGAGCCCTCTTTTGGAACACGCTAGAAGCGAACTCGACTTTGCGGTTATCAGGACACTGAACATGATGAAAGGTACTCTCAATACTCTCGAACCACTGTAGGAGCCCAGTTGCTCCCTCAGAACCACTGAACTTGAGTGGTTTAGCCGAATTGAAACTTTTGAAGTTGCATGGAGCATTATTGTTATTGTTGGCTTGATTAACTTGAGCAACGATGTTTGGGAGTACAGCAGCCATTTACTGCGCAATGATTTCTGCCATTTCGGCATTTGGTATCTGATTGTCGCGTCGAGGAGGCATTCTAAAAGAGGAAACATGAGAGAAAACGAGTGAGATGATTAGATGGAAAAAAAATGAGATGATACAAAAATCGACAAAAAGCATGGATGGTGGTCATTCATTCGTACCACAAAGCAAACAAACGACACACAGTGATTAATCAAAGTAAATGGGTCAAAAATAATGTATCGCGAAGACATGCTTTAGCCTATAAGTGGACACTCACCCCAAGAGTTCACAGGTAAGAGTGACTGGTCCGATTATGTGGATTTGTACGAACACTCTAGCCTAGACAGAAAACCCGAGATACAGGCATCCACCCTTCCAGATTGCACGTGTTCACATTATTTAGACCCAAAACTTTGACGAGATTTTGAAAACTTAGAAGGCATTAAGCCAAAAGAATCATTCAAGAATATGGATGATTGAATTTTCAAAATCGATAAGGAAAATTGGAGGGAAAACCTTATAACAAATCATCTAAGAATAGATGATTGATTTAAAAAAAATCATTTTGGAAAATTGTGTTCTTGTTTTGGTAATCACCTAAGGATAGGTGAAGTGCATGTTTTAAGATCTAAACACAAGATAACTTGTGTTAGGGTCCTAGAAAAGTTATAGTCTAGGTCAAAGCATTACTAATAACCTAATTCCCTATAACCATTGGCTCTGATACCAACTCTTCTGTCACACCCCGACCGCGTAAAACAACAAACCGCGGCGGAAACGTCGGGGAGTCGAGCAACAGAATTGTTGTTTCACAACCATGGTAATTAAAGTTTTGTTTTATTATCAAACAAAGGGGTTACATTGTCTTAAAACAACTGAAACAAAGAGTACATAACATAATTAAACTAGTCTAACTTCATTTTATGTCACTAAGGCACAGGTCCGTCTAAGTGTATCTTGATCATTCCTATGCACCAGCTCTTGAAAACACATGTGAAAATAGGTACGTCAGCACAAAAATGCCTGTGAGATACATAGGTTTATTGATTTAGGATTCATGACTTGTAAGTTTAAAGAAATGTTTACTAAAGTTGGTCATGAATCTTATTAAAAGGTTTTCTTTTATAAATCATATGAAAATCGATAAGTAACTAGATGATATATAAAAGAAAGATGTGTGGTTAAATGAATAACCAAGTAAAAATAATTCGTATAAAATAAGTTGTTTGTAAAACAATGTTGTTGAGAAGATATGTTATTTGTGTAAAATGTAATGTGTCTTAATTGAAATGATTTAAGTAATGCTACGATATGTAATATCATAAAGCACTTATATATAGGAAGTACCAGCGGAGTATCCACCATGCTTTTATCATATTACACGCGCCTCGTTATTTAAACCACTTACCCAAACAAACCACCCAATTGTCTTGTTTAAACAATGTCAAAATGTTCACGTGTATACAATGTCAAATGTATAACCAAATGTTATGTATGGCAAATAAAAGTGTCTACTCAAACCATATGTAAAATGTACAAAACAATGTAATTGAATAAATCAAAGTTTAAATCAAAAGTTATGTGTTGTAAAATCAATGCTTTGTTGATACAAACATCTATGCGGTATTGTTAAAACGCATACATTCAAGCCTTGCGACTGTGGCGACAAACCCTTAAACAAATTAAAGGTTTATCTAAATTATGTATATCGGATTTAGTCATTCCTTCCACCCAAACAAACCTAGGATTTCGGGAATGGGAGTTGTCAGTTCCTATGGTACCACTACTTACTACCGAGCTGCGTGATCAATGTTAATGAACGTATTTTTGTCCCATCAAATAAACCAAATGTCATACCAAATGTAAGCATGTTTATGTGTAAACAATGTTCTAAGTATGCAAAAATGAACATACATAGCATGAATATGATGTAAATAAATGTGTATATATGCTGAAATGAACATATGAAACAAATGTGTTTATGAAATCAATGTACTAGCATGTTAATAAAACATACATAGCAAAAACATGGATGAAATCATGTACTATACATGTAACAAGGATAACATGAAAGGCACGAAAGTAACAAGTAGGCACATGTGTTTCACCCCAAAATGTTTGAAAACAGTAAAAGAGGGGACTATGCACTCACCTGAGGATGCTTAGAAGTCTTTGAATAACAACCAAGCAATGCTAGAAAGATCACGGAATCAATCGGCACCTAATATAGGTAGACGTTAATAAACCAGACCTAAATCGGAAGATCGGATAAAATGTGGTTTCGTAAACCAAATGAGTATAGGAACTCATGTAATATGGTTTAACAAAGCCTACATTCTAAAATGGTAACTATCCTAAGTGCTTACGACCCATTACGACTCGTTTAGGTAGCTTACGCTACTTTAATGTGTTGTTCGCGTAAAACGCGTTCGGACCGACTAACTTGTCCTATGACAAGTAATATATGCCTTAATATGTCTAATAATGTTTCCTAATCAGTTTAGATGTCAAAATTTAGGTTACATATGCTTAAAATGAATTTATGCGTAAAAAGGGCATTTTGGTCATTTTCCTAAGGCATATAAACTACCTATCATACAACTAACTAAACGTAGTGACCATAAGTTACAACCTCGGAAGGTTATTCCCTATACAACTATGGTCACAAAATATGTTTGGTCGGATCCTAATAATCGACCATACGGGTCGGGTTCGAAAGTCTAAGCGGTTGTTTAGACCGCTTATCTTACGACCCTATATAAGCACTAAACTAAAAGTGACGAGTTAAACATGTTTTAACGAAGTTAGAAAACAAGTTTGATATCAAAACAAAGGGTTTTGATACCCAAGAATAGTTTGGTTGCAAAATACGCATAAACGCGTATTTTGACCGAAACTATGACTCGTCACTATGCCTAAAAAACGTGGTAATCAGTAGGTATAGTCACAAAGGACTATGACCATCGTGATTACGCTCACGTTGCGAAGTTCGAACGAACTTCGTGTTGACCATTGATTGGTCAAAGCAGAAAGTCAAACACTTTTTGACTTTCGTGCTTAAAAACGCGTAAAAGAATGAAAGAAACTTACAAGAGGTCCAGGCAAGGAAGTTTTGATTCAAATAACTCAGGTATGGAGTATAAACCCTAACTTAGAGCAGATTGAATCAAAAGGTGTGAGTTTGGAATGAAATGGGGTTGGGTATTTATAGATTTCTCAAAACCGTTAGGATCGTTCCTCGATAAACGAGCTTCAATCTGAGCCTTACATGTGTACCCACTGTTTTATAATACCATGGGTGCCCAAAACAAGCCCATAGATTCAAAGAAACCATGTGCAAAACAAGGGAACAGCTGGATATTGCTGGAAAATGATTTTGCTGATCTGATGGGCTCTCGTGCCCCACGTAGGCTGAGCCTACATCTTACGCGGCCCGCGACCGCCGAGTAACTCAGCAACAGTTTGAACATTTGCAGTTTCAGTCCCTGCATGTTATTTAGACCCATTTTCACACGTTTAAGGCCCGTTAAGCCATTTTCAAGGCTCTACAATGATGCCAAAGCATAAGGGACATGAAACATGCTTGAAAACATGACGGATGTCGGTTCGTTTGGTCGTACGATCACGTTATTCGGTTAATTACGACGAAACACGAACGGACGCGAAAAACGATCCAAATTACGCGACGAATGGAATTTTATCAAGCCAATCACTAAAATAAAATATTTTAATGATTTCAAAAATTTTTGGATGTCCGGATATATTCAGAACGTAAGTTATGCGCGTAAATGCAAACTTATGCACTTTTTGACGCTTTTAGTCCCTGTTTGACCAAAAAGTTTATTTTTGCACACCGAACCCCTCAAAGCCTATTTCTAAGCTATGTAAAGGATATTTATGGTATGTTTAACTTATGATCGAGTTCCGTAATGTTCGTTTACTATACGAATCGGCATACTTTCGCAGTTTGACGTAAATAGTCCCTTCGATCGAATAAACTTGATTTTGCCATACCAAAGCGTTCAAAACTTATATCTAAGTTATGTAAAGGTTATTTAAGGTATGTTAAGCATATATTGATGTTCCGGAGTGTTTGTCACGTTAAACTGATTACGTTTACGCATCAGTTTGCGTATAACTTTCTAGAAAACGTTATTGAGTTTGAAATTGAATAAAAATCAAAATGTACAAAATGTCAAACATAAACAAACAAAAATTTGGGCCAAATAACATTTTTTTATTGATAATTGAACAGATTAGAGTTTATACAATGATTACAAGCACAGATATCACACTGGTCTAAAGGGAGGGGATTCAGAGGATTCGTACAACTCCGTGTATTAAATTTGTCATATTAGTAGGATATATATATTGTACGTGAGGCAGACATCATATTGGTCTCAAAATGGACCCTGCGCCCATGATGTCGTTTAATCATTTAAGTATTGCACGCGAGGAATTGTTGGTAGATCTATCGGGTTGACAACCCCGTCGTGACCGGTAGCCCCGTGTCAAGTCAAACGACGAATTGATATTCTGTTTATTGTCTAGCTTTGATTAACCCTGCATGGTAAATATATAGTTCGTATTGTCTAGCTAACATACGAGTCTGAAAGTTGACGCTATGAATTTAATATACAAAACCTGGGTAAGAGCTTTATTGTCGGGTTTTTGAGCTGCGACGGATGACCCATGGATTTTATTAAGGAAGTAAAACGGACTTTCTAAAAATTATATGGATGTTTTAAAATAAACACATAATCTGAAAGTTTTCCTTTGGAATGAATTGTTTGTTTGTGAATATGTGAACTCACCTTCCTTTGTGTTGACACTTGATTTTAACGTGTTCTACAGGTACTTGAGTTTGGCTTCGGGAATCATGGCGTATCTTGTGTTTGAATGATGCATGTTGTTTTGTTTGAAAATGTTGGATGACTTTTAAACTTTCTGGGACGAATGTAATAAGATCCGCGAGGATCAAAAACAACTTAACTTATGTGGTTGTGTCATGGTTTTAAAATATAACGTTTAATAACTTATGTTTTAAAATAAGTTGAAATGTCCAACAAATGAATGCATCTATCAACAAGATATAAATGGGCACCAACTTCCGTCACCACTACGTTAAATATTCCGCTGCGACGTTTTTGGGGTGTGACAGAAGTTGGTATCAGAGCCAATGGTTGTTAGTGAACTAGATGTTTTCGGGAGAAACACTAGACTTCAACCGAAGAATTTTGAGATGTAAAGTCCAAAATTCTCGAAGCCAAGAATTTTAAATAAACATGGAAATTTTATCATGTATGAAAACCCTTATGTGTTTATGTGCATACGTGATTTTCTGTTTATTTGGGCCTTATGTGTTACTATTCATGTTGATCACACACTTACTTGTACGGTTACATATGTGTCACAGATGTCGCACGAGCACGAGGTCTTCGAGATCAACTACTCAGGTAGCGAGCAAGATTTCGAGACTTTACCCAGATCCATTCTTCCAGAGATACCTATCACGACCCCACAGATGGTTGGTATGGCTGAGTTTGCTTCATCATTCCGCATCGACCCTACTGCTTTTGCCAGTCAGGTAGACCCCCGATATGCTTTCACTAGCAACGAGTGGATTGATGACAACGATGACGCTCCTCTCTCGATTCATGAGACGGGACAATCATCCGGCACAGTACCAGTTATCGATGACGTGATCAGAGGTGTCCCTGTTATTGGAGGATCTCTTAGTATTGCACCAGTGGTGGATGCCACTATTGTTACGGCTCGACCATTAGAGCCATCTGTTGCTCCACCTGCTACTGTGATCGAGTCTATCGCTGAGGTCCCTCCACCTGTTCTGTCAGAGTCATCTTTACCTATCTTAGAGTCACGCACATCTACTACACCTCTATTAGTGTATTATCGCCGTGGGAAGAGGGTTAGGCCTGCTGGGGAGATTGCTTCTACATCACGTGCTGAGACTGCATCTGCTTCTAAGAAGCAGAAAGGGTTTTGGGTAGATCGATGCTGCCACTGTGACCGACAGTTTGCTACCTTGCGCGAAGAACTGGAAATGACCATGGGTAAGATGAAGGACCTCAAGGGGCAAATGGACTGGTACGATGAGTTGAAGGATTTGGATAACAGTGCGATGGACCAGATGCATTGGAGGATAGTGGATTTGGAGGAGTTGGTCAGGAAGATGCTAGATTTTATAGGGATGAAGCGTTAGATGTTGATTGTTGTTTGTTTGTGGTTGTTTGTTTGTGGTTGTTATGTCAGATACTTTTAGTACTTTTGTTTGGGGGCCTGCGTGTCGGTTATTTATTTTTGTGATATTAGGTAGAAATTTTTGTGAAAACTTGTTATGGGTGTCGATGTAGACATGCTGAGGATAATTGGGTTGTACTGAAAAATAAGTTTGATAATTTCTATGATAATATCAAATGACCTACTTTTGGTGAAAAAAATTCTCTCATTAATATGTGGATATTATACATGCACAATGTTTGGTCCACTAACATTTAATGATTGAATTATTTTTTGTTACCGTCTCATGTGATTATTATTGTTGCAAATAATAGAAAAGACGAAAATGCCGCCAAAAGCAAGACAGGGTACTGGGTTACCTGCCAGACTAGAAGAGTTGGCACGAATCATAACCCAACATGTAAATACTGTCGTGGAACTGCGTAATGCTAAAGATGGCCAGGAACGTGGATGTGGTGCTCACGGGCACAGTCTTGGTGGGATGCAGATTGGAAACCCTCCAGGTAAAATAATGATCGGAAAGTTTTGGTAGTTCATGTGTTATGATCTCATTGGAACGTATTCCTGATTTTCATTAACCGTATGAACAGTGCACAGGAGCATACACAAAACAATCCGGGGTTGTAACCCAAGATCATTTACTGGTGTCCTATGCAATGATGTGACAGCGATATGCGTGATATCGGGCTGTCAAAACGAGTCGGCCATCCGAGTGATTCAGCGTTCCGAACCTAGAACTGGAAATTTGAAAAAGCGCAAACCTGAGAGCTCCAAGAAGACTCCCGAAGTGGAACGTGGGAAGAAACGTAGTTTGGAGAAAGCAAGTGTAGCTAAACCTAGAGAGTCGGGAAAGGGTAAAGTCGGTGATGGACAAGAGAAGTGCGACAGATGTGGCCGAACCGAACATGTGACTCCCAAGTGTTATGCTAAGAATACATTGGATGGAGTTGCTCTCGAAGGATGCTTTGCATGTGGTGAACAAGGATACAACAAAAGAAAGTGCCCGAAACCGAAAGGACAGGATGCTAAAGGCAAATCCGTTGAGGCGAGTGCTGGGAAGACATGTGAGAGTCCTGCTACTGTTCCTGGTATGTTTCGAATCAAAAGCCAATCTATGTTCATACTTCTAATACCAAAGCTGACTTGAGTTTTGTTCGAAAAACTTTGAACCATTTTTGTGTTCACCTACAAGTAAGCAAAGTATAAAGTGCCCGATAGAACTAGCAATTGGTAAGATGATAGAAACTAGCGAGGTCATTCGCGATTGTAGTATTTAGTTAGGTGATCATAGTTTTAGTGTTGGTTTATTTCCAGTGGAGCTGGGGAGCTTTGACGTAAATGTGGTAATGGACAGATTAATCAAGGACAAAGTGGGGACTATCGCTGGAAGAAGCTAGCTAGGATATCTCGTCCTGATGACGGTAGGATGGTGGTAGTTATTCGCGGAGATCGACCGAGTCGGGTGTTGAGTGTCGAGAATTGAGTGTTGATAGTTGAGAGTCGTCAGTGTTGTGAGGATGCTCAAGTTGTTGCGAATGGGCTATCCTGCGTTTTCAGTGAATGTGGTGGATACGGAAACCGAATATAGGAATATCAGAGAGATTTCTATCGATCGCAACTATCCGGAAGTCTTCCTAAAAAGACTTACCTGGATTACCTCCCTGCGAGACGGATCGAATTTCGAATCGATCCGGCACCCGGTGCTACGCCCAATTGCACAATCTCCTTATAGATTAAGCACCGTCTGAGATGATAGAAATGTCGAGTCAGTTTCAAGAGCTACTGGACAAGGGTTTCATTCGATCAAGCTTTTCGCTTCGAGGCGCATCTGTTTTGTTGAGAGAAAGAAGGATGGATCCTTCAGAATATGTGATGATTTTAGAAAGCTGAACAAGTTGATTATCAAGAATTGGTACCCCTTTACCGAGGATTGACGATTTGTTCAATCAAGCTACCGGGATCCAGCTGCTACACGAAGACCGATCTACGATCAGGATATCATCAGTTGAAGGTTGCTGACGAAGATATTTCGGGGACTGCTTTTCAAACGTAATATGGCCGTTACGAGTTATTAGTCATGCCTTTTGACTAAATTAATGCGCCATTTATACTCATAAATCTCATTAATAGGGTATGGAAACCCTAATCGGATGAATTCGTGATAATATTCATCGATGACATATTTGTTTATTCCCGAATCAAAGAGAATCATGAATAACGTTTGAAGATAACAATGGAGATGGTAAGGAATGAGGAAGGTATGCATGTAGATCAGTCTAAGATTGGAGCAATCAAATGATGAGGAGCACCAAAGACACCGTCGGGAGTACGATGATCCATATGACTAGCTGGGTGCTACCGGAGATTTATTAAGAATTTCTCTAATTAGTGCAGTCTTCGACACTAATAAACCCAAAAGGAAAAGGGGAATTGATTGTGCAGAAAAGTAAGAGGAAGCTTTTCAATCCCTTGAAAGAAAAGTTGGAAGCGTGTATGATGGACTCCGAAGGAAGCTAAGATACTCACATGCCCTTGGCAGAGTTATCTTACAATAATAGTTAACACGCTAGTATCTAGGTTGCTCCGTTTGAAGCCTTGCATGTCACACCCCGACCGCGTAAAACAACAAACCGCGGCGGAAACATCGGGGCGTGTTGCAACAGAATTAATTGTTTCATAACCATGGCATACAAAGTTGTATTTTATTTATCAACAAGGGTGTTACATTGTTTCAAACAGGAAATTAAAGAGTTCAGAACATAATTAAACATAATCTATCATCTTTTAAAGTCTCTAAGGCACAGGTCCGCCCTAGTATCATGATCAACATCCTATGGAAAAGCACCTGAAAACACATGTGAAAATAGGTACGTCAGCATAAAAATGCCTGTGAGATACATAGGTTTTGTGAAAATAGGTTTCATGACTTATGTTTGAGAAAATGTTTAGTCATGAACCTTGTTATTTGCTTTGTCTTGTAAATCATTTGAAAACAATAAGATCAGATGATATGTATAAGTAAATGTCAGGTTAAATAAATAACCATGTAAAAAAAATGATGTGTTTGTATAAGATAAGTTGTTTTGTAAATCAATGTCTTGTGAAAAGTATGTTATTTGTATAAAATGTTATATGTATCAAACTGAAATGATTCAAATAACGTTACACCATGTAATACCATACAAACACTTATATATAGGAAGTACCAGCGGCGTATCCACCATGCTTGTATCATATTACACACGCATCGTTACTTAATCACTTAATCAAACCAAACCAAACAATGTAAGAAGTCTATGTTTAAATCAATTGTCAAATGTATTGGGTAATATGTCAAAGTGTTTATGTCAAGATGTAAATCATGTCAAATGTCTATGTCAAATATCCATGTCAAATGTCTATGTCAAATATCCATGTCAAATGTCTATGTCAAATATCCATGTCAAATGTCTATGTCAAAATGTCATGTATGGCAAGTGAAATATCTCAACTAAACCATATGCACAAAAACAAAGTATTGAAGTAAAACATGGTTTAAATCAACGCTATGTTTTGTGTAAATGCATGCAACTATTTAATATGAACATCTATGCGGTATTGTGAAAATGCATACATCCAAGCCTGGCGACTGTGGTGATAAACCCTTTAAACAAATTAAAGGTCTATCTGTCTTATGTCAACGAATTCGGTCATTCCTTTCTGTCCCCTTACCCTGGGATGTCCGGAACGGGAGTTGTCAATTCCTATGGTACCACTACCTACTAACGAACGGCGTAGCTAATGTTAATGAATGTATTGTCCCATGTAAACAAACCAAATGTCATACCAAAATGTAAACATGTGAAAACAATGCACTAAGTATGTAATCAAATGAACATACATAGCGTGAAATGTCATGTAAAACGATGTACTAAGTAATGCACACAATGCGCACACCTAGCATGAAATGTCATGTAAAACAATGTACTAAGTAATGCACACAATGGGCACACCTAGCAGGAAATGTCATGTAAAACAATGTACTAAGTAATGCACACAATGGGCACACCTAGCAGGAAATGTCATGTAAAACAATGTACTAAGTAATGCACACAATGGGCACACCTAGCATAAGATGAAATGAAATCATGTACTATAATGTACTAACGAACATAGCATGTATATGATGTGAAAACAGGAAAGCATGAAAGTAACAAGTAGGCACATGTGTTCCACCCCAAAACAGTTTGGAAAACAGTAAAAGAGGGGTCTATGTACTCACTTGTGATTGCTCAGTTGTATAAAGATAACCACCAAGCAATGCAAGAGATCTCGGAATCAAACGGCACCTAGTATAGGTAACTATGTTAATAAACCGGACCTATCTCGGAAGACTGGGTAGCATTAGGGTTTGTAAACCAAATGAGTGTCGGAACTCACGTGATATGGTTTAACAAAGCCTACATGCTAAATGAAACTTAACATAATTGTTTACGACCCATTACGACCCGTTTAGGAAGCTTATGCTACTTTAACGTGTCGTGCGCGTGAAACGCGTTCGGGCCGCCTAACTAGTCCTATGACAAGTATTATATGCCTAAACATGTTACATAATCAGTTACGTGACAAAAGTTTAGGTTACATATGCTAAATTACCAATTATGTATGAAAAGGGTATTCTGGTAATTTACCTAAGGCATATAAACTACCTATCATACAACTACTTACACGTCGTGACCATAAGGTATAACCTCGGAAGGTTATTCCCTACACTATGGTCACCTAATGTATTTGGTCGGATCCTAATGATCGACCAAACTGGGTCGGGTTCGAAGGTATAGGCGATTTATTAGATCGCCTACCCTACGACCCTAGACAACGTGGTAATCAGTAGGCATAGTCCCAAGGGACTATGACCATCGTGATTACAATCACGTTGCGAAGTTCTAACGAACTTCGCATTGACCATCACTGGTCAACGCTGAAAGTCAAACAAAGTTTGACTTTCTGACTCGAAAAGCAGTAAAAATAAGTAAAAGAACGAAAGAATACTTACGAAGGGTCCCCGAATGCTAATCTAGATCAGTATAGTTCAGGTATGAAACAAGGTTTCAACTTAGAACACAACTAATAAGATTCTAGTGCTTAAAAAAAATGAAAGGCATGGGGTATATATAGTTTTCGGGTAACCGTTAGGATCGTTTCTTGAATAACGTGATCGAATCTCGTGCGTACACTTGTCGGAATGTTATGGAACCACATATGCTCCTTAACTTAGTGACACATCATCTTAAAACATGTGGTTAAGGATTAATTGGTTGCAACTTGCAATTAGAAACATTGAATCTGCCAGAACACTCACTCGCGTAGCGCGACGGATAGAGCCTTAGGGCTCGCGCTACGCGACTGCCTCCCCTGAATCAGAAAGTTTGAAAAATGGCAGCAATGGTCCCTGTTGTGTTTTAAGCCCTTTTTCGATGCGTTTGAACCCCGTTAACCTCATTTCAAGGCTCTAAAATGAAGTTAAAGTATAGGGAACTCAAAACATGTTCAAAAATATGCCGTAGGTTGGTCCGTTTGGCCGTACGAACGCGATGTTCGCTTAATTACGACGGAATGCGCATAAGCGCGAAAAACGATCCAAATGATGAAACGAATGGATTTTTCTTAAGGCGAACACTAAAATATAATGTAGTCATGCTTACATAAATTTTTGGATGTCCAGATGTATTCAGAACGTAAGTTATGCGCGAAAATGCAAACTTGTGCACTTTTTGACACTTTTAGTCCCTGAATGTTCCAAAAGTTTATTTTAGCACACCAAACCCCTCAAAGCCTATTTCTAAGCTATGTAAAGGATATTTAAGGTGTGTTTAACTTATGGTCATGTTCCAGAATGTTCGTTACAGTTCAAATTGACATACTTTCGCAGTTTGTCATATTTAGTCCCTGTAAGCGAATTAACTTGTTTTTGCCATACCAAAGCCTTCAAAACTTATTTCTAAGTTATGTAAAGGTTATTTAAGGTATGTTGAGTATATGTTGATGTTCCAGAGTATTTCTCGCATTAAACTGAGTACGTTTACGCACTAGTTTGCGTATAACTCTCCAGAAAGCGATGTAGAGTTTGAAATTACATAAAAGTCAAAACATGAAAAATGTATAGCATAACAAAACAAACATTGGGATCAAATAACATTGTTTTATTGATAACAGAACTGTTCATAGTGATTACAAGCACAGTTGTTACATTGCATGGATGGAAGTGTTGATCGCCATTTTGTTGAGCTAACGTGATAAAGGACAATTAACCAGACCTTAGTTTATCTAGGAAACCAGCGATAGGATTTTCCTGGATCGAGGGAAGGTTAAAAGTCGCCAATTGATCAACCGAAGGATTACATGGACAATTGAAGGAAATTATTGCGATTCCAGATTGAAGATTTGGTTCTATTAAAGGAGTTATCATGCAGAGATGCTATTAGGTTTAGCAGAGAAAAGAAGAGCTGAGCCACAATGATTAGGTCCTTTCAAGAGCCCATCTTGAGTTGGATCAGTCGCTTATGGGCTCAAGCTACCATAAGAACTGAGTAGTGTACATGAAGTTTTGCTTGGTCCAGTTTGAGAAAGTGCATAATGGATAATACACTGATTTTGTTCCTTGTAGGGATTTATTTAGAAGATAAACGGAAGTTTATTGAATTACCGTAGAAGCAGTACGCATAGTTAGAAGAGTTATGTTAATAACTGGAGAGGCGATTTCAGCATTCTAGTCGCATATATGTGATTTATTGATTGTGCGATTTGTGGATATCTGAAATGAATGTAAGAAGGAAAGAAAACAAGTTTATGAGATTTGATTCTTTCGAGAGCCCATCTCAAGTTGAATCAATTGTGTGTAAACTCAGACTACCTCAGGTACGAGGTAATGTATATGTAAATATACGTATGTTAAACCCGAAATGGTGAAACTTTGACTTAATCTTCTTGATTAGGTGCTTGTGAAGGTTGAACCTTGGAAAGGGTGGAGAGCGTTGAGACGTGAGATTAGGAATTGAGGATGTGTGTAATATAGGTCTACGAAGATTCTTCGTAAGAATCAAAGTTTCTCGCAGAAACTACAAGACTATATTCATTAAACCTGTTTTTACTGTTTCCACCTACTACGAAAACAAAACCTGTAGAGAAAAATTTCGGAAACGAATTTTCCTAAACAGGGGGAGACTGTGACACCCGGCTTTTCAGGCCGTACCGTACAATTGTAACACATGTTGTGAATAGGTAACAGGGTTGTATTTGACTGGTTATGATGTTTATGTGTAGAATTTAATGAGTTGGTAAATTTAAACCTTGATAAAAATTATGTTGGCAACGATAAGATAAACGCATATCGCGTAACGATTAAAATGCGAAACGAACGTCGGTGACCATCCGATCAGTGTTAAAATCCTAAAAAATAGTCTGTTATGATTAGAATAATAATTTTAATCATATTCGTGAGGAAAAATAAATTAAAACGCTAAGAAACTCTATTTTTCGAGTTTGAGCGCGTACCGCGCGATACTGCGCGAATTAAACAAAATACTGTCAACACAGCCAGTCGAGGTAACTGGTAATTATTTCAGTAATAATTTTGAGTGATTATTTTTATAGAATGGTAAAAGTAATTTAAAAATCACTAAAACGGGATTAAAACGCTAGATAAAATACCCGGTATCCAGTAAAATACATGTTTTAACACAAATTTACATATATATATATATATGTATGTATAGAATTATGTGTGTATATAGGAGAGAGAAAGAGAGGTGGCCGCTAGGGGTATGCCCACCTCCTCTTGGAATTGTGAGAATGTGCCATGTGGTTCTTGTGTCATGAACCCAATCATCATAACCCCTTAAACACTCCATTTCAAGAATTTAGAAGATCAAATCACTCTCTCTCTCTCTTCCCTTCTTGAACCTCATGGCCGAACACCCCTTCAAACATACACATTCTAAAATTTCAAACCTTTTCATGAAGATTCAAGGGCTTTTCAAGATGATTTCAAGCTAATATGGATGTTTGGAAGTGATTTCAAGCAAGATTCAAGCAAGAACAAGCCTCATATCACCATCTTTTCTCAAAAACCCACTTAGAAACCTTAAAGGTATAAACTTATTTTTTTAAAAAAATCACATTCTTGATTTTTAGTAATGATGGAGATATTAGATGGTTTCTCTTGAACTTGGAATGAATCACAAACTTGTAACAAACAATGAATGAAATTTTAATCAAAGTAAAAAATGAGTGTGTATATGTGTGTGTGTATGGCTGAAAGTTGTAAGTGTGTGTGTATTTAGTTGTGTTTTGATTTCTTGTTGAATGATTCTTGATTGATTTGAGTTGATTCTTGAAAGATGGGTTCATGCATGGTTTAAAAAGATGTTATAAAAGAAGGTTCTAAAAGGGGTCATGTGATTGAAGATGAATATGATGAAAAGTGAACTTTTGGAAGTTCATGTGTGTGTGTGTGTCGTATATGTATATGTATATATGTATGCATATACAAAGTTTTGTCACATGTAAGTAAGTGAAGGAATGTTTGCATTTATGTGAAAATGATTTGGTGATAATGAAATGGATATGTTTTGATTTATATGAACATGACATAAATATGGTCTTTGATGCATTTAAGATCATGTTGGATGATGATGTTATGATGTGGGTATACTAGATACATATACTTAGACATGCATGATGATATATGTTTATAAAAAGGTGATTTGAGTATGATTTAGTAAAAATCAGATTTAATCAGATTATAAACACTAAAATAAAGTTATTTTAAAGTGTTTAGTGACATATAACTTTGTCATAATATTTGCTAGCTTTGCATGTTGTACTTGGTGCATTAAAAGTGGTAAAATACGTGAAATCGCATGATTTATGTGAATTACACAAAAAAAACTGCACTAATCTGATTATAACTACTATTTTAATCAGTAAATAACATGTATTGTGTTAAAATAACAAGTCGTTTCGAGTTGGGATGATTATAGTAACGTTTAACTCAAAACTGTCACACCCCGATTTGCAGCGGAAGAAAAAAAACGTGGGATGCAACAGACACCTCTGGTACATGCACATTGTTTATAATGACACTACATTTTATTAATTACAAAATGTTGATTACATACTACATGTATGTTACAACTGCGTGTTCCCATGAACCACATAAGTCTTCTAAGTCGCATGCGTCTATCTCAATATTTGCCAATAAACACGTCTTGAACAACATACACGGATCACATCAGTCTCAAGTTACCTGAAATGCATGTTAGTTTTAAAAGGGGGTCAGCTAAACGCTGCTGGTGAGTTCCACTGGTTTGGTTGTTTCGTTTCAAAATGTATCAACATGTTTAATTGCACATATTACGGTTCATAGATGGAATTACACGAGTGTCACAAGTGAAACCTAGACTGTTCTAATCGTACCGTGTCACACAGATACGTACTCGCACCACCTGCAACTCATGAAGTTCAATGCCCTCGGGTAGTTATGTCTAACAACATAACCTGGTTACGGACGAGTGAAGTTGCCTGGCTGCCGGCCCCACATGTCCGGCGGCAACTGGGTTTGTCAGACCAATAGTACTATCCACTGCCCACAGCTTACATTAATCACTTGTATCGGGGCTAATATCGTGTGTTAGATAATTCACATCATATAGTTTGAGCAATTAACACAGTTTGTAACATGCAATTCACCCCAGAAAAACAGGAAAACAGTTTAAAAGTGGGGGAAGGGAACTCACTGTGCAAATAGTAGTCTCGGCTAAAGAGTGTTTAATCAACGAAATCAGCTTTAATAGCACACATGCAAGTAAGGACTCAAATCAGTATCTAAGTCGGTAATGGTTATAACTTGGATTTGGTCAGGAGTTTTCACCCCGGATTGAGTCTATAGGACACGGGTATGGTGATGGAGGTCAGGGTAGTATTAGTTTTCAGTTTGGCTTTAGGGCACCGGTTCGCGTTCCAGTCAATGTCAGTAGTTTAACGTGTTCGGGTAATGGTACAGGAATACCAATAGTGCCAATACGTTGTTATTTAAAAATGATTAATTTTTCAATAAGGGAGTTTGGGTGTTTGGGGAGTCCAGGTTGTCCGATTTTGAGTTTCCGTTTCCCCCGTCGGGGATTTCCCAAAATGGTATTGGACACACCCCAAGTGTCCACTCCGCCCTGGAATCTTCCATAATATTCCCCGTGTTCCAATTATAGTATTTGTCGGGTTGGGTCAGTTCCCAATTCCAAAATTCCCATTTTATCTATAATTTGAATAAACTTCTGAAATTTTTTATATAACTCAATAAAAATCTTTAGAATATGGGAAAAATTTCTGGGAATTTATTTTGGCATTTTACTTGTCTAAATAAATTATTTATAAAACCATATTTAACCATATAATTAATATTAATTATCATCAGTGTTTCAAAAATTGCCAAAAAATTCCTGAACATCCCTTATGTTTTCAGAAACATCTCCAAAAAGTTTAGGATTTTTCCAATTTGGTTTCGGTGCGTTTTCGGCTACCGAAAATTCGCAAAAACGCGGATTTTTATCCCAAATCAAAACTCAATAAATGGACTCCTAATTTTCCCAGAACATTCCCCATATGTTCCTTAGTGTCTCTGTAAAATTTGGTGATTTATTGAATCCGTTTGGTATTTTTTCCAGAATTCTTTTTGTAAAACAGTCAAAATTTCACCAAAAATCGTAGAAAATTTCAAAAATTCTAAAACTTTACGTGGACCTTCCTGAAAATACCCTTCATCACCACAACAATTTTCAGATCAATCCAAGTATGACGGACCAAGTTATGGTCTAAACAATATTCTGCCTATGCTAGTTTCGAGTTTCGGGTGATATACCTAGCGATTCCTTCGAGTCCGAGTGTTTTTCTTGAGTCCAGAAGTGTGTGTGGGCTATATTTAGTACCTACACATCACGTACAATCCAAATATGCTAGAACTTAGATCAATCAAGCTTTGATTCATTGTTTTTTTTTCGGTTAATCGGCTAGTTAAGCGATTTCTGTCGAATAGGTGTTGATTAGGGTATCAAAACCCAAAGATTTATAACCATGGCTTCCATATAACAACAGGGTATTCACATGGTGTTCATATTCAGCCCCTAACTTGTTTAAAACTCCAAAATTCATGGATTAAAAAAGGGTTTTCATGGCCTAAACCATGTTTAATCAAGAAACCAAGACTAAACACTTAAAGATTTGAGTTAATACCTTGGATTTGTTGAAGTATATGGTGAAATCAGCTGATTGTTCTTGAGAGAAACCAGAATTTATAAAGGATTTTGTGTGAAATTTAAAAGGAAAAATGAAAAAATATATATATATTAAGGGGGGTGGCGGTTTGGGGTGGTCCCCCCTAGGGCCACCTCGTGCTCCGTAACGTGCGCTAAAAGATGATGTTTATCTTCCGTTGAGTGTTTAGGTTTGTTTACGGGTCCCGGGTGCGTTCTCGATTTGCGTGACGGACTCCGTTTCGCGCGTAATTAGTGTCAAAAGACTCGGTTTTAAAAATCATGCATAACCGTCTTGAAATCCGAACCCCGTTACGTTTTAATCATAAAAGACTCGTATTAGAGTGGTTTAAGTGTTTTTAAGCTTGATCGGTCGTTCCTTGCACTTTTGATTGCCTTATGTTATGCCTAAAACGAAGGCGTTTCCCTAACCGGGCAGCTGCTTCGATTCGCGTGCCCGGTCTCTGACTGGTCTCAAACCTTATGTCACAGTCTATGGCACAAAATTAAGATGTTCCTGGAACTCGGAATCTTAAATAATGCTACGGATAACCTAATAATCAACGTCAAAGGTTTAAAGCGCTGTTAAACGGAACACTCCCGTTTAACACGTGTTTAAGTCTAAGGATACCAATTTCACATCATGGGTCCTTATTAGTGTCATGTCATTCATAACGTGTTCTCGGATTCCTCCGAGACATAACAGATATCGTTTAATCAAGCATATAAGTCACACATGTTTTTAGGGTTTTCGCGCAATTAAAGTTTTAAGTGTGCTTTACAGTTTTGGACCGTTTAGGGTGTACCTAGTTTCATCATGGGTGTCACAGTCTCCCCTGGTTTAGAAATTTCGTCCCCGAAATTCAATGCGTCTAGTTAGGGAAGAGATGTGGGTATTTTCTACGGAACTCATCCTACTGTTCCCAGGTATACTCAGGTCCTTGCTTCGAGTTCCATCGGACTTTCACCAGCGAGATTTTGTTATAACGTAATTGTTTGGTCTTCCCGTCTACTATTTCTACTAGTTCCTCCACAAAGTGGAGTTTGTCATCAATGTGCACATCTTCTAACGGTATAATAGTTGCTTCATCCATGAGACATTTCTTTAAGTTGGATACGTGGAAGACATCGTGAATTGTGCTCAGTTCATCTGGTAGTTTCAGTCGGTACGCTACAGATCTAACCTTAGCAATAATTTCATACGGCCCAATGTATCACAGTCTGAAATGATTGCAACTGGTACCCCGTGTCTAGCTACACTTTCCTTCGTGTAGATCTCGGCTGATTTCTCGGTGTTGTAGGTAGTACGAATCGGAATAAAGTGCGCCGATTTGGTTAGTCTATCTACTACTACCCAAATCGCATCATGATCTCGGGGTGTTTTTGGAAGGTGGGTCACGAAATCCATCGTGATTTGTTCCCATTTCCATTGAGGTATTTTGGTTTGCTGTAACATTCCCGAGGGTTTCTGGTATTCTGCCTTAACCCGGGCACAAGTCAAGTATTTGCTTACGTACTCTGCTACGTCCTTTTTCATACATGGCTACCAATAAAATTCCTTAAGGTCGTGGTACATCCTGTCTGTACCGGGGTGAATAGAGTACTTAGATTTATGAGCCTCATCCATAACCAGCTGACGTAGGTCATGGAGAATAGGAATCCATACCCTATTTTTTTTACATACAACACTTCATCCGGTTTCCTCACAAAGTTCCCTTCATTTTCGTGTAAATTTTCTCTATTTAGTTGGCCTTCCTCCAAAGCTTCCATTTGAGCATTACGAATCTGCTCTTTAAGACCGGTTTGAACAATCCTCCCAAGAGCTCGCACTCTGGGTGGCTTTACTCGGTCTTTTCTACTCAAGGCATCGGCTACTACGTTAGCCTTACCTGGATGGTATTTTATTTCACAGTCGTAATCGTTCAATAACTCCACCCATATGCGTTGTCTCATATTTAGCTCTTTTTGATCGAATATATGTTGGAGGCTCTTGTGATCTATATAAATTGTACATTTCGTACCGTACCAGTAATGCCTCCAGATCTTAAGTGCAAAAATCACTGTGCCCAGCTCTAAATCATGCGTCATGTGATTCTTTTCATGCACTTTTAGCTGTCTAGACGCGTAAGCAATGACCTTGTTTCTTTGCATTAGGACACATCCGAGCCCTTGCCGAGATGCGTCACAATATACGACGAAATCATCGTTGCCTTCGGGTAACGACGGGATTGGAGCTTCACATAACTTTTGTTTTAACAGCTGAAAAGTTGTTTCTTATTCTTCGTCCCACTCATACTTTCTATCTTTCTATGTTAAGGTAGTTAAGGATTGAGCAATGTAGGAAAGTTTTCAATAAAGCGACGGTAATATCCAGCCAATCCCAAGAATTGGCATATCTCTTTCGGTGACTTAGGCGCTTGCCAATTCTTAATAGCTTCGATCTTACTAGGGTCAACATGAATCCCTTGTTGCTCTACCACATGTCCTAAAAATTGCACCGCTTGTAACCAGAAGTCACACTTTGAAAGCTTGGCGTACAACTTCTCATTCCTCCATATCTCTAGTATGGCTCGTAGATGGTGCTCGTATTCCTTTTTACTCTTGGAATAGATCAAAATATCGTCAATAAAGACTATGACGAATTTATCTAAATATGGTTTACAAACTCGGTTCATGAGGTCCATAAATACCGCGGGTGCGTTGATTAACCCAAAGGGCATAACCAGGAACTCATAGTGACCGTACCGAATTCGAAAGGCTGTTTTAGGGATATCTTCCTCTTGAACTTTCACTTGATGATAACTGGATCTAAGATCGATTTTGGAAAAGTAACAGGCTCCTTGCAACTGATCAAATAAATCATCGATTCGCGGAAGAGGATATCGATTCTTTATGGTAACCTTGTTCAAGACACAAATAAATATTAACACTTACAATATTTAGACATTGGTTTTCTAAATAAATTGCACTTGACAAACCAATAAATTATATGGATAATTTATTTTGAGAGAATATTTTATCTTGTTATTTAATAGGTTAAATAACATTATAAAAGTTATGAACCATTGCATAAAAACTTATAAAATGTTGTGTTATGTTTTATAAAAGTTATAAAACTTAATACAAGACATAAAAATAAGTTAGGGGAATTTTGATTGGGTGAGAATATGGTGGCACATGGGCCGCCCCTTTTGTTCTTCCCTAAAGATTCTCCACCAATCAAACTACATGCAATTTCCATACTTAGAGACCATTTGATTGGGTGGTCTTCCCAACCCTTTTGGTCCAATGAATGCACATGCAATTTGCATGTGAAGGAAGGTTATGATTGGCTTATATGGGTGGCATCCTCTCTCATACTTTCATATATACATTTTGTATGAAAAATGGTGGAAGACTTGAGATAATTTTCTCTAAAAATTTTCGATTATGGGAGGGTTCCATGAGAGAATTTTAGAGATCATTTTCAAGGATAAAAACTCTAGTAATACTCTCTAGTATTTTCGGCCAACATAAGGTTGTCCAAGGGTTTTTCAAGTTTGAAAATCAAATGCAAGAACTCCATATTTGTCTCTCAAATTTTCGGCCATGATGTGGTTGTTTAGAGGAAATCTTAGTGAGTTCATAAGTGTAGAAATCCTAACTAAACTAAAGTGTTTGTTGGAAGGCTTGGGGTATACAAGCTTGAGGTCTTCTACACTTGAAGGCAACTGTTCAAGAAGCATCATCCTCTTCATATCCTCTACTCCTTGGAAGGTGTTGGTGCATGTTTTGTGACAACAGCTTAATAGTTTGATTATTTAGTCTTTGGATATTTTGTATTGGGCTTAGCGTTATTGGTTAGGGAGTTTAATTAGTGTAATGGGCTTGGAGAATGGCCTAGCCCAGACCAAAGCCCATGTACAACCCTTGTCCTATATAAACAAGGCTTAGCATTAGGGTTTAGGTTAGCCAGTTAGTAGTCAGTTGAGAGAGTTAGTGAGAAATCTACAGAGAGTGGCTGAGAGATTTCTTGTGAAGGTCTTGAATTGATTGTAAACCTTGTGTTGGATAATCAATAGAAGACCGGATTGAAAGTGATTTGTTTCGTGTTCGTCTTCTTTATTCTTGTTTCTGTTTGTTCGATTGATCAAGGGGATTCCGCACCCTTGGTTGATTATCAATCTCGTTACGATCCATACGGGATAGGGACCTACAATTGGTATCAGAGCCAGGTTAAACTTTAAACGTGAAAAACTGTTGTCAGGTTAAGGTGGGAGTTTGTTTGTGTTTTCAAATTTATGTTTTTAATACTTACTCCATAAAAATCTGTTGATGTCAGAAACTGTGTAGCTGACGCTATCCAAAGACCAAAAGACTGCAAGATGTTTGAAGACAAAGTTACACTATGAAGCTATTGTCAAGGGGGAGTTTGTTGGTGCATGTTTTGTGACAACAGCTTAATAGTTTGATTATTTAGTCTTTGGATATTTTGTATTGGGCTTAGCGTTATTGGTTAGGGAGTTTAATTAGTGTAATGGGCTTGGAGAATGGCCTAGCCCAGACCAAAGCCCATGTACAACCCTTGTCCTATATAAACAAGGCTTAGCATTAGGGTTTAGGTTAGCCAGTTAGTAGTCAGTTGAGAGAGTTAGTGAGAAATCTACAGAGAGTGGCTGAGAGATTTCTTGTGAAGGTCTTGAATTGATTGTAAACCTTGTGTTGGATAATCAATAGAAGACCGGATTGAAAGTGATTTGTTTCGTGTTCGTCTTCTTTATTCTTGTTTCTGTTTGTTCGATTGATCAAGGGGATTCCGCACCCTTGGTTGATTATCAATCTCGTTACGATCCATACGGGATAGGGACCTACAATTGGTATCAGAGCGTTTGCTCTTAGTTGTTTGGTTCGAGATTGATACGGATTCAAGATTTTCGAAGAAAATTTCTTTTGGCTCGGTTTTGATCAAGTTTTGATTCGATTTAAAGGGGTACAAACTGTTAAGATTTAATTTCCCTTAAACTTTCAACTTGGTTTTACTGTTTTTGTGTGAGTTTTGCAGGAAATCAAAGGTTAAAATTTTTTTTAGTTTTTCGGGATTGTTTAAAGTTCATCAAAATCTGCTAAAACTGCTATAAGTTGCTGTGTTTTTGAAGAGTAAAAGTTGTTTGGAAAATTAATGTTAAATCTTTAAAATTTTGAATATTTTGGAAATATCCTTTAAGTTTTAAAAGATTTATCAAATCAATATTTTTTTTGGAAACTTCTACAATACGGTTTCATCGGAAAGTCAACTGGGAGTTCATCACGGTTACGAGTCTCTCACATAAGGTCCACTTGATTGTTTCGAGTCGCAACCAGAGCTCATTTCTTCACAAGTCGCAACCAAGGATTTGAGTTGTTCAGTCGCAATCTCCATTTCAGCAACGGTTTTGAGTCGCAATCAACAACATCCTGTTACGAGTTGTTTTCCGATCATCATCTTCTACTCTCGAGTCATCAACATTCTCCTGGTCTCGAGTCGCAACGAGTGTTTAAGGTCTCGATTCATCAACTTCACTGGTCTCGACTCACATCTTCAACCAGTTTCGACTCCACAGTTCCGAGTCGCAACCTCCACAGTTCCGAGTCGCAACAGTTCTGGTCTCGAGTCATCTTCTTCCCGAGCAGTCTCGAGTCGCAACCTCGGTTCCGACTCGCAACCTCGGTTCCGACTCGCAACCGCATCCACAGTTCCGACTCCACCATACCTCCGATCACTCACCTCCGACACCGTACACCATCATCATCTCGTTCAGCGTTCATCAATCGTTCAGCATCTCCTCCTTCATCGCCGCTTACCGTCGAACACCACCATCATCATCGTCCTACCTCCATAACCACCATAACCACCAACATCACCTCCGACGATCACCATCTTCAACCGTCGTCACCTTCTTCAACCTATTACCATCACCGTCATCCTACTCCGACATCCACCATCCTCCGATCACCATTAACACCGGACACCACCTCACCATTATTGTCCATCATTTGTTTCGGTTGTGCAGAATAACGAACGAAGAAGAAGACAGGCGGTTACGGTTTCGTTTCTTTTAATAATATAATATAATTTGATTCTATTAATATAATATTTATAACATAAAAAATCATTAGACAATCATTAAACAATCAGTATCATATTTTTAATAATAATAATAATAATAAGTTTTACAACATTTAAAAAAAAAAGGTTTTAAAAATAAATAAAAAAAAAGGGAAAAGGTTTGTATGGTTTGTGGTAAAAGATTTGACAGGTGTTTGAGGTGCGGTTCGGAAGTTGTTTCGTGCGTGTTACTAGGTGTTTGAGTTAGAAAATTTTCTATACGGTTACGGTCAAAGCTTGACAAGGACCAGCAATCGAGTTAGATTTGGATTTTGACACAGGTTACCAAAGTCCATTTAAACTTTTACGCTGAGTCATGGCCAAAATGGATAAGGTCAAGGAGACTGTTAAGAATTGGCCAAAGCTTACAAACGTCAAAGAATTTGCTGACTGGAAGGAGAAGTTTGAGGCGTTTGCGAAAAGTGAAGATACGAGAATGTGGTGTTGTATGATTGATGGATACGTTGCTCCTGCACGTCGTGTTGAAGGAAGAGTTAAGGTGATTTCGTATGACAAGATGGATGAATCTGAGAAACAGTTGGTTGATGCTGAGAAGAGAGCTTTAGCAGTGATCAAGAAATCCTTACCTGAGGGCATTAAGCATACCTTCAAGAACTATGGGAATTCTAGAGATCTGTGGGAAGCTTTAGAAAAACGTTATCAGATTCCATCAAAAGTGAATACTTGTGATCAAGCATTGGTAGTTGAGTTTGCAGCGGTGAAGATTGGAGAAGTAGTTGCTGAGGATGAAGAGAAGAGGAAAGCTAATGAAGAGAATGCTGAGAAAAAGGAAGCTGAGAAGGAAACTGCTGAAAAGAAGGATGCAGAAGTTTCAAAGGGCATGAAGGATGTGAATGGACTTACATCAGAGGTGAAGGTATCATCAGAATCTGTAAGTCATACATGTCTTAATTGCATTGAACTACAGGTTAAAGTTGACAAACTATCGGAGCCAAACAAAATTCAGTCAGCTGAATTAGAAAAGTTTAAAGAGTCAAATGTTCTTTCGATTAAACGAGAGTCAGATTGTTTAGAAAAACTCAAATCAAATGAACAAGAAATTAGCAGTTTAACAAGCAAAGTCAATGAACTGTTACAGGTCATTGATTTGGCTCGTGAAACTCTGAAAGAAAAGACTAACGAGCTTTCAGAAAAGTGCACAGAATTGGCTGATGCACAAGCCAAAATTGTAGAGCTTCAGGGGAAGTTAAACAATTTTGGAAATTCTTCGTTAGTCAGGACTCAAATTCAAAAAGGTTTAAAAAGGAGTAATGATAAAACAGGGGTGGGGTTTACTAAAGCTTCATCTTCTGGAAATCAAGACTACTCTTTTCTACCAAAAGAAGAAGAGCTAATTGATTTTGTAACCACTGCACAAGAGGTAGTGGATCCGATAGTTGTGGACTTACCAAATAGTTCAGTTTCTTTGAAAGAATCTGTTGGGTCTAACAGTACACCTCATAAAGTGGATGAGGATACTGAAGACAAAAAGGCCAAAACATTTAAAAAGGGATCAAACAAAAAGAAAACTTATAAGAAAAGATCCTGTTTTAAATGTCACAACAAAGGACATGTGGCGAGTTGTTGTCCTTTGAAGAAAGGTAAACAAAAAGTTGATGAGGTTAAGGATGGGAATCAGGTTGGGTCAAACAATAGTGTAAAAACTAGTTGTCAGACAAATAAACCTGAATCTCAATCTAAACCTTCAGCTTCAAAAAGATTTGATAGACCAAGAAGTATTTCTCCACAATTTAGTCAATATAGTGGTAAATCAAATCGTTTTCAAAGTCAAAATAAAAATTTTGGATATCAAAATCGACACCAAACTACTGGTAATCGAAATTTTCAACAAAGAAATGGACATAGGGGTTCTAGTAACTCGAATGTTCAACAACATCCAAAATTTTTTCAAAATTCATGGCATGATTATGGGAGAAGAAGGTATCAAGATAAAAAGTTACCCAAGGATCCACTGAAGTGTGATGGATATTGGATGAATGTTCCTGTAATGGATGAATTTGGAAAACCCAAGACTATCAGGGCTTGGGTTCTAAAGTCTAACTGAGTTGTTGAGTGAATGCAGGATGACCAAGAAGGACTGTTGATGTGTTCGACAGTGGTTGTTCCTGTAAAACCTCTGAGGTGGATAGTAGGTTAACATGGGTAACGAACTATTTACTTCTGTGATTGCTTTGATTATTCTAAACTTTAACATTGAAAAACTTTTGTCAGATTTAAAGTGGGAGTTTGTTTGTGTTTTTAAAATTTGTGTTTTCAAAACTTACTCCATGAAAACAAAAAATTTAGGGGGAGAAATTTCCCTAAGCCAAAAAGAGTTTAGTTAGTGCGTGTGTTTAGGGGGAGTAAGTTATAAAATTTTAAAAATTCAAAAACATTAAAAAAATGAAATACATAAAAAAATAGAAAATCAAAAATGAGTTTTCACTGTGTGTAAAAGGAGAAATGATAGTACATTGGCATGTTAGACTGTCACACTGAAAATGAAATTAAAATGCTTAAGTGTGATAGCAGTTTCATCATATGATGTACCAGTAGGCAAAAGCATGAAATAATCAACTTACCAATGTGATATAAACCTAAATGAACTGAGTATGAGTGGGGAACACATCGGTGGTGTATGGTTTAATGACCTTAATTCTTGCGTTGATAGATTGCCAAAATCTGAAGTTTTGGGTCTTTATACTGTTATTTCATCTGGGGATATCTTGGCTGTCATTCTGTTCAGAACTAAAATTGTACATAACCCCAGGAAAGAAAGTCACTTGGAATTAGCACATTTCTATTTGAATGTCTGTATGTGTCCCGATACACACAATTTTGGTCTGATTCTGAAATCTTCTCTGAAAAAAGTCGTGTACCTCCTCTGCTGCATCAAGATATATGCTGACCTTGAGGTGCTAGGCAACGACAGCTTCTGCTGCATCCAGATACATGCTGACCTAGCTGTACGTTGTCGCGCTATAGATCTAATACACCTGAAAGAGGCCCTCTAGTGCCCAAATGAAACCCAATAAACCTATATCAAACTGAGGAAAACTCATTTGATCTGTATATTATACCATCTCTCCTAAAGATCTATTCTGTTCTCTTCTCAACCTATTCCCAGTTAAGATTTCAGAAATTTGGATTGGACTTGTGAAATATGTGGTAGGGAAGATACTTGCATGATAGAGTGTGTTGTTTATATTTCCAGGATTTGATTCGTATTTATTTGGGTGTTCATTGTTAAGCAAATAAAACATGATAAAACAGATTATATGCAGACCTAGGCACTGTCAGGATATCTTAAAGGATGAATTCAGTATACTCACCTACTACGATGAATCTTTGTGCATACCTTGATCGTGGGGGTATATCCTGAAGTGGGACACACTAGTATTTCAGTAATAAAAATTACCTTAACGTATCATAAGGTAATGGTACTTGAAATGTTCATGCATTTTGTTTAAGTGGATAAACATACTGGTAATCGTCTTGAACTGCTTTTCACGGAAAATTACTTAAAGAATTATCTAATAGTGTGAAAACAGTTTGATTTTGTTGATATGATCTTCTTGCACATGATACTCACAAAAAGAAGTATTGTAAATATTTTTTTTAGTTTAGTTTAGTTTTTTTTTGGTTTGTTTTGAAAAATCAAAAATACCAAAAATATTTCTTTTTAAAAGATCTCCCATTTTGAACTGACAGGTAGTTGTTTTTGCAAACTAAGATAAAATATTGGTTTATCTTTAAATGTGAAAAAGGCTAATGGTTTTTCGAGATACTTGCTTGTGTTGCTAAACAGATTGATGCAGTTATCAAAATGAAGTGCAGAATACAAGTAAAGTGCAGATTGAGAGTGAAGTGAAGAACGTGTGAAGATGCATGGTAGGATCCTTCTACTACATTGCAGAGAGAAAGAGATATGAATGAGTTGGAGCTTACTTGCTTAACCAAAGATTGCTAGCTAACTGATCTACAACGAATGAAAGTTTTGGAGATTGGAAGCATCAGCTAAGGGGGAGTCTGTTGATGTCAGAAACTGTGTAGCTGACGCTATCCAAAGACCAAAAGACTGCAAGATGTTTGAAGACAAAGTTACACTATGAAGCTATTGTCAAGGGGGAGTTTGTTGGTGCATGTTTTGTGACAACAGCTTAATAGTTTGATTATTTAGTCTTTGGATATTTTGTATTGGGCTTAGCGTTATTGGTTAGGGAGTTTAATTAGTGTAATGGGCTTGGAGAATGGCCTAGCCCAGACCAAAGCCCATGTACAACCCTTGTCCTATATAAACAAGGCTTAGCATTAGGGTTTAGGTTAGCCAGTTAGTAGTCAGTTGAGAGAGTTAGTGAGAAATCTACAGAGAGTGGCTGAGAGATTTCTTGTGAAGGTCTTGAATTGATTGTAAACCTTGTGTTGGATAATCAATAGAAGACCGGATTGAAAGTGATTTGTTTCGTGTTCGTCTTCTTTATTCTTGTTTCTGTTTGTTCGATTGATCAAGGGGATTCCGCACCCTTGGTTGATTATCAATCTCGTTACGATCCATACGGGATAGGGACCTACAGAAGGTAGTATTCTAAACACTGTATGGTTGTGTTTTATTTTTGATAGCATGCATGTTCGTATATGGATCCGAGATTGGGTTTTACATATAAAATGGTTTTATATCTTGTAAGTAACATGTTTTAAATAATAAATTTCCGCTGCGTTTTTATTTTATATGGATAAAATACTTTGATAAACATGTGAAAAACCCATCAGTGGTATCAGGGCCGCTTATATGAGTGCATGCTTCATAGGATATGAAATTTTCGGGTTTCGGGTTTGGTTAAAACCCTATGGCCGAAATTTTATATATGGTTATCCTTTTGTTTTTCAAGATTATTTTAATACATGCATAAAAGTATCTTGAAAAATTATGTCATTTGGATGATTTGTTTGTTTGGACAAAAACCCACATTTTTCGGTTTTTCATTCTTGACCGAAAAAAATTGTAGGTTGAAAAAGGGAACCATTTTGCTTCTTGAAATTTATATATTTGGATATATATATATATATATATATATATATATATATATATATTTTGGTGTTCATAACCTAGCCATGACCTTGTGTGAATTTGTTGAATGGTTGTGTTGTGATTTGTATTTAATTATTTCAAAGGTTGTAATAATTATTATTTTTGGTTCTTCCATTTGTAAAGTTATGTAATTTATTTATTTTCATTTGATATGAAAAATAAATAGATTAGGTGCATTTTATTTTACTAAGAAAAAATGTATTAGGATATATTTTGTAAAAGAAGATGCACAAAAAAATGTGGTTTTGGTTTTGGCTAATTTCGGGCCTAAAGGACTTCATAGTTCTTAACGGGATTTTAGCCCGATAACCAAAACACATTTTTGAAGTCCAAAGGAGTTTGGAGCTGAATTAAAGGACATTTTGGAAGCTCAAAGAAAGTGAAGAAATCACAACACAAAAGGAAGACTTGAAGCATTTGGATGCAGGATCAAGTGGGAGTTCAACGAAACATTATTTGTGTCAATATTCACCCATTAGGAAGGACCTTTTGGCACACTTGTTTCGGCTAACAAGTGTTGTCAAAATAGTTGGCTATGGTTATGCACCTATTGTTATTTATGCTTGTGTGGTTGTTTATTTATGTTGTTTTGATGATATTTGGATATGCATGCTTAACAAACTAATAATCAACAACAAGCTTAAAAATTGGTTCTTAACAAAATCATTAAAATGGTTAATAAAGGTTTTATTAAAAAATTAATGATTTTATAATAAAATGGGTTTTATTAAAAAGAACCTTGAAAATTTGTTTTCACTAAAGTACCATTGATTTGAATGCATGCAAATGTATGGTACATAATGTTTTCTAAACTAGAATTTTGAAAACTCAAAATCCCTTTTATAAAACAAGTCAAACACCATCCTTTTATACAACACTCGAATCACTTGGGAACTCTTATTGTGGGATAAAGGTCACCTAACCACATTTGAGGGAACTTGTATATTCGAGGTGGGTTTACCATGTTTGTGGGATAAAGGTCACCTAACCACTTATGTGAATAAACTCACACGTGTGTGTAAGTTGGACGACTTGATTTGGAAACCATGAACTTAGGGTCACCGAAGCATGGCGAACAAAAGGTGTTGATGGGATTAAACATGTCAACTAAACATATAGATGTTTAACCGATCCCATATGGCTAGAAATTGCAAAGAGTTGCAATTGTCAAATGTTGACTACCTTGTTAATTTAAATAGAGGGATAAAAGTCACCTAACCAATATTTAAATGTAACGTTGGATTCTAGATTTTAATTATTAATTGTCTTTAAGACATAAAAGGGTATTAATAATTAAAATATAATAATATCAAAAATACTAAAATTGAACTTTGTTAAATTTTGTAGATGGCCGCTAACAATATTACCCAAACCGTCCGTAACCTATCACTAAAAACAATCCTTGAAAAGGATCGTATCAATCAAGACACTTTATGGATTAATATCAAACTTAAGAATCGTTCTCAAGTAAGAAAAGATATCCTATGTGTTGAACGATCCTAATCCCAATGAACATCTTATGGAAGATAAGGATGCCTATAACGATTGGATTAAGTATATCGAGAATACTATGCAAGCCTCTTGCCTCATTTTAGGAATTATGATTCCTGAGATTCAAAAGGATTTTGAACATCATGAGCATACGACATGATTACCCAATTGTAGGAAATGTTCCTAAGGGTAGAACGCTTCGAAACGGTTCGAGCGCTTCATGCATGTCGAATGGAGGAAACCCAATCGGACTCATCTTATGTCTTTAAGATATGGACACATTGTTTTACATTTCTACTTTGTATGTTCATTTAGCATATTTAAGTACATTATTTTCATATAACATGCTTACATTTGATATGACATTTGGTTTGTTTAACGGGTCATAAATACATTCATTAACACCGATCATGCCGCTCGGTAGTAGGTAGTGGTACCATAGGACTTGACAACTCCTATTCCTGAAATCCTAGGTTTGTTTGGACGTAAGGAATGACCGAATCCGAATTCATTTTTGGTAGACCTCTGACTTGTTCTAGGGTTTATCCTTCAGTCGCAAGGCTTGAATGTAGGGGTTTAACATTACCGCATAGATGTTTGTATCAGTAAAGCATGCATTGATTTTACAAAACATAACTTTTGATTTAAACTATGATTTATTTCAATACCTTGTTTTATACATTTTACATATGGTTTGAATAGACACTTTTATTTTCCATACATAACATTTGATTATACATGAATATGAATTACATTTGACATTTGACATTGTTTACACATAAACATTTTAACTTTGGTTTAAACAAGACATTTTGGTGGTTTGTTTGGGTAAGTGATTTAAATAACGAGGCGTGTGTAATATGATAAAAGCATGGTGGATACGCCGCTGGTACTTCCTATATATAAGTGTTTTTATGATATTACATATCGTAGCGTTATTTAAACCATTTCAAGTTAGACATATTACATTTTACACAAATAACATATCTTCATGAAACATTGTTTTACAAACAACATATTTTATACAAACTCATTTTTACTTGGTTATTTATTTATCTATGCATTTTTCTTTATATCATCTGATTTCTTATACATTTTTGTATGATTTATAAAAGGAAACATTTTACAAGGTTCATGACTAACTTTTGTTAAACATATTCTTTAAACTTACAAGTCATGAATCCTATTTTAATAAAACCTATGTATCTCATAGGCATTTTTATGCTGACGTACCTATTTTCACATGTGTTTTCAGGAGATGATGCATAGGATTGATCAAGATACCCTTAGGCGGACTTGGGCCTTAGTGACAATAAAAGATGCAAGACTAGTTAATTATGTTATGTCTCTTTGTTTTTAAGACATTGTAACCTCTTGTAATTCAATAAAACAAAACTTCAATTTCCATGTGTTATGAAACAATGATTCTGTTACGACACTCCCCGACGATTCCGCAGCGGTTTGTTGTTTTACGCAGTCGGGGTGTGACAGACTATAGCTGTAATTTTAGTAGTGTAGGAACTATAGGTGAAACCGGAGCAAACCACAGGAACTATGCAGACATTTTTCTCTAAAATAAATAAATTGACACTTACATAATATTGAAATTATAAAATTAAATGAAATGTATGCACCATTTTTGTTATACCTGTTAGAGCATTCACATCCAACCCCCAAATTATGTGAGTGGGGTTTTGTTTTATGAAAATGGTTGTAGGTGGTTGTAAGTGGTTGTAAGTGGTTGTGAGTAGAAGAGAGATAAAATGTTATTGTTTATCTGTAAATTTGAGGGGACACTTTTCACCCTTTATAATATTTTAATATATTTTAAAAGTGGTTGTGAGTGGAAGAAGGGGAAATATAAATGATAAAGGTATTAAAAAGTATTAATTAATTGAAAAGGAGAGATGAAAGATAGTAATTTTTATTGTAATATAGGGTGAAAAATGGGGGGTTGGATGTGAGAGCATTCACATCCATCCCACCATATTTTCAACCTAAATTACACTAAAAAACACTACATTTTTTCTCTCCTTTTCAATTAAATAATATTTTTTATACCTTTATCATTATTTTTTCTCTTTCCTCCACTCACAACCACTTTCAAAATATATTAAAAAATTATATGGGGTGAACAGTGTCCCCCCAAATATACAGATAAACAGTAACATTTTCTCTTTCCTCTACTCATAACCATTTTTTATACTTTTTATATTTTAAAAACATCACACACATAATTTGATGCCATGGATGTGAATGCTCTGAATGCTTTTAGTCATAGGAAATATAGGGTGTTATGGTCAGGGCCTCATGTTACAAACCTAAGATTATTACCAATGGAGACTTTGTTGCTAATGACATTTTTAAGTATTAAATTATTAACATAAAACTATAATCAATTATAATATAATCATCATCGTTTTCTTTCCTTTTTATCTTTTATTTTTGGGTTATTGGATTTTATCACCCCAAACTATTGGCTATTGGCCGCTGTCACCCCCAACTATCACTTTCACGCCTGCCACCCTCAACTTAACACTTAGTGTGTTCTGTCATCATGTCATTAACTGATCACTAACTTTTAATCATGTTTGTTAGGATCTGAGTTTGTTCTGATTGTGTTGTTTAACAAAATGATTAAATGAAAGAAGATAGATCAGAGAACAATTGCAGCGGAAATTGAAAGTAAACTTTATAACACAATCAAAGAAGATTAGTTTTCAACACACATGATTTCATTAGTCAAATGATTGAATCAATTACAAAAGTTCAACTATGCATGCATGTATACTAAACTCCCCCTCAGCCTGAGCTCACAGTTGTTCGTACAAAATGAGTGTGTGTGCAAAGAGCTAATAGAACAGTACATATACTGTTCTATTTATAGTACAAATCTAACCACTGAGCATCTTGGCTGACGTCACCTAGACAATGACATCTAACAGACTAACAACCTCTATACACTGATACAAACAAATACTGTTACATTGAAATATTGATACACTAAACACAGATGCTTCTATCCGCTATTGATGCTTAAGCACTGATGGGCTGAGCAGTGCTTTCCTCTTAGGTTGATCAGGCCTTTGATTCAGCAGTACTTGTACTTCAACAGGGCTTTGATAATCAGCAGTTGATAGGTCTTCATTAGTCTTTGTAACCAGCAGTCTTTAGAGGAACAGTAGTTGAGTAGATCAGACTTTAGGATGATCAGCTGATAGAAACACTATCATTGGAGGGAACTTAGAACATGCACTGCTTATTGTGGATCAACTATTTGGGAACCAGTTTTGGCTTTTGAATCATCTGTTCTTTAGAGAAGGATTGCATGGGCCTACAATGTTACTATACTTTTGGGGGTGTCCTAAGATCTCTAAAACCTTCCTGCGATCCCTATGACACCCCAAATGTCATACTCCTTTCTAAGGCGGAAGCACGAGGTGTGATCTGAAAGGTTCTCATTGCATACGATAAGTAAACATACTACATGAATATAAAACAACTCCAAATTACCATTGATAGTTTAACATCCAAAACAAAAGTTAAGTTTAAAGTTTAGAACACAACATAAGATGATTGTTTGAAAAGTTTACAACTTCATTTCATAACAAAGATCAAGGTTTTGTTCACTATATCTCCGCAAGGAGGCGGGATATAACAAACAAATCCTACAAAAGTGGCAACGGAGCATACACATTTAATAACTTGAAACATAAACGACATCCTTGAGCAAAGAGATCGCGCGTACATCCACTTAGTTCCCTGAAATACATGTAAGTTTTGGAAAATCGTCAACAAAAGTTGGTGAATTCATGCAGTTTTTGTATAGAATGTTTGAGCATAATTGTATGAAAAACATGGTATGTAATTTGTAAAACGCATTTGTAAATGTAAGGAATACGAGATCGCTAATGGTTTGCAAGGCCACTAACATATGTCACGACATAGGAAGCATCCAAACCTAGGCATTTTTGTCGAGATCGACTGAGACACAAAAGCACTCTTTGGTAGAAGTAGGCCAAGAGTGAGGTTGTCTGAAACCCATTAGATCTAACATTCTGCTCCCCCGTCTAAATGTATATGATTAATGGTGCTTAAGGTTCACACTATTCGTCACATGATCTGTATGTCATTCCTTAGTTTTGTTTCTACATACCATAGTACATGTATTTTCCCAAAGTTTTGAAAATAAGTAAAAGTTTAAAAGTGGGGACATGAACTCACTGTTTTGCGTATCCTGCGTCGTAAACTTCACCAGGCTTGTCTTGTAGGCGTCGTAACCTATATGTGTTCTATGTACGTTAATCACTAGACTTGTAATTCGCTATGTATAAGTCACCATCTTAAGTTATGTATTTGTTTTGTGTAATTTCATCACTTGTGAGGGTCGTGCCCTTGTTTGTCGGGTCTCGCTCGTTCGTCGCGTTATTGTAATTTGAGTTTGTATTGTTCACTCGTAAATATATATTTTACTTCCAAAAATATATATTTGTTTATGTAGGTTTTGACAAACGATAAGTGTTAAAAATAATCTATATTTTTAACTTATTCAAAATATGTTACTTATATTATTTTCCAATAATAATTATAAGTAATTTGCTAAATAATATTTTCAATATTATTTTTTGTAAGTATACTTAGGGAAGTATACTTGTATTTTTATGTAAATACTTGTGTATTTTACATTATTTGTCAAAAATCAATTCTTTGATTTTAATACTTTCCGGAATTATATTTCTTAAAAATAATATATTTTTAAGGTTTATGTGAAATATATATAATTGTTTTTGTCATTTACCCGATTTTTGTATAATTCTCATTACTTGGTAGTAATTATATATATTTTTCCAAATATATATTTATGTCCAAAATTTGTCCAAGTCCATATATTTTGAGGAATATTTTATGTTAATATATATTTTTTGTTTATTGTCCAAATACCCCTTTTATGGGTAATTCTTGTATATATATTTATAAATACTTCCTTGTATATTTTTGTGTGTATTTTGGTATTTTATACTCCTTAGGGGTATTTAGTGTATTTTCAAGTTCCTAATGCACTACTACATATAATACACATAATATACATTTAGCACAAAATTTGGTGATAACTAAATATATATATATTTTCCCTAAAAATATACATACTTAATATTGATTTTAATCTTGAAGAAATCCTTATTTCTTGACTTGAAATTTTGTACAAAAATTAGGAAACCTTAGTAAATATTTTTAGGTGAATTTTTTGGGAATAAGTTTCACCAAAACTTATATTTTTCTAAGTGTCAGAATTTTATAAAAATTTTGACATAGTTTCCCCAAAAATGGAGGTTTCCCATGTTTTCAAAACATGTGTTTATTTTCTTTTCATCAACAAAATCAATTTCCAACAACATCAGAAGTTACATACACTAATTTCATCATGTAAAACCCTAGGATGAACTTGATTATTTTGTAAAAACATGTAGTCTTGTAAATCTACACTTAACATACTTGAGTCTTTCAAAAATAAGCTTCTTGATGAACTTTTCACAAACTTTTTATGAAGCTTAGTTTCATAAGTTGTTCATCCATAAACTTAGTTACTTCAAGATCATGAAAACATGCTTTAAAAACCATTTTCCAAGTTTACATAAAGACTTTTCAAGTTCATCTTCAAGTTTAACCATGGATCTTTCAAGATCCATGCTTAAACTTGTTAGATCTAAGCTTCTAACAAGCTTTCACATGATGGATCTAGACATAAACACAAGATTCAACAATCACAACTTCACAACATACATCAAACAACTTCAAAACAACTTGATTTCACTTAGATTATGTTAGATCTTCATGTTACCATCTTTTAAAGTTTAGGTTCTTTGATGGTGTGACTTGTACATACTTATAACATGAAGTAAAATAGTGTTTAGAAGGCTTACTACTAGCTCTAGTGGCTAGGGAAGTGGCACAAACAAGAAGAAGATGAAGATGAGAGGTTAAAAACTCCACAAGAAGGTCCTTCAACTTCTACCACTTGTAGCTTCCTTAGATCACCTTCCTTCACCTTTGTATAACCTTATATTGCTTGGTTTTGATGTGAAAATGGTTGATGTATGGTGTGGTGGTGGTGGTGGTGGTCGTAAGTTAGAGAAGAGAGGAGGAAGAAGATGGTGTTTTGAATTGAAAATTGAAAATGATAAGTGAATGTGGTCTTGTGGTTTTTAAGTATAACTTTCCAACACAACTTTTTCCAATAGGTTTAGTGTCTAATATCTAAGACACATATGAAATATTTTAATGAAAAGTGGGTGTGGGCCATGTTGGGGCAGGTTAGAGTTAGAGGGGGGGTAAATTGTAAATTTTGGAAGTTAAGGGTGAAAGATGTAACTTGGAAGGTTATATGTAATATTAAGTGTGTTAAGTGTTTTTATGATTTTTAAGGTGTTTTATCACCATAACTATCTTTTTATCTTAAAAACAATGCTTCTAGTCTATTTTTGATGTTTTGGGTAGTGTCCGGTTATTCGTTCAGTTATCGGTTCGTTAAAGTGCTAAATAGTGCAGTTTTACAAGGTATGAAGTACCTTTTGTGACAGTTTTCATTCCCGACACTTTACAAGTTATTCTGGACACTAAAACATAAATTCTGCATGTTATTTCAGTGTTAAAATGTTG
This sequence comes from Helianthus tuberosus, assembly GCA_030545235.1. NCBI lineage: Eukaryota > Viridiplantae > Streptophyta > Magnoliopsida > Asterales > Asteraceae > Helianthus > Helianthus tuberosus. The sequence goes on from CM060351.1 coordinate 111,116,256, forward strand.
TTTTATTGCTGAATTTTGCTGATTTCTGTAGAAATCTGCATTTAAAGTGCGTTTCGGGTGTTTTTTAGTGCTTGTTTTAGCTTCCGAAAAGTGTTTATGTTATCCTTAGTTCCCACACTTGGGTTTTATTGTATTTTTGATGCTGGACCTATATCTAAGCCCTAAATCTATTGTCTAATTTTATTCTGTAGCCATGCTGTCGCAGCTTGTCTTACTGTGAGCTTACTAGTTTTTTCGACGCAACGCTTAGTGTAATGCACAATGCGATAATTGAAGTATAAAGCATGCATGAATTCATATGTAAAGCAAGTAAGCATATAATGTTGACGTTTAAGCACATAATTGCAGGAAATAAATAATTAATAAAATGGTACGCAAATTACCGGTTTTGTGCTAGTTGTCACACCAAAAGTATAGTATCAGGATCAAAAGTTAGTGATCAGTTAACGACGTGGCGACAGAACATACTAAGTGTTAAGTTGGGGGTGGCGGGCGTCAAAGTGATAGTTGTGGGTGGCAGCGACCAATAGCTAATAGTTAGGGGTGATAAAATCCAATAACCCTTTATTTTTATACTTTCACCGGAAAAAGAACTCCGGCAATGTTGTTTTCCTTCTTCTTCTCTTCACACTTAAATACTACATAATAGACGATTTAGACTTCAAATAAGCATCTCGTGGTTTCAGCCCGAAATTTTTAACCCCACAGGATATACGTGGGTACGCCCCTGCAAGGGAAGAGGGGTGTTGTGGGGGTTTTTGAGATGTGGTATTAGGTCGAAATGTCTAGATATGATTAGGTGGGTATATCTTCCTATACTAATAAATGAAAATCTTTTTTGGACACGTGTCACTTTTTGGAGTTTTCTCACCTTATTTTCCTATTTATCTCTCATGTTAAATAATAATAATTTAAACAAAATTAGATTAGAATTAATATTTGTTTTTCTATAAATAATTTTAAACAAAAAATTAAATAAGGATAAACGTTTGTTTTTTATATATTCATTATGTTATATCTCGAGTATTATGAGTAGATATATATACTTTGGAGTTTGGTGATTGAAAATATGGTAAATTATGAATGATAGGTTCCCGTTTGATATATATTTAATAATTGTATTATTATTATTATTGTTGTTGTTGTTGTTGTTGTTATTTTCACCAGAAAAAATAATTATTCTAGGTCCGGGGCATATCCTTCTATCAAATTATACGTGTTTTAAGATGCATCGCTATAATGGTTTGAAACTCGTCATTATAGTCACACAATTCTTTCAAATATCAAATCTAGGCAACTTAGTTTCACCTTTACAATATTAGACGTACTGTTATAATTGATTTAAACCCATCATTTATCACACATTGCCTCAACATTTAGAAAGAATATTATTTTTAAATATAATAATTCTATACTCCATTCAAAAAGAGAATTTAATTCTCGATAATGATGAAATATATAAAAATGTGGGGATTGATCTCCACCTTTTTGTACCGTAGGCCCTCTTGAATACAAATTTGAGACAAGTTTTATAAATGAAATAAACAAATAAGCATGAATGTGCATAAAAAAAACTAAAATCATTATATCTCATAATTAGAATGTACCATAAAAACGGGATTGAACCCCATGTAACAAATGTGATTTTTGCCTAATAATAAATAAAAAACAAACTAAAATATTATAATAAGTAAATAGTAAATCAAAGTTCATTTTTAAAAAATTAAAATCTTGACGACTGTATGTGTTAACATATGATGCTACATTTAATTCAACACGTGAATACACGAGTTTTTTTTAAAGTTATATTTTTTATTATTTATCATATAAAATTACATTTATACAACCCGTATAATACACAGGGTTTAAACCTAGTTATTTAATAGTAAAAAATCACCTCTTTCCCTTTCAACGCCCGTGACCCTCCCTCGTTGGCGCTTGAGAGTTTGTTATTTGAAATTTATCCCTATAGTATGATCTTTGTTAATATTTGTAATGTAATTCTCTCTTTTCTATTACATAGAGATTGTGTTTGCTAGTATATATAGAATCAAACATTAAGAGTTTGTTCATTTGTTATTTCACTTATCATCGACTCAGTTGTTGACAATTATAGTTGTTCTTAAATCTCTACTGCTGCTAATACACTCTAGGGACAGAATGTTGATTTAGTGAATAAGAAATAAATATTACTGATTTCTTTAGCAAGAAAATGTCATGTTTTTGCTCATACAACAGTGGGCGGGCGAAAGAGCAAGAGCCGATAACAGATAATTTGACATTATATTTGCAAATTACTTGCTCAGCTCTCGCTTGGTAATCAAGTTTAATCAGCCAACAGCGTTGATACGAGCAGATCTTGCAGAAAAACCGCTCGTCCTGTGGCCTGTCTCAACCTCTTTTCCCGTTCTTCAGAGCTCAAGGAAGGATCAAAACTGTGACACAAAAACAGGCTGTTAGAATTCGATATTTGTTGGCCCATATCCCTAAAATAAATACATAGGTTCAGTTGGAAGAAACAATTCATTTTCCAGCCCATAATTTTTTTTTTTTTTTAAACCATGAGCTTTGGAGAAGAAAAAGGGTATAATGGTCATAAGAAATCTGGCGTAGTATATTTTGAGTAGATATGACATTGTGAAAGTTATTAGCTAAAAGTTGCAAAACGTATAATCAATGTCTTAATTATGATTAAGAAACACGATAAGAATCTAAATATTTAAATAAAATGATTAATTAAAGTAGACTCTGGGGGACTTTTAACATGTTCCACTTTTAGCTAATAACTTTCACAATGTCATATCTACTCAAAATATACTACGCCAAATTTCTTATGACCATTATACCCTTTTTCTTCTCCAAAGCTCATGGTTTAAGCAAGGGAAGGCATAGATAATAATGTATTAAATTTGAAAATGGGTATATCTGATATTATGAATTTTTTTATCCGGGTTAATCAGCATGCCTTTGTCCCCCTGGCGTTTGACACGTTCGGCTCCTTGGCGCCAGAGGCAGTTCGGTTCTTGTCTAGAGTTCAGCGTGTGGTCCACAGCAACTTTTCGACCCCTCAGGGGCGAGGCTTTGTTTTTAGTAGATTAGGGTTTTCTATTCAGAAAGGGATGGCGGCGCAGTTTGTTGCTTGTCTACCTGCTATCCTTATGTAATTTGCCCAAATTATTGGAATAAAATGGAAAATGTTATTTAAAAAAAAAAAAAAAATATGATATGATATTATACCAAGTTTTAGCTTGGTAGTGCCTCAATAGACGAGGCATCTGGAAAACAAGTGTTAATGTACCTTGATTTCCATATATGTTGAGGAGTCTTAAGGGATGTTTGATCAAGATTGGATTTGGCGATTTCTTCAGCTTCGGAGGCAGGAAAGTTAAGAACCAAAGACGAAAGGAAAGGATCGGAAGAGGTGGAGGTGGTGGTGGTGGTGGACAACCTATAACCACCACTGCTGCCGCCAAGGAGCACCTGCAGGTGAGCCTCTCTAAGATCCCTTCCCAAAAGAGAAAGCGTATGACTGCCTACCCTACGAAGTCTACGACGTCTCTGCAATTTGAACAAGTGTCCATGCTGCAGACTGATGTGGCTTAACATATCTCGAGTCACTTTAATTGAGCAAACTGGACAAATCTGCATACACGTAACCAGGAATTGAATTGAATTGAATTGAATTGAATAAATGACCAAATCAGCAGAATAAAGCACAACCAATATTGAATTGAATATAATAATTATTTCATATTTAGTGGTCAGCTATGATTGTAAAGTCACAACTTTTTAAACAGGGGTGTAAACCAATGTTTTAAAAACCGGACCGGTCCGGCCGGGACCCATAAGCTTATCCGGGCCGGTTCACACACAAAACCGCTATCAACATTGGGCCGCCGATCGGGCCGGAAACCGGCGGTCGGGCCGGCGGGTCTGCGCAAACTATCGGGCCGGTTGTTTTTTTTTTTTTTTAATAATGGGATTTAATATTGAAAACCTAATCCTCCAAACAAACAAAAAAAACGCCGCTGTGCTCTCTGTTCCTGTGTGCGACTGCGGACTGTGCTCTCCAATCCATCATCAGCCTTCATCTTCAATTCAAGATTTCAGGTTTGATTTACATTTTTGTTCAATTCCTTCGATTACCCTTTGTTCAATCACCTTCTATACTTCGATTCCCCCATGGATTTGTTTAATGATTCATTAAAAAACTGATACACATCTAGAATAATAGTCAAGCAGCTTCGATAGTTCAGTTGTGTGTTCAATCAGCTTTGAATTCTTTAATAATAGCTTCGATAGTTCAGTTATGTGTTCAATCAGTTGTGTGTTCAGCTTTGTGTTTGATTTGTTTATGATTATTGATTGTAGAGAATCAGTTGTGTGTTCACTGTTCAGTTGTGTGTTCAGCTTTGTGTTTGGTTTGTTTGATTTGTTTATGATTATCGATGTCCGAGAATTTTCAAGTGATTTGATTTGTTTATGATTATTGATTGTAGAGTATGGATTCACAAGAAGAAGAGGAAACTAATCCCCATTCCGAGTCGACCGCCCACTCAAATGTTCGGTCGAAGACGGATATCACATGGAAATATGTTACCGAAGCTCAAGATGAACTTGGTAAAAAGATGCGCATTTGTACATTTTGCAACAAGTCATTTCGTGGAGGGGGCATTAACCGAATGAAACAGCACCTTGGTGGAGTTAAAGGAAATGTAGCTGCGTGTTTAAAGGTTCTGGCGGATGTAAGGTGTCAAATGAAAATTTTGTTTGAAGAGTCGCAAAAAGGTAAAAATATAGTTTCATAGACTGAGACGGGTAGCACGCTAAAAACAAAAAGTCTTGGTAAAAGGAAAGCTTCTTCAACATCCGACAACGCACAATCGTATTTCTCAAGAGGTATAAATGATCTTACTCAACCTTCAATTAGATCTGTATGGCAAAGTAAGGAAAGAGTTCATGATACAGATTTAGCTGTAGCCATGTGGCTATATGATGCATGCATACCTATGAATGCCGTAAATTCTCCCCTTTTCTATTGCTTTGAATTCCGTGGAGTTTGAGCGTCCAGGTTAGTCTACTTAATGTTTACTTACGATATTAGTTTTATATATTATAACAAAATTATATTTTCATGTTAATTGTATGATTAGATGAGTGGTGGAAAGCGTTCGGTGGAGATGTACCGGCGTTGCAAAAATTTGCCATAAGAATTTTAAGTCAAACCGCATCCTCTTCTGGATGTGAACGGAATTGGAGTGTTTTTGAGAGAATTCACAGCAAAAGAAGGAACCGCTTGGAGCATCAAAGGCTAAGTGATCTCGTGTATGTGCATTACAACTTACGTCTACAAAATAGATATGATACAAGCACAAACTTTACTTATTATTAGTTTTTTATATTGAATAAAAGATTTTACATTTAAACTTGTTAGGCTAAATGAGAGCAAAAGGCCATATGACCCGGTTGATTACCAAGGCATTGACAAACGAATTTTGGGTGGTGGAAGACGAGAAGGAAGCCGAGCTTAACTATGATGATTTAGAAAATATGCTCGATGAGGAGGAACTACCAATTGACCTTGATTCACAAACACAACCATCCGAAGGTTAGTATTTTCTTTATGATAAATTGATGATGCATAATTTTTTACTTTCAAAAAGTATATATTTAGATTTGTCATTTTTTAAATGTTAGGCCAAGAATTCAACGAAGAAGATAATGTGGTTCAAGTTGATGTTGCTATTAATGTTGATCATGGTGATGGCGATTTTGATGATGATGAATCGGATTCGCAAGATGATTGGTAGATTTGAATGTTGTTGGATTGGTACTTTAATTTGTTGTTGGTTTTGTACTTTTTTATGTTCTTGGATTTGGTACTTTTGTATGTTTTCGGATGACTAATGGTTGTGTTTTTTGTTTATTAAAAATTTAGAATTTTTTCTATTTTTTCTATATTTTTTCTATATTTTTATATAATTTATGACGTAATCCGGGTCTTAAATCCGGTCCGACCTTTGACCCCATAAGGCGACCGGGTCAACCTCCGGTCCGGTTCTGAAAACATTGGTGTAAACAAACCAAGCTGCTCTCTCATTAGTTCAGCTCGCTAAAAGATCGGATCTAGCCAAGCACAAGCCTAAATGGATCTCGTTTAATAAATGAGCCAATTATTACTTTATTAGAGCTCAGTTCGCTAAACAAGCCAATAATTTAAATAAACGTTATGGTATTTATATTACATAATAAAATATATAGTTACAAAATATTTTTTTTTAAACGGTGAGAATCTTTAACTTGTTGTGAGAGAGATCTCACACCCTCCTAAACAGAGGGTCCTAACCCCACTCTGGCCAGACCATGTTGTCTTAACCGGGCCCACGCTGGCGTCAAACTTTGGCTAACGGCGTTCCCCGTGAAACCATACCACCCATTGCCAGTTGCAGGGGCTTGCGCTCTGCTCTGGCGTAACACACGGTGGACTAGAACCCGGGGTGGCTCTGGCTCGAACTCTTGACCTAGGGTCTGGGAGAACTAGCCTTCATTGCCTTTATCCACCAAATGTGGCACTAGTGGGGATTGAACTTGAGTCTCCAAAGAGAACCTAAGTCTTTCCAACCACTAGATCACAAGTGATGGATTATATAGTTACAAAATATAGATTATGATATATATTTAGAAATAAAAATCTAGATAATATATACATTATGCTATATATATAATCAAAATTATAAATGTATAGAAAATAATTACACATACAAATAAAAAAAATGAGTAAATTACAAGTTTTGTTCTTTATGTTTGTACCAAATTGCAGGCGGTGTCCTTTGCCCTTAAATTTGACGAGTTTTATCCTTAGCATTTCAAAATCCTGCATGTTATGGGCCCTTTGAGCCTAACCCAGTTAATTTTTTTGGTTAAGTATGGTCATGTGCAAGGCACATGAGGGCGTTCTTGTCTTTTTACTTCCCTAAGGACTATTGTGTAACACAACTTATATCAAGGGACTATTGTAAAATAAAAAGATATTTAAAAAAACAAAACTCAGCACTCTCTCACTCGTATCTCTCTCTCTCTCACACCTCTGCCGCCACCTCCCCTTATCAAATGATTTGTTTGATAAAAGCAGAGATCAAAATTGAATTATCAGAATCACATCTTTAATATCTCGAATTAGGAGAATTGGCATCTATAGTATGTTTGCGGAATAAAAATCTAGGGTTTGAGTGACGGGACCAAACAGAGATCTACGGCGGCGGGGATGTGGCACTGTGGCAGAGGGTTTTATGGTGGTGGTTGAGTGACATAACCAAGCAGGTGGTTGGTCGTCTGAGGTTTAGAGCAAGTGGGCTAGGGTTACGAGCGGGTTGAGGGATGTGGCAGAGGGTGGTGGAAAGGCGGTGGTGGGTAGGTGTTGGTGGAGATACAACGGATGGTGGAGGCTACAGATGTACGATGGAGGTGGTAGCAGGTGTTTGTTTACGGTTGGGATGTGTGGGGTGGATGGTGCTATGGTGGGGGCTGGTGGTAAAGGGGTGGGTGGTGGTGGTTTGGCAGGTTAGGTTAGAGATTGAGATAGAAAGAGAGTTGGGAGAGAAATAGAAGCTTATTTAAAAGGTAAAATGACAAAAGTGCCCTCGTGTGCAAGGCACATGATCTGATTTAATACAAAAATGTAACTGGCTTAGGGCTAAAGGACATTACGTGCAGGATTTTGAAACGTTAAGGACAAAACTCGTCAAATTTAAAGGCAAAGGACACCGTTTGCAATTTGGTACAAACATAAAGGACAAAACTTGTAATTTACTCTAAAAAAATAGTTAAATATAAATCGAGCATAGCCCGAAATTTTATCACTACTCGCCCGTTGAGCTTAAGCTTCAGACATAGAGCTCAAAATAAACTGAGCCCAACCTCTCATAAGTTAAACAACAAGGCAAGTTTGAGCTTAATCAGGCTTGGCTTGGCTCATTACAACAAACCAAGCCGCCAAGCCGGACCTCTCATAAGTTAAACAACAAGGCAAGGCAAGTTCAAGCCTAATCAGGCTTAGTTTGGCTCATTAAACCCCTACATGCAAGTTGCATATGAACCTACATGGTACTTGCATTTCTCACAATTTATTGAAATTTGAAAGTGCTAAATGTTGTTTTATAAGGAGGTAGAAATAATATACAATATTATATAAAATAGAAAGAGTTAACTGCCATTTTCGTCCCTGTGGTTTGGTCACTTTGGCCATTTCAGTCCATTTTTCAAAAATGCGCCATTTTCGTCCCCCACGTTCTGGAAAGGTGCCATTTCAGTCCAAAAATCATAACCCAGTTAAGTCAGTTAGTAAATAAGGACTGATTGTGTAAATTTGTAACATAAAGGACCATTTAAGTAAATATTAAACACCACCACCACTAGCCCTGCCACCACCACCACTCCGCTGCCACCACCACCGCCACCACAGCCCTGCCACCACCACCACTCCGCTGCCACCACCACCACCACCGCCACTCCGCTGCCACCACCACCACCGCCACCGCCACCACAGCCCTGCCACCACCACCACTCCGCTACCACCACAGCCCTGCCACCACCACCACAGCCTCCAACACAATTGCCGAAGTAGGCTGCTGGGATAGCCGGATTCATACGCGCCCTGCAATCGATGGTGAAACCAAACATTTGCAGCCCATCCTTTTCTGTTTCCGCTATGCAACTCCATATATAACCACATGCAACAGTAAAAGATGATACATATACTAATGTTGGTAGTTGTGTAGAAACCAAGTTTTTCAACTTATTCAACACAGGTCGAGACAGTATAAATGTTCCTCTAACTTTATCAGTTGGTCCACATAGCTTTGGAGGTTGATACTCATCTTTAAAGTTTTTAACCTTCGCAAACTTCAAATAACTTTCATGTAGTTTACGGTTTTGGGTCGGCCTTTCGTAAAACGGCAAAGTTCCATTAGCAAGGAACGACTCATCCGAACTAAATCGAGCAATCGATGTCCACGCCTTTAAGAAGTAAAACCTGGTGCTAGCATCACCCAAGCAATGGTGATTTGTCATTCCAATAGAAACTCCGGAGTTTGGAAAGAGTGTCACTTGAACGGAGAACAACGGGATCTTTGTGAAATCTGAAGTTTTATCAGGCTCACCAAGTAGAGGTGTAAGATGGTAAAACATCTCACAGTCTCGGGGATGGTTTCCGATTAGTTCGTTGAAATCAAGGTTGCATTCAGCAAAAGTAACCGCAACAGAATCACCTTCGACATAACGGATTTCGGGGGTTTTGGTGGAAGTAGGATAGACGAACAAGTTACCGGAGAATGGAAAGAAATGTTGAAGGGTGATTGATAACGAATGTTTGGCGGTGGTGGTGGTGGCAGCGGAGTGGTGGTGGTGGCAGGGCTGTGGTGGTGGTGGCAGGGCTGTGGTGGTAGCGGAGTGGTGGTGGTGGCAGGGCTGTGGTGGCGGTGGCGGTGGTGGCAGCGGAGTGGTGGTGGTGGCAGGGCTGTGGTGGCGGTGGTGGTGGTGGTGGCAGCGGAGTGGTGGTGGTGGCAGGGCTGTGGTGGCGGTGGTGGTGGCAGCGGAGTGGTGGTGGTGGCAGGGCTAGTGGTGGTGGTGTTTAATATTTACTTAAATGGTCCTTTATGTTACAAATTTACACAATCAGTCCTTATTTACTAACTGACTTAACTGGGTTATGATTTTTGGACTGAAATGGCACCTTTCCAGAACGTGGGGGACGAAAATGGCGCATTTTTGAAAAATGGACTGAAATGGCCAAAGTGACCAAACCACAGGGACGAAAATGGCAGTTAACTCAAATAGAAATAATCAAACTCCGAGCAATATGTAACCAAGTCAAGGATAGGAACCCTCATCTATACTATACCCTACAAGATTGCATAAAATTTAAACCTAATCAATCCTTTGATAAAAAATTAGAAAAATGAGATTCTGAATTCAAGTAGAAGAAAAAAAAGCTTTAATTAAAAAAAAAGTAATTCTAGAATAGGAAGTTGCATGAAGTGAAGACATCATATGATTAACTAAGATTCATTACTTTAATTTATCATCACCAAACAAACTTACAACCAGAAACTGATCTTGGATACCAATTTCAAAGGGATTTATTTATTTATTTATTCATACAAACCAACAAAAGAAGATATATAGAGAAAGAGAAGGAAGATTACATACAGTGGTTCTAGATTCACAAGAGTGTTCATCTTCGAGATGAGTACATAAGGAGCCCATGTCAAAATCCTCATAGCAATAGGGGCATGGAAAATCGGGTCGGATTTCCTCTTCAGCCTCCAAATCGTCAACGTTCAACCGATCTGCAATATTGATTAACAATAAAAAAAAAAACTAGCCCCAATCGTAAAATAAAAATAATTGGAATTGGAAAACAAAGACAAACCGAACCCAGATGTGAGGTGGCCTGATGATGATGGTGGTGGTGCTGCATCGTGAACTGCCGCTTAGCGGCGGCGAGACGAGCGGTCCAAAAGTCGGAATCCATGAGGGCAGAGAGAAAGAGTTTTATAATGATTCCATCATGATATTGACGATGTAAAAATAAATATATAATAAATCGATTGAATATTGGTGTAAGTAAAAGATTTGAATTTACAGGAGCGTAAAGTTTGTTTTCGAGGAGGAGAGAGATTTTTGTTGCGAGGTCATGATGATGATGATGATGCTAGAAATTTGTTGTTTCTCCACATTCCTCGTTTAACTTTAACCTTATAATTTTTTTTTTTCTTTTTTAAAGTGAACTTCAATAAACAAAACCGCGAAAACCACCTACTTTCCAAGGCGGAAAGGAGGGGCTGCAAACCCAATTACATCATATACAGATTACGCCATGATTTCCAATCCGTCCTTTTACTATCATGCCTATTACTATACTATAAAAATGAGAGAGCCTTTACTTCCACGACTACCTCCACAACCTTGGCGTCTTTATTCTCAAAAACCCGTTCATTTCTAGCTTTCCACAACCTCCAACAACAAACAATTATCACCCCTCTCATAATCTCTTTACGAATTGGCGACAGACCTTGAACTTTATGCAACTCCATAACATCCATCAAGCTAAAAGCAAAAAAATTCGGAATGCCACACCATCTCACCACACTATCCCACACCCCCATTGAAAATCCACATCCTGAGAATAAATGATCCACCGTTTCGTCGCCATCTTCACATAGAACACACTTCGTATCATGTGTGTGAATGTTCCTTCTTCTAAGGGCCATTTTAGTCGGAATACGATTCATCAAAGCCCGCCACATAAAAATATTGCACTTATTCGGAATCCACTTACACCATTCGAACACGTTCTCTTGATTATGAAGGCGCTACTCTCCCAGCCACGTACGAACCGCACTAACCGAGAAGCAACCACTTGTATCACCATTCCACCTCTATTCATCTTGACCACTACTAAAAGAGGTGTGCCGCAACCTCTCTTCCAAAACCTCTAGCTCACGCAGCTCCAGCTCAGATGTCGGAGCCCTCTTCCACGACCAAAGAAAGTCATTCGAATCACTATCCAATGAAACCACTTCAGAGACCAACCGACGCTTATGTTCTTCCAATTTAAAAAGGGCCAGAAACTCATCTTTTAGAATACTATCTTCATTCCATTTGTCTATCCAAAAGCGCACGCATGTTCCATTTTTAACCTTGCATTCAAACAAATCAACAAACCGCGAACCATTCCTGTTGAGACTTTATATTTCTTTCACAATGTTAGACCACACACCAGTCCCATTTTTCTTATAAGGATAGACATCAGTCGTCCTATTTGACCCATGAATAGCCGTAACAACATTAGCCCACATCGTACCCGGTTCTGTTCGAAACCTCCACGGCCACTTTGCAATCAAGGCCCTATTACAATTATATAATTTCGACAAACCCAACCCACCCATCTTCTTCGACCGAGTAATGGCCTCCCAGGAAACCCAATGCATTTTCCTCACATTCTCAGTTCCCGCCCATAAAAAATTCTTTATGAGCGATTCCATATTATTTAGAACTGCAATAGGAGCCTTATACAACGAAAAATAATAACTAGGAAGAGCTTCAAGTAACGATTTGATGAGAATTAACCTCCCACCTATAGATAATGTGTTCGCATTCCATTTAGAGAGCCTAGACCTCATGACCTCCAGAACCGGTTCCCAATTCGCGACTCGATTCATATTTGCTGTAAGGACCTGCAAAAATGTCCCAAAACGACTCGTACGTAGAAACCTGGACCCCTAAAACCCTAATCCTTATGAAAAACCAAGAAAATCAAATTTTATTGGTCGCTCGCGGGCCACGTAAGCGTTAAGCCAAGCTTACGCGGGGCGCGACAGCTGGGAAATGTTCCGGATAAGCTTTAGGCCACGTGTCTGACACGTGGCAGACCTACGGCGTGACACGGCAGCCCTAGCCGTAGCTAGGGTGGCCCTCGCGGGCCGCGTAAGATCCCCTTAAGGTTTACGCGGGCTGCGAGAGACTCATTTTTTAGCTATAAATTGGACGTGCATGGGGCTTGCATCTGTGTTCGAAAATTCACTTAAAAGTCACTCTAAACTGTTCAAATCAGTGTATTAGGAGTCGAAACGCTGCTACGATTACAGGGTAATAACTCGATCACTACTACGATACAATGTCCGATCGATTGAAACCTGTCCGATGGATGTTTAAGTGCTGCCCGAATCCGGGCTATACTTTGTCATTCGTCGTGAGGGTTTTGATTTCGTGAGTTTATCGTGTAACACCCCAAAAATCATATTTATATAATAATAAGTGAAAATAAACAAAGAATTTAACATAGTTAATGAGATGTGGCAAAATGGTAGTTAGTTTTTGAGAAGGCCTAAATTAAACACTCTTTTAAAGTGGGAGGGTTTAATGTGTAAATAGTAAATTAAATAGTTTTACTAATAAACAAAATTAAAAAACGCCCACATTTGGGTGCTGGGTATCGATCAGAGCAGGGGGAAGAACAAGCAAACCCTTGTTTGCAAAATTCCATCAGTTTGCTTGAAATCTCAAGGAGAATCTAGTGCATGAGCCCCTACTTTCGAATATCTAACCCTAATTAGTGAAGTGGTATGTTTAATTTCCTGAAACTATGAATTGTAGCATGAGGGGTTCAACCCAATCTCGATTTCTTGTATCAAATATGGGAAATCTGAGTTAGAATTGCCTTCTAGAACAAGAATCATGTTTGATTTTAAGTTGTATGAAAGATTGTAGTGAAAACCCACTTTGTGAAATTGTATTATGAATAGGAAGATCATAGGGATTATAATTATATGTAATCTTGATATATGATCTTGCTTGTAACACTTGAATGCTAGATAAATTGATGTAGAATAAAAGAATTATAAGAACTAGATTGATTATTGATGATATATAAGATGAACTAGTAAAGTCATGCTTTGAATGTTTGTACATTATGCTTTATTAATGTAACGCACACTAAGTGTTTGATGAAATGCTTAAGAGAATAAATGTGTGAAATTCTGAAAAATTAGAGATATGTTTGTCACTTGAAAATGAGAAATTATGTAAATGATGGATTGAAAGTGTTGGGCTAAATAAATGAATGCGTTTAATGTAGGCGTGAAAGAAGAAGGCTCAAACACTAAGAAAACGGGAGACTCACAAGATCGAGGTACGTTAGTGTACACCCTATTTTTATTATGTTGTTATATGCATAATAATCTTAATCGAATTGCGTCGTTATGTTAAAATTGTGAGATTTAAGATCTATGATTTTTCGAAAGTAAAAGTAAGATCCGTAATAACGGATTGTGACGAATGAATAAGTTATGAAAGATAATGCATCATATCCTGTTCTTTTAGTTGAACCGGGTATGGGAAGTTAAGTACGATGTATGAATGTAAAGAATATGTTGTTTGTCGCGAACGAGTCGAATGGAAGTTATGTAATGTTACTAGTATCCGTTCATAGCGGGTATGTTAGGAAAAGTATGCTTTGTCTCTATTTTGAGGCAAGCATGTAATGAACCGTGTAACGGTTAGTAAAGCATTTGAATGATGTAATACCGTGAAAGAGATGAATCGATTTATCATTTAGATGTGTTAGTGACGAAATACTAAATTATTCGTTTATGTTGAATGTAGGTAAATCCTCACTTTAGGCGACTTGGCAATTTGGAGCGAGCATATGCACACAATATGACCATCAAGCGCTTCCGTTATTTTGTATTAATGTTTTGGGTCAAAAAGCTTGTTTTGTATAACCTTGTTAGTCGTTGCACTTTTTAACAATTGATGTTATGGTTTTTAGTCGTGTCTAGTCGAACGGGTTGTAGACTTACTTGTTTTGTTGATGGTTAAAACAGGGATATGCTCGTCTTATGGACGGGTAGCTATTCCTGCATACTTATCACACGAAATGGCGAGTTGGCATACCCGTTATCCATCTCCTTAAAACTTAAATCCTAGGATCGATCCATACGCCTCCTACTAGCCTTATGTACCACACTTGTACTTAAGAGACGCCGTGAACTGATATCTCCGTCACGGATGGAGCACATGATGTTGATGCCACAACAACATGCTCGTGGGACACTCCACGAGAAGCGACACTCAGGGTATCAGAGTACAAAGAGTCTTATTCACATAACTTATAAAACTTATTTTCAGAACAAAACGGAACATATATTGGAACATGCGATAATGAGTACAACTTAACAGAAAACTATCGCATGACATGAAAGCGAAATCAAAGGTTATGATTATAATAGGAATTCGAACTGTAAAATGAAAGACGTGAGGAGTTTTGAAAAGACATAGTAATATAATGGTATTATAATAATTTGACTTGAGTAACATAATACTTGTATATAATATTAAACTTGTAATTTATTTACTTATAACTTGTAAGCCTTAAGATATTTAACTTGTAACTTATAAATAATAATTTGATTAAAAATACGAATCTTTGGCGAGATTAAAATCTAAGAGTGGAACCAGTCACCAAGGTATGGATATCAATCCTATCTTGACAATTTCGTCCCCAAAATGTGGTTTATTAAACGAAACAAGATAAAACCTTGACTCGTTAATAAGGAACCACTAGAGTATGAAATTTGATTTGTAAATTTATAAACAAATATATCACAAACATGTATACTTGTAAATACGAAAAGAATATTTTTCATAAACCATTTTCTAAATAACTGATATAAAACAAAACCTTTTTCAAAACGTTTGTAACTTCCAACACATATTTCATAACTTAATCTTAATACGGAATTTAAAATCAGAAATGATATACTTGTATCAAAACGACATAAATCGAAAGAAAGGATTCTATCCGTACGGAATTTATAACTTATTTCATAACTTAATCTTAATATGAAATTTAAAATCAGGAATGATATACCTATATCCAAACGACGTAAATCGAAAGAAAGGAGTCTATCCGTACAGAATTTATAACTTATTTCATAACTTAATCTTAATATGGAATTTAAAATCAGGAATGATATACTTATATCCAAACGACGTAAATCGAAAGAAAGGAGTCTATCCGTACGGAATTTATAACTTATTTCATAACTTAATCTTAATATGGAATTTAAAATCAGGAATGATATACTTATATCCAAACGACGTAAATCAAAAGAAAGGAGTCTATCTGTACCTTAAAAATTTCCAAGTGATGCTACCTTGTTTTCAATTGTAGATTTATACGGGCAGAGTTTAGCCTACTGATTATCCTCTAACCTAATTTGCACACAAACTAGGTAATTAACTAATACAGCTTTTACGATAACTCACGAGATTAAACCTTCACAACAAATGACAAAGTGCGATACTTAAACATCCAGCGGATTCACAACGAATGACAGAGTATAGTCTGATTTCGAACAGCACTCAAACATTCAAGTCGAAATCACGATGAATGACAAAGTATAAACCCAATTTGAGCAGCACTTAAACATCTATCGGATAGTTCCAATCGATCGGACATTGAATCCTAGCAGCGATTGAGTTAATACCCTGTTTTGCAGCACCTCGCTATACTAATTAGTGTTTCGTGTGTGTTAATTGTGATAAACAGAGCTTATCTCAGTCTACGAAACGAATTTCTTCGTCGTTTGAACACCAGAAAGCGAGTGCCAATGTCCTCTATTTATAGCTGAATTTTGCACTTTTTA
The DNA here is from genome assembly GCA_030545235.1 of Helianthus tuberosus. Lineage (NCBI taxonomy): Eukaryota > Viridiplantae > Streptophyta > Magnoliopsida > Asterales > Asteraceae > Helianthus > Helianthus tuberosus. The sequence goes on from CM060351.1 coordinate 111,132,464, forward strand.
ATCTTTCGGCACTTTTTATTTAGGTTTGTATTAATGACTTTAATAACTAGTTTCTTATGTTGAAGGTGAATTTTCTTTACCATTTCTTCATGATGTCATTTATTTGCTCATTCGTGTCTTTACCGTCTATATAAAGCGCGTTAACTACCTGGAACGGGGTTAGGAGGGTGGTTTGGTAAAGTTCTTGTCTCGTTCAGTGTATAGATCCTGCGAGGACCTGGTTCAAGCTTACTAGGACCTCCTTCAATGCCCAACGGTATTGGATGGCCGGGGTGCGAATAGCTTAAACCCCTCATATGTAAACTACTATTAATAATTTAAACCGGCTTCTTGGGATTGTATCCTTGCTGACTCAAACCACTTACCCGAGGGTAACGTCACCTTCAAAAAGAGGGGCCTACCACTTTTCGTATTAATAACTAACTTAATTGTCTTTCAATATTCCGACCCTTTGGGATTGTATCCCTGCTGACTCTAACCACTGAGTTGAGGGTAACGTCACCTTCAAAAGAGAGGCCTACTACTATAACTAAGAGAATCTTTTAAAAAGTCCGAAAGTGCAAAAATCATCAAAGGATACATTAAAGATGAGTTGGATCCAAGTGATTCTATCTTGTATGTTTGTTTTTCATTTTATTTATCTTTTTATTTTTAGTTTTATTTTCATGTTTCAAAACTTTTCTCAAAAATTTAGATCGATTAGACGTTGAGGATAAACCGGTACTAAAAGCTCTTTTGTCCTTGGACGACCTCGGTATCTTACTAACACTATACTACGCTTACGATGGGTGCACTTGCCCAAGTGTGTATTTAGTGTTAGTACAATATCGTGTTTTATAAATTTAAAACTTGACTAATGCGTAAAATGGGCTCAAAATATTAATAAAATCATATCACACTCTACGCACACCAGTCATACCTTTTGAAGGATAAATCGACGAGTCAACTGTATATACTTTTAAAAATGTCAAAAATGACCCATTTGACCGCCCGATGTCGTGTTTACGCATATGACTAGTTTAATATATATAAAATATATAAACTAGTCGATTTGGGTTTAAATCTTTCAAAATCATTCCAAATCAGAATGTTTGGTTAAATAACCCATATAAAATGAGGCTTCGCACTCGGAAGGGTATAAACCACATTCTAACTGGTCAACGCTTAATCTAGCGAAACCGAACATTATTCTAAGTGTCACACCTGTGCCTCCACGGCCGTCAAACAAATACCAAACCAATGAAATATTGTATTTCATACTTGGGATTTGTATAAATATGTGTATCATTTGCACATATCAATTCTTGTTCGATTTCGGGCTCTAAATCGCTTTTTGGAAGGTTATACGCGCACTGATGCGTAAATATAACCAGTTTAATGTGACAAACACTATGGAACATCAATATATTCTTAACATACCTTAAATAACCTTTACATAACTTAGAAATAAGTTTTGAAGGCTTTGGTATGGCAAAATCAAGTTTATTCGCTTATAGGGACTAAATTCGACAAACTACGAAAGTATGCCGATTCGTACTGTAACGGACAATCCGGAACATGAACATAAGATAAACATACCCTAAATATCCTTTTCATAGCTTAGAAATAGGCTTTGAGGGGTTCGGTGTGCTAAAATAAACTTTTTGGTCATTCAGGGACTAAAAGCGTCAAAAAGTGCATAAGTTTGCATTTTCACGCATATCTTACGTTCTGAATACATCCGGACATCCAAAACTTTATGTAATCATTAAAATATTTTATTTTAGTGATTGGCATGATAAAATTCCATTAATCGCGTAATTTGGATCGTTTTTCGCATTCGTTCGTGTTTCGTCGTAATTAACCGAACAACGCAACCGTACGACCAAATGAACCGACATCCGAGATATTTTTTATCATGTTTCATATTACCTATACTTTAACTTCATTTTATAGCCTTGAAATGGGATTAACAGGGCTTAAACGTGTCAAAAATGCATCAAAAACCATGTTTTGCACATTCAGGGACCAAAATTGACAATCTGTCATAGTTATCTTAGGAAGGGACCAAAGTTAAAAATCTGATTTCCAGCTTGTTCCAGCTGTTCCCCTCATTTTCACATTGTTTTAATGAAACTAGGGGCTTGTTTTGGGGTACCCATGGTATTCTAAAACCATGGGCACACATGTAAGGTCCAGATCGAAGCTCGGTTTTCGATGAACGATCCTAACGGTCTTGGTTTTCCTATAAATACCCCCACCCTCTTGCTTCAAAATTCACAATTTGATCTGATTTGGCTCTCTAAGTTGAATTTATACATTTCATACCTGAGAGTAATCGGATCAAAACTCCATAGCTTGGACCCGTTGTAAGTCCTCTTTCGTTCTTTCACGCGTTTTAGAGTGAAAGTCAAACAATGTTTGGCTTTTAGCTTTGACTAGTTTATGGTCAACACGAAGTTTGTTTGAACTTCGTAATGTGTGCGTAATCATGATGGTTCTCGTCCCTTGTGACTATACCTACTGATTACCACGTTATTTAGGCACAGTGGCGAGTCGTAGTTTCGGCCAAAATGCGTATTCTTGCGTATTTTGTAACCAAACTACTTTTAGGTATCAAGACCGTTTGTTTTGATACCAAACTTGTTTTCTAAATCCGTTAAACATGTTTTAACATGTTTAGCTCGTCACTTTAGGTTTAATGCTTATATAGGGTCGTAAGGTAAGCGATCTAAACAATCGCTTAGACTTTCGAACCCGACCCGTTTGGTCGATCATTAGGATCCGACCAAACACATTAGGTGACCATAGTTTCATAGGGAATAACCTTCCGAGGTTATACCTTATGGTCACTTCGTTTAAATAGTTGTATGATAGGTAGTTTATATGCCTTAGGTAAATGACCAAAATGCCCTTTTTGCGCATAAATTAATTTTAAGCATATGTAACATAATTTTTGATATCTAAACTGATTAGACAACAATATTAGACATATTAAGGCATAAAATACTTGTCATAGGACTAGTTAGGCGTTCCGAACGCGTTTTACGCGAACGACGCGTTAAAGTGGCGTAAGCTACCTTAACGAGTCGTAATGGGTCGTAAGCACTTAGGTTAGGTTTCGTTTTAGAATGTAGGCTTTGCTAAACCATATTACATGAGTCCCTACACTCATTTGGTTTACGAAACCTCATTTTATCCGATCCTCTGACTTAGGTCCGTTTATTTACATAGTTATCTATATTAGGTGCCGTTTGATTTTGTGATCCCTCTAGCTTTGCTTGGTTGTTGTTCAAGACTTCTAAGCACCCTCAAGTGAGTACATAGTCCCCTCTTTTACTATTTTTCAAATATTTTGGGGTGAAACACATGTGCCTACTTGTTACTTTCATGCTTTTCATGTTTTCATATCATATACTTGTTATGTTCATTAGTACACTATTAGTACATGATTTCATTATGTTTTTGCTATGTATGTCCATTTAGTGCATACTTAATATATCGTTTTACATTACATTTCATGTTATGTATGTCCATTTAGTGCATACTTAGTACATTATTTTCATTTACATTTCATGCTATGTATGTCCATTTAGTGCATACTTAGCACATTATTTTCATTTACATTTTATGCTATGTATGTCCATTTGTTGCATACCTAGTACATTATTTTCATAAAACATGCTTACATTTTGGTAAGACATTTGGTTTGTTTAAATGGCTCAAAAATACATTCATTAACATTAGCTAGACCGTTCGTTAGTAGGTAGTGGTACCATAGGAATTGACAACTCCCGTTCCTGACATCCTAGGTATGTTTGGATGGAGGGAATGACCGAATTCGATAAACATAACTCAGATAAATCTTTAATTCATTTAAGGGTTTATCGCCACAGTCTCAAGGCTTAAATGTATGCATTTTCACAATACCGCATAGATGTTTGTATCAGTAAAGCATGCATTATTTTACAAAACATAAATTTTGATTATAATTTATCAAATAAATTGTTTTGTACATTTCTTTCTTATAGGGTCGAGTAAATGCTTTTAATCAATAAAGGCTTTTTATTCACTCTACATTACATTTGTTTACTCAATAACATTTCAACATTTGTTTAAAATTACATTTAGTTATACATGAACATTTTTACATTGATGGTTTGTTTGGGTAAGTGATTTAAGTAACGAGACGTGTGTAATATGATAAAAGCATGGTGGATACGCCGCTGGTACTTCCTATATATCTTTATGATATTACATATCGTAGCGTTATTTAAACCATTTTAATTTTGACATATTACATTTTACACAAATTAACATATCTTTACAAAACATTGTTTTACAAATAACACATTTTATACAAATTCATTTTACTTGGTTATTTATTTAACCATACATATTTCTTTTATATCATCTATTTCCTTATCGATTTTTATATGATTTATAAAACAAAAACATTTTACAAGGTTCATGACTACTTTTGATAAACATTTTCTTTAAACTTACAAGTCATGAATCCTAAAACAATAAAACCTATGTATCTCACATCCATTTTTATGCTAACGTACCTATTTTCACATATGTTTCAGGAAATGATGCATAGGATTGATCAAGTTACACATAGGCAGACTCGGGCCTTAGTGACAATAAAATATGCAAGACTAGTTAATTATGTTATGCTTCCTTGTTGTTAAGACATTGTAATTTCTTTTAATAAATAAAACAACATTTAAATTTCCATGTGTTATGAAACAATGATTCTGTTACAACACTCCCCGACGATTCCGCCATGATTTGTTGTTTTATGTGGTCGGGGTGTGACAGAAAAGTTGGTATCAGAGCTCATGGTTATAGGGAATTAGGTTATTAGTAATGCTTTGACCTAGTCTATAACCTTCCTATGACCCTAACGCGAGTTTACTTACGTTTAGTCATAAAACAATACCGTCACCTATCCTTAGGCGACAACCACAACAAGAACACAAATTTCAAATCCGCTTTGAAAACCAATCATCTGTTCTTGGATGATTAATTACTAGGTTTTGAACCCTCTAAGTTTTCAAAATCTCGTCAAAGTTTGGGTCTTATAATGTGAACACGTGCAAACTGGAAGGGTGAATGCCTGTACTCTGAGTTTTCTGTCTAAGGCTAGAGTGTTCGTACAAATCCGCAGTATCGGACCAGTCACTCTTACCTGGGAACTCTTGGGGTGAGTGTTCACTTATAGGCAAGCATGTCTTTAGTGATACATTAATATGACCCGTTTACTTTGATTTGTCACCGTCTCATTTGTTTGCCTTAGGTAACAAACAAATGATCACAATTTTATGCATTGCCATTCTGTTTTGATTATCCGATAACATTTCACTTGTTTCCTCCTATGTCTTTCACTCTCTCCAGAATGTCTCTTCATCGCAGCGACACTCAAATGTCCGAGCAAACTGCCAAATTTACCCAGCGAATAGGCGAAGTAATCCTGAAGTCTGTGGATTTAGGTATCACCATGTCTCGTCTCAATAATGGAGCCACTCAAGAAGCATCAAAAGAAGCAGAAGCCAAGCCTTCGAAAAGGTCAAGGAAGCGTAAAGCTTCAAAGAATTCTCTAGTCGTTGCACCAAATCAAGCAGAACCTAGCCAGGTGGCATCACCACCAGCCAAGAAGCCGTACTTGGGGACTGCTTCCTTGTGCAATCGATGCAACCGTCATCATCCAGATCAAACACCATGTTTCAAATGTACCCACTGTGGACGATGGGGATATTTGGTTGACGTGTGCCGCTTTGCTATCCAAAACAAAGCTGTTGCAAATCTTGCTGCTACTCAACTCCAAGCCAACCCTGCTCAAGCTCGCTTTCCACCTGGATCGTGCTACAACTGTGGCGAGACGAGCCATTTCAGGAACAAATGCCCAAAGATTGTCAATGAAAATCCAACCCACGGATGAGCATTTGGCTGATTAGGAGAAGCTGCTGCTTTAAATAATTTGAATCTTCTGCTTTTGTATCTTTTGTTGAATCCTGAAAAAATTTACTTTGTTTATAAATAAATTGTTGTTCACAATTCTGATGTACAAGTGTAGTTACATATGTGTATGGCATTTCCCTATGATACCTACATCAAAGAACCATGTTCTTTAAACAAACTACTCTTGTGATTCTCCCATTCTCGTGTTTGCTCATAAATTCCTCGAAAATTTTAAGTACTCGTTTCATTCTAAGAGACGAGGTACAGGAAATAAAGTGACATTATGAGTAATCATGCTTTTTGCACATCTGTGCCTTTAAATCCTTGGTTAGATAATTAGGGTAATTTTTCAATCTCATACCCACTACATTCTGATTTTCATAACAACATGCATAGCATAAGTTTTCAAAACAACCTTTATGATTTCAAAATGTTTCATATAGTCTGAAAACAATATTAACACAGTATATTTTCTTAATATATCAAGTGCATGATTTCAAAAAGCATTATTCATATTTTCAAAAACCTTATACATAATTTCAAATTCTCATCTTGCATGATTTTAAAACATTTTATAAATATACTTACTTAATACACCTACTTTATGATTTCAAAAGTATTATATATAAGGTTTCAAAAACATTAAACATATTTCAAAAAGAACCCCATGCATAGTTTTCAAAAACATTTTCTCATGCATTGACTTAACCTTCAAATTCTGCTTCATATGTCGCCTTGGCATATCTAGCGCCTCAACTTCATGAGCATTTTACCACGTGTATCGACTTAAGCACGTCTAGTGCAAGGTTTTGAAACGCATCCCGCTTTTCAAATTCCAAAATCCATATGGGATATTCTTACCTTCATAATTAGATCCTTGTGGATGATTATCATTCAAATCAGAGTCCTTCATTGGATTCCTTGTATGCCTTAATTCAAACGTTTCGATTCCTTATAATCGAAATCAAATTTTCCTTTTTTTTAGATCTTCCTATCTTTATAGTTAGATTCTTAAAATGTTTAAAGTGCTAATTGAAATCCACAGATTGGATACCTGGTGTGCTTTAAATACATGTGCACAATTAACAAACAAATTAAAAAAATGATAACAAATTTAAAATCAAGTTAAACAATTATGTGATTATGTGTTTATGCATTTTGTGTTTTCTTTTATGCATTTTGTGTTTTTGTATACTCTGGATATTCGTTATCCAAATCCTCGTAGAATCTTTCATATCTTCATATGAGGGATTCATAGTAGGATATTCAAAAAGGTACTACCCTAAATCCTTAATGGGCTTCTACGTAATAGTTAAGACCCTTGGATTATATAGTACCATTCCAAAATTTAAAGGGACCCCTTGAGTGGTCTAAGTCAAAAGATTGATTCAAAATCTGGTTAAAAATGACAAGTGATGATATAAGCTGAAAAGACTCCTTGGTAGTCTATTTAAATCATTTATCGATTTAATTAAAAAGACCCTAAGATGGTCTAGTCAGACTCATCACAGGTTTGTTCATTTGGTTTTCCCCTACACGTTATAAAATGCACTGTGCGGACTATGCAAGGAATTACGTAATTATGGACGCATACATAATTATGAAATTCAGTGCACAGGAACCCCAGTAAGATTTATCATGTGTAAGAACCTATGGTGGCAGCAATAACGAAACGCGAACAATGTATAAAAAGGTACGGTGGACGCACCAATAACACTTTATATACTTGTATATAGGTGTCCCTCTTACATTGCAAGCATAATGTAATTAAAGTTACTAGAAATTTAGAACCTTAACCAGTGTTGTTTTATCTCTTCAACTTCATGTTTCAAGATCTCACAAGTTTCCTCTAAATAAATTTCGGGACGAAATTTCCTGAAGTAGGGGAGACTGTGACACCTGTGCCTCCACGGCCGTCAAAAAAATACCAAACCAATGAAATATTGTATTTCATACTTGATATTTGTATAAATATGTGTATCATTTGCACATATCAATTCTTGTTCGATTTCGGGCTCTAAATCGCTTTCTGGAAGGTTATACGCGCACTGATGCGTAAATATAACCATTTTAATGCGACAAACACTACGGAACATCAATATATGCTTAACATACCTTAAATAACCTTTACATAACTTAGAAATAAGTTTTGAAGGCTTTGGTATGGCAAAATCAAGTTTATTCGCTTATAGGGACTAAATTCGACAAACTGCGAAAGTATGCCGATTCGTACTGTAACGGACAATCCGAAACATGACCATAAGATAAAAATACCCTAAATATCCTTTACATAGCTTAGAAATAGGCTTTGAGGGGTTCGGTGTGCTAAAATAAACTTTTTGGTCATTCAGGGACTAAAAGCGTCAAAAAGTGCATAAGTTTGCATTTTCGCTCATATCTTACGTTCTGAATACATCCGGACATCCAAAACTTTATGTAATCATTAAAATATTTTATTTTAGTGATTGGCATGATAAAATTCCATTCGTCGCGTAATTTGGATCGTTTTTCGCATTCGTTCATGTTTCGTCGTAATTAACCGAACAACGCAACCGTACGACGAAACGAACCGACATCCGAGATATTTTTGGGCATGTTTCATGTTCCCTATACTTTAACTTCATTTTAGAGCCTTGAAATGGGATTAACGGGGCTTAAACGTGTCAAAAATGTATCAAAAACCATATTTTGCACATTCAGGGACCAAAATTGACAATCTGCCATAGTTATCTTAGGAAGGGACCAAAGTTGAAAATCTGATTTCCAGCTTATTCCAGCTGTTCCCCTCATTTTCTCATGGTTTTAATGAAACTAGGGGCTTGTTTTGGGGTACCCATGGTATTCTAAAACCATGGGCACACATGTAAGGTCCAGATCGAAGCTCGGTTTTCGATGAACGATCCTAACGGTCTTGGTTTTCCTATAAATACCCCCACCCTCTTGCTTCAAAACTCACACTTTGATCTGATTTGGCTCTCTAAGTTGAAGTTATACACTTCATACCTGAGAGTAATCGGATCAAAACTCCATAGCTTGGACCCGTTGTAAGTCCCCTTTCGTTCTTTTACGCGTTTTAGGGTGAAAGTCAAACATTGTTTGGCTTTCAGATTTGACCAGTTTATGGTCAACACGAAGTTCGTTTGAACTTCGTAACGTGAGCGTAATCACGATGGTTCTAGTCCCTTGTGACTATACCTACTGATTACCACGTTATTTAGGCATAGTGGCGAGTCGTAGTTTCAGCCAAAATGCGTATTCTTGCGTATTTTGTAACCAAATTACTTTTAGGAATCAAGACCGTTTGTTTTGATACCAAACCTGTTTTCTAAATTCGTTAAACATGTTTTAACATGTTTAGCTCGTCACTTTAGGTTTAGTGCTTATATAGGGTCGTAAGGTAAGCGATCTAAACAATCGCTTAGACTTTCGAACCCGACCCGTTTGGTCGATCATTAGGATCCGACCAAACACGTTAGGTGACCATAGTTGCATAGGGAATAACCTTCCGAGATTATACCTTATGGTCACTTCGTTTAAATAGTTGTATGAAAGGTAGTTTATATGCCTTAGGTAAATGACCAAAATGCCATTTTTGAGCATAAGTTTATTTTAAGCATATGTAACATAATTTTTGATATCTAAACTGATTAGACAACAATATTAGACATATTAAGGCATATAATACTTGTCATAGGACTAGTTAGGTGTTCCGAACGCTTTTTACGCGAACGACGCGTTAAGGTGGCGTAAGCCACCTTAACGAGTCGTAATGGGTCGTAAGCACTTAGGTTAGGTTTCGTTTTAGAATGTAGGCTTTGCTAAACCATATTACATGAGTCCCTACACTCATTTGGTTTACGAAACCTCATTTTATCCGATCCTCCGATTTAGGTCCATTTATTTACATAGTTATCTATATTAGGTGCCGTTTGATTTCGTGATCCCTCTAGCTTTGCTTAGTTGTTGTTCAAGACTTCTAAGCACCCTCAAGTGAGTACATAGTCCCCTCTTTTACTGTTTTTCAAATATTTTGGGGTGAAACACATGTGCCTACTTGTTACTTTCATGCTTTCCATGTTTTCATATCATATACTTGCTATGTTCATTAGAACACTATTAGTACATGATTTCATTATGTTTTTGCTATGTATGTCCATTTAGTGCATACTTAGTACATCTTTTTACATTACATTTCATGCTATGTATGTCCATTTAGTGCATACTTAGTACATTATTTTCATTTACATTTCATGCTATGTATGTCCATTAAGTGCATACTTAGCACATTATTTTCATTTACATTTTATGCTATGTATGTCCATTTGTTGCATACCTAGTACATTATTTTCATAAAACATGCTTACATTTTGGTAAGACATTTGGTTTATTTAAATGGCTCAAAAATACGTTCATTAACAATAGCTACGCCGCTCGTTAGTAGGTAGTGGTACCATAGGAATTGACAACTCCCGTTCCTGACATCCTAGGTATGTTTGGATGGAGGGAATGACTGAATTCGATAAACATAACTCAGATAAATCTTTAATTCGTTTAAGGGTTTATCGCCACAGTCTCAAGGCTTGAATGTATGCATTTTCACAATACCGCATAGATGTTTGTATCAGTAAAGCATGCATTATTTTACAAAACATAAATTTTGATTATAATTTATCAAATGCATTGTTTTGTACATTTCTTTCTTATAGGGTCGAGTAAATGCTTTTAATCAATAAAGGCTTTTTATTCACTCTACATTACATTTGTTTACTCAATAACACTTCAACATTTGTTTAAACATTACATTTAGTTATACATGAACATTTTTACATTGGTGGTTTGTTTGGGTAAGTGATTTAAGTAACGAGACGTGTGTAATATGATAAAAGCATGGTGGATACGCCGCTGGTACTTCCTATATATAAGTGCTTTTATGATATTACATATCGTAGCGTTATTTAAACCATTTTAATTTTGACATATTACATTTTACACAAATTAACATATCTTTACAAAATATTGTTTTACAAATAACACATTTTATACAAATTCATTTTACTTGGTTATTTATTTAACCATACATATTTCTTTTATATCATCTATTTCCTTATCAATTTTTATATGATTTATAAAACAAAAACATTTTACAAGGTTCATGACTACTTTTGATAAACATTTTTTTTAAACTTACAAGTCATGAATCCTAAAACAATAAAACCTATGTATCTCACAGGCATTTTTATGCTGACGTACCTATTTTCACATGTGTTTCAGGAAATGATGCATAGGATTGATCAAGTTACACATAGGCAGACTCGGGCCTTAGTGACAATAAAAGATGCAAGACTAGTTAATTATGTTATGCTTCCTTGTTGTTAAGACATTGTAATTTCTTTTAATCAATAAAACAACATTTAAATTTCCATGTGTTATGAAACAATGATTCTGTTACAACACTCCCCGACGATTCCGCCACGATTTATTGTTTTACGTGGTCGGGGTGTGACACTAAGTAGCGAGTCAAGTAATATAACTTACAAAAAGACTCGTGAACATTCTAACAGATATTTATATCTGTTTTACTCTGGACTATAGAGCCTCCCAGATAATCATGCCTAGGATAAACAACTTGAAATACGGCTTTGCTTCAAATAACTTATTTGAACAGAATATTTGCTAAGCAAAGGTAAATGCTCCTAGCTAAGTTTTGTTTGAAAACTTGGGATACAATATAAATGGGCAAATGCTTTCATAAATATAAGAATATGGTTTAATCCGTATTGCTTGAATAACATTAAACACGAGGGGTAATGGTACTGTGTCCAGGCGTCCTGACTCATCAACTATGAATGACTATATAAAATACGCGCAGGGTAGTAGGCATACTCCCAGAAGATGTAGTATTAAAGGTGGTGTGTACCATCATCACATACCGGCATATATTTCTTGTACCCAGCTGTATTGAGAAGCATGTAAAAATGGTGACAAGATATCTATCCCAAAAGAATACTAAATGATTAACCAACGGGTAATCATAATATGTATCAAATGATTTATGAAAATGATTTTTAAATGAGTCGGTTAATTGTATTTTACCAACGAAAGATAAATTATTTTCAAAAGATTAAACCGCAGGTAACAAACCCTAAATATAAGGTGGAATGGTTCGGTTAAAGAATAAGTTTTGGAATTTGCGACTCCACTGCTTAAAGTCTTATGATGTCTTAAGCTCGCTTTTAATTCGGATCCTACCTTGTCGGACTTGAATCGAACAAAGTATGAATCTTATTTAATACATTTCAAATCTTTTATGATTATTACTTTAATAAAGTTCAAGTATTTAGGATCGTTTGTCCAAATGGATGAGGAGATAGATTGCGATGTAGCGCATCGCATCCAGGCGGGTTGGTGTAGGTGGAGAGCAGCCACTGGGGTTTTGTGTGACAAAATGTTCCCTACTAAATTAAAGGGGAAATTTTATAGGGTTGTGATTAGACCTGCTATGATGTATGGGACAGAATGTTGGCCCATTAAGAAGGCACAAGCACGCCAGATGGAGGTAGTAGAAATGAGGATGTTAAGGTGGATGTGTGCGCACACCAGGTTAGACCGGATAAGAAATGAGGACTTTAGTGTGACAACTCGTATTTTAGAACCTTCTTTGTACTTCGATGTTATTTGTTTGAACAATAAGTGATTACGTTATATGAGGTATTAATTGAATGTTGTGTTATGTGTTTATGTGTAATGATGTGTATTGTATAGTAATGAACCGATCGCACAACACTATTCGAATCGCACAAGCCTTTGGGCTTTGGTCTTTTACAACTCTCGGCCCACTCCTCACTTGAACCGAATGAGCAGCCTATTGTGGTGGGTTCGACCCACCTCTCACAAGCATAAACTCATAAGGAGGTTAACACTTCTCATTGTTGTAAATCTCATAATACACACAAACCCTAATACCTCTCTCTCTAAGCCGACGGCAAGCATACTCATCTCTCGAAGTTTCTATTCAGATCAATCCTTGTTCTTTCTCTAACCGGTTAGTATTCTTGTTATTGTTTGTATGTTGAACGATGTGGTGATCTATATGTCATACATGATGATTTAGGAATGGTATGTATTGGTTTGTAATGTAATCAATGAGATTTGATGTCTTTGTGTATTGGCTCACAAGTATGATATGCTAGATCGATATAGGGTTTGATAATCGTATGGTGCTAATGATGATTTAGAGTCGAATGCATGTTAGTCGGCTGTGGTGTAATTGGATTTGGATGATTAGTATGTTTTGTCAAAAGTTGTTGCATGTTGAGTTAGGAATTTTGGTGTTAACTCTACTGTTGATTCGTTGATGATGATGATGAGTTGCTATGATATTAGGGTTCATACGATTTAATGTTGATTGTTCGATTTGATCGAGTGTTTGACTAGTTGGAAACTGTTAGAATTAACCTTGCAAGATAATAAGGAAACAAATTAATTGATCACATAATTTTAGGGAACATGTAACTGATCACACACAAGTCTCTTAATCGCACAAGAGGCTCCGGTCGCACAAGACCAAACACACAAGTGCAATCGCACAAGATAGGTACATCACATTAAACACAGTGTACAACTAAGATATGCATGATCGCACAAGACTTGTGGATCGCACAAGACGGTGCTGATCGCACAAGGCTTGGGCCATACACAACTATTTGAACTATTACATTGTTGGGCCTCGAAGCCCAACTCCCAGTCGCACAAGATGTTTCAGATCGTACAAGTTGTCTGGATCGCACAAGGACAACTCAGTCGCACAAGTAATATGAGTCGCACAAGATTGTTTATTTGTTTATTATATTGGTCCGTATGTATATCTGTTGGGCTGGGTAACAAAGCTGGTCGCACAAGATGTAGGGATCACATAAGATGGACTATCTGTTTATATGTTGGGCCGTGTATATGTATATAGATGTATTTGGTCTTTCTGGTTATTGGGCCGGGTACTATTGGGCTTCTATGGGTGAATCGCACAAGGCAGCTAGACTTGTGCGAGACCAATATTTTGAATTGTACAAGTATGAGCATGTTGTGTACTTGACTATTAATGTGTTTGCCATGATCAATACGTGTTTGCAACCTGTTAGCTTATGTGTTAACATACGTGCAATACTTGAACCTAGACCTGACTTGTATGGTAACTATGTTAGGACGTGGTTGACCTCTAGCAGCTTGATTGACCTTTCGTTTATCTGCCGAGCTAACCTAAGGTGAGTTCACACTTTCTACAAAGCATGGGATTCCCAGGGGTTGGGAATGGGTTAAGGAATATGGATTCCTCGTCCTTTCTTGGGTAGGACAGTACGGGTTAAGGAATATAATTCCTCTTCCTCTTGGACAGTTTTCACTAGACCAAAACTCTATCACAAAGTCCCTCCTTTTTATATCGACTTAATCGCCGGGCCAATGGCGAGCAGGTCATTAGTTAGATAGCGCTATTTAGGTTTGACAAGCCTCACACTGTGCCGCAGAGGACGGGCGTGAACTAATGGATCTGGGCACGTCAATGATGATAGACATTGACAGTTCAGGGCACATAAACATGACTACAGTCAGCAGTCGATATGGTAACGAGTCTAGTAGTATATACATGGGGTAGCCCCCACGGCCGAAGAGCCAGATAATCAAACATGGGGTAGCCCCCACGGCTGGATTGCCAGAGTAAATGGGTAAACAAATCACGTTTTCAACTATGGGGTAACCCCCACGGCAGGGATGCCAGTTAAAGGAAACTGTTTTTGGAACAACTTAAAACAAACACCCAACTGTGAACTCGCTCAACATTATTGTTAACTCGTTACTACATGCTTTGCAGGTCAATAGGTTTAGCAGGAGCTTGCATGGGGAAGAGTCGTTGTGGAGCATGGACATTGAGTGTTCATGATGAACTTAAACATTATTTACTTATGCCTTGGTTTTAGACATTATGCTTCCGCTTGCAACTTAAACTATGTTTTGTTTGGGACCCCAATTGTATTGTGTTGGTTTTATTATTACTTACATGCTTGTTCAATATGATTGGTGGCTTGATCCTGGTCAGTCACGCCTCCAAGCGGTGATACTCCGCAGGTGGATTTTGGGGGTGTGACAGATTGGTATCAGGGTCTTGGAGATTGGTATCAGAGCCATTGGTTATAGTGAACTTGGTTTTAATAAGGGAAAAAGTTTTTGTTAAAACCAGACTATAACCTGAACAGTGCTCAACGATCCACAACGACGCTTCACTCCACGTGCAAGACTCGACATTCTAGGTGATATGGATTATGTTTTATTGCCTACTTGCTAGATTACATAGAACTTTGCTTATGGTATGCTTAGATAAACGTAGCAACAATAGTTTGAAAACACATGTGTGCTTACTCTCTTCTGTCATCGCACTTTCACGAACCTCTCTCACTCACGCTTTCCTTTGATATGAAGATCATGAGTGGACGCGTTAACATGACACAAGCCCAGTTGACGGCTCTGATTAACCAACAAGTTGCTGCGGCACTTATAGCCGCACAAGCAGGAGGTATATCCTGCAGTCGAAAACTCACTCTAGGATCCTTAGATCCTACTCTCGTGAACCAACCTTTGTATTAAACTTTATCCTTTCTTACTCTCACGAACAGGTCAACCTGCACAGCCTCCTGTGTGCACTTTCAAGACCTTTATGGACTGTCGACCTAGTACCTTCAGTGGTACCGAAGGAGCTGTAGGTCTCCTCCACTGGTTTGAAAAGCTCGAATCTGTTTTCGAGATGTGTGAATGTCCTGAGGCTCGCAGGGTGAAGTATGCTTCCGGTACTCTCGAGGGTGGAACGCTCAGGTTCAAATGCTGGGGTTGGTTGCTGCTAACGCCACCCCATGGAACAATTTTAAGGAAATGATTAAGGAAGAGTACTGCAATCGTGATGACATTCACAAACTGGAGGTAGAGTTCTTCAACCTAAGGATGACGGGGTCAGAAATTGAAGCGTACACGAAAAGATCGAACGAGCTGGCTATTTTGTGCCCTACCATGGTGGATCCTCCCATTAAACGTATCGAACTGTACCTCAAGGGTTTAGTGCCTGAAATTTAAAGTCATGTGACTTCAGCAAACCTCGCCACCATCCAACAAGTTGTACAGTTGGCTCATCGTCTCACTGATCAGGCGGTGGAGCAGAACATGTTACCAAAGCGTATTAGTGATACAGCTACTTCAGATGCTCCTAGTGACAACAAGCGAAAATGGGATGGAGCTTCAAGCAAAGGTTCAACTTCTGTTCAATCTCAGTCTCAGCAGAGAAAGACTGACGACTACAAGAGCCCTGGTCAGCAAGCATCTGGTAGTCAAAGTCAGGGCAGGTACAGGGGAGTTCACCCCAAATGCAATCGTTGTAACCTACACCACAGCGGGCCATGCACCAGGAGTAACTGTCATCGGTGCAACAAGCCAGGCCATGCCGCAAATGATTGCAGAAGTTTATACCCCGCAAACCAGAATCGTCAGCAACAACAAGCCCCACAACGCCAGCAGCAGCAGCAGCAAGGCGTCAACAAAGGGTGCTTTCAGTGTGGAGCTGAAGGCCACTTCAAGAGAGATTGTCCCCAACTGAATAACAACAACAACAATAACAACCAGGGGAATGGGAACAACGGGGGTAACAACGGCAATGGTGCAAGGGGTCGTGTGTTCGTTATTGGCCAAGGTGAAGCGAGGAATGATCCCAATGTGGTGACGGGTAAGTTCCTTCTCGACAACTTTTACGTTACAGTTTTATTTGATTCGGGTACCGATACTAGCTACGTGTCCTTAAAGGTTAGTCAAATGCTTAAGCATACCCCAACACCTTTGAACACCAAGCACACTGTAGAGTTAGCTAATGGTAAAAGTTTAGAGGTCACCCACATAGTCAAGGGTTGTAATCTTGTTCTTGCTGGGCACACTTTCTCTATCGACCTCCTTCCTATCACTCTGGGTAGTTTCGACGTTGTCATTGGGATGGACTGGTTATCCCAACATCAAGCAGAGATTCTTTTTGACGAGAAGATTGTCCGTATTCCTCGTTCAGGTGATGAACTACTTATGATTCGTGGCGACAAGAGTGGTGCTGTTATGAGCATCATCTCTTTCCTTAAGGCCCAAAAGTGTTTACGAAAGGGCCACACTACTATTTTGGCTCTCGTTACTGACACCTCGAAGAAAGAGAAGAACATAGAAGATTTTCCGATCGTACGTGACTTTCCTGAGGTATTCCCTGAGGAATTACCTGGCCTTCCGCCTCATCGCCAAGTCGAGTTTCAGATTGAACTAGCTCCTGGAGCTGCACCAATAGCTCGTGCACCGTATCGCTTAGCTCCATTAGAGTTGGAAGAACTCTCTACACAACTACAAGAACTTTTGGACAAGGGGTTTATTCGTCCTAGCTCTTCGCCCTGGGGAGCTCCAGTGCTATTTGTGAAGAAGATGGACGGTACCTTCCGTATGTGTATCGACTATCGCGAGCTCAACAAGGTGACCGTGAAGAATCGCTACCCTCTTCCACGCATTGATGACCTATTCGACTAGTTGCAAGGGTCGAGCTTTTACTCGAAGATTGATTTGAGATCGGGATATCACCAGCTGAGAATCCGAGAAGAGGACGTCTCCAAAACATTCTTTAGAACTCGTTATGGACACTACGAGTGTTTGGTCATGCCTTTTGGGCTGACAAACGCACCTGCGGTCTTCATGGACCTTATGAATAGAGTGTGCAAGCCTTACCTGGACAAGTTTGTTATTGTCTTCATTGATGACATCCTGATCTATTCTAAGAGTCAGGAGGAGCACGAGCAGCATCTACGACTTATTTTGGAACTCCTTCGAGCAGAACAGCTTTATGCAAAGTTCTCGAAATGAGACTTCTGGCTTCGTGAAGTCCATTTCCTAGGCCACGTGGTAAACAAGGATGGGATTTATGTTGATCCATCTAAGGTAGACTCGATTAAGAACTGGCCTGCACCTCGCACACCAACGGAAATTCGCCAATTCTTGGGTTTGGCAGGTTACTACAGGAGGTTCATCAAGGATTCTCCAAGATTGCGCAACCTCTCACCTCACTAACGCAGAAAGGCGTTGTTTATCGATGGGGAAATGCACAGGAATCAGCATTTCAGCACTTAAAGGATAGACTTTGCAGTGCACCTATTCTTTCATTGCCAGAGGGCACAGAAGATTTTGTGGTCTATTGCGACGCATCCATTCAGGGTCTTGGATGTGTGTTGATGCAACGGGATAAATTTATTGCGTACGCCTCACGCCAACTTAAAGTTCATGAAATGAACTAAACTACGCATGATCTGGAGCTGGGAGCTGTTGTTTTTGCACTTAAGATATGGAGACATTACCTGTACGGTACCAAGTGCGCCATTTACACCGATCACAGGAGTCTCGAGCATATCTTCAAACAGAAGGAGTTGAACATGGTTCAGCGGCGATGGGTCGAGCTACTGAATGATTACGAATGCTCGATCAGATACCATCCAGGCAAAGCCAATGTTGTGGTCGACGCCCTCAGTCGAAAGGATACTACACCTAAACGAGTACGAGCTTTACAACTCACTATCCAGTCTAGTCTTCCTTCCCAGATACGAGATGCTCAGGTAGAAGCATTGAAACCAGAAAACGTCAGGGCTAAAGCCCTACGCGACTCAAGACAACGGTTAGAACAAAAGGAAGACGGCGCCTACTACGTAACAGGACGCATTTGGGTCCCACTCTATGGCAACCTACGAGAGCTTGTGATGGATGAAGCACATAAGTCTCGCTACTCAGTACATCCTGGCTCGGATAAGATGTACCACGACCTAAAAACTATGTACTGGTGGCCTAGCATGAAGGCCCACATAGCAACTTACGTCAGTAAGTGTTTGACTTGTGCGAGAGTCAAGACGGAATATCAGAAACCATCAGGCCTACTTCAACAACCAGAGATACCACAATGGAAATGGGAGTAAATTTCCATGGATTTTGTTACTGGCCTGCCTAGATCTCAACGTGGTAACGATACTATTTGAGTGATCGTAGACCGACTCACAAAGTCTGCACACTTCTTGGCTATCAAAGAAACAGACAAGTTCTCTACTTTAGCAGACGTTTACTTGAAAGAAGTGGTTTCGAGGCACGGGGTGCCCACCTCCATTATCTCTGATCGTGATGCACGTTTTACATCTGAATTATGGCAAGCAATGCACATATCCTTCGGCTCACGATTAGACATGAGTACAGCGTATCACCCTCAGACGGATGGGCAGTCTGAGCGCACTATTCAAACTTTAGAAGACATGCTTCGGGCGTGTGTAATTGACTTTGGCAACGGCTGGGAAAAGTATCTGCCACTTGTGGAATTTTCGTACAATAACAGCTACCACACCAGCATTAAAGTTGCTTCGTTTGAGGCGTTGTACGGGCGTAAATTCCGATCACCTCTTTATTGGGCAGAGGTGGGTGATAGTCAGATCACGGGCCCAGAACTCGTAGTTGATACTACTGAAAGGATCGCTCAGATACGACAACGCATGGCGGCAGCTCGCGACCATCAGAAAGCATACGCCGATAAGGGCAGGAAACCACTCGAGTTCCAGGTTGGGGATCGAGTGCTACTCAAAGTCTCACCCTGGAAGGGTGTGGTTCGTTTTGGTAAACGAGGCAAACTTAACCCACAATATGTTGGACCATTTGAAATCATCGAGAAAATAGGCAAAGTGGCCTACAAACTGAACTTACCAGCAGAACTCAGTGCAGTTCACAACGTTTTCCACGTGTCGAATCTGAAGAAGTGTCTGTCAGATGAGACCCTCATAGTTCCTTTGAAGGAGCTCACTATCGATGAACAGTTGCAATTCGTCGAGGAACCGGTTGAAATCACGGACCGGGATGTTAAGGTCCTCAAGCGCACTAGAATACCTCTAGTTCGAGTTCATTGGAACTCACATCGTGGCCCAGAGTTCACCTGGGAACGCGAAGATCAGATGAAACAAAAGTATCCCCAATTGTTCGCAAACAGTACAACCACTACTGAGGCTGAAGCTACTGCGGAATTTCGGGACGAAATTCCAGATCAACGGGGGGAGGATGTGACACCCCAGGAAAACCAGGAAAACCATGCAACTTAACTAGCTTCCTCAGTGAGTACGTACCAAATTTCGGGACGAAATTTCTTTCAACTTGGGGATAATGTGAAAACTCGTATTTTAGAACCTTCTTTGTACTTCGATGTTACTTGTTTGAACAATAAGTGATTGCGTTATATGAGGTATTAATTGAATGTTGTGTTATGTGTTTATGTGTAATGATGTGTATTGTATAGTAATGAACCGATCGCACAACACTATTCGAATCGCACAAGCCTTTGGGCTTTGGTCTTTTACAACTCTCGGCCCACTCCTCACTTGAACCGAATGAGCAGCCTATTGTGGTGGGTTCGGCCCACCTCTCACATGCATAACCTCATAAGGAGGTTAACACTTCTCATTGTTGTAAATCTCATAATACACACAAACCCTAATATCTCTCTCTCTAAGCCGACGGCAAGCATACTCATCTCTCGAAGTTTCTATTCGGATCAATCCTTGATCTTTCTCTAACCGGTTAGTATTCTTGTTATTGTTTGTATGTTGAACGATGTGGTGATCTATATGTCATACATGATGATTTAGGAATGGTATGTATTGGTTTGTAATGTAATCAATGAGATTTGATGTCTTTGTGTATTGGCTCACAAGTATGATATGCTAGATCGATATAGGGTTTGATAATCGTATGGTGCTAATGATGATTTAGAGTCGAATGCATGTTAGTCGGCTGTGGTGTAATTGGATTTGGATGATTAGTATGTTTTGTCAAAAGTTGTTGCATGTTGAGTTAGGAATTTTGGTGTTAACTCTACTGTTGATTCGTTGATGATGATGATGAGTTGCTATGATATTAGGGTTCATACGATTTAATGTTGATTGTTCAATTTGATCGAGTGTTTGACTAGTTGGAAACTGTTAGAATTAACCTTGCAAGATAATAAGGAAACAAATTAATTGATCACATAATTTTAGGGAACATGTAACTGATCACACACAAGTCTCTTAATCGCACAAGAGGCTCCGGTCGCACAAGACCAAACACACAAGTGCAATCGCACAAGATATGTACATCACATTAAACACAGTGTACAACTAAGATATGCATGATCGCACAAGACTTGTGGATCGCACAAGACGGTGCTGATCGCACAAGGCTTGGGCCATACACAACTATTTGAACTATTACACTGTTGGGCCTCGAAGCCCAACTCCCAGTCGCACAAGATGTTTCGGATCGTACAAGTTGTCCGGATCGCACAAGGAAAACTCAGTCGCACAAGTAATATGAGTCGCACAAGATTGTTTATCTGTTTATTATATTGGGTCGTATATATATCTGTTGGGCTGGGTAACAAAGCTGGTCGCACAAGATGTATGGATCGCACAAGATGGACTATCTGTTTATATGTTGGGCCGTGTATATGTATATAGATGTATTTGGGCTTTCTGGTTATTAGGCCAGGTACTATTGGGCTTCTATGGGTGAATCGCACAAGGCAGCTAGACTTGTGCGAGCCCAATCTTTTGAATTGTACAAGTATGAGCATGTTATGTACTTGACTATTAATGTGTTTTCCATGATCAATACGTGTTTGCAACCTGCTAGCTTATGTGTAAACATACGTGCACTACTTGAACCTAGACCTGACTTTTATGGTAACCATGTTAGGACGTGGTTGACCTCTAGCAGCTCGATTGACCTTTCGTTTATCTGCCGAGCTAACCTAAGGTGAGTTCACACTTTCTACAAAGCATGGGATTCCTAGGGGTTGGGAATCGGTTAAGGAATATGGATTCCTCGTCCTTTCTTGGGTAGGACAGTACGGGTTAAGGAATATAATTCCTCGTCCTCTTGGACAGTTTTCACTAGACCAAAATTCTATCACTAAGTCCCTCCTTTTTATATCGACTTAATCGCCGGGCCAATGGCGAGCGGGTCATTAGTTAGATAGCGCTATTTAGGTTTGACAAGTCTCACACCATGTCGCAGAGGACGGGCGTGAACTAATGGATCTGGGCAAGTCAATGATGATAGACATTGACAGTTCAGGGCAAATAAACATGACTACAGTCAGCAGTCGATATGGTAACGAGTCTAGTAGTATATACATGGGGTAGCCCCCACGGCCGAAGAGCCAGATAATCAAACATGGGGTAGCCCCCACGGCTGGATTTCCAGAGTAAATGGGATAAACAAATCACGTTTTCAACTATGGGGTAACCCCCACGGCAGGGATGCCAGTTAAAGGAAACTGTTTTTGGAACAACTTAAAACAAACACCCAACTGTGAACTCGCTCAACATTATTGTTGACTCGTTACTACATGCTTTGCAGGTCAATAGGTTTAGCAGGAGCTTGCATGGGGAAGAGTCGTTGTGGAGCATGGACATTGAGTGTTCATGATGAACTTAAACATTATTTACTTATGCCTTGGTTTTAGACATTATGCTTCCGCTTGTAACTTAAACTATGTTTTGTTTGGGACACCAATTGTATTGTGTTGGTTTTATTATTACTTACATGCTTGTTCAATATGATTGGTGGCTTGATCCGGGTCAGTCACGCCTCCAAGCGGTGATACTCCGCAGGTGGATTTTGGGGGTGTGACATTTAGGGAAAGGTTAGGAGTAGCTACTATTTCGGATAAAATAAAGGAGGGAAGATCGAGATGGTTTGGGCATGTGGAGAGGAGGCAGTTGACAGTGCCAGTTAGAGTAGTAGAAGGCTTAACTGTGGAGGGGAGGAGGAGTCGAGGTAGGCCCAAGATGACCTGGGATGAGCGGATTAGGAAAGATTTGCTAGAGTTACACCTCTCTAAGGACATGGTCCAGGATAGGGGTTTATGGAGGCGTAGGATTAAGGTTAAGGACTTTTAGGAGTAGGTTCTTTAGGTCTGAGCATTGGGGTAGAGGCTTAGTTTTCTTTATGGTCTAGGAAGGTTTTTTTTCATATACGCTTACGTGGGGGTCTTGTGATTCGAAATATCTATTCTTTTTCACTATGTTACCTCTCCAACACTTCTTTTGTTATTTAGTAACTCTCTGTTTCTAGATTTGGTTAGTTTCTCGCTTGTATACTATCTGTCTTTTGTGTTGGGGGTCTCTCTGGAAGCAGTCTCTCTATCCTTATCAATAGAGGTAAGGTGTGCTTACATCTCATCCTCCCTAGAGCCTACCAATAGCTTTGATATTTGTGCAATTTACTAGGTACGATTGATTGATTGATATGATTATTACTTTGTAATCTATACTTTATCAATATCTATACTTTATACCCACCGGCCGGGCCCACCGGAAATCGAGGTGTGACAGGTTGGTATCAGAGCTACAATTTGAGCGAATTAGACACTAGCCTTTTGTGTCTATGATTTCAAATGTGTAACTTGCAAGCATATAATGTTGACGTTTAAACACATAAATGTTGAAAATAAATAATTATTAAAATGGTACGGAAATTACCGGTTTCATGCCAGTTGTCACACTAGAGCCTCATCCTCGGACGATCCGACCTCAATCTTAGTGTCATCCTCGGACAGTTGGACCTTAATCATGACCCAATAGCGGACACATCGAAGGAAACATCCTAAATCTATGGTTGTCCAAATTACTCGTCGCTCGCTACTCGCTCGCCGCTCAATCGGAAAATTACACGCTCGAAAATGCTCGTTCGGATTTCACTCGGTTGTAAACGAGCCAAGCACGAGCAAAAGTCCGCTCGATTCGGATCGACTCGTGAACAGCCATCACTTGAGAAATTGATAACTTCATGTGTGGCTTTGTGTTATGCTTTATGTCACACCCCAACCGATGGCGGAAACATCGGGGCGTGGCACTGAGCGAAACAGATTGTCCAGAAGTTTCCATAAAAACTATAATTACCAATTATTTAAAGCAACATGTCCCATACCATGTCATAAAGATAACATAACTATTACAGACAAGATCTAGTCAAATTGTTCTGTTTCGACAACTCAGATTTCAAATACAGACAATTGTTTATTGTTCTAGACCTTTCCTAGCATCGATTTCACAGCAAGCAAAGCATCTAAACATCCTAAGCACCTGCCACATACGTTAAATTAAAATTCAATACACATAGTGTAAAGGTGAGCATACAAGTTTAATAGATATAATAGAGTTAGAAATCGTTTACGCATAACCAGCACGTACACAGTGTAAAATGAGGCATGTTAGTTATCGACATGAACCTATCGATACCAATGACTGCGTGTTGACTGCCTAAGGCAGTTCGCGACACACACTCACCACTGTGAGCCATGTAACTAATAGTACTACCGTTGCAAAGGCAGGTAGACAGCATTCCATGTGTAAACATAACAAACAAGCATTCATTAAGTCACGTATAACATGCGGTAACGGTTAGCGTTAAAGTATAGCGTAGTGTATTCGATGTGATTTTGTATAAGTAACATATGTAACACCCAAAAGTACGTAAAGCAAAAAGGGATCTAGTATACTCACAGCGATTGATGGATTGAAGGGAGCGCTAGAGAGTAGGGTTAGCCTGAACAGATTGATAGCATAACGATAAGCGATGTGTGAAACGAAGCAAGTGTCAGTGGGTCGAACAGCAGTCCGATCGGACGGCAGTCTGTTCGATTAGCCGGTCGTTCGGGTGACAATCCGCTCGGATGGTCATCTGATTGGGTGACCTTTCGAGTGGATTGTTGCTTCCTTTGGGAAGGATGTGTTTGTGTATGATGGCTTGTCTTTTGAAGTTTTCGTCATAGCATTTTGGAGATAGAGAAGTATCTCTACCTTTCAGGATGTGTTTGTGTATGATGGCTTGTCACACCCTGGCTTTGCGGAAGCGTGGTATATTTTGGTGTGACTTCTTAATACCATAGCTTAATCATAACAAGCTATATGAATTTAAAAACCATGCAAGTCATCCATTAAGTTTAGAAAACAACATACATTACCATTGTTTTTAACATGCAACCATAACCTTGTTCAACAACATTACAAACTAAAACATAACAGAAACGTGGTTTAGGGACTGTGTCTTGTCCAGGAAAGAGACACATCCCCTAAACCCTGATGACTCCATGACAAGTGCAGCGGAAAACGTTCCATACCGTGCCAGATCCGTTTAATTTCCTGAAATACATGTGAGTTGAAAAATCAACAATAATGTTGAGCGAGTTCATGTGCAAGTGAGTAAGTAAAACACTTGTAAGTATAAAAGTTTCCTGGTATGTAGCAGTGTAAGAGGACTTGTGATCACCAATGGTTTGCAAGGCCATTAGCATGTCGTGAAATGCAAGTAGGAAAGACACAACCCTAGCTGATTTTTGCGTTGGGCAACCAAGTCACTCCAGGTCCGTTGTGGTTAGCCTCAGAGAGGTCCGTTTGGCCTAGAGCTGGGCTCGCTACACCCAAATAGATCTACCGCTCGAGTCCCTCGGTGTTCTAACTACCCATTCACATGATCTAAACCTCCTTACGTTATTCATACCGTGTATAAAGTACTTGTAAACAAAGTAACATGTATTTCACCCCCGCAGTTAAGAAAACTGAAAACAGTTAGAGAAAAGGGGGACATGAACTCACAGTGAATGCGTATCTCTAACAGCGTCTCCAATATAGTAAGCTGTGCAACGACCTACAAGTGCTAATTCTATTAGACGGACGGCCGTGCTTTAGCTTTATAGTTTATGTCTTTAGGAAATAGTTAGACAACTATTTCGCGTTTATGTTCCGTATACACTTGGTAGTTATCTTCCTTCCCAAGGATGGGGGATTTAATACATGTGCGTAAGTTACGTTTTATCAATCCTGTGGTAATGTAATTACCGGTGTAACTTATATGTTTGTGGAAGCGTTTGCAAAGTTTTGGAATCATTAACGCTTGTAAATATTATTTTTACCCTAAAATAATATTTATGTATTTCACAAAATAATCATAAACAGTGTTGTGACAAATATATTTATCACGTTAATCTTTGTGAAAATCCCACCTCCGAATATTTAGTAAAATATAGTGCTGGCGAAATTTATGTTTTGAAAACATGTCCAAAGATAGTTCTAACACTTGTTGTGTAAAAAGTCTAAGTGTTAGGTTTTTAGAAAATTTCGCCAGAGTTTCCTCTGTAACTGGAGGTGGCCACGCTTTCAAGCGTATCATTTTCTTTTAATAAATCAACTCAATCAACTTCTTTATTCAATCAAACAATTTCCGACACATCAAACTAGTCAACAAGTATGTAAATTTGCATAATCGCATGAACTTGCAGTTTTTCCGCATCAATAATGTAAATCACCTTTATATATGTAGATTTCTATATAAAGTAACTTTAATCTTGTAAAAACCTCGTGTTTAGAGAAAACCGTCTTTACAACTTCTAGTAACAAGTGACAAATACACTTCTTTGTCGGATCTCTTTATTTCACAAGTGTCTATACACTTGTGGTTTATAAAATCATATTTATTAGTGCAAGATCCATCTTTAGAAAAACATGATTTCTTTAAAGTGTGGTCTTTCAAAAATACCACTTGCGGATACGTAGATCCGCTAGTTTTAAACACCATTTTACCGGTTAAATCACTTTTACACAAGTATAATATTTCTACACAAGTTCATGTCTCTAAAATGTGGTAGTGTTTCACCTTTAACCCTTGTATCTTTCAAAAACAAGCTTATGTGATGATACGTGATTTTACAAAGTCGGGTTAAACGAAGATTCGAGCTACCACATTATAGATCGGGTCTAGATAAACACAAATTTCAAGTCCTACGACTTTTACACAAGACATGTGCTATTAACCTCCATTTTTATGATTTTACTAGACTTTAATGCATCATCTTTCAATATAACGAGATTCAACCGACAATAATCCTTTTAACCACTTTAGATGAGTGTAAAAACAAGTTTTAGACAATATACCTCTAGCTCGGGGCTAGGGAAGAATCGTGACGAAAAACGCGTGGATAAAAGCCAACGGGAGTGGTCCTTCGTGTTCCGCTTGCACCAAAGCTCCTTATATGCGACCTTTGACGTATGTATGTTCTTGGAATGATGAGGATGAAAGTCGAATATGGTTGTAAGTGTGTGGGTGGGTTCGGCCGAGAACCAAGAGAAGAGAAGAGAGAGTGATTTAGTTGAGTGGTGTTTAGTGAAATGATCTCATGTATTAGTGTGTTATTTATAGACAAAACTAAGGTGCATTATCCATTGGTTACAATGTCTACAAGATATTAGACAACAATCATTTTAATAATCTAGAGTGTACCATGGTGTCCCCCATGGTTATGGGGCCGGTTACGAGAACAAGGGGGGGGGGGGGGGTTCGATTGTAAGTAGTATTTAGGGAGGTTAGTTATGTTAAGTAGGGTTAACTAAGTATCTAACTCAGTTAGTGATATGTTATGCGTTATGACGGGTGTTAGGGTAATCAGGGACCCTAACTGGCTCAGAAAAAAAAATAAAAAGTGAAAATAATAATATTTTCATGTTCCGGGTAAAGTCCGGGTGTCCGGTTGGATAGAAATCCGTTAAAGTGTTACAAAAGCTTTAAAGTGTCGTTATTGCATTTTTAGTGACACAGTTTGTTTTCCCGACACTTTAGAAAGTGTCTAGTAATATTTTCTCATTTTCTGGCACTTTACTAGTCAGCTAGAAGCTGGTTAAATTGTTAAAGTGCTGTGTTTGGTACTTAAAGTACGTTTTAGGCACATCCGTATCAGTGTATCTTATCCCCTAGAGACGCGGTAACACAACCCTTATATCCTACACTCACTACCAGTGTAGCCAAAATATATGAGGCTCTTAACAGGCCTTAGAGGCAGTGTCTGCCTGATGCTGGTTATATCAGCATGTTCACTGTGTATCCGTTTGGTGCTACTGTGCTTTTTGTGCATCATGTTTGTCACTAGGGTTCAGCACGTAAATAATGTAGTGACAGCAATTAAAGTATGATGCAAGTAAGTGCATGTATCAGTATGCAGGTAGCAGTTTATCAGCTAGTTTCAATCAAGCACAGTAATCAAGTAGTAATTAATCATTAATTAAGTCGTACGGATACCTGGTTTTGTGCGGGTTGTCACATTCTCTCCCCGTTAAATAAATTTCGTCCCGAAATTTAAGTTCTGCTTGAAGAAGCAGGGTTCTTAGGAAATAGGTGGGGGTATTTCTCCTTCATCCGGTCCTCACGTTCCCAGGTAAATTCAGGACCATGTCTGGCATTCCAACGAACCTTGACGAGTTTGACACTGCTCCGGCGGGTCTTGTTAACTTTCCAATCCGTGACCTCAACAGGTTCTTCAACGAAGTGGAGCGTGTCGTCAATGTGAATCTCGTCGATAGGAATGGCAACGTCAATTTGAGTTGGACTTTTCTTTAAATTGGATACATGAAATGTATCGTGAACGCCATTTAGTTCAGCAGGTAGGTCCAACTTGTATGCTACCGTCCCGATTCTTTCCAGAATTCTAAAGGGACCAATGTAGCGTGGATTTAACTTTCCACGCTTTCCAAAGCGTGCTACCCCTTTCCAGGGTGAAACCTTCAATAATACCATCTCTCCGACTTGGAAGTCCACATGCTTCCGGTTTGGATCCGCGTAGGCCTTTTGCCTGTGGCGAGCGGCTTCGATGCGTTTAAGAATTTGCGCGATCTTATCTGTCGTCTCTTGGACGATCTCGGGACCAGCAAGCTGCCTATCACCTGCGTCAGACCAACATAGTGGGGATCGGCACTTGCGTCCGTATAGGGCCTCAAAAGGCGCAACACCAATACTGGTGTGGTAGCTGTTGTTATATGAAAATTCGACCAAGGGTAAGTGTTTATCCCAGCTACCTCCTAAATCCATAACACATGCACTCAGCATGTCTTCCAACGTTTGTATTGTTCGCTCGCTCTGGCCATCAGTTTGCGGATGGAATGCAGTGCTCAGATTCAATTGTGAGCCAAAAGATTCTTGGAAAGATTGCCATATTCTTGACACAAATCTTCCGTCTCTATCAGAGATGATCGAGAGAGGTACTCCATGACGTGCTACGATCTCTCTCATGTAAATTTCCGCAAGCTTACTAGTACTGTCTTTCTCCCTGATTGGCAGAAAGTGTGCGGACTTTGTTAGGCGGTCAACAATCACCCAAATCATATCATGGCCTCTTGGCGTTCTTGGCAGTTTTGTAACAAAATCCATGGAGATTTGTTCCCACTTCCACTTGGGAATCTCAGGCTGTTGCAGAAGTCCCGAAGGCTTCTGGTATTCTGCCTTGACCTTAGCGCAAGTTAAACATTTGCTCACGTAGACAGCAACGTCGCCTTTCATCCTAGGCCACCAATAGTAATCTTTAAGATCCTGGTACATCTTATCCGATCCAGGGTGGATAGAGTACCGTGACTTGTGCGCTTCGTCGAAAATAACTTCCCTTAATCCACCAAACAGAGGAACCCAAATCCTTTTCTCAAAACATAACGTCCCTTCCTCGTTTGGTACCAAAAGCTTCTCCATTCCCCGGAGATATTCTTCCTCAAGATTTCCCTCCTTGAGAGCTTCCTTTTATGCAGCGCGAATGCGCAAGGAAAGATCGGTTCGTATGATCATTTCCAATGCTCTAACCCTTATGGGCTTGATTCTTTCTTTACGACTTAGGGCATCGGCAACTACATTCGCCTTCCCCGGGTGATACTTGATCTCGCAGTCGTAGTCGTTTAGCAACTCAACCCATCGTCTTTGCCTCATATTTAACTCCTTCTGGTTAAATATATGTTGTAGGCTCTTGTGATCTGTGAAAATCGTGCACTTTGTACCGTACAGGTAGTGTCTCCAGATCTTTAGAGCGAAAACCACTGCGCCAAGCTCTAAATCATGGGTGGTATAGTTCTTCTCGTGCACTTTCAGTTGGCGTGATGCGTAAGCAATGACCTTTTGGCGTTGCATCAACACACAACCCAATCCCTGACGCGATGCGTCGCAGTATACCACAAAGTCATCGGTACCTTCCGGTAGAGCTAAGATTGGCGCGTTGCAGAGCTTATCTTTCAATATCTGAAATGCTTCGTCCTGTTTGATTCCCCAATCAAACGTCTTATCCTTCTGGGTCAGGAGCGTCAACGGTTGAGCGATTTTCGAAAAATCCTCGATGAACCTTCGATAGTAGCCAGCCAAACCCAAGAATTGTCGAATCTCGGTTGGCGTAGTAGGCGTTTCCCAATTCTTGATTGCCTCGATCTTTGTGGGGTCAACATGAATTCCATCCCCATTAACCACATGTCCAAGAAACTGGACTTCGCGTAGCCAAAACTCGCACTTGGAGAATTTGGCGTACAGCTGTTCCTTCTTTAGCAGCTCCAATATGGTTCTAAGATGTTGTTCGTGTTCAGCGTTCGTCTTTGAGTAAATCAGGATGTCGTCGATGAATACAATCACAAACTTGTCTAAGTATGGCTTGCAAACCCTATTCATCAAGTCCATAAAGACTGCAGGTGCGTTTGTCAAACCAAACGGCATAACGAGGAACTCGTAGTGTCCATAACGAGTTCGGAAGGCTGTTTTCGGGATACTTTCCTCCTGTATCCTTAATTGATGGTATCCAGATCGAAGATCGATCTTAGAGTAAAAGCTTGAACCTTGAAGTTGATCGAACAGATCGTCGATTTTTGGCAGAGGATATCTATCCTTGATCGTCAGCTTTTTCAGTTCTCTGTAGTTGATGTTTATTGGAAATCATCGTCCTTCTTTTTGATGGGTAAAAGATGGGGTTACCCCAAAAGGAAATTTTGGTCTGTTATCTTCCTTCTCTAACCATTGCTAACACTTCTTTGTCAGTCCTTGCATCTCCGAAAGTGTAAGTTGCTATGATGCATCGACTACGGGTGCAGTGCCCGGAATTAAGTCGACGCGGGATTTGACAAATCGTGAGGAGATGATTCCAGCAAGTCTTCGAGGAAGACTTCGGGGTATTCTCCAATCACAAGGATACCTTTGAGTTTTGGTTCTTCGACTTCCTTTTCCATAACATGAGCCAAGAATGCAACACATCCTTTGTGCGAGAATTTTTGGGTCTTCTTATAATCCGCAGGAGCGTATCCTGCTCCATGAGTCACGATCATTTCTTCGTTCGTTGTCGGGGCGCGGATGACAATCTCCGCACGGTTGTTCGTCAACAAGTCCATCACAAACATCACGTCGAAGTCTTCCAAACTCAACTGGCAATAGACCTAGCGTAAACTTACGCTCTCCGGGTTCTATCGTGCCGATTCCAGTTACCGCGTTGGCTTCCACTAGCTTCCCCTAAGCCAGTTCTAATGGGTACTGGAATAACTACTTACTCGCTACGTAAACCAATTATGTCCTCGAATACTAGAATTGTGAATCGTAAAATTTGCAACAGTAGTTGGCAATACAGATGCATAATGTTGGGTAATGTGGGACGTACCGCTATCCATGCTTGGATCTCTGGCGTGCCTCCCTAGCTCCGACGGGGAGCTTTCATCCTTGCGCCTGATTGTCTTCGGGCAATATCTTCTGAAATGCTTTTTGCTTCCACAGTTTAAACATCCTCGAGCACGCTTCTGTTCATCACTCATTCTGCCTTGACAATTAATGTTGTCGTTGTCCTCTTCGTGATTCTCACTACCATCCTGGCCCCCATTACTAAGTTTAGTATTTTGCCAACAAGTTTCCTTGACATGTCCCACCTTGCCACAGTTACCACAATTTCCATATTTGCATCGCCCGACATGATAACGTAAACAATTGTCGCACTTAGGTAGGATACCCTTGTAATCTTTTCCCTGTGGGCGACTTCCAAAACCGCCACGGTTATTATCTTTATTCCCAAATCCTCCTTGGCCTCCCCGACCGGCAGGGGCCCAACAAGTGTCCTTCAAGTGACCATGTTTCCCACATACTTCGCATGTTTTCAGTCCACATTGGCCAGAATGATGACGCTGGCATGTGTTACACTTGGGCAGAGTGCCCATATAACCCTTTCCTTTGTTCTCATTATTCGTTCGGGTACCTTCAGTGAGCTTCCTTTTGTTCTTTCCGGATGACTCTACCTGAGTCTCCTTGTCAGGGTCTGCGAGTTTCTCTAGTCTAATTGCCTCCGCAGCGAGTGCCAAACCCATCTTACTTGCAGCATCAGTTGTTGGTGGCGTTGATGTTGTCATCAAGCTCAAGACTTGAGGTGCCAGTTCCCAAATGAATTGTTCCAATTTCTTCCGTTCTGGTTTTACCAGGTATGGAACAATTTGTGACAGATCATGAAGTCGTTGTACGTACTCCAACACCTTCGGACCTTCCATCATTAGGCTCCGAAATTCATCTTCCCACTTCTGGGTTTCCGTTTGGGGGCAATACTTCTTATGCATCATTCCTTTCAACTCATCCCAAGTTAACGCGTATGCTGTAGTTAGGCCCATTATTCGAACCTGAAGATTCCACCACCATCGAGCTCCATCTTGAAACAGCTCAGAAACGTATGGGACCTGTTGTTCTGGCGTACAGCCACTCATTTGAAAGATGGATTCCATATTTTCAATCCATTTTACAAAAGTTATGGCACCCCCAGTGCCGTCGAACTTCGGAGGCTTGTAGTTGAGGAAGTGCCAGTGGGAACAACCGTTATTTTCTGAGGTACCTTTGATTGGTTCGGAGCGTAGGGCCTCGTGCTGTGCTATAGCTGCAGCAATTATCTCTTTAAGTTCTGCCTTAGAGGTGGGCATGCGCATTTCGCGTCTTGGCGGCATCTTCTAAAAGATGTTTCACATAGGTTAGGTCACGGCAAGTGAAGTGTACGTATGCATTCAACAATACCAACACATAACATCTCATGTCATCAACAAATCAATCACATAACATCTTATGTTATAGGACATAAACAATAGATTGAACATCGCATGTGATGAGAATACTTCGATTGTATTGCCACAATCCGAGACCACAATGTAAGCTCACAAGTACACCACTATATCATACTACATTAATGACTTAGTAGGGGACGACCCTAGACAAGTCGTGCGATCGCTGGACATGTTCAGGAGTCTCTGGTTCGTCCTTTCTCAAATTTCAGGACTCCACGTCAAGTTTCTGAATTTCTGTCCTAAAACAACATTCCTTCTCAATCGTTCCCTTGAGCTCGTCCCAGCTCAGTGTATAAGCAGTGTCTGTGCCAAGGGTCTGAACCTGGAGGTTCCATTAAGAGAGTGTGCCATCTAGAAATATCCCTGAGATGTAGGTAACACTCTGTTGGGGCGAACAGTTACTCATTCTTAGAGTGGAGTTGGTCTTTTCGGACCAACGAACAAATGCAACGGTGCCTCCGGTTCCGACAAAGTTCAAAGGCTTGCGGTTCAGGAACTGTTTATAGGTGCAGCCAGTTGGAGGGTTATCTCCGGTAATGCCCTCGTTGTACTTAGAGTGGAGGGCTTCATGTCGTGCATTTATCTGTGAGATGCGTTCTTGCAGCTCGTCTTCTATCCTTGGCGACGTACTGGTGCTTGTGTCACGTCTGGGTGACATCCCCTTTTTGTCGAAATAGCGTGAAGCGGGTTGGACAATGTTTCAATTGTCTATGGGGTAAATATAGCAACGTAAGCCATCATGTAAACACCCCATTTCACACGCAAATATACTCACTGTATAAGTGGGGAAATAAATTCCTGAGCCTTCACATAGGCTTGTCAATTTGGCTTGTTGCTTGTAATAGAATGAACTCGAGGCTACATCGCCTAGGTCATTTGTGTTTAGGTTATTTCCTGCTGCATTGGTTATCATTAGCTTGGCCTGCAGAGTCCACCAGGATTCCTGTGCACTACAAATCGTTATTACGTGGGCCCCCGTAATAATAAATTGTCTTGCACAGTTACCCCAAATTTTCTCTCATACAAGCAGATGGTCAATCAAGGAGCAACAGCAGGTGCATCGGCATGAACAGGGTCATGCTCCAATGGGGGGTCAGGAGCAATGCTTGGCTCTGGGGCCATGGTTAGCTCCGAATCAAAAACTCCATCTCAAGATCAGCTGTATCGACACACAGGGGTCGACAGGGCTACAGGATCCCCCAAGGGCTGGTCTAAGTGCATGAACTCAATGTCATGGTCTGGATCAACACCAGGCGGAAAAACAGAATTGTCCTCATAATCACGATCAAACTCAAAACTGTGTGCGGGATCCGGTGCAGCTAGTGATGCCATATCAGGGTCGGCGTCGTGTAAGTAGTGCTGCATTCCCTGTATGTGCGAAGATGCGGGTGTCAGAAACTCAAATGAGTCTGGGATAGGGGAAGGGTCATAAGTTTCCCCTATAGGAGCGTCCGCATGTAGTAGTCTAATGCTAGCAGCGAGAGGGTCTTGCCCTCAAGTGGGTCCTCCTCTTAATAGTTCGACAATCGTCTTTAGAGGCAATGTCGGAGGCATATCAACAATGAGCTAAGCGGCAAGGGGCACAGGAGCAGGGATCACCGCCAGTGGCAAATTCCCAACAAGATGGCCATCAGTAGGCTCTGCTACGACTTCAGGCAGTGCACGAAGGGCTGAAAGTCGTCATTGTCTGTGCCGGTAGTATCAGAAATGTACACCTCGTGCTTCGTTGAACTATGTCGTCTGATACTATGGTCATGGGGTTCGTAGTGCCCATTTTTCTAGTACTTGATGAAAGCATAACGTTTGTAACACAAACACATATACGTATAATAATCAATCATATAATCAGTTAATCACATAAGTCACCAAGTAAGGTATCACATACTTCTCCTAGTCTTACTAGTCAATTTCATTCAGTCTACCAGACTGCTCTATCCTTCACTTAAACCAAACCTCGATCCTCCAGATCGATCCTATAACAAACCAACGTGTTCAACTACCTTGACCATCTCGATCCTCCAGATCGATCCTATAACAAACCAACGTGCTCAACTATCTTGACCATCTCGATCCTCCAGATCGATCCTCAGCCCTCCAAGCTGAACTTATAATTAATAAAATGTGCTCAACATTTGTCTGTAAAAAGTGTGGATCTGGACTTAAGTGGTATGCAGAAAAATGTTTTCGTGAGAGCCCTAGTGATCATAGTCTAGACTCAAGAAAGAATCCTAGTTCGCTATGATCAGAGCTCTGATACCAAGCAGTCACACCCTGGCTTTGCGGAAGCGTGGTATATTTTGGTGTGACTTCTTAATACCATAGCTTAATCATAACAAGCTATATGAATTTAAAAACCATGCAAGTCATCCATTAAGTTTAGAAAACAACATACATTACCATTGTTTTTAACATGCAACCATAACCTTGTTCAACAACATTACAAACTAAAACATAACAGAAACGTGGTTTAGGGACTGTGTCTTGTCCAGGAAAGAGACACATCCCCTAAACCCTGATGACTCCATGACAAGTGCAGCGGAAAACGTTCCATACCGTGCCAGATCCGTTTAATTTCCTGAAATACATGTGAGTTGAAAAATCAACAATAATGTTGAGCGAGTTCATGTGCAAGTGAGTAAGTAAAACACTTGTAAGTATAAAAGTTTCCTGGTATGTAGCAGTGTAAGAGGACTTGTGATCACCAATGGTTTGCAAGGCCATTAGCATGTCGTGAAATGCAAGTAGGAAAGACACAACCCTAGCTGATTTTTGCGTTGGGCAACCAAGTCACTCCAGGTCCGTTGTGGTTAGCCTCAGAGAGGTCCGTTTGGCCTAGAGCTGGGCTCGCTACACCCAAATAGATCTACCGCTCGAGTCCCTCGGTGTTCTAACTACCCATTCACATGATCTAAACCTCCTTACGTTATTCATACCGTGTATAAAGTACTTGTAAACAAAGTAACATGTATTTCACCCCCGCAGTTAAGAAAACTGAAAACAGTTAGAGAAAAGGGGGACATGAACTCACAGTGAATGCGTATCTCTAACAGCGTCTCCAATATAGTAAGCTGTGCAACGACCTACAAGTGCTAATTCTATTAGACGGACGGCCGTGCTTTAGCTTTATAGTTTATGTCTTTAGGAAATAGTTAGACAACTATTTCGCGTTTATGTTCCGTATACACTTGGTAGTTATCTTCCTTCCCAAGGATGGGGGATTTAATACATGTGCGTAAGTTACGTTTTATCAATCCTGTGGTAATGTAATTACCGGTGTAACTTATATGTTTGTGGAAGCGTTTGCAAAGTTTTGGAATCATTAACGCTTGTAAATATTATTTTTACCCTAAAATAATATTTATGTATTTCACAAAATAATCATAAACAGTGTTGTGACAAATATATTTATCACGTTAATCTTTGTGAAAATCCCACCTCCGAATATTTAGTAAAATATAGTGCTGGCGAAATTTATGTTTTGAAAACATGTCCAAAGATAGTTCTAACACTTGTTGTGTAAAAAGTCTAAGTGTTAGGTTTTTAGAAAATTTCGCCAGAGTTTCCTCTGTAACTGGAGGTGGCCACGCTTTCAAGCGTATCATTTTCTTTTAATAAATCAACTCAATCAACTTCTTTATTCAATCAAACAATTTCCGACACATCAAACTAGTCAACAAGTATGTAAATTTGCATAATCGCATGAACTTGCAGTTTTTCCGCATCAATAATGTAAATCACCTTTATATATGTAGATTTCTATATAAAGTAACTTTAATCTTGTAAAAACCTCGTGTTTAGAGAAAACCGTCTTTACAACTTCTAGTAACAAGTGACAAATACACTTCTTTGTCGGATCTCTTTATTTCACAAGTGTCTATACACTTGTGGTTTATAAAATCATATTTATTAGTGCAAGATCCATCTTTAGAAAAACATGATTTCTTTAAAGTGTGGTCTTTCAAAAATACCACTTGCGGATACGTAGATCCGCTAGTTTTAAACACCATTTTACCGGTTAAATCACTTTTACACAAGTATAATATTTCTACACAAGTTCATGTCTCTAAAATGTGGTAGTGTTTCACCTTTAACCCTTGTATCTTTCAAAAACAAGCTTATGTGATGATACGTGATTTTACAAAGTCGGGTTAAACGAAGATTCGAGCTACCACATTATAGATCGGGTCTAGATAAACACAAATTTCAAGTCCTACGACTTTTACACAAGACATGTGCTATTAACCTCCATTTTTATGATTTTACTAGACTTTAATGCATCATCTTTCAATATAACGAGATTCAACCGACAATAATCCTTTTAACCACTTTAGATGAGTGTAAAAACAAGTTTTAGACAATATACCTCTAGCTCGGGGCTAGGGAAGAATCGTGACGAAAAACGCGTGGATAAAAGCCAACGGGAGTGGTCCTTCGTGTTCCGCTTGCACCAAAGCTCCTTATATGCGACCTTTGACGTATGTATGTTCTTGGAATGATGAGGATGAAAGTCGAATATGGTTGTAAGTGTGTGGGTGGGTTCGGCCGAGAACCAAGAGAAGAGAAGAGAGAGTGATTTAGTTGAGTGGTGTTTAGTGAAATGATCTCATGTATTAGTGTGTTATTTATAGACAAAACTAAGGTGCATTATCCATTGGTTACAATGTCTACAAGATATTAGACAACAATCATTTTAATAATCTAGAGTGTACCATGGTGTCCCCCATGGTTATGGGGCCGGTTACGAGAACAAGGGGGGGGGGGGGGTTCGATTGTAAGTAGTATTTAGGGAGGTTAGTTATGTTAAGTAGGGTTAACTAAGTATCTAACTCAGTTAGTGATATGTTATGCGTTATGACGGGTGTTAGGGTAATCAGGGACCCTAACTGGCTCAGAAAAAAAAATAAAAAGTGAAAATAATAATATTTTCATGTTCCGGGTAAAGTCCGGGTGTCCGGTTGGATAGAAATCCGTTAAAGTGTTACAAAAGCTTTAAAGTGTCGTTATTGCATTTTTAGTGACACAGTTTGTTTTCCCGACACTTTAGAAAGTGTCTAGTAATATTTTCTCATTTTCTGGCACTTTACTAGTCAGCTAGAAGCTGGTTAAATTGTTAAAGTGCTGTGTTTGGTACTTAAAGTACGTTTTAGGCACATCCGTATCAGTGTATCTTATCCCCTAGAGACGCGGTAACACAACCCTTATATCCTACACTCACTACCAGTGTAGCCAAAATATATGAGGCTCTTAACAGGCCTTAGAGGCAGTGTCTGCCTGATGCTGGTTATATCAGCATGTTCACTGTGTATCCGTTTGGTGCTACTGTGCTTTTTGTGCATCATGTTTGTCACTAGGGTTCAGCACGTAAATAATGTAGTGACAGCAATTAAAGTATGATGCAAGTAAGTGCATGTATCAGTATGCAGGTAGCAGTTTATCAGCTAGTTTCAATCAAGCACAGTAATCAAGTAGTAATTAATCATTAATTAAGTCGTACGGATACCT
The DNA here is from genome assembly GCA_030545235.1 of Helianthus tuberosus. Lineage (NCBI taxonomy): Eukaryota > Viridiplantae > Streptophyta > Magnoliopsida > Asterales > Asteraceae > Helianthus > Helianthus tuberosus. Next base: position 111,170,878 of record CM060351.1, read on the forward strand.
GGTTTTGTGCGGGTTGTCACAGGTCGATCGGACGGTAGTCCGATCGGACAGCAATCCGATTGGCGAGTCTTCTCAGATTGAGAACAAATTCACAGCAGGACGGTCACTTGATCGGATGGCAACCCTGGTGCATTGAACATGTTGAAATCTGTTTAAGTGTTGAAGTTCCAAAACATCACATGGTCGGATGGTCAGTCGATCGGGTAGCAACCCGTTCGGACGGCGATCCGTTCGGTGTTCCAAAAATCTTGAAGTTTGAAATAAAATTAAGTGTGGGGCCAAGGTGCAAGTCGATCGGGTGGCAACCCGATCAGGTGACAATCCGATCGGATAGTAGTCCGATCGGGCGACACTCCATTCTGGTGTCCCGGTCGTCTTCTTCCTTGGTCATTTTGATAGTTTGTCGTTTTATCGAGATGATTTGATAACGTGTTAGACAACAGAAACCTCATCACGACTTAGTAATCTGATCGGACAGGAATCACCCAAATCCGACTAGTTAACTGTTCGAGACGGTGTTCCATGTTTTACCCGAAATCGATAATCTCGTGGATAGAATCCAGATCTTGAACCAACACAACCACAAGAATGAGTAGAAGGTCAGGACAAGCTCTGATTCTATCGGTTTTGAGTGCATTGAGTGAAAAAGAGTTGAAAGAAAGTTAGAAACCATCTTTCAATCCTTTTTTACCATGAATATGTTTAGATCTATGCAAGATCTTTGTTTATTTGTGTGGGAATCATTCAGATCTAAGTTGTTCTTGGTGGATTGATGCCAAAACATGAAGCTCAAAAGAACAACATGATGACATCATCCTAGAACACCTCAAATCTAGTGATTTCACGGTTAAAAGTTAAGATTCAAAAGATAGAAAGGTGTAGGAGTGCGTGTAGATCAAGAAAGTACAAGATTTAGGTTGAGATCTTACTGGAATCGCGAGAAATCAAAGAAAAGGTGAGATTGGAGCGCTGGTCGGACAGGAGAGTGCAAAAGTGGTAAGTTGTGATGTTGATAGGGGTATTTATAGGGTTTCCCAAAAGGAAAAGTGTCACACCCCGACCGCGTAAAACAACAAATCGCGGCGGAAACATCGGGGCGTGTTGCGACAGAATTAATTGTTTCAAATCCATGGCAAACAAAGTTGTATTTTATTTATTAAACAAGAGTCACATTGTCTTAACACAGGAAATACAGAGTTTATAACATAATTAAACATAGTCTATCTTCGTTTTTAGTCTCTAAGGCACAGGTCCGCCCTAGTATCATGATCAACATCTTACGGAAAAGCTCCTGAAAACACATGTGAAAATAGGTACGTCAGCATAAAAATGCCTGTGAGATACATAGGTTTGTGAAAAATAAGATTCATGACTTATGTTTGAGAAAATGTTTAGTCATGAACCTTGTAATTTGCTTTGTCATGTAAATCATTTGAAAACAATAAGTTCAGATGATATGTATAAGTAAATGTCGGGTTAAATAAATAACCATGTAAAAATGTGTTTGTATAAGGTAAGTTGTTTGTAAATCAATGTCTTGTGAAAAGTATGTTATTTGTATAAAAATGTTATATGTATCAAACTGAAATGATTCAAATAACGTTACGCCATGTAATACCATACAAACACTTATATATAGGAAGTACCAGCGGCGTATCCACCATGCTTGTATCATATTACACACGCATCGTTAACTTAATCACTTAATCAAACCAAACCAACCAATGTAAGAGGTCTATGTTTAAACCAATTGTCAAATGTATTGAATAATATGTCAAGATGTAAATCATGTCAAATGTCTATGTCAAATATCCATGTCAAATGTCTATGTCAAATATCCATGTCCAATAGTAGTCAAGTAATTGTGTAACAAATGTTATGTATGGTAAGTAAAATAAGACTACTTAAACCATAAGTAAAAATGTACAAAACAAAGTATTTTGAATATATCAAAAAGTTATGTTTTGCAAAGTGATGCATGATACATTGATACAAACATTTATGTGGTAAGTTAACGCATACATTCAAGCCTTGAGACAGTCGGATAACCCTTTCAGTCAAGGTTATCAAAAGAATTGTATTCGGATTCAGTCATTCCTTACATCCAAACAAACCCGGGATGTCAGGAATGGGATTTGTCAAGTCCTATGGTACCACTACTTACTCCCGAGCGGCGTAGCAAATGTTAATGAATGTTATAAAGACCCGTTTGTGCAAACCAAATGTCATAGCAGTTGTATACATGTCATAGGAAAACAATGTACTAAGTATGCTAAGTTAACATACAAAGCAGAAAAGTCTTGTAAATCAATGTGCTAGCATGCTATCAGTCAACATACATAGCAGAAATGTAATGTAAAACAATGTACTAAGTATGCACACAATGGACATACATAGCATGAAATGTAATGAAATCATGTACTATAGTGTACTAACAAACATAGTCGGTATATGATGTGAAAACTGGAAAGCATGAAAGTAACAAGTAGGCACATGTGTTCCACCCCAAAACAGTTTGGAAAACAGTAAAAGAGGGGTCTATGTACTCACTTGAGATTGCTCAGTTGTATAAATATAACCACCAAGTAATGCTATAGATCTCGGAATCAAACGGCACCTAGTATAGGTAACTATGTTAATAAAACGGACCTATCTCGGAAGATTGGGTAGCATTAGGGTTTGTAAACCAAATGAGTGTCGGAACTCACGTGATATGGTTTAACAAAGCCTACATGCTAAATGAAACTTAACATAATTGTTTACGACCCATTACGACCCGTTTAGGAAGCTTATGCTACTTTAACGCGTCGTGCGCGTGAAACGCGTTCGGACCGCCTAACTAGTCCTATGACAAGTATTATATGCCTAAACATGTTAAATAATCAGTTATGTGACAAAGGTTTAGGTTACATATGCTTAATTACCATTTATACATGAAAAGGGTATTCTGGTAATTTACCTAAGGCATATAAACTACCTATCATACAACTACTTAAACGATGTGACCATAGGGTATAACCTCGGAAGGTTATTCCCTACCTACTATGGTCACCTAATGTATTTGGTCGGATCCTAATGATCGACCAACTGGGTCGGGTTCGAGGTATAAGCGATTTATTAGATCGCTTACCCTACGACCCTAGACAACGTGGTAATCAGTAGGCATAGTCCCAAGGGACTATAACCAACGTGATTACACTCACGTTGCGAAGTTCAAACGAACTTCGCATTGACCATTACTGGTCAACGCTGAAAGTCAAACAAAGTTTGACTTTCTGACTCGAAAAGCAGTAAAATAAGGAAAAGAACGAAAGAATACTTACCCAGGGTCCCCGAATGCTAACCCAGATCAAAATAGCTCAGGTATGAAACGAAGGTTCCAACTTAGAGTCTTTTCAATCAGATTTGTGGGTTTTTAAGCCAAAGGGGGGTGGGTATTTATAGATAAAGTAGAGCCGCTAGGATCGTTTCTTGAATATCGTGCCACGATCCGAGCCGTACACTTGTCACAAAGGTTATGGAGCCACATATGCTCCTTATCTTAGTGATTAAGCAATTTAAAACATGTGGTTGTGGTTAAATCTGCTGAAAACAGGCTGTTAAGTACTCTGCATCTGGTCTGAACTTGCTTTACGGACCTCAAAGCTGCCAATGTTGAGGTCCGTAAGGTAACAACTTTGGCAGATTTACAGTTTTGGTCCCTGCAATGCAATCAGCCCATTTTTGACACGTTTAAGGCCCGTTAACCCCATTTCAAAGCTCTAAAATGAAGTTAAAGTATAGGGAACTTAAAACATGCTCAAAAATATCTCGGATGTCGGTTCGTTTAGCCGTACGAACGCGATGTTCGCTTAATTACGACGGAATGCGCATAAGTGCGAAAAACGATCCAAATGACGAAACGAATGGATTTTTCTTAAGGCGAACACTAAAATATAATGTAGTCATGCTTACATAAATTTTTGGATGTCCAGATGTATTCACAACGTAAGTTATGCGCTAAAATGCAAACTTGTGCACTTTTTGACACTTTTAGTCCCTGAATAACCCAAAAGTTTATTTTAGCACACCAAACCCCTCAAAGCCTATTTCTAAGCTATGTAAAGGATATTTAAGGTGTGTTTAACTTATGGTCATGTTCCGGAATGTTCGTTACAGTTCAAATTGACATACTTTCGCAGTTTGTCATATTTAGTCCCTGTAAGCGAATTAACTTGTTTTTGTCATACCAAAGCCTTCAAAACTTATTTCTAAGTTATGTAAAGGTTATTTAAGGTATGTTTAGTATATGTTGATGTTCCAGAGTATTTCTCGCATTAAACTGAGTACGTTTACGCACTAGTTTGCGTATAACTCTCCAGAAAGCGATGTAGAGTTTGAAATTACATAAAAGTCAAAACATGAAAAATGTAAAACACAATCAAACAAACATTTGGATCAAATAACATTGTTTTATTGATAATAGAACTGTTCAAAGTGATTACAAGCACAGTTGTTACAGTCTCCCCTACTTGTGGAAATTTCGTCCCGAAATTTATTTAGAGGAAACTCGTGGAAAAAAATGTGGGTATTTCGCCTTCATTTGGTCTTCGCGTTCCCAAGTAAACTCAGGTCCACGTTTAGCTTCCCAGCGAACTTTGACCAAAGGAATGCGCTTGCGTTTAAGCCACTTGACTTCACGTTCCATTATTTCCACTGGTTTCTCAACAAATTTCAGTGTTTTGCCAACACGAATTTCGTCAAGCGGTATGGAGAAGTTCTCTTCAGCTGTACACTTCTTGAGATTGGACACGTGAAAAGTTGGATGAACATTTCCAAGTTCAGGAGGTAACTCAAGTCTGTAGGCTACCTTTCCGATTCTTTCGACGATCTTGAATGGTCCAACGTATCTAGGTGCAAGTTTTCCTTTCTTTCCAAATCTGATCACACCTTTCCAAGGTGAGACCTTAAGTAATACTCGATCACCGATTTGAAATTCAAAGGCTTTGCGTTTTGGGTCCGCGTAAATCTTCTGACGGTTTCTAGCTGCCTGAAGGTTATCACGAACTTTCTTGACCTTGTCAGTTGTCTCTAAAATGAGGGCAGGTCCAGTAAGTTGAGCCTCGCCAATCTCATTCCAGCAGACTGGTGAACGACATTTTCGACCATAGAGAGCTTCGAAAGGAGCCATTTTGATGCTAGTGTGATAACTGTTGTTGTAGGAGAATTCAATCAATTTAAGATGTGAATCCCAGCTGCCACCAAAATCGATCACACAAGCTCTAAGCATATCCTCCAGAGTCTGGATTGTTCTCTCAGATTGACCATCCGTTTGCGGATGATAAGCTGTGCTCAGATTAAGTTGGGTCCCCATAGCAGATTGCATGGTTCTCCAAAAATGAGAAGTGAAACGAGCATCTCTGTCAGAAATGATGTTCAAAGGAACACCATGTCGAGCTACAATTTCATCTACATAGATTTGAGCAAGTCTGTCAGTAGGAAAATCCTCGCGGATTGGCAAGAAATGCGCTGACTTTGTAAGACGATCAACGACTACCCAGATGGCATCATGACCTTTCTTTGTGCGCGGGAGTTTGGTAACAAGATCCATAGTAATGTTTTCCCATTTCCAAACTGGGATCTCTGGTTGCTCCAATAAACCCGAAGGACGTTGATGTTCAGCCTTAACCTTAAGACAAGTAAGGCATTTGGATACGTATAAGGCAATGTCCTTCTTCATACCAGGCCACCAATAGTGAATACGAAGATCCTTATACATTTTATCTGAGCCCGGATGAATAGAATAACGAGACTTATGGGCTTCATCCATAAGCAAGGCACGAAGATCATCCTGGCTTGGGACCCACAAACGGTCCATGAAGTAATATGATCCATTGTCCTTCAGTTCCAGAGCAGGTGTTATGTGATAGGGAAATTCCTTATCCATTAAACCTTGTGAAACACAGGATTGTTGTGACTGAGAAATGCGTGCTTGAATATCGGATCGAGCTTGAATAACAGATTGAACACGTACACAATGAAGCTTAGTACGTTCCTTACGACTCAATGCATCAGCTACGACATTCGCCTTACCAGGATGGTAGCGAATTTCGCAGTCATAGTCGTTTAAAAGCTCAACCCAACGTCGCTGTCTCATGTTGAGTTCTTTCTGGTTGAAGATATGCTGAAGACTTTTGTGGTCTGTGAAAACCACACATTTTGTACCGTACAAATAGTGTCTCCAGATCTTGAGAGCGAAAACAACTGCACCCAACTCAAGATCATGAGTGGTGTAGTTCTTCTCATGTATCTTCAACTGTCTCGATGCATAGGCTATGACTTTGTTCCTTTGCATAAGAACACAGCCAAGACCCAATTTCGATGCATCACAATACACGACAAAATCATCATCACCCTCAGGCAATGATAGAACAGGCGCATCGCAAAGCTTCTGCTTCAGGTGTTGAAAAGCTTCCTCTTGTTTGAATCCCCAGTAAAAGGGCATTTTCTTCTGAGTTAGAGCAGTTAGAGGAACTGCAATTTTAGAGAAGTTTTCAATGAAGCGGCGATAATAACCCGCTAGACCAAGAAAAGAACGAACTTCAGTAGGAGTAGTAGGCGTATCCCAATCCTTAATCGCACTGATCTTGGAGGGATCTACATGAATACCTCGTTCGTTGATAATGTGTCCCAAAAATTGAACTTCTTTAAGCCAAAATTCGCACTTGGAGAATTTGGCGAAAAGTTGCTCTTTCTTCAGGAGTTCCAGAGTAAGACGAAGATGCTGCTCGTGATCAGCTCGCGTCTTAGAGAAATCAAGATGTCATCGATAAAAACAATGACGAACTGATCCAAATAAGGTTTGCAGACCCTGTTCATTAAGTCCATGAAAACAGCAGGAGCATTAGTCAAACCGAATGGCATGACTGTGAACTCGTAATGTCCATAACGAGTACGGAATGCTGTCTTCGGAATGTCTTCTTCTTGCACCCGAAGTTGATGATATCCAGATCGCAGATCAATCTTCGAAAAATAAGAAGCGCCTTGTAACTGATCAAAGAGGTCATCGATGCGAGGTAGGGGATATCGATTCTTGATGGTAAGCTTGTTAAGCTCACGATAATCGATACACATCCTAAAGGATCCATCCTTCTTCTTGACAAAAAGAACGGGAGCACCCCAAGGTGAAAAACTGGGACGGATAAAACCTTTGTCAGAGAGCTCCTGAAGCTGTTTAGACAACTCTTGCATCTCAGACGGTGCAAGACGATATGGAGCTCTGGCAATGGGGTTTGCACCAGGTACGAGATCAATGCGGAACTCGACTTGGCGTGCTGGAGGTAGACCAGGTAAATCTTCAGGGAACACTTCAGAATAATCCCGAATGACAGGAATATCTGAAATAGACTTACCCTTGCCTTTATCTTCTGTAACATGTGCTAAGAAAGCCACATAGTTCTTCTGCAGATACTTCAGAGCTTTAAAACAAGACATGAGTTTGAGACCACCGGTAGGCTTCTCACCTTGAACCTGCAGGATCTCGCCTGTCGAAAGCGGCACACGAACAATCTTCTCAGAACAAACTATCTCTGCGTGATGCTTGGATAACCAATCCATTCCCACAATAACGTCGAAGCTTCCAAGTTGCATAGGCGCGAGGTCAATAGGAAAAAGATGGTCGTTAAGATTCAACTGGCAGTTGTGAAGAACAGAATCAAGAATAATGGGTTCACCATTAGCAACCTCTACTGTCAAAGATTTGCCTAGTTTCGTTCTAGACACTCGAAGCATTTGCTCAAAAGATAAAGACACGAAACTCTTATCGGCACCGGAATCGAAAAGAACAGATGCAGGCTGATTATTAATAAAGAACGTACCGTTCACCACATTATCATCCGCCTGCGCCTCTTGGGCATTCATGTTAAAGACTCGGCCTCGAGCCGGAGCCGGATTCTGGTTCTGATTCTGGTTCTGGTTCTGGTTGGCTAGCCTTGGGCACCGGTTCCTGTAGTGGGTCAGATCCCCACAATTGTAGCACGAACCAGGAGGAAAATGAGGTCGTGCAGCTTGACCTTGTTGCTGAGCAAGAGGCTGAGCAACCTGTTGGGCCTGATTTTGAACTGCCTGATTCTGATTGACAGGAATGCGGCAGTTCACAGCAAGATGACCAGATCTTCCGCAGTTGGTGCACTGACGACACTGGAGGTGCGGTTGATGATGGCCATTACACCTGTTGCACAAAGGTGCATTGCCAAAATAAGGTTTCTTGGCTATTGGCTGCGCAGGCTGATTTGGTGCAGCTTGAGCCTGTGCAGTAACGGCAAAGTTTTGGGAAGCCTTTCGCTTCCTAGCATTCTTTGAAGAACCAGAATTCTTCCCATTCTTGTTTTCACCTTTCTTACCATCCCCTTTGTCAGATGCCTGCTTCTTACCCTTGTCACCCTTCTTATGCAGCTTTCCTTTACGCACCTGCGACTCAGTCAGTGTCGCTGATAACTCGATCGCCTGACGGAGAGTGGCAGGGTTACTACCAGTAAGGATGTCTTGTACCGAGTCAGGTAGGCCGTCGATGTATCTCTCGATAGCCTTGTCGAGTGGGGTAACCATAGTCGGGCAAAACAGACTCAACTCCTCAAACCTGTCAGTATATGCCCTGTGCTCTCCACTATCTTGCTTCAAATTATCAAACTCTTTCTCCAAGGCTCGCTGCTCATGACGAGGACAGAATTCCCTCATCATAAGGGCTCTAAGTTCAGCCCATGTCTGTGCGAGAGCAACTTCTGCACCTTGGTCCCTCATAACCCCGTTCCACCATGTCAAAGCCCTCTTCTGAAATACGCTCGAGGAGAACTCGACCTTGCGATTATCCGGACACTGCACATGGCGAAAAGTATTCTCTATGCTCTCGAACCACTGAAGAAGCCCAGTCGCTCCCTCAGAACCACTAAACTTGAGTGGTTTAGCCTGGTTAAAATCCTTGTATTTGCATGGAACATTGTTGTTGTTGTTGGCCTGGTTCCATTGAGCAAAGAGATTTGGAAACTGAGCAGCCATCTGCTGCGCAATAATTTCTGCCAGCTCGGCAGTAGCTATCTGGTTCTCGCGTCGAGGAGGCATTCTAAAAGAGGAAAACATGAAAAGAAACGAGTGAGATGATTGGATGAAAAGAATGAGATGAAACAAAATCAACAAAAGCAAAGATGGTGGTCATTCGTCCGTATCACAAAGCAAACAAACGACTCACAGTGACTAATCAAAGTAAATGGATCAGAAATAATGTATAATGAAGACATGATCGCCTATAAGTGAACACTCATCCCAAGAATTCCCAGGTAAGCACAACTGGTCTCGCGTCTGTTTGAGATGTATACGAAGTGCTTGCCTAGACAGAAAACTCAGAATACAGGCACTCACCCTTCCAGTTTGCACATGTTCACATTATTTAAAACCCAAAACGTTTGACGGGATCTTGAAAATTTGAAGGCACAAGGCCAAAAACAAACACTGAAAAAGGGTTCAAAACCATATAACAGAGGGTTCAAAACCTTACAATTGAGGGTTCAAAACCTTGTAAAAATTTATCCAAAAACAGATGATTGTTTTTTCAAAAATCGTTTGGGAAAAATTTTGGTTCCTTGTTTTGTTAATCACCTAAGGATAGGTGATGTACATGTTTTAAGATCTAAACACAAGATAACTTGTGTTAGGTTCCTAGAAAAGTTATAGTCTAGGTCAAAGCATTACTAATAACCTAATTCCCTATAACCATTGGCTCTGATACCAACTCTTCTGTCACACCCCGACCGCGTAAAACAACAAATCGCGGCGGAAACATCGGGGTGTGTTGCGACAGAATTAATTGTTTCAAATCCATGGCAAACAAAGTTGTATTTTATTTATTAAACAAGAGTCACATTGTCTTAACACAGGAAATACAGAGTTTATAACATAATTAAACATAGTCTATCTTCGTTTTTAGTCTCTAAGGCACAGGTCCGCCCTAGTATCATGATCAACATCTTACGGAAAAGCTCCTGAAAACACATGTGAAAATAGGTACGTCAGCATAAAAATGCCTGTGAGATACATAGGTTTGTGAAAAATAAGATTCATGACTTATGTTTGAGAAAATGTTTAGTCATGAACCTTGTAATTTGCTTTGTCATGTAAATCATTTGAAAACAATAAGTTCAGATGATATGTATAAGTAAATGTCGGGTTAAATAAATAACCATGTAAAAATGTGTTTGTATAAGGTAAGTTGTTTGTAAATCAATGTCTTGTGAAAAGTATGTTATTTGTATAAAAATGTTATATGTATCAAACTGAAATGATTCAAATAACGTTACGCCATGTAATACCATACAAACACTTATATATAGGAAGTACCAGCGGCGTATCCACCATGCTTGTATCATATTACACACGCATCGTTAACTTAATCACTTAATCAAACCAAACCAACCAATGTAAGAGGTCTATGTTTAAACCAATTGTCAAATGTATTGAATAATATGTCAAGATGTAAATCATGTCAAATGTCTATGTCAAATATCCATGTCAAATGTCTATGTCAAATATCCATGTCCAATAGTAGTCAAGTAATTGTGTAACAAATGTTATGTATGGTAAGTAAAATAAGACTACTTAAACCATAAGTAAAAATGTACAAAACAAAGTATTTTGAATATATCAAAAAGTTATGTTTTGCAAAGTGATGCATGATACATTGATACAAACATTTATGTGGTAAGTTAACGCATACATTCAAGCCTTGAGACAGTCGGATAACCCTTTCAGTCAAGGTTATCAAAAGAATTGTATTCGGATTCAGTCATTCCTTACATCCAAACAAACCCGGGATGTCAGGAATGGGATTTGTCAAGTCCTATGGTACCACTACTTACTCCCGAGCGGCGTAGCAAATGTTAATGAATGTTATAAAGACCCGTTTGTGCAAACCAAATGTCATAGCAGTTGTATACATGTCATAGGAAAACAATGTACTAAGTATGCTAAGTTAACATACAAAGCAGAAAAGTCTTGTAAATCAATGTGCTAGCATGCTATCAGTCAACATACATAGCAGAAATGTAATGTAAAACAATGTACTAAGTATGCACACAATGGACATACATAGCATGAAATGTAATGAAATCATGTACTATAGTGTACTAACAAACATAGTCGGTATATGATGTGAAAACTGGAAAGCATGAAAGTAACAAGTAGGCACATGTGTTCCACCCCAAAACAGTTTGGAAAATAGTAAAAGAGGTGTCTATGTACTCACTTGAGATTGCTCAGTTGTATAAATATAACCACCAAGTAATGCTATAGATCTCGGAATCAAACGGCACCTAGTATAGGTAACTATGTTAATAAAACGGACCTATCTCGGAAGATTGGGTAGCATTAGGGTTTGTAAACCAAATGAGTGTCGGAACTCACGTGATATGGTTTAACAAAGCCTACATGCTAAATGAAACTTAACATAATTGTTTACGACCCATTACGACCCGTTTAGGAAGCTTATGCTACTTTAACGCGTCGTGCGCGTGAAACGCGTTCGGACCGCCTAACTAGTCCTATGACAAGTATTATATGCCTAAACATGTTAAATAATCAGTTATGTGACAAAGGTTTAGGTTACATATGCTTAATTACCATTTATACATGAAAAGGGTATTCTGGTAATTTACCTAAGGCATATAAACTACCTATCATACAACTACTTAAACGATGTGACCATAGGGTATAACCTCGGAAGGTTATTCCCTACCTACTATGGTCACCTAATGTATTTGGTCGGATCCTAATGATCGACCAACTGGGTCGGGTTCGAGGTATAAGCGATTTATTAGATCGCTTACCCTACGACCCTAGACAACGTGGTAATCAGTAGGCATAGTCCCAAGGGACTATAACCAACGTGATTACACTCACGTTGCGAAGTTCAAACGAACTTCGCATTGACCATTACTGGTCAACGCTGAAAGTCAAACAAAGTTTGACTTTCTGACTCGAAAAGCAGTAAAATAAGGAAAAGAACGAAAGAATACTTACCCAGGGTCCCCGAATGCTAACCCAGATCAAAATAGCTCAGGTATGAAACGAAGGTTCCAACTTAGAGTCTTTTCAATCAGATTTGTGGGTTTTTAAGCCAAAGGGGGGTGGGTATTTATAGATAAAGTAGAGCCGCTAGGATCGTTTCTTGAATATCGTGCCACGATCCGAGCCGTACACTTGTCACAAAGGTTATGGAGCCACATATGCTCCTTATCTTAGTGATTAAGCAATTTAAAACATGTGGTTGTGGTTAAATCTGCTGAAAACAGGCTGTTAAGTACTCTGCATCTGGTCTGAACTTGCTTTACGGACCTCAAAGCTGCCAATGTTGAGGTCCGTAAGGTAACAACTTTGGCAGATTTACAGTTTTGGTCCCTGCAATGCAATCAGCCCATTTTTGACACGTTTAAGGCCCGTTAACCCCATTTCAAAGCTCTAAAATGAAGTTAAAGTATAGGGAACTTAAAACATGCTCAAAAATATCTCGGATGTCGGTTCGTTTAGCCGTACGAACGCGATGTTCGCTTAATTACGACGGAATGCGCATAAGTGCGAAAAACGATCCAAATGACGAAACGAATGGATTTTTCTTAAGGCGAACACTAAAATATAATGTAGTCATGCTTACATAAATTTTTGGATGTCCAGATGTATTCACAACGTAAGTTATGCGCTAAAATGCAAACTTGTGCACTTTTTGACACTTTTAGTCCCTGAATAACCCAAAAGTTTATTTTAGCACACCAAACCCCTCAAAGCCTATTTCTAAGCTATGTAAAGGATATTTAAGGTGTGTTTAACTTATGGTCATGTTCCGGAATGTTCGTTACAGTTCAAATTGACATACTTTCGCAGTTTGTCATATTTAGTCCCTGTAAGCGAATTAACTTGTTTTTGTCATACCAAAGCCTTCAAAACTTATTTCTAAGTTATGTAAAGGTTATTTAAGGTATGTTTAGTATATGTTGATGTTCCAGAGTATTTCTCGCATTAAACTGAGTACGTTTACGCACTAGTTTGCGTATAACTCTCCAGAAAGCGATGTAGAGTTTGAAATTACATAAAAGTCAAAACATGAAAAATGTAAAACACAATCAAACAAACATTTGGATCAAATAACATTGTTTTATTGATAATAGAACTGTTCAAAGTGATTACAAGCACAGTTGTTACAAAAAGGGGAGGAGAGGGGCTGATCGATCGGGTGGTAGCCCGATCGAATGGCTGATCGATCGAGTGGTAGCTCGATCGAGCGGTTGGTCGATCGGCTGGTCACTTGGTTGATTAGCCACTTGATTCAAGGGTTTGGTGTGACGAGTTTTGCCGTTTCGATTGCGATTGCGAGCGTTGCGATGCGATAGAGTTTCCTAGTCAAATTACTTTTAATCCCAACTACTATATCAACATACAATCATCCTTATGTCGTGTTCGTTTAGCGTTTGCGATTCGATTGCGATTGAGTTTCGATTGCGTTTCGATTAATCACCACACATAAACGTAAATAAACATGCACAAGTAACACATAAGGCACACACACACACATATAACAATACCCAGAACGCGTGATTCGAGTTGCGAGTGCGATTGCAATTGGTGATAAAACATGCGATAAATATCGAATAAACCTCGATTATTAATAATTACTCCACATAATACAACTAACGTAAAGCATAAAATAGATTAACTACTAGTCAAAGAAGTCAAAACAGGAATTGAGCATGGAGTGACAGGTCGCAATTAGCAATCTTGTCTCCCTTTGACTTCAATCTTGACTTTGACTTTGACTTTCGAAACACGGGGTGTTACAGCCTCCCCTAGTTGAGGGAATTTTGTCCCGAAATTAGGCCGAAGCCGTAACAAACAACTGCGGGTACTTCGCCTTCATGTCGCTTTCGAGTTCCCAAGTGAACTCTGCGCCTCGTTTGCCTTCCCATCGGACTTTTACAATAGGAATGCGCGAGCGTCTGAGCTGCTTGGTTTGGCGATCCATGATTTCAACAGGCTTCTCCACAAAGTGTAGTGTTTCATTTACTCGGAGGTCATCGAGAGGTACAATTAAGTCATGCTCAGCTAGGCACTTTCGGAGGTTCGAAACATGGAAAGTCGGGTGGACATTACTAAGTTCCTCCGGTAGTTCGAGTCGTAGGCGACTTTTCCAATTCTTTCCAGAATCTTAAAAGGTCTAACATATCGAGGCGCTAGTTTCCCTTTCTAACTGAATCTGACCACACCCTTCCAAGGTGATACCTTTTGGAGTACGTAGTCGCCAACGTCAAATTCAAGGGGCTTGCGTCGTCTATCGGCGTAGCTTTTCTGTCGACTTCGAGCTTTCAGCAGATTGTCTCGAATTTGGAGGACTTTGTCAGTCGTTTCTTGTAGTAGCTCAGGATCGGTTAGTTGCGAATGCCCGATCTCGTGCCACACAATAGGCGATCGACATTTTCTTCCGTATAAGGCCTCGAACGGTGCCATTTGAATGCTGGAATGATAACTGTTATTATACAAGAATTTGACTAACGGCAGGTAAGCATCCCAATTACCACCGAAGTCTATGACACACGAACGGAACATGTCTTCAAGAGTACGGATCGTTCTCTCAGTCTGACTGTCGGTTTAAGGGTGGAATGCGGTACTTAGATTAAGCGTAGTACCGAGAGCCGCTTGAAACGTTTCCCACAGTCGCGAGGTAAACCGGGCATCATGGTCAGAGATGATGTCGCGAGGCGTCCCATGTCGACAAATGACCTCATTGGTGTAGATTCGGGCTAATCATTCTACCTTGTAGTCTTCCCGTATTGGCAAAAAGTGAGCTGATTTGGTCAAACGGTCAACGACAACCCAGATGCTGTCGTGACTTGATGGCGTGCGTGGGAGTTTTGTTATGAAGTCCATAGCTATATTCTCCCACTTCCACATAGGGATCGGGGGTTGTTCGAGTAAGCCAGAGGGTCTTTTCAGCCTTGACTTTCGAGCAAGTCAGGCACTTCCCAACGTAAATAGCGATATCTCTCTTCATGCCCGGCCACCAGTACTTGTAGTGAAGGTCCTGGTACATTTTGTCGGCACCGGGATGAATAGAGTACCGAGATTTGTGGGCTTCGTCCATCAAAATCTGTCGCAAATTGGTCCGCTTAGGGATCCAAATTCGGTCCAGAAAGTGGAATATCCCATTCAACTTATTCACAAGCTGGGCTCCATCGTGATAGATTCTTTCCTTCTTCAGAGTGCGTTCATTAAAACAGGCGTGCTGAGCTTCGCGGATGAGGGTTTCGAGATCGTATTGAGCTTGGATATCCCGAATGATGAGCAGATAGCTTCGTCTGCTGAGAGCGTCGACAACGACATTTGCTTTGCCTGGGTGATAACGAATCTCACAGTCGTAATCGTTGAGAAGTTCTACCCATCGGCGTTGACGCATATTAAGTTCTTTCTGATCAAAGATATGTTGTAGGCTCCTATGATCGGTGAAGATCGTACACTTGGTACCATACAGGTAGTGTCGCCAAATCTTTAACGCAAAAACAATTGCGCCTAGCTCGAGATCATGGGTTGTATAGTTCTTCTCGTGGATTTTGAGCTGACGAGATGCGTAAGCAATGACGTTGTCCCATTGCATGAGGACACAACCAAGACCAAGGTTCGAGGCATCACAATAGACGATAAAGTCGTCGTTTCCATCGGGTAAAGTGAGAACGGGAGCATTGCAATGCATGTGCTTGAGGGTTTGGAAAGCAGACTCTTGTTCGGTTCCCCAAACAAAAGGCTTGTCTTTGTGGGTGAGAGCGGTAAGCGGCACAACAATTTTTGAGAATTCTTCGATAAATCGTTGATAATAGCCCGCTAGTCCGAGAAAAGAACGGACTTCAGACGGGTTCTTAGGTGTAATCCAACTCTTAACTGCTTCAACCTTCGCCGGATCGACGTGAATACCTTGACTATTGACAATGTGACCGAGGAATTAAACCTCCTCTAGCCAAAATTCACACTTGGTGAACTTGGCACAGAGTTGATTCCCTTGGAGTAGCTCGAGAACCAAACGTAGATGTTGCGCATGTTCGGCTTTCGACTTGGAATAGATCAAGACATCATCGATGAACATGATGACGAAGCGGTCGAGATAAGGTTTACACACGCGATTCGTCAGATCCATGAAAACCGTGAGTGCGTTGGTTAAACCAAAAGGCATAACAACGAACTCATAGTGGCCGTATCGAGTGCGAAAAGCGGTTTTGGGTATATCCTCCTCTTGAATGCGTAGTTGGTGATAGCCTGAGCGTAGATCGATCTTGGAGAAACACGTAGCACCTTGTAGCTGGTCAAACAAATCATCAATGCGAGGCAGGGGATAGCGATTCTTGATAGTCAACTTATTCAACTCCCGATAGTCGATGCACATCCTGAACGACCCATCCTTATTTTTGACGAAAAGGACTGGCGCGCCCCAAGGAGAGGTGCTCGGGCGAATGAAGCCTTTATCAAGTAATTCCTGAAGCTGACTTGAGAGTTCGTGCATCTCGGATGGAGCGAGTTGGTAAGGAGCTTTAGCAACAGGGTTCGCTCCAGGAATGAGGTCGATACGAAAGTCGATATCACGACTTGGCGGTAATCCAGGAAGATCATCAGGAAACACATTGGGAAATTCACGAACCACAGGAACATCTTTCACTTCTGTCTTTCCTTTCTTTTCCTTCTCCGCTACTACAATGTTAGCCAAGAAAGCTCTGTATTCCTTGCGGAGATACTTGCTATCTTGGACACATGACATGAGCTTGAGACCTTTCGAAGCAGTTTCGCCATAAACACATAATAGATCACCATTCGCGAGTGAGAATCGAATCATCTTATCAAAGCACACAACTTCAGCATGGTTTTCACGAAGAAATTCCATGCTTACTATGACGCCAAAAATTCTGAGTTGCATCGGAATAAGATCGATTGGGAAGATGTGATTGTTGAGCTCAAGAGTACAATCACGAAGAATATAATTAACGGCGACGGTTCTTCCTGTGGTCACTTCGACATCAAACGTCGAGGGGAGATGAGAGCGCTTACGACTATGGAGCTTCTCGAATTCGAATGACACGAAACAGTTATCGGCTCCAGTATCAAACAAACACGAAGCAAAAATACCATTCACAAGGAATGTACCATTGACCACGTTGTTGTCAGCCTGGGCTTGGCGCACATTGATGTTGAAAGTTCTGGCGCGGGCGGCTTGTTGCTGTTGCTGTTGAGGCTGTTGTTGCTGCTGCTGCTGCTGCTGAGGCTCTTGTTTCACAGCCCTGTTTGGGCACATGTTCGCAAAATGGTTGGGATCACCACACGCGAAGCAGACCCTGGCGTTGATCGCGGGTTCCTAGGCCGCTTGTTGGCCTTGAGGAGCTGGAAGTAGAGCTTGATGAGCAGTAGCTTGGGTTGGTGCTTGTCTGGGACGAGTACGGGAGTTAGCAGTGAAGTGGCCGTACATGTTGCAATGTACGCAAAATCTGCAGGCAATACCCACCGGGTGATGGTAAGTACATGTTGGGCAAGCAGGGTGGGGACCAGTGTATGCACGTTTTGCAGGTGGTGCATAGATAACTGGTGCTGATCGGTGCTGAGATTGCTGCTGAGCCGGTACGGCTTGAAGTGGAGCAGCAGTGGTAGTGACAACACAGTTCTTGTTGCTGGAGTTGTTGTTGTTCTTCTTCTTCTTGCGGCGATAGGCTTTCGATGACTGAGCGGTGGCGGTTTCGGTAGCTGGTGCGGCGATGGTAGCTTGGTGCAGGTTCTTCGAAGTTTTATCCCAGAAACCAGCTTTGACGCGCTTGTCGTTGATTTCGGCGGCAAGCAGGTAGGTCTCTTCGATTGTTGCTAGTTTTGCAGCATGCACAAAATCTGCAACATAGTCTGGCAGAGCTCGAATGTACTTCTTAGTGGTCATGTCGGGCGTCTTCACTTGATCGGGACAGATGATACTGAGCTGCTTAAGCGAGCAGTCAGAGCTGCGTTCTCTCCATCCTTCTTCTTGATATGCCAGAATTCGTCCTCCAGCTTTTGGCGTTCGTGGGGGGGGGGGGGGGGTAGAATTCATCCATCATAATGGCCTTCAGCTCTTCCCACGTCAGCTCATAGGCTGCGTCATTCCCGCGTTTGTTTCTCTCGGCCGTCCACCAGTCTAGTGCGCGGGACTGGAAGACGCCGGTAGCGTTTAAAGTGCGGAGATTTTCAGGACATCCACTCTGGCGCAGTGTGACTTCAACAGAATCAAACCATTGAAACATAGCCGTTGGGCCATCTTCACCAGTAAATTCCTTTGGACCACAAGTTTTGAACTGCTTGAATCTGAAAGCAGTCTTGGGAGCAGCTTTAGGAGCTTCGGTTCTAGACTCCTCGGATGATTTGCTCACATTCTCGTATATTTCACTCACGATCTGAGGTACGACCTTCGCTACTTGCTTTGCGATGATAGCAGCAAGGCGTTTGTCTCTATGTTCTTGGCGAATGATTCATGGGTGACGGGGTCCAGATGAGGGTCCAGTTGACATTGTCTGCAACAGACATCGTCATGGATCTCAGACACAGTACAATCGGATCTCACCTCACACGTCTAATGCTACTAAAGCTCAGGAATACAACCATGTAAACATGTAGGCACATAAACACAGATTCACAAAGGCACAGAAGCACATAAGCACGTAAGGCACAGAAACACAAAGCACAGAAGCACATAATCACAAGAGGCAATCAAAATACAGAAACCTATTATTCAGGGTTCGCGAGCGTTCGAGTGTAGCGATCGCGATTAACATATCGAGTAGTATAGTATCATAGCATAAGGTCGTCCATAATTTAGCGATTTGTCAGCGTTTTGAGGTAGATGAGCAGTGCGAGTTGTGTGTGTCGATCAAAGCGATAGCGAAAATCGAATAAATCACCAAAAATCAGAAACATATAAACAGGTAAATACACACATAAACACATAAAATTGACGAATATCAGAGTCAGCAGTTGCGGGCTCAGAATCGAAACACATAAAAATCGAGGATGGATTGTCTGAGGCTGTTTAGACATCGACTACCCAAAGTGGTTCAACTATTCACAAGGACTTTTTGAGCACACTTTGACCTTCGGGACTGCGCTTTCGCCTCGATTCTGGGCGAATGGCACGCATCCTTTCAGTTTCAGTGTGAATTCAAGTCGTTGGAGTTCGTCAAGACTTTGGTGAGAGTTTTGTAAACCCAAATAGAGATCGGAACAAGTCGTCAAGTTTCGGGTTTCACCCCTGACTTAACAACTTCGTTCCTGTTTTGATAAAATAAAGGAGAATTATGCGTCGACGTATGGATTTCACTCCTAATTCAACGCAAATTCTCGTGGTTATAGATAAAAATGCGGGTTGAACAAGCAATTCAGTCGAGAGTTTGCGGTTTTCACACCTAATCTCGACCCAATTGTTCGTTCATTTTTGAAAATTAGAGTGCAGTGATAGTGTAGCGTAGGCGAGAATAGCGAGAAACGGCAAATATGTTTGTACATAATCCCTACAGGATATGCACAAGTCGGTCTGTTGGTTCCTAACTATAGACTAGGTCGTTTCTAAGACATCGACCCGGACTAGGTCGAGTCTTGCCTAATTCCCTATAGTTATGGCTCTGATACCAATCTGTCACACCCCAACCGATGGCGGAAACATCGGGGTGTGGCACTGAGCGAAACAGATTGTCCAGAAGTTTCCATAACAACTATAATTACCAATTATTTAAAGCAACATGTCCCATACCATGTCATAAAGATAACATAATTATTACAGACAAGATCTAGTCAAATTGTTCTGTTTCGACAACTCAGATTTCAAATACAGACAATTGTTTATTGTTCTTGACCTTTCCTAGCCTCGATTTCACAGCAAGCAAAGCATCTAAACATCTTAAGCACCTGCCACATACGTTAAAGTAAAAGTCAATACACATAGTGTAAAGGTGAGCATACAAGTTTAATAGATATAATAGAGTTCGAAATCGTTTACGCATAACCAGCACGTACACAGTGTAAAATGAGGCATGTTAGTTATCGACATGAACCTATCGATACCAATGATTGCGGGTTGACTGCCCAAGGCAGTTCGCGATACACATTCACCACTGTGAGCCATGTAACTAATTGTCCTTAACAACCCCTGAGTGAACAGGTGCTGAGTCCAAACTAATAGTACTACCGTTGCTAAGGCAGGTAGACAGCATTCCATGTGTAAACATAACAAACAAGCATTCATTAAGTCACGTATAACATGCGGTAACGATTAGCGTTAAAGTATAACGTAGTGTATTCGATGTGATTTTGTATAAGTAACGTATGTAACACCCAAAAGTGCGTAAAGCAAAAAGGGATCGAGTATACTCACAGCGATTGATGGATTGAAGGGAGCGCTAGAGAGTAGGGTTAGCCTGAACAGATTGATAGCATAACGATAAGCGACGTGTGAAACGAAGCAAGTGTCAGTCGGTCGAACAGCAGTCCGTTCGGTTAGCTGGTCTCGTTCGGGTGACAATCCGCTCGGATGGTCATCCGATCGGGTGACCTTTCGAGTGGATTGTTGCTTCCTTTGGGAAGGATGTGTTTGTGTATGATGGCTTGTCTTTTGAAGTTTTCCTCGTAGCATTTTGGAGATAGAGAAGTATCTCTACCTTTCAGGTCGGTCGATCGGACGGTAGTCCGATCGGACAGCAATCCGATTGGTGAGTCTTCTCAGATTGAGAACAAATTCACAGCAGGACGGTCACTCGATCGGATGGCAACCCTGGTGCATTGAATATGTTGAAAATTGTTTAAGTGTTGAAGTTCCAAAACATCACATGGTCGGATGGTCGGTCGATCCGGTAGCAACCCGTTCAGACGGCAATCCGTTCGGTGTTGCAAAACTCTTGAAGTTTGAAATAAAAGTTAAGTGCGGGGCCAAGGTGCAAGCCGATCGGGTGGCAACCCAATCGGGTGACAATCCGATCGGACAGTAGTCCGATCGGGCGACACTCCGTTCTGGTGTCCCGGTCGTCTTCTTCCTTGGTCATTTTGATAGTTTGTCATTTTATCGAGATGATTTGATAACGTGTTAGAAAATAGAAACCTCATCATGACTTAGTAATCTGATCGGACAGGAATCACCCAAATCCGACCAGTTAACTGTTCGAGACGGTGTTCCATGTTTTACCAGAAATCGATAATCTCGTGGATAGAATCCAGATCTTGAACCAACACAACCACAAGAATGAGTAGAAGGTCAGGACAAGCTCCTATTATATCGGTTTTGAGTGCATTGAGTGTAAAAGAGTTGAAAGAAAGTTAGAAACCATCTTTCAATCCTTTTTTACCATGAATATGTTTAGATCTATGCAAGATCTTTGTTTATTTGTGTGGAAATCGTTCAGATCTAAGTTGTTCTTGGTGGATTGATGCCAAAACATGAAGTTCATAAGAACAACATGATGACATCATCCTAGAACACCTCAAATCTAGTGATTTCACGGTTAAAAGTTAAGATTCAAAAGATAGAAAGGTGTAGGAGTGCGTGTAGATCAAGAAAGTACAAGATTTAGGTTGAGATCTTACCAGAATCGCGAGAAATCAAAGAAAAGGTGAGATTGGAGCGTTGGTCGGACAGGAGAGTGCAAAAGTGGTAAGTTGTGATGTTGACAGGGGTATTTATAGGGTTTCCCAAAAAGGAAAGGGGAGGAGAGGGGCTGATCGATCGGGTGGCAGCCCGATCGAATGGCTGGTCGATCGAGTGGTAGCTCGATCGAGCGGCTGGTCGATCGGCTGGTCACTTGGTTGATTAGCCACTTGATTCAAGGGTTTGGTGCGACGAGTTTTGCCATTTCGATTGCGATTGCGAGCGTTGCGATGCGATGCGATAGAGTTTCCTAGTCAAATTACTTTTAATCCCAACTTCTATATCAACATACAATCATCCTTATCTGGTGTTCGTTTAGCGTTTGCGATTCGATTAAGATTGAGTTTCGATTGTGTTTCGATTAATCACCACACATAAACGTAAATAAACATGCACAAGTAACACATAAGGCACACACACACATATAACAATACCCAAAACGCGTGATTCGAGTTGCGAGTGCAATTGCGATTAGCGATAAAACATGCGATAAATATCGAATAAACCTCGATTATTAATAATTACTCCACATAATACAACTAACGTAAAGCATAAAATAGATCAACTACTAGTCAAAGAAGTCAAAACAGGAATTGAGCATGAAGTGACAGGTCGCAATTAGCAATCTTGTCTCCCTTTGACTTCAATCTTGACTTTGACTTTCGAAACACGGGGTGTTACACTTTATAGGATTGCTCTCCAAACAAAATACAAGTTAAGTTCATCAAAGTTTTGGATTCCCTACAACTATTCTTTCAAAATCATTATATTAACTTGTTGAAAACATTATATTAACTAATTGAAAACGTTTCATTAGGAGTAGAACCCCAAAACTATTCATTAACTCATTCATTTCTTTGTCATTTACACCTTACTTTACCGAGTATGCACATCCCCCAAACCTGTCTAAAAAGGGATCTAGAAACTCGCCTATGACGCTATGTTATAAATCACTGCAATCCGAAGGATCCCAACACTAGGGCTCCTAATTTAAACTTGCTTAACAATCATAGGCAAAATGTTACATTTTATTCCGACGTAATCATGCGCGAAAAAGTATCCCAACGAAATGTCAAACTCAATACAATGTCATACTCAACAAGAAGTCATACTCAGTTGTTAAGCTTGTATTATTTATTATTGGGTTCATAACTCGGAGCAGCAATAGATTTCTTTAGCGAGTGCGAGACAAGTTGTGGTTGTAATTGCTAAATCAAGTGTGCTAAATCTGAATAGGAAGGTTTAGAAGTATTTTAGGATTTTCATATGCATTGTTGCTGATGTGAAAAGACCATTCATTGTATATAGGAGGTCTCGAGTCATAATGAACGAAGGTAATATCAATTGTTTGCTTTTAGTTTAGGATTCAGTGTGTGTCTATAGCTCGGTCTATCATTGGTACTTCAATTGAAGGGTTGCTAGTTCTTATTTGTAGTAGTAGGTCATAAGGTAGCTCACTGGAGCATTATGTACCACTGGTCTATGTTGCTATAGCAAGATGCTAGCTAAATAAGGAATGTCCATCATGATCATAAGTAGGACATCAGATTCATTGATTAGGTTAAGGGAATTCGATATCTAGATGATACATGTTTCTTTCATGTAAATTCAGTTTTATTTATTTGCAACTTTTATTTGTTTAATTTTCAAAACCTCACAATGATTCAGTATTGGGAGCTAATCATCGTGTCATGTCGACGATACTGCTTCTTACCATATGTATGAGATAGGTGCACTTGGCTACATGTGTGTAGTAGTTAGGTATTAAATATTTTCTTTGTAAATTTTAACCTAATTGTGTGAATCATGTGTTACTAAAACATACCATTTCTAGCTCACCAATTCTATCAAATTCGTGCGAAGATTATTATGCGTTTCGCCGTTGTGTATTTATCGTTAATTATCACGCCTTTGTGCATCACTAACTTCTTCTAATACTAGTGCGACTTTAAACCACAAATCGCTTGGCCTTCATCATCTAAAATTAATAATTTTATGTAGTATGATACACATGCAAGCGTATATTTTATAAAAATCCATGCAATTTGATTATTACTTTGAAAGGATTGTGTAAAATTAATATTACTACTACTATATGAACAAAAGGATTGTAGTAATATGATCTGTAAGCGATTGATTATTACTTTGAAAGGATTGTGTAAAATTAATATTACTACTACTATATGAACAAAAGGATTGTAGTAATATGATCTGTAAGCGATTGATTATACTTCTTGAGTTTTGGTACGACAGTTTGGTTCCGTCAGTATTCAGTGAGTGATACGTTCTGTAAGTTGTATTGAAAACGAAATCTTAAAAAAGTAAAGTTGGAGATATAGAAATTGCTTGGAATTGAATTTAATAAAATAATATTATTTATCTAAGAAAAATAAATTTCAATTTTTGTATTCTATTTATAAATTATTACCGCTATGTATTATAACTAGTGGATGCCCCGCCTGCGTTGCGAGGCGATAATCGAATAATTCTCAACCAATTAAAAAAACACTTTTATAGTTTTCCGAGAAAAAAAAAACTAAAACAATGAGAAGACCGTAATTTTGAGCTCAGAGCAAAACTGTAATTTGTCAAAACTAATGAGTGAGTGTTAAGCAGCTTCTTGACACGAAAAAAAAAATTAAATTGAGTCAACCAATTAAAAAAAACACTTTTATAGTTTTGCTAAAAAAACTAAAACAATGACAATACTGTAATTTTAAACTGAGAGCGGAAATTTTTTTTACTAGGGTAAAATCGTAATTTGTCAAAAGCTGAAGTTATGGTAATACTGTAAATTTGAACCATAGGCAAAATCATAATTTTGAATTTGGGGTAAAATCGTAATATAAATTAAAACTAAGGGCAAAATCGTAATTCTAGGGGCAAAACCATAATTGTTCATATCAATTAATTCCTAACACCTTGAGAAACAGTTATCTTTTTCTAGTTTTATTTTGGGGTAACTTTATAAAAATATAATCAAGTTTGTCATTTGTTCTAATTAAGTCACTCTAATTTTTTTTGTCTCTCTAAAATCATTAAAGTTTAATTTGATGTTCTAATACTATGTAATTAGAAGGTTACCAGGTTACTTACTGAGATGATGTGTCAGGTTTTACTAATTTTTTAAATTTTAACTATTTCCCAATATATATTTTTATATTTTATAAAAATGCAGGACCTCGCAGTCCGGCAAGCCGGTACAGTCGGACTTCCACCAGTCACACCCAATTCCGGCGAGAAATTGTCTCAAAGCCGACGTTGGCTCCGGTGTCGATGATGGTGGCGGTGGCAGCGGCGGAGATGGGGTATTCTGCAACGACGGATCAGAACAAAATTCCGCCGGTGTGGTTTCTCCGGCGAAGTCGTTTTTTCATCGTTGACCGAAGACACTGACGAGTTCCGGCCATCAATGCATTTTGGGTTTCAGATCACAAAACTTTCTTGGATTTCTTCTGCCGGTTAGTCGAAGATAGATGATTGAGGCGGCTGCTAACAAGGTTATTGACGGTGGAGGCAGATTGTCAAACAGCATACGTTTGTCTACAGGAGATGGGTTGCGGCAATGGTGTTGTCCATTGGGTGTCTTCAAGGTCAAACCTAAAGTTATGTTTCAAAAGAAGTACAACATATAACCACAATATTTTATGGTTAGTGTTATTATTATATATATCAAATGACAACACCACTTTGCTACAGTGGTGTTGTCATTTATTTTTTTCTTTTTTTTTATGTGTTTTTTTTTTTCTTTTTTACTTTTACCCCAACACCACTTTGCTACAGTGGTGTTGTCATTTATTTTTTTCTTTTTTTTCTTTTATACTTTTACCCTTAAAATTTAAGTAATAACTCTTACAACCCCTTAACTTTCTAAATACTTTTTAATCGAGTTTTACATCTTTATTTTTATTTACGTGTTGATATAAACTTAACTTGATTTACATTCGACATGATTTTTTTCGTGTTTATTTACGATTTTGCTCCCAGTATAAAATTTGTTTTAATATTTTTTTACAATACTATGGTAGTGTTTTATTTTAATTGGTTGAATCGATTTAATTTTTATTCGTCATGTCATGCCAAGCGGTAGTTTGTCCATCGTTTTAGTTTTTTTAGCAAAAGTATGGTAGTATTTTGTTTTACTTTGTTTACTCAATGTAATTTTTTTGAGATCGTGTTATGAGTAGTATGTACAAGTAACTAAAACACAGACGTACATGCTATGAGAAAGAAATATTCGGCTTAATGCCCCGCAACGCGGGCCGGCAAAACCTAGTTTTATATTCATTTTTAATGTCAGGATATCTCAAAAAGAAAATTAATAATAAAAGAAAATTATTTTATATCCATTTTTAATGTCAGGATATTTCAAAAAGAAAATTAAAAAAAAAAAGAAAATAATGATAACCTGATAACCTGGTAATTACATATTATTAGAACGCTAAATTAAAGTTTGGTTACTTTAGAGAGATATAAAAAGTTTGGATGACTTAATTGAAACAATAAGTAAACTTGGTTACATTTCTATAACATTTTCCCTTTTATTTTAAACTGGGGCAAAATAAAAATTTTGAACTGTGTGCAGAATCGTAATTTTGAGTTGGTGGGCAAAAGCAAAATTTTATTTTGAACTGGGGCAAAAACATAACTTTAAAGTGAGGGCGAAATCATAATTTTTGAAATGGGGGCAAAATCATATTTTTGAACGGAGGACAAAATCGTAATTTTGATCTGGGGGCAAAACCATAAATTTTAAATTTTATTTTGAACTGATAGCAAAATTAAAATTGTGAGCCAAGGGCAAAATATTAATTTATAGCTGGGGCAAAAGTATAATTTTATTTTGAACTGGGGGCAAAGTTGTAATTTTAAACTGGGGATAAAATCGTAAGTTCGAACCGAGGCCAAAACCGTAATTTTTAGCTGGGGGCAAAAGCATAATTTTATTTTGAACTAGGGGCGAAACCGTAATTTTAAATCGGGGATAAAATCGTAAATTGGATTGGACTGCCTTGCTACGGGGAGCCATCTTTATGGGAACCCTAGGCCGTGTTTCGAGAGAAATTTTTTGATAGTAATACCAGCTCTAATCAAGCATTGACTTCTTCAAGTGACCATTGATATAACTTTTCAATCAAACTTGACCCTGACTGAAGGGGTATGGTCCCAGATCTCGCATCAGCACGACCGCGAGTAACCATTACCCTTATCAAAAACCCCTACCAGCAAGAACTTATCTGTGTCCGTGCGGGCACGCACGAACACAGCGGTTGAAACCAATCTGTCCATTGATGAGAAGACTTACCTTAAGTACGAGAACACATGTTACGCATAGAGATGCGGCCTGGCACCGCATCATATGAACATTTTCGTCACGACAAGGGATCTGGACAACAGTAACAGTCACTAAACGGCGATGCGGCAGGGCACCGTATTCCGCATACATCTTGGCCAGAACAAGAACGCGGGAACAACATCAGTTACCGCAAGCAGCGATGCGGCCTAGCACCGCATCCTACCTACAAGGCAAGTGGGTCTGACACTCAGTGCAAGTGGCACTGAGAACAGTCGCCTACTAGCCCACATGTGTGCAACAGTCTGACACCACAGCAGGACGTGGCATCACCACCGTAATTGGCAGGTCTGACACACCTACAAAAGACTGTGCGATATCAGACTAGCTACTCAATTACTCTCCTTCACTCCTCGGCTATAAATACCCATCCCAAACCAGGTTTGAGGTATCACTTCTCAACTCTCTCACTACTACTACTATCACACTTTGCTTCCCAAGCAAACTACTGATTCTCACGCCGGAGAATGGTAACAAGGAGCACCACCCACCCCATCCTCCTTGTCACGAGTCACGGCTTGTTTCCTTGTGTAGGAAACCAACCAGCGGACGATCCAGCCAGCGATCCTCGGAAAGAAGGGATTAACCCTACTTGACGAGATCAGTGAGTTAACCCCACCCGGTTAACCATTGTTTCATCATTGGCGCCCACCGCTACTCTTAGCAATTTTTTCAACCATCCCTTTCTCTCCAAAGATTATGTCTGATCGTCTAAACAACACTACCAAGGATAACCTAAACCCCGCAAACCAAGGGCCTACGGGGACCATTCCCCTAGCCCCAAATGTTGAATATATTGGCACATCAACGCAAGGGGGCGCATCCCTTACGTTCGGACACGATTTATCACAGTACGCTTCTGTGATACCTCCAGGCATGAATCTTCATACCTGGTACGACCAGCAACAAGCTCTGCTGCCCGCAACATACAACAGAGCTTGCGCAGAAGCGCAAGTATCTGCGGGGCCTACCCCAGCACCGCATACCCTTGCGGGTCGTATTTTACAATACGACGGCAGGGCCCCAACACATCCGGTCTCCAGAAGCAGGCAGGAAGATCGCGGTTCCTCTTACTGCGACGTCCGCACGCTTGATGAGGACGATTCCTCATATGGGTCCCGCCGCAGGGGCCATATACATAGCCGCCTAGGCCCCATGGCGAAACTAGGCGGCAGTCTACAGCCCACCACGGCCCCGGCATCCAAAGCCGGCTGGGACCTCAGTCCCACCATGAAGGACAGGGCCGTACCGATCCGGACGATGTTACATACTGCGGGGATTCTCATGCTACTAGCAGTAGACCGGGAGGAAGAAACTATGTTCCTCCAACTCAACCCCGCACTACATACCTCCGCGCTACAAAGCGCCACCAGAGCCAACCCTATAGACCGAAATCTGCAGCCGAAAACTCCAAGTTCGTCCCGGAGATTGCCAACGCCGATGTTACCACCACCAAATTCCCATTAAACATTGGGAAATACAACGGTTTGGCCGACCCGGATGATCACATGAACATCTTCATAGGCGCCGGGTGCAACGGCAGGTGGGACGAACCCACGTGGTGTCAATTTTTCCCGCAGACCCTAACAGGTCTGGCCAGGGCTTGGTTCGATTCTTTGCCTGTGGGGTCACTGACCTCATTCGAGAACTTGCAAGCAAAGTTGCTCGCGCATTTTTGCCAGCAGCGACGTCATGAACGTGATTCTATGGACGTCATGAACATCTGGCGCAAAGACAACGAATCGCTTGAAGCGTTCGTTGTCCGTTACAATAAAGAGTGCCTGGAGATAGGCGACGCTGCAGACCAAATGGCACGCAACCATTTCATTGTTGTCGTTAAAGACGAACAAATGGTTATGACTATCTCCGGCAAGGACGGCTTGCCTAAGAAATGGGAAGATGTCATGGCTGCGGTCAAGACATACGCCCAGACTCAGCGCTCCCTCAAACCGCACGTATCAAAGGAACAGCATCAAACGGAAGGCCAGTCCTCCCACCAAGAACACAAGCGCAACAACAAGCGCAACCGAGACACATGGAATCGCGGCAGCGACCCCAAACCATATGTCCCGCGTAACAACCAGCCCGACGCAAGGGCTACAATCAACGCCCAGCGTGAAAACCGGGTGTCAAAGAAAGAGTCTCGGGACCGTAGCTAGACCGAGATCAACCAGTCGCCAAGCGACGTCCTCCTCACGGACGCGCAATTCCTGCGACCGGCCCAACCAATGAAGTCCAAAAAGAACCAGGATTTCGCACTCTACTGCGAGTATCACAAGGACAATGGCCACACAACAAACAACTGCATCAGTCTCTGACTGGAGATTGAGCGAGCCCTAAAGGAGGGGAAACTGCAACATCTATTACCGGCTGCGCAAAAGCAAACTAAGCGCATCACCCCCCACAACGAGGGCACCTCCACGGGTAAGAGGACCATGTATGTGGCCTCAACCCACATGATCAATGGAGGACGAGGAAGGCCACGCAAGGCGGCAAGAAGACCGGACAATGACTGGAAAGACGAACAAGTGGTCTTTCCAAAAGTCCGAAGCGGACCGCGCAACAGGCGCGCCGTCGTTATCACAGGCCACCTGGCTCACTACTGCACCGAGCGATTATTCATCGACCCGGGCAGTACATTTGATATTATATACGAGCAGTGCTTCAACCAATTCAATCAAGAAGACAAAGATCGGTTGCAGCCGGTGGACTACCCGTTGGCCGGGTTTGCGGGGGAAACCGTATTCCCCCTGGGCCAGATTACTTTTCCAGTGCGCCTCACCAACGGAAGGCACACAAGAACGGAGGAGGTAAACTTCATGGTTTTACCTCACACCTCCAAATACGACGTACTTCTCGGGAGGGAGTCCCAGGGCGACTTCAACATGATAACATCCGTCCCCCACTCTGGTATTGGTTTCCCAACCGAGACGGGGATCGCGATAATATATGCCCGAAGAGAAGTTATGTTTACAGACGAGCTGCGTCCGGCCAAGGTAGCAAGGCCTACCCCCAACACACAACCAGAAAAATGGGTTCTTAACGCAAGACACCCAGAGCAAACAGTTACGTTGGGCCACGCGTTGTCCCCTACTATCAAAGCGCACCTGAAGCAGCTCCTCTTAAGGAACCAGGATATTTTGGCGTGGACACCCGCAGATATGACAGGGGTACCACGTGAAATCGCGCAGCATTTCTTGAATACCATGCCAGGTATCAAGCCGGTGATCCAAGGCCAACGCCACCTTGGATCAGCAAACAACCAGGCGATGCATGAGCAGGTCCAAGAGCTGCTCTCCGCAGGTATCCTGTGGGAAGTCAAATACAAGACTTGGTTGTCAAACCCAGTCATGGTAGAAAAACCATCCGGGGGCTGGCGCATGTGCGTCGATTATAAAGATCTCAATAAAGCCTGCCCCAAGGATTGTTACGCACTTCCGGAGATCGACGAAAAGGTCGATAACCTTGCACCATTTCGGTGGAAGTGCTTCCTCGATTGTTACAAAGGCTACCACCAGGTGCAGATGGCAATCGAGGACGAAGATAAAACGGCATTCCGCACTCCTACCGGGAACTACTGCTACACAAAAATGTCATTCGGGTTGCGCAACGCGGGCGCAACCTATCAAAAGTTGATGAACGACACTTTTCGCGCTCAAATCAGCAAAAGTTTCGAAATCTATATGGACGACCTGGTCGTCATGAGCATGGAGGAAGACACCATGCTCAACGATATTGAAAGAACATTCCAAACTCTGCGAAGCGTCAACATGAAGCTCAACCCAGGGAAATGCTCGTTTGGAATGGAAGAAGGCAAGTTCCTTGGATTCATCGTAACCAAAGATGGATTCAAGGTGAACCCGGAAAAAGTACAGGCGATCGAACGCATGCCATCACCTTCTACGATGAAGGAAATGCAACGACTAGCCGGCAGGCTAGCCGCACTGAATAGATTCTTAGCCAACCATGCAGCTAAGTCTTATCCTTTCATCAAGACCCTGCGGAGCTGCTTAAAAAAGGAACAATTCCAATGGACCGCAGAGGCCGAAAAAGCTTTCCGGGAGATGAAAGAGTGTTTGATTCAACTCCCAACTCTAACCGCACCACGTAAGGATGAGCCACTTATCTTGTACTTGTCTGCCGCGGACAACGCGGTAGGCGCGGTACTCATAGTGGAGCGGGAAGGAGTTCAAACACCCATCTACTACATCAGCAAAATGCTTAACGACCCTGAGACGAGGTACTCCATCATGGAGAAGTTGGTATTAGCACTAGTACACGCGTCAAGACGGTTGCGACGTTACTTTGCAAACCACGCCATTACGGTGTTAACCAACTACAGGATCGGCCCGATCCTATCAAAACCCGACATCTCTGGTCGATTAGCAAAATGGGCAATTGAGCTGGGCGCACTTTCACTAAACTATAAGTCGCGCCCCGCAATCAAAGGCCAGGTCTTGGCTAATTTCGTTGCTTAAGTACCAGCAAATCGCATTCAAGAATGCGAAGAAGAGCAAAACCCTACATCGCCACCATCCTCCGTAGAAACTTGGGCGCTATATAAAGATGGTGCATCCAACGAAGATGGTGTAGGTGCAGGTCTGCGACTCGTCAGCCCCGATGGCCAAGAGCTTACCTATGCAATCCGCCTCGATTTCAAAAGCATGAATAACGAGGCAGAGTATGAGGCTCTACCGGCAGGGCTGCGTCTGGCAGTAAAACTCGACGTCCAACATTTGGAGGCACACGTCGACTCACTATTGGTTGCAGGGCAGATACGCGACGACTATGCCGCAAAAGGGGATATCATGATCCTCTACCTCGAACAAGCCTTGCAACTGAAATCAAAGTTCACTTCCTTCAATATTCGCCATATCAACAAGAGTGATAACAAACCCGCGGATGCACTATCAAAACTTGCATCCACCAACTTCCAACACCTGGCAAAAGAGGTACATATCGAGGTTCTGCAAAATCCCTCAGTACCCCTGCGCCAAGTCAATGTCATCCAGTACGGTACAACATCCTGGATGACCCCGATCATTGCATACTTGCAATCAGGTGTTACTCCCGAAAGCAAGGCAGAGGCACGTAAGTTACAATACAAAGCGTGTCATTACCAAATGGGAGACGGTATCTTAAACCGAAAATCATACCTGGGGCCACTACTACGATGCGTCGACCCCCAAGATGCCACATACCTTATCAGAGAAATTCACGAGGGAATATGTGGCATACACGCAGGCCCACGCATGGTGGTGGCCAAAATCATGAAAGCCGGGTACTACTGGCCCGGCATGCACCTAGATGCGGTCAAGGTCTTGCGCAAGTGTTTCAATTGTCAGCGGCACGCTCCTAAAACCTTGCGCCCCAAGAATAACCTGATCCCCGTCACCACTGCATGGCCATTCCAAAAATGGGCAATCGATGTGGTGGGACCTTTTCCAGACGCCCCAGGTGCAGTGAAGTTTATCATAGTGGCTGTTGATTACTTTACAAAATGGGTAGAGGCAAAACCGCTCGCCTCAACCACCGCTATGATAACAAGGAAATTCGTCTGGGAACATATCATCTGTCGTTTCGGTCTACCAATGTGCATTGTTACCGATAACGGTACCAACTTCGCTGCCGATGACTTTCAAAAATGGCTAAAGGAACTAAACATTGAACACATATTCTCCTCAGTGGCGCATTCGCAAGGGAATGGCCAAGTCGAGAGTATCAATAAAAGTTTAGTTGAAGGCATCAAAGCACGGTTGGGAACAGCCAGACGCGGCTGGGTTGATGAACTCCCAAGTATCTTATGGGCCCACAGGACAAGCCCAAAGACAAGTAACGGTGAGACACCCTTCAGCCTGGTCTATGGCACTGAAGCGGTGATCCCCGCAGAAGTAGGCCTCCCTTCACCTAGAATGTTGGCTATCAACAAGATAGACAACAATGAGGAACGCAGGGTTGACTTGGACCTCCTGGAAGAAAGGCGTGACAACGCTGCCATCAATGAGGCCAAGTACAAAACCAAACTTGAAAAGTACTACAATGCACGCGTCCGCATTTGTACCTTCAACCCGGGAGACTACGTCCTTCGTGACAATGAAGCGTCTAACGCGGAACGCCCAGGAAAACTTGCCCCCAAGTGGGAAGGACCCTACCTCATCCAAGAGGTCCTGGGCAAAGGCGCGTATAAACTGCAAACATTAGAGGGCGAAACTATCGCACGCACATGGAATGCACAGTAGCTTCGACGCTGTTATAAGTAAGCCATGTTTTTTTACATTCACCATGTAACCTATCGGGCCGCAGGCCATTTGCAAATAAATAAATAAACGATTCAATGCAATATTGTTTATTTACTTCTATTACAAATGCGTGTTCCACTCTGCGGTATCTACAAAAACAGATTGGCAAAATCTTCATTCGCGATACCCACACAGAGCGGTGACCACACGCAACTATTGTAATAGGCCAACAATGGCAAAACACCAACTGCCTCTCCAGTTGGAGATGCGAATACGGTTTTCACAAAGCCTACACAATTCCTAAACCCTAACGGGATAAAAACAGGAATTGACTAATACTCATACGACAAAGGTATAGAGTATACTTAACCGCGCTTTACAGCGGGTAGAATCCTTCATACTTGCATATCACCAAGGAATGCAAAAGGCAAATACAGATTGTGTTATATACAATAACATCAATTCAAACAAGTTCAAACATGCAAGTAATAAAAACACTTGTACAACTTGAACAAAACGGTTAAAACTTTATATTCAGAAAATTCCTACACCTACGCAGTGCACAAGGGATTTACATAAGGTTTTTAACATTTACATTGAGGAAACAAAAAAGGCACGCAGGCCAGCCTAGTCTTTCTTTGTACCGCTGGAACCCGCACCATCCTTGCCATCAACAGCAGGCTTTTCCTCGTCTTCCTCATCAGCATATAATAACCGCAAGCGGTCTACATAGTCTTCTGCGTCCAGGCATTCGTCAAGATTCTCAAGGGCGGAAATGGACGTATCATTATACGTCGCAAGAGCGGCGGCAAGAAGTGCTTCAGTGTCCACACCATGAAAACCAGACCTTTCATCGGTATATTTGCCCTGGGCCAAAACATTCATATGAGAAATGCAACGGTTGTAGCCAGCTTTAAAACCAGCATCCCGGGCGCGCAACCTAATCTCATTAACATTTGCTACATTCTCAGGTGCGTCCAGGATGGACGTAACAATTTGCAAGAAACAAACAGTAAGGTTATCAATGGCAAGCATAGAAATATAACAAAGGAAACGGGTACTTACATGCCCGATACCGTGGATACGCATCCATTCGCGATCCTCCTTGAGTTGATCGAATGAAGAAACAAGGCTATCTCTAGCCTCTGCAGCCTCTCTTGCCCGCGCTTCAGCTTCAGCAGCACGGGCAGAGGCCTCCTCAATAGTTGGCACCCGACTCCGCATTTCAGCCTTTTTTACAAGGAGAACACAAGTATACAAAGATAATCAACATACTTGCGAGATATATGCACAAATTCAAAAGCAAAAGAGACTCATACCTGGAGGCCCTTAATAGTTTTGGTTAAGTTGGTGCGGTCAGCATTTGCCCCTTCAAGAACCTTTGCAGCACGGGCCTCCGCCTCCTTGGCCTCTTCAAGAGCCTTGGCAAGGCGAGCTTCTGCCTCCTTGGCCTCTTTGGCAACCGCATCAGCTGCGGCTTTCTCCTTAACCAAAGCAGCATTCGCTGCCTTGGCGTTGGTAAGCTCCTGACGAACACGAAAGAGAATTTCATTCTGTTTGGCCCAAGATTCTTTCCAAGTCTTGCGCTCATCAGAAAGTATCTTGCGCTCATTAGAAAGAGATTCTTTCCAAGTCTTGCGCATATCAGAAAGTAGTTTTGCAAGGGTACGAACCTGTTTAAGCTCAGCAGTTGCAGCCCACTCCTCAGTCTGCTTATGCTTCTCAAAAGCAGCCTTCTGCCTCTCAAGCTGCTCTGCACCCTCACGAGCAGCCTTCACCAACTCTTCGGCCTCAGCCAGCAAGCGTGCATTTTCCTCCGCCTTGCACCCTAGCTCCTTGTAATTTTCCATAATGGCATTTGCCATTATGGAACCCCCCACAAGCATGGAGGAGAGTTGATTAATCTGGACCTCACTTGGCAAAGAGCGGGCCCAATTGACTTCGAATGGGGTGCCCAAACCATCCAAAATCTCCTTACATGCGGAGGGGTCAGCACAAATATCATCCCCTTGCATTACAGTCCAGTGGGGGCGGTGATAGGTCATGGCCCGGTCTTCAGTATAGGTGCGGTAATAGAACTCCAATTCAGACTCTTCAGGCTGATTAGGAGTCCCTTTAAAACCCGTACCCCCAGAAGCAGAACCAGAAGCTTTCTCAGTAGCAGGGGATTTCTTCCTCTCAGTATAAGCAAACTTCAAGTTCAGATCATCAGTGTCCTGCGGGGAGATCAGATTATCATGGGAGTCCACCGTGTCATAGATCTGAGCCGCAGGCCCCTTCCCAGTATCCTCCGCCCGCGCAGAGGGCTCAGGCACCACTTTAACCCCCACATTCGCAGCTGTGTCACACGGGGGAGAATGAGGAGCATCAAAAGTAGAAAACCCTGTATCTTGCAGTTCTGTAAACGAAGCATAAACAATTTATACTACAAGTACAAAGACAAAATACTTGTACAAGTTATGAATCGCTTACCAGAAACAACCACAGGTTCCGCAGGTCCCACAAAAGCCGCCCGTTTGGTCTGTTTCTTTGGACGCTTCTTCTCACCGGCATCAACAGCCTTCTCTGCCTTTCTCTTCTTCTCATCAGCAGGCTTGGAACCCGCAGAGATCCCACCTGCAGCCGCACCACCTGGAACACCCAAACCCTCAAGGGTGTCAGATACTACCACGTAATCGGTATATCTGCGGAAACAAGAACGAGAGATACCTGCCGCCTGCGGCACCAATGGAGGAACAACGGCAGCCTCAGGTCTTTTCTTCCCGCGACCCCGCACAACCTTCTCTACATGTTTTTTCTCCGCATGCTTCTTGGGAGCACCCTTTAACTCAAATTTACCCAGGACTCCAAGAGTACCTGCGTTTGGACCATCAAACAAGAAAGATCAGCAAGGTGAACCTTATAAGGCAAGTAAGAAGGTTATGGATTATACCTTTGCCTTGCGGAAGGGGTGCGATCAGTGCATCGCGTTTAGGAACGCGGAAGTTGTTGACAATGGTCAAGTTAAAACCTTCACCTTTCGCACACTTAACAATATCAACCTTGCCTGTAAAGGTTGGATCAAATATCTTCCACAGCTCAGCAACTTCTGATAATACACGTACAAATCAGTAACAAGCAAGGGGATAAAGAAACCGCACAAGAGTAAGACACTTACCACCACCTTTTTCCCGCACAACGGGCCTTGCATGCCTATCAGGCCTAGTCAACATCATCCGCAGCACCCACAACTGATTGTTGTCCAGCTGCTTATGCTCAATAGTCCTCAACCTCGGGAACCACTCCACAGTATCCGCACTGGGTAGAGCAATATCCTCCACCGGGATGATCTCATTAACATTCCGCAAGGTCATGTTAGCAACAACCGCGGCAGCCCTAATATAGAAGAACTTGTATTTCCACTTTGAAATACCCTTCGGAGGGGTCATCAGCTTGGTGCTTCCATACCGTTGGCTGAAAGAAAAGAACCCAGTGTTCACCGTAAACTGGTAGAACCGCCGGAAATTATCAACGGTAACCGGCAAACCAAGAGCACGAAAAGTGTACTCAAAGTTTATAATACGAATCATCCCGAAAGGACTCATCTGGGAGATATGGAGTTTGTAATACTCCAAAACTTCAGCAACAAAAACAGTTAACGGTAAACGAAGGTTACCGTCAATGAAAAATTCAGCCCACATGGTGACATAACCGGCCGAAGCATCGGCACCGGTGTCACCCTCCTTGGGATAAACAGCCCCAAACTCCTGGGGCATCTGGGTGCTGGTCATCAGTTGGTTAAACGACACCTTCGACCATTTCAGCACCGGTAGGACCTCGCCGGGGGCACTACCACCGTCGTCTTCTTCTTCCGCCGCCACCGGCGAAGAATGTTCAGGGTTTTCACCCTCAACATTGTGTGGATTGGATGGTTCAGCCATCAAGAAATGTAATAAAGAAGATAGAAGAATGAGTTACGAGAAAACTCGGAAACTTGACCGGAATTTCAGACAAATTAATCGGAGAAGAGGTAGAACGGACTCTCTTTTCTGACCGGAGAAATTTTGAAATTTTGAACAAAGTGAGGAGAAATCAAACGGTTTCCCCTTATATACTCATCGCAATTAATGCGATGCAGGAAACCGACTCATCACGTCCAAAATGGGCGAATAACGGGACGCCACGTGTTCAGCGACGTTTCCGCTGACGGTTACCACGCGCCTGACAGAAAAGACTTTTACACTACTTGCTACAGTGAATTTATGACCTCGGGCAGTGCAAACGTCCTTTCAAATCAGCACATGACAGGATCTTACCAACTTTCACCAACCCACACGTGCGATCATGACGTATGCAACAGAAAGCGACAACATTATCCAAACATAAGCGGCATGCGGTTTCTCTGGTTTACCGCACCATAACCCATACCGCATGTCGTTTTTAACATACCCCTCAAAAAAGGCAAAAATATATATCTCTAATTATATAAATGGGTATAAACAATAACCGCACTTACCCACGGGCACACGTGGAATATGCGGAGATGACACACACGAACCCGTACAGGTGTGTCAGATACTCAGAACCAGTGTGGTTCTTTGGACTGCGAAAACCGCTTCTCAGGATGCGGCCAACCGCGTTCCATCCAAGCTTCTTCAAGTTTCAAATCGCTCGTGTCCGGTTCACCACCACGGAGGGAACGCAAACAGCTTCTCCTTAGGATAAAGGACAAGTATGCTGAGCAACCGCACATCAGCAACCCTGACTCCTGATCCTTCAAGAGCCACATCTAAGCGTCAAACTCTCTAGAAGCGAATTCTTTGATGCAAACCGCAGACACCCACGAGTACCTGCGGCGGAATATAATTACCCTAACGGTAGCTACGGAAGAGCCACGACTAAACCGCCACGTGGTTTATCAAAGCTACTTCTAGGAAAACTGCTTTCCAACTAAACGTGAAGGAAAGTGGTTACAGAATGAATGCGGAAGAGTTTCGACCAACTTCCCAAGTATCTAAGGTGATCTCCTCCGGCGACACTACTTAAAGGAAAACTACTTTCCACCAAAGCGTGAAGGAAAGTTGTTAGGACCGGTTTTAGACTCCGAAACGATTGCGAATCAAATGTGCGACGTGCGGAATCCGTACACGAACGTGATCGAAACACATGAGACGTAATATAATTGTGATTCTTTGATAGATCTGAAAAGATACAAGAACCGTGAATCACCTTGGAGCACTTTCTCTCTCTAGCTTCTCTCTCTAACACTAGAGCTCTCCAAGTCACAAATGGCCAAAATTTATAAACCTAACACCTTAGGTTCCTATTTATAGGCCAAGAATATAAGGAGATTCTCCTTATTTACAATAATGCCACCTTTCCTTTCTAAACTAGATATTACAATAAAAGCCTAGAAATAAACTATTTCTACTACGGTCTTGAGATGACGGAGGCGATAGACATAAATGCACTAACAGACTCCCCCTTGGATATTGCCGCAGTCAATCTCAAACATTTAGTCAGACTCGTAGCTTCTGGTCTTTCTCTCTCTCACTGAGTCTTAATGCTTGAACAGAATCCCCGTGGATCTGTCTTCAGCTTCAGCTCCTCCTTTCAGTAAACTCTTTAGGCTCCCCCTTTCGTCAAGCTTTCGTGCTTTAGGGATCGACACCTGGCTTTCTGGTTACAAGTTCTTCAGGGTAGTTTCCTGGCTCATTGAATCCACACTTCCTCTTGCGTTGAGCTCGTCTTCAGATTCCCCCTTAGACTCGGCTGTCGGGATCGTAGTCTGGTACAACATCTGCAATCACTCAAACATTTATAAGTAACAATGTTTTGATTGACCAATTGTCTAGGAATCGTATCCTGGCTCTATTAAACTTTCTAAATCAAGATCCTGGCTCTAAGATATAATAATATGAGAATATCCAGAATTAACTTGATTGTCTCCCCCTATCAACAAACTTTAAGGATTTGGCAGTATTAAGAGAACAGGATTGGAAACTGGCTCTATTCAATAGATTTTAACAATATGAGCATCCAAATCCTTCACGGTTAATCATCCAAGTCCAAATTAATAACCTTGGAGATATCACAAACTGTTTTTGATTTTTGATTTTTTTTTTTAAATTTCAAGTTTCAACTTAATGAACTTGTTTATTTTCAGAAACACGATCAGCATATTTAGATTTTGAAACTCAGCTTCCCAGACATCGGTTGTCGAAAATAAGGCAGAAATCAAAATCTTTTTGTATTTTCTGAAACATAAAGCAATATTGAAATATTTACAAACATATTTACACATAATATTTTTTTTTGAGTTTGCGTCAGAGGATCATATCAGTTTATGATAAATCACAAGCACCGTTGAGCTTTTTACACTTTAAGTTCTAAACAATTCACATTGATTGATGATATTGTTGTCCACTTAAACTCAATCTAAAAACTTTTGAAATGCTTACCGATACGTTAAGGTGTATTAATTTGCACTAAATTCTTATGGACCCCACGATCTCAGCATATCCCCTCATCATGCAATACACTAACTCAAGTAATGCCTTTAAACTTTCATTAACTGTGATTTGTGTGAAAACAACGCAGAATGTTTAAACATTAACAATTAGGTCGATACTTCCGTATACGCAGAGAAAGTCCAATGTTTAAACAAAATAAGAAAATAAAACAAGTTGAAGTTGTTTAGGCTTTAACCACCAGGTCGATACTCCCGTATACGCAGAGGTAATCCAAAGCTTAAACGAAACACCAAAGAAAATAAAGCAGAACATTTAGGCAATAACATCCAGGTCTATACTCACGTATACGCAGAGGATGTCCAATGCTTAAACAAAATAAAAAAATCAAACAAGTTTAAATCTTTGCAAAATGAAATGCACAATCACAGTGACTTTTTCAGCAAGTTGTGAAAATTCACAAACTTAACCGGTTTTATGTCTTTCGACAATCAGCGATTACCGAGCAGGCACATAGTCAAGAAGAATAAAACTAAGTACTATGCTTTCGACCGCGTTTTCCACTAGAACTAGGCTTTTTCATTTAAGTTTGTATCGTTATCGTAAATCTACTAGTCTAGCTGAGCCTATCGTCACATCTTTAGTGAGATTGTTTATCGCTTTTTACCTTTCCATTTCTTTAGCGTACTGTAACTGTCTACTGATGTATTATCATTTCCTCTTTTTACACAAAACTCATTTTTGAATTTTATCATGTTTTTGGCTTTTTCAAATTTTCTAATGTTTTTGGATTTTCTGACAATTTCTTACTCCCCCTAAAATGCAAAACCATTTAAAGAAAATTTGACAACCAAAACTGATAGCTTTGTCTCGCCATCCATTTTCTGCTAAAAGTGTACTGATTTGCAGAAAATCTAACATACCCCCATGATTTACAACACATTGATATTTTACAGTTTGAAAACCTTTTTTCAATCTCGTGAAATTAATCATGTTTGTTCAGCCGTGAGGGTTTCGGCGTATTCAAACAACATATTTTTGAATTTTTGAATATTTTTGACAAAATTTAAAAACAAACATATTTTTGATTTTTTTTAAATTTTAAATTTTTAGGGTTTTGAAATATTGTTTATTTATGTACAGAAACCAAACAAACTCCCTGTTTAACCATCGCAGGGATCAGCAGCCTCCTCTTCTCGTGCCAGGCTGCTCCGACACTCTTTTTGATGACATTCAGTTGTCTTCGGAAGCACCTGCACATTCAAAATATTCAATTACTTGAACAATTTAGCCCAGGTCTGTTTGACCTTAGGCATTTCAACATAATATGCATCATTTAACTTTGGAAAATCTTTGTCATTCTGAACAAAGACTTTTTCAACTTTGACTTCAACTTTTTCATCATTTACCAAAGTCTTTTGTTTCTTAACACTCCATGTTTGACCTTTAGGAGTACCTCGTTTGTAAAAATGTGAATCTTTTTGAACAACAACTTTTGGTTTCCAAAACTGGTTTGGTTTTGTTGTATCAACAGTGTTTTTTCCAACTTTGTGTTGTTCTTAATTTTGGTGTCATGGTTTCCATGTTTGTTATGAGTCAGCCTTTGACATTTTTGGCTTCCAAATTTGCTTTGAATCAAACTTGGTTGATTTCTGATTCACAACATCAGACTTCTGTTTCTGAACATAAACAGACTTCTTTTTCGTCTCAACATCAACAGGTTTCAGATTTGTACACTTGCGTGCAAGATGTCCTATTTGATCACATTTGAAACATGTTCTCTTGGACACATCCTTGACCTGTTGTTGTTGTCTTTTATTTTGAGCACAGAACTCTTCATTAGACTGTTGTCTAAATTTGAGTTTTTCCTCTTCTTCAAAACTTTTTCCTTGAACAAAATTCATCTTTGTCTGATAATTTGGACTTTCATTTCTTTTCCAACTTTGTTTCTTCTTATAACCCAACCCAGCCTTCATGTTTTTCTTCTTGAAACCCGGTTTGTTATAAGAAGTTTTGTGACCTTTTCCAGCAAACTTTGGAATCTCAGATTTCTCAATCTCAACCATTTTGAAAACTTTATCAACCTTTTCTGAAATCACATTCTGAATCGGGAATACAACATCTAAGAACAATTTGTCCGATCCAATCATGGTATAAACCAATCCTTTTGAATCATCATTCAAATTTTTCTCGGATTTTGAATTTTTCAGATATCCATCATGAAAATTACCTTCATTTTCATCCTGTGATTCAGATTTACCTGTATCAACTGACTCTTCTTTCAACACACTTTCAACGACCTTACCTACCACCTCTGAATCACTAGAATCATCAGATTTGGAATAGGTTACGTCAATGTTATCTGGCAATTGATCTACCATGTTGAAAGCTTTTTCGACCTTTTCATCATCATAAAATGCAAACTTTTCCGGTGGTGGAACTTGATGAAATTTTGAGCCAATGCCTTTCTTGTTTTGCTCAGACTCACCATCTCCCGGTTTTATATTGAAAATACGTTCAAGCACATATGACGACACGTGATAACTCTTTAACTTGTTGTTATCCTGTTCTAAATTAGCAATTTGTCGCTTTAGCTTAGCAACATCCTCAATATAGGAATTAACAACATCTTGTTTTATTTCATACATTCGCTTAAGCTCTTTAGTTGTTTCAGAAAAATAATTCATGCTTGATTGAGCATAATTCATTCTTGATTGAGCAAATTTCATTTCATCCTTCACTTTTTCATATGATTCTTTTGTAATGTGATATGCCAATTTTATTGAATCATATTCTTTTTTCATTTCTTGACAAACAATTTCCTTTTGGTCACATTCTTCTGTCTTTTTCAAAATATTTTCTTTCAAAACTTCATTTTCTTTTTCTAATTTTTTACATTTTTCTGAAAGTTTTTCATCATTTTCTTTCAAAACTTTATCGTTTTCTAACATTTCTTTGCATTTGTTTTTGAAAACTTCTTCAATTTTATTAAATTGTTTATCTTTTTCAGTACAAGCACTGCACGTTTCCATGCATTTCTTGCACTATTCAACAGTTTTCAAGATTTCAGAGTTACACTTTACCTCAGTGATTCGCACTTCGGTGTTTGCAGCAACTTCTGTCTGATCAGCAACATTCTGCTTTTCTTCAATACCAACCTCATCACCAGCAACCTTCAAACTCTCATTCTTCTCTTCTATCAAACTTTTATCTTTCTTCTCATCTTTTACAACCTGCTGTTCTTTAGTAACAGCTTCTTTCACAACTTCTATATTCATCACAACTTCTTCTTTCACTTCCACATATACCTTCACATCTTCCTCAGCAACTTTCTTTAATTCTTCAACCATACTCTCAACATTCTTCTCCATTCTCTCTTCATCTTCAAACTCGATATCATTACTTCTCTTATGAGTTTTTCCAGCTTTTCCTCATAATTTTTGTCTTTTACAGCATTTGAATAAAATTCACCAACCCGAGGAATTACTAGAAGAACATCATCAAAAACTATGTCCTTCTTGGAAACAACAGGTTCACCATATCTGTTGATATAACACTCTCGTTTCTAATCCCATCTTTTGTATCTGACAGCTTCATCATATTCTCTTTGCATATCATTCATTCTGTTCGCAGCCATTCTTATTTCTCTGTCTGTTTTCTCACTCAGAAATTCTTCTCTGGTTTTCTTTTTAGCCTCAGCAACAACCTTTTCTTCTTTGTTTTCTTCTTTGATTTCAGCAACAAAGACGTAATGGTTGTTCTTTAATATAGCTTTGCCATGGGCTGTTTTTCGAACATCAACTCGATCTTCTTCTGGACAAATCTGGCTCCAATCATATCCTTCATCATCGTGAATCACAGCACAAGCTCTTGACTTCTCTCTGGGTTTGTCTTCAATCATCTTTGGCTCTTCTTTGCTTCGGTGGTAGATTGCCTTTCGGTAGTAATCATCATTGAACGGATGTTCATTCCCACCAACCGCAGAATTGTTGCATTCTCTTTTGAAATGACCTTTTTTCTTACATCTGAAGCAGGTCACCTTGGACTTGTCAAATCCAAGTTTTGTTGAAGCACCACCAAGAGATTGTTTCCCAGTAATTTCCATATATCTCTGAGCTCTGCGGATGCAACTAGCTAAACACCAGCAGATGTCAATGAGTTCCATCTCTTCCGGATCAATCTGGTCATAGTCTTCTTTGGTTAACTCTGAGTTTCCAATTTTGCCAGCTACAAGACCTTCATACGATTCCAGAATAGATGCAAGGAAACTCATTTGTTGCTTAGCTGCATTTATGCTCATTGTCGGGGAATTCATCAATTTGAGAGCAATATTGCACAAAACTTCTTCAGATTCTTCAGAACTAACTTTTGAAGCAGATGAATGATAACCCGGATCGTAACTTGATGAGCTTTTCTGAGGTTCTTTTGTCCTCTCACCACTGAATGCTGTCTGTGGTGATCTATCAGCTTTCACCGAAGGTATATTGCCTTTATAATAAAGTCCAACATTCTGCTGATGCGAAGAACTGCTCATCTTGTCCTGCTTTTGCAACTCAAGTTCATGACTCTCTATCTTTTCTATCAAGACATCAAGAGAAATTGTATCATATAAAGCATCATTTTTCAGGATAAAAACAAACGTTTGCCACTGATCAGCTCGTGGTAACGCTTCTATAAGTTTGTCTATTATTTCTTCTCTTGTTTTTTCAATCTTAAATCTTTCTAGTTCGATTTTTAGATGACAAAAACGTTCAATCATTTGACGAACTGATTCACCGTTAAGACTATCAAACAAATCAAATTCCTTTTTTAATAAAGCAATTTTGTTCTT
The DNA here is from genome assembly GCA_030545235.1 of Helianthus tuberosus. Classification (NCBI taxonomy): domain Eukaryota; kingdom Viridiplantae; phylum Streptophyta; class Magnoliopsida; order Asterales; family Asteraceae; genus Helianthus; species Helianthus tuberosus. Next base: position 111,215,444 of record CM060351.1, read on the forward strand.
CCTGATTTGTTTACCACCCTCTGCCTTAACCCGTAAAGCCTCCCAAACCGATTTTGAAGTTCCGTCATGTTGCAGTAAAGCAAACATGTCATTTCTGATTGCCAACTGGATCAAAGCAATCATTCTCTGTTCTGCTGAGAATTCTGCTTTGTCATCTTTAGGTAAGTCTTTGAGTGGAAGCTCTTCTCCTTTATCATTAGTCGGCCTTTTGTACCCAAACTCCAAACAAAACCAGCTCTCGTGAGCATAGGCTTTTGCCCAACCAATGAACCTCTCTTTCCACCACGTGTAATCTTCAATGCTTTCCAGAGTTGGTGGCTTCGAGTGTGTTCCATAGAAGTTATCATGTTTGATGTTCTCATTGATTGCTTTTGTAATTGACTTTGGTGTGACTGTTGACGTTTCAGAAGATTCGGATGTGAACGCGTTGTAAAACGTGTTGTAGAACTCTTCAGCCATGATATGATCTTCTCGATTTACAAGCACCTTTTAATCACCAGAATCACGAACAAACAATCACAATCAATTTAAACAATATCAAACAAATGAATCGGACAGGTATCCGATCGAGTGAGTCAACACAAGTCAACAGTGAAAATAATCTCGTGACACAGCTGTTCGTTCGGATGAGATTGTTATCCGTTCGGGTGAGGTTACTGTCCGAACGGGTTTTACTTCTTTGACTTCAACTATGAACTTTATCTTTCAATCAATTTTCACTTGCAACAAGATATCATGTGGCCGACAACATCTCGTGGATCTCAATTATTAATGTGCTTACATATCTTTATCAATTCTCATGCACTATATTGAATATGTAAACAATGGCCGACAATAATCAGTATCTCATAAAAACTTATCACATGCAAAACATTAATCGATGTACTGAAACAATTAATACAGATCACATATATCAACAATTCTTATGTCATGCAAGATCACAAGCACTAATATTATCAAAAGCAAATAGCCGACATTCTCATTTAATGAATTCAATTAAGAGATCACGTGCAAATATTATAAAGATTGGTCAATCAGTCAATAACGGTTCGTCAACAACAATGGTTCGTCGATTTAATGAGGCTTCGTCACATCACAACAACTGAATTCAATCAACAGCAGATAAATTGCAGAGACTCGGATTGCCATCCGCTCGGATAGTAATCCGATCGGATGGGTAAACAAAAGTCAAATGTCATGACACAGATTGCTATCCGCTCGGATAGGTCAACTAAGGTCAACACGGATTGCCGTCCCCTCGGATAGTAATCCGAACGGGTAGGTCAACAGAAGTCAAAGAATTTAAATGAAGATGTAGTGCCTCGGATTGTTATCCGATCGGATAGTAATCCGAACGGATAGGTCAAACAAGTCTAAGATTTTTTAAATGATGGAACTTAGAGTCGGATAGTTATCCGATCGGATTGCTATCCGATCGGTGAACTTTAATAGCACATGTCATATTCAATTGCTTTAATGAATTCAGTAGCCGACATACTTTATCACGATCACATGCAATTTTTATTGAAACACACAAATTCACATGTTCACCGAATGCATTAAATGATTCACACAAATCGAATATATGCAGAATGATCACGTGATTTTCTAAAATGAGGACGAAACTTGAAGACACTTTGAAATGGAATTCACATGCTCACCGAATGACTGTCAGGATAACAGTGTTGACTTAATAACTCACATGTATTGTTGATAATGTTGACTAACAAGTCCTGAATGTGTTGACTAAAAAACTAGCTCAGGTGAGGATGCTTTGAATGATATTTGAGTCGGATGGTTATCCGATCGGATTGCCATCCGATCGGTGAACTTCAAAAGTCAACATAGTCAACATTTTAAATGAAATGCAATGAGTCGAGTGAAAGTTTGAGTCGGATGGTCATCCGATCGGATTGCCATCCGATCGGTGAACATCAAGCACAACAGCAGCAACTTTCAACAAACTTCGAACCAAACAAATTCAGATTTCTCACAAATGGCTAGGAATTAAGATCTGAAAATTTGTAGACTTTTAGATCAACTGATTTCGCATATCATATCCAAAAATCATTAATTTTGAACCGTTAAAACTCGATTAATTTAGCGATTTTCTGTTGAAAACGTGAAAAGATGTAAAAGTGAAGAAATTTTGACAAATCTGTATGAATTTGACTCTGAATCTGCTGAATTCGAGTGCGTAATTGTGTGTTTGATCCGTGCAATCGAGCTCCTGCTCTGATACCACTTGTTAGGACCGGTTTTAGACTCCGAAACGATTGCGAATCGAACGTGCGACGTGCGGAATCCATACACGAACGTGATCGAAACACACGAGACGTAGTATAATCATGATTCTTTGATAGATCTGAAAAGATACAAGAACCATGAATCACCTTGGAGCACTTCTCTCTCTTGCTTCTCTCTCTAACACTAGAGCTCTCCAAGTCACAAATGGCCAAAAGTTCTAAACCTAACACCTTAGGTTCCTATTTATAGGCCAAGGATATAAGGAGATTCTCCTTATTTACAATAATGCCACCTTGCCTTTCTAAACTAGATATTACAATAAAAGCCTAGAAATAAACTATTTATGCTACGGTCTTGAGATGACGGAGGCGATAGACATAAATGCACTAACAAAAGTAGCTCCAGAACAGTGGTAACAAGTCTACTTATGACTGCTTACCCACCTATGGACCGCATAGAATAAACAATGGTGGGCACAACCATGCCTATGACCATGTTTATCTGCCCATAGTCCAGATTCACATTGTTCGACCAAACACGGCCAACAATGACGCAACTACCCCACATGGCTCAAAAGCACATGGCCAAGAAGGTGCGGCAACGAGTTAACCGCAAAGGACGTGCGATTACTTGAAAGCTAAACCTCAGAGGACGTGCGGTTACTAGAGAGCTAAACTGGAAAACACGAACACCCCACAAAGCAGGGATCATCGTTGAATGTCCAGTTGAACATAGAGCTTGATCAAAGTACTTACAAACATTGCATAAGCTGACACAGAGGTTACAACTAGAGTTGCGATAACGGACACCTTCCATCACCATCTCAAAGGTTGGTTCGAACCCGGCTGAACACTTTCCGTCACCATCTCAAAGGTTGGTTCGAACTCTGCTAACATCTTCAGTCACCGTTTCAAAGGTTGGTTCGAAACACTAACAGGTGGCTGATGACATCAGAAAACGGTAGACTATATTACCGCATCAAATCCTCGGCTGAGAATTCCGCATCAGATGGAACTTGCTCACCGGTGCGGATTTCAATGTTTTCAAATGCTACAACGAAAACATCAAAAGTCAAACCATCATACACAAACACATCCTTCTCAAAGGAAGAAATAATCCACTCAAACGACCTACCGACCGGACAGCAGTCCGAACAAACAGGTCAGCAGCTCGATTTACTGAAAGTAGGAGCCATCTGCATGGCCCATATTCTACCTTCTAGACCATAGTCCAGTATCCCTCCCACATGCAACTTGCATAAGGAAGGAACACTAGACTGGGGGGACTTGAAGGGGTATGGTCCCAGATCTCGCATCAGCACGACCGCGAGTGACCATTACCCTTATCAAAAACCCCCACCAGCAAGAACTTATCTGTGTCCGTGCGGGCACGCGCGAACACAGCGGTTGAAACCAATCTGTCCATTGATGAGAAGACTTACCTTAAGTATGAGAACACATGTTACGCATAGAGATGCGGCCTGGCACCGCATCATATGAACATTTTCGTCACGACAAGGGATCTGGACAACAGTAACAGTCACTAAACGGCGATGCGGCACGGCACCGCATTCCGCATACATCTTGGCCAGAACAAGAACGCGGGAACAACATCAGTTACCGCAAGCAGCGATGCGGCCTAGCACCGCATCCTGCCTACAAGGCAAGTGGGTCTGACACTCAGTGCAAGTGGCACTGAGAACAGTCGCCTTCTAGCCCACATGTGTGCAACAGTCTGACACCACAACAGGACGTGGCATCACCACCGTAACTGGCAGGTCTGACACACCTACAAAAGACTGTGCGATATCAGACTAGCTACTCAACTACTCTCCTTCACTCCTCGGCTATAAATACCCATCCCAAACCAGGTTTGAGGTATCACTTCTCAACTCTCTCACGACTACTACTATCACACTTTGCTTCCCAAGCAAACTACTGATTCTCACACCGAAGAGTGGTAACAAGGAGCACCACCCACCCCATCCTCCTTGTTACGAGTCACGGCTTGTTTCCTTGTGCAGGAAACCAACCAGGGGACGATCCAGCCAGCGATCCTCGGAAAGAAGGGATTAACCCTACTTGACGAGACCAGTGAGTTAACCCCACCCGGTTAACCATTGTTTCATCACTGACCCACACTACACACTAACAAATCCCTCTTCTTGAAAAGAAAACAACCCAGCGAAAAACAAACCAAACCAAATTGGCTACACGCGCACATTGCTTTAAGAATGAGCTGTTTGTATCCCTAAATCTGCACAGGGCCTAAGGCACATGGCAAGCGGTTCGTCACTTCTATCTGCTCAGGAATGAAAGTCACGGAGGGCAAATTTTGTTCATCAGGGGGTTGTACATAAAAGATGATGTTTTTATTTTTTGTTCTAGACAGTCACTTAAATCATATACAGGATATTAAAAATGAAGGTGATACCTAGCGCATTGCTAACGTAATGTGTGCGCGTTAGCCTTGGCTCATTTAAATTAAATATAGTGCTCACTCATAGAGCAGGCGGCAGTCACTCACAAAACAAATGTTTGGTGTTTCGAGTTTCCAACGCATGTGATAAGAGCGGGTTTTATTTATATATTTTTTTCAATCCCAGACCAGGTAATTTAAAGACCCGATAGCACAAGGGCATGAAGTAATACAAAATCTTGAAAGAAGACTATCAAGTATCATAAACCAGATTAAGAAATAAAAATTAAAGCAGAAAATTACCCTACCTAAATCTCAGAACAATCCCAGAGCTAAGAATCTGCAAAGTGAATTTAAATTGTGTCACCATGATGTGCCAATCAAGCATGTAACAATAAACATATTCAAACAAGATTTAGGGCATACACACACACACACTGGCGGGTTCAAATGAGAACTACTAAGTATTTAGGAACACTTAGAAACCAATAATTCTTTAATGGTTCTATAATGGCCGTATTCATGTGTGGTAATTATATATTCTAATGATTCGACAAATAACCAGTGGATTGAATGGTTTCTAAATATTAAGTGGTTCTCCTTTAAACCATTATATATCACATATTGTAAAAGACTTTTCTTTTAGTAAACAAAAAAAGTAAAATAGCACAATATGTAAACTTTATTAATCAACAAAACCCCATTTTCAAAGTTCACTCTGAATGGCTTGAGCCAACCCTGTGTGCAATGCTCAATAAAATCCTATAATCTTGATCAAATCAACCATATCCATAAGGTTACTTTATTATGGAATTCATGTATGTACTTGATCTAAAAATTAACCCCGTAAAACTAATTTTGTATGGGCCGAAGCCCCATGCGTTATGGCCTATTAGTAACCATTTGGAACATCAAAACTCTAGGTAATGTCAAAACTATTGCCCTCACCATATATCTAGAAAACAAACCATCACATTGGTTTCTTGTGGCAAGAAAAGAAAATTAAAATTTTGAAGAGTGAGTGGTTTTATAACCAAAAATTGTTCGTTCTTACAAATACAAACCGTAGTTTTTATACTTGTAAAAAACAATAATTAATTTGTTTGCGCTTAAACAGTTGCAATGAATTGCTTAAAATGTAGAATTCTACTTACCATATTAGATATATTTATAGAAAGTGGAATCCATTTACCCATGTGGCACTTTAGCTTGGATGGAATAGTGCATGATTTAGACTCTACCAAAAGTGACCTCAATCCAAACAACTAGGAGTGATGGATTAAAAAATGCTAATAATACAAGTTTACACACAGCATGGAAACAAACTGGCCAAGTATAGATAGTTCAATTTCATGTATGTAACCAAAAAAATCATAGCATGAGAAGTTTAGAAAAGAAAGATACCATCAATGAGCCAACCATATCTACAGGGAGCAGTTGAAAGCATTGAAGTGAGCAATGCAGAAGCAGTGGCTGTGTGGAAGGGAAACAATGATTCCACAGTAACACAACTCATCTCTACGGGTGATCTATTTTTTCACAAAGTTGTTATTTGGCGCAAGAAATGCATATTAAAAACAAAGACCCTGGAAAGCTAACTTTCTTTCTATGTTCTAATCAACCGCATTCGTAAAATTAACACTGCGAGGCGATTATGCATGAGCAGCTTTCTATCTAGTAAACCAACCATGATCAACAGCACCAATTGCAAGTAGAAATGAACAAAACATACTAACTAAGATATTCAATTTATAAACTTTGTTTCCCTTTTGGCTTCAGTCATTGGAAGCTGTAAGACAAAAACTGGTAGCTACAATCAAATTTGCTCTTAACAACATTCATGGCAAAAAGAATCACAGTGTGTGGTGTCAAATAACTAACTGGTTAACCAAAACACGAGTAGACTGAAAATCATCAATCATATGTGAAAATTCAAAATTACGAAGAAATAATAATAATAATAATAGAAATAAGAAAAAAAAAGAATGTGAAAGACGTAACCTGAAAATGCGATGAGAAAGGGGGTTTTCGAGAGCGTGTACAGCCGGAGATTCTAGGGGCTGATGCTCTGACGGAGGTGGAGGCGGAACGGAGGAGGGACCTGGCTACAACGGCTGCCGCCATGACGATGATGCAGACCTATTGCTATTGCTGGCTGGGTTTCGGAACCCCTAAACCTTCTTGTTATCTCATTTCTTTGTGTTTTCTATTTTAAAATATTTTACTTTTTATTCTTTTTCTTTCTTTCTTTCTTTCTTTCTTTCTTTATTTATTTTTAACGACAAACATTCTCACGTGTAAACTCACTATGCTCGGGGCTATATTTAAGGTCGATTCCTCGACTGCCGTGAGACCGTACCCCCACCCCTATGCATGGGAACCGAATGGAATCCGTAAACTCTCGCCTCCGCCACGTTCGAACACAGGATTAAAGCCCAAATTCGTCCCTTCATCCAGATGTCCGTTGAAAATGACCCGAGCGGGAACCAAACCTGCATCTCCACTAGGGAGGGCATGCCTCTTTACCACTAGATGACATCGTTGATTAATTAAGTTAAACGGGAGGGCGAGGTGAGGCAACAACAACTAACCGACGAAAAATAAGCCATTAATCCATATTATCACTACATTTGATTATCACATCATCGAATGACGTGATGTACCGAGATGAAAACATTGTAGTGATAATCATGGATTAATGGATTAACGTTGCCACTAATCTATCTCGCTTTATGATTTGAAGGGTTTCCAATACTAAAACGTAGTGATGCCATATTCCGAAAAGTAGCTACTACTACCCTTAATCCATGATTATCCAAGTTAAATGAAATTATGTAAAGTTAAAAGTTTTCCACTTTGAACTTACCTTAGAATATATAATATCATCATAACCCCTTAAAATAGTTTCAAAAAGCACAAAATAAAACGGAAACCGTACCCGAGTAGATTTCAAGGGTTCCGAATACTAAAATGTATAGATTCAAAGGGTTCTGAATACAAAAACGAAAATTATAATTATTGATGTTCAAATCTATATTATCATCAGAGAGTAGAGATTATACCATCATGGCTGCAATAGAGGTTGCAAGTGGAGAAATTTAGACGTATCTCACACATGTCATCCCCTAATGTAGGTCCCGTAATCTGAGGATCGATAATGAACCAAATCACTTGTTTATAGCAAACACGGTTACGCGTGCGGAATCCACGTAACTATGCCAAATCAAACACGTAAAGCAATAATAACAACGGATTAATCAATGAAACACACTCGATTGATTAACGGGATGAGAACCGATTACAAACTGATACAAACACAGTTCAGACAGAATTTCGGCAGAGTTTTGTTACTATAGTCTATTTCTCATCTCTGAATTCAAATGAACACAAAGTGTTGTTTATATAGTCCCTGGGCCACAGATATCGACGAAACACAGAAGTGTTTGACGAATCTGAACATGGGCCAGACATTGGGCCTGGAACAGCCCAATACATGACGAATCAAAGTCTGATTCGTCATGACCTTCAACGAAACAAAAGTCTGTTTCGCCATGAAGTGTTCCGACGAAACAGAAGTCTGTTTCGTCGAGGACTGCAACTGTTGTGTTTGTTCCTGTTATCAGACAGCAACAATCAGCAACACATAAACATAGTAATGACAAAACTACCCTTTAATGCAACATGCATTGTTCATAATACATTACATACCAAAAGAGACAATTAAGTTGTACACAAGTAGATAGGAGGATATCTGACTTGGTCAACATAACATACAGACTCGATAATTAATAAAAGACCATTCAAAATACATCGTTTAAACAAGACTAGTTACAGACACTAAAAATGCATCAACAAACTCCCCCTTGTCTGTTACTCGTCTTTGGTCTTCTAATCTTCCATCAGTGTTGTTCGGACCACGAACTGCCCGAATGAATACCCCTGTAGTAGCAAAAACAAGCTACTCGCTGAAACTTTAACGCTTGACGTGCATCTTGGTCTTGATAGAAAATATCATGACGATATAATCTTCCAATATCAGCTTCAGACATGTTGACGATCCACATCGGATCCAACATCCGGTAATTAGCACGACCATCTCTGAACACAATAACAGCTTCATGAGTATCCGAGTCGTAGCACCACAATGCCATGTCTTCCAGAAAATCCTGCTTCATTGGCATCAATGGGATTTTATCTACTACCCTCGGAGGCTGATAAACAAGTTTATATCTGCAAGTGTTGGTGTCCGGATCAAGAGTAAACTTGATCGGTTGATAAACAGGAAACTGTGGCTTATAGGATTCATCCTTCCAGCCTGTCTTCTTGTTTACTTTCACCAGACGCTCAAATAAAGTAGCGCCATCATATTTTTCACGATTGATAAGTTGAAGCCTTGTCAACGCAGAGATATCATAAAATGGTAAGGAAAGAATGCTCAGTAGTGAATTGAAATACAGAATCCCATATTCACGTTTAATAGCAATGCAGTGAATATCTTGAACAAACATCCAGCATAAGATCCTTCCACTAGGCTTCTTTTCAAATTGCAGATAGTCTACTTGAGCTTTTTCAGGTAACGGCTTGGACACTTTGGATAAAAACTGTTTTCTCCATTCAGCAAAAGCATTTGTGTCTTTTTCAGATGAATTTCGATTCTTCAAGTGCTCGTCTATGTCATCAATGTTTTCTTTCATCCAATTTTCATCAAAAGATGCAAATTCAGTACCATCTTCTCTGACATAGGTTGATTTTGGTGCGTCACCTTCAATCACAATTTCATCAATCTCTTCAACATTCGTTGTATCAGTCTCAGTAGACATTTTGTCTATCTCAGCATCATCTACTTCTCTCATAGATTGTAAAATACTCAATTGCTCCGGAGAAAGATCTTCTATTAACTCCCCTTCTTCCAGCAACTCTCCTGTAAATGGATGAACAACTTGTAGAGCAATATCAGCACTGCTAAATATAGAAGAAGTACCTTCTATCTGTTGTACTTTTCCAGTAGATGTTCCCTGAGATGATTCAACAACGGTAGGTTGAACTGTAACAACTTCAGAAGTAAGTGTGGTTGGCTGTTTCTGTGATGTACCAGAGGTATCCGGATTTCCTTGATCTTCCGTATCATCATCCTTTTTCTTTAACACCTCTTGTTGTTTACAATGATAGTCCCACAGAATGGCAAGCCTTCTCTCTTTCTCTTCATCAATAGCCTTCAAGCGAGCATTTTCAGCTTTAAGCGCATCAATTTCACCTTGTTGTCGCTCTATAACTGTTTGCTGTTGACCAACCATTGACTTCAATTTGTTAAGTTCCACAGATTGTTTAAGTTGGTCATGCTTCGTGAGATTTCCAAAATGAGATTGCCTTTGAAGACGATCAGCAGCCGCTTCAAGTGTAGAAAACAGATAGTTGATCTTTTCATTTTGAGAAAATCCAGCAAAAGTCTTATGACGTTCAGCACTGATTTCCGAAGTAGTTGCCCTGATAGCTGAAGCCATAGATCTTACAGGAACTTCCTGAGGAACAACAGATGGAGTAGCAGTAGCTGGTGTAACAACTGGAGCAACTGGAGTTTCTATAGCTGAAGTAACTACAGTAGGAATTTCTTGCACAAGCTCCTGAGGTACCGATTGTACAGGCTCCTGAGCAATAGATGAAGACTCCTGTGGCACAGATTTCCGAGTATAAGTACTCAGATATCTCCTAGGTTTCTTCTTTTGTACTTCAATAGCTTTCTCTGCTCTTCTTTTTGTTCTCCTTTCACCTTCAGGATCTTCTGGAACATACTCTGGATCATCCTCTGTTCTAATCTTTCTGTACCTTGTTACTCCACGTATATCAATATACATTTCGTAACCCGGTTCAACTAAATGATCACTAGAACTCGAATCAGTTCCATCATCACCACTTGCTGATGAACTACTATCTGATGTACCAGAAACAGCACCCTTGCTTGATGTTCCAACAGCAGTACTAACAGCACCTGCATCACCTGCATCACTATCTCCACCACTTTCATCATCATCACTACCAGATTCATCTGAATCAACTGGGTCAGGACCAAATTTTTCTATCCTTAACCTTTCCAACTCAGGTTCTTCATTGTCTGATTGGCTGTCTTCATGACGCCATTTGTCATTTGCAGGAGCAACATAATCAGGATTCACTAGAGCGCCAAAAAGCTTCCTTGGAGGAACACTTTCTTTGTATCGTTTGGCAGCCATAATCTTGATTAGTCGTAAGGAGTTGAAATTCATTGCCTCTATTTTCAACAGATCATTTTCAGCTTTAGGAAGGTCTGGATGCTGAACATTCATTATCATTTGCAGAAACCGTGGATACATCCAAAACTTGTTCCCTGTGGTTCTACTACCAGTCCTTGTCATGTTCTCTTTCATGTTGCTGAAAATGTACTTCGAGATGCTAAACGGTTTGTTTAACACTAAAGCAACCATGAAACCAACAAGATCATCTCCCGCCATATCATATCCAGCTCGTCTATTGCTGAGACACTGAATAAGCACATGTAATAAAAACTTGTATCTTAATGGAAGATCACCTTTGTTGATTTGTTTGACGAAAAGATCTCCTTTGCATTTCATCCTTAGTAAACAGCCTCGCGAACACATGATTGGTATTGAATATGGTGCATTCGGTTGATCTTGTAATTGAAGAACTTGATTCAATATCTCCGGAGTAACAACGACATACAGATCATTCACACGACCTCTGATAATATCCTTTCCATCGATTTGAACGACATTTGCAGAATCCCAGAACGCTTTAATGAGAGATTTGTAGACGGGTGTCGAGTATGTAACAGCATAATTGATACGTGACTCCCTGATCCACTTCGTCATATCTTTAAATTCAACGAGCTTGTCTTCCGGATCCAAATATGCAACTTGATTATGGCGTTTTTCTGACATAATCTCTTCTTCGGTTTTGTTTTCTTTCTTGATCGCCTTCTTGCGTTTTCCCTTTTCTTGCTGTGCTTTAGGAGCCATCTGTACATGAAAATGTCCAGAATAAGTCACAATATATATAACATAGCATTTAGACATGTATGAATACACTTTCATGTATTCACATATCAGATAACCTATTTAAACATGTCTACTGTGAACAAACAGCAACATCAGAAAACTGCTAAGGCATTGACGATGAAACAGAGAATCAATGACGAAACAGAAATTGAACGACGAAACAGAGGGTTGACCATTGACTGGTTTGATTCGTCGACTTTCTGATTCGTCGAGTCTATTTCGTTCCTTTCTGATTCGTCATCTGTGATTCGTCGTCTGATTCGTCGAATATGTGATTCGCCGGAATTAGGGTTAAATCAGATTCGTCAATTTGGGGGTTTTATCAGTTTCGCCGGAATGGGTGTAAACACACATCAGATATGAACATAAACACATTCAATCAACATTATTTACCCAACCCATTTATAAACACCCATAAATGTTTTTCCGAACAAAAATCCTTGTAAAACAGATAATACCATTTTCAAAAACAAAACCCCTGTTTTTGTGATAAAAACCCACATTCAAATCAAAGCAAAACAAACATTGATAACCCTAAATCTATAAGATTAGAAGAAAAACATGAAACATGCACCATCAAAACATATTTAATCAAAGAAAAACAAGGTCTCAAAGGAGTTTTTGAGGGTTTCGGATGAAAATCCGTCGGTTCAAAGTGTTCGGAATGAGAATTAGAACATGTTACTACCTTTGATGTTTGTAAAATTTTGAGTAAAAACTGATGTTTTGAACGATTTGTGAGAGTAACCGTAGGTTTGGGTGTTTGGTTGTGTGATGAAGAAGATAACTGTGATGTTTTGAAAAAGTGAACAAGTGGGACCTATATATACACTACCTTGTCTCGACGAATCAGAGGATTCGACGAAACTGAGATGGGCCCGGCGAATCAGAAACTTGGGCTTGAACTTGGGCCTAAACTTTAGCCCATGACGAAACAGAATTGGGCTCCTGTGATTCGTCGTCTGTTATGACGAATCAGATTTGATTCGCCGACTAAGGTCTGATTCGTCGATGCTTGTGATTCGTCGACGCTTGTGATTCGTTGACAAGTCTGTTTCACCAACAGATTTTTCAAAACAGCAACAGCCAGGCTGGAAATATTTTGCAGTCAAAAACAGATTATGAACACAATTCCATTCAGTTTGAATTTTCAAATGCAAGAACGTTTTTATGAAGAAGGTTTCAGGCTTCCGGTAGAAAACACCAAGCAACAACTTCGGCTTAATCAGAAACGAACTTTACACAAATATACTAAAAACAAATTTAAAGCAAGGTAAACTAAATGAAAATGCGGAAAACTGTTAAAAACACTAAACAACTGTACAAGTGCAACCTTTTTGCGAATCTCAAGGACAAGGAATCATACCAGCTTACGGTCTTAGTCAACATGATTTTGATTCTGTTTAAAGCTCTGGATAAGTATACTACCAAGATTATCGGTATTGTGGTCCACATAAGCTCAAACTGATCAGACGTAATCATAATTTAAGAGATACGATTAACGGTAAGGATTATACTTACAAGTCGATGTAAATCCACTCACGACACATTCCCGTATCAAGGTATGCACGAGAATTCATCTTACCGGTGAGTATACCGATTATCATCTGTTTGACCGTATAAAAATGTGAGAGACTCACTTATTTGATTGAAAACAAGTCCTATGTGATAAAATCACTTATTGATGAGGAACTTGATTTTCAGATGCATGAGGGCACAGGAGCAAGTCCGTGAACAGGTCAGTACTTCCGTACAGCAGAGAGACGAACTTGACTCCCGCAAAGAATCTGTGATATATAATCACTTATTTTGTTTGGACATGTGATTGTTGATCACTTATTGAGGTCGAATGCAGTATGTACACGTATGTATAGTATCATGGAAGATCTTAGACTTCGTCTCCGTTATTTTTACGGTTTGATACAACCATGATACCCAGATGATAAGCAGCATAAAGACCGAATATTTCAGATCTCGGCAATCTCTCAAACGAGATTTCGGTACTAAGACCATATGCCAATGAGCAGTTCCCACCTGACTTGAAGTCTGTTAGGTTTGTATCATCCTGCACATTTTAGTCTGATTGTGAGCCTACCGATACATCGTTAGTAGAGATACTTATCATTTTTCTTTTTATTTTGTATTTTGAGCACATTGACCGACCACACCAGTGAATTTCATCATTTTCCTTTATCCAAGAAACTCATTTTTGGTTTTTCTATTGTTTTGGAATTTTTGAATTTTTCAAACGAAACGACAGAAAGTAAAGACATCTTTTTGGATTTTGAACTTTTGCAATGTTTTTGTATTTTCTTGAAATATCTCCCCCTAAAATTCGCAAAGTTTACGAAAACTAAAATCTTTTTGAATTTTCAAAGATTATAAAGAAAATATTTACAAAGACGATCAGCCAAAGAAGTTTACTCAGGTATCACCTTAATGCCATTGACCAAAAGTAGATAATCAAAACGTGATTTATCAAAAGCTTTTGTAAACAGGTCGGCACGTTGGTGATCAGTGGGGACATGAACGACATCGATTAACTTCTTATCAAAACAATCACGGATAAAGTGATATTTAATGTCGATGTGTTTAGTCTTAGAATGTTGCACAGGATTTCTAGTGATTTGCAAGGCAGCATTATTATCAACAAAAATACGAGTAGATAGGAATTCTAAACCGTAGTCGCGCATTTGTTGCTGTATCCAAAGAACTTGGGAGCAACAACTCGAGGCAGCAATATATTCTGCTTCACATGTTGATGTAGCAACACACGTTTGCTTCTTGCACTGCCACGTGACCAGGCGATTTCCTAAGAACTGACATCCTGCTGTTGTCGATTTGCCATCGATTTTGCATCCACCAAAATCAGAATCACTGTATGCAATTAATTCAAAGCTATCATCCCTAGGGTACCAAAGACCAAGGTCCGGGCATCCCTTCAAATAGCGAAAAATCCTTTTGATAGCTGACTGATGAGAGGCCTTCGGGTTTGCTTGATATCTTGCAAGCAGGCATGTTGGATACATTATGTCAGGTCTTGAAGCGGTGAGATACATGAGAGATCCGATCATGGCACGATAGTATGAGGAGTTGATGCTTTCACCCTTCAAATCCGGAGTAATCCCGTGATTCTGCGGAAGAGGGGTACCAATGGGCGTTGCATCTGACATTTGGAATCGGTTCAAAATGTCACCAACATATTTAGTCTGATGGATGAATATCCCAGACTCTGTTTGTTGAACTTGTAGGCCCAAGAAGAAAGTCATCTCCCCCATTGCGCTCATTTCGAATTTTTCTTGCATAACTCGTTCGAATTGCCTGCACAAAGAATCATTAGTGGAACCAAATATTATATCATCAACATATACCTGCACCAGCAGAAGATCTCCATTTTGTTCCTTGATAAAGAGTGTGCAATCAATAAGACCTCGTCGAAATCCATTCTCCAGAAGATAGTTTGATAAGGTTGCGTACCAAGCCCTAGGTGCTTGATGTAGACCATAAAGAGCTTTGTTGAGCAACCAAACCCGATCAGGGTGAATAGGATCTTCAAAACCTGGAGGTTGTTCGACATGCACCTCTTCTTGAACAATACCATGAAGAAAAGCACTTTTAACGTCCATCTGGTAAACTTTGAATCCTTTGAAAGAAGCATAAGCTAAGAAGATTCGAATAGCTTCCAGACGTGCAACAGGTGCATAAACTTCATTGTAGTCAATGCCTTCTATCTGGCGAAAACCCTGAACAACCAGTCTCGCCTTGTTGCGAATAACAATCCCACGGTCGTCCTTCTTGCATTTGTAAACCCATCGTGTGCCAATTTTCTTGTAATTATCCGGCTTTTCAACAAGCTTCCAAACACCAAGCTTTTGAAATTGTTGCAGTTCGTCCTGCATGGCTTCAACCCAAGAATTATCTTTTAAAGCATCCTTCCAAGACTTTGGTTCTTCTTGTGAAACGTAATAAGCAAAGGACCAATCGTTTTGAAGACCAGATTCTCTAATGGTTGAATATAAACCAGCATTTGGGTTATTTCTAAGCTGATTACGCGTCTGCACACCGCTTTGGACATCTCCTATAATGTTCTGCTGTGGATGGGTATTGTGAATCCTCAATTCAGGATGTTCAGAAACACTTGTATCAATACCCAAATTGTTAAGATTAAGATCAGCAACCAACTCCGCACCGGGTATATGCGTGGAGGTGGAGGCATTCCCTTCAGCAGTATCATCATTCTGCACTTGAGGAGTTTCTAAAGAAGAGCCTTGAACAGGAGCAACCGGGGCAGAAGTGCCTTCAGTCGCATCTAGATGTTCATCATCTTCCGATGACTCAGTAGCATCTTCAAATACCTCATTTTGAACTGTATTGTTAACTGAATTAGAACCTTCAGGGCTAACAATAACAGGTCTTACCAATGGCGAGCCAGCAGCGTTGTCACTATCAAATAACATTTGAACAGCTGCAGATTCTTCATCAAAGGTAGGCAGATTAAAGGAGTCGAATATCCCATCGTAATCGAACATCCAAGGATCACCCGGAGCTCTAACAGGACTTGTATACCTTTGAACCCTTACTTCATTCCAAAGCTCAATCTTTTTGGTGGTCAGATTCCATACACGACAATTTGGAGTTGCATATCCAAGGAAGAAACCTTCGATAGCTTTTGCGCCAAACTTACCATCTGGGTCAATCATGGTACATGGACCACCAAAGGGTTCAAGGAAAGAAAGATCCGGTTTCCTTTTCTGTAGAAGTTCGAAACATGTTTTGCCATGCCTCTTAACTGTAAGAACTCTGTTCAAAGTGTAGCAAGCAGTCGACACAGCTTCTGCCCAGAATTGAACAGGAAGCTCCGACTCTACTAACATAGTTCTTGCAGTCTCAATAATCGTACGATTCTTCCTCTCAGCGACACCGTTTTGTTGTGGAGTATAGCGAGAACTGTATTCATGAAGAATGCCTTTAGAAGTACAGAACTCATCCATCACACGGTTCTTGAATTCAGTTCCATTGTCGCTTCGGATCCTCTTCACTTTCAAAGTGTATAAATTCTCCAACATTGTGAGAAGATCCTTGAGAATTCCAGGAGTATCACTCTTGTGTGCCATGAAAGCTACCCAAGAAAATCTAGAATAATCATCAGTAACAACCAGACAGTAAGCATCTCCGAATGTTGTCTTGTGCTTCATTGGTCCAAAGAGGTCCATATGAAGACGTTCGAGAGGCATGCTAACAGAATTGATTTTCTTCAGAGGGTGAGATTTCTTTGTTTGTTTCCCTTTCTGGCACGAAACACAGATATCTTGTAGATGAAAACTTCTCACAGGCACACCATTCACAAGATTGTTTTTCACCAAATGGTTCATTTTCCTCAAGTGAATGTGCCCCATTCTTCTGTGCCAAGAAATAGACTCCTTCTCTGTGGCTTTTGAGACAAAACATTGTACTTGCGCAGATGTCGTAATGGCTTGGCTCATGTCAAGAATATAAAGATCATTAATTCTTGGAGCCGATAAGAGAATCCATTCATCAGGAATCTTAAATCCAGGTTTAAGCACATAACAACCGGCATCATCAAAATGCACGGTGAACTTTTTATCGCAGATTTGCGACACACTGAGAAGATTATGATCAAGTTGACGAACATAATTAATCTTTTCGAAGCATACCACTCCATTGGAGATCATTCCTTCTTCGGTGATATATCCGCCTTTGTCTCCTGCGAACGCGACATAGCCTCCTCTAATATTTCTCACATCGTACAGAAGCCGTAAGTCGCCCGTCATGTGCCTGGATGCCCCACTATCAACAATCCAATGACTACTGATAGTTCCTCCTGGAACATCCTACACGAATCATCCAATGATTAGTTAAGGTTGGGGACCCAAGCCACAGTGGTCTTGGGTCGTCCCTGAGAATCACGAATAGTGATCTCGATCTGGTGATGATTTTCCAAACTAACAAATCCCCCTGAACCTTCACCCTTCCTAGGTTTCCAAGTTTGTTTTTGTTTACCAGATTGAGTTTTGAAAACAGATTTTGAAACTTCTGGTTTTAAAGGTGAACTTGGTTCCTTTGGAACAGATTTGACCTCAGATTTTAAAGCCTTTTCTATTTTCTTCACATTTTGATGTCGTTGTTTCGTTTCCTGTTCTTTAACCGTTCTTTTATCATGTTTTAACGAAACAGTACGACATTGAGGGTGAATCATTTCAGGTGGTACTCTCTCAACAAATTTATCTTTTGGAGTGTTAACACAATCTTTGATGATGTGTCCAAACTCTCCACATTTAAAACACGTTCTCCTCTCAACAAACTTAGGAGAAGCGGATCGAGGCACATATGTCAAACCTGTAGAACCTGAGGTACTAGCCTTTTCATTACACCCGTTTGAATGTTGAGTGTAATTATTCTGATTGTTACGCTTTAAAATCTTGACTTTTTGTACAAAATCAGTGTTTGATTTGTTAGCAAAAATCTCAATTTTATCAGTACCTTCAGATGCCACAAATCTGACATCATTGTTTTTCTTTTGATAACGAGCTCCATTTGTTTCAGATTTTGATTTAGAAACATCTGGCCTTTGAGCTCGTTGATATGGTTGTTTACCCTTAGGAGCAATCGGTTGTTGCTTTGTTGGGAAGTTTTGATTTCCAAATTTCTTTTTGATTTCAGCTTTAGGAATTTGATCACATTGAGTTACAGTAACTCCCGGAATCGACCTTCCCAAAAACTTACTTGTGTTATTTTCAAAAACGTTATCAATCGATGATGGATTGACATTTTTAATTGGGAAATCATTATCTGAATAGATTTTAGAATCACCAACCAAAGTATACAACACATTGTTACTCTTAACGGTAGACACAGGTTTCTTGTCATTTATGACAGGATTAATCACATTTTTGGCAACTTGTTGCACAAAAGGAATAGGAGGATCACAAAGAATATGATTCTCAATTGGAATTTCTATTCCCTTTTTCTCATCACGTGATTCATCCTGGTCATTTGCATCTGTTTCATCATCAGATGAATCATAATCCTCAACAATTGGAGGACTTTGGCTCACTGATGTTGAAGTTCCTGTTTCATCAGATAAAGTTCCCGAGGAGCTGTCTGGTTTGAACCCTAATCCAGTAGTAAATTCCTCATAATTGAGAGGCACACTGGGTTCAAAACGAGGCATATCCTCTTCATCAGGTGGTGCTGCATAATTGTGTCTCAAAGGGGGCGGACATTTCTTATACCCAACACCACTCTTGTTTTTCTTCAGTTGTTGAACGTCAATTATGTGATCGAGCACAAATCGGGAGTTAGAATAACTCTCCAATTTTTGCTTGATCGCATCGTGCGCCAATTTTGCAATGGCTAATTCCGTTCTGGTTTCCTCAACGAGACTTATGTACTTGTTAATACTAACTTGTTTGTGATAAACAACTTTAGTAGTTTCGGAAACACTTTTCTTTAAATTTTCAATTAAAGATTTAAAGTCCTTTTCATTTCTTGTTAAAGCCATATTTGCTTCTTTGCACTTTGACATATCAACAACCAAATGTTGATTGTGACTATGAATTGTGTCACATTCATGTTTCACTCTATCAAATTCCTGTTTCAAATAAGCACAGTCATTACAAATTCTAGGAGTTTCAGATGTTACCTGACTCGAAGAGGCTGAAACATTTGCCATGAAGGCAGTTTGAAAAGAAAAAGATCCGTCTTCAGAGAAGAACTTCTCCATTTCTTTAGATGCTATCCCAGCCTTCTCGATAAGAACAGATTTCTGAGACTTCAACTCCTCTGCTTCACTCAACAAATCATCAATATAACTTGCTTCTTCTTTCACATCACCCGAAATAGAACTTTCTTCATCAGAACTCCCGGTATAACCCGAACTGTCGTCACTTTCAGAAAATTCTTCCCTGCGAACGTGCTTGATGTGATTGATGATCTTTGCGTAGCATGCGGTTCCTCCTCCTTCATTATCACCTTCCCCCAATTGTAAAGACCAATTACACCCTTCATCTGTTTGAACAACCAATGCACGAGTGTTGTTTGATGGCCCAGACTGGTTCTGGTTGGTGGTGTTGTTCACAGCTACTATCCCTCTTCCACGATTTTCTTGATTTCCTTGATTGGCATTTGAAGAACCTGTCTGATTTCTGAAAGGGTTCTGATTGCCTTGCTTTGGTGGTCGAGTGCATTCACGTTTAAAGTGACCCTTCTCGCCACAATTGAAGCATGTAACGGTTTCTTTATCAAACCCGTACTTCGTATCCTGCTTACTTTCCAAGGAACTTCTTCCCGTTCGAGCCATGAAGTCCTTTGCCCTTCTAACTGCACTCGCAAACGCCCACTTTATATCCATCAACTCCATTTCATCACGGTCGATTTGTTGATAATCTTCGTTGGTCATACTGATGTTACCAATTTGACCTGCAACCAAACCGCAGTAAGCACTGACCATCGTATTAATGAGTTCCGAATGCTCCTTTGCAACCTCAATGCTAACTTTTGATAGGTTCGAAGTATCAACTTTGATAGTATTCGTGTCTTGGGATGGAGGATTGCTGGTATAATTTACTTGTTGTGGTGGTGGTTGTGCTTTTGATAAGGATTTCGAAAGATAAGCGCCTAAATCAAACTCTGGTTGAGTAGTAGTAACTTGCGGTGGAGATTGATCTTGAGATTTGAATTTTGATATTGATTGTGAAAGATAAGCTCCTAGATCAAACTCTGGTTGTGGTGGTGGTTTGAATGGAAACGGAGATGAGTTTGTGTTGGAAACAAACGCCGTTTGAAGCTTAGGCTGCTGACCAGAACTAGAACTTGCAGAAGGAGCGAAACCAGGCAAATAAATTTCTGTGTTTTGAGGAGCTCCAATCCGTTTAGCTTTCCGATTTTCTTCTTCGTACTTGTGCTCCAACTTCTGAACAAATCCATAGATAGTGACAGTTTCCCCATCCAGAGCACCAGTATGCTTTAGAAGTTCAATGAATGGACTCCATATAGGAGGTAGAGCATCAGCTAAACGTGCAATCATTTCCACATGACTTACAACAACCTTATAAGAACTCATTTCACTTATCAAATGATAGAAACGAGAAGTCAAATCATTTAGATTTTCATTTTCCAAAGATTGAAATGACTCAAATTCTTTCTTTAAAAGATCATGGCGAATTTTTCTAGAAGCTTCATTTCCTTCTCCTCTTGTTTCCAATGCATCCCATAAAGCTTTTGTGCTCTTACTATAAGAAAATTGATGATAGATGTCTTTATGCAGAGCTTGTGTTAGATAAGCAAACGCCTTCTTCTCTAATTCATAGGCTTTCTTATCTTCTTCAATCATATGAGAAATTCCAGCGGCAGTTGATGCTGCTGCTTCCAGTTCCGGACTACATTCAGTAGTGAAACATGTCCAAAGTTCAACGTTTTGCCCTTGAATGTATGTATGAAAACGACCCTTCCAAGTTGGATAGTCGTTCATATGATTTAGCTTTGGCGGGCGATTGTTGCTTCCCGTCTCACTTTCACTGAGCAATAGATTCTGTATGTTTTGATTTTGATTAGAGACCATTGCCCATTGACTTGCATTTGCTGCTTGTTGTTTTTGAGGCAATTGGTTCATCAAATCGGCAAGTGAAGGCTGATTTTCACTTGGTCTTGCTTCTGAACTCCAATCCCACAGACCTTTGCTACCCATGATTTGTGTATATATGTTAGTACCTGCACACACACTTGAAAACAAACAGTAAGCAAACTTTTACAAGTCCTCTGTGTAAATCAGATCTGTTCTCGACGAAACAGATTTCACGAAACAGGTTTGTTTCGTCTAAATGAATGATGACGAAACAGACTTGTGATAATTGTGATTTGTGGCGAAACAGAATTTGTTTCGTCAAAGATGTTGTGGCGAAACAGAATTTGTTTCGTCAAAGATGTTGCGGCGAAACAGAATTTGTTTCGTCAAAGATGTTGCGGCGAAACAGATGTGATTCGTCGGCTGCTTGTTTCGTCAAAACTGAGTCTCAGACAGCTGTTTAAGATATTTACAGCTGTTTAAGATATTTAAAATATCTAAACTGACACAAGGTATGTTTTTCTGAGTTAGAGTTCCAATGTTACAAACACAAAAGTCCACTTAATGTATTTTAATGAGTAACACTTTGATTTAAACACAACAAGATCAAATGAACAATTTTATCAATGAACTCTATGAAGATATGAAGAACACACACAAGAACAAAGAGTTTCCCGGTAAACTTATGAGTTTTCCGGTGACCGGACAAATTTCCGAAAACACGATAATGCACAAGACTTTCACTAAAAACCCGGTTCAAAGTATAAGAAATAAATCTAACAAGGTTTTTGATAAAACTCTTAGCAAATAACAACAAACAAACAGATTTTATGAATATTTTTCAGAAAAATGATTTTTCAAGAATAAATTTTCAGAAAAACACACACAAAAACTTGATAAAAACCGAACAATGTTTGATTTTAAACAAGGATTAGAGCCAAAAGCTCTGATACCAATTGTAGGTCCCGTAATCTGAGGATCGATAACGAACCAAATCACTTGTTTATAGCAAACACGGTTACGCGTGCGGAATCCACGTAACTATGCCAAATCAAACACGTAAAGCAATAATAACAACGGATTAATCAATGAAACACACTCGATTGATTAACGGGATGAGAACCGATTACAAACTGATACAAACACAGTTCAGACAGAATTTCGGTAGAGTTTTGTTACTATAGTCTATTTCTCATCTCTGAATTCAAATGAACACAAAGTGTTGTTTATATAGTCCCTGGGCCACAGATATCGACGAAACACAGAAGTGTTTGACGAATCTGAACATGGGCCAGACATTGGGCCTGGAACAGCCCAATACATGACGAATCAAAGTCTGATTCGTCATGACCTTCAACGAAACAAAAGTCTGTTTCGCCATGAAGTGTTCCGACGAAACAGAAGTCTGTTTCGTCGAGGACTGCAACTGTTGTGTTTGTTCCTGTTATCAGATAGCAACAATCAGCAACACATAAACATAGTAATGACAAAACTACCCTTTAATGCAACATGCATTGTTCATAATACATTACATACCAAAAGAGACAATTAAGTTGTACACAAGTAGATAGGAGGATATCTGACTTGGTCAACATAACATACAGACTCGATAATTAATAAAAGACCATTCAAAATACATCGTTTAAACAAGACTAGTTACAGACACTAAAAATGCATCAACACCTAAGCTTGCCACGCCAAGTCGTGAAGAATCTCATATCTTGATACATTTGAGTGAAAGATCCCTCAATCCCCAAAAAGCCCAACTATGGAGACTTACCTATCAGTTCAAAGGCCATCATATCTGAACTTCCATCTGCAAGATGTGACAACCGGCAAAATAAATGGTAATTCCATACAACTTAATCACTATTTACATATTTAATTATGTGCATTAGACTTAATTGTGAATGATTGAGTCTCATAAAGTCTACCAATCTCTGGACATATCACTTACATTACATATGATATTGTCGTATTCGACGTCTCGTGAAACGAAACAAACTATGTCCAAATACGTTGGTAACAATCTGAACACACTATTCATGCCAGGAGAGTTCCGGTACTCCCTGAAACGACTGAAAGTTGATATGAAAGCATATCAAAAGAAACACTTATACATAAAACCCTAAATGGGGAAAACACTTGTAATATTATATACTTTCCGGAAAAATGCTTAAACTCCTAATAACATCACACCTAGTAACCCTTGTTGCCTCTAAAAGTCTAAAGTGGTCCTCAGACAAAGCCAGCCATAAATTGACCATTGTCAGGGAAAATGGGGACATGAAAAGAACTTCAATGAATAGCGTGATGAGCTTAAAAATTGAAGATCTGCAAGATCTAATGGATCTTCCACTCGAAAGGAACGTTGAGGGGGAGTATGTAGAGTTAATTGATTTGTGCTTTGAATTGTTTTTCAAATCTTTCAGAGAGTACATCATCAGCATCCCTTTCGAGTGGAAGATCCATTAGATCTTGTAGATCTTCAATTTTTAGGCTCATCACACTATTCATTGAAGGCTTTTTCACTTACCCATTTTCCCTGAAAATGCTCATTCGTGGTTGGCTTTGTCTGAGGATCACTTTAGACTTAGAGGCATCAAAGGTTACTAGGAGTGATGTTATTTGAAGAGGTGCTGGAATATGCATTCCTAAGACTTGCCCTAACAGATCTGCTAGATTGCTATCAGGATGTTCATACATTATCATATTCTTGATACCTTCCTTCATAATATCATCTTCAAATATTTTCATATCTTCTGTAGACATATCCTTCTGTCTTTTGAGATAGCTTCTTACCATTGAAGAGACATGTCTTGTAGATGGAAGTTCAGATATGATGGCCTTTGAACTGATAAGTAAG
This sequence comes from Helianthus tuberosus, assembly GCA_030545235.1. Lineage (NCBI taxonomy): Eukaryota > Viridiplantae > Streptophyta > Magnoliopsida > Asterales > Asteraceae > Helianthus > Helianthus tuberosus. The sequence continues at coordinate 111,239,607 of CM060351.1, forward strand.
TCTCCATAGTTAGGCTTTTTGGGGATTAAGGGATATTTGGCTCTTAAAGTTTCTAATTTCTTATAAGTTTCCCTTATTGTTGGCTCATCCCACCTAGCCATGGATTAAATTGTATCATATTTGCCAGCAACCATCTCTTCCTTCTTCCTTGTGAGTTCAACTGCTTTTAGGCCAACAGGTTTTCTTCCTGCAGCCCAGTTGGGAAGAGTGAGCTTGATATCTGGATTGAGCTTTAACATCTCAATCCTAGCAATTTCTTCCAGAAGGGCTTCTATAGACCAATGAGTTGAGCTCTTGAAGCTTTGTAGGGCTTATTCTTCATGATAAAATCCAGATAGGCTTCCCTTAGTTCCTTTTTGAGTTAAGGGTTGCTAACTGGTCCATGAGATGCCTTTTGACTGACATCTTTTTCAAAATCTTCAAGTCTATTCACTTTAGTGAATTCTGCATACATGATTTGCTGAGCCTCCTTATCACTTTTTCCCTTTCTTTTGAAAGCAGCTATCTTTTCAGCCTACACAAGCTTCAGCTCTAGGCATTCTTGTACATTTTTGGGCTTCTGATATCTTCTGAAGGTTGGAAAAGTAAGTTGGTTGATGTTAGTTGTGGAATAGAAAGATTGTATTTCTTTTGATACATTTTCTAGTTCCAATGGGCAAAAAATAGTGGAGGGTAGATTTGTGGATGGATTTATGATAGTGAGAGCTGTGCTTGTGGTGGTGGATGGTGGGATGAAGCAGTGGTTGTTGTTTTGATAGGAGATGCATCAGGAGTTTCTTAATCATATTAAATAATGAACTTAGTTCTCCTGGTTCTGTTATTCGATTCGACCTTTAGTTTTTTTGGACGGAATAGGTATGTTTCAAGAACGTCAGGACGGAAATGATATAAATTTCAAATTTGGCCTGCACTAGCATAACTGGACAAACCATATGGGCGAAAATGACAGTTAACTCTTCTGAGTATTTCTTTTCAGTTACTATAGCAAATATGGTACTGTACCAAGCCAAATTAATACCGACCGAATTTCCATCACAAAGCACCTGAAATCCCACTAGTTTAAAATCCCGAATTCGGTTTTCGACATTATATATCATTGGATTCGTCTTTTCGAGACGATTCTAACGGTGTAATTTGGTAACCACTGTTTTCGGAGATATTTTGTACGGTTTTATCAGTCTGCAACGTTTAAAATGTCAAACATGTCTACTTTGAATGAGCTTTTGAAAATGGAGCATGAGGTTGGCACTACCAACAAACCGCCTAAGATGATGAAGGTGGAAAATTATTTGACATGGAAGGATCGTTTTCAATCCTTCGTTGAATATCAGAACACACGCATGTGGATATGTATTGAAGATGGGTATACAAACCCAACACACGACTTTGAGGGCAGACCACGCAGAACAGCCTATGTGAACATGCAAGAGGCTGATAAAAAGATGTATGAGGCTTAAAAGAGAGCCTTGGCTGCAATTAAAATGTCCTTACCTGATAGCATCAAGCATACCTTCAAGAAGTACACTAATTCAAAGGATATGTGAGATGCATTAGAAAAAAGGATATGCGGGAAATGCAGATGTCAACAAAAACAAAGTTGATCTACTGAAGAAGCAGTTTGCTGTTTTCAAGTACATGAAACATGAGTCACTTGAGGACATCATCACTCGATACTACCATCTGATGTCGAAAATGGAAAATTATGAGATAGAGTGCTATACTGACGTAGAAAAGAATGACAAGCTGCTCGATGCCTTACCTACTAAATGGGATATCTACACTCTCATGATCAAGGGAGAAGCAGATTATGAGACAAAAGAGCTTGAAGAAGTGGTAGGAAAGCTGAGAGCTTATGAGCTTAGTATGAAGAAGAAAGACACTGGATATGATCAGGTTCAAGATCCAGGGATTTACAATGGGCTTACATCTTCTTCATCTCACAACGCATCTAGCGACTCTGCTACTACGTTTCTATCGTGTGAGAATGAGCAGGTCACAGTGAATGAGGATGGTGATGTTTGTTTTGTAGCTGCCTCAGGAGGATCAACAGGAGCCAAGAGAACATCAACTTCTAAGCAGAGTAGTAGTACAAAGTCAATGCCTATGAGTGTGAAGTCTGCTGAAGAACATCTTGCTCTACTTGCTTCATTTGTTGCTTCATATGAAAACTACATTCAGGGGAAGATATCTGATCCTGCTACTTTAGATGAAGATTACGATCAGATTGACCCTGATGACCTTGAAGATATGGATTTGCAATGGCAAATGGCCATGATTACTAGACGAGTGAAGATATTTATGAACCTAACAGGAAGGAAGTTTGTAGGAAAGACTGTTGGTTTCGATAAGAACAAAGTGAGATGCTTCAACTACCAAAGTTATGGCATTTCGCTAGGGAATGTCAAAAACAAAAGCAGGAGACTTCGAGTCAGAGTTCAAACAATAGGAATACATCAAACAACTCTAACACGAGAGCGCTGATCTCTACAGCTAGAGAAAGTTCATATGACTGGAGTGTTCACTTGGAAAATGATGACAATGTCACTCAGGCATTCATGGCAGAGATAACGCCAGTTGATGATGGTGAAGCTACAGTAGATGATGCGGAAGTTGAGAAGAAAAGTGAAGCTACAGTAGATGATGCTAAAGTTGAGAAGAAAAGTGAAGCTGAGGTAGATAAGGCTGATCAGACAATAGATGCTGAAGAAGAAAAGCAAAAGTCTGACCATGAAAAGGAAGCTGAAGAAAAGGAAGCTAAATACAAAAGAATGGAAGCTCAACTTGCAGCGCTAATGGCCAATCTTGACAAACAAACAGGAGAGGTACAGTCTAATTCTGTGTGTTTAAAATGTCATGAACTACAGGGTGAGGTAGACAGGTTGTCAACACAAAACCAAAGTCTGGTAAGCGAGATGTCTAACATTAAAGAATCAAACTTTTTTGCTAATAGAAACGAATCTTTATACTTGAAGAAGATAAAAGGTTATGAAAGTGAAACTGAAGCTTTAACCTGCAAATTAAACGAAAAACTTCAAGTCATAGACTTAGCTCATGAAATGATGGCTGAGAAAACAAAAGAGATTTCTGAAAAATGCAAAGAGTTGTCAGATGCACAACTCAAAATTGTTGAACTTGAAAAGAAATTAGGTCAATTCAGGGACTCTACTTTTGTTATGAAACATATGATGGGTGGCTTGAAGACAAGTAATGACAGAACCAGTGTGGGATTCCATGGTTTCAATGAAGTTCCACCTCCTGTTAGTCATGACTATTCTTTCTTGCCTGATGAAGATGAGCTCATATACTTTGTGTCAACATCACCAAGTAGTTCCACATCAAGTCAAGGAAATGTGTCTGAGAGTGATGATGCTAAGAAGGATAATAACAGCAAACCTGTTTTGAAAAAGAAAACTTCACATCCTAAGAATAAAAATCCAACTTTGGTTAAAAGGGTTAATTTTGTTCAAGGAAGTGACATGAAAAACGAAACATCTGTTATTGAAAACGAATCTAATGTAGAGTTTGCTAAAAACAAGAACAAAGAAAATTCAGAAACTAAGCAAACTGAACCAAATCCTTCTAAGGCATCATCATCAAAACCTGAATCTAGTTCAAAGACTTCAGATAAGAAGTCTTCGAAAAAGAGATCGTGCTTCAAGTGTCACACAAAGGGACATGTAGCTAGCTGCTGTCCTAACAAAAAGAATGAAGCACAAGTTAGTGAGAAAAAGAGAGAGAAGTCACCAGAGAAGAGTGGTGATAAAAAGGAGAAAGAGTCTAACTCTCCAAAGAAGTCAGCACCTAAGCAACCAGAGAATGTTGCTGTTGGTATAGATAAGGCTGACAAAGGAACTCCACAAGTTCCTCGTTTTCAAAGAAATCAACCAAGATTTCAGCCTGAATCTACATCAGGCAGATATGAGAGACCTAGAAGCAGTTCACCAAGAATGAACAATTATAATTCAAATAATTTCAGGAGTCAAGCTCAATATCAAAATCGATACCAAAATAATGGTGGTCGAACTTTTTATAACAATGGCTTTAGAAATTACAACAATCATGCTTCTTGGAATCAAAATTCAACGTACCAAAATCAAAATTTTCAAAGGTCAAATAGTCCAAACACATATAGGAACCCTAAGGACCAAAGACCTAGTGGATATCAAAATCAAATTCCATCAACAGGTCTGAGATCCAAGACTCCAGTTGGGAGTAATGGATATTGGATGGATGTTCCCGTAGTTGGTGAATTTGGACGACCCAAGACCATTAAGGCTTGGGTCCCCCAATCTAACTAATTTCTTGGTTGGTGTGTGCAGGAGCTGCTAAGAAGGATTATCAACTTATGGTATGTTGATAGTGGCTGCTCCAGGCACATGACGGGGGATGCGAGATTGTTAACTGAGTTTGAAGATTATGATGGTGGAAAGGTGAACTTTGCGGGTGCTAAAGGTGGTAGAATTACAGGACGAGGAAAAGTGACCAATGGGAAGATCACACTGGACAAAGTGAACTATGTTGAGCAGCTTAAACACAATCTGATGAGCATGTCACAAGTATGCGACAAGGGTCACTCGGTCCATTTTACCAAGAATGAAGCATTAGTGTTGAAACCAGGTTTGGTGATTCCGAACGATTGGATAGTGATGAGAGCGCCAAGGAGAAATGACACTTATGTCATGGACATGGGTGCTAAGGATCCAACTGCTGTGGTGGCGTGTTTACTATCAAAAGCATCTGAAGCTGAATCGATGTTGTGGCACAGACGCATGGCCCATATTCACTATCGAAAAATGAATTACCTTGTTAAAAATGAGCTAGTGAAAGGGGTTCCAATGCAGAGGTTTCAAGTGGAGGATAAATGGCTTCCATGTCAACAGGGAAAACAACACAAGAAACCTCATAAGTCTAAAACAGTAAATTCCATAGGTGCCCCTTATGAATTACTTCACATGGATTTATTCGGTCCAGTGAACGTGAGGAGCATAGGTGGAAAGTACTATTGTCTTGTTGTTACTGATGATTACTCACGATATTCATGGGTTTTCTTTTTAGGTACAAAAGATGAGACGACGGAGATGCTGATAGATCTTTTTACGAAATTGGAAAACGTCCATGATGCAAGGATCAAGAGGATAAGGAGTGATAATGGCACGGAGTTCAAGAATCGAATTCTGGATCTCTACCGTCTTCGAAAAGGAATTGAACATCAATATTCTGCTCCTTATACACCTCAACAAAATGGAGTCGCTGAGAGGAAAAACAGGACGTTGATTGAAGCCGCAAGGACGATGCTTTCAGATTCAAAGCTACCAGTTCTTTTATGGGGAGAAGCTGTGAATACAACTTGCTACGTCCTAAACAAAGTTTTGATTGTTAAACGTTTTAATAAAACTTGTCATGAATTGATGTTTAACAAGAAACCAAACTTGGAAGGCTTTGAGCCATTTGGATTACCCTGCACCATTGTGCGAAATAAAGATAAACAAAAATTCAGTGAGGTGGCTGACGATGGCTACTTTCTAGGTTACGTGCCTGGCACACCGAATAAAAGGGTTTTTAATCTAAAAACTGGTAAAATTGAGGTAATGTTGAAATTACTTCATACAAACCTCAACAATCAACGAATGGACCTGCTATATTATATGATTATGATAGTGTTTTTAAATCATTTAATATTCCTGAGTTTCCAAATGCAGATGATTCTCAGTTGATTCAAACAGTAATTGGTGAAGACGATGAAGGTGAGTTCATGCCTAGATCGAATGTTGATATGACAGATGCTCCGGAAACTTCCCAAGGTGCTGCTGGTCTTGATTCAAGCGATAGTGAACCAGAACCCATTCAGGGGGGGATTTCATTAATCCGTTTGCAGATCAGAATATTCAGGGTGAGGTTGGATCAAACCTGGGTGACAATCTAGAAGTCGATGTCGTTGCTACTACACGAGCAAATAGAGATCATCCAGTTGACATGATACTTGGGGATCCTACTGCAGGTGTTCAGACGAGAAGAAGTATAGCAGCGAATTCTGGTTTATTTGTTTCGATTGAGAAGACTGGGATTGTGAACGAATGCTTGTATAGCTGTTTTATTTCTCAAGAGGAGCCGAAGAACATTCATATGGCTCTTAAAGACAATTCATGGGTTGAAGCTATGTAAGAGGAATTGGCCCAGTTTGCTAAGTTGAAGGTTTGGGAGTTAGTTGACCTTCCTAAAGGTGAAAGAGAGATAGGCACCAAATGGGTATTTAGGTACAAGAAGGATGAAAGAGGAATAGTAACGCGAAACAAGGCTCGATTGGTGGTAAAAGGTTTCAATCAGCAAGAAGGGATTGACTACAATGAAGTGTTTGCACCAGTGGCAAGGTTGGAAGCAATTCGGTTATTCCTAGCCTTCGCAACATTCAAGGGATTTAAAGTTTACCAACTAGACGTGAAGAGTGCATTTCTTTACGGGAAAGTCCAAGAAGTGGTGTATGTCTCACAACCAGATGGGTTCGTTGATCCAGATTATCCAGATCGGGTGTACAAACTTGATAAGGCTTTGTATGGATTACATCAAGCTCCCAGGGTGTGGTACGAGACACTGTCTACACATCTGATCAAGAATGGTTTTGAAAGAGGTCAGATTGACAGTACACTGTTCATCAAGAGGAAGAAGGAAGATTTTCTGCTGGTACAGGTGTACGTGGATGACATCATCTTCGGGTCATCAGATGAAGATATGTGTAAAGTGTTCGAGCAGGTGATGAAGAGCAAGTTTGAAATGAGTGCTATGGGTGAGCTGTCTTACTTTCTGGGATTACAAGTTGAACAGAAGGAGGATGGGATGTTTATACATCAAACAAAGTATGTGTATGACATTTTGAGTCGGTTCAAAATGAATGATTGCTCTACTTTCAATACACCTATTTGTGAAAATCACAATCTTGGCCCAGATCATGAAAGTACTGAAGATGTTGATCCTACTCAATACAGGGCAATGATTGGTTCTCTAATGTACTTGACTGCTTCAAGACCCGACATCATGTTTGACGTATGTCTATGTGCCAGATATCAAGCTAATCCAAAAGAGTCACACATGAAAGCAGTGAAGCGTATTCTTCGTTACTTGAAGGGGAAACCTAAACTTGGGTTGTGGTATCCAGCTGATAGTGATCTGAATTTTGTCGTTTACACTGACTCAGACTTTGGAGGATGCAAGTCAAACAGAAAGTCTACAACAGGTGGTTGTCAGTTCTTAGGAGGCAGGATTGTGTCTTGGCAATGCAAGAAGCAATCTTGTGTGTCTATCTCTACGTGTGAAGCTGAATATATTGCTGCTGGTAGCTGCTGCTCTCAGGTTCTCTGGATACAACAGCAGATGCGCGATTACGGTTTGGATTTCACTCATACTCCTATTATGATAGACAATAGTGCCACAATTTCTATAACAAATAATCCCGTGAAACACAGTCGCACAAAACATATTGACATACGTCATCATTTTATACGGGATTGTGCTGAAAAGAGACTAATTGAATTACATCGAGTCGACACACTAGATAACCTGGCAGATCTTTATACTAAAGCATTTGACAGGGCTCGCTTTGAACATTTAGTCAAACTCAACGGGATGAGGAATCCTGAATAACTGGTTTTTCATAAGAATTTTTGTAAATATTTTATTGTTTTCTTAAAAATCAAAAATAAAAAAAATATATAGAAAACCACAAAATCCAAAAACATTGAAAAATAAAAAACATAAAAAAATATATAAAATAAAAAATGAGTTATTACTGAGTGAAAAAGAAGAAATGATAGTACACATCTGCAAGTTAGACTGTCACACTCAAACTGAATTAAATTGCTTAAGTGTGATAGTAGCTTCATCATACGATGTACCAGTAGGCAAAAAACATGAAATAATCAACTTACCAAGGTGATATAAACCTAAATGAACTGTGTATGAGTGGGGAACACATCAGTGGTGTATGGTTTAATGACCTTAAATCTTGCATTGATAGATTGCCAAAATCTGAGGTTTTCGGTCTTTATACTGTTATTTCATCTAGGGATATCAGGGTTGTCCTTCTGTTGCATCCAGATACATGCTGACCTAGGCACAACCAGGATATCTTAAAAGAGCTAAAAATGCCAAAACCCATAAATGAAGAAGCTCTCCTAGAGAGTCATTCAAATGTGCAAAAAGCATAAAATCGTACCAAATATGGTATTTGTCATAGCCCTCGTTAGATATTTTGGTCTCTTTGCTGTACGGAAGTACTGACCTGATCACCAATTATCTAAACGTTGAAAAACAAAACGGATGAATTCAGTATACTCACCTACTACGATGAATCTTTGTGCATACCTTAATCGCGGGGGTATATCCTGAAGTGGGACACACTAGTATATCAGTAATAATATTACCTTAACGTATGATACGATAATGGTACTTGAAATGTTCATGCATTTTGTTTAAGTGGACAAACATACTGGTAATCGTCTAGGACTGCTTTTCACGAAAATAGATAAAGAATTAACTACAAGTGTGAAACAGTTTGATTTTGTTGATATGATCTTCTTACCGGTGATTCTCACAAAAATAGAGTGTTTATTGCTTTTGTTATTTACTTGCTTTCAGAAAATATAAAACTCCAAAAATAGTGTCTTGTTCAGTTTAAAATTCTTAACGTACGGAAAACTGTTATTCTTGGAGGAATTTTTACTGATAGGGGGAGACGGTGTTAGAAAGTGAGTTCAAAAATTTAAATCATACAGATAAATTGAAAATGCTTATCTGTGATGTGACATCTGTGTATTTTAATCCGTGTACTGTTTTTAACAACTTTGTATTTAATAAAATATGGTGTTTTAATTTCAATATTTGTTTAATTATTTGTGACATTAGTACGTTTTCAATCATTGTTCAATTCCGAACTCTCAAACCTGTTCTGGAAGTAAAGTCATAAACCGTTACGTAAACATAATCAGTTTAACGTGACGTACACACCGGAACTATGACATAAGCCAAACATACCCTAAATACCCTTTACATAACATAGAAATAAGTTTCGAAGGATTCGGTATGGCAAAAACATGTTTATTTGAACTTAAGAACTAATTGCGACAAAACTGCGAAACGAACGTTGGTGACCGCCCGGATAATATTTAAATCCCAAAAATATTCTGTTATGATTAAAATTTTATTTTTAATCATGTTCGTGTTGAAAAAATAAATCAAAACGCTTAAAAACGTTACTTTTCAAAGTTTAAGCGCGTGCCGCGTGTTACTGCGAAACACGGACAACACAGCCAGTCTCGGCAACTGAAATTTATTTCAGTAATATTTTGACGAGTTTATTTTTATAGAATAATAAAAATAATTTAAAATGCCATAAACCGGGATTTAAACGCTAGATAAAATACCCGGTATCCAGTTAAATACATGTTTTTATCTAATTTACCAATCAAAAATTACACTTTACCCCCCCCCCCCCCCCCTTGATATTAACGGTCACATGGGGGTGACCCCACCACAATCTTGCCAAGATCTCTAGTGATCCTATTTGATATTACTTGGATACACTTAGAGATTTTGTGATCTTGGAGATTTGATTTAGATCATGGCCTATAAATACTCCACTCCCTTACCCTCCATCTCCCTCACTCTCCTCTCTCCCAAAACCGTAAGCACCCACCACCACTCCCATCTTCATTTTGCAACTTTGTTCTTCAAGATCCAACCCCTTTCCAAGCTAGCTTCAAGTTGGTGTGAAGATCCAAAGGAGTTTCCAAGGTACTTTCAAGTGATTTCAAGCTCCATCTAATCAAAAACTCACTTGAATCTTGAAGGTATAAAGTTTATGTTTAAATCATACTCTTGATTCTTGGTTGTTCTTGATTATTGGAAGTTTCTCTTGAATCTTGGAATTTTTCACAAAATTGAAATCTAAAAAGAAATGGGTCTTGATACAAAATAAAAAAATGGTGGTGTATATGTGTGTATATAACCGTACATATATATGTGTGTATATGAGTTTTGAGTTGAGTTGATTTTTGATTAATACTTGTTTAGGGTGTTTGCTTGCATGAACAAGATTATGTGCAAATATGTTAGAGATATAAAGGAGTGATTGGATCATGAGTTATAATTTGAAATAATGTTAGTATTTTGACATGTAAATGGCTGAAAATTTATTAGACAGATTTGAGAATTTTTAAGTTGTTGCTTGTTCTTGAATGATAGTTAAAATGCAAGTGTTTGATGATTTGTGCATGATATGATGAATGTTCAATTAAATCAGGAAATAAACATGAATAAATCACATGTTTGATGCATCTAAACTCATATGGAATGATGATAATATGATAGTGTGCTTTAGACACTTGTACATAAGAATACATGTTGATTTAAAGCTCAAGAAATGATAAAAAAAATGATTGTATGAAAAAAATGTTTTAGAACAGATTATAAACATTAAAAATAACATTATTTGGTATATTATATTGGCATGAAACTTTGTTATAGGTTTGATAGCTTTGCATGTTGTACATATAGCTTAGAAAGTGGTAAAATATGTGAAATTTGCATGATTTATGTGCTTTATGTGAGACCTACACTATCATGAGTATAACCATTATTTTATTCAGTAAATAACATGGGTTATGTTAAAATATCAAGTCATTTCGATTTGGGATGGTTAGGGTAACGTTTGATGCAAAATGATGCGGTAAAACGGTTAAAAATCGGCTTTTCGGAGGATTTTTATAAAACTGTTTTAGATCAGTAAGTAAACTGATATTTTTTATATAAAAATAAGTATTTTAACTTATATTAAGTTTACTTGCTGTTTGGTTAGTCATACGTGACTTCCGGCGCCCAAAAACGTTACCGAATCGCTAAAATACGTGTTTTTCAACATACACTATAATGGGTTGCTCATGGGTAAATTTTATGTGTTACAATGTGTTATGTGTTTTATAATATGTGTATGATGACATGATTAATACTTGAAAAGATTATGTGTATTACGTTATTATTTGTATGTCACGTTTGAGTACGCGCAAATCATAGATATGTTGCTTATAACATGATAAGGGTCACCAATAAAATCGTTCAAGTCGCAAAGTTTTTAAAATATATATGAACTCATATATATCCACACCAACATAATCAAAAATAATAACTTTTTGAGAAAATCTCGAAGTTATGTGAAAATTCTAAGTATCGGAGAAACTTATGTATTTTTGTGGGTTTTTGATTATTAAATCGTTCTTATTTAATTTAGGACGAATAAAAAATTTGAGGGATTGTGTTAACATATAAAAAACGCACCCAAAGGTGAGTACATAGTTCCCCTATTTTACGTTTTCAAATGTTTTGGGGTGAAGCATATGTGCATAACTTTACTTTTCGTTTTCATGACATTATACATGTGTTATTACATATTACATATAATACATTATTTCAAAGACATTTTTATGGTATATTGACTTAGTATACCTAACATTTGGTTTCAAAGACATTTTATTGGCATATTGACTTAGTATGCCCATTACATGGTTTTACAAAGACATTTTCATGACATGCTTACATTGAAAAAGACATTTGGCATGTTTAACAGAGTAGTACATTCATTAACATTGATCACGCCGCTCGGTAGTATGTAATAGCGCTATAGGACTTGACAAATCCCGTTCCCGCTTTCTAGGTATTTCGTTAGGGGAATGACAGAATCCGAATACATTTTTTTTTATAAACCTTGATCCTGATAAGGGTTTATCCGACAGTCTCAAGGCTTGAATGTATACGACAGACAAACCGTATAATTGTTCATATCAATAAAAGCAATGGTTTTCAAAACATAACCTTTGATTTTAAACTTTGGTTTATTCAAAGACTTTGTTTTGTACATGACATTTTGATTACATAAGACATTTATTTATACATGACATTATGCATTTGGCTTGAGTAAATACTATTTATTCGTTATACAAGACATGATTTATACTGGACATTTGACATTTGACATTTGACATTGGACATTGACATTTAAACAAGACATTATTTCATGGTTAATAATAAGTTATTTAAGTAACGAGACGTGTGTAATATGATAAAAGCATGGTGGATACGCCACTGGTACTCCCTATATATAATTGCTTTTATTGTATGGCATATCGTGGCGTTATCTAAACCACTTCAACAAAGACAAGACATGACATATTTTATACATATTATTTTCATTTGGTTATTTACTTAACCATACATCATTCTTTTATATCATTTGATTTTTCATATGATTTTATAAAAGAAAATATTTTATAAGGTTCATGACTACTTTTCTTTTAACATTCAAAGTCATGAATCTTCAACACTAAACCTATGTTACTCACAGGCATTTTTGTGCTGACGTATTTACTTTCACATATGTTTCAGGAGCGAATGTTTGACGTGAGCGAGCTACACTTAGGGCAACTTGGGCCTTAGCAATCTAAAATCAAGAAAGTTATCATCTTTCATGTTTTGTGTTTCGTTTGAACTAAGACATTGTAATAATTTAAGCTTGTAAAACTTAACTTTAATTATCCTGTGTTTTGAAACAATAATTCTGCCACAGCACTCCCCGACGTTTCCGCCGCGGTTTGTTGTTTTACGCGGTCGGGGTGTGACAGAAGAGTTGGTATCAGAGCTCATGGTTATAGGGAATTAGGTAATTAGTAAAATTTTGACCTAGACTGTAACCTTTCTAGGACCCTAACACAAGTTACCTTGTGGTTAGATCTTAAAACAATACTATCACCTATCCTTAGGTGATTACCAAAACAAGTGCACAAATCTCAATTCCATTTGAAAATCAATCATCTATCCTTAGATGATTTATTTTTAGGCTTTACGCCTTTAAAGTTTTCAAATCTCGTCAAAGTTTGGGTCTTAATAATGTGAACACGTGCAATCTGGAAGGGTGGGTGCCTGTACCCTGAGTTTTCTGTCTAAGGCTAGAGTGTTCGTACAAATCCACATAATCGGACCAGTCACTCTTACCTGGGAACTCTTGGGGTGAGTGTCCACTTATAGGCTAAAGTATGTCTTCATTATGCATTATATAGACTTATTCACTTTGATTAGTCACTGTGTTGTTTGTTAGTTTTAAGTAACGAACAAATGACCACCTTCCTTTGTTTTGTTGATATTTTCAATACTCCTTTTGATTGTCTTATGTCAATCTCACACATTTCCTTGTATTCCTTTTCTTTTAGATGCCTCCTCGACGTGATCAAACCGAAGCGCCGCAATGGCAGCCTTGATCGCTCAGCAAATTGTTGCTGTACTCCCGAACCTAGTAACTCAGTTAAACCAAGCAAACAACAATAACAACGCACCTGTTCCGTGCAACTTTAAGACTTTCAATTCGGCTAAACCGCTTCAATTTTCTGGGTCAGAAGGAGCAACTGGGCTCCTACAGTGGTTCGAGAGTCTCGAGAGTACGTTTCGTCATGTTCGATGCCCGAATGAGCGAAAGGTTGAGTTCGCGTCAAGTGTGTTTCAAAAAAGGGCGCTTACATGGTGGAATGGTGTGATGAGAGACAGGGGTGCTGATGTGGCAATGGCTCAAACATGGGAAGAGCTTCACGCACTTATGATGAAGGAGTTTTGTCCTCGTCATGAACAGAGGGCACTGGAAAACGAATTCCATGATCACAAGCAAGATAGTGGAGAGCACCGTGCCTACACAGACCGATACGAAGAACTAAGCCTGCTGTGTCCCACCATGGTCACGTCTTTGGACAAGGCGATTGAGAAGTACATAGACGGTCTGCCTGATCCTGTTCAGGATATTGTCACCGGCAGCAACCCTACCACGGTTAGACAAGCTATTGAGCTAACTGCAACTTTGACTGAGTCTCAAGTCAAGAAGGGTAAACTCCACCGCAAGGGTGACAAGAAACCATCTGACAAGACAAAGAAGAAGAAGGGAAAGAAGGCTGAAACCTCGAAGAAATCTAGGAAGCGTCAGGCTTCCAAGAACTTTGCCGTTGTTGCACAGACCAATCAAGCTGCTCCTACCCAGCCCGCACAACCACCTGCCAAGAAACAGTATGTTGGTACTGCACCTCTTTGTAACAAGTGCAACAGTCATCATCAACCACATCTTCAGTGTCGTGTTTGCAACAACTGTGGAAGATATGGCCATTTGGCTAACACATGTCGCTCTCCTCCTGCTCCGAATCAAGCGGCACAAAACCCTGCCCAACAGCCAGCAAATCCTGCACGACCTCCTTTTCTGCCTGGGTCTTGCCACAATTGTGGAGATTTGACTCACTAAAGGAACAAGTTCCCGAAGTTGGCTAATGCGAACCCGGCTCGTGGACGAGTATACAACATCAATGCCAATGAAGCACGTGCCGACAATGAGGTGGTCAACGGTACGTTCTATGTTAACAACCAACTTGCTACTATTCTTTTTTATTTGGGTGCCGACAAGAGTTTTGTATCCCTTGCTTTTGAACCTTTGCTTGCAAAGCCTAGAACAAAACTAGGAAAACCCTTCACATTAGAGTTAGCCAGTGGTGAATCCCTTGTACTCGATTCCGTCATTCGAAATTGCCAGTTGAACCTTAACGATCATCTCTTTCCCATTGACCTCACGCCAATGCAACTTGGGAGTTTCGACGTTATAGTAGGGATGGATTGGTTGACCAAATACCGTGCAGAGGTGGTTTGTTTTGACAAGATTGTCCGTGTACCTCTTTCGTCTGGTGAAGTCTTAGAAGTTCGTGGAGAAAAACCCGCTAGTAGCCTTAAACTGATGACAAGCACCCAAGCTCATAGATATCTACGAAAGAATTATGTGGCCTTCTTGGCACGTGTCATAGAGGAGAAAGACAAGGGTAAAACTGTTCAAGACATCCCTGTCGTTCGGGATTATCCTGAGGTTTTTCCTGAAGACTTACCTGGTTTACCCCCAACACGTCAAATCGAGTTCCGTATTAACCTTGTACCTGGTGCTAACCCGATTGCTAAATCTCCATACCGTCTTGCACCGTCTGAGATGCAAGAGTTATCGAAGCAGCTGCAGGAGTTATCAGACAAAGGATTTATTCATCTGAGCTTTTCCCTTAGGGCGCGCCTGTCCTATTTGTAAAGAAGAAGGATGGATCATTCCGAATGTGTATCGATTACCGTGAGCTTAACAAACTCACCATCAAAAATCGATATCCCCTACCTCGCATTGATGATCTCTTTGATCAGCTTCAGGGTGCTACCTGCTTTTCGAAGATTGATCTACGTTCTGGGTATCATCAGCTTCACGTATCCGAAGAAGACATTCCCAAAAATGCTTTTCGCACACGATACAGCCACTATGAGTTTACTGTTATGCCTTTCGGTTTAACGAATGCTCCTGCCGTCTTCATGGACTTAATGAATAGGGTTTGTAAGCCTTATTTAGATAAATTCATCATCGTCTTCATTGATGACATCTTGATTTATTCCAAGACACGAGCTGACCACGAACAACATCTTCGTCTAACAATGGAACTCCTAAAGAAGGAACAACTTTTCGCTAAATTCTCCAAGTGTGAATTTTGGCTTAGGGAAGTTCAATTTTTGGGACATATTGTCAACGAACAAGGTATACATGTAGATCCCGCCAAAATCAGTGCGATTAAAGATTGGAATACACCAACTACTCCTACCGAGGTTCGTTCATTTCTGGGTCTCGCGGGTTATTACCACCGCTTTATTGCAAACTTCTCCAAGATTGCGGTTCCTCTCACAGCCTTGACTCAAAAGAATAAACCTTTTAAGTGGGGACCTAAACAAGAAGAAGCCTTTCAGACCTTGAAACATAAACTTTGCGACACTCCTGTGTTGTCTTTACCTGAGGGAAATGACGACTTTGTCGTATATTGTGATGCATAGAATCTAGGCCTTGGTTGCGTTCTCATGCAGAGAAACAAATTCATAGCCTACGCATCAAGACAATTGAAAATCCATGAGAAAAACAAAACGCCTCATGATCTTGAGTTAGGCGTTGTGGTTTTTGCTCTCAAGATTTGGAGACACTACCTTTATGGAACAATATGTGTGGTTTTCACAGACCATAAAAGTCTCCAACCAGAAAGAACTAAACATGAGGCAACGACATTGGGTAGAACTTCTATACGACTGCGAGATTCGCTACCATCCTGGAAAGGCGAATGTCGTAGGCGATGCGTTAAGTCGAAAAGAAAGAGTCAAGCTTCATTGTGTTCGAGTTCGATCTGATATTCAAACCCGCATCTTTCAAGCTCAACATACTTGTGTTACACAAGGCTTGATGGGTAAAGAATTACCGTGTCACATTAAACCTGAGCTTGAATTGAGAGACTTTGGGATATTCTATTTCATGGGCCGTTTGTGGGTCCCAATTATATAGACAATCTCCGCACCTTGTTGATGGATGAAGCTCATAAGTCTCGTTATTCAATTCATCCTGGTGCAGACAAGATGTATAAGGATCTTCGTACTCAGTATTGGTGGCCTGGTATGAAGAAAGACATTGCCTTGTACGTGTCCAAATGCCTTACTTGTCTTAAGGTTAAGGCTGAACATCAACATCCCTCTGGATTATTGGAACAACCAGAGATACCGGTTTGGAAATGGGAAAAACATTGCCATGGATCTCATTACCAAACTTCCACGCACTAAGAAAGGTCATGATGCCATTTGGGTAGTAGTTGACCGTTTGACAAAATCTGCTCACTTCTTGCCAATCCGTGAGGATCTCTCTGCTGACAAGCTTGCCAAGATCTATGTGGATGAAATTGTATCTAGACATGGTGTTCCTTTGAACATTATTTCTGACAGAGATGCTCGATTCTCGTCTCGTTTTTGGAGAACCATGCAATCTGCTATGGGAACCCAACTCAATTTGAGAGCAGCTTATCATCCTCAAACGGATGGACAATCTGAAAGAATAATCCAGACATTGGAGGATATGCTTAGAGCTTGTGTGATCGATTTTGGTGGTAGTTGGGATTCGCATCTTCCATTGATCGAATTCTCCTAAAATAATAGTTATCACTCCAGCATCAACATGGCTCCTTTCGAAGCTTTATATGGTCGAAAATGTCGTTCGCCGGTCTGCTGGAATGAGATTGGTGAAGCTCAGCTCACTGGACCTGAACTCATTCTAGAGTCTACAGACAAAGTCAAGAAAATTCGTGACAACTTCTTAACAGCTAGAAGCCATCAAAAGAGTTACGCGGATAGACGACGCAAGCCTTTGGAATTCCAAGTCGGTGATCTCGTCCTACTCAAGGTATCTCCTTGGAAAGGTGTAATCAGATTTGGGAAGAAAGGAAAACTTGCACCACGATATGTTGGAGCATTCAAGATCGTTGAAAGAATCGGAAAAGTAGCCTACAGACTTGAGCTGCCTCTTGAACTTGGAAATGTTCATCCAACTTTCCACGTGTCCAATCTTAAAAAGTGTTTGGCTGACAAAAACCTCCACATCCCCCTTGATGAAATTCGTGTCGACAACACGATGCACTTCGTCGAGAAACCTGTGGAAATATTGGACCATCAAGTTAAGAAGCTCAAGCGCAAGCGCACACGGATAGTCAAAGTTCACTGGGAATCCAAACGTGGCCCAGAGTTTACTTGGGAACGAGAGTGTCACACCCCCAAAATCCACACGCGGAGTATCACCGCTTGGAGGCGTGACATGACTAGGATCAAGCCACCAATCATATTGAACATTGTAAGTAATAAATAAAAGTCATTTATCAATACGAAAGGTGTTCAAAACCATAACATAGTTAAGTGTTTAGCGGAAGCATAAATATGTAAACCCAACATAAGTTCAAATGTTTCAAATGTTTAGCATGGCACACAGCTGTCCATGTCCCACAACGACTCCTCTCCACTCCCATGCAAGCTCCATAGATACCTAACGACCTGCACGGCATGTAACAGAGAGTCAACAACAAAGTTGAGCGAGTTCATAGTTGGTTGTTCAGTAATAAGTTCGTTTAACAAATCGTAAGTTCGTTTATAACCATGCCGTGTATTACTAGGCCATTTGTAAGTTCATCTAGTGGGGGCTTCCCATGTTGTAAGTTCAATTAGTGGGGGTTTCCCATGTTGTAAGTTACTAGACTGGTTGTATCCATGAGTGTCCTTCCCAATCCGAGGACGGTAGTACATAGGTTTTACGTAGGTTTTGTGCTGGTGTCCTTCCCAATCCGAGGACAGTAGTACGTAAGTTTTACGTAGGTTTTAGCACAGGCGTCCTTCCCAATCCGAGGACAGTGGTAAGTAGTCTAGTAATAATGTGAGTACAAGTAATCATTCAATCCCATTCCCAACCCACCGGGGAATCCCATGCCTTAGGAGTGTGAACTCACCTTGGTTTGCTCGGTATGCTAAACTATGCTCACAAGAAATCATTCAAGTCCTATATCAGGCACGTATTCTTAATCAGTTCAAGTTCGTAAAGTTTCGCATGCAATCTATGACACAAAGTGTGCTTGGCAGTTAACATCATGCAATGCATAAATAATTAATCATTCCATACGAGGTTCCAAGTCACATGCAAGTCCCTTACTAAGTTGTCATACTTAACAGAGTTAATCATGCTTGACATACTTAACATAGAGATGACATACTTAACATATATGACATGCTCAACATAGATATGTACCCTAGTCAGCATGCTTAACAGAATCAATACATCTAACATAGTTAACGTACGTAACAGAGCTAATCGGAAACAACAGGGTCAAATCAGAATTAACAGAGTTATATACGTAACTTAACAAAGTTAACAACACAGGCATAACAGTTGGGCCGAAATCAACTTTGTGAAGAAAACACTTGGGCCGAAATCCCTTGGTTGGTGAAAACACCTTGTGTTTTCTGGAACATCATCATCATCGATAACAGTTACATGACCAATTAACAAAAATCATTTAATCAAATCATCAGCATAAAAATCATCACCATCCTAACATTCTATCATCCAAAACATCCATTATGGCCGACAACTGTCCATCACCTCAAGAAGTTATTGGACCAATTAGTTTGGGTGGGCTTGACTAATTGTTAGGTTGAAATATGAATCACATGCAAACCGTAGGTTAGGTACCATCTATGAACTCATGTGCACTTTATAAAATCATGTGTAACTTCAGAGGAAGATCAGTATTTATAATCATTATGTCTAGTAACATTACAAGATCCATGGGCATGTACTTTCAAAGCACAGTGTGACACCTGTGTCACTGCGACCATCAAACAAATACCAAACCAATGAAATACCGTATTTCATACTTTGGACTTGTATAAATATGTGTATCTTTTGCACATATCAAGTCTTGTTCGATTTCAAGCTCTAAATCGCTTTCTAGAAGGTTATACGCGCACAAATGCGTAAATATAACCAGTTTAATGCAACAAACACTCCGGAATAGTGAAATAGGCTTAACATACCTTAAATAACCTTTACATAACTTATAAATAAGTTTTGTAAGGTTTGGTATGGTGAAATCAAGTTAAATCGCTTACAGGGACTAAAGTTGACAAACTGCGAAAGTATGCCAATTTGAACTATAACAGACATTCCGGAACATGACCATAAGTTAAACATACCATAAATATCCTTTACATAGCTTAGAAATAGGCTTTGAGGGGTTCGGTATGCTAAAATAAACTTTTGGGTCATTCAGGGACTAAAAGCGTCAAAAAGTGCACAAGTTTGCATTTTCACGCATATCTTACGTTCTGAATACATCTGGACATCCAAAAATTTATGTAAGCATTATAATACTATGCTTTAGTGTTTGGCTTGTCAAAAATCCATTCGTCGCGCAATTTGGACCGTTTTTACGTTCGTTACGACTCCCGTCGTAATTAACCGAACAACGCAACCGTACGGCCAAATGAACCGACATCCGAGATATTTTTTAGCACATTATAAGTTCCCTATACTTTAACTTCATTTTAGAGCCTTGAAATGAGGTTAACGGGGTTCAAATGCATCGAAAATAGCTTAAACGGGCTGCAGGGACCAAAATTGTAATTCTGCCAAAATAGGTGCTTGCGCACCGCAACAAATATTTGTTACGGTGCGCAAGCAGGGGTCAGTTATGCAGAAACTCGTTTTCTCAGCAGTTAATAGCCTTTAACCCCTCCAAAGGGCCAAGGACAAGTGTCAAACTCTTGTGGTGGAGCAATATCAGTTACCACAACATACCGACAAGTGTACGGGCTAGATCATTCCCTCTTCTCCAAGAAACGATCCTAACGGTGAACTGAAAACTATAAATACCCACATACCCCAACTTCATTTCTCACTAGAATCTGATCATTTGTGCTCTAAGTTGAAACCTTTGTTTCATACCTGAGCTATCTTGATCTAGATTAGCATTCGGGGACCCTTCGTAAGTGTTCCTTCGTTCTTTTATTGCTTTTCGAGTCCGAAAGTCAAACTTTGTTTGACTTTCTGCATTGACCAGTTTATGGTCGATGCGAAGTTCGTTTGAACTTCATAACGTGAGCGTGATCACGATGGTTATAGTCCCTAGTGACTATACCTACTGATTACCACGTTATCTAGGCTCAGTGACGAGCCGTAGTTTCAGTCAGAATACGTATTCTTGCGTATTTTGTAACCAAACTACTTATGGGTATCAAGACCATTTGTTTTGATACCAAACCTGTTTTTCTAAACTTAGTTAATCATGTTTTAACATGCTTAGTTCGTCACTTTTAGTTTAGTGCTTATTTAGGGTCGTAAGGTAAGCGATCTAAACAATCGCTTATACTTTCGAACCCGACCCATTTGGTCGATCATTAGGATCCGAGCAAGCACTTTAGGTGACCATAGTTTATAGGGAATAACCTTACGAGGTTATACCTTATGGTCGCTTCGTTTAAGTAGTTGTATGATAGGTAGTTTATATGCCTTAGGTAAATTACCAAAATACCCCTTTGATGCCAAAATTCATTTTAAACATATGTAACATAACTTTTGACATCTAAACTGATTTGACAACAATATTAGACATGTTAAGGCATATGTTACTTGTCATAGGACTAGTTAGGCGGTCCGAACGCGTTTTACGCGAACGACGCGTTAAAGTAGCATAAGCTACCTAAACGGGTCGTAATGGGTCGTAAGCACTTAGGTTAGGTTTCATTTAGCATGTGGGCTTTGTTAAACCATACTACATGAGTTTCCATACTCATTTGGTTTACGAGCCCTCATTCTATCCGATCTTCCAATTTAGGTCCGGTTTATTAATGTAGTTACCTATATTAGGTGCCGTTTGATATTCCGAGATCTCTAGCATTGCTTGGTGGTTATCTTAGGACTTCTAAGCAATCTCAAGTGAGTACATAGACCCCTCTTTTACTGTTTTCCAAATGTTTTGGGGTGGAACACATGTGCCTACTTGTTACTTTCATGCTTTCCTGTTTTCACATCATATACTTCCTATATTCATTAGTACATTTTAGTACATGATTTCATTACATTTTATACTATGTATGTCCATTGTGTGCATACTTAGTACATGGTTCTACATTACATTTCTGCTATGTATGTTAACTGATAGCATGCTAGCACATTGATTTACATGACTTTTCTGCTTTGTATGTTAACTTAGCATACTTAGTACATTTCTTATTCATCATATGCTTACATTTTGGTATGACATTTGGTTTGTTTAAACTATACTATACATATTCTTTTGATAACTCATTTTTACATAGTTATCCGACTGTCGCAAGGCTTGGATGTATGAATTTTCACAATACCGCATAAATGTCTAATATCAGTATAGCATACATTTACTACACAAAACATAACTTTGATTTAAACCAAGTTTTACTTCAATACTTTGTTTTGTGCATTTCACATATGGTTTAGTTGATGCATTTCACTAGCCATACATATCATTTTGGTTACACATTACATGATTTACATTTGACAAATAAACATTTTCAACATTGGTTATACGTTGCATGATTTACATCTTGACATAAACATTTTGACATATTATTCAATACATTTGGCAATTGGTTTAAACATAGACATCTTACATTGTTGGTTTGGTTTGATTAAGTGATTAAGTAACGAGGCGTGTGTAATATGATACAAGCATGGTGGATACGCCGCTGGTACGTCCTATATATAAGTGTTTGTATGGTATTACATGTCGTAGCGTTATTTGAATCATTTCAGTTTGAGACATATAACATTTTATACAAATAACATACTTTTCACAAGACATTGATTTACAAACAACTTATCTTATACAAACTCATTTTACAATGGTTATTCATTTAACCATACATTATTCTCTTATTTATACATATCATCTGATCTTATCGTTTTTCAAATGATTTACAAAACAAAGCAAATTACAAGGTTCATGACTAAACATTTTATCAAACATAAGTCATGAAACCTATTTTCACAAAACCTATGTATCTCACAGGCATTTTTATGCTGACGTACCTATTTTCACATGTGTTTTCAGGAGCTGTTGCATAAGATGATCAAGATACACATAGGCAGACTTGGGCTTTAGTGACAATAAAAGATGCAAGACTAGTTAATTATGTTGTATTTCTTTGTTTGTTAAGACATTATAACACTTTTAATCAATAAAACGAAACTTCAATTGCCATGGATTTGAAACAATTATTTATGTTACAACACTCCCTGACATTTCCGCCACGTTTTATATGTTCTACGTGGTCGGGGTGTGACAGAAAAGATGGTATCAGAGCCAATGGTTATAGGGAATTAGGTTATTAGTAATGCTTTGACCTAGTCTATAACCTTCTTAGGACCCTAACGCGAGTTTACTTGCGTTTAGTCATAAAACAATACCGTCACCTATCCTTAGGCGACGACCACAACAAGAACATAAATTTCAAAACTGCTTTGAAAACTAATCATCTGTTCTAGGATGATTGATTACTAGGTTTTGAACCCTCTGTTATATGGTTTTGAACCCCTTCGGGTTTTCAAAATCTCGTCAAGGTTTTGGGTTTTAAATAATGTTAACAGGTGCAAACTGGAAGGGTGAATGCCTGTATTCTGGGTTTTCTGTCTAGGCAAGCACTTCGTATACATCTCATCAGACGCGAGACCAATTGTGCTTACCTGGGAATTCTTGGGATGAGTGTTCACTTATAGGCAAGCATGTCTTCGCGATACATTATTTTTGACCTATTTACTTTGATTAATCACCGAGGTCGTTTGTTGCTTTGTAGTAACAAACAAATGACCACTATCCTTGCTTTCATCAGATTTGTTTCATCCCATTCTTTTCGTCTAATTCTCTCACTCGTTTCCTTTCATGTTTCCTCTTTTAGAATGCCTCCACGACGCGAAAATCCGGTATCTATTGACGATCTGGCAGCTGTCATTACACAACAAATAATTGCTGCAATCCCGACCATCGTTGCCCAATGTCACCAAGCTATCAACAACAATAATGCCCTTTGCAACTTCAAGACTTTCAACTCGGCCAAGCCATCAAAGTTTTCTGGGTCTCAAGGAGCGACTGCACTTCTGCAATGGTTCGAGAGTCTAGAAAGCACCTTCAGGCATGTTCAATATCCAAACGAGCGAAAGGTAGATTTCGCATCTAGTGTCTTTGAGAAACGAGCTTTGACGTGGTGGAACGGTGTGGTGAGAGATAGGGGTGCCGAAGTGGCACTGGCTCAAACATGGGAAGAACTTAGAGCACTGATGATGAAGGAATTCTGTCCTCGTCACGAGATCAGGGCCTTGGAAAGGGAATTCGACGATCTTAAGCAAGACAGCGGTGAACATCGAGCATACACTGATCGATATGAGGAGCTGAGCCTGTTGTGTCCTACCATGGTTACGCCTTTGGATAAGGCGATCGAAAAATACATTGATGGTCTCCCTGACTCAGTTCAGGACATTGTTACTGGTAGTAACCCCACTACGGTTAGGCAGGCCATTGAGCTATCTGCAACCTTGACTGAATCTCAGATCAGGAAACGTAAGCTTTTCCGAAAGGGTGACAAGAAACCGGTCGAGGAATCGAAACCAATCGAGGAATCAAATACCATGGATGAACCGACTGGATACCCTAAGAAGTCAAAGAAGCGAAAGGCTTCTCAGAACTTCACCATGGTTACTCACAATGATCAAGCCGTCCCCAACCAACCAGCTCAACCCCGTACTAGGAAGCCATACAATGGAACTTCACCCTTGTGCAACAAATGTAACCTTTATCATCATGCTATGGTGAAGTGCCGCGAATGCCAAATTTGTGGACGTAAAGGTCATATAGCAAAAGTTTGCGTAGCAGCAGTTGCACCAAATCAAGCTAACCACAATCCTGCTCAAGCTCGCTTTCCACCAGGTTCTTGCTACAAGTGTGGCGAGATGGGTCATTTCCGAAGAAATTGCCCAAAGCTTGCTAATGCTAATCCAGCACGGAGATAAGCATCTGACCGACTAGAAGACAACACCTTTTAGAAATAATCATGTCTTATGTATTATTTTCTTTTGTTGTCAAGGTCCATGAAACAGTTGTCATCATTGTTAATAAATAAATTTTTTTTTATTTACATTACAATGTATTTATGTGGTTGTATGCATAAAACAACATATCCCTTACAATACTGACAATCAAGGAATCGTATTCCTTGAAAAGCAAACTACTCCCCAAAATTTTTCTATTTTATAATCTCTTGCGTTTTCCACGAAATTCCTAAGTACCTGTTTCTTTCAAGGAAAATGAAGTACAAAACGGAAGTTACAACACTGGACGAATACCCAAAGTACTACTATAAATCCTTAATAGGGTACCTAAGGGTATTTCCGTAAATCCTAAAATTTTTGTGTTCCTTAATTCTAATAGTACTTTTCTTAGAAAACAAAAATCGAATTTTGGGAGATCTTCATATCTTTTCAGATAAATCCCAGAGGACATTGAAGTCAATTGACTGGTTTCCATATCCATTTTCAATCGATAACAAGTTAATAACAAATTAAACAACTATGTAATTATGTGCTTATGTGTTCCCTTTTATGTTCTTGTGTAATCCAAGTTTTGTTATCTAATCCTCGTAGAATCTTCCATATCTTTGTGTACTATATTAAATCCTCAATGGGCTTTTACGTAATAGTAAAGACCCTTGGATTATATTGTACTATTCCATAATTAGACCCCTTGAGTGGTCTAGTTAAACAGATTGATCCAAAAATCTGGTTAGGAATATCATGTGATGAGATAGCTGAAAGGACTCCTAGGTGGCCTAATTAAAAGGATCAGTTGTCACTCTAATTAAAAGGACCTTATGGTAGTCTAGTCACACTCATCACAGGTTTGATTTTTCCTCCCCTTCATATTACAAACAAATTGTGCGGACTGTGCAAGGAATTGCGTAATTATGGATGGATACATAATTATGAAATTCAGTGCACGGAAACCACAGCAAGTTTTTATCGTTTCTGAAGAAATTGTGGAAAATGACTCATTTCGTTCATTTTCGTTTCTAAAGAAATTGTGGAAAATGACTCATTTCGTTCATTTTCGTTTCTGAAGAGGTTGTGGAAAATGACTCATTTCGTTCATTTTCGTTTCTGAAGAAATTGTGGAAAATGACTCATTTCGTTCATTTTCGTTTCTGAAGAGGTTGTGGAAAATGACTCATTTCGTTCATTTACGTTTCTGAAGAAATTGTGGAAAATGACTCATTTCGTTCATTTTCGTTTCTGAAGAGGTTGTGGAAAATGACTCATTTCGTTCATTTTCGTTTCTGAAGAGGTTGTGGAAAATGACTCATTTCGTTCATTTTCGTTTCTGAAGAAATTGTGGAAAATGACTCATTTCGTTCATTTTCGTTTCTGAAGAGGTTGTGGAAAATGACTCATTTCGTTCATTTTCGTTTCTGAAGAGGTTGTGGAAAATGACTCATTTCGTTCATTTTCGTTTCGGAAGAAATTGTGGAAAATGACTCATTTCGTTCATTTTCGTTTCTGAAGAGGTTGTGGAAAATGACTCATTTCGTTCATTTTCGTTTCTGAAGAGGTTGTGGGAAATGACTCATTTCGTTCATTTTCGTTTCTGAAGAGGTTGTGGAAAATGACTCATTTCGTTCATTTTCGTTTCTGAAGAGGTTGTGGAAAATGACTCATTTCGTTCATTTTCGTTTCTGAAGAAATTGTGGAAAATGACTCATTTCGTTCATTTTCGTTTCTGAAGAGGTTGTGGAAAATGACTCATTTCGTTCATTTTCGTTTCTGAAGAGGTTGTGGAAAATGACTCATTTCGTTCATTTTCGTTTCTAAAGAGGTTGTGGAAAATGACTCATTTCGTTCATTTTCGTTTCTGAAGAGGTTGTGGAAAATGACTCATTTCGTTCATTTTCGTTTCTGAAGAGGTTATGGAAAATGACTCATTTCGTTCATTTTCGTTTCTGAAGAGGTTGTGGAAAATGACTCATTCTATTCTTTTTCGTTTCTGAAGAATGCCTGTTGAAAATAACTCCGTTCATTTTTCGTTTCTGAAAAATGTCCGTTAAAGAGAAATAATAGGATTATGCCTTGCTTATCTTTGATGGTTACTTAACACAAAGCCACAGATAGACTCCTACGAATTAATTTCGGGACGAAATTTCCTAAAGTAGGGGAGACTGTGACACCTGTGTCACTGCGACCATCAAAAAAATACCAAACCAATGAAATATTGTATTTCATACTTTGGACTTGTATAAATATGTGTATCTTTTGCACATTTCAACTCTTGTTCGATTTCAAGCTCTAAATCGCTTTCTGGAAGGTTATACGCGCACAAATGCGTAAATATAACCAGTTTAATGCAACAAACACTCCGGAATAGTGAAATAGGCTTAACATACCTTAAATAACCTTTACATAACTTAGAAATAAGTTTTGGAAGGTTTGGTATGGTGAAATCAAGTTAAATCGCTTACAGGGACTAAAGTTGACAAACTGCGAAAGTATGCCAATTTGAACTGTAACAGACATTCCGGAACATGACCATAAGTTAAACATACCATAAATATCCTTTACATAGCTTAGAAATAGGCTTTGATGGGTACGGTATGCTAAAATAAACTTTTGGGTCATTCAGGGACTAAAAGCGTCAAAAAGTGCACAAGTTTGCATTTTCGCGCATATCTTACGTTCGGAATACATCCGGACATCCAAAAATTTATGTAAGCATTATAATACTATGCTTTAGTGTTTGGCTTGTCAAAAATCCATTCGTCGCGCAATTTGGACCGTTTTTACGTTCGTTACGACTCCCGTCGTAATTAACCGAACAACGCAACCGTACGGCCAAACGAACCGACATCCGAGATATTTTTGAGCACATTATAAGTTCCCTATACTTTAACTTCATTTTAGAGCCTTGAAATGAGGTTAACGGGGTTCAAACGCATCGAAAATAGCTTAAACGGGCTGCAGGGACCAAAACTGTAATTCTGCCAAAATAGGTGCTTGCGCACCGCAACAAATATTTGTTACGGTGCGCAAGCAGGGGTCAGTTATGCAGAAACTTGTTTTCTCAGCAGTTAACAGCCTTTAACCCCTCCAAAGGGCCAAGGACAAGTGTCAAACTCTTGTGGTGGAGCAATATCAGTTACCACAACATTCCGACAAGTGTACGGGCTAGATCATTCCCTCTTCTCCAAGAAACGATCCTAACGGTGAACCGAAAACTATAAATACCCACATACCCCAACTTCATTTCTCACTAGAATCTGATCATTTGTGCTCTAAGTTGAAACCTTTGTTTCATACCTGAGCTATGTTGATCTAGATTAGCATTCGGGGACCCTTCGTAAGTGTTCCTTCGTTCTTTTATTGCTTTTCGAGTCCGAAAGTCAAACTTTGTTTGACTTTCTGCATTGACCAGTTTATGGTCGATGCGAAGTTCGTTTGAACTTCATAACGTGAGCGTGATCACGATGGTTATAGTCCCTAGTGACTATACCTACTGATTACCACGTTATCTAGGCTCAGTGACGAGCCGTAGTTTCGGTCAGAATACGTATTCTTGCGTATTTTGTAACCAAACTACTTATGGGTATCAAGACCATTTGTTTTGATACCAAACCTGTTTTTCTAAACTTAGTTAATCATGTTTTAACATGCTTAGCTCGTCACTTTTAGTTTAGTGCTTATTTAGGGTCGTAAGGTAAGCGATCTAAACAATCGCTTATACTTTCGAACCCGACCCGTTTGGTCAATCATTAGGATCCGAACAAGCACTTTAGGTGACCATAGTTTATAGGGAATAACCTTACGAGGTTATACCTTATGGTCGCTTCGTTTAAGTAGTTGTATGATAGGTAGTTTATATGCCTTAGGTAAATTACCAAAATACCCCTTTGATGCCAAAATTCATTTTAAACATATGTAACATAACTTTTGACATCTAAACTGATTTGAAAACAATATTAGACATGTTAAGGCATATGTTACTTGTCATAGGACTAGTTAGGCGGTCCGAACGCGTTTTACGCGAACGACGCGTTAAAGTAGCATAAGCTACCTAAACGGGTCGTAAGCACTTAGGTTAGGTTTCATTTAGCATGTGGGCTTTGTTAAACCATACTACATGATTTTCCATACTCATTTGGTTTACGAGCCCTCATTCTATCCGATCTTCCAATTTAGGTCCGGTTTATTAATGTAGTTACCTATATTAGGTGCCGTTTGATATTCCGAGATCTCTAGCATTGCTTGGTGGTTATCTTAGGACTTCTAAGCAATCTCAAGTGAGTACATAGACCCCTCTTTTACTGTTTTCCAAACGTTTTGGGGTGGAACACATGTGCCTACTTGTTACTTTCATGCTTTCCTGTTTTCACATCATATACTTCCTATGTTCATTAGTACATTTTAGTACATGATTTCATTACATTTTATACTATGTATGTACATTGTGTGCATACTTAGTACATGGTTCTACATTACATTTCTGCTATGTATGTTAACTGATAGCATGCTAGCACATTGATTTACATGACTTTTCTGCTTTGTATGTTAACTTAGCATACTTAGTACATTTCTTATTCATCATATGCTTACATTTTGGTATGACATTTGGTTTGTTTAAACTATACTATACATATTCTTTTGATAACTCATTTTTACATAGTTATCCGACTGTCGCAAGGCTTGGATGTATGAATTTTCACAATACCGCATAAATGTCTAATATCAGTATAGCATACATTTACTACACAAAACATAATTTGATTTAAACCAAGTTTTACTTCAATACTTTGTTTTGTGCATTTCACATATGGTTTAGTTGATGCATTTCACTAGCCATACATATCATTTTGGTTACACATTACATGATTTACATTTGACAAATAAACATTTTCAACATTGGTTATACGTTGCATGATTTACATCTTGACATAAACATTTTGACATATTATGCAATACATTTGGCAATTGGTTTAAACATAGACATCTTACATTGTTGGTTTGGTTTGATTAAGTGATTAAGTAACGAGGCGTGTGTAATATGATACAAGCATGGTGGATACGCCGCTGGTACTTCCTATATATAAGTGTTTGTATGGTATTACATGTCGTAGCGTTATTTGAATCATTTCAGTTTGAGACATATAACATTTTATGCAAATAACATACTTTTCACAAGACATTGATTTACAAACAACTTATCTTATACAAACTCATTTTACAATGGTTATTCATTTAACCATACATTATTCTCTTATTTATACATATCATCTGATCTTATCGTTTTTCAAATGATTTACAAAACAAAGCAAATTACAAGGTTCATGACTAAACATTTTATCAAACATAAGTCAAGAAACCTATTTTCACAAAACCTATGTATCTCACAGGCATTTTTATGCTGACGTACCTATTTTCACATGTGTTTTCAGGAGCTGTTGCATAAGATGATCAAGATACACATAGGCAGACTTGGGCTTTAGTGACAATAAAAGATGCAAGACTAGTTAATTATGTTGTATTTCTTTGTTTGTTAAGACATTGTAACACTTTTAATCAATAAAACGAAACTTCAATTGCCATGGATTTGAAACAATTATTTCTGTTACAACACTCCCCGACATTTCCGCCACGTTTTATATGTTCTACGTGGTCGGGGTGTGACACACAGGACGTATTAATCAGATATACATACATTCAGATTATGTCATTCAACACATGCGGACCCTTATCTGCTCTCAAGGTGCACACCTTACAATCATTTACTGAATTCCACTAAAGTTATATTGTTAGTCAAATTAAATTGCTCCTTTTTTTATAAATCAGAAATCGGCCCATGTGCATAAAGTAATACAAGTTCTGATCACCCTATCACCCATATTCAGACTATTATGAGAGCACATGCAACCCACTTATAATTAACAACAACAATACCAATTATTCAGACGAAACCACATCCAACAATTACAGTTATGACACTAATGTTATATGATCTAAATCAATAATGCGTGAACGTGAACAAAGCTAACCAATCAATATCAGATTCGTTTCATCTAACAAGCATACTCATACTTTCTTTTGATGCACATATACAATATTAACACATTGCACGTACTCACATACAACCAAGATATTCAACACAAATAATATTATCATTAACCGAGGGGATTAAGATACAAGTCGGACTCGAAGGATGAGTTTCGCGAAAGAGATGTTGCCGTCGATGGAAGGGGAAGGGGGGTCTGCCATTGCTAATCAAGGGGTGTTTAGGGTTTGTAATGTTGTGAAGAGTTGTGTAACATAACTCATATGTTACGCACACATATACAAAGAAAAGGTTGGGCCGAGTCATGTTTTAAAAACAATAGATTGGGCCAAGTCTATATAACATGGTAGTAGCCCAAATGACACAAGACATAAACTGATCCACTACTGGGCCTAAAGCCCATTTGATTTCGTCGACCCAGCTTATTGACGAAAACACTTGTGTGTTTTCGTCCTGAAGTGTTTTCGTGGGTGAGGGGGAGTGTTTTGGGCTATGGTTCCAATTTGTTGATATAAAACATGTCACTAATACAAAACATATATTACATACACACTTAATGCACACCATATATATCATAACAATCACAATACGATTTAACAGTTGTGAAACAAACAAGTCATTTTAACAAACACTTAAACAATTAACGCGCAATTAATGCGAAGATGGAAATCGTGGAAACTCGAGTTGTCACATTATCCCCAACTTGAAAGAAATTTCGTCCCGAAATTTAGCACGCGATTACTGAGGAAGCTAGTTGTGTTATGTTGTTTACTGGTTTTCCTGGGGTGTCACATCATCCCCCTGATGATTTGGAATTTCGTCCCGAAATTCTGTAGTAGCTTCAGCCTCAGTAGTGGTTGCACTGTTTCCGAATAACTGGGGATACTTGAGTTTCATTTGATCTTCTCATTCCCAGGTAAACTCTGGGCCACGACGGGAGTTCCAACAAACTCGAACAAGAGGTATTCTAGTGCGCTTGAGGACCTTAACATCCCGGTCCGTGATTTCAACTGGTTCCTCGACGAATCGTAACTGATCGTCGATAGTGAGCTCCTTCAAAGGAACTATGAGGGTCTCATCTGACAGACACTTCTTCAGATTCGACACGTGAAAAACGTTGTGAACTGCACTGAGTTCTGCGGGTAGGTTTAGTTTGTAGGCCACCCGGCCTATTTTCTCAATGATTTCGAACGGTCCGACATATCGTGGATTGAGCTTGCCCCGTTTGCCAAAACGAACCACACCCTTCCAGGGTGAGACTTTAAGTAGAACCCGGTCCCCGACCTGGAATTCTAAAGGTTTCCGGCGCTTGTTTGCGTAGGCTTTCTGACGGTCACGAGCCGCCGCCATGCGTTGCCGTATCTGAGCAATTCTTTCCATTGTGTCCACTACAAGTTCTGGACCCATGATCTGACTATCACCCACCTCTGCCCAACAAAGAGGTGATCGGCATTTACGCCCGTACAATGCCTCGAATGGAGCGGCTTGAATGCTGGTGTGGTAACTGTTGTTATACGAAAACTCTACTAACGAGAGATGTTTTTCCCAGCCGTTGCCGAAATCGATTACACATGCACGAAGCATGTCTTCTAGAGTTTGAATAGTGCGCTCAGACTGCCCATCCGTCTGAGGGTGATAAGCTGTGCTCATGTCTAAACGAGAGCCAAAAGATTTGTGCATTGCCTGCCACAGTTCTGAAGTAAATCGTGCATCACGATCAGAGATAATAGAGGTTGGCACCCCGTGCCTCGAAACCACTTCCTTAAGATAGACGTCTGCTAGAGTGGAGAACTTATCCATTTCCTTGATAGCCAAGAAGTGTGCAGACTTTGTGAGTCAATCCACGATCACCCAAATAGTATCATTCCCACGTTGAGATCTTGGCAGGCCAGTAACAAAGTCCATGGAAATTTCCTCCCATTTCCACTGTGGTATTTCTGGTTGTTGGAGTAGGCCTGATGGTTTCTGATATTCCGTTTTGACTCTCGCACAAGTCAAACATTTGTTAACGTAAGTTGCTATGTGAGCTTTCATGCTAGGCCACCAATACGTAGTTCTGAGATCGTGGTACATCTTATCCGAACCAGGATGTACTGAGTAGCGAGACTTATGAGCTTCATCCATTACAAGCTCGTGTAAGTTGCCATAGAGTGGGACCCAGATGCATCCTGTTACATAGTAGGCGCCGTCTGCCTTTTGTTCCAACCGTTGCCTTGAGCCGCGTAGAGCTTTAGCCCTGACGTTTTCTGGTTTCAATGCTTCTACCTGAGCATCTCGTATCTGTGTAGGAAGGCTAGACTGGATGGTAAGTTGTAATGCTCGCACGCGTTTGAGTGTAGTATCTTTTCGACTAAGGGCGTCGGCCCCAACATTGGCCTTGCCTGGATGGTACTTGATCGCGCATTCATAATCGTTCAATAGTTCGACCCATCGACGTTGTCGCATGTTCAACTCTTTCTGCTTGAAGATATGCTCGAGACTCTTGTGATCGGTGTAGATGGTGCACTTGGTACCGTACAGGTAATGTCTCCATATCTTGAGCGCGAAAACAACAGCTCCTAGCTCTAAATCGTGTGTAGTGTAATTCCGTTCGTGAATCTTAAGTTGGCGCGAAGCATAAGCAATGACTTTATCCCGTTGCATCAACACACATCCAAGACCCTGAATGGATGCGTCGTAGTAGACTACAAAATCGTCTGTGCCTTCAGGCAATGAGAGGATAGATGTGCTACAAAGTCTATCCTTTAAGTGCTGAAATGCTGATTCCTGTGCATTTCCCAAACGATAGATGACGCCTTTCTGAGTTAGTGAGGTGAGAGGTTGTGCAATCTTGGAGAAGTCTTTGATGAACCTTCTATAGTAGCCCGCCAAACCCAAGAATTGGCGGATTTCTGTTGGTGTACGGGGTGCAGAGCAGTTCTTAATCGAGTCTACCTTGGATGGATTAACGTGTATCCCATCCTTGTTTACCACGTGGCCTAGAAAGTGGACTTCACGAAGCCAGAAGTCGCATTTTGAAAACTTGGCGTACAGCTGTTCTACTCGAATAAGTTCCAAAATGAGTCGTAAATGCTGCTCGTGTTCCTCCTGACTCTTCGAATAGATCAGGATGTCGTCGATGAAGACAATAACGAACTTGTCAATATAAGGTTTGCACACTCTGTTCATAAGGTCCATGAAAACTGCAGGCGCGTTTGTTAGCCCGAATGGCATGACCAGAAACTCATAATGGCCGTAGCATGTTCTAAATGCTGTTTTGGATACGTCCTCGTCCCGGACTCTCAGCTGATGGTAGCCTTACCTCAGATCAATCTTTGAATAGTAGCTCGACCCTTGCAGCTAGTCGAACAAGTCGTCAATGCGTGGAAGAGGATAGCGATTCTTTACGGTCACCTTGTTTAGTTCGCGGTAGTCGATGCACATACGGAAGGTACCGTCCTTCTTCTTTACAAATAATACTGGAGCTCCCCAGGGCGAAGAGCTAGGGCGAATGAAACCCTTTTCCAAGAGTTCTTGCAATTGCTTATATAGTTCTTCCAGTTCGGTTGGAGCTAAGCGATAAGGTGCTCGAGCTATGGGTGCGGCTCCAGGAGCTAGCTCGATCTGAAATTCGACCTGGCGATGAGGCGGTAGCCCAGGTAAATCTTCAGGAAACACTTGAGGAAAATCGCGTACTATTGGAATATCCTCTAATCTCTTCTCTTTCGCTGAGGCGTCAGTAACAAGTGCTAAGATAGCAGTGTGGCCCTTTCGCAAACACTTCTGAGCCTTCAGGAAGGAGATGATGCCAACCACGGCACCACTCTTGTCGCCTTGAACTTCGAGAGGTTCTTTACCAGAACGGGGAATACGAACAATCTTCTCCTTGCATAGGATCTCCGCTTGTTGTTGAGATAACCAATCCATCCCAATGAGGATGTCGAAACTACCCAAAACTATAGGAATGAGATTGATGGAGAATGTCTGACCAGCTAAGACGAGGTTGCAACCCTTGACTACCAGAAGATTGCTGACCAGGGCTCTGATAGTCATCAATCTTTCGCTGCTGTGCCTGGTACTGAACTGAAGTTGAACCCTTGCTAGAATCCCCATCCCATTTCTGCTTATTGTCACTGGGAGTAGCGGAAGTAGTAGCATTAGTAGCACTGATACGTTTGGGCAGCTTATTCTGTTCCACTGCCTAATCTGTGAGGCGATGAGCAAGACGAGTAACATCTTGAATAGTAGCAAGGTTAGCAGCAGTCATATGACTTTGAATCTCTGGTACTAAGCCTTTGAGGTACAGCTCAATGCGCTTGATGGGAGGATCCACCATAGTTGGACATAACACTGCCAGTTCATTGGATCGTTTCGTGTACGCTTCTATCCCTGACCCCGTCATCTTCAGGTTAAAGAACTCCACTTCCAGCTTGTGGATGTCATTACGACTACAGTATTCACGTTTGATCAGTTCCTTAAAATCATTCCATGGGGTGGCATTAGCAGCCGCCAGCCCCAGCATCTGAACTTGCGCGTTCCACCAAGTTAGCGCAGTGCCTTCGAGAGTACCAGTGGCGTATTTCACCCTACGAGCCTCAAGGCATTCACACATTTTGAAGACCGATTCGAGCTTCTCGAACCAGTGGAGGAGTCCAACGGCCCCTTCAGTGCCACTAAAAGTACTAGGACGACAGTCCATGAAAGTTTTGAACGTGCACACAGGTGGCTGAGCGTGTTGACCTGTCGTGTGCGTAATAGTGAACAAAATTTAAGCACAAGTGTTGGGTTACGAGAGTAGGATCTAAAGATCCTAGAATAAGTTGTGATAGCAGGCTATACCTCCTGCCTGGGCAACTGCGAGTGCTGCCGTAACTTGTTCAGTGATCAAAGCCGCCAACTGGGCTTGAGTCATGTTAATGCGTCCAGCCATGATCTTCATATCAAAGGCAACATAGGTGAGAGAGGTTCACGAGAAATGCGATGACAGAAGAGTGTAAGCACACAAGTGTTCTCAAGCAATAGTTGTTACATTTATCTAAGCATACCATGAGCAAAGTTCTATGTAATCTAGCAAGTAGGCAATGTAAACATGAACAGCATTACCTATAGGGTTGAGTCTTGCACGTGGAGCGAAGCGTCGTTGTGGATCATTGAGCACTGTTCAGGTTATAGTCTGGTTTTAACAAAACTTTTTCCCTTATTAAAACCAAGTTCACTATAACCAATGGCTCTGGTACCAATCTGTCACACCCCCAAAATCCACACGCGGAGTATCACCGCTTGAAGGCGTGACATGACCAGGATCAACCCACCAATCATATTGAACATTGTAAGTAATAAATAAAAGTCATTCATCAATACGAAAGGTGTTCAAAACCATAACATAGTTAAGTGTTTAGCGGAAGCATAAATATGTAAACCCAACATAAGTTCAAATGTTTCAAATGTTTAGCATGGCACACAGCTGTCCATGTCCCACAACGACTCCTCTCCACTCCCATGCAAGCTCCATAGATACCTAACGACCTGCAAGGCATGTAACAGAGAGTCAACAACAAAGTTGAGCGAGTTCACAGTTGGTTGTTCAGTAATAAGTTCGTTTAACAAATCGTAAGTTCGTTTATAACCATGCCGTGTATTACTAGGCCATTTGTAAGTTCATCTAGTGGGGGCTTCCCATGTTGTAAGTTCAATTAGTGGGGGTTTCCCATGTTGTAAGTTACTAGACTGGTTGTATCCATGAGTATCCTTCCCAATCCGAGGATAGTAGTAAGTATAAGTTTACGTAGGTTTTACGTAAGTGCCCTTCCCAACCGAGGACAGTAGTAAGTATAAGTTTACGTAGGTTTTACGTAAGTGCCCTTCCCAATCCGAGGACAGTGGTACGTAACGAGTACGTAGATTTAGCGCTGGCGTCCTTCCCAATCCGAGGACGGTAGTACGTAGGTTTTACGTAGGTTTTGTGCTGGTGTCCTTCCCAATCCGAGGACAGTAGTACGTAGGTTTTACGTAGGTTTTAGCATAGGCGTCCTTCCCAATCCGAGGACAGTGGTAAATAGTCTAGTAATAATGTGAGTACAAGTAATCATTCAATCCCATTCCCAACCCACCGGGGAATCCCATGCCTTAGGAGTGTGAACTCACCTTGGTTTGCTCGGTATGCTAAACTATGCTCACAAGAAATCATTCAAGTCCTATATCAGGCACGTATTCTCAATCAGTTCAAGTTCGTAAAGTTTCGCATGCTATCTATGACACAAAGTGTGCTTGGCAGTTAACATCATGCAATGCATAAACAATTAATCATTCCATACGAGGTTCCAAGTCACATGCAAGTCCCTTACTAAGTTGTCATACTTAACAGAGTTAATCATGCTTGACATACTTAACATAGAGATGACATACTTAACATACATGACATGCTCAACATAGATATGTACCCTAGTCGGCATGCTTAACAGAATCAATACATCTAACATAGTTAACGTACGTAACAGAGCTAATCGGAAACAACAGGGTCAAATCAGAATTAACCGAGTTAACAGTCTTAACTTAACAGAGTTATATACGGAGCTTAACAAAGTTAACAACACAGGCATAACAGTTGGGCCGAAATCAACTTTGTGAAGAAAACACTTGGGCCGAAATCCCTTGGTTGGCGAAAACACCTTGTGTTTTCTGGAACATCATCATCATCGATAACAGTTACATGACCAATTAACAAAAATCATTTAATCAAATCATCAGCATAAAAATCATCACCATCCTAACATTCTATCATCCAAAACATCCATTATGGCCGACAACTGTCCATCACCTCAAGAAGTTATTGGACCAATTAGTTTGGGTGGGTTTGACTAATTGTTAGGTTGAAATATGAATCACATGCAAACCGTAGGTTAGGTACCATCTATGAACTCATGTGCACTTTATAAAATCATGTGTAACTTCAGAGGAAGATCAATATTTATAATCATTATGTCTAGTAACATTACAAGATCCATGGGCATGTACTTTCAAAGCACAGGACGTATTAATCAGATATACATACATTCAGATTATGTCAGTTAACACATGCTGACCCTTATCTGCTCTCAAGGTGCACACCTTACAATCATTTACTGAATTCCACTAAAGTTATATTGTTAATCAAATTAAATTGCTCCTTTTTTTATAAATCAGAAATCGGCCCATGTGCATAAAGTAATACAAGTTCTGATCACCTTATCACCCATATTCAGACTATTATGAGAGCACATGCAACCCACTTATAATTAACAACAACAATACCAATTATTCAGACGAAACCACATCCAACAATTACAGTTATGACACTAATGTTATATGATCTAAATCAATAATGCTTGAACGTGAACAAAGCTAACCAATCAATATCAGATTCGTTTAATCTAACAAGCATACTCATACTTTCTTTTGATGCACATATACCATATTAACACATTGCACGTACTCACATACAACCAACATATTCAACACAAATAATATTATCACTAACCGAGGGGATCAAGATACAAGACGGACTCGAAGGATGAGTTTCGCGAAAGAGATGTTGCCGTCGATGGAAGGGGAAGGGGGTCTGCCGTTGCCAATCAAGGGGTGTTTAGGGTTTGTAATGTTGTGAAGAGTTGTGTAACATAACTCATATGTTACGCACACATATACAAAGAAAAGGTTGGGCCGAGTCATGTTTTGAAA
The DNA here is from genome assembly GCA_030545235.1 of Helianthus tuberosus. Lineage (NCBI taxonomy): Eukaryota > Viridiplantae > Streptophyta > Magnoliopsida > Asterales > Asteraceae > Helianthus > Helianthus tuberosus. Next base: position 111,277,850 of record CM060351.1, read on the forward strand.
ACAATAGATTGGGCCAAGTCTATATAACATGGTAGTGGCCCAAATGACACAAGACATAAACTGATCCACTACTGGGCCTAAAGCCCATTTGATTTCGTCGACCCAGCTTATTGACGAAAACACTTGTGTGTTTTCGTCCTGAAGTGTTTTCGTGGGTGAGGGGGAGTGTTTTCGGCTATGGCTCCAATTTGTTGATATAAAACATGTCACTAATACAAAACATATATTACATACACACTTAATGCACACCATATATATCATAACAATCACAATACGATTTAACAGTTGTGAAACAAATAAGTCATTTTAACAAACACTAAAACAATTAACGCGCAATTAATGCGAAGATGGAAATCGTGGAAACTCGAGTTGTCACAGAGAGGATCAAATGAAGGCAAAATATCTACACCTTTTCCCACAAGTTTCCTCTAATTAAATTTCGTGATGAAATTTCCAAAAGTAGGGGAGACTGTGACATCTGTGTATTTTAATCAAGGTACTGTTCCGAACAACTTTGTATTTAATAAAATATGGTGTTTTAATTTCAATATTTGTTTAATTATTTGTGACGTTAGTAAGTTTTCAATCATTGTTCAATTCCGAACTCTCAAACCTGTTCTGGAAGTAAAATCATAAACCGTTACGTAAACATAATCAGTTTAACGCGACGTACACACCGGAACTATGACATAAACCAAACATACCCTAAATAGCCTTCACATAACTTAGAAATAAGTTTCGAAGGATTCGGTATGACAAAAACATGTTTATTTGAACTTAAGAACTAATTGCGACAAAATTGCGAAACGAACGTTGGTGACCGCCCGGATAATATTTAAATCCCAAAAATATTTTGTTATGATTAAAATTTTATTTTTAATCATGTTTGTGTTGAAAAAATAAATCAAAACGCTTAAAAACGTTACTTTTCAAAGTTTAAGCGCGTGCCGCGTGTTACTGCGCAACACAGTGCTTATACTGCGAAACACGGACAACGCAGCCAGTCTCGACAACTGAAATTTATTTCAGTAATATTTTGACGAGTTTATTTTTATAGAATAATAAAAATAATTTAAAATTCCATAAACCGGGATTTAAACACTAGATAAAATACCCGGTATCCAGTTAAATACATGTTTTTATCTAATTTACCAATCAAAAATTACACTTTACCCCCCCCCCTTGATATCCACGGTCACATGGGGGTGACCCCACCACAATCTTGCCAAGATCTCTAGTGATCCTATTTGATATTACTTGGATACACTTGGAGATTTTTTGATCTTGGAGATTTGATTTAGATCATGGCCTATAAATACTCCACTCCCTTACACTCCATCTCCCTCAGTCTCCTCTCTCCCAAAACTGTAAGCACCCACCACCACTCCCATCTTCATTTTGCAACTTTGTTCTTCAAGATCCAACCTCTTTCCAAGCTAGCTTCAAGTTGGTGTGAAGATCCAAAGGAGTTTCCAAGGTACTTTCAAGTGATTTCAAGCTCCATCTCATCAAAAACTCACTTGAATCTTGAAGGTATAAAGTTTATGTTTAAATCATACTCTTGATGTCACACCCCTTTCTTAGGCGGAGGCACAATGTGTGATCATAAAAGGTTCTCATTGCATACGAAAGGTAAACATACTACATGCTTGTAAAAAAAGTAACTTCAAACATCCATAACATTACGTTACTGAAAACATAGATTAAGTGTTTACATCACGAGACAGCATATTGTCTGAAAGTTTACAACGTTATTTAAGGATAAACACAAACAACATCCAGGAGCATGAGTAAGACCGCGCGCACATCCACTTTAGTTACCTGAAATACATGTGAGTTTTTGGAAAACGTCAACATAATGTTGGTGTGAATTCATGCAGTTCTTGTATTGAACGTTTGTATACTTTGTATGAAAAACATGGTATGTATCTTGTATAAATCAAGTATTCTTGTATAAATCAAGTATTCTTGTATAAATCAAGTAATTCTGTATGTATCAAGTTGTTAATGGGTTGCAAGGCCATTAACATGTGACACGACATAGGAAGCATCCAAACCATAGGCATTTTTCTAGTTGTCGATTCACGACTGAGACACAAAAGCACTACTCGGTACTAGTTTTCACCAAGAGTGTGGCTGCCCGGACACCCGTTAGATCTAACCTTTTGTTCTGCGGTCTTAGTATGTACACGATTAATGGTGCTTATTGTACCCTATTCGTGACACGATTTCTCGTATCATTCCTTAAACCGCATCATACTTGGTACTAGTTATCACCAAGAGTGCTTCTTGTTTTTGTATCCATCATACCATTTGTAAACATTATAACATTTGTAACATGTATTTCACCCCCGAAGTTATAAAACTGAAAACAGTTAAAAGAAAAGGGGGAGCATGAACTCACAACTTTGCGTTCCTTGCGCCGTAAACTTCACCGGGTTTTACTTATCTAGCGTCGTGACCTAAACGTGTTTTATTAACGTTAGTCACTAGACTTGTATCGTACAAGTACAAGTTACTATCTTTTGTGTATGTATTCTTGTGTTAAAAATAATTTATATTTTTAACTATGTGTCTTACTTATATTATTTTCTCAACAATAAATATAAGTATCTTGTATTTTTCACCCGAATTATGTACTTTGTCCAAAACTTCATTTCATGTTCATAACTTTGTTCAAGTTATGTATTCTATCAAGTAATATATTTTCATAAATATATTTTCTTGTATTTGTCTAAGCATGTTGTATGTGTATTTTTGTATCTTCACTCCTTAGGAGTATTTAGTGTATTTTCAAGTCCTAATACACTATCACGTATAATACATACTACATACACTTAGCACAAAATTTAGTGATCAATAAATATATATATTTTTTTCAAAAATATACATACTTAATATCAATTTTAATCTTGAAGAAATCATTATTTCTTAACACGAAAATTAGGGAAACCTTGGTAAATATTTTTAGATACATTTTTAGGGAATAAGTTTCTCAAAACTTATATTTTTCTAAGTGTCAAAATTTATAAAAATTTTGACATAGTTTCCCCTAAAAATGGAGGTTTCCCATGTTTTCAAAACATGTGTTTATTTTCTTTTAAATCATCATCAACATCAACAACACAATCAAGTCTTACTATAAGTCTAGATCATGTAAATCACACTACATCATGAACTTGAAGTTCTTGTAAAAACTTGTAGTAACTCACCATGTTATTTAGTAGGTTTAGTTACCCTTAAAAACATGGTTGTTTGTTTGTAAATCTCATTCTTGAGGGAGTTAGTCATTTACAACTTGTAAGATGATTTTTCCAAAAATATTTCTTTTGTATTTTCTTGTTTCATAAGTGTTTATACACTTGTTTTTCTAATAAAAATAGTGTAGGTTTAAGTAAAAACCAAGATCTTTTAAAAATCATATTTTAAACTTGGTTTTCTTGGAAAATCATTCATAAATCTTGGATTTATAAGTTTACTAGCTCATTTTGTTTATTACTTTTCAAGAAATCATTTATTCACCAAGTTCATGTTTATACGTGAGGATGATCTTCTTGTGTTAACACATAACCATCCTCTAACTTGCTAGATCATGTGTTTAATCACAATCTAACAAGCTTCATGTATTGATCAACATCAATATTTCTAGTAAACAACAAGCAAACATCATTCATACATCTAACAACATCATTCTATCCATTTTTCATCATATGTTAGCTTTATGTTTCAAGATTCATGTGTATGTTCTTTAGTGTTCTTGTATAAATCAACAAACTATAACTTTTATCCACTAACAATATGAAGTAAACAAGGATCAAAGAAGTCTTACAACTAGCTTAAAGCTAGGGAAGAACAATGATGAAGATTGAGTGGATAATAGCACACGAGAGAGGTCCTTCAAGTTCCAAGAGTTCCACACCTTCTAATCTTGCTTCTTACACCTCAATATGAGCTTGGAATGCTTGAACTAAAGATGAAAATGGTGGTGGTAGTGTGGGGTGTTGGAGTCGAGAACAAGGGAGGAGAAGGGGAGGTTGATGGTGTGAAGTTAAGAGATGAGAATGGTGATCTTTTATAATCATACATAATGTTTATCCTATGGGTATTATGTCTTCCAAGTACAACACAAATCTTCCAACAAATCCAAGGAAGATTAATAAGGATTTTGTAGGATTTATCAAGATTTTGGTGGGGTCACCCTCCATGTGACCGTCCACATGGTGTAGGGGGGGGGGGCAAAGTGTAAGTTTCATTCCCTAATTACCTAATTAAGTAAGCTTTCAAGTGTAAGGTTCAGGGATTTAGTGTGTTATTATGTTATAACGGGTGTTATGGTGTTCGGGGTGTCACACCCTGGCTTTTGCGGAAGCGTGGGTTTAATTGGTGTGACTTCTTAATACCATAGCAACAATCATAACAATGCTATATGATAAAAACACAAGACGTTCATCCATTCATTAAGTTTAAAAATACCACAACATCATTGTTTGAAAATGTTGACACTTAAAATAAGTTACAAACCATACTTGTCCACAACGTGTTCATGAGACACAGCAAAATACTTTGAATAAAACATGGTTTAAAGACATGTAACCCGTCCAGGTAAGGGTTACACCTCCTAAACCTACTACCCTGGATGAAATCTTTTATTCAACGCAGCTAGACACATGCATACCCCGCCAGATCCGCTAATTCCCTGAAATACATGTAGCTTGAAAAATCAACAAAAGTTGAGCGAGTTCATGTGTAAGTGAGTATGTATAAACCTTTGTAATATGTCTGTATGTATGAAAGTCCCTGGTATGTAGCAATAAGGAAAAAGAGATCACCAATGGGTTGCAAAGCCACTGGTATGTGTGAAACGGTGCAGGAAGTACTCAAACCTAGCAAATTTGTACCGGGCCTCGACTGTAAGACACAGTCACCACTATGGGCCGCCCCGGCCTCATGGGTGTGGGCTCGCTACACCCAAATAGATCTATCACTCATGTCCCTCGGTCCTACGATGAGGATTAATGGCCTTAAGTGTTATACCCACCTTTCACATGATCTAAGTAGTAAACCCTCCTTAAGCAAACCATACCATGTATAAAAGTGTCTGTAATAATTGTAACATGTATTTCACCCCCGAAGTATAAAACTGAAAACAGTTAGAAGAAAAAGGGGGACATGAACTCACTGTAGTGCGTCTCCTGTATCGTACTCAAATCTCCGGTCTCGTCAGCAAACACGACTCCCTACAATGTACTAATGTCTATTAGACGATCGGGCCGTGCCTTGCCTTTGTATTTATGTTTGAGTTACGATTCCTTGACATTATTCCAAGTTATAATCATTTGTTAAAATAAATTATTTTAACTTAAATTATTTTTAAGGTTTTGGAATAATAGTTAGACAACTACTTCGTATTCATACTTCTCAAGTATTTTAACTCCGTATTTCCTTCCCAAGGATGGGGGCATTTATACATGTCTATTTGCAGTTTCGGAAAATGTATTTTAAGTCCCACTTAGGAAAATATATTTAACTTATTTGTCCAAAAATAACATATTTCCAAAATATATGTATTTTTCCCAAAATAATATATTTTTACTTCTTTAGTTTCCAAAATAATATTTTACCCAAAATATATGTGTAAGAGTATTTTCTGGAATACTTTATAAGTTATGTCTTTGCGTTTGGTTTCACAATATCAAGCGTATAACTTAAATATTTATTCCGTGTGATTTTTGGTATTATTTTGGAGTTGTAATTTTCCATGGTATTTGTAAGTTATATTATTTTACCCTAAAATAATATAACTAGTTCACAAAATATGCAAATATTCTCGCAAGTGTCTTAGTATAAAATTTATATTCTAAATATATATTTACCCATTTTTATTTATAAAACCAACCTCCGATACTTTGTATTTTTGTAACAAAACCCATGGCGAAGTTTATATTCGAAACACAAGTTGTAAAATGTACTTGTAACATTTATTAGAAAAATATTTTCTAAGTGTTGGAATTTTAGAAAATTTCGCCAGAGTTTCCTTTGTAAACGGAGGTGTCCATGCTTATTAGCATATCATTTTCTTTTTGGAAATCATTCAATCAATGAACAATCAACAATATACAATCTTTACTTACCAATCTTGTTAAAAACAAGCATAAATTACCACTTCATGAACTTGAAAATTTATAAAAATGTGTAGTAACTTGCTAGTGTATTTAGTGAGTCTTGTTACCCTTTAATTTGGGGTTGATTCTTTAAAAACTCCATTTTTAAAGAATATGGATATTTGCAACTTATGTTCATATTTTCCAAAAATACTTCTTCATGTATTTTTCTTGTGACACATGTGCTTCTTAGCTTTGTTAGCCACTAAAAATGATGTATATTTATGTAAGAACCAAGATTTAGTAGACTTGTATTTTTAACTTGGTTTCTTGGTAAATCATACTTGAAATATTTAGATTTACAAGACTTTAAACCTTCTTTGTTCATCATTTTACAAGAAACATTATATTCATTCAAGTTCATGACTTTAAACCTTCTTTGTTCATCATTTTACAAGAAAATTAGGCATGTGGGGGATCGATTACTAGCATATGGAGGGGGTCTAAATGTAAATATTAATCATATAGTTAGCTTGTAATCCAAATCCAAATACTTGGTTAGTTTAATTAGTTACTTGATATTTTATTGGGTGCTAGGGTGTTCGGGAACCATGACTAGCCAAGAAATAATAAAACAATGCTTCTAGCAATATTTTAGTGTTCCGGGTAATGTCCGGTGGTTCGGTTAGATACCGTTCCGTTAAAGTGCTAAGTTATATCGTAAAGTGTCCTTTATGTTACTTTTTATGACACTTTTAATTCCCGACACTTAGGAAAGCATACAGGACCATTTTGCCATATTTTTGCATGTGACTAGCATGTTTAAATGCTGAATTTTGTTAATTAATGCAGGATTTTGCAGTTTGAGTGGGTTTTAGGCACTTTCCGGCACCTAAACTATCACCTAGTGACGCAGTTTTATGGTTCTTACTTCCCTACACTCCCTACTAGTGTAGTACCTTGTCTCTGGCTCATACTGGGCCTCAATATATAGTATGTCTATGTGCTGGTATTGTCAGCATGTTTCTGAGTTATCCGCTCACTGTGCTAACTGTGCTTTGTGCATCAAGTTTGTCACTAAGGGTTGTATGTAATAAATGGAGTGACAGTATGAAATGTGATGCATAGAAAGCAGTTTATTCATCAGTTGTTATTAAGCACAATCGTTAAGCACAAATTTAATATTAATTAATTGTACGGATACCTGTAATTGTGAGGGTTGTCACATTCTCCCCCTGTTAAGAAAATTTCGTCCCGAAATTTAAGTTCTGCTACTAGATGCAGGGGTCTTGGGGAATAAATGTGGGTACTTGGCTTTCATACGATCTTCACGCTCCCAAGTGAACTCTGGGCCATGTCGTGCATTCCATCGAACCTTGACGAGTTTGACACTACTCCTGCGTGTTTTGTTAACCTTCCAATCAGTAACCTCAACGGGTTCTTCAGTAAAGTGGAGTGTGTCGTCAATATGAACTTCGTTAGCAGGAATGACCACTGTTTCTTGAGTTGGACTCTTTTTCAAATTTGATACATGAAATGTGTGACAACTCGAGTTTCCAAGGTTCCTTCTTTATATGTTACTTGCCTTATGTTGTGTTTTGTGGTTTGATACATTGAAACTGTGCACCATGATTCGTGTTAAGCCGTTTGTGTTGTTATGTGTTTGGTTTTATGTTGTTTATTACTTGTGTTCAATACAAATTACATGAATTATTTGACTATCCTTCGGCCCATAGCAATTGGAGTGCAAACCGAGCCCACACACCCCTTGAGCCCACATGTCCTTATGTTATATTATGTAAAAATGTTGTGGAGGCGCCCATAACTTTCTGAACACGTATACAAGAATTACAACCCTAGTCCCCTTCTATTCCTCCTTGATTGCGACGACAGAACCCCCCCCCCCCCTCGTGAAGATATCATCCTCTTAATCAAAGGTCTCGGTTAGTAAATCCCTATTATGTTAAGTATTGTTCGATTCTTCTTTATGTATGCTTATGATTATCTATGATAAGTGGATTGTTCTTTGTGATTTCGATTTGTATTATAGTTGTTGCTATGGTTCTGTTACACAAGCAGATTGTAATCATAAATTCTAGTTCGTGAGTTGTATATATGATTATATGGTGATATGTGATGATGATCTATTTAAATAATAGGGAATTTTGTTATGTGATGTTAACTGTCGATTGATTATATACATATTTTTTTTGTGATGATGCTATGCAATGATGAGTAATCACATGCTATAAGATTGGTAGGTAGGAAAGTATTATAGGTTGTAGGTTATATATTGATAGTTGGTGGTGGATTGTTGTTTACCTTGAATGAATTACATATAATACATGTGAGATGCCTAGAATGTGCAGCCAAGTGGATAAGAATCACCTTATGTTGTCAGCCCTTATGTTCATATGTGCATGTGAATTGTCAGGGAATATGTGATTGATTATATTTGTGCAATTGTTAAAGTTTTGCATGAGTATTAGATGTGATATAGTCTGCCAAAGTGTTCACATTAATCGATGGTGAATCTGAATAATACAGGGAATCGGTTGTGGTGTATACTTATGAGACTTGATTTAATTAATTTGGTTGAATGATTTGGATGTAAAACTGGGATTTTGTAAACACACATTGGATTGGGCTGGGGATCTCTTGGGCCGCACAGTGAACATTAAACGGATTCGGGGCCCTACTGTACACTCGGGTTAGGGCTGTGGGTCTAGAATAGCGTCTGTTACACTTTGATTGAGTCGCATAATCCGATAATTTGCGTGGTATTATTTTGGTGCTACTTGTGGAATGTGGTGTATTATTGTATAATGATTCACGTATTGGATAGGCAATATGTAAACACGATATATAGTTAATACGTGATTCCTAGGTGCTATGTGTTATACATTTGTGAATGTGACCACACTTGAATATGAGCCTAATGTTAAATGGTATAATAATAGGGCGTGGCCAGTTTAATAACTAAAACAAGTGAAACAATCCTGCCGAGCAAACCAAGGTGAGTTCACACTAGCCAAGGCATGGGATTCCCAGGGGTTGGGGAATGGGATTGAATAACTACTCGTACAACTATTACTGTTAACTAATTATTACTGTCCTCGGTTGAAGGGCACGTACGTAAAACCTACGTACAGTTATACTTACTACTGTCCTCGATTGAAGGGCACGTACGTAAAGCCTACGTACACGATCTTAAGACCATCACCTCTATCAAAGGAAGTCCCTCAATTATCGACTTAATCGCCGAGGCCTAGGGCGAGCGGGTCATTAGTTAATAGCGCTATTAGGTTTAACAAACCTCACACCGTGCCAGTCGGACGGGCGTGTACTAATGGACTATGGGCAAAGGGGGTCAATGCTGATAGACATTGACTTAGGGCACCTCTTACATTTTCGTAGCAGTCGATACGCGTGGTCTTGTAACACATGGGAAGCCCCCACTAATCATCGCACACATGCCTGGACTGGCAGCGATAAGGATTAATACGATACAAGGTTTACAAAACGAACATACGAATTACGAAATGAATACTTTAACCAAACAACCAACTGTGAACTCGCTCAACTTTGTTGTTGATTCGTTGCTACATGCCTTGCAGGTCATTAGGTACCCATGGAGCTTGCACAGGGAGGAACGGTCGTTGTGGGACATGGCGATGTGTGCCATGCTTTAAACATTACTTTATTTCATATCTAATACTTGCTATGGGTTTTACAAATTATGCTTCCGCTAAACACTTAACTATGCTTTGGTTTTTGAACACCTTTCATATTGGTTGGTTGAATTATGTTTACTTACATGCATGTTCAATATGATTGGTGGCTTGATCCTGGTCAGTCACGCCTCCAAGCGGTGATACTCCGCGTGTGGATTTTGGGGGTGTGACAAAATGTATCATGAACACCATTAAGTTCAGCAGGTAAATCCAACTTGTATGCTACAAGACCAATCCTTTTCAGGATTTTGAATGGACCAATGTACCTGGGGTTCAACTTCCCACGCTTTCCAAAGCGTGCCACACCCTTCTAGGGTGAAACCTTCAACAAAACCATATCACCAACCTCAAATTCCAGAGGTTTCCTTCTCAGGTCCGCATAACTCTTTTGTCGATCACGAGCCACTTTGATGCGCTCTCGGATCTGTGCAATCTTGTCTGTTGTCTCTTGAACCAATTCTGGACCAACTAACTTTCTATCACCCGCGTCAGCCCAAGAAACCGGTGATCGACATTTGCGTTCATAGAGAGCTTAGAACGATGCGGCCTGGATGCTTGCATGATAACTGTTATTGTATGAAAATTCAACCAATGGTAGGTGAGTGTCCCAACTTCTACCTAAATCCATTACGCAAGCTCGCAACATGTCTTCCAACGTCTGAATCGTTCGTTCGCTCTATCCGTCGGTCTGTGGATGAAACGCAGTACTCAGATTCAACTGAGAACCAAATGCTTCTTGGAAGGATTGCCAAATCCTTGAAACGAATCTTCCATCTCTATCAGAGATGATTGAGAGAGGTACTCCATGTTGTGCAACAATCTCCCTCATGTATATCTCAGCAAGTTTACTCGTGTTGTCTTTTTCCTTGATTGGCAAAAAGTGCGCAGACTTCGTTAGACGGTCTACTATTACCCAAATCGTATCGTGACCTCTGGGCGTCCTTGGCAACTTCGTTATGAAGTCCATAGAAATCTGTTCCCATTTCCATTGGGGTATTTCAGGTTGCTGCAAGAGACCTGAAGGCTTTTGGTATTCAACCTTTACCTTGGCGCAAGTTAAACATTTGCCAACATATATTGCAACATCGCCTTTCATTCTTGGCCACCAGTAGAAATCCTTTAGATCTTGGTACATTTTGTCCGATCCTGGATGGATCGAGTACCGTGACTTGTGAGCTTCATAAAAAATAACGTCTCTCAAACCACCAAACAGAGGAACCCAAATTCGTTTTATGAAGCACAAAGTTCCCTCCCCGTTTGGTACCAACTGCTTCTCCATCCCACGGAGATACTCGTTCTCAATATTCCTTTCTTTAAGAGCTTCCCTCTGCGCAGCACGAATGCGCAATGAGAGATCCGTTTGAACAATCATTTCCAAAGCCCTAACCTTATGGGCTTGATCCTTTCCTTTCGACTTAGGGCGTCGGCGACCACATTCGCCTTCCCTGGGTGATACTTGATCTCGCAATCATAATCATTCAATAACTTAACCCAGCGTCTTTGCCTCATGTTAAGCTCTTTTTGATCGAAAATGTGCTGCAGGCTTTTGTGATCAGTAAAGATTGTACACCGCGTGCCATATAAGTAATGTCGCCATATTTTCAATGCAAACACCACCGCGCCCAATTCCAAATCATGCGTTGTGTAATTTTTCTCGTGGACTTTCAACTGGCGAGAAGCATATGCTATAACCTTCTGACGCTGCATTAGTACACAGCCTAAACCCTGACGCAAGGCGTCGCAATATACCACGAAGTCGTCCGTGCCTTCGGGTAGAGATAAAATTGGTGCGTCACAAAGCTTGTTTTTCAACAACTGGAAAGCTTCTTCTTGCTTGTCTTCCCAATCAAACTTCTTGTCTTTTTGTGTGAGAGAGGTCAAAGGTTGAGCGATTTTTGAGAAATCCTCGATGAATCTGCGGTAATAACCAGCTAAACCTAGAAACTGTCAAATCTCGGTTGGCGTCTTTGGAGTTTCCCAGTTCTTGATTGCCTCGATCTTTGTGGGGTCCACATGAATTCCATTTCCATTAACTACGTGACCAAGAAACTGGACTTCGCCTAACCAGAACTCGCAATTCGAGAACTTTGCGTATAACTTCTCCTTTTTAAGCAGCTCTAGAATAGCTCTTAAGTGTTGTTCGTGCTCTTCTTTCGTCTTTGAATAAATCAAAATGTCATCAATAAACACAATCATAAACTTATCAAGGTAGGGCTTGCAGACTCTGTTCATCAAATCCATGAAAACTGCCGGTGCGTTCGTCAGCCCAAACGGCATAACCAGGAACTCGTAATGTCCATAGCGAGTCCTAAAAGCAGTCTTTGGTATGCTTTCCTCTTGGATCCTCAACTGATGATAACCTGATCGTAGATCGATCTTTGAGTAAAAACTTGAACCCTGTAATTGATAGAACAGGTCATCGATCCTTGGCAAAGGATATCTATTCTTGATTGTCAACTTGTTCAGCTCCCGGTAGCCGATACACATGCGAAAACTACCATCCTTCTTTTTAACGAACAAAAACTGGAGCTCCCCAAGGCGAGAAGCTTGGTCTGATAAATCCCTTGTCTAGCAACTCCTGAAGTTGCGTCGACAACTCATGCATTTCTGACGGTGCAAGTCGATAGGGTGCCTTAGCCACAGGTGCGGCGCCTGGAACTAAGTCAATATGAAACTCAACTTGTCTTTGTGGCGGCAATCCTGGCAAGTCTTCTGGAAAGACTTCAGGATACTCCTTTACGACTGGAATATCTTCTAGGTTTGGCTCAGCTGCTTCTTTATCCATGATGTGTGCCAAGAAAGCAACGCATCCTTTCTGTAAACACTTTCGAGCTTTCAAACAGCTAATGATCCTCAGAGGCGTATCGCGCTTCTCCCCGTGTACCACAATCATTTCTCCATTCTCCATTGGAATGCGAATGGTCTTCTCGTGACATACAATTTCGGCTTTGTTACTTGACAACCAATCTATCCCTACTACCACATCGAAGCTTCCCAACTCGACTGGCAGTAGATCCAGTGTAAACTCGTGCTCTCCTAGTTCTATAACGCATCCTCTGATGACTTCATTTGTTTCCACTAGCTTTCCATTAGCCAGTTCAATTGAGTACGGAATGTCTAGCTTACTAGCAGTTAACCCAATCATTTTCTTAAATTCTAGCGATACAAAACTATAGTTGGCACCAGTGTCAAATAGTACAGATGCAAAGCGTTGATTAATAGGGAACGTACCAGTGACGACATTCGGGTCATGGCGTGCTTCCCTGGCTCCAATGTTGAATACCCTTCCACGAGCTTGATTGAGTTTTGGGCATTCACGCTTGAAGTGCCCGATGTCTCCGCAGTTAAAACATCCCGGTCCTTGACCGTTACCATTACTACCTTGAGCATTGTTTGCTCCCCGGTTCCCAGCTTGGTTCCCAACATTCCCACGATTACCATTTCCGCCGTTGCGGTTCCCATTTCCGTTACCACCGCGATTGTTGTTACCAAAACCCCTTTGACCATTGTTACCACGACCAGCACCAGTACCAGCCCAGCATGTATTCTTCGAATGGCCCTCCTTCCCGCAAGACTCGCATTTCCTTAACCTGCACTGGCCAGAATGATGGTACAGGCATATGTCACATTTGGGCAAAGCGCCCATGTATCCCTTTCCCTTAACTTCAGTACCAGTTTTAGCTTCAACTGGTGGGTTCACCTCCTTCTTCCTGCTGGCGCTGCTGGTACCATTTTTAAAGTTGGAGAACTTCCGTTTGTTCTCGCCAGATGACTCCACATGAGTCTCCTTCTTTTTCTGATCAGCATTTGAAAACTTGTTTAGCCTGATGGCTTCCTCCGTCAGTGACACGCTCAGATCGATGGCTTCAGTAATTGTTGCTGGTTTTGATGATGTAACCATGCTCATAATCTGAGGTGCCAACCCCCAGATGAAACGCTCTATGCGTTTGAATTCAGGCGTAACCATGTAGGGTACCACATTGGACAGATCATGAAACCTTTGAACATACTCGTCGATCTTTGGGCCATCCATTTTAAGATTCCAGAATTCCGTTTCCAGCTTTTGTATTTTGGCCCGTGAACAGTATTTCTTCCTCATGAGCTCCTTCAGCACAGTCCATGTTAATGCATATGTCGTCGCCTCTCCCAAGGTCTGTACTTGCAGATTCCACCATGATAAAGCACCATCAAGAAAGAGCCCTGAGATGTATGTAACTTGATGTTCAGGAGCACACTTGCTCATCCTTAAAATAGAATCCGTCTTTTCTGCCCATCTGACGAATGCAACAGCACCTCCAGTGCAGTCGTAATTTACGGGCTTGCAATCCAGAAATTGTTTGTAGGTGCAGCCTGTACAGGCGATAACATTTACAGAAGGTGTTAGCGGATGTGTAAGAAATATCCAAATGTGTCGTAATGTGTCTCAAGGGACTTGGATATTACCATTGGGTGGGTTTTGTTGTTGTTGTTTGAGGTATTCCTGCTAGTTTCTACGCGGGAAGCCTCATACCGTGCTATCGCTGAGGCAATTCGCTCCTGTAGTTCAGCCTCAGTAGTAGGCAAACGTGTGTCTCGTCGTGGAGGCATCTTCTAAAAGAAGATCATATTGGTCAAGTCATAGTAAGTATAGTAAGTAAGTAGTATGCGTATGTAACAACATCCATCAACCTCATAACACATAACATCCCATGTTATATTATAAAACAAATAATTCAACAATGCATGTAGTGAGAACGTTGCCATTGAGCTTTCATTTAATCATGACCACAATATAGTTTTACATGTTTCACAGTACATCATACATCAAAATAAGATCATAGGGTTACATCACCCCAAAATACAAGTCAGTCTACATCAATCATATACAAAAACGTGGTCTTCCAAAAGTCTTCATATGTTGGCCCAATTGCGACTCTCACACCAAAACCAAAAATATAGCTACGCTGATGGCGGAGGAGGAAGTGGAGGAGGGAAGAAAAGCAAACGGCGCAAATGCACCCAATCCTCCTCGAGGGCGTGGATAACGCGCAGCAGGTAAGCAATCTGCTGCTCCGGAGTGAGGAAGCGGACATCAGAATCCGGGTGTAGTGGAAGAGGAGTTGGTGGTGTAGCAAATGGAGACTGGCAATGACATGGGGGAGGACGCGGAGTCCTCTCCAGCTCCTGGACTCGTCGGCTCAACGTATCTTGCTGTAACTGCAGGGATATAAGTATGTCATCCATGGTATATCCAACATGAAAAGGGTGGTATGGGTCTGACAAAGGCATGACATTGGGCGAAGACCACATGAATGGCTCGCCCGTGGGTACAAAAGGTGATGTAGTGCGAGGAAGCTGAGACATGAATGGAACAGCTGACGACACAGGCGGAACAAAAACAGGCTGCTGTCTTGAAGATCCCTCCCCAGGATGAGGTGGAGGAATGTCCTGGAGAAAAGTGATAGGAAGGTTGGTGCGATGGATATCTGACACATGGGGAAAATGAGGGGTAACATCAATCGGTGCAGAGATGGGTGCATGAGGGAGAGTGACTGGTATAACATGTGGGGGATAATCGTCATCATCGACCCACCCATTGTGGGTGTCAGGATATCTAGGATCGATGTGGGCGGCAAATGGAGCATGGTCATCAAACACAAGGACTGGACCAGGTAATATCGGTGCAATATCAGGTATCTCAGCAAAGATAGAGTCATGATCTGGCGATGGGACAGGGTCAGCTGGGGCTAGATCTAGACCAGCGGGTACAACAGGGGGCTGATCGATAGGAGCAACAGGAGCCTCTAGGGGCTGATCATCGTGCATAAGCCCAATCTCGTGATCTGGGTCAAAATCGTGAGGAGAAATAGGGGCCTCGAATGGCTGCTCATCAGGAGCATAGTCTATCTCATGCCCGGCGTCATCAGCAAGGTCAAACTGATGATCGGGGTCATCAGCAAGGTCAAAATCATGATCGGGGTCATCAGCATGGTCAAAATCATAATCGGGGTCATCAGCAAGGTCAAAATCAGGGTCCTGATTGGATGCGGCTGACATAGCCATATCGAAATCTGAGTCGGTGGGGTATCGCTGTAACCCCAGCGCATGGAGAGTAGAAGATGATACTGACTCAAAAGAGTCTGGACCAGAAGAATCAGAAGGAACCTCCATAACCGGAACCTCAATGACAGGAATAATGACATCATCATCAACTGGCAGATCCTCAACAAGAACTGCAGCAAGGGGAACGGGAGCAGGGATCTCAGCAAGAGGTAGATCCCCGACTAGAATACCATCAGCGAGCTGAACATCGTCTCCGACATCCGGCAAAGCAAAAGGTTGGAAATCGTCCTCATCTGTACTCGTGGTATCCGATGTATAGACCTCAGGATCTGTGGGCATCAGATCATCTGAATCTACTGCTATGGGGTCTAGTGCGCCAGAAACTCCACTCGAAGAAGACATGACGTCTGTAACTAAACAATCACGACAATTGCACATATATCAACATATAATCAAATAAGCATGTAAGTCACAACAATGTAAGCAAGTAATCATCCTAGTCTTCCCCAGACTATCCTCCCCAGTCTCTCAGACTAAACTCCCTGGTCTCTAAGACCAATTCCCTGGTCTCTAAGACCAACCTCCCAGTCTCTAAGACTAAATCCCTAGTCTCTAAGACCAACCTCCCAGTCTTTAAGACTAAATTTCCCCCAGTCTCTAAGACCGATCCTCCCTCAGCCTCTAAGGCTGATCCTCCCTCAGTCTCTAAGACTGATCCTCCCTCAGTCTCTAAGACTGAACTCCCCCAGTCTCTAAGACTGAATTATAAATTTTGAAATGTGTATTTGTGCCTTTTGTTTGTAATAATGTTTGTTCCCTGGATCTGGACGTTTAGTGTATGCAATGTAAAAAAAATGTTTGAAAACATTTTCGTGAGAGCCCTGATGATCATAGTCTAGACTCGAGAAAGAATCCTAGTTCGCTATGATCGAGGCTCTAATACCAAGCTGTCACACCCTGGCTTTTGCGGAAGCGTGGGTTTAATTGGTGTGACTTCTTAATACCATAGAAACAATCATAACAATGCTATATGATAAAAACACAAGACGTTCATCCATTCATTAAGTTTAAAAATACCACAACATCATTGTTTGAAAATTTTGACACTTAAAATAAGTTACAAACCATACTTGTCCACAACGTGTTCATGAGACACAGCAAAATACTTTGAATAAAACGTGGTTTAAAGACATGTAACCCGTCCAGGTAAGGGTAACACCTCCTAAACCTACTACCCTGGATGACATCTTTTATTCAACGCAGCTAGACACATGCATACCCCGCCAGATCCGCTAATTCCCTAAACTACATGTAGTTTGAAAAATCAACAAAAGTTGAGCGAGTTCATGTGTAAGTGAGTATGTATAAACCTTTGTAATATGTCTGTATGTATGAAAGTCCCTGGTATGTAGCAATAAGGAAAAAGAGATCACCAATGGGTTGCAAAGCCACTGGTATGTGTGAAACGGTGCAGGAAGTACTCAAACCTAGCAAATTTGTACCGGGCCTCGGCTGTAAGACACAGTCACCACTATGGGCCGCCCCGACCTCATGGGTGTGGGCTCGCTACACCCAAATAGATCTATTACTCATGTCCCTCGGTCCTACGATGAGGATTAATGGCCTTAAGTGTTATACCCACCTTTCACATGATCTAAGTAGTAAACCCTCCTTAAGCAAACTATACCATGTATAAAAGTGTCTGTAATAATTGTAACATGTATTTCACCCCCGAAGTATAAAACTGAAAACAGTTAGAAGAAAAAGGGGGACATGAACTCACTGTAGTACGTCTCCTGTATCGTACTCAAATCTCCGGTCTCGTCAGCAAACACGACTCCCTACAATGTACTAATGTCTATTAGACGATCGGGCCGTGCCTTGCCTTTGTATTTATGTTTGAGTTACAATTCCTTGACATTATTCCAAGTTATAATCATTTGTTAAAATAAATTATTTTAACTTAAATTATTTTTAAGGTTTTGGAATAATAGTTAGACAACTACTTCGTATTCATACTTCTCAAGTATTTTAACTCCGTATTTCCTTCCCAAGGATGGGGGCATTTATACATGTCTATATGCAGTTTCGGAAAATGTATTTTAAGTCCCACTTAGGAAAATATATTTAACTTATTTGTCCAAAAATAACATATTTCCAAAATATATGTATTTTTTCCCAAAATAATATATTTTTACTTCTTTAGTTTCCAAAATAATATTTTACCCAAAATATATGTGTAAGAGTATTTTCTGGAATACTTTATAAGTTCTGTCTTTGCGTTTGGTTTCACAATATCAAGCGTATAACTTAAATATTTATTCCGTGTGATTTTTGGTATTATTTTGGAGTTATAATTTTCCATGGTATTTGTAAGTTATATTATTTTACCCTAAAATAATATAAGTAGTTCACAAAATATGCAAATATTCTCGCAAGTGTCTTAGTATAAAATTTATATTCTAAATATATATTTACCCATTTTTATTTATAAAACCAACCTCCGATACTTTGTATTTTTGTAACAAAACCCATGGCGAAGTTTATATTCGAAACACAAGTTGTAAAATGTACTTGTAACATTTATTAGAAAAATATTTTCTAAGTGTTGGAATTTTAGAAAATTTCGCCAGAGTTTCCTTTGTAAACGGAGGTGTCCATGCTTATTAGCATATCATTTTCTTTTCGGAAATCATTCAATCAATCAACAATCAACAATATACAATCTTTACTTACCAATCTTGTTAAAAACAAGCATAAATTACCACTTCATGAACTTGAAAATTTATAAAAATGTGTAGTAACTTGCTAGTGTATTTAGTGAGTCTTGTTACCCTTTAATTTGGGGTTGATTCTTTAAAAACTCCATTTTTAAAGAATATGGATCTTTGCAACTTATGTTCATATTTTCCAAAAATACTTCTTCATGTATTTTTCTTGTTACACATGTGCTTCTTAGCTTTGTTAGCCACTAAAAATGATGTATATTTATGTAAGAACCAAGATTTAGTAGACTTGTATTTTTAACTTGGTTTCTTGGTAAATCATACTTGAAATATTTAGATTTACAAGACTTTAAACCTTATTTGTTCATCATTTTACAAGAAACATTATATTCATTCAAGTTCATGACTTTAGTGAGGATGATCCATAATCTTTAACATGTTCATCCTCTCATCTTGCTAGATCATGTTTTTAATCATGATCTAGCAAGATCATATGATGATCTACATCATTTTCACAAGCAAACAATAATCAACAACAAATCAACACTAAAATAACATGATTTCTTCATGCTTTAAGCTTATGTTAAGGTTTCATTCTCTTGTTTCTTAATGTTCTTTAAGTTTATCATCATGAAGCTACTTTAACCACTTCCATATGATGAAAAATGAAGGGATTCAAGTTCCTACCACTAGCTCAAGGCTAGGGATGTTCAAGAGAAGAAAAATGGTGGTTAATAGCAAACGAAGAAGGTCCTTGAACTCCCGAAAGCTCCTAGCTTCCTTGTATGACCTTTAACACCTTTGAGTATATGTAGAATTGGATGTTGAAGATCGAATGATGGTGATGGTGGTGACCCTATGATTGGCCGAGAGTGGGAGGGCAAGGGGAGAGGAGAAAGTGTGGTGAAAATGGTGAGATGTTTTGAAGGTTATGGTCCAAGGGTTTGTTATTATAATCTCCAACAAGAGTTTTATCCACTAGATTTAGTGTTCTTGAAGTACAAAACACAATCAAATAAACAATTCCATAAAATCTCCAATTAGGCATGTGGGGGATCGATTACTAGCATATGGAGGAGGTCTAAATGTAAATATTAATCATATAGTTAGCTTGTAATCCAAATCCAAATACTTGGTTAGTTTAATTAGTTACTTGATATTTTATTGGGTGCTAGGGTGTTCGGGAACCATGACTAGCCAAGAAATAATAAAACAATGCTTCTAGCAATATTTTAGTGTTCCAGGTAATGTCCGGTGGTTCGGTTAGATACCGTTCTGTTAAAGTGCTAAGTTATATCGTAAAGTGTCCTTTATGTTACTTTTTATGACACTTTTAATTCCCGACACTTAGGAAAGCATACAGGACCATTTTGCCATATTTTTGCAAGTGACTAGCATGTTTAAATGTTGAATTTTGTTAATAAATGCAGGATTTTGCAGTTTGAGTGGGTTTTAGGCACTTTCCGGCACCTAAACTATCACCTAGTGACGCAGTTTTATGGTCCTTACTTCCCTAAACACTCTACTAGTGCAGTACCTTATCTCTGGCTCATACTGGGCCTCAATATATAGTCTGTCTATGTGCTGGTATTGTCAGCATGTTTCTGAGTTATCCGCTCACTGTGCTAACTGTGCTTTGTGCATCAAGTTTGTCACTAAGGGTTGTATGTAATAAATGGAGTGACAGTATGAAATGTGAAGCATATGTATATATGTGACAGAAATCAGAAAGCAGTTTATTCATCAGTTGTCATTAAGCACAGTCGTTAAGCACAAATTTAATATTAATTAATTGTACGGATACCTGTAATTGTGAGGGTTGTCACACGGGGACCATAACTAGATAAGAAATAATTAAACAATGCTTCTAGCAATATTTTAGTGTTCCGGGTAATGTCCGGTTGTTCGGTTAAATACCGGTTCGTTAAAGTGCTAAATTGCACCGTTTAGTGTCCTTTAAGTATCCTTTTGTGCTCCTTTCAATTCTCGACACTTAGGAAAGTATTCTGGATCAATTTGTCATATTTTTACATGTCGTTAACTCGTCATAATGCTGAATTTTGCTGAATTGTATGAAATTCAGTATTTAAAGTGTGCTTCGGGTGCTTTTTAGTGCGTATTTTAGCTTCCGGAACGTCTATATGTTAACCCTTGTATGTTCTCTTGGGTTTTAATGTATTATTGTCGTTGGACCTACACCTAGGCCCCAAATTCTTTTGTCTGACTGCTTTCTGCAGATTTGTTGACACAATGTGTCTTACCGGTGAGTTTACTAGTATTTCTGACGCAACGCTGTTCATTAATGCATAAAGTAATTCTTGTAGTATAAAACGTGCATGAATTCATAAGTATATCATGTAATCAAACAATGTTGACATTTAAGCACATAATTGCAGTTATCAAGTATTAATTAAATTGAACGGAAATTACCGGTTGGGTGCCAGTTGTCACAGTCTCCCCCCGTTAAAAGAATTTCGTCCCGAAATTCAGGCTGATCTATCTCTCACAGGAGTTTTCTTGAACAGGTGGGGGTACTTTTCTTTAAACTGGTCTTCACGTTCCCACGTGTACTCGGGTCCGTGCTTAGAGTTCCAACGTACTTTGACAAGCTTGACACTGCTCCTCCTGGTCTTGTTGACTTTCAAGTCAGTAACCTCAACGGGTTGTTCTGTAAATCGGAGGGTGTCATCAATATGCACTTCATCCGCAGGGATGATCACGTTTTCTTGTGTTGGACTCTTCTTGAGGTTGGATACATGGAACGTATCATGTACTCCATTAAGTTTTTCCGGTAATTCCAACTTGTATGCCACGGTACCAATTCTTTCCAAAATCTTGAATGGTCCGATGTATCGTGGATTCAACTTTCCACGTTTTCCAAATCTTACTACGCCCTTCCAAGGTGAGACCTTCAACAAAACTTTGTCTCCCACCTCGAATTCTAGTGGTTTTCGTCTTCGATCAGCGTAGCTCTTTTGTCGATCCCGAGCCGCCTTAATGCGCTCTCGGATCTGCATAATCTTGTCGGTTGTCTCTTGTACAAGTTCAGGACCAACCATACGTTTATCTCCAGCGTCTGCCCAACATAAGGGCAAGCGGCACTTACGGCTATACAGAGCTTCGAACGGTGAGGCTTTTATGCTCGTATGATAACTGTTATTGTAGGAAAACTCAACTAAAGGTAGATGAGTATCCCAGCTGCCGCCTAGGTCCATAACACATGCGCGAAGCATATCTTCTAACGTTTGTATGGTTCGTTCGCTCTGGTCGTCCGTTTGCGGATGGAAGGTCGTGCTTAGATCTAGCTGAGATCCAAAGGCTTCCTGAAAGGATTGCCAGATTCTTGAGACAAAGCGTCCATCTCTGTCTGAAATAATCGATATAGGCACTCCATGACGTGCCACAATTTCCTTCAGGTATAGCTCAGCGAGCTTTTCAGTGCTATCCTTTTCTCGGATCGGTAGGAAATGCGCAGATTTCGTTAACCGATCGACTATCACCCATATCATATCATGCCCTCTAGGGGTCCTGGGTAATTTTGTTATGAAGTCCATGGAGATTTGCTCCCACTTCCACATGGGTATCTCTGGTTGTTGCAGTAGGCCAGACGGTATCTGATATTCAGCCTTAACCTTAGCACAGGTTAGGCACTTTCCAACATAAATAGCAACATCTCTCTTGAGTCTCGGCCACCAATAATATTCCTTTAAGTCTTGATACTTTTTGTCCGATCCTGGATGGATCGAGTATCTCGATTTGTGTGCTTCATCAAGGATGACTTCTCGAATACCGCCATAGAGCGGAACCCAAATACGCTTCTTAAAGTATAAGGTTCCCTCTTCATTTGGCACCATATATTTCAACATACCCTGGAGGTATTTAGCTTTACGGTTTTCTCCCTTAAGGGCTTCTTGTTGTGCGTCACGAATGCGTGCGGTGAGGTTCGTTTGAATAGTCATTTCTAATGCTCGAGGTCTTAACCCTTTCTATTCGACTTAGTGCATCTGCTACAACATTTGCCTTTCCAGGATGGTACTTAATCTCATAGTCGTAATCATTTAGCAGCTCGACCCATCGCCGCTAGCGCATGTTCAATTCCTTCTGATCAAATATGTGTTGTAAGCTTTTGTGATCTGTGAAGATTGTACATCGAGTACCATATAAATAATGTCGCCAGATCTTCAAGGCAAATACCACCGCACCCAGTTCCAAGTCGTGCGTGGTGTAATTGTGACAACCCGTGATTTACGGCTCTTAATTACGTGATTAACAAGTGATTAACGCGATAATAAATAGTGTTTACAGCGCAAATTAACTTAATTAGGCATTTGGAGTGCCTGGGAACGTCTATCCGTCTTTACAGTGCGCGAATGGTGGTTTACAGAGAAACCGGTGAAACGTTAAACGGTAACGGATTGAAACCAAACAGAATACTGACAACGCCGACAAAGATTAAATTTTTACGCTATATTTAGCTCCGTAATTAATTTTAGTGACTACAGTCGGAACCGGATTGAAAAACGGATTAAAGACGGCAACGATAAAATTTTTCGTGATTATTACCGTGACCGACGAACAGGCGCGCAAACAACGACTACCGACCGTATTTTTGTGTATTTTAATTTTTGACGTTAAACGGAGTTCAGGGTTTTGACAACGGGCCTCGTTGGATTTACGGGCCACTTACACACGAGACGGGCTTGTGGGCCCTAGGCCCAAAGCCCAAAACCCACAAGCCTAAACCCGTGCATAATACACAAGATCTACAAAAATCTTGCCAAAAATCCTAAATCTAAACAAAATCTTACTTTAAATCTTACTAAAATCTTCATAAGATTTTTTTTAGATCTTTATACCCAGGAGTAAAGGGTAACACATTAGACAATGCTCACACATTCCACCATAAATACTCCCCTCCTATCTGTTTACACAACAAATATACAAAGGAAAAGGGTTATCTCTCTCTCTCTCGATGATATGCAGACAACCCAAACCCTCAACTCATCTCCTCTACATAAATCACCCACAAATAAAAGAGATAAGCTTCCATCAAACACCTGCACATACATAATCCTTCACCATCCTCACCCCTCGATCCCCTCTCCCTCTCCGGCTGAACTCCGGTGACCGGAGTTTAATCCGGCCAGCGACGAGTCAATGGTGGCGGCAGTGGTGGTCTTCTTCGACCACGCACCTCTACACCCCCACCCCCCCCCCTTATCCTTCGATGTGGGTAAACGACCACCACCACCACCATCGCGGTGGTGGTGCGACGACAAGACGAGAGAGAGAAAAAGACCGAGAGAGGGAGACCGAGAGGGATAGAAAACCGGCGGTTGGAGTCTTGAACCGCCGGTCGGTTCTGTTGTCCAGTGGTCCTTGACTTTTCCCGGCGGTTGGTGCTTCGGACCGGTGAGTTTCACCGGTGATGTGGAGGTGTTGGTGGTTATTCGCGACTCCGGTAAGTGGCTCGGTCTTGTTGATTCAGTTTCGGGTTCAAGTTAGTCGGTTCAGGTTTTGTTCTCGGTTCAAGCCTCTTGGTTCAACAGGTTCCAATCTCAGCTTCGGGTGTCTCCGTGCGGCTCAGTCAACAAGTCAGCGGGTTCGAGTTGCGGGTCTCGGCTCAGATCGGATTCGGTTCGGGCGGTTTAGTCAGCTTCTGAAACGGTTCGGGTTGACTCGGTCAACTCAGCGAGTCAAAATAGGTCAACTGCGGTCAACATCTTCGGTCAGACGGCTCGGTTCGGTCAGACAACTAGGTTCAGTTGACTCGGTCAAACCGAGTCAACTCGGTCAAACCTGGTCAACTCAGTTGACTCGGTCAACAACCCGACGCGAAGACTTGGTAAATATTAGCGGCGCATTTATTTTGTTATTTTTCATAATATTGATATTACGTGAAAAACGAGCTCGAATCGATTATATCTAGTTCACATCTCAAAATATTCGACAAGATTTACATAAATATTGATTACGTTGTTGAATATTGATTGGTTTTGCAAAATAATGACAACTTGTGTTGTCGGGACATCCAAAAACAGAGGAAACTCTGCCCGTTTTTCGAGAAAATCTAAACGAAAAGTTTTTTTTTTTTTAAATAAATATATTTAGATATATTTATCTCCAAACACAACAATCCGGATATCTTTTATAAAAACCATAACTATTTATGTTTGGTTTAACCTTTAAGATTCGACAATGCTTTTATAAAAATAAATATGATTTATTTCAAATATCAAAACGACGTGGTTTCGTTTTATACAATAAATATAGTTATATATCTATTCATTTTAAGTATCGAACAACACGATTTCGTCTTGTAAAATAAATATAGTCTATATATTTATTTCAAATATCACACGACACGAATTCGTCCTTATAAAAATAAATATAGTTTTATATTTATTTCAAACTTCAAACAACTTGATGATACTTTCGCAAAATAGATATAACTTTTTTTATATTTATTTCAAACGCCTAAACGGCATATACATTCGACATATAGTATACGGGACTTAACACATATAACTTAATCTTTTCCATTAAGTTAACAACTTACCGTTGAATCGTTCGATTAACGATTCGGTAGAGCTCGATGACACGTAGTGTAGTTACCGCTTTTACTTAGAAACTTATTAGATATTCCGTGTTAGGAATATTGTAGAATGCACGCTAGCGAGTCAACTCTTGGAAACGACATCACGAAGTCGTAATTAGCTAGCTTTGCACAGGGAATATTCAGGCGAGTTCATAACCCCCACTCTTTACTGTTTTACATTTTTTTATAAATGTTTTCGGGGTGGAAAGACATGCACGTTTTGCAAAAAAACATACAAAGTTTAGAACAACCGCAAAACTCGTATTTTCTAAATCATATTACGAAGGGATTTCGAGGAACTCAAATGATTTACGAAAGGTTCATACTAAACATACCGGTTTTTACAAAACAAATGCTTATTTTCGAAATGTGAATGATATTCGACCAGGGTGACCAGGAATCTGGTCAGGGTGACCAGGAATCTGGTCAGGGTGACCAGGGATTTATTTTTACATGGTATGGTTAGCGTAAGGAGGGTTATTATTTAGATCATGTGAGTGGGTAGGCGGGAACTGGTGGCCATTAATCCTCATTGTAGGACCGAGGGACGTAAGCGGTAGATCTATCTGGGTGTAGCGAGCCCGACCCCAGGCCCAGCGTAACGGACCTCGGGGTGACTTTGTACCCATCGCGAAATCTGCTAGGTTTGAGTCTTCCTACTTGCACTTCACACATATCAATGGCCTTGCAAACCATTGGTGATCTCTTTTTCCTTATTTGCTACATACCAGGGATTTTTATACTTACGGAAACTTCTTGTTCATACAAATTAACTATCATGTTTTATACAAATTCAAAGAATTATGCGGGTATGGAGTCAAAGTCAGGGTGGGCATTGACGGTTATAAGAACATTACAAATACAAGGCTTTACAAATACATGGTTTTATGAACATAACGTGTTACAAACACAACGTTTCCATATAACTTGGCAAGAAAATGATTTTTAAATTCATTTTCTCAATACTATTTCAAAAACCGGTTATTCCAAAGATTTATTTCAAATCTTTCATAACTTAAAAGGTTTATTTCAAATCTTTTACAAACAAACTATGAACTCGCTCAACATTATGTTGATTTTTCTCGCATGTTCTTTCTCAGGTTACAGTTCTAAGACAAGGCACGGTTGGAATAGGAGGACCATTGGAGATACGAGTACTTAGCAGGCGTTCAATCTCTACAAGACTTAGCTTATTTGCCTCCGCTGTGCAATGACGATACCAGTCCAGTCACGCCAAGCTCTGATAATTTCGGGGTGTGACAGATTGGTATCAGAGCTATGGGTTACAGCGAATTAGGTTCCTGTTGTGATACCTAGGCTCTAACCTCACTTTCCTCTGGGAACTTAGACTATTAAGACGTTGAATACATGCAGAACGCCTAGTACTCGAATATGGTCTCCAACCGTTGCCGAAAAACAAACAGTCAAAATTTTGTTTTCAAACATACGCTATTGTGATGTTTTATACACTGTACACGAAACGATTACATACAGTACACAAAAATCTGAGAGTTTAGGAAACATGCATTTAAGACCTTCGGAACAGGGAGTCAGTCAGTGAGACTAGGAGATTCAGTCTGAGAGGCTGGGAGGATGGTCTAGTGGGACTAGGAGATTCAGTCTGAGAGGCTGGGAGGATAGTCTAGTGGGACTAGGAGATTCAGTCTGAGAGGCTGGGAGGATAGTCTAGTGGGACTAGGAGATTCAGTCTGAGAGGCTGGGAGGATAGTCTAGTGGGACTAGGAGATTCAGTCTGGGAGGCTGGGAGGCTAGTGGAACTAGGAGATTCAGTCTGAGAGGCTGGGAGGATAGTCTAGTAGGACTAGGAGATTCAGTCTGGGAGGCTGGGAGGCTAGTGGGACTAGGAGATTCAGTCTGAGAGGCTGGGAGGATAGTCTAGTGGGACTAGGAGATTCAGTCTGGGAGGCTGGGAGGCTAGTGGGACTAGGAGGACTATTTGATTATATGATTGATTATTTGCGCATGTGTGTGTTTATTAAAGGTCATCACGTAGGAACCGCGAATATTAACTCGGGTACACACTATTATCCATATTGTCTATGATATTTTAACTTCCCGAGCAGACAGCCTACGCATAACGAAACGCTAGTGCACGACAATACATGAAACTCAAACTTTACGTCAACGGATGTCGAAGTACATCACATTCTACGCAGAACGTAACGCTAGTGCACAGGTATACGTGAAACTTAAGGTTGAAGTACGACACATACGACTATCGAGGCGAGGCCTTTGAGAAGGAACGATGACACAAATCTAACGACGACGCTAGATCCCTGTCAGCAGGAGAACTAACGATCAGAAAACGACAACTTGTCACGCGATCCTGCAACGACACAAATCACGTCAGGGAGAAGACGATTGTCTCCGCATTTCTTTCCCCCCCCCCTACCTAACTAACGACGAATACGCTATGTTCGACATTCCATGGTAATGTCATCTAACAATTGGTCGTCACACGAAACCCCAGGTAAAGTCCTCAAATTTCTTTTATTGAAATTTCGAATTTCACACTTACTGAGTAGATTTTCGTATCTCTACTCCTCTTAATGGTCATTGTGTCACGATCATTTCTTTACAAGTTACATACATGGTTTTTTCGTTGTAACCATGCCTAAAGTTTTCTTGTCAATACATATATTTATTGTCGGATTGCGCTAAAACCAAGTTCAATTGTTTGAACTTGCTCATTACACTTATTTGATTCGAGACACCATATGATGTATTGGGAGCATAATATTCAAATCAATTTTTAACGAACACTTCATTTGTTCCGAGTCGTGGTAAACTTGTTTGGCATTCGACTCCGTTAAATTGTTTGTTGATTCCGACACCATGTGATGGTGATTTTCATTAATTTGAAGCTTGCGCTAAACTCGTTTACACATCTTATGCACGGATCTAAATATTTATTTATTGATTGTTTTCCAATCCACTTCGATTTATTATATCAAAGCGGTCTTAATACAATAGTGTGTTAAGACAATGGTACACAAATTCATTTTTATATTCCGATGTACCTACTAACGGTTCTTTCATTATCGATCGAAAATTTTGCGATATCCATTGTCTCTTCATCTTCGATTGAAAACATTATTTCTTTGATGTTCCATATTCAATTGGAAATTCTATGATGTCATTTGAAACAAACTTTCAGATTCACTTTACTACGCTTTCATTTGATTTCAAACACGGTGAATTTGTTTGATCACCGCTATTATTGAATTATTTGAATCACTACGACACCTTGTGGTGTCAGTACAAACTTGTGGCTTGGGCTAATCATGATTGAGCGCTTCATGCAAAACACAGGTGATACTTGTTCGATCACCCCTATTATTGAATTGTTTCATTCATTGTGACACCTTGTGGCGTCGGTATAACTTGCAGCTTGCGCTGATCACGATCGAGCGTTTCATGCAAACTATTATATTTGAGATTGTTGATTCTAAGTTCATCCAGTGGATGTTATTGCTTCTAGAACTCATTTACATGTTATAAACATTCATATGAAATTCGATTGGTCGAAGTTCCTGTTCATTGTTGGATCCTTGTTAACTTAGTCGCACTGGTGACTGTATCATTAAGTCTTGTTTCGATTACGCGGTCATTCACTTTGTTATTATTCGGACTTACCTGCGAACAACACAATTCCGAGGAGATAACATAGTCTAAATTTCGAGGACGAAATTTCTGTAACAGGGGGAGAATGTGACAACCCGTGATTTACGGCTCTTAATTACATGATTAACAAGTGATTAACGCGATAATAAATAGTGTTTACAGCGCGAATTAACTTAATTAGGCATTTGGAGTGCCTGGGAACGTCTATCCGTCTTTACAGTGCGCGAATGGTGGTTTACAGAGAAACCGGTGAAACGTTAAACGGCAACGGATTGAAACCGAACAGAATACTGACAACGCCGACAAAGATTAAATTTTTACGCTATATTTAGCTCCGTAATTAATTTTAGTGACTACAGTCGGAACCGGATCGAAAAACGGATTAAAGACGGCAACGATAAAATTTTTCGTGATTATTACCGTGACCGACAAACAGGCGCGCAAACAACGACTACCGACCGTATTTTTGTGTATTTTAATTTTTGACGTTAAACGGAGTTCAGGGCTTTGACAACGGGCCTCGTTGGATTTACGGGCCACTTACACACGAGACGGGCTTGTGGGCCCTGGGCCCAAAGCCCAAAACCCACAAGCCTAAACCCGTGCATAATACACAAGATCTACAAAAATCTTGCCAAAAATCCTAAATCTAAACAAAATCTTACTTTAAATCTTACCAAAATCTTCATAAGATTTTTTTTAGATCTTTATACCCAGGAGTAAAGGGTAACACATTAGACAATGCTCACACATTCCACCATAAATACTCCCCTCCTATCTGTTTACACAACAAATATACAAAGGAAAAGGGTTATCTCTCTCTCTCTCTCGATGATATGCAGACAACCCAAACCCACAACTCATCTCCTCTACATAAATCACCCACAAATAAAAGAGATAAGCTTCCATCAAACACCTGCACATACATAATCCTTCATCATCCTCACCCCTCGATCCCCTCTCCCTCTCCGGCTGAACTCCGGTGACCGGAGTTTAATCCGGCCAGCGACGAGTCAATGGTGGCGGCAGTGGTGGTCTTCTTCGACCACGCACCTCTACACCCCCACCCCCCCCTTATCCTTCGATGTGGGTAAACGACCACCACCACCACCATCGCGGTGGTGGTGCGACGACAAGACGAGAGAGAGAAAAAGACCGAGAGAGGGAGACCGAGAGGGATAGAAAACCGGCGGTCGGAGTCTTGAACCTCCGGTCGGTTCTGTTGTCCAGTGGTCCTTGACTTTTCCCGGCGGTTGGTGCTTCGGACCGGTGAGTTTCACCGGTGATGTGGAGGTGTTGGTGGTTATTCGCGACTCCGGTAAGTGGCTCGGTCTTGTTGATTCAGTTTCGGGTTCAAGTTAGTCGGTTCAGGTTTTGTTCTCGGTTCAAGCCTCTTGGTTCAACAGGTTCCAATCTCAGCTTCGGGTGTCTCCGTGCGGCTCAGTCAACAAGTCAGCGGGTTCGAGTTGCGGGTCTCGGCTCAGATCGGGTTCGGTTCGGGCGGTTTAGTCAGGTTCTGAAACGGTTCGGGTTGACTCGGTCAACTCAGCTAGTCAAAACAGGTCAACTGCGGTCAACATCTTCGGTCAGACGGCTCGGTTCGGTCAGACAACTAGGTTCAGTTGACTCGGTCAAACCGAGTCAACTCGGTCAAACCTGGTCAACTCAGTTGACTCGGTCAACAACCCGACGCGAAGACTTGGTAAATATTAGCGGCGCATTTATTTTGTTATTTTTCATAATATTGACATTACGTGAAAAACGAGCTCGAATCGATTATATCTAGTTCACATCTCAAAATATTCGACAAGATTTACATAAATATTGATTACGTTGTTGAATATTGATTGGTTTTGCAAAATAATGACAACTTGTGTTGTCGGGGCATCCAAAAACAGAGGAAACTCTGCCCGTTTTTCGAGAAAATCTAAACGAAAAGTTTTTTTTTTTAAATAAATATATTTAGATATATTTATCTCCAAACACAACAATCCGGATATCTTTTATAAAAACCATAACTATTTATGTTTGGTTTAACATTTAAGATTCGACAATGCTTTTATAAAAATAAATATGATTTATTTCAAATATCAAAATGACGTGGTTTCGTTTTATACAATAAATATAGTTATATATCTATTCATTTTAAGTATCGAACAACACGATTTCGTCTTGTAAAATAAATATAGTCTATATATTTATTTCAAATATCACACGACACGAATTCGTCCTTATAAAAATAAATATAGTTTTATATTTATTTCAAACTTCAAACAACTTGATGATACTTTCGCAAAATAGATATAACTTTTTTTTATATTTATTTCAAACGTCTAAACGGCATATACATTCGACATATAGTATACGGGACTTAACACATATAACTTAATCTTTTCCATTAAGTTAACAACTTACCGTTGAATCGTTCGATTAACGATTCGGTAGAGCTCGATGACACGTAGTGTAGTTACCGCTTTTACTTAGAAACTTATTAGATATTCCGTGTTAGGAATATTGTAGAATGCACGCTAGCGAGTCAAGTCTTGGAAACGACATCACGAAGTCGTAATTAGCTAGCTTTGCACAGGGAATATTCAGGCGAGTTCATAACCCCCACTCTTTACTGTTTTACATTTTTTTATAAATGTTTTCGGGGTGGAAAGACATGCACGTTTTGCAAAAAAACATACAAAGTTTAGAACAACCGCAAAACTCGTATTTTCTAAATCATATTACGAAGGGATTTCGAGGAACTCAAATGATTTACGAAAGGTTCATACTAAACATACCGGTTTTTACAAAACAAATGCTTATTTTCGAAATGTGAATGATATTCGACCAGGGTGACCAGGAATCTGGTCAGGGTGACCAGGAATCTGGTCTGGGTGACCAGGGATTTATTTTTACATGGTATGGTTAGCGTAAGGAGGGTTATTATTTAGATCATGTGAGTGGGTAGGCGGGAACTGGTGGCCATTAATCCTCATTGTAGGACCGAGGGACGTAAGCGGTAGATCTATCTGGGTGTAGCGAGCCCGACCCCAGGCCCAGCGTAACGGACCTCGGGGTGACTTTGTACCCATCGCGAAATCTGCTAGGTTTGAGTCTTCCTACTTGCACTTCACACATATCAATGGCCTTGCAAACCATTGGTGATCTCTTTTTCCTTATTTGCTACATACCAGGGATTTTTATACTTACGGAAACTTCTTGTTCATACAAATTAACTATCATGTTTTATACAAATTCAAAGAATTATGCGGGTATGGAGTCAAAGTCAGGGTGGGCATTGACGGTTATAAGAACATTACAAATACAAGGCTTTACAAATACATGGTTTTATGAACATAACGTGTTACAAACACAACGTTTCCATATAACTTGGCAAGAAAATGATTTTTAAATTCATTTTCTCAATACTATTTCAAAAACCGGTTATTCCAAAGATTTATTTCAAATCTTTCATAACTTAAAAGGTTTATTTCAAATCTTTTACAAACAAACTATGAACTCGCTCAACATTATGTTGATTTTTCTCGCATGTTCTTTCTCAGGTTACAGTTCTAAGACAAGGCACGGTTGGAATAGGAGGACCATTGGAGATACGAGAACTTAGCAGGCGTTCAATCTCTACAAGACTTAGCTTATTTGCATCCGCTGTGCAATGACGATACCAGTCCAGTCACGCCAAGCTCTGATAATTTCGGGGTGTGACAGTAATTCCTTTCATGCACCTTTAACTGTCTTGAAGCGTAAGCGATGACTTTCTGGCGTTGCATGAGCACGCAACCCAAACCTTGTCGTGAAGCGTCGCAGTATACCACGAAGTCTTCAGTGCCTTCGGGTAAGGATAGTATCGGTTCATCGCATAGCTTATTTTTGAGCAGTTGGAAGGCTTCTTCCTGCTTATCACCCCAGTCATACTTCTCGTCTTTCCGCGTAAGGGTAGTTAGCGGTTGAACTATCTTTGAGAAATTCTCAATAAACCGTCGGTAATAGCCCGCTAAGCCCAAAAATTGTCGAACTTCAATTGGGGTTTTGGGGGCTTCCCAATTCTTTATTGTTTCTATCTTGGATGGGTATACATGAATGCCCTTCTCGTTCACAACGTGGCCAAGAAACTGTACTTCGCGAATCCAGAATTCGCACTTTGAGAATTTTGCATAAAGTTTCTCTTTCTTTAGTAGTTCCAAGATAGTTATGAGATGTTGCTCGTGCTCTTCTTTCGTTCGCGAGTAAATCAGGATATCATCGATAAATACAATCATGAATTTATCGAGATATGGTTTACAAACGCGGTTCATCAGATCCATAAATACCGCTGGCGCGTTCGTCAGTCCAAATGGCTTCACAAGAAACTCGTAATGCCCATAACGTGTTCTGAATGTAGTCTTTGGTATGCTTTCCTCTTGAATCCTTAACTGATGGTATCCAGATCGAAGATCGATCTTGGAATAGTAGCTCGATCCTTGCAACTGATCAAATAAGTCATCAATCCTCGGTAGAGGGTACCGATTCTTGATATTGAGCTTGTTCAATTCTCTGTAATCGATACACATCCGCAGTGTTCCATCCTTCTTCTTCACGAACAATACTGGAGCTCCCCAGGGTGAGAAGCTTGGTCTTATGAATCCTTTATCCAACAACTCCTGGAGTTATGTAGATAATTCTTGCATCTCGGATGGTGTAAGTCGATAGGGTGCCTTGGCTACAGGAGCGGCTCCTGGAACCAAGTCTATATGAAATTCGACTTGTCGTTGCGGAGGTAGTCCTGGCAGATCTTCGGGAAAAACATCAGGGAATTCCTTCACCACAGGAATGTCTTCGAGTTTCGGCTCCTCAGCCTTCTTGTCTACAACTTGCGCTAGGAAAGCAACACATCCCTTCCTTAAGCACTTTTGTGCCTTCATACAACTGATGATTCGTAGAGGCGCGTCTCGTTTTTCTCCATGCACGATGAGAGTTTCATCATTCGCCAAAGGGATGCGAATGATTTTCTCGTGACATATAACTTCAGCTTTGTTCTTGGACAACCAGTCCATTCCGACGACTACATCGAAGCTACCCAATTGAGTAGGTAAGAGATCGATGCTAAATCTTCGTTCACCAAGTTCTAATGTGCAACCTCCAACTACTTCACCCGATTCAACAAGTTTACCATTGGCTAGTTCTATGGAATAAGGAATATCTAATCTACTAGATTCTATTCCAAGCATGCGTTTAAATTCCACAGACATGAAGCTATAGTCGGCACTAGTGTCAAATAATATGGATGCAAAGTGATTGTTAACGAGAAACGTACCGGTGACCACGTTAGGTTCCTCGCGTGCGTTCCTTGCTCCAATTACAAATGCTCGAGCCTGAGCATTGTTTCCCTTTGGGCAGTCTTTCATGAAATGATCCTTGCTTCCACAACTGACGCATCCTTGGTTCTGCCCATTTCCGTTACCATTCCTATTTCCACCATTTCTATTACCGGCACCGTTGCGGTTTCCATTCCCGTTCTTTCCTTTTCCCCAACAATCCTCAGCAAAGTGACCCAATTTTCCACACTTGTCGCATTTTGGAATGCGACAAACTCCTTCGTGATGATGCTTGCAATTGTTGCAAATGGGCAGAGTGCCCAGGTACCTTTTGGCAGGAGCGTCATTCATGGTTGCAAGAGTTTTCACCTCCTGAGGCGGTGCGTTAGTGTCACGCTTCTTGTTGTTTGAACCTTTGTTGTTATGTGTCTCTTGATTCAGGTTTGCATGTTTCCTTTTCTTGTCACCAGATGACTCAGCATGCGTCTCGGTCTTTTTGGTTGGGTTCAGTGATAACTTCTTCATGCGAACAGCATCTTCAGTAAGGCTGACAGCCAGAGTTACTGTGACAACCTGTAATTAACGGCGTCTAATTACGCAATTAACAAACGTTTAAGGCGATAATTAATAGTGTTTAAGGCACGAGCTAACCCAATTAGGCTTTTGTAATGCCTATGAACGCCTATTCGACTTTACAGTACGCGAATGGTGAATTGCGGAAAAGTTGCATAACGATAAGCGGTAACGAGCGGACACCGTACAAAATACTGACAACGCCGACAGATATGAAATTTGTACATATTATATATATATATATATATGAATGTAGTTTCGTGAGTTTATTGTGCTTCGAACGCCTCAAAACGCAAACGAGAACGAAAAACGCGCAAACAATAACGCACCAACAATCAACAACGAAACGGAAGCACCGGACTCGAGTTAGGTCCTGATATTAATATATTAGGATATATTTAGCTTTGTTTTTAAATTTTATTACCCGTAGTTGACAACGGATCGAAAAACGGGTTAGAAACGACAGGCGAAACAATTTAATCATTTTAACGCGAAGACGACCATACGCGTCTAAATACGATATTCTACACAATTTTTAGCACTTCGGTTCCAAAAACTTTATTTTAGGACGTTTTACAAAGTTCGGGATTCGAAGACGGGCTTCGAATGTGTTGTCACACCCCCAAAATCCACACGCGGAGTATCACCGCTTGGAGGCGTGACTGACCAGGATCAAGCCACCAATCATATCAAACATAATATGTATTAAAAGTAATTTAAACCAAACGATATGAAAGGTGTTCCAACAAAACATGTTAAGTGTATAGCGGAAGCATAAAATGTAACCCAGCATAAGTAATAAGTTCCATGTTTAATGTTTCAATATCAGATCCACAATCCGTGCCCACAACGACCGCATCTCCCGTGCAAGCTCCATATGTACCTAAGGTCCTGCAAGGCATGCAGCAGAGAGTCAACAACTAGTTGAGCGAGTTCACAGAAAGTAAGTTCGTTATAACAAATCATACATGCATTTAGTGGGGGCTTCCCATGTAAATACGTACTAATGGTGGGGGTTTCCCATGGTCATATGTATTACTAGTGGGGGTTTCCCACGTTTATCTTTACTAGTGGGGGCTTCCCATGTTTGTACTTACTAGTGGGGGTTTCCCACGTTTATCTTTACTAGTGGGGGCTTCCCATGTTTGTACTTACTAGTGGGGGCTTCCCACGTTTATCTTTACTAGTGGGGGCTTCCCATGTTTGTACTTACTAGTGGGGGTTTCCCACGTTTATCTTTACTAGTGGGGGCTTCCCATGTTTGTACTTACTAGACTATTTGCAACCATGTGTTCTTCTTAATCCGAGAACAGGAATACGTACAAGGTCACGTAGGATTTACGTGAGTGCCCTTCCCCGAGGACAGTGGTACGTGTGGGGTTTACGTAGGATTTACGTAAGTGTCCTTCCGACCCGGAAGACAATGATAGGTATTAGTTTACGTAGGTTTTACGTAAGTGTCCTCCCAACCCGGGAGACAATGGTAGATACTAGGTTACGTAGGTTTTACGTAAGTGTCCTGACTATCCTGAGGACGATGGTCTATAGTCTAGCGATAGCGTAAGTACGAGTAGTTATCCATTTCAAATAATCCAACCCGATTCCCAACCCGAGAATCCCATGCCTTGGCTGTGTGAACTCACCTTGGGTTTGCTCGGTATGCTAAGTATGTGCACAGAAATAATCAGTCAAAGTCCTATAGTATGCATATGTATAAAAATCAGTTCATATTCACAAGTTTCATGTGTATGCACAATCATGGTGAACATTGCATTAAAGATTGTCAAGTAGCAAATAACACAAGATCAGGCGTATACAGGATATGCATTTCAGTTAACAGCAGTTAGTTGGTCCAGTTATCTATTAACAGAATCAAACATGTGATAAACTGATTACCCACTCGACGAAACACCCTTGTTTCGTCGAGACTCCCTTCGGCGAAACACCCCGTTTCATCACTGTTCTGATTCGTCACAAAGGTCTCGACGAAACACTTCTATCTCGTCGTCACCTTTATTTCATCAACACTGATTTCGTTTCGTCAAACATTCGATTCGTCAAAAGCAGTTACGTCGCATGAAATCAGTTACGTAAGAAAACCCTAATCGCCGTCACTATCAATCAGGATCATGCAATCATCATCATCGTACAGTAAGCAAACAGAAATCATATGGTAACCATTCAGAAATCACAACATTCATCATGCATACAAAATCATCCATCATGGCCGACCACCCCTAAACCTCTATGTTTTTTATTGGACCGAACACCCTTTAGTGGGCTGCAATACTTGAATGGTTCAAGGTAATTATTCCTATCATGCACATGTAATTGTGTATATTAAATTAAGAGTCAGTAACTTTATTGAGTCTTTCAAACACTACACATGATGGTATTATTATTGTCACACAAGCACATGCATTCCAATCAACATTAATAATAAAATATATATGTACAGCCATTACCATCATGCATTTATAACCAGAGCAGATCAATCATGAGCAAACGTAGCACAACAATCAGACCATAACCATCATGCAGATCGATCAAACGACTAAGATATAACATCTAACACATATACGAGAATTGGAATGCTTAAAATAATCAAACCACAATCGATTAAAACTAACCGGAAAGTGTAAAACGATGATTTGGATCAATGAATAATCTTCTGTGGATACTAGGTTGCCGTCACAAGTCTCTAGGGTTTCTGGTTCTTGATAAAAATGTCTAATCTATACGAGACCTAATATTTATACGTAACAGACCCTTTGGGCCTTAACGGGCTCGGCGAAACACTTTGGGCCGGCGAGACACCCTGTTTCGTCGAGTTGCTATCTGGCGAAACACATCTTGTGTCTCGTCGAATACTTCATGGTTTAATCTATCTAAGAGTTTTATAATAATTCTCATATTATCTCCTCAATCACATATATGCGACAATCACAATAAAATACGTTTCATTATAACACATACACGTAGTTACAAGTCAAACAATCAAACAGTCACAGTCAATGTGTAATAAATGCGAATAAAGAATGTCGGAAATTCGAGTTGTCACATTATCCCCAACTTGAAAGAAATTTCGTCCCGAAATTTAGCATGCAGTTACTGAGGAAGCTAGTGGTGTGACGTTGTTTACCTGTATCATATCGCGGCTCCCCGAGCAGGTTTGCGAAAAATTACTGGTTTTCTTGGGGTGTCACATCATCCCCCCGTTGATTTGGAATTTCGTCCCGAAATTCTGTATTGGTAGCTTCAGCCTCAGTAGTAGTTGCATTGGTTCCGAATAACTGGGGATATTTGAGTTCCATTTGATCTTCACGCTCCCAGGTGAACTCTGGGCCGCGACGGGAGTTCCAACGAACTCGTACCAGAGGGATTCTCGTGTTCTTGAGGACCTTAACATCCCGGTCCGTGATTTCAACAGGTTCCTCGACAAAGTGCAACCGCTCGTCGATAGTCAGTTCCTTCAAGGGAACTATGTGGGTCTCATCTGACGTACACTTCTTCAGATTCGACACGTGAAAGACGTTGTGAACTGCACTGAGTTCAGCTGGTAAGTTCAATCTGTAGGCTACCCTGCCTATCTTCTCAATAACTTCGAAAGGTCCGACGTATCGTGGATTGAGTTTGCCGCGTTTGCCAAAACGAACTACACCCTTCCAGGGCGAAACTTTGAGTAGCGCTCGATCCCCAACTTGGAATTCGAGTAGTTTTCTATCTTTATCAGCGTATGCTTTCTGACGGTCACGAGCTGCCGCCGTGCGTTGTCGTATCTGAGCAATCTTTTCTGTAGTATCAACTACCATTTCTGGACCTGTGATTTGACTATCTCCCACCTCTGCCCAACAGAGAGGTGACCGGCATTTACGCCCGTACAATGCCTCGAATGGTGCAGCTTTAATGCTGGTGTGGTAGCTGTTATTGTATGAAAATTCCACAAGTGGCAGATGTTTTTCCCAACCATTTCCAAAGTCAATTACGCACGCCCGAAGCATGTCTTCTAGAGTTTGAATGGTGCGCTCAGACTGCCCATCCGTCTGAGGGTGATAAGCTGTGCTCATGTCTAAACGAGAGCCAAAAGATTTGTGCATTGCTTGCCACAGTTCTGAAGTAAAACGTGTG
Source organism: Helianthus tuberosus (assembly GCA_030545235.1). Taxonomy (NCBI): domain Eukaryota; kingdom Viridiplantae; phylum Streptophyta; class Magnoliopsida; order Asterales; family Asteraceae; genus Helianthus; species Helianthus tuberosus. The sequence continues at coordinate 111,316,700 of CM060351.1, forward strand.
TCCCGATCAGAGATAATAGAGGTTGGCACCCCGTGCCTTGAGACCACTTCTTTCAAGTAGATGTCTGCTAGTGTAGAGAACTTGTCTGTTTCTTTGATAGCCAAGAAGTGAGCAGACTTTGTGAGTCGATCCACGATCACCCAAATAGTGTCATTTCCGCGCTGAGATCTAGGTAAGCCAGTAACAAAATCCATGGAAATTTGTTCCCATTTCCATTGTGATATCTCAGGTTGTTGGAGTGGACCTGACGGTTTCTGGTATTCTGCCTTGACTCTCGCACAAGTCAAGCATTTGCTAACGTATGTTGCTATGTGGGCCTTCATGCTAGGCCACCAGTATGTAGTTTTGCTATCGTGGTACATTTTATCCGAACCAGGATGTACCGAGTAGCGAGACTTATGAGCTTCATCCATTACTAGCTCACGTAAGTTGCCATAAAACGGAACCCAAATGCGTCCTGTGACGTAGCAAGCACCATCTTCCTTTTGTTCTAAACGTTGTCTTGAGCCACGTAGGGCTTCAGCCCTGACGTTGTCTGTTTTCAATGCTTCTACCTGAGCATTTCGTATCTGGGAAGGAAGACTAGACTGTATAGTGAGTTGTAAAGCTCGCACGCGCTTAGGCGCGGTGTCCTTTCGACTGAGGGCGTCAGCCACAACATTGGCTTTGCCTGGGTGGTACCTGATTGAGCATTCATAGTCATTCAACAGTTCGACCCATCGTCGCTGTCGCATATTCAGTTCCTTCTGTTTGAATATATGTTCGAGGCTTCTGTGGTCAGTGTAGATAGCACATTTGGTGCCATACAGGTAGTGTCTCCATATCTTAAGTGCAAAGACAACAGCTCCCAGCTCTAAATCATGCGTAGTGTAATTCCGTTCGTGAATCTTAAGTTGGCGCGAAGCATAAGCAATGACTTTATCCCTTTGCATCAATACACATCCAAGACCTTGGATAGATGCATCGCAATAGACTACAAAATCGTCCGTGCCTTCAGGCAAAGAGAGGATAGGTGCGCTACAGAGTCTATCCTTTAAGTGCTGGAACGCTGTTTCCTGTGCATTACCTCAACGATAAACAACACCCTTCTGCGTCAGTAGTGTAAGCGGCTGAGCAATCTTTGAGAAGTTTTTGATGGACCGTCTGTAATAACCCGCCAAACCCAAGAATTGGCGTATTTCTGTTGGTGTGCGAGGTGCAGGCCAGTTCTTGATCGAATCCACCTTGGATGGATCAACATGGATCCCATCCTTGTTTACCACGTGGCCTAGAAAGTGGACTTCATGAAGCCAGAAGTCGCATTTTGAAAACTTAGCGTATAGCTGTTCCGTTCGAAGAAGTTCCAAAATAAGTCGTAAGTGCTGCTCAGGTTCCTCCTGACTCTTCGAATAGATCAGGATGTCGTCGATGAAAACAATGACAAACTTGTCGAGATAAGGTTTACACACCCTGTTCATAAGATCCATGAAAACCGCAGGCGCGTTCGTTAGCCCGAAAGGCATGACCAGAAACTCGTAGTGGCCGTAGCGTGTTCTGAACGCTGTTTTGGAGACGTCCTCATCCCGGACTCTCAGTTGATGATACCCCGACCTTAGATCAATCTTCGAGTAATAGCTCGACCCTTGTAACTGGTCGAACAAGTCGTCGCTGCGTGGAAGAGGATAGCGATTCTTCACAGTCACTTTGTTCAATTCGCGGTAGTCTATACTCATGCGGAAGGTACCGTCCTTCTTCTTTACAAATAGTACTGGAGCTCCCCAAGGCGAAGAGCTAGGACGTATGAAACCCTTTTCCAAGAGTTCTTGCAGTTGCTTAGACAGTTCTTCCAGTTCGGTTAGAGCTAAGCGATAAGGTGCTCGAGCTATGGGTGCTGCTCCTGGAGCTAGCTCGATCTGAAATTCGACCTGGCGATGAGGCGGTAACCCAGGTAACTCTTCAGGAAACACTTGAGGAAAATCGCGTACTACAGGAATATCCTCAATCTTTTTCTCTTTCTTCGATGTATCAGTAACGAGTGCTAAAACAGCTGTGTGGCCCTTTCGTAAACACTTCTGAGCCTTCAAGAAGGAAATGATGCCACTCACGACACCACTCTTGTCGCCTTGAACTTCGAGAGGTTCCTTGCCAGTACGGGGAATACGAATGATCTTCTCCTTGCATAGGATCTCTGCTTGCTGTTGGGATAACCAATCCATACCAATGACGATATCGAAACCATCACAACGCTGGGGTCATTCCTAGTATCACCCTGACCAATCACGAACACTCGACCCCTGGCACCATTGCCGTCGTTATTACCCCCGTTGTTGTCTTCCCTAGTTCCCGTTTCCTTGGTTGTGGTTCTGATTCTGGTTCTGGTTCAACCGTGGGCAGTGTCTCTTGAAGTGACCTTCAGCACCACACTGATAACATCCCTTGTTACCCTGCTGTTGCTGCTGATTCTATAGATCTTGTATCTGTTGTTGTTGGTTCTGGCTTGCAGGACGTGAGTTTCTACCATCTTTGGCTCCATGACCAAGCTTGTCGCATCATTGACAATGATTTCGGTTGCACTGCCCGCTGTGGTGCAAGTTACATCGTTTGCACTTAGGGTGGTTTCCCTTGTATCCACCCTGTCCTTGACTACTAAAAGGTTGCTGACCAGGACTTTGGTTGTCATCGATCTTTCACTGTTGTGCCTGGGACGGAATCGTAGTCGAACCCTTGCTAGAGGTTCCATCCCACTTTCATTTGTTGTCACTGGGAATAGCAGAAGTAGTAGTAGTAGCACCAATACGTCTAGCCAGCTTGTTCTGTTCCACTGCCTGGTCTGTGAGACAATGAGCAAGATGAGTAACATCTTGAATAGTAGCAAGATTAGCAGTCATCACATGACTTTGAATTTCTGGTACTAAGCCTTTGAGGTACCGCTCTTGGTGCGCTTGATGGGAGGTTCCACCATAGTAGGGCACAAAGTTGCCAGTTCGTTAGATCGCTTCGTATACGCCTCTATTTCTGACCCCGTCATCTTCAGGTTAAAGAACTCCACTTCCAGTTTATGGATGTTATCATAGTTACAGTATTCAAGTTTGATTAGTTCCTTGAATTCGTCCCAAGGGGTGGCATTAGCAGCCGCCAGCCCCAGCATCTGAACTTGCGCGTTCCACCAAGTTAATGCAGTGCCTTCGAGAGTATCAGTGGCCTATTTCACTTTACGAGCCTCGGGTCATTCACACGCTCGGAGACCGATTCGAGTTCCACGAACTAATGGAGGAGTCCAACAGCTCCTTCAGTGTCGCTGAAAGTAGTAGAACGACAGTCCATAAAAGTCTTGTATGTGCATACAGGTGGCTGAGCGTGTTGACTTGTCGTGTGCGTAAGAGTAATCAAAATTAAGCACAAGAGTTGAGTTACGAGAGTAGGATCTAAAGATCCTAGAGTAAGTGGTGATGGCAGGTTACACCTCCTGCCTGGGCAGCTGCGAGTGCTGCAGTAACTTGTTCAGTGATTGAAGCCGCCAACTGGGCTTGAGTTAGGTTAACGCATCCACTCATGATCTTGACATCAAGGAGAACATGTGGGTGAGAGGTTCGCGAATAGTGCGAAGAGAGTGAGCACACAAGTATTCTCAAGCAATAACATATAGTAGGTTCTGTAGTCTGAGCATACCACGAGCAAAGTTCTATGTAATTCTAGAAAGTAGGTAAAGTAACATGAATAGTAGTACCTATGATGTTGAGCCTTGCACGTGGAGCGAAGCGTCGTTGTGGATCGTTGAGAGCACTGTTCTGGTTATAGTCTGGTTTTAACAAAATCGTTTTCCCCTTATTAAAACCGAGTTCTCTATAACCAATGGCTCTGATACCAATCTGTCACACCCCCAAAATCCACACGCGGAGTATCACCGCTTGGAGGCGTGACTGACCAGGATCAAGCCACCAATCATATCAAACATAATATGTATTAAAAGTAATTTAAACCAAACGATATGAAAGGTGTTCCAACAAAACATGTTAAGTGTATAGCGGAAGCATAAAATGTAACCCAGCATAAGTAATAAGTTCCATGTTTAATGTTTCAATATCAGATCCACAATCCGTGCCCACAACGACCGCATCTCCCGTGCAAGCTCCATATGTACCTAAGGTCCTGCAAGGCATGCAGCAGAGAGTCAACAACTAGTTGAGCGAGTTCACAGAAAGTAAGTTCGTTATAACAAATCATACATGCATTTAGTGGGGGCTTCCCATGTAAATACGTACTAATGGTGGGGGTTTCCCATGGTCATATGTATTACTAGTGGGGGTTTCCCACGTTTATCTTTACTAGTGGGGGCTTCCCATGTTTGTACTTACTAGTGGGGGTTTCCCACGTTTATCTTTACTAGTGGGGGCTTCCCATGTTTGTACTTACTAGTGGGGGTTTCCCACGTTTATCTTTACTAGTGGGGGCTTCCCATGTTTGTACTTACTAGTGGGGGTTTCCCACGTTTATCTTTACTAGTGGGGGCTTCCCATGTTTGTACTTACTAGACTATTTGCAACCATGTGTTCTTCTTAATCCGAGAACAGGAATACGTACAAGGTCACGTAGGATTTACGTGAGTGCCCTTCCCCGAGGACAGTGGTACGTGTGGGGTTTACGTAGGATTTACGTAAGTGTCCTTCCGACCCGGAAGACAATGATAGGTATTAGTTTACGTAGGTTTTACGTAAGTGTCCTCCCGACCCGGGAGACAATGGTAGATACTAGGTTACGTAGGTTTTACGTAAGTGTCCTGACTATCCTGAGGACGATGGTCTATAGTCTAGCGATAGCGTAAGTACGAGTAGTTATCCATTTCAAATAATCCAACCCGATTCCCAACCCGAGAATCCCATGCCTTGGCTGTGTGAACTCACCTTGGGTTTGCTCGGTATGCTAAGTATGTGCACAGAAATAATCAGTCAAAGTCCTATAGTATGCATATGTATAAAAATTAGTTCATATTCACAAGTTTCATGTGTATGCACAATCATGGTGAACATTGCATTAATGATTGTCAAGTAGCAAATAACACAAGATCAGGCGTATACAGGATATGCATTTCAGTTAACAGCAGTTAGTTGGTCCAGTTATCTATTAACAGAATCAAACATGTGATAAACTGATTACCCACTCGACGAAACACCCTTGTTTCGTCGAGACTCCCTTCGGCGAAACACCCCGTTTCATCACTGTTCTGATTCGTCACAAAGGTCTCGACGAAACACTTCTATCTCGTCGTCACCTTTATTTCATCAACACTGATTTCGTTTCGTCAAACATTCGATTCGTCAAAAGCAGTTACGTCGCATGAAATCAGTTACGTAAGAAAACCCTAATCGCCGTCACTATCAATCAGGATCATGCAATCATCATCATCGTACAGTAAGCAAACAGAAATCATATGGTAACCATTCAGAAATCACAACATTCATCATGCATACAAAATCATCCATCATGGCCGACCACCCCTAAACCTCTATGTTTTTTATTGGACCGAACACCCTTTAGTGGGCTGCAATACTTGAATGGTTCAAGGTAATTATTCCTATCATGCACATGTAATTGTGTATATTAAATTAAGAGTCAGTAACTTTATTGAGTCTTTCAAACACTACACATGATGGTATTATTATTGTCACACAAGCACATGCATTCCAATCAACATTAATAATAAAATATATATGTACAGCCATTACCATCATGCATTTATAACCAGAGCAGATCAATCATGAGCAAACGTAGCACAACAATCAGACCATAACCATCATGCAGATCGATCAAACGACTAAGATATAACATCTAACACATATACGAGAATTGGAATGCTTAAAATAATCAAACCACAATCGATTAAAACTAACCGGAAAGTGTAAAACGATGATTTGGATCAATGAATAATCTTCTGTGGATACTAGGTTGCCGTCACAAGTCTCTAGGGTTTCTGGTTCTTGATAAAAATGTCTAATCTATACGAGACCTAATATTTATACGTAACAGACCCTTTGGGCCTTAACGGGCTCGGCGAAACACTTTGGGCCGGCGAGACACCCTGTTTCGTCGAGTTGCTATCTAGCGAAACACATCTTGTGTCTCGTCGAATACTTCATGGTTTAATCTATCTAAGAGTTTTATAATAATTCTCATATTATCTCCTCAATCACATATATGCGACAATCACAATAAAATACGTTTCATTATAACACATACACGTAGTTACAAGTCAAACAATCAAACAGTCACAGTCAACGTGTAATAAATGCGAATAAAGAATGTCGGAAATTCGAGTTGTCACATGTGTATTCTAATGGTGCTTGGTTGTGGCCTACGGCTTGGAGGGATATATTTCCGGTTCTTATTCAGATTGATCAAGTTCAATTGGATCCTGTAAAAGTCGACAGATTATTATGGAAAGATGGTGATGATGTTAATGAGTTCTCGTCTTCGGGGGTATGGCATTCACTTCGGCATAGAGAACCGGAAGTCGATTGGTGTAAAATTGTGTGGTTCGGCCAGTGTATTCCGAGACATGCTTTCATGATGTGGTTGATTATGAAAGGTAAGCTTCTTACGCAAGATAAAATTCTGAAATGGGATTTCGCTCGGAGAAAAAACATGAACATGATGTGTTGTTTATTATGTTATGAGAACTTTGATTCTCACAAGCACTTGTTTTTTGAATGTAAATTTGCTTCTCAAGTGTGGAGTACAATTAGAAATAGGGTGGGGATGGATGCGGTTTCTGCTAAATGGAGTGAGATTGTTAGCTGGCTTTGTACTCGTCCGCAACAAAAGCAGGTCGATACTTATGTTGCTAAACTACTTGTAGCTGCTGCGGCATATAGTATGTGGCAAGAGAGGAATGCCAGATTGTTTAAAAACCAATTAAGACCTCCTAAGAAGGTTAGTGAAGTAATCGTGAAAACAGTTCGGTACAAGTTGATGGGAGCAAAGCTGAAGAATACCGTTAGGGTGCGTAGAATTCTTGAAGAATGGGAGATCCACACGAAAGAAAAGGACGATGATGGGGGATGAGTAGTTGTGTTTTTGGTCCGTCTAGAAGTCTTGTCTAGGTGTATTCCTTTATTTGGTTGTTTTTTGTTGTCGGTTTGGTTTTTGTTTGGTTTACTTTCATGGGGAATGCCCCATGAATGAACTAGTGTAGACTCTCTACACTACTTGTTTTCTTTGGTTGTGAATATATAGAATCACCGGGGTAACCCTTTACCCAAAAAAACAAAAAAGACGGGCTTCGAAGAATTATCGGGCTGCTCAAGACACGTTAACGGGCCTTGGGCCCAAGCCCACTAACTAAAAACCCTAGATATATAAGGGTAGTAACCTTATCTTCTCATTTGAAAACTCAGACCAAAACTCACGCACACAACACCACTGCCCCCCTTCCACACTCTGCTCTCCTCTCTCGATCCTGCTCCGGCGACCCCCCCCCCCCCCGGTTTACTTATCGGCGACTAGTCCAGAAGAGAGAGAGAGAGTTCAATATTGAGAGAGAGAGAGAGATGGAGAACCGGCGGAGCCAGCGCCGTCATCGACGTCGACAGTGGCTTCGGTGACTCTCTCGAGTCACAACAGTCGCGGTCCAAGAATTTCTCCGGTAAACTTTTCTGACTCGTTATCTCCTTCTCTTTTACTTTCAGATCTGGAAAGATCTGTCACTCCGGCCCGTTTGGCTCTCGTTTCAGGTGGTAATGGTGGTGGTCGACGGCCGGAGCCGACGTTGGACGTGGCTGCAGCACGAGGGGGTGGGCGGCGGTCTTTAATTTTTTCCGACATGTTCACCGGTGATGGTAATTTGAAGTTGTTGAGGATGTTTGGTTAGAATTCGGTTCAGGTGTGGTTCAATGGGAGTCAGATTTGTTGCGGGTGCGGGTTTTGGTTCGGTTAAGGTCAGATGGTAGTTCGGGTCAACACCGGGTCAAACCCAGTCAACGCTGGTCAACAGAAGTCAACACAGTCAAAGCCAGTCAAGATGGTCAACAGCAGCCTCGGTCCGAGTCAGCTCAGTTCGGTGCGGGTCAATGTCGAATGTAGTTCAGTCAACTAGGTCAGATTAGGGAGCGGTTCGGTTGACTCGGTCAAACCGAGTCAACTCGGTCAAACTCCGGTCAAATGAGTTGCCACGAGACCCGGTAAAGTTGTTAGCATAACGAAGTGGTTTACGTTAGATTTTTTTTATAGTTACGCCAACCGAGCTCGACCCGATTAGTTTACACTTATACATTTGCGGCTTATTACGTTCTTTGCATTTTTAATGAAAATTATACATATATAGTGTTTATGTTAAGGAAAAATTGTTGAAAATTGTTGCGTTTTGATTTAAATATCGACACTTGGATGTCGAGGTTATCCTAAAAACAGAGGAAACTCTGTCCGATTTTCGTTAAAAACCCGGATTGCAAAACATATTTAAACCTTAAAGACGGCACTTATCGAGATACAAGTTTTCTTATAAAAAAATAAAAAAATATGGAAGTATATTTATTTGGCGATGTTTCACGAGTTATAAAAGGAGTATTTTTTTAACGGATCGACAATTACGGTATATTTATTTCAAGTCAACGAAAACTCGGAAATCTCATATATAATAAATGTGATTGTCTATATTTATTTCAAAAATTGAAATTTCCGAACACTTTCTACAAGATAGATATAAAGTTATATCTATTTCGAACTTCTATACTTCCGAACACTTTCATACGATAAATATTACGTGTATACCTATTTCAAACATCTTAAGTTCGAATATTTATTCACACCACGACTTCATACATTTTCTATAAAATAAATATAACGACTTATATTTATTTCAAACGTCGAAATTCATATTTCAAATGTCAAGATTTCGAATAAATATGTATATATATATATACACACATCTTATTCGCTTACGTCTTACGAAAGCTACGAAAAGTCGTATTACTATTTCATCTACGCCTTTTATTCGCGACGACTAACACGACGTCGTAAGTATATTTATATTTAAATATATAAATATATATATATATCTTATAACACTCTAAAACTAAGTTGATTTCGTGACTTGGTTTTATCTCGATTATAAACGGGATCAAATAACCATAGATTGGTTATTCTAAGTCAATATAACACTACCTTAGAGTCGTTTAGTTAACGATTCGGTAGAGCTCGGACACGTAGTTTAGCTACATTTAACTAGAAACTTATAATTATATTCCTTGATTAGGAATGCTTTAGATGCACGCTAGCTAATTCACGTTCTTGGAATGACATCACGGAATCACGTTAAGCTAGCTTTGCACAGGAACGTACAGGTGAGTTCATAACCCCCACTTTTTACTGTTTTACATTTTTATAAATGTTTTCGGGGGTGGAAAGACATGCAAGTTTTGCAAAAACACAATGTTTCGAGAAACAAAAATCATATGTTTCTAAACCATTTCGCAACACGATTTCAACGAACTCAAATGGTTTACGAAAAGGTTTAAGCTAAATTTACCGGTTCTTACAACAAATATGTATTTACGAAATGTGCATGATTTTCATGACTAGGGACGGGAATGTCCAAGTGACAACAATAGGACTGGGTTGGTCTATGTACGAAAAACGAGACAACCCAGTGAGTTCATGTCCCTCCTTTCACTGTTTTCAATGTTTTGTTTTCAAAAAACATCGAGGGGAAATACATGCTAAAACTATTGGTATGTTAGTTACAGAGTAGATGACATGATCAATGTGCATAAGTAGGGAAACTACATTAGTAACCATTAATCACTTAGTGACCAAGGTGCAAAAGGTGTAGATCTATTGGGCTTGAGGCACGCCCCACTCCTGGTTGGTATACCCTGGAGTGCTTTTGTGATCCCAATGATGACAAAGTGTTCTCGGTTTGGTTATTTGCTTATGGTACATTATGTCAGGGGGCTCGCTACCCACTGATAGATCCTTAACAGACTCCATGAATGAATCAGAGCATACCATGATTACAAGATAACAGAAAACATTTCAATACCGGTTTACAAAGATAACAGAAATCATTTCAATACCAGTTTACAGATACGACAGAAAACATATCATTACTGGTTTACGAACTCAACAGTTACATATATCGGTTTGTAAACATAGCATAAAACATTTCGTTACCGATATACAAAGACGACATTTCAAATGCTTTGAGATATTAAGATCTCACAAACCAGTTTTTCAAATGCAAGATTACAAGTGTTTTAAAACGCATTTGATACAAAACAAACTATGAACTCGCTCAACTTTATGTTGATTTTTCTCGCATGTTCTTTCTCAGGTTGCATTTTCAAAACTATGGAACGGTTGGAATAGGAGAACCCAAGGGAATTCGAGTACTTAGTGGCGTTCATTTTCTAGAAGTCTTAGCTCAAATACTTCCACTGTGCAATGAGGATACCAGTCCAGTCACGCCAATGCTCTGATATTTCGGGGTGTGACAGTTACAGCCTCAGTGATCGTTTGAGGTTTGGCCGAAGTTACCATGCTGCGAAATTCTGAGGCCAATCCCCAAATGTAGCGTTCAACGCACTTAAATTCAGGTGTCACCATGTAGGGGATCACCCTCGACAGATCGTGGAACCTTCGGGTATACCCAGCAATGTCAGCACCTTCCATGGTCAAGTGCCAGAACTCAGTCTCCAACCTTTGGAGTTCAGCACGTGAGCAATACTTTTCTCTCATACGTTCCTTTAGCTTATCCCACGTCATGCCGTACATAGCATCATCACCCAGAGTCTGGACTTGCATGTTCCACCAAGTCAATGCTTCATCAACAAACAACCCAGTAGCAAAAGTCTTGGTGCATATGCCTGTCGACTTCGTCTTGTATCGAGTCTTGTAATAGGATAGAAAGATCAGGGCACGAAGTACGAGAAAAATGAGAAAACATGTTAAATGAGCCATTTCGCACGAAATGGAAAGTTCCATTTCGTACGAAATAAAGATGTTCCATTTCACACGAAATGGAATCCATTTCGTACGAAATGCCATTTCGTTTGAAACCTTTTCGTGCAAAATGGTTGCCCTATAAATATGTGCCTTGACCTCTTCATTTGTAACAATTCTGATTACGGCAACGAAGTGCTGCCGAAGTATCTCCAGGCTATAATCTGTTGTTTAATCAATATACGAGACAATTTAAGTGATTCTGTGTATAAATCAGCTGAAACAACTCCGATACGTCTGTTTCCGCCTTTTGTATTGGACGAGATCTCTTCTGAACGACTCGTTTGGTCGTGCAAACGATCCTACAAGTGGTATCAGAGCTCAGGAGGAAGTGTGCTACCGTTTTCAGTTGTTTTTCTGACTTCTACACCTTCTTTTTCAAAATTAACAAGTTTTTACAGTTAAAATGGGCTAATTTTCACACATAACACGCGAAATACTGTTTTAACAAAGCCTTGAAAGAATCAGATCTAAAATCGGACTAAAACCTGATCAATTTGTCAAAAACATGGCCGATTGGATGACATCAGCAGCATTTCGCGTGAATTGAACATTTCATTTCGCACGATATCACTCAGTATTGGTTCATTTCGCATGAAATCACCTAAATCTGGTTCATTTCGCACGGAATAGCACAGTTATTGATTCATTTCGCACGAATTGGAAGTTTTTAATCTCATTTCGTACGAAATCAGCTCATTTCGCACCAAGTTGGCATTTCGTTTGACCATTCCGCACGAAATCGTTATTTCGTTTGAAAGTTACCATTTCGCTTGGAAGTGTCATTTCGTACCAGATCCATTTCGCGTGAAAATCATTTCGTTTGAAAATGTTGATGCACTTTGTGTGGTCGCGACTCGGCTCGGTTCGACTCGGCCTTGAAGACTTGAAGACACGAAGATCGAGACAAAGCTACAGCCAAGGGGGAGTTTGTTGGTGCACTTGTGTCTGTACTTTGTCTGTATTTCGTCATGATACAAAACGATGTCTTTAATGTAAGGTTGATGTAAGTTTGACCAAGTCAACCATCCTCCTGGTTTGACTTGACCAAACAGTTAGAAAAATGTTGTAAGCTGGTTGTGTCGAAGGATGTGTCATCGAAGGATTGTTTTATATCCTTCGATGAGCTCGAAAGATGAACATTCGATAGATGAGCTCGAAACATAAACCTTCGATGGATGAACTTGAAGGATATCTCGAAGGATATCATCCTTCGAGGTATTTGTGAATCTTTCGATAGCTTTCTGGTCGACAGATGATCTTTCGATCAATCTGTCTGATCCTTCGACCAGACCTGCTGTGTCGGGTATAAATACCCATGTGTTGTGTTCACTTTAGTTAGACACCAGAGAGAGAAGAGCAGACACACGAGAGAACTTTGAGAGTTTGCAGAATACATCTGTGAACATTGGACTTGTAACCGAACCTTTCATACGCATTAATACAAGTGGTGTTAATCGTTGAATTTGGTGTGTTGTGTTTGTGTTTGTTCTCGTATAAAGTCTCGGTTGCATGCTAGCTTGGATTCCGCACTCGCTAGTGTGTTTGATATAACAAGGATAAGGTTTTATCTCATCCTCGAGAGGGACCTACAAGTGGTATCAGAGCCTTGGCTCTTCTCCTTGTTAAAACCGAGTGTTTTCGGGTGTTTTCGGGTGTTTTCCGGGTGTTTGAAGTTTATATTTTTCTGGAAAATCTTGTTTTTGCTTGGTGTTTTGTTAAAAACCTTGTTGTTTTTCATGTTTACATGTTAGTCTTTGGTTTTTGTTAAACATTTTAGCAAATATTGTGTTCCGAAAGTTTGTGGGTTTACCGGAAAACTCAGATTTTTGGGCTGTGTTCTTGACATATTCAAGTGTTCTTCATAATATTACACTCTTTGATCTTGAAATTTGAATATTAAACTTGTTTGTGCATTGAAAAGAGTAAACTGATTAAAATATTGGACATTACCTGTTTGGTGAAACCTGCATGTTCAGAAGATATGGTGTGAACATACTTTCTGCCGAAAGTTTTCACCAACCCGTCAACTTTTCACCAACCTGTCACTTTTGTCAACCGTGTCAGAGCTGTTCGAAAGATATCCTTCGAAGTCGAAAGATCATCTTTCGACCAAAGGAGGTTCGACAGATAGTCATCCTTCGAGCATTCTTCGAAGTCTGAGACTTATCTTTCGTTCCAAGGAATATTTTCGAAACATACATCTTTCGGTCTACTGCTCGTTTTCGAAAGACAAGGATCCTTCAACTGGGGAGTCTTTCGAAGTCATTGTTCGACACTCAACTGGGTTCATCTTTCGGTCTACAGTTCTTTTCCGAAAGACCAGGATCCTTCGATAGGGGAGTCTTTCGAAAACCATTGTTCGAAACTCAACAGTAATCTTTCGAACACTGTTGATCCTTCGAACAAGTGTCTATTTTTCGAACAGGTGTTGATCCTTCGATCCTTGTCTGTTTAAGTTTAACAGGTTGTGCTTTTCAGGTCTTTCGATTCTTGATCCTTCGGCTGGTTGTTATCCTTCGAGATTTTAACATAGTTTGTGAAAATTAAATTTTAAAAGGAGAAAACTTATTTTTCAAATTTTAAATCAATTTTCGCTTAATATATTAATTTTCATTAAATGGGAACAAACGGTCAGTGGGATCCAACCGCGTGGACTCAAATAACTTCGACTCCACAATCATCAGCTATGCAATCTACGCAATCTACGTCAGATTTCGACAAAACTGCATGGATGCGAGCTATTGCCCCACCTCAAGCTGCAATGATAACTGCAAATCAATGGGCTTTGGTCACAAATCAAAGCAACAGCATTCAATCTATGATGCAGAACGACAGTGAAACTGGTACAAGCACAAAACCGCCAAAGTTAAATCACATCAATGATTGGGGATGGTGGAAAGAAAGGCTGAGAACTTATGTTTAGGGACAAGGTCAAGATCTATGGATGTGCTTCTTCACAGCTTTTGAAAATGAGTTGGAAGTTGCAGGATCTAATCCACAAACTTACAGCACTTTGTCTGAAGAAGATAAGAAGAAGTTTGAGTTAGAAAAGAAAGCATTCATGATTCTCACACAAGCTCTTCACAAAGACATTTACCACCAGTTTGTTTACTGCACGACTACTAAAAGCTTGTGGGATATGCTCACGTTACGTTGTGAAGGAAATGCTCAATCTAGAAAGATCAAGCAAGAATTACTGAAGAAAGAGTTTGAAGGGTTCACGTGTTTGGAGAATGAGACTTTGGCAGAGTTATCTACAAGGTTCCATCACTTGTTGAGCGAGATGTTTGCTTTTAAAGTCACTGCCACTCCACAAGAATTGGTGAAGAGATTCGCTGATAGCTTACCAGCAAAGTGGAGCAGTTATCTTGAAATTCTCAAAGAAAACGGTGTTCTAGACACAATCACCGTTTATGAATTAATTCAAAGATTGGAGAATAAGGATGTAGAAGAAAAGCTTAAAGCAAAAAGAACACAAACTCCTCAAAATCCAGAGATGTACTTTGGGATTGCAGGAGGTATCAGTGGAGAAAAACCAGCTTCTCAACACGCGAAGCTTCAAACAGCTTTCATCTCAAGCACCGGACCTTCCACAACAGATCAGTTTGATTCTTCAGCATACACGATGATGTATTCAAGACCAGATGTGCAACCGAAAGCTCAGCAGCAACAACCACAACAGCAAGGGTTTTATGGAAGCTCTTCAAACTTTCAAGCCACTTCCAATCCTAACACAGTCAGATTAGACACTTCCAACTTTTCCAAAGTCAGTGTCGAAGTAGCCAAGGAGCATATGGAGATGTTGAATACCTTGGTTAGTGCTTATAGTGGATTGATCGCAGGTCAGATTGGGAATATCAATCTAACCAATGAAGATTATCAGCAAGTGGATAAAGAAGAGTTTGAAATGATGGATATCAAATGGGCTCTTGCTAGTGCAATTCGAAGAGCAAAGGAGTTTATGGAAAGGACGGGGAGAACCAACTTGGAAAACAAGAAAGACACCAAGTATGGATTCGACAAGCAAGCTGTCAAGTGCTTTAACTGTGGCGAACGGGGTCATTTCAAAAGGGAATGCACAAGACCAGCTCAGCATGGAAATCAAAATCCGTTCAGAAATCAAGGCAACCAGCAGAACCAGAACGGGAACAATGTTCGTACGTTGATACCTGTCAACAACCAAGGCCAAGCAGGGTCATCAAATGCCAACCGGGGGCTGGTGGTTCAAATAGATGAGGGTTGTGATTGGTCGCTTCAGCTTGGAGAAGGAGGAAATGGTGGAACAGCATGTTTTGCTGAAGTCGTAAAGGATTTAAAGCACGCCAGTGGTGGAGAATCTTCCACCAATGGGGTTGCATCTTCTGAAGATGAAGACAGTTCTGGTTATAGTGGAAGCTCAGATGAAGAATCCTCCACTTCAGGAAATGATCATGTGGATGAGACATCTAGTGCGTCAGTCGATGTAGATATTGATGAGCTTTTGGAGGAAGCTGCAGCCGGAATTCAAAGAAGATCTACTTTGGTGGATCAAGCTGCTTACTCTTCGTCTTCTCTCCATTCAGCCTTTATGGCTAATGTCGACAGTTCATCAGGTCAGGTATGTGTCGATGAACCCACTGTAGTTAGTTGTGATAACTGTGATAGTTTGCGTGTTAAAAATGCTGATTTAGAGGCAAACATGTCTGAGTTGCAAGGCAAACATGATGCTTTACAAGATAGTTTGTTTGACTTGCAAGACAAACATGTTTCGATGAATGATAAGTGTTGCGACTTGCGAAGCAAACACGAGGGTTTGCAGGAGAAATTTGAAATCACACACAAACACAATCAAGAATTGATTGTAGATCTTTCTAAAGCAACTGAAGCTAACTTGTTTTTAACCAGAAATGAAAAGGAATTTAAAGCAACAATTGCGTCATTAAAACATGATGTTTCAGAATTACAAAAGGCTGTTTTGCGAAAACAACATGCTAACAACAATCTTATCGACACAATTGAAAAGCAAATGGTAGAGTTGGCAACAGCCCGGTGTGAATGTGAAACAATTAAGCAGAAACTGGAAAGCTATTCCAATTCCCGCTTTGTATTGGATCACATCATTGATGTTCAAGAGAGAAAGAAAAAGGGGGATAAACCATGTATTGGATTCAAATCATGTCCTCCCCCAATGAATCACAATTACTCCAAACTGCCTGATGACGAGGATATGCCCCGTTTTGAACCTACTGTGCCACTCGGTCTAGATGACTTTGCAGCAGGCCTCGGGTTCACAACTGGTACATCATCCTCGGGTCAATCAGAATCTGAGAAAAGTGTGACAGATTCATCGTGTGTTAAGGAACAGAGTCCTCCCGTTGTTGAGGACACTGATTCTTCGGATGATGAATCTGATGAAATTGTGAACCAACAGTCTAACTCGGTTACAACAGATATTCCAATCGAGAATCACATCCTGTGTGATCCACCAGTGAAACCGAGTAAGACTGAAATGTCAAAAGAAATGGAGTCGATTATATCAAGTTTTGAAGGGAGTAACTTGTTGTACACGCTCAAAGGAGATAGCAAAATCTACTCTAACAAAGATTTTCCAATTAAAAATGTAAATCAAGATTTAATTGAGCAAATTTTTGAAGGATGCACTGATAAGTTTTTGGGGAACAAAAGTGGCAAAGTTACCGTCACTCAATGTGATCCAATTCCGTGTGAACAAATTAGAAAACAATACGGAAACCAAAAACTACAAGTTGAGCGAAAACAACAAGTCAATTCCGGAAAAGGTAAGGTACAGGGAAAGAAGGCTCAGAACAAGAATGTTCAAGCACCTAAGGTTCAACAACAATGGGTGCAAAACAAAAGAGCTCCTGTTAAGAAAAGAGAACCGAAAGTGAACTTTGTTGGATCCACGGGTTCAGATAAACTTGAAACATTTCAGGATAAATCTAACATTGATTTTGTAAAACAAGTTAGAATTTTAAAACGAAATGATCAGAATAACTACACCCAACACACCAACGGAGGTGATTTAGGTCCAAGCACGTCTAGATCACAAAGTTCATTGTCTGGTTCTCCGTCTGATCATCAACATGTTTCTCCGAGGTTTGTAGAGCGGAGAATGTGTTTTGAGTGTGGCACAATTGGGCATATTGTAAGATACTGCCCATACCTGCAAAAGTTGAAGGCAAAAACAAGTGCTCCCCAAGAAACCAATTACCAAAAACGATCATTTTCCCCGAAACAAGACCCACGTGTCTTGAAAGAAAGGGAAAAGAAGTTAAAACAAAAGAGTCAAAAGGTAATTGAAAAGGCCTTAAAATCAGAGGTCAAAGAAGAAAAACCTGTTCAAGCAAAACCTAAAACTATAAAACCAGTAAATGCTAATACAAATACTGGTAAAGAACAAACAGCTTGGAAACAAAAACAGGTAATTCAGTCAGGGGGAGCACCACAGGTTCTTTTTCCTAATCATCAAGTGTTTGAAATCACTTTTCTTGATGATCAAGGACGACCCAAGTCCACAAAGGCTTGGGTCCCTCTCTCCAACTAATTTTTGAGTGAGTGTGTAGGATATTCCAGGAGGAACTTTCGATAGTCATAAGATTGTTGATAGTGGAGCATCCTTGCACAAAATAGGCAACAGAAGAAATTGCTGCCTTTGATGGAGAGAAAAAGTAAAGGGAAACAGAAATGTCTGTTGAAAGAGATTGAAAAGCTTCGACAAAATGAAAATCATTTCAAAATGTGAATGTTCAAGGCTTTGATCGGGTCCCCGGGATAGATTCAAATCAAAATGTACGCTCCTGCAGCACGTCTGAAGTTCAACTATCTACAAGATGAACGTGCAGTGTACATTTCTTCGTGGTGTGATTGAAGAAAATGTGTTTGTTGAACAAACCAACCGGGTGTGCGGATGCCTTGGCATGGGTTGAACAACCGCACACTACTTCACAAGAGATAGACAAAAACCTTCGCTGGTGCAATGTGGAAGACCAGCCGGACCCAAAGGTTTATCATCTTGTTGCTGTCAAGAGACTTCTCAGTAGCTACAAAATCGACTTTGAAATCCACACCGGATGGATATCCAGTTTGGGAGAGCACTCAGATTCCTTGCAATGCACGATGCAGTTGCAGGATACGGTTTTTAAATTTCTAATCTCTCCTATACTTGTCGATATTTAAGCTGCTTTGTGAATTATTATCTCGTTCAGCACTCTTTGGCCAGACAATGTTGTCATGGTCCGCACCGCTTACCGACATGCCAACTGAGTTTTCCAAAATTCGCTAAATCATTTCTGATTAAAACTTATTTTTGGTGAACGGCTTTGAGGTAAAACATGAGTTAACCAACATCGGAAAATCATTTTTGTAAATATCTTTGTGTTTTAAATTTATCTTAGTTTGTTGATTTTAGGGGGAGTAAATCCAAAAGTTGAAAAATCCAAAAACAGCGAAAAATTTCAAAAACACAAAAACAATAGAAAAACAAAAAAAATGAGTTTCCTGGCGAGCAAAAGAGAAAATGATAGTACATCAGTGGTCTGTCCAAACCTCTTTAAACCTTAAATGCAAAACGATAAGCAGCTCTATATAAGATGTATCGGTAGGCTCACAATCATTTTAAAGTGTGCAGGGTGATATAAACTTATATCTGACTGAAGACTAGGTGGGAACCACTCATTGGCATATGGTCTTGGTACCGAAATTTCGTTTGAGAGATTGCCGAGGTTCTGAAATATTCGGTCTTTATGCTGCTTATCATCTGGGTATCATGGTTGTATCTTTTACCGAAAAATATCGGGGACGCAAGTCTAGATCTTCCATGATACTATACATACGTGTACATATTGCATACGACCTCAATAAGTGATCAACAATCACATGTCCAAACAAATAAGTGATAAATTATCACAAATTCTTTCCGGGAGTCAAGTTCGTCTCTCTGCTGTACGAAAGTACTGACCTGTTCACGGACTTGCTCTTGTGCCCTCATGCATCGAAAATCAAGTTCCTCATCAATAAGTGATTATATCACATAGGGCTTGTTTTCAATCAAAATAAGTGAGAATCTCACATCATATACGGTCAAACAGATGATAATCGGTATACTCACCGGTAAGATGAATCCTCGTGCATACCTTGATACGGGAATGTGTCGTGATGTGGATGAACACCGGTCGATAAGTATAAATTATACCTTAACGTATCCCCTCGCCATGATTACAAATGATAAGTTGAGCTTATGTGGACAACAATACCGATAATTGTTATAGGATGCTTATCTTAATGTTAACAAATTGAAAAACAAGAGTGTTTTGGCATGACCGTACACTGATATGATTCTCTTACCCTCGAAACTCGCAAAAAGAATGTCTGTAAATATTTATTTAATGTTTCCTGTTTATGTATTTTTGTATATATTTATTTATTGCTTTCTGTCTTTACATTTGAAAAATGAAAATTTCAAAAAGATTTTAGGTGTGTTTTAATTTAAACTTTATAAAATCCAAAAAGATTTTTCTTCTAGTTTATTTTTGATTGACCGATGTTGGAACTCGAGTCTATCCTACCCAAAATCCTGATCGTAAGCTGGAAAACAATTGCATCTTCATAAACAGTCGAAGTTAACGAGTTTTGAAAGTTAAAGGTTTAAAATGCATATTTTCTAAACTTTCAAACTGCTGTCGGTCGGTGTTTGATTGAGATTTGATCTCATATGTGTCGTTAGTTTAAATGTTAACTATATTCCAAGCGGTTGTTCTCATTATGCGTTTAGCTTTCTTGCATGTGCAGATGCTAAAGGCAAGGAGAACATGTTTGATGAAAAGCTTTGGAATGAAGACACGAAGTGGAGGCACTCAAAGGATAAAATGATCGAGTTGCCGTTGTCCCTGCATCAACACCACAAGGATCTGAAGAATTGACAAGTCAAAAGATTCACGAGCATGACTCAATGGAGAGTTCAATCTAAGGGGGAGTTTGTCAACACACTTTCTACATGAAACGGGGAGTTTGTTGATACACTTTCTGCTTACGACGCGTGAAAACTTTGAAGATCCTCCGACATGAAAGACATAGAAGACGAACCATCACGAGTAGCGTCCAAGGGGGAGTTTGTTGATGCACTTTGTGTGGTCGCGACTCGGCTCGGTTCGACTCGGCCTTGAAGACTTGAAGACACGAAGATCGAGACAAAGCTACAGCCAAGGGGGAGTTTGTTGGTGCACTTGTGTCTGTACTTTGTCTGTATTTCGTCATGATACAAAACGATGTCTTTAATGTAAGGTTGATGTAAGTTTGACCAAGTCA
This sequence comes from Helianthus tuberosus, assembly GCA_030545235.1. NCBI lineage: Eukaryota > Viridiplantae > Streptophyta > Magnoliopsida > Asterales > Asteraceae > Helianthus > Helianthus tuberosus. The sequence continues at coordinate 111,336,977 of CM060351.1, forward strand.
ACCATCCTCCTGGTTTGACTTGACCAAACAGTTAGAAAAATGTTGTAAGCTGGTTGTGTCGAAGGATGTGTCATCGAAGGATTGTTTTATATCCTTCGATGAGCTCGAAAGATGAACATTCGATAGATGAGCTCGAAACATAAACCTTCGATGGATGAACTTGAAGGATATCTCGAAGGATATCATCCTTCGAGGTATTTGTGAATCTTTCGATGGCTTTCTGGTCGACAGATGATCTTTCGATCAATCTGTCTGATCCTTCGACCAGACCTGCTGTGTCGGGTATAAATACCCATGTGTTGTGTTCACTTTAGTTAGACACCAGAGAGAGAAGAGCAGACACACGAGAGAACTTTGAGAGTTTGCAGAATACATCTGTGAACATTGGACTTGTAACCGAACCTTTCATACGCATTAATACAAGTGGTGTTAATCGTTGAATTTGGTGTGTTGTGTTTGTGTTTGTTCTCGTATAAAGTCTCGGTTGCATGCTAGCTTGGATTCCGCACTCGCTAGTGTGTTTGATATAACAAGGATAAGGTTTTATCTCATCCTCGAGAGGGACCTACAGAAAAGTCTGTTTGAGGGAGTTTGTGATACCGAACCATGGGCAACGAATTTTATAATGCGTTTGCTACCCCGAGTACTCATGTTTCTGTTGCTCAGAGTGTAACCATGGAAAATGAAACTGGAACGTTACAGAAACCGCCTAAGCTAATGGGAATTGAGGAGTATCATAGTTGGAAAGAACGTTTCGAGAACTGGGTTCAAGCAAATCATCTGAGATATTGGGAAAGTATTGAAACTAACTATGTTAGACCACTGTCTGATTTGAGAGTTGAAAAAATTATCTCGGAATTTTCAGATAAAGAGAGAGATTCGTACAAAGCAGAAAAAATGATGGTAGGTTTACTTCAGCAAGCTGTAAAAGAGGATATCTTCATTTTACTTCAGCATGATGGTAGTGCTTATTCGATTTGGGATGCACTTAAAAAGAAATTCGAAGGAAGTGCAGAGATGATCAAGAGTAAAAAATCATTATTGAAGAAAGAATTTGAATTGTTTACAAGTGTGCCAGGTGAAACTACAAAGAATCTTATTGAAAGATATTGTCATCTTGTACGATCAATGGCTCGATTGGAGATTACTAAGACTCCTGAGGAATGGGTTGAAAAGTTAGCTGATGCGTTACCTCAAAAAGAATGGGGTACATACCTCATGATTTTGAAGAATTCCGGAGAGTATAGCAGATTGTCGATTGCACAATTTATTAAGAAACTTGAGGGACAGGATCTTGAACAATAGAAGATTGCTAGAATGAACAATTCAAGTGGTCAACAAGACATCAAGTTGTACTACAAAGGAAATGTTCAAAATGTTGAAGCTAGTCCAAAGATCCAAACTGCTTTCTGTGCAGAAAATTCATCAGGATCAGTCAATCAAAGTTCATTCAAATCCAGTGGATTTTCTTCATATCCGAGTGTTAATCCAAGTGTTCAAAGTTCAAACAACAGTAATGATCATGTGTTACATTGCAACATTGCGTTGCATCTTCAGAATGGTCAGAATTTCTCTGAAGAAGTCGCTAAGGGTCATATGGCATTACTAGTTACTATGTTGGAATCATACGAGAGTTTGGTTGCGGGGAAGATCGGAAATCCTATGTTGACGAAAGAGGATTATGATCAGATCGATGGTGAAGAAATGGAGCTTATGGATATTAAGTGGTGTTTGGCTAGTGTGTTGAGGAGAGCTGAGAAATTTAAGCAGGTCACCGGTATAGATGATTTTCGTGATGCTAATGTTTCTACTTTGGGTTTTGATAAATCTAAAGTTACTTGTTTTTGATGCAGGGAAAAAGGACATTTCAAGAGGGAATGTACAAATCGAGAAGCAGGTGGAGCTCAGAACCCGTTCGGCAACAATGATTATTATAGAAAAGCGATTTATCATCAAGTTGCTCAACAGCCGTGTAAACAACAAACACAAACTGCTCATGCTAAACAGATTGAGGATGGAAAGAAGAAAGCTTATCTGGTGAATCAAGTTGATGAAAGATTACCAGAAGGCTATAGCTGGGACAAATATATTCCAGCTGATTCAAATCTGGGAGCATTCATTGCACAAATAGTTCAAAAACCAGAGTTGATAAAAGAGTGGATGGATGTGTTTGCTGAAGATGAAAAAAAACAAGATGAAGAGTCTGTTTCTTCAGAAAAAGCTCAGAAAAGACACCAGATTTTGATCAATCATCATCTGATAGCAGTGATGATGATGAGGAAATTAAACAAATAAACATTGGCAAAATTCATTTATCTCCTGATAGTTTCAAATTTTATTTTGCAGATAAATTGGAGAAGCTAAAGGAGAAAAGAGAAGCAAAAGAAAAGAAAGAAGTTAAAATTGCTGAGCAGGTAGTTGAAGTTGAAAAGATAGTCGAAGTTGAAAAGATTATCGAAGTTGAGAAAATTGTTGAGATCATTAAACATTGTCTGAAATGTTTGGAATCTTGCAAACAGTGTGAAGAAAAAGACAAGAAGTATAATGAGCTTGATGAGATGAAAGAAAAATTATTGTTCGATGTTAAGTATGTGAAAGAGTCATATGATGTATTGAACAAAACCGTGAATAATTTGGAAAAGACAAATTCTGAAAGGGAAGATGCTTTGATCATGATGAATGCAACAATGATGTCTAAGCAGAAGGCTATCAATCATTATATTGAGGAGTGTGCAAAGTTGAAGCAGGAGTTGGAAACTGAAAAGATAGAGAATGAAAGAATCAGACGATTATTGCAAAGTTATTCAAGTTCTGATTATTTGATTGATAGAATTTATCCAACTGTTGCAGGTTTTGAATCATTTCAAGAAAAGAAGCCTGAGAAGAAGGATACTGGTAAGAAACAAAGTGTCAATTATAACAAGTGTCCGCCTCCGATTTGGGAAGGTTATTCTCCCAGAAAACCAAATGAGGAACAAGTCAATAAAGCAGTAAATATAAAGTTAAAAGTCCAAAACAACTGATGATTTACCAGACAACATTGACATCACGTTCACATCGTCTGACACTGATCATGAGTCTGAGTTAATAAAGAAAGTGGTCGATCAGGTGTTGGATAAGGATGAAGAGTCAGAGTCAAAGTCTGAGTCAGAAAGTTCGAGTTCGTCGGTCAATAGTTCAAAATCATCGGTCAAACGGGTTTACAATAAAGAATTTATGTTATCAAAAAATAATTTGAATGACGAAACATTCAAATTAGCATATACTTTGAATGATTCAGACAAATTATATTCTGATGAGGAATTTCCAATAAGAAGTGTTCAAATTGAAAAGATCAAAAAGGTTTTCAAATTAATAGAAATTAATATTTCTGAAATAAAAGATGTAAATCTTACTGAAAAACCTAAAAAGTACACTTCAACAGTTCAACAATGATTGAACAAGAAAAAAAGTTACAGTTCTGGTTCTGGTTTTAAAAAGAAACCAAACCATAACAGTAATTTCAAAAAGAACGGTGTTAGTGATTTATCTCAAAAACTGATATGATCCTCTTTCACAAACTCACAAAAATATTGCTTGTAAATATTTCTTTACTGCATTTCAATAGTTTTTCTACAAGTGATTTTAGCGTAAATTTTTGAAAATACAAAAAGATTTTTGACAACTGATGTTGGAAAGCTGATTTTCAAAATTCCAAGTGCTAAACATGATGAACAACTAGGTTGGGAGTGTTAGTTTTTGAAATAAAAGATTATATTTTACAAGTGGTTCATCAGAGATTAAAATTGTTAAATCATTTATGATGTGTTACCTGCTAGTAGATTTCAAAAGTTGTCAAATTTTAAATTTTGTGAAATTTATTGTGAGGTAGAGGATGTGCAGGTTAGCCAGGTTCCAGATCCTGTTGCTACAGAAAGCCAGGTAATTGTCATGAACCTATGAAGGCTAGACTATGATCCCAGTACAGTTTAAGGGGGAGTCTGCGTCATTCTGAGGAGTTTAAGAATAGATCAACATTCAAGGGGGAGCTTGTATTGTTGAGAGCTAGGTTTAAATCCTGAGGATCACGCAAGCTGCTGATGCTGAAGAACTTAAGGAATCAAGAGACCTGATCAAGAGAGGATAAAGCCAGGTTGCGATTCTGGAGGAGAAAGTGAAAGAGAGAGAGAGGAGAAGATTGAGGATGCTTATAATGGAGAACATTTTGGTAGAAAGCATGAAGACTGATAAAGACTGAAGACTCGACTTGCTGAAGACTTGCGCTGAAGACTCGTCGACATCCAAGGGGGAGTTTGTTGGTGCATATGTCTGTCGACTTCGTCTTGTATCGAGTCTTGTAATAGGATAGAAAGATCAGGGCACGAAGTACGAGAAAAATGAGAAAACATGTTAAATGATCCATTTCGTACGAAATAAAGATGTTCCATTTCGCTACGAAATGCCATTTCGTTTGAAACCTTTTCATGCGAAATGGTTGCTGTCACACCCTGGCTTTGCGGAAGCGTGGTTAACTTTGGTGTGACTTCTTAATACCATAGCTTAATCATAACAAAGCTAAATGAATTTAAAACCATGCAAGTCATCCATTAAGTTTGAAAATAACATACAATACCATTGTTTGACGAGAACATACTCCAACAACCATAACCTTGTTCAAAAGACATAACAACTTATAACATAAACATAGACGTGATTTAGGGACTGTGTCTTGTCCAGGTAAAAGACACATCCCCTAAACCCTGATGACTTCATGACATTATGCAGCGGAAAACGTTCCATACCGTGCCAGATCCGTTTAATTTCCTGAAATACATGTGAGTTGAAAAATCAACAATAATGTTGAGCGAGTTCATGTGCAAGTGAATAAGTAAAACACTTGTAAGTATAAAAGTTTCCTGGTATGTAGCAGTGTAAGAGGACTTGTGATCACCAATGGTTTGCAAGGCCACTGACATATGTGAAGTGCAAATAGGGAGACTCAAACCTAGCAGATTTCGCCACGGCAAAGTATGTGGACAAAGTCACCCCACGGTCCGTTTCTAGTTTGGCCGGGGGCTGGGCTCGCTACACCCAGATAGATCTACCGCTCCTGTCCCTCGGTCCCTCCATGAGGACTAATGGCCCCATGTGTTCCTATCCACTCACATGATCGTATAACACCTCCTTACGTTAAACATACCGTTGTAAAGTACTCGTAAATCATAGTAACATGTATTTCACCCCCGCGGTTAAGTAAACTGAAAACAGTTAGAGAAAAGGGGGACATGAACTCACAGTGAATGCGCGTCTCTACCAAGTGTCTCCAATACAGTAAGCTGTGCAACGACCTACAAGTGCTAATTCTATTAGACGGACGGCCGTGCCTTAGCTTTATAGTTTATGTCTTTGGGAAATAGTTAGACAACTATTTCGTGTTTATGTTCCGTATACACTTGGTAGTCATTCTTCTTCCCAAGGATGGGGGATACAATACATGTGCGTAAGTTACGTTTTATCAATCTTGTGGTAATGTAATTACCGGTGTAACTTAGATGTTTGTGGAAGCGTTCGCAAAGCTTTGGAATCATTAACGCTTGTAAATATTATTTTTACTTTAAAATAATATTTATGTATTTTCACAAAACAATCATAAACAGTGTTGTGACAAAAATATTTATCACGTTAATCTTCGTGAAAATCCCACCTCCGAATATTTAGTAAAATGTAGTGCTGGCGAAATTTATGTTTCGAAAGTATGTCCAAAAATAGTTCTAACACTTGTTGTGTAAAAAGTCTAAGTGCTAGGTTTTTAGAAAATTTCGCCAGAGTTTCCTCTGTAACTGGAGGTGGCCACGCTTTCAAGCGTATCATTTTCTTTTAACAATCAATTCAACAATCCTTTTTATTCAATCAAACAATTTCCGACACAACAAACTAGTCGACAAGTATGTAAATCGCATAATCGCATGAACTTGCAGTTTTTCCGAATCTATAGTGTAAACACCCTTTATATACGTAGATCTTTATATAAAGTAACTTTAATCTCATAAAAACCTCGTGTTTAGAGAAATTCGTCTTTACAACTTCTAGTAGCAAGTGACAAATTTACTTCTTTGTCGGATCTCTTTGTTTCACAAGTGTTTACACACTTGTGGTTTATAAAACCATATTTATTAGTGTAAGATCCATCTTTAGAAAAACATGATTTCTTTAAAGTGTGGTCTTTCTAAAATACCACTTGCGGATACGTAGATCCGCTAGTTTTAAACACCATTTTACCGGTTAAATCACTTTTACACAAGTAACATATTTTCACACAAGTTCATGCATCTTGTGTGGTAGAGTTTCGCCTTTAACCCTTGTATCTAGTCAAAAACGAGCTTATGTGAAGATACATGATTTTACAAAGTCGGGTTAAACGGAGATCCGAGCTACCACATCATAGATCGGGTCTCAATAATCACATATTTTAAGTCCTACGACTTTTACACAAGTTATATGTCTTTAACCACCACTTTTATGATTTTACTAGACTTTACAGTTTCAAAACGCTTGCTTACGATATTTAACCGACGAAAGTTCTTTTAACCACTTTAGACAAGCTTAAAAACAAGTTTTAAACAATATACCTCTAGCTCGGGGCTAGGGAAGAATCTTTGACGAAAACGAGGTGGATAAAAGCCAACGGTTGAGGTCCTTCGTGTTCCGAGTGTACAAGAGCTCCTAATCCGCGACTTGTGATGTTTGTATGATGAAGGAATGTAGAGATCAAAAACCGAAAATAATGGGTAAGTGGGTGGGGTGTTCGGCCGAGCTTAGTGTAGAGAGAAAGAGAGTGAGTTGGTCTTGAGTTTAGTGATGGTAATTATCTCATGTTTAGTGGTGTTATATATAGACAAGTTCAAGTCCCTTTATCCTTTGGGTTTTATGTCATGAAGATATTAGATACCCTCATTTAAATAATCAAAATAGTACTTGGTGTGTTTCCCCCATATTTGGGGCCGGTTAGGGACTTGGGGGGGGGGGGTTGGTTCGATTTTAAGTGGTGTAGTTAGGAGTTAGTTTAGGTTAAATAAGTTAGGTTAAGTGTCTAACCTCGTTAGTTGTATAAAGCGCGTTATGACGGGTGTTAGGGTAATCAGGGACCCTAACTGGCTCAGAAAAATATAGTTAGTGAAAATATTAATATTTTCATGTTCCGGGTAAAGTCCGGTTGTTCGGTTGGATAGTGATCCGTTAAAGTGTTACAAAAGCTTTAAAGTGTCGTTATTATATTTTTAGTGACACAAATTGTTTTCCCGACACTTTAGAAAGTGTCTAGTGTTATTTTCTCATGTTCTGGCACTTTACTAGTCAGCTAGAAGCTGGATTAATTTTTAAAGTGTTGTGTTTGGTACTTAAAGTACGTTCTTGGCACATCCGAATCAGTGTATCTTATCCCTAGAGACGCGGTAACACAACCCTTATATCCTACACTCACTACCAGTGTAGCCAAAATATATGAGGCTCTTAACAGGCCTTAGAGGCAGTGTCTGCCTGATGCTGGTCATAACAGCATGTTCGCCGTGTATCCGTTTAGTGCTACTGTGCTTTTTGTGCATCATGTTTGTCACTAGGGTGCCGTATGTAAGTAGTGTAGTGACAGCATATAAAGTATGATGCAGGTAAGTGCATGTATCAGTATGCAGGTAGCAGTTCATCAGCTAGTTCAATCAAGCACAGTAATCAAGTAGTAATTAATCAGTAATTAAGTTGTACGGATACCTGGTTTAGTGCGGGTTGTCACATTCTCCCCCCGTTAACTAAATTTCGTCCCGAAATTTAAGTTCTGCTTGTAGAAGCAGGGTTCTTAGGAAATAAGTGGGGGTATTTCTCTTTCATCCGGTCCTCACGTTCCCAGGTGAATTCAGGACCATGTCTGGCATTCCATCGTACTTTGACGAGTTTGACACTGCTCCGGCGGGTCTTGTTAACTTTCCAATCCGTGACCTCAACAGGTTCTTCAACGAAGTGGAGCGTGTCGTCAATATGAATCTCGTCGATAGGAATGGCAACGTCAATTTGAGTTGGACTTTTCTTTAAATTGGATACATGAAATGTATCGTGAACGCCATTTAGTTCAGCAGGTAGGTCCAACTTGTATGCTACTGTCCCAATTCTTTCCAGAATTCTGAAGGGACCAATGTAGCGCGGATTCAACTTCCCACGCTTTCCAAAGCGTGCCACCCCTTTCCAGGGTGAAACTTTCAATAACACCATTTCTCCGACTTGGAAGTCCACATGCTTCCGGTTTGGACCCGCGTAGGCCTTTTGTCTGTGGCGAGCGGCTTCGATGCGTTTAAGTATTTGCGCAATCTTGTCTGTCGTCTCTTGGACGATCTCGGGACCAGCAAGCTGCCTATCGCCCGCGTCAGACCAACATAGTGGTGATCGGCACTTGCGTCCGTATAGGGCCTCAAATGGCGCGACACCAATACTGGTGTGGTAGCTGTTGTTGTATGAAAATTCGACCAAAGGTAAGTGTTTATCCCAGCTACCGCCTAAATCCATAACACATGCCCTCAGCATGTCTTCCAAAGTTTGTATTGTTCGCTCGCTCTGGCCATCAGTTTGCGGATGGAATGCAGTGCTCAGATTCAATTGTGAGCCGAAAGATTCTTGGAAAGATTGCCATATTCTTGACACAAATCTTCCGTCTCTATCAGAGATGATCGAGAGAGGTACTCCATGACGTGCTACGATCTCTCTCAAGTAAATTTCCGCAAGTTTACTAGTACTGTCTTTCTCCTTGATTGGCAGAAAGTGTGCGGATTTTGTTAGGCGGTCTACAATCACCCAAATCATATCATGGCCTCTTGGCGTTCTTGGCAGTTTTGTAACAAAATCCATTGAGATTTGTTCCCATTTCCACTTGGGAATCTCAGGTTGTTGCAGAAGTCCCGAAGGCTTCTGGTATTCCGCCTTGACCTTTGCGCACGTTAAACATTTGCCCACGTAAACAGCAACGTCGCCTTTCATCCTAGGCCACCAATAGTAATCTTTGAGATCCTGGTACATCTTATCCGATCCAGGGTGGATAGAGTACCGTGACTTGTGCGCTTCGTCGAAAATAGCTTCCCTTAATCCACCAAACAGAGGGACCCAAATCCTTTTCTCAAAACATAACGTCCCTTCCTCGTTTGGTACCAAAAGCTTCTCCACTCCACGGAGATATTCTTCCTCAAGGTTTCCCTCCTTGAGAGCTTCCTTTTGTGCAGCACGAATGCGCAAGGGAAGGTCGGTTCGTACAATCATTTCCAAAGCTCTAACCCTTATGGGCTTGATTCTTTCTTTACGACTTAGGGCATCGGCGACTACATTCGCCTTCCCTGGGTGATACTTTATCTCGCAGTCGTAATCGTTCAATAATTCGACCCAGCGTCTTTGCCTCATATTCAGCTCTTTCTGGTTGAATATATGTTGTAGGCTTTTGTGATCTGTGAAGATTGTGCACTTCGTACCATACAGGTAGTGTCTCCAGATCTTTAAGGCAAATACCACAGCGCCAAGCTCTAAATCGTGTGTGGTATAGTTCTTCTCGTGCACTTTCAGTTGGCGTGATGCGTAAGCAATGACCTTTTGGCGTTGCATCAACACACAACCCAATCCCTGACGCGATGCGTCGCAGTATACCACAAAATCGTCGGTACCTTCCGGTAGAGCTAAGATTGGCGCGTTGCAGAGCTTATCTTTCAATATTTGAAACGCTTCGTCCTGTTTGATTCCCCAATCAAACGTCTTATCCTTCTGGGTCAGGAGCGTCAACGGTTGAGCGATTTTCGAAAAATCCTCGATGAACCTTCGATAGTAGCCAGCCAAGCCCAAGAATTGTCGAATCCCGGTTGGCGTTGTAGGCGTTTCCCAATTTTTGATTGCCTCGATCTTTGTGGGATCAACATGAATTCCATCCCCATTAACCACATGTCCGAGAAACTGGACTTCGCGTAGCCAAAACTCGCACTTGGAGAATTTGGCGTACAGTTGTTCTTGCTTTAGCAGCTCCAATATGGTTCTAAGATGTTGTTCGTGTTCAGCCTTCGTCCTTGAGTAAATCAAAATGTCGTCGATGAATACAATCACGAACTTGTCTAAGTATGGCTTGCAAACTCTATTCATTAGATCCATGAATACCGCAGGCGCGTTTGTCAAACCAAATGGCATAACGAGGAACTCGTAGTGTCCATAACGAGTTCGGAAGGCTGTTTTCGGAATACTTTCCTCCTGTATCCTTAGTTGATGGTATCCAGATCGAAGATCGATCTTAGAGTAACAGCTTGAACCTTGAAGTTGATCGAACAGATCGTCGATTCTTGGCAGAGGATACCTGTTCTTGATCGTCAGCTTGTTCAATTCTCTATAGTCAATACACATGCGGAAACTTCCGTCTTTCTTCTTGACAAACAAGACCGGAGCTCCCCAAGGCGAGAAGCTTGGTCGGATAAAACCCTTGTCTAACAACTCTTGAAGTTGTGTCGACAATTCCTGCATCTCGGACGGAGCAAGTCTGTATGGTGCCTTAGCCACAGGCGCGGCGCCTGGAACTAAGTCAATGTGAAACTCCACTTGCCTCTGAGGTGGCAGTCCAGGTAAGTCTTCCGGAAAGACTTCTGGATACTCCCTTACGACAGGGATGTCCTCGATTGTTGGCTCAGCAGCCTTCTTGTCTACGATGTGTGCCAGAAAAGCAACACATCCTTTCTGTAAACACTTCCTTGCCTTCAAGCAGCTGATAAATCTTAGCGGCGTGTCACGCTTCTCTCCGTGAACCACAATTGTCTCACCATCATCAGTTGGGATACGAACAACTTTCTCGTGACATACTATTTCAGCCTTGTTTCCAGATAACCAATCCATTCCTACCACCACGTCGAAGCTTCCCAATTGGACTGGTAGTAGATCCAGAGTAAACTCGCGTTCTCCCAATTCTATCACACAACCTCGGATTACTTCGTCGGCTCCAACTAACTTTCCATTAGCTAATTCGATCGAGTAGGGAATGTCTAACTTATTAGCAGCTAACCCAAGCATATTCTTAAATTCTAGCGATACGAAGCTATAATCGGCACCAGTATCAAATAAAACGGATGCATAGCGTTGATTGATAGGGAACGTACCGGTAACAACATTTGGATCTTGGCGTGCTTCCCTGGCTTCTAGTTGGAACACTCTACCACGGGCCTGATTCAATGTGGGGCAGTTCTTCTTGAAATGCCCGATTTCCCCGCAGTTATAGCATCCGAGTCTCTGCCCGTTTCCATCCCCGTTTCCAGCTGGGGTGTTGTTCTGGTTGGCATTGTTGCCTCGGTTTCTGTTTCCTCCAAAATTTCCTTGTGGGCGATTCCCATTTCCACCCCGGTTATCATTCCTATTTCCATATCCTCCCTGGCCTCCGCGGCCTGCACTAGCCCAACATGATTCCTTTGAGTGGCCCGGTTTTCCACAAGATTCACAAACTCTCATGTTACAAGGGCCAGTGTGGTGGCGTTGGCAGTTGTTGCATCTGGGTTGGGTGCCCTGGTACCCTTTTCCTCTCTTGGTACTGCCAGCTGATTTTCCTTTCTTTACTGCCATACTGACGCCTTGTTTGAAGTTTGAAAACTTCCTTTTGTTATCTCCTGAGGACTCAACGTGAGTCTCTGTCTTCTTTGCCTTGACTTCATCAAACTTGTTTAAACGAATCCCCTCCTCGGTGAGAGCCACGCTCAAATCGATGGCTTCAGTGATAGTCGCTGGTTTGGAGGAGGTTACCATGCTTATTATTTGGGGAGCCAAACCCCAAATGAAGCGCTCGATTCGCTTGTATTCTGGCGTGACCATATAAGGAACCACTTGAGACAGGTCATGAAACCTCTGAACGTACTCTGCTACTTTCGGACCATCCATTTTTAAGTGCCAAAATTCAGTCTCCAACCGCTGAATTTCTGCGCGTGAACAGTACTTTTTGCGCATTAGTTCTTTCAATTCGGCCCAAGTCAGGGCGTAGGCGGCAGCTTCGCCTAAGGTCTGGACTTGTAAGTTCCACCAAGATAGGGCTCCGTCGAGAAACAGCCCTGAAATGTATGTGACTTGTTGATCCTCAGCACACTTGCTCATGCGTATAACAGAATCGGTTTTCTCAGCCCAGCGGGTAAAGGCAACTGCACCTCCTGTGCCATCGAAGTTAACTGGTTTGCAGTCTAAGAACTGCTTGTAGGTGCATCCTGCACGTATGTTAAAACATGTGTTTGGCATTAGCATCACCGCTAAAATCTCCAACTAGTTCATGGTAGGTTCGAATGGCGTGGTATTACCGTGAGGTGGATTGTTATTGCCTTGGTTAACACTTCCGCTTGCTCCTGGCTGAGATGCTGCGTACTGTGCTATGGCAGCGGCAATGATCTGTTGTAGTTCTGCCTCGTTTGTTGGCATGTTTGGTTCGCGTCTTGGCGGCATCTTCTAAAAGATGGTTTAAGTTGGTTAGGCCATAGTAAGGCTCCGTAAATCAGTTCGTAATATAGTGTACGTATATAACGGTAGTAATAGTATAATCACATAACATCTCACGTTATCACACATCACAATTATCAATCACACAGCATCCCATGTCACAAAATATAAACAAGTAATCAAGCGAATCCAAATATGGTGAGAAAACTGCGATTGCCATATAAATGAGACCACATCGTAAGTGTATACATACAATCATCCATCACTAGGGGCTACATAACCCCTGTCAAAAGCTACATCAGTATCAATACAACATCAAGTACATAACAAAAGTTAAGTCATAACGTAGTCTCCCCAAAAAGCTGTGCAGTCAAAAAGCAATCGCCGCCTTCTCACTTCGCCTACCCAAGTGGCACCGATGAGCTCTAAGCAGATGGTGGTGGAGGAGGGAAATGGGTATAAAACAAACGGCGCAACTGTAACCAGTCCGCCTCCATCGCCTGCTGTGTGCGAATAATGGAAGCAATCTGCTGCTCCAAAGTAGTAAGACGAGCAGCATAGTCAGGGGGTAATGGTCGAAACGGCTGTAACGGAGAGGGTACCCGGCCATGGCACTGACATGGCTGCAGACGGGCTCTCTCCAACTCCTGTAGTCGCTGCTCATGCGACTCATGCTGGTGTACAAATGACATCAATACATCCTCAATGGTGTGGCCCACATGGAACCTGTGGTATGGATCAGTGGGTGGCATGGGGGAAAACGGTGACCACAGCAGTGGCTCACGTGTGGGGTCAAAGGGTGCCACCCCAAAAGGAGCTGTAGTGGGTGGAACAAGAGGAATCTGAGGCATGAAAGGCATGGGCATCGGTACATGCCCATCAGGGTGTGCTGAAGAGCCCTCTCCAGGCCCTGCTGGAGGTATAAACATAGGAACCTGAAACGAAAAGTCAGCATGTGGTGCAACAGGAATCTGTGGAGGGAATGGGGGAACGTCCTCGTCTGCCGGTATCCAGCCATGCTGGGCAGACTCGTCCGGTGGATCCATATGAGCCGCGAACGGTGCATGTCCGGGCTCTATGGGAACGGGATCAAATAAGGGAGCAACCACAGGGTGAACGGGTGACAAGTGCTCGAAAGGGGGGTCAACTGGTACAGCAACAATGGGTAATGGATCAATGGGATCAGCAGGAACATCTATGTGGTGATCATCAGCAATGGGCTCAAAAGGTACATCAGCGTGCACAGGGTCATGCTCTGGTAAAGGGTCAAGGGCAGCTGCCTGCTCAGGAGCAATGGCAGGCTCAAAGTCATCAAACGCCATGTCAAAATCAAAATCGGGATCAATCGGATCAAAAGGGTCAACAGCGTCTACTGGGTCCTCCATCAACTCGTCCATCGGGACATACTCTAAATCGCGGTCAGGATCAAATCCTGGTGGGAACATAGGATCTGAATCCTCCTCGTCGTCATGGTCAAAAACAAGTCCAGGTATGGAAGCAACAGAAAAAGCCTGGTCAGAATCGGACCCATGGGAGATGTGCTGCGCACTATGAGCATGTGTGGGTACAGAAGCCACAGACTCAAAGGAGTCCGCGACTGGGGAATGAGCAGGTGACTCCGCAGCCGGAGCATCTGCGATCAGTAAGGGAGCAACAGCAGGTAGGGCCTCGCCCTGAGCATCCTCCAAAGGCTCCTCCTCAAACATATCGACGTCGTCCTCCTCGTCGTCGATGGGTAAAGCAGGATAATATGCAAGGTGTACAGGTGCAGGGATCACCCCGAGTGGTAAATCCCCGGCCGGAAGATCATCTGGGAGCTCATCAACGCCGTCGGGTAAGGCGAATGGCTGAAAGTCGTCATCATCCGTGCTGGTGAAGTCTGACGTAAAAACCTCATGCTCTGACGTCTCCAGGTCATCCGACACAATATGCCTGGGGTCGGTGGTGCCTGAACCACCTGAATCAGCCGAATCCATGTATCTGTAACATAAACACAAGTATGTACAAGCAGTCAATCACATATCAAGTAATCACATAAGTCATCAAGTAAGGCATCACATAATTCTCCTAGTCTTACTAGCCAATTTCATCCAGTCTACAAGACTGCTCTATCCTTCACTTAAACCAAACCTCGATCCTCCAGACCGATCCTCAGCCCTCCAAGCTGAACCTTTTCTTCCTAGCCTTGCTAGCCCACTACCTCGGTCACCTAGACCGAGCCACGATCCTCCAGATCGAACCTATAACAAACCAACGTGCTCAACTACCTTAATCACCTCGATCCTCCAGACCGATCCTCAGCCCTCCAAGCTGAGCCTATAAAAATGTGCTCAACATTTGTTTGTAAAAAGTGTGGATCTGGACTTAAGTGGTATGCAGAAAAATGTTTTCGTGAGAGCCCTAGTGATCATAGTCTAGACTCGAGAAAGAATCCTAGTTCGCTATGATCAGAGCTCTGATACCAAGCTGTCACACCCTGGCTTTGCGGAAGCGTGGTTAACTTTGGTGTGACTTCTTAATACCATAGCTTAATCATAACAAAGCTAAATGAATTTAAAACCATGCAAGTCATCCATTAAGTTTGAAAATAACATACAATACCATTGTTTGACGAGAACATACTCCAACAACCATAACCTTGTTCAAAAGACATAACAACTTATAACATAAACATAGACGTGATTTAGGGACTGTGTCTTGTCCAGGTAAAAGACACATCCCCTAAACCCTGATGACTTCATGACATTATGCAGCGGAAAACGTTCCATACCGTGCCAGATCCGTTTAATTTCCTGAAATACATGTGAGTTGAAAAATCAACAATAATGTTGAGCGAGTTCATGTGCAAGTGAGTAAGTAAAACACTTGTAAGTATAAAAGTTTCCTGGTATGTAGCAGTGTAAGAGGACTTGTGATCACCAATGGTTTGCAAGGCCACTGACATATGTGAAGTGCAAATAGGGAGACTCAAACCTAGCAGATTTCGCCACGGCAAAGTATGTGGACAAAGTCACCCCACGGTCCGTTTCTAGTTTGGCCGGGGGCTGGGCTCGCTACACCCAGATAGATCTACCGCTCCTGTCCCTCGGTCCCTCCATGAGGACTAATGGCCCCATGTGTTCCTATCCACTCACATGATCGTATAACACCTCCTTACGTTAAACATACCGTTGTAAAGTACTCGTAAATCATAGTAACATGTATTTCACCCCCGCGGTTAAGTAAACTGAAAACAGTTAGAGAAAAGGGGGACATGAACTCACAGTGAATGCGCGTCTCTACCAAGTGTCTCCAATACAGTAAGCTGTGCAACGACCTACAAGTGCTAATTCTATTAGACGGACGGCCGTGCCTTAGCTTTATAGTTTATGTCTTTGGGAAATAGTTAGACAACTATTTCGTGTTTATGTTCCGTATACACTTGGTAGTCATTCTTCTTCCCAAGGATGGGGGATACAATACATGTGCGTAAGTTACGTTTTATCAATCTTGTGGTAATGTAATTACCGGTGTAACTTAGATGTTTGTGGAAGCGTTCGCAAAGCTTTGGAATCATTAACGCTTGTAAATATTATTTTTACTTTAAAATAATATTTATGTATTTTCACAAAACAATCATAAACAGTGTTGTGACAAAAATATTTATCACGTTAATCTTCGTGAAAATCCCACCTCCGAATATTTAGTAAAATGTAGTGCTGGCGAAATTTATGTTTCGAAAGTATGTCCAAAAATAGTTCTAACACTTGTTGTGTAAAAAGTCTAAGTGCTAGGTTTTTAGAAAATTTCGCCAGAGTTTCCTCTGTAACTGGAGGTGGCCACGCTTTCAAGCGTATCATTTTCTTTTAACAATCAATTCAACAATCCTTTTTATTCAATCAAACAATTTCCGACACAACAAACTAGTCGACAAGTATGTAAATCGCATAATCGCATGAACTTGCAGTTTTTCCGAATCTATAGTGTAAACACCCTTTATATACGTAGATCTTTATATAAAGTAACTTTAATCTCATAAAAACCTCGTGTTTAGAGAAATTCGTCTTTACAACTTCTAGTAGCAAGTGACAAATTTACTTCTTTGTCGGATCTCTTTGTTTCACAAGTGTTTACACACTTGTGGTTTATAAAACCATATTTATTAGTGTAAGATCCATCTTTAGAAAAACATGATTTCTTTAAAGTGTGGTCTTTCTAAAATACCACTTGCGGATACGTAGATCCGCTAGTTTTAAACACCATTTTACCGGTTAAATCACTTTTACACAAGTAACATATTTTCACACAAGTTCATGCATCTTGTGTGGTAGAGTTTCGCCTTTAACCCTTGTATCTAGTCAAAAACGAGCTTATGTGAAGATACATGATTTTACAAAGTCGGGTTAAACGGAGATCCGAGCTACCACATCATAGATCGGGTCTCAATAATCACATATTTTAAGTCCTACGACTTTTACACAAGTTATATGTCTTTAACCACCACTTTTATGATTTTACTAGACTTTACAGTTTCAAAACGCTTGCTTACGATATTTAACCGACGAAAGTTCTTTTAACCACTTTAGACAAGCTTAAAAACAAGTTTTAAACAATATACCTCTAGCTCGGGGCTAGGGAAGAATCTTTGACGAAAACGAGGTGGATAAAAGCCAACGGTTGAGGTCCTTCGTGTTCCGAGTGTACAAGAGCTCCTAATCCGCGACTTGTGATGTTTGTATGATGAAGGAATGTAGAGATCAAAAACCGAAAATAATGGGTAAGTGGGTGGGGTGTTCGGCCGAGCTTAGTGTAGAGAGAAAGAGAGTGAGTTGGTCTTGAGTTTAGTGATGGTAATTATCTCATGTTTAGTGGTGTTATATATAGACAAGTTCAAGTCCCTTTATCCTTTGGGTTTTATGTCATGAAGATATTAGACACCCTCATTTAAATAATCAAAATAGTACTTGGTGTGTTTCCCCCATATTTGGGGCCGGTTAGGGACTTGGGGGGGGGGGTTGGTTCGATTTTAAGTGGTGTAGTTAGGAGTTAGTTTAGGTTAAATAAGTTAGGTTAAGTGTCTAACCTCGTTAGTTGTATAAAGCGCGTTATGACGGGTGTTAGGGTAATCAGGGACCCTAACTGGCTCAGAAAAATATAGTTAGTGAAAATATTAATATTTTCATGTTCCGGGTAAAGTCCGGTTGTTCGGTTGGATAGTGATCCGTTAAAGTGTTACAAAAGCTTTAAAGTGTCGTTATTATATTTTTAGTGACACAATTTGTTTTCCCGACACTTTAGAAAGTGTCTAGTGTTATTTTCTCATGTTCTGGCACTTTACTAGTCAGCTAGAAGCTGGATTAATTTTTAAAGTGCTGTGTTTGGTACTTAAAGTACGTTCTTGGCACATCCGAATCAGTGTATCTTATCCCTAGAGACGCGGTAACACAACCCTTATATCCTACACTCACTACCAGTGTAGCCAAAATATATGAGGTTCTTAACAGGCCTTAGAGGCAGTGTCTGCCTGATGCTGGTCATAACAGCATGTTCGCCGTGTATCCGTTTAGTGCTACTGTGCTTTTTGTGCATCATGTTTGTCACTAGGGTGCCGTATGTAAGTAGTGTAGTGACAGCATATAAAGTATGATGCAGGTAAGTGCATGTATCAGTATGCAGGTAGCAGTTCATCAGCTAGTTCAATCAAGCACAGTAATCAAGTAGTAATTAATCAGTAATTAAGTTGTACGGATACCTGGTTTAGTGCGGGTTGTCACAGTTGCCCAATAAATATGTGCCTTGACCTCTTCATTTGTAACAATTCTGATTCCGGCAACGAAGTGCTGCCGAAGTATATCCAGGCTGTAATCTGTTGTTTAATCAATATACGAGACAATTTAAGTGATTCTGTGTATAAATCAGCTGAAACAACTCCGATACGTCTGTTTTCGCCTTTCGTATTGGACGAGATCTCTTCTGAACGACTCATTTGGTCATGCAAACGATCCTACAAAAACTGACTTGCTGATCCGTAGTTCAGCGGTTTGCAGTCGAGGAACTGCTTGAAAGTGCAGCCCAAAGCTGCGTTTCCTCCAGATGAATCTCCATTCCCATTGCGTCTTGCATTGCTTGGTCCTCCACTTTGTTCAGTACGGTTTGCCTCGTACTGAGCGATAGTTGCGGAGATCCTTTCTTCCAGTAGGGCGTTAAGCTCTTCAGCAGTTCTTGGCAGTGGGGGAGGAGGAGGTTGTTCATGAGCGTTCACAGCTCTTCTGGGTGCCATGTTCTGAAAGAACACAACACAATAGGGTTAGACATTTGTTTTATATCGTCATGCGAGACAGTAGTAGTATATATATATACAGGCATATACCACATAAGTGACATCAAACGTTCCACCAAATGTATCAATTCATACAGCAACAAGCATGCATAAATAGATAAATACTGTTGTGTCATAAGATATTCATTTTGGCGGTTCTTGTCTTTATACCCTAAGTCATTACTCCAAAAGAGTATTTAGTAGGCTGGGGGAAGGGTGTTCACGTTTGCCATTTTCTTGTACTGAGGGAATCTATACGTGACAAGACTTGCTGTGGTTTCTGTGCACTGAATTCCATAATTATGTATGCATCCATAATTACGTAACTCCTTGCACAGTTCGCACAGTTCTTTTCATCCTCGTATCTCTTCCTTCAGATAGGCCATTGTTTTCAGACGAAGTAACGTATACCTGTGACATTCTACTTCTAGTATGTGTATATATCAATTATCACACATAATTGTAAATAATTCTTAATCACAGACAAGTGCTACTCCAGTGCACCCTAAGTCTCGTAGTGTCTTTTCTTGACTCTTGTAAACAGTTTCAGGTAGTGGATGTCGCGGAAAGTTTTATGCAATGAAAACTTTTTGAAAAATAGTTTTCGTGAAAGGATCCTAGAGATTGTAGTCTAGACTCGAGAAGGAATCCTGGTTCACTACAATCGCAGCTCTGATACCAATCTGTCACACCCCTTTCTTAGGCGGAAGCACAAGGTGTGATCATGAAAGGTTCTCATTGCATACGAAAGGTAAACATACTACATGCTCGTAAAAAAAAGTAACTTCAAACATCCATAACATTACGTTACTGAAAACATAGATTAAGTGTTTACATCACGAGACAGCATATTGTCTGAAAGTTTACAACGTTATTTAAGGATAAATACAAACAACATCCAGGAGCATGAGTAAGACCGCGCGCACATCCACTTTAGTTACCTGAAATACATGTGAGTTTTTGGAAAACGTCAACATAATGTTGGTGTGAATTCATGCAGTTCTTGTATTGAACGTTTGTATACTTTGTATGAAAAACATGGTATGTATCTTGTATAAATCAAGTATTCTTGTATAAATCAAGTATTCTTGTATAAATCAAGTATTTCTGTATGTATCAAGTTGTTAATGGGTTGCAAGGCCATTAACATGTGACACGACATAGGAAGCATCCAAACCATAGGCATTTTTCTAGTTGTCGATTCACGACTGAGACACAAAAGCACTACTCGGTACTAGTTTTCACCAAGAGTGTGGCTGCCCAGACACCCATTAGATCTAACCTTTTGTTCTGCGGTCTTAGTTGTACACGATTAATGGTGCTTATGGTACCCTATTCGTGACACGATTTCTCGTATCATTCCTTAAAACGCATCATACTTGGTACCAGTTATCACCAAGAGTGCTTCTTGTTTTTGTATCCATCATACCATTTGTAAACATTATAACATTTGTAACATGTATTTCACCCCCGAACTTATAAAACTGAAAATAGTTAAAAGAAAAGGGGGAGCATGAACTCACAACTTTGCGTTCCTTGCGCCGTAAACTTCACCGGTTTTTTTCCCAAAATAATATATTTTTGCTTCTTTAGTTTCCAAAATAATATTTTACCCAAAATATATGTGTAAGAGTATTTTCTGGAAAACTTTATAAGTTATGTCTTTGCGTTTGGTTTCACAATATCAAGCGTATAACTTAAATATTTATTCCGTGTGATTTTTGGTATTATTTTGGAGTTGTAATTTTCCATGGTATTTGTAAGTTATATTATTTTACCCTAAAATAATATAACTAGTTCACAAAATATGCAAATATTCTCGCAAGTGTCTTAGTATAAAATATATATTCTAAATATATATTTACCCATTTTTATTTATAAAACCAACCTCCGATACTTTGTATTTTTGTAACAAAACCCATGGCGAAGTTTATATTCGAAACACAAGTTGTAAAATGTACTTGTAACATTTGTTAGAAAAATATTTTCTAAGTGTTGGAATTTTAGAAAATTTCGCCAGAGTTTCCTTTGTAAACGGAGGTGTCCATGCTTATTAGCATATCATTTTCTTTTCGTAAATCATTCAATCAATCAACAATCAACAATATACAATCTTTACTTACCAATCTTGTTAAAAACAAGCATAAATTACCACTTCATGAACTTGAAAATTTATAAAAATGTGTAGTAACTTGCTAGTGTATTTAGTGAGTCTTGTTACCCTTTAATTTGGGGTTGATTCTTTAAAAACTCCATTTTTAAAGAATATGGATCTTTGCAAGTTATGTTCATATTTTCCAAAAATACTTCTTCATGTATTTTTCTTGTTACACATGTGCTTCTTAGCTTTGTTAGCCACAAAAAATGATGTATATTTATGTAAGAACCAAGATTTAGTAGACTTGTATTTTTAACTTGGTTTCTTGGTAAATCATACTTGAAATATTTAGATTTACAAGACTTTAAACCTTCTTTGTTCATCATTTTACAAGAAACATTATATTCATTCAAGTTCATGACTTTAGTGAGGATGATCCATAATCTTTAACATGTTCATCCTCTCATCTTGCTAGATCATGTTTTTAATCATGATCTAGCAAGATCATATGATGATCTACATCATTTTCACAAGCAAACAATAATCAACAACAAATCAACACTAAAATGGCATGATTTCTTCATGCTTTAAGCTTTTGTTAAGGTTTCATTCTCTTGTTTCTTAATGTTCTTTAAGTTTATCATCATGAAGCTACTTTAACCACTTCCATATGATGAAAAATGAAGGGATTGAAGTTCTTACCACTAGCTCAAGGCTAGGGATGTTCAAGAGAAGAAAAATGGTGGTTAATAGCAAACGAAGAAGGTCCTTGAACTCCCGAAAGCTCCTAGCTTCCTTGTATGACCTTTAACACCTTTGAGTATATGTAGAATTGGATGATGAAGATCGAATGATGGTGATGGTGGTGACCCTATGATCGGCCGAGAGTGGGAGGGCAAGGGGAGAGGAGAAAGTGTGGTGAAATGGTGAGATGTTGTGAAGGTTATGGTCCAAGGGTTTGTTATTATAATCTCCAACAAGAGTTTTATCCACTAGATTTAGTGTTCTTGAAGTACAAAACACAATCAAATAAACAATTCCATAAAATCTCTAATTAGGCATGTGGGGGATCGATTACTAGCATATGGAGGGCTCTAAATGTAAATATTAATCATATAGTTAGCTTGTAATCCAAATCAAAATACTTTGTTAGTTTAATTAGTTCTTTGATATTTTATTGGGTGCTAGGGTGTTCGGGAACCATGACTAGCCAAGAAATAATAAAACAATGCTTCTAGCAATATTTTAGTGTTCCGGGTAATGTCCGGTGGATCGGTTAGATACCGTTCCGTTAAAGTGCTAAGTTATATCGTAAAGTGTCATTTATGTTACTTTTTATGACACTTTTAATTCCCAACACTTAGGAAAGCATACAGGACCATTTTACCATATTTTTGCAAGTGACTAGCATGTTTAAATGCTGAATTTTGTTAATAAATGCAGGATTTTGCAGTTTGAGTGGGTTTTAGGCACTTTCCGGCACCTAAACTATCACCTAGTGACGCAGTTTTATGGTCCTTACTTCCCTACACTCCCTACTAGTGTAGTGCCTTGTCTCTGGCTCATACTGGCCTTAATATATAGTCTGTCTATGTGCTGGTATTGTCAGCATGTTTCTGAGTTATCCGCTCACTGTGCTAACTGTGCTTTGTGCATCAAGTTTGTCACTAAGGGTTTTATGTAATAAATGGAGTGACAGTATGAAATGTGATACATATGTATGTATGTGACAGAAATCAGAAAGCAGTTTATTCATCAGTTGTAATTAAGCACAGTCGTTAAGCACAAATTTAATATTAATTAATTGTACGGATACCTGTAATTGTGAGGGTTGTCACACGGGGACCATAACTAGCTAAGAAATAATTAAACAATGCTTCTAGCAATATTTTAGTGTTCCGGGTAATGTCCGGTTGTTTGGTTAAATACCGGTTCGTTAAAGTGCTAAATTGCACCGTTTAGTGTCCTTTAAGTATCCTTTTGTGCTCCTTTCAATTCCCGACACTTAGGAAAGTATTCTGGATCAATTTGTCATATTTTTACATGTCATTAACTCGTCATAATGCTGAATTTTGCTGAATTGTATGAAATTCAGTATTTAAAGTGTGCTTCGGGTGCTTTTTAGTGCGTATTTTAGCTTCCGGAACGTCTATATGTTAACCCTTGTATGTTCTCTTGGGTTTTAATGTATTCTTGTCGTTGGACCTACACCTAGGCCCCAAATTCTTTTGTCTGACTGCTTTCTACAGATTTGTTGACACAATGTGTCTTACCGGTGAGTTTACTAGTATTTCTGACGCAACGCTGTTCATTAATGCATAAAGTAATTCTTGTAGTATAAAACGTGCATGAATTCATAAGTATATCATGTAATCAAACAATGTTGACATTTAAGCATATAATTGCAGTTATCAAGTATTAATTAAATTGTACGGAAATTACCGGTTGGGTGCCAGTTGTCACAGTCTCCCCCCGTTAAAAGAATTTCGTCCCGAAATTCAGGCTGATCTATCTCTCACAGGAGTTTTCTTGAACAGGTGGGGGTACTTTTCTTTAAACTGATCTTCACGTTCCCACGTGTACTCGGGTCCGTGCTTAGAGTTCCAACGTACTTTGACAAGCTTGACACTGCTCCTCCTGGTCTTGTTGACTTTCCAGTCAGTAACCTCAATGGGTTGTTCTGTAAATCGGAGGGTGTCATCAATATGCACTTCATCCGCAGGGATGATCACGTTTTCTTGTGTTGGACTCTTCTTGAGGTTGGATACATGGAACGTATCATGTACTCCATTAAGTTCTTCTGGTAATTCCAACTTGTATGCCACGGTACCAATTCTTTCCAAAATCTTGAATGGTCCGATGTATCGTGGATTCAGCTTTCCACGTTTTCCAAATCTTACTACGCCCTTCCAAGGTGAGACCTTCAACAAAACTTTGTCTCCCACCTCGAATTCTAGTGGTTTTCTTCTTCGATCAGCGTAGATCTTTTGTCGATCCCAAGCCGCCTTAATGCGCTCTTGGATCTACATAATCTTGTCGGTTGTCTCTTGTACAGTTCAGGACCAACCATACGTTTATCTCCAGCGTCTGCCCAACATAAGGGCAAGCGGCACTTGCGGCCATACAGAGCTTCGAACGGTGCGGCTTTTATGCTCGTATGATAACTGTTATTGTAGGAAAACTCAACTAAAGGTAGATGAGTATCCCAGCTGCCGCCTAGGTCCATAACACATGCGCGAAGCATATCTTCTAACGTTTGTATGGTTCGTTCGCTCTGGCCATCTGTTTGCGGATGGAAGGCCGTGCTTAGATCTAGCTGAGATCAAAAGGCTTCCTGAAAGGATTGCCAGATTCTTGAGACAAAGCGTCCATCTCGGTCTGAAATAATCGAGATAGGCACTCCATGACGTGCCACATTTTCCTTCAGGTATAGCTCAGCGAGCTTTTCAGTGCTATCCTTTTCTCGGATCGGTAGGAAATGCGCAGATTTCATTAACCGATCGACTATCACCCATATCATATCGTGCCCTCTAGGGGTCCTGGGTAATTTTGTTATGAAGTCCATGGAGATTTGCTCCCACTTCCACATGGGTATCTCTGGTTATTGCAGTAGGCCGGACGGTTTCTTATATTCAGCCTTAACCTTAGCACAGGTTAGGCACTTTCCAACATAAATAGCAACATCGCTCTTGAGTCTCGGCCACCAATAATATTCCTTTAAGTCTTGATACATTTTGTCCGATCCTGGATGGATCGAGTATCTCGATTTGTGTGCTTCATCAAGGATGACTTCTCGAATACCGCCATAGAGCGGAACCCAAATACGCTTCTTTAAGTATAAGGTTCCCTCTTCATTTGGCACCATATATTTCAACATACCCCGGAGGTATTCAGCTTTACGGTTTTCTCCCTTAAGGGCTTCTTGTTGTGCGTCACGAATGCGTGCGGTGAGGTTCGTTTGAATAGTCATTTCTAATGCTCGAACCCTTAGGGTCTTAACCCTTTCTTTTTGACTTAGTGTGTCTGCTACAACATTTTCCTTTCCAGGATGGTACTTAATCTCACAGTCGTAATCATTTAGCAGCTCGACCCATCGCCGCTGGCGCATGTTCAATTCCTTCTGATCAAATATGTGTTGTAAGCTTTTGTGATCTGTGAAGATTGTACATCGAGTACCATATAAATAATGTCGCCAGATCTTCAAGGCGAATACCACCGCACCCAGTTCCAAGTCGTGCGTGGTGTAATTCCTTTCATGCACCTTTAACTGTCTTGAAGCGTAAGCGATGACTTTCTGGCGTTGCATGAGCACGCAACCCAAACCTTGTCGTGAAGTGTCTCAATATACCACGAAGTCCTCAGTGCCTTCGGGTAAGGATAGTATCGGTGCATCGCATACCTTATTTTTGAGCAGTTGGAAGGCTTCTTCCTGCTTATCACCCCAGTCGTACTTCTTGTCTTTATGCGTAAGGGTAGTTAGCGGTTGAACTATCTTTGAGAAATTCTCAATAAACCGTCGGTAATAGCCCGCTAAGCCCAAAAATTGTCGAACTTCAGTTGGGGTTTTGGGGGCTTCCCAATTCTTTATTGTTTCTATCTTGGATGGGTCTACATGAATGCCCTTCTCGTTCACAACGTGGCCAAGAAACTGTTCTTCGCGAATCCAGAATTCGCACTTTGAGAATTTTGCATAAAGTTTCTCTTTCTTCAGTAGTTCCAAGATAGTTCTGAGATGTTGCTCGTGCTCTTCTTTCGTTCGTGAGTAAATCAGGATATCATCGATAAATACAATCACAAATTTATCGAGATATGGTTTACAAACGCGGTTCACCAGATCCATAAATACCGCTGGCGCATTCGTCAGTCCAAATGGCATCACAAGAAACTCGTAATGCCCATAACGTGTTCTGAATGCAGTCTTTGGTACGCTTTCCTCTTGAATCCTTAACTGATGGTATCCAGATCAAAGATCGATCTTGGAGTAGTAGCTCGATCCTTGCAACTGATCAAATAAGTCATCAATCCTCGGTAGAGGGTACCGATTCTTGATAGTGAGCTTGTTCAATTCTCTGTAATCGATATACATCCGCAGTGTTCCATCCTTCTTCTTCACGAACAATACTGGAGCTCCCCAGGGTGAGAAGCTTGGCCTTATGAATCCTTTATCCAACAACTCCTGGAGTTGTGTAGATAATTCTTGCATCTCGGATGGTGCAAGTCGATAGGGTGCCTTGGCTACAGGAGCGGCTCCTGGAACAAAGTCTATATGAAATTCGACTTGTCGTTGTGGAGGTAGTCCTGGCAGATCTTCGGGAAAAACATCAGGGAATTCCTTCACCACAGGAATGTCTTCGAGTTTTGACTCCTCAGCCTTCTTGTCTACAACATGCGCTAGGAAAGCAACACATCCCTTCCTTAAGCACTTTTGTGCCTTCTTACAACTGATGATTCGTATAGGCGCGTCTCGTATTTCTCCATGCACGATGAGAGTTTCATCATTCTCCTAAGGGATGCGAATGATTTTCTCGTGACAGATAACTTCAGCTCTTGGACAACCAGTCAATATACGAGAAAATTTAAGTGATTCTGTGTATAAATCAGCTGAAACAACTCCGATACGTCTGTTTCCGCCTTTCGTATTAGACGAGATATCTTCTGAATGACTCGTTTGGTCGTGCAAACGATCCTACAAGTGGTATCAGAGCTCAGGAGGAAGAGTTCTTACTGTTTTCAGTTGTTTTTCTGACTTCTACATCTTCTTTTTCAAAATTAACAAGTTTTTACAGTTAAAATGGGCTAATTTTCACATATATCACGCGAAATACTGTTTTAACAAAGCCTTGAAAGAATCAGATCTAAAATCGGACTAAAACCTGATCAATTTGTCAAAAACATGGCCGATTGGATTACATCAGCAGCATTTCGCACGAATTGAACCTTTCATTTCGCACGATATCACTCAGTATTGGTTCATTTCGCACGGAATAGCACAGTTATTGATTCATTTCGCACGAATTGGAAGTTTTTGATCTCATTTCGTACGAAATCAGCTCGTTTTGCACCAAGTTGGCATTTCGTTTGACCATTCCGCACGAAATCGTTATTTCGTTTGAAAGTTACCATTTCGCTTGGAAGTGTCATTTCGTACCAGATCCATTTCGCGTGAAAATCATTTCGTTTGAAAAGTCTGTTTGAGGGAGTTTGTGATACCGAACCATGGACAAGGAATTTTATAATGTGTTTGCTACCCCGAGTACTCCTGTTTCTGTTGCTCAGAGTGTAACCATGGAAAACGAAACTGGAACGTTACAGAAACCGCCTAAGCTAATGGGAATTGAGGAGTATCATAGTTGGAAAGAACGTTTCGAGAACTGGGTTCAAGCAAATCATCTGAGATCTTGGGAAAGTATTGAAACTAACTATGTTAGACCACTGTCTGATTTGAGAGTTGAAAAAATTATCTCGGAATTTTCAGATAAAGAGAGAGATTCGTACAAAGCAGAAAAAATGATGGTTAGTTTACTTCAGCAAGCTGTAAAAGAGGATATCTTCATTTTACTTCAGCATGATGGTAGTGCTTATTCGATTTGGGATGCACTTAAAAAGAAATTCGAAGGAAGTGCAGAGATGATCAAGAGTAAAAAATCATTATTGAAGAAAGAATTTGAATTGTTTACAAGTGTGCTAGGTGAAACTACAAAGAATCTTATTGAAAGATATTGTCATCTTGTACGATCAATGGCTCGATTGGAGATTACTAAGACTCCTGAGGAATGGGTTGAAAAGTTAGCTGATGCGTTACCTCAAAAAGAATGGGGTACATACCTCATGATTTTGAAGAATTCCGGAGAGTATAGAAGATTGTCGATTGCACAATAGAAGATTACTAGAATGAACAATTCAAGTGGTCAACAAGACATCAAGTTGTACTACAAAGGAAATGTTCAAAATGTTGAAGCTAGTCCAAAGATCCAAACTGCTTTTAGTGCAGAAAATTCATCAGGATCAGTCAATCAAAGTTCGTTCAAATCCAGTGGATTTTCTTCATATCCGAGTGTTAATCCAAGTGTTCAAAGTTCAAACAATAGTAATGGTCATGTGTTACATTGCAACATTGCGTTGCATCTTCAGAATGGTCAGAATTTCTCTGAAGAAGTCGCTAAGGGTCATATGGCATTACTAGTTACTGTGTTGGAATCATACGAGAGTTTGGTTGCGGGGAAGATCGGAAATCCTATGTTGACGAAAGAGGATTACGATCAGATCGATGGTAAAGAAATGGAGCTTATGGATATTAAGTGGTGTTTGGTTAGTGTGTTGAGGAGAGCTGAGAAATTTAAGCAGATCACCGGAAGAGATGATTTTCGTGATGCTAATGTTTCTACTTTGGGTTTTGATAAATCTAAAGTTACTTGTTTTCGATGCAGGGAAAAAGGACATTTCAAGAGGGAATGTACAAATCGAGAAGCATGTGGAGCTCAGAACCCGTTCGGCAACAATGATTATTATAGAAAAGCGATTTATCATCAAGTTGCTCAACAGCCGTGTCAACAACAAACACAAACTGCTCATGCTAAACAGATTGAGGATGGAAAGAAGAAAGCTTATCTGGTGAATCAAGATGATGAAAGATTACCAGAAGGCTTTAGCTGGGACAAATATATTCCAGCTGATTCAAATCTGGGAGCATTCATTGCACAAATAGTTCAAAAACCAGAGTTGATAAAAGAGTGGATGGATGTGTTTGCTGAAGATGAAAAAAACAAGATGAAGAGTCTGTTTCTTCAGAAAGCTCAGAAAAGACACCAGATTTTGATCAATCATCATCTGATAGCAGTGATGATGATGAGGAAATTAAACAAATAAACATTGGCAAAATTCATTTATCTCCTGATAGTTTCAAATTTTATTTTGCAGATAAATTGGAGAAGCTAAAGGAGAAAAGAGCAGCAAAAGAAAAGAAAGAAGTTAAAATTGCTGAGCAGGTAGTTGAAGTTGAAAAGATAGTCGAAATTGAAAAGATTATCGAAGTTGAGAAAATTGTTGAGATCATTAAACCTTGTCTGAAATGTTTGGAATCTTGCAAATAGTGTGAAGAAAAAGATAAGAAGTATAATGAGCTTGATGAGATGAAAGAAAAATTATTGTTCGATGTTAAGTATGTGAAAGAGTCATATGATGTATTGAACAAAACAGTGAATAATTTGGAAAAGACAAATTCTGAAAGGGAAGATGCTTTGATCATGATGAATGCAACAATGATGTCTAAGCAGAAGGCTATCAATCATTATATTGAGGAGTGTGCAAAGTTGAAGCAGGAGTTGGAAACTGAAAAGATAGAGAATGAAAGAATCAGACGATTATTGCAAAGTTATTCAAGTTCTGATTATTTGATTGATAGAATTTATCCAACTGTTGCAGGTTTTGAATCATTTCAAGAAAAGAAGCCTGAGAAGAAGGATACTGGTAAGAAACAAAGTGTCAATTATAACAAGTGTCCGCCTCCGAAACAACTGATGATTTACCAGACAACATTGACATCACGTTCACATCGTCTGACACTGATCATGAGTCTGAGTTAATAAAGAAAGTGGTCGATCAGGTGTTGGATAAGGATGAAGAGTCAGAGTCAAAGTCTGAGTCAGAAAGTTCGAGTTCGTCGGTCAATAGTTCAAAATCATCGGTCAAATGGGTTTACAATAAGGAATTTCTGTTATCAAAAAATAATTTGAATGACGAAACATTCAAAATAGCATATACTTTGAATGATTCAGACAAATTATATTCTGATGAGGAATTTCCAATAAGAAGTGTTCAAATTGAAAAGATCAAAAAGGTTTTCAAATTAACAGAAATTAATATTTCTGAAATAAAAGATGTAAATCTTACTGAAAAACTTAAAAAGTACACTTCAAGAGTTCAACAACGATTGAACAAGAAAAAAAGTTACAGTTCTGGTTCTGGTTTTCAAAAGAAACCAAACCATAACAGTAATTTCAAAAAGAAAGGTTTAGGATTTATTCCATCTGAAAAACATAAAAATGAGAAAAATTTTAAACCAAAAACTGTATTTGTTTCAGGTGCTTCTGCTGAGGAAGAAAAGAAGAGTTCATTCTGGAAGCAATCAAATAAAGCGTTCTTTGCAGAAAAACAGAAACATGAGAAGAATGAAGTTCATCAGAAAAAAGAAACAAGAACCTGTTACAAATGTCAAGAAGTTGGTCACATTGCCTGGAATTGCCCAAAAGCAACCAACACAAAACAGGAAGTTGTTTCTAAACTCAAGGAAAAGATTGTTGATAAAAATGAACCACCAACTGAAAAATTCAAAGTGTTTAAAAATTCTACGTATGAAGTTGGTGAATGTTCGAAAAGGTTTTACAAAAGAAGGGTGAATCTTGACAACCAAACATGGGTTGTTAAGAAATCTGATGTAAAATCTGGCGATGTATCTGATTCCATAAAGTCAGAGGAGCAACAAGTTGTTCAAAAGGAAGAAAATTCAGTTCCGCTAATGGATGATGTCAACTTTCCACCATTGCGGACTGAAAATTTTAAATCAAAAGTGGGAAAAGTGGAGATTTCAAATCAATTATATTCTGAAAAGAAAGAATTTGATGTTGAAAAGGCTTTTAATGGCAAAGTGAAAAATATTTTGGAAAGATGGTTGAGGGAAAGGTTAAAGGGGTTAAAGACTTTTATGAATCGAAGAAGGCAACTTATACCCCGAGTGAAGTTGAGAAGGTCACACCCAAAGCTGATCAGGCTTGGGTGTCTGTATTCTTTACTTGAAAAACCTGACTAACCGGAGCTCCCAAGTTGGTAATCGTGGAGCATGAATCGGCATCTTTCTCAAAATTTGAAAATTGTCATATTTCGATTTACAAGTGGTTTTGGTGATGAGTACCTACAAGTGGTTAATCAAGGTCATTAAGTTGAACTTGATTTAACTCTCATTCAAATGGTTGAAAGAACAATGTGATGAACCCCAATCTTACAAGTTGAATCAACAAAACTAATTTTCCAGAAAAACCATTTTAATTAAAATAAACTTAAGTGTTTTGAAATCCTAATGGGAAAAGAGTTTGTTGTCAGGGGGAGTTCTGATTATTTATGCCAAGTGGATGGCGAATTGAAGCAATTCGTATCAGTTTGTCACTTTACTTTGTACAGTTTATTTGGTTTACATTTCAAATTTTCCCCAGAAAATAAAAAAAAATTGAAACATATTTTGATTTTAGGGGGAGTAATTTTGAAAATTTGAAAAATTCAAAAACATGATAAAATCTAAAAAACCAAAAACATTAAAAAATTCAAAATTGAGTTTTGTTGAGAAAAAGAGGAAATGATAGTACATCAGTGGACTATCACAACACGCTAAAGAATTGGAAAGTCATATGTGATAAACGATCTCACTAAGGATATGCCAGTAGGTTTTTACACGCTTAGTAGATTGTGTCGAGATATAAACCTAAATTTCAAACATGCTTATGTCGTGGGGAACATCTCTCGGATATATAGGTAACCCCTGAAATCTCGTTTGAAGAGCTTTCTATTTCTGACATACTAGGTCTTTGTGCGTGGTGATATCTGGGGTATTATACCTGGACTTCTGATTTTGCGGGAGCAATAGCCTAGTCCTCGTATAATACTTTGCATTGCTTTAATCATAAAGCCCGCCCTCAGCATAAAAAATGATGAAACATTGAAAAATGCTATTCATGTACTGTTGAAGAAAAGATTCTCTAAAGGGAACCCACCGAAAAGCGAACCATCATCTCTCTGATTTTGCGGAAGCAATAGCCTGAGCTCTCAAGGTCTCGCATTTACCCCTTACAGATATCACTAGTGTACATTCACCTGTAAGACTGAATATTGGAGTCTGGATACGGGAGTATATTCTGAGGTGGGACACGCGAATAAGTTTATGTCTCTAAAACATTAAACTCGTATCTCGAAACAGTTGAACTTTGTGTGAAAATTTTAGTGGATCAATATACTGACAATCTAAGTGAATCGTTTAGAACTTAATATGTTTAAAGCTTAACGGTGTTAGTGATTTGTCTCAAAAACTGATATGATCCTCTTTCACAAACTCACAAAAATATTGTTTGTAAATATTTCTTTACTGCATTTCAATAGTTTTTCTACAAGTGATTTTAGCGTAAATTTTTGAAAATACAAAAAGATTTTCGACAACTGATGTTGGAAAGCTGATTTTCAAAATTCCAAGTGTTGAACATGATGAACAATTGGGTTGGGAGTGTTAGTTTTTGAAATAAAAGATTATATTTTACAAGTGGTTCATCAGAGATTAAATTTGTTAAATCATTTATGATGTGTTACCTGCTAGTAGATTTCAAAATTTGTCAAATTTTAAATTTTGTGAAATTTATTGTGAGGTAGAGGATGTGCAGGTTAGCCAGGTTCCAGATCCTGTTGCTACAGAAAGCCAGGTAATTGTCATGAACCTGTGAAGGCTAGACTACGATCCCAGAACAGTTTAAGGGGGAGTCTGCGTCATTCTGAGGAGTTTAAGAATAGATCAACATTCAAGGGGGTGCTTGTATAGTTGAGAGCTAGGTTTAAATCCTGAGGATCACGCAAGCTGCTGATGCTGAAGAACTTAAGGAATCAAGAGACCTGATCAAGAGAGGATAAAGCCATGTTGCGATTCTGGAGGAGAAAGTGAAAGAGAGAGAGAAGAGAAGATTAAGGATGCTTATAATGGAGAACATTTTGGTAGAAAGCATGAAGACTGATAAAGACTGAAGACTCGACTTGCTGAAGACTTGCGCTGAAGACTCGTCGACATCCAAGGGGGAGTTTGTTGGTGCATATGTCTGTCGACTTCGTCTTGTATCGAGTCTTGTAATAGGATAGAAAGATCAGGGCACGAAGTACGAGAAAAATGAAAAACAAGTTAAATGATCCATTTCGCACGAAATGGAAAGTTCCATTTTGTACGAAATAAAGATGTTCCTTTTCGCACGTAATGGATTCATCCATTTCGTACGAAATGCCATTTCGTTTGAAACCTTTTCGTGCGAAATGGTTGCCCTATAAATATGTGCCTTGACCTCTTCATTTGTAAGAATTCTGATTCCGGCAACGAAGTGCTGCCGAAGTATCTCCAGGCTGTAATCTGTTTTTTAATCAATATACGAGACAATTTAAGTGATTCTGTGTATAAATCAGCTGAAACAACTCCGATACATCTGTTTCCGCCTTTCGTATTGGACGAGATCTCTTCTGAACGACTCGTTTGGTCGTGCAAACGATCCTACAAAAAGTGACTTGCTGGTCCGCGGTACACTTGCTCATACGGATAGTAGCCTCAGACTTCTCCGTCCAGCGTACAAACGCCACTGCACCTCCAGTGCCGTCGTAGTTCAGCGGTTTGCAGTCGAGGAACTGCTTGAAAGTGCAGCCCTAAGCTGCGTTTCCTCCAGATGAATCTCCATTCCCATTGCGTCTTGCATTGCTTGGTCCTCCACTTTGTTCAGTATGGTTTGCCTCGTACTGAGCGATAGCTGCTGAGATCCTTTCTTCCAGAAGGGCATTCAGCTCTTCAGCAGTTCTTGGCAGCGGGGGAGGAGGAGGTTGATCATGAGCGTTCACAGCTCTTCTGGGTGCCATGTTCTGAAAGAACACAACACAATAAGGTTAGACATTTGTTTGATATCGTCATGCGAGACAGTAGTAGTATATATATATACAGGCAGATACCACATAAGTGACATCAAACGTTCCGCCAAATGTATCAATTCATACAGCAACAAGCATGCATAAATAGATAAATATTGTTGTGTCATAAGATATTCATTTTGGCGGTTCTTGTCTTTATACCCTAAGTCATTACTCCAAAAGAGTATTTAGTAGGCTGGGGGAAGGGTGTTCACGTTTGCCCTTTTCTTGTACTGAGGGAATCTATACGTGACAAGACTTGTTGTGGTTTCTGTGCACTTAATTCCACAATTATGTATGCATCCATAATTACGTAACTCCTTGCACAGTCCGCACAGTTCGTTTCATCCTCGTATCTCTTCCTTCAGATAGGCCATTGTTTTCAGACGAAGTCACGTATACCTGTGAAATTCTACTTCTAGTATGTGTATATATCAATTATCACACATAATTGTAAATAATTCTTAATCACAGACAAGTGCTACTCCAGTGCACCCTAAGTCTCGTAGTGTCTTTTCTTGACTCTTGTAAACAGTTTCAGGTAGTGGATGTCGCGGAAAGTTTTATGCAATGAAAACTTTTTGAAAAATTGTTTTCGTGAAAGGATCCTAGAGATTGTAGTCTAGACTCGAGAAGGAATCCTGGTTCACTACAATCGCAGCTCTGATACCAATCTGTCACACCCCTTTCTTAGGCGGAAGCACGAGGTGTGATCATGAAAGGTTCTCATTGCATACGAAAGGTAAACATACTACATGCTCGTAAAAAAAGTAACTTCAAACATCCATAACATTACGTTACTGAAAACATAGATTAAGTGTTTACATCACGAGACAGCATATTGTCTGAATGTTTACAACGTTATTTAAGGATACACACAAACAACATCCAGGAGCATGAGTAAGACCGCGCGCACATCCACTTTAGTTACCTGAAATACATGTGAGTTTTTGGAAAACATCAACATAATATTGGTGTGAATTCATGCAGTTCTTGTATTGAACGTTTGTATACTTTGTATGAAAAACATGGTATGTATCTTGTATAAATCAAGTATTCTTGTATAAATCAAGTATTCTTGTATAAATCAAGTATTTATGTATGTATCAAGTTGTTAATGGGTTGCAAAGCCATTAACATGTGACACGACATAGGAAGCATCCAAACCATAGGCATTTTTCTAGTTGTCGATTCACGACTGAGACACAAAAGCACTACTCGGTACTAGTTTTCACCAAGAGTGTGGCTGCCCGGACACCCGTTAGATCTAACCTTTTGTTCTGCGGTCTTAGTATGTACACGATTAATGGTGCTTATTGTACCCTATTCGTGACACGATTTCTCGTATCATTCCTTAAAACGCATCATACTTGGTACTAGTTATCACCAAGAGTGCTTCTTGTTTTTGTATCCATCATACCATTTGTAAACATTATAACATTTGTAACATGTATTTCACCTCCGAAGTTATAAAACTGAAAACAGTTAAAAGAAAAGGGGGAGCATGAAGTCACAACTTTGCATTCCTTGCGCTGTAAACTTCACCGGTTTTTACTTATCTAGCGTCGTGACCTAAACGTGTTTTATTAACGTTAGTCACTAGACTTGTATCGCACAAGTACAAGTTACTATCTTTTGTGTATGTATTCTTGTGTTAAAAATAATTTATATTTTTAACTATGTGTCTTACTTATATTATTTTCTCAACAATAAATATAAGTATCTTGTATTTTTCACCCGAATTATGTACTTTGTCCAAAACTTCATTTCATGTTCATAACTTTGTTCAAGTTATTTATAATCAAGTAATATATTTTCATAAATAAATATTTTCTTGTATTTGTCTAAGCATGTTGTATGTGTATTTTTGTATCTTCACTCCTTAGGAGTATTTAGTGTATTTTCAAGTCCTAATACACTATCACGTATAATACATACTACATACACTTAGCACAAAATTTAGTGATCAATAAATATATATTTTTTTTTCAAAAATATACATACTTAATATCAATTTTAATCTTGAAGAAATCATTATTTCTTAACACGAAAATTAGGGAAACCTTGGTAAATATTTTTAGATACATTTTTAGGGAATAAGTTTCTCAAAACTTATATTTTTCTAAGTGTCAAAATTTATAAAATTTTTGACATAGTTTCCCCTAAAAATGGAGGTTTCCCATGTTTTCAAAACATGTGTTTATTTTCTTTTAAATCATCATCAACATCAACAACACAATCAAGTCTTACTATAAGTCTAGATCATGTAAATCACACTACATCATGAACTTGAAGTTCTTGTAAAAACTTGTAGTAACTCACCAAGTTATTTAGTAGGTTTAGTTACCCTTAAAAACATGGTTGTTTGTTTGTAAATCTCATTCTTGAGGGAGTTAGTCATTTACAACTTGTAAGATGATTTTTCCAAAAATATTTCTTTTGTATTTTCTTGTTTCATAAGTGTTTATACACTTGTTTTTCTAATAAAAATAGTGTAGGTTTAAGTAAAAACCAAGATCTTTTAAAAATCATATTTTAAACTTGGTTTTCTTGGAAAATCATTCATAAATCTTGGATTTATAAGTTTACTAGCTCATTTTGTTTATTACTTTTCAAGAAATCATTTATTCACCAAGTTCATGTTTATACATGAGGATGATCTTCTTGTGTTAAGACATAACCATCCTCTAACTTGCTAGATCATGTGTTTAATCACAATCTAACAAGCTTCATGTATTGATCAACATCAATATTTCTAGTAAACAACAAGCAAACATCATTCATACATCCAACAACATCATTCTATCCATTTTTCATCGTATGTTAGCTTTATGTTTCAAGATTCATGTGTATGTTCTTTAGTGTTCTTGTATAAATCAACAAACTATAACTTTTATCCACTAACAATATGAAGTAAACAAGGATCAAAGAAGTCTTACAACTAGCTTAAAGCTAGGGAAGAACAATGATGAAGATTGAGTGGATAATAGCACACGAGAGAGGTCCTTCAAGTTCCAAGAGTTCCACACCTTCTAATCTTGCTTCTTACACCTCAAAATAAGCTTGGAATGCTTGAACTAAAGATGAAAATGGTGGTGGTAGTGTGGGGTGTTGGAGTCGAGAACAAGGGAGGAGAAGGGGAGGTTGATGGTGTGAAGTTAGGAGATGAGAATGGTAATCTTTTATAATCATACATAATGTTTATCCTATGGGTATTATGTCTTCCAAGTACAACACAAATCTTCCAACAAATCCAAGGAAGATTAATAAGGATTTTGTAGGATTTATCAAGATTTTGGTGGGGTCACCCTCCATGTGACCGTCCACATGGTGTAGGGAGGGGGGGCAAAGTGTAAGTTTCATTCCCTAATTACCTAATTAAGTAAGCTTTCAAGTGTAGGTTCAGGGATTTAGTGTGTTATTATGTTATAACGAGTGTTATGGTGTTCGGGGACCATAACTAGCTAAGAAATAATTAAACAATGCTTCTAGCAATATTTTAGTGTTCCGGGTAATGTCCGGTTGTTCGGTTAAATACCGGTTCGTTAAAGTGCTAAATTGCACCGTTTAGTGTCCTTTAAGTATCCTTTTGTGCTCCTTTCAATTCCCGACACTTAGGAAAGTATTCTGGATCAATTTGTCATATTTTTACATGTCATTAACTCGTCATAATGCGGAATTTTGCTGAATTGTATGAAATTCAGTATTTAAAGTGTGCTTCGGGTGCTTTTTAGTGCGTATTTTAGCTTCCGGAACGTCTATATGTTAACCCTTGTATGTTCTCTTGGGTTTTAATGTATTCTTGTCGTTGGACCTACACCTAGTCCCCAAATTCTTTTGTCTGACTGCTTTCTGCAGATTTGTTGACACAATGTGTCTTACCGGTGAGTTTACTAGTATTTCTGACGCAACACTGTTCATTAATGCATAAAGTAATTCTTGTAGTATAAAACGTGCATGAATTCATAAGTATATCATGTAATCAAACAATGTTGACATTTAAGCACATAATTGCAGTTATCAAGTATTAATTAAATTGTACGGAAATTACCGGTTGGGTGCCAGTTGTCACACTTGATTCTTGGTTGTTCTTGATGATTGGAAGTTTCTCTTGAATCTTGGAATTTTTCACAAACTTGAAATCTAAAAAGAAATGGGTCTTGATACAAAATAAAAAAATGGTGGTGTATATGTGTGTATATAACCGTACATATATATGTGTGTATATGAGTTTTGAGTTGAGTTGATTTTTTATAAATACTTGTTTAGGGTGTTTTCTTGCA
This sequence comes from Helianthus tuberosus, assembly GCA_030545235.1. NCBI lineage: Eukaryota > Viridiplantae > Streptophyta > Magnoliopsida > Asterales > Asteraceae > Helianthus > Helianthus tuberosus. The sequence goes on from CM060351.1 coordinate 111,374,787, forward strand.
TGAACAATATTATGTGCAAATATGTTAGAGATATAAAGGAGTGATTGGATCATGAGTTATAATTTGAAATAATGTTAGTATTTTGACATGTAAATGGCTGAAAATTTATTAGACATATTTGAGAATTTTTAAGTTGTTGCTTGTTCTTAAATGATAGTTAAAATGCAAGTGTTTGATGATTTGTGCATGATATGATGAATGTTCAATTAAATTAGCAAATAAACATGAATAAATCACATTTTGATGCATCTAAACTCATATGAAATGATGATGATATGATAGTGTGCTTTAGACACTTGTACATAAGAATACATGTTGATTTAAAGCTCAAGAAATGATAAAAAAAATGATTGTATGACAAAAATGTTTTAGAACAGATTATAAACATTAAAAATAACATTATTTGGTATATTATATTGGCATGAAACTTTGTCATAGGTTTGATAGCTTTGCATGTTGTACATATAGCTTAGAAAGTGGTAAAATATGTGAAATTTGCATGATTTATGTGCTTTATGTGAGACCTGCACTATCATGAGTATAACCACTATTTTATTCAGTAAATAACATGGGTTATGTTAAAATATCAAGTCATTTCGATTTGGGATGGTTAGGGTAACGTTTGATGCAAAACTATGCGGTAAAACTGTTAAAAATCGGCTTTTCAGAGGATTTTTATAAAATTGTTTTAGATCAGTAAGTAAACTGATATTTTTGATATAAAAATAAGTATTTTAACTTATATTAAGTTCACTTGGTGTTTGGTTAGTCACACGTGACTTCCGGCGCCAAAAAACGTTACCGAATCGCTAAAATACGTGTTTTTCAACATACACTATAATGGGTTGCTCATGGGTAAATTTTATGTGTTACAATGTGTTATGTGTTTTATAATATGTGTATGATGACATGATTAATACTTGACAAGATTATGTGTATTACGCAGTGTTGTAAAAGTCGCTAGGCGGTCCCTAGTTGGCCGACTGGGGAGTTGGGAGTAATCGGAGTACTCGGAGAGTACTCGGGGAGTACGCGGACATGGTAAATATAAAGAAAATTAATTGTTATATATTATTTGTGTGTTAAAATAAGCATAATTCATGTCAACTGAGTATAATTTAAAATGAAACATGTTTAAAGTTCAAATATTCTGAATACAAGTCCGACTAGTCTGAGTACAAGGCCGAGTAGTCCGAGTACAAGGCCGAGTAGGCCGATTTTGACCGATTAAAAGTCAACAAACCACGTTGACCGCCTAGACCGACTAGGCCGACTACGTCCGACTAGGCGCCGACTAGGCCGACTAGGCACCGAGTACTCCCGAGGCCGACTAATTGAGACCGCCTAGGAGGAAGTCGCCTCGGAGGGGGTCCGAGGACCGAGTACTCGGCCGAGTAATCCGACTTTTACAACACTGGTATTACGTTATTATTTGTATGTCACGTTTGAGTATATATATTACGACGCGCAAATCATAGATATGTTGCTTATAACATGATGATGGTCACCAATAAAATCGTTCAAGTCGCAAAGTTTTTAAAATATATATGAACTCATATATATCCACACCAACATAATAAAAAATAATAACTTTTTGAGAAAATCTCGAAGTTATGTGAAAATTCTAAGTATCGGAGAAACTTATGTATTTTTGTGGGTTTTTTATTATTAAATCGTTCTTATTTAATTTAGGACGAATAAACAATTTGAGGGATTGTGTTAACATATAAAAAACGCACCCAAAGGTGAGTACATAGTTCCCCTATTTTACGTTTTCAAATGTTTTGGGGTGAAGCATATGTGCATAACTTTGCTTTTCGTTTTCATGACATTATACATGTTTTATTACATATTACATATAATACATTATTTCAAAGACATTTTTATGGTATATTGACTTAGTATACCTAACATTTGGTTTCAAAGACATTTTATTGGCATATTGACTTAGTATGCCCATTACATGGTTTTACAAAGACATTTTCATGACATGCTTACATTGAAAAAGACATTTGGTATGTTTAACAGAGTAGTACATTCATTAACATTGATCACGCCGCTCGGTAGTATGTAATAGCGCTATAGGACTTGACAAATCTCGTTCCCGCTTTCTAGGTATTTCGTTAGGGGAATGACAGAATCCGAATACATTTTTTTGATAAACCTTGATCCTGATAAGGGTTTATCCGACAGTCTCAAGGCTTGAATGTATACGACAGACAAACCGTATAAATGTTCATATCAATAAAAGCAATGGTTTTCAAAACATAACCTTTGATTTTAAACTTTGGTTTATTCAAAGACTTTGTTTTGTACATGACATTTTGATTACATAAGACATTTATTTATACATGACATTATGCATTTGGCTTGAGTAAATACTATTTATTCGCCATACAAGACATGGTTTATACTGGACATTTGACATTTGACATTGGACATTGACATTTAAACAAGACATTATTTCATGGTTAATAATAAGTGATTTAAGTAACGAGACGTGTGTAATATGATAAAAGCATGGTGGATACGCCGCTGGTACTCCCTATATATAAGTGCTTTTATTGTATGGCATATCGTGGCGTTATCTAAACCACTTCAACAAAGACAAGACAAGACATGACATATTTTATACATATTATTTTCATTTGGTTATTTACTTAACCATACATCATTCTTTTATATCATTTGATTTTTCATATGATTTTATAAAAGAAAATATTTTATAAGGTTCATGACTACTTTTCTTTTAACATTCAAAGTCATGAATCTTCAACACTAAACCTATGTTACTCACATGCATTTTTATGTTGACGTATTTACTTTCACATATGTTTCAGGAGCGAATGTTTGACGTGAGCGAGCTACACTTAGGGCAACTTGGGCCTTAGCAAACTAAAATCAAGAAAGTTATCATCTTTCATGTTTTGTGTTTCGTTTGAACTAAGACATTGTAATAATTTAAGCTTGTAAAACTTAACTTTAATTATCCTGTGTTGTTGTTTTACGCGGCCGGGGTGTGACATGTGATATAATCTCTTGAATAATAATAATTTATTCAACTGTGTTGAAAAATTCTTATGGTTTCTCGAGATGTTTGTTTTATAGTATACAGATTGAAGTTGTATGTTGCTGAGAAGTTAAAGTGATGAGTTGTTGTGAAGAGATGAGAGTTTGATTGGATGCATGGGAGAACCTCCTTTCTACATTGCAGACAAAGTGAAGAGTTTGAAGATTGCTTTGCAAATGCTAAACTGGAGTCTACTCAAGTGCTAACGTTTTGAAGATTTGGTGATTGGATGCATCAGCTTAGGGGGAGTCTGTTGCTGACAGAAGCTATTGAAGCTGAAGCTATCCAAAGACCAAAGACATTGCAAGACTACATGAAGAATGCAAGATGACTGAAGACAAAGTTATTTTATGAAGCTATTGTCAAGGGGGAGTTTGTTGGTGCATATTGGTGACAACAGCTTAGATTTGGTCTTTAGATATCTTGTAATTAGTTAAACGATAAACGGTTAGCGGGTTTAGCTTTGTATTAGTGGAATAATAGAGTTTGGGCTAAACAAAACCCACATTGGGTCTAGGGGGACGAATTGGGCTTGCCCATATAGGAATCCCTAGCCCAAGTAGCAAACTTGTGTTATATAAACAAGGCTTTGCTTTAGGGTTTAGGTTAATCAGCCAAAACAGTTTTTAGAGAGAATTCGTGAGAGTGCTAAGGGCTTGGACGAATTTGGGTTGTTAGGGTTTTGATTGATTGTAATTCTTGTGATTGATAATCAATCGAAACCGGTTTGAATTGGAATTTCTGTTTTCTACTCAATTCTGTGATATTCTGATCAAGAGGATTCCGCACTCTTGATTGGATTGACAATTCTGTGATGATCCATACGAACAGGGGACCTACAAATAAAGTGAATTACAAAAATAATCCCTAAACTATTATTTAACTTTTATTTTGATTTAATTGATTATTGTTGGAATTTGTACATTTGTTTAAAAATTTTCGCAACAAAATACATTAACAAACATAACGATAATAAACATTTGAAAACCTTCTATCATAAATCCATTCATGTGTAATCAAAGAGATAAGACCACCCGTAGTGGGGCGGTTTTTTAAAAAAAAAAATTCAAAAAAAAACGCTCAAAAACGCCCCCCCCCCCCCCTACAGTAGGCGTTATTTGGCTTTTTTTGAAAAAAAATCAACTTGGCGTTTCAAATAAAACGCTGAAAATTGCATAGGGGCGAGAGATGACCGTTGCCAACGGTCAATTGTTTAATATTTTTATTTTTTTTTAATTCCAAAATTTACCCACTATATAAATAATACTCACTTCTTCCTATTTTTTATAAAAAAAGTCACACTTTCTCTCCTACTTCTTCTATATTTTATACAAATATGCATCCATTCCGACCCCCATTTGGTGTCCCCGCAAGACCCATGAACCCGAACCCAACCCAACCGCAACACCCGTATAACCTTCAAGACATGGACCCGAGCGTTTTAACGTACGCAGCTTACTTGAGTGGCGCCACTCCGTTCGTGCCTCCCACCTTCGGCTATGGTCAAGCCGACGGGTCGCAACCTTCACAACAACAAGCCGAACCCGATGTCGATGTCGTGCCGGAGACGCAACCCGAACCGGTGCCAGAGAAATCGAAACGCGGCAGAAGGTCGCATAAGAAGGAAAAGGACGAACCTCGACGTACAAAAACTCACCTTAAATGGACGAAGGAGGAGGAATTCACGTTGACTCGAGCGTGGCTCGACGTTTCGGAGGACCACGAAACTGGTTTTATTTTCTGTTTTTTTTTTCGGGTTTTTTTTTTTATTTCAAGTAGTGTAATTTTTATTTTAAATTAATGAAGATTTTTATGTTTTAAATTAAAAAAAAATAATTGTGAAATTATTGCATGGGCGTTATTGGGCATTATTCCCACTACGCCACTTTTGCAATAATCCCCCATGCTGACTGGACTGCCACGTGTCGCAAAACGCCCCATGGTGAGGGCATTATTTGGCTTAACCACTACACATGGTCTAATAAAGTGTAATGAAAAGATGTCATTATCCATGAGGCACATTAGAAGTTACTGGACGTGTAGATTAAAATGCAGGATTAGAATGTGAGTTACCTATTGAAAAAGAAATAGAAAAAGAATCCATTTGCAAGAACACAATAAACAGAAAAACTAAAAATTGTGCCAAAAGAATTACCACCTTTGAAGAGTGTATATATAACTTTAAGACCACCTTTGAAGAGTGTATATATAACTTTAAGACCTTAATGTACGGCCGATAAGGTGGGGACTAGCGACCGACTAGCGACTGCTCGTGATTAATCAGATCGGGTTTTTTATACGTAATTTTTAGTTTTATGTATACATATATACATTTTTATAGGTAAATATTTTAAGTAGCTAGGTTTTAACTCTTACTCAACTCATGTTTTTAAGTATAAAAGATTAATTGTTGTAATTCACATGGATTGGTTGAAAACTGGCCGAAGTTTAAAGGTTTTGACCGGAATATACAAGTTTTTTGCCGGAATCTGACCTCAATGGCCGGCCGACTAGGTCCGACTAGACAGACTAGTGATTAATGGACTAATTAACGAAAAAACTACTCAGCTACTGACTGACTAGCGATTAATCGCGACTAGTCGCGATTTTTACAACGCTGGTCTAGAGGTATCCACGTGAAGACAACAAGCTCAAGAGAGTTGTTTGCCGAAACCCTTGTCAAGATGGACTAATAGGAATGAAAAGAGCAATTCTTGAAACCAACTACGAGCACGTTGGTTTATAAAAGAGAACTCCTCTAATCACCAACTTATATCTAGAACAACCAATTATTATCTTTTAACCGTATAAACATCCATCCATATCTATCCCTAGTACCTACTACAATAATTATTATCTTTCAACCCTAAAAACATCTGTCTATATCCCTCGTACCTACAATTAGCTGGTAAATCATCTTTCATTTGAAACTAAATATCTTTGGATTCCGGTTTGATCATCAAATGATGCAAGTTTTATGGTAACAGAGACAGGCGGCAAGTATATCCATCCTTACATATGAAAAAAACGAAATATCACATACTTAAATTTAAGGTGGTCATAAAAAAAACAAGAACCAAAACTTCAGCTTCTTTCTTTTGCAATGCATTACTCCGCCTGAAAACAAAACATATGATCAAACGGTTGACCGTTTATTTATAATTTTCAACCAAAAAAACAATCAATATATGACAATTCTGAGAAAATATGTGAATGCAATCAATTTATACAGTAAGTGTCATCATGAGCTTTGCAGAAGCTCTCATCCCATACTAAGCGGGAAGGAAGGTAACAAATCAAAACATGGTAACAGAAAATCAGAAAAGGTTCGCTGCGGTGTTCATTTTTATGGAGGCTAGTGGCGACAAAGAGCAAGGGTGGCGGTAGACCCATTTGACTCTTTCTAAGTTAGTAAAGTAGTAAACCCACAAAGCAAATTATAATATTACCTCAAATGTAAAGTGTATTTGTCATTAACAATTTAATTTTATTTCTTTCAATTCATTTTCGAAATAGTAATTCAACACAATATTATGCTTCTAGACCAATTTATATCATTCAGTGAACTTTGTGTTTGTTCTGTATAACCATTTTAAGACATAATAAATATTAAATGTCTAATATAAATAAAAATTTAAGTATTCTTGTTTAAACAGATATGATTCAAATAAGTCCAGACCAATCCGAGTATTTATAACAAATATGATTCAAATTTGCCGTTCAAAACAATAAAATAAAAAATCACTTCGTTGCAAGGCATCAAGCACAAAATTCATAAATAATAGGCTTCCTTCTTACTTGACATATCATCAAAAAATTGCAACACCTTAGTTCTTCTAGGTTAAAATTGGTCAAAGCTGGTATGTATAAGTTGGGGTTTCTAGGAGACTGACATGACATGTAAAGAAACCAAAGAGATTAAAAAATTATGAAAGGTTTGCTTGATAAAAAAGGTTGGCATGTAGAACAAATGAAAGAGATGCAGTTTCCGGTTGTAAATAGAACCTATTTACATAGAGCAACGCCTCACGCCTTAGGGTGCCTAGTTCTTTTTAGAACCAAAATTACAATTTTTATTATATAGATATCCCAGATAGGACTTGTCCTGTAAAAGCTCAAAACTTTGAATGTGATTAATACTTATTAATCTCCTAGAAACACAGGTCCACCAAAGTATAAAGAATTAAATGTCAACTCTGTGCCTTAAATTCACAATAAACCGAAGTTGGATTTCAAACTCAAATCCAAACAACCCGAAAAAGTATTGTTCGGGTAAATGAACACATCGCAAACAAGCAAATTAAAAACACACCAATAACTCGTTAACTATTGTTCCAAGCAACATAACAAGTAAAGCATAGAAAAAAACATCACATAAGTTAAACAAAGTTGTTACCTTCTAAGCTTCAGCTTTGACTTCTTTGGCTTCCACTTCATCTTTAGCTCCATTTTCATCAGCAGCATTCTCCACAGGAGGCTGAACCTGTTCGTCCTCAGGCAACGGTTCTTCCACATAATCATTCTCAAATGCATCAGCAGGAACCTCATAAATCCTAACCTGTGGCTTCTGTGGATCCTTGACCAAAACATACTTTCCTTCATTCAACTTCATACACAAATCCACAATAGACTTGACGATTCCCCACATATTCGAAGTATTCAGATTAATCTGCCCTGCAAACTCCCTTGGCTTATACCCAACAACCGCTAATATAACATGATTGAAATGATCACGAGGATGAACCCGGGTCACATAACCCAATTTCATCATATCAGCACTAGCCAAAATCGCTTGTGCGGTCCACTTAGCTATCTTATTAGCATTGTTCTTCAACTCTGTTGCCAAAACGGCACCCCTTTGGGTATCCAACTTCCTCCTCCAGTCAACACCAGAGTACTTGGGATCAAACTCATTCAAGGCATTCAAAGTCAAGAAAGACTTTTGATTATTAACATCCATGTAACTCTGGACCTCACACCTAACCACCAAATTGGTATCATTATCAAGCTTCCAGCGCCTGTATCGGTACCCAACGGAAGCCACCTCTTCCCCTTCGCTAGCAAAGGGATTAGGCTCATCAAAAGTCACCTTATTCCCATCTCTGACCAAAACCTGCTGGGAAAAGTTTTGGTTAATATAAGCAGCTTCAACAGATAGAGAATGAGCGGAATTAATATCATCCTTGGCCTCGGGCAATGGCTCCTGAGAGGTCTCATTAACGGAGAGCAAATCCAACTGGGAGCCATCTCGCTTATCAAAAAAGAGCTTGTTACCAACACGCTGAATGACAATATCCCAAGAATAAACGGACCTAGGGGCGCACATGAGGGTGGAAAGGATAGAATCGGTGGCAAAGACGGTCGCTTGATCCTCATTTGCAAGCCTGCGTATAATGGGATCATCAGTAGTAGTAACTTTGAAGAAATTCCTGTTCTTAAAGCGCTCCAAGCGACGCTCATTCTTGGGGGTGATTCTGTCGTAAGTCTTATCATAGGCTTCTAAGGAACCGCAGATAAGGAGATCTTCAGGGTCAGGAACGCTATAGGATAGTTTCGTAAAGGTGGAAAAGGGAATCTGATCAAGCATATTCCACTCGGGCTGAATATCAACCGAGGATTTAAACACCGCAGCTTCACGCCTGGGGTTATTACCTCCAGAGCGATTGGCATGGTACAAACGGTCACGCCGAGCACGCTGCTTTTCCGCTTCACGTTTCTTCGCCTCCACCTCCTCGTCACGGCGCTGCGGGAGCTGGTTGCGGTTGTTCTGGAACCTCCATTTGGGGCCAAACTTAGGGCGCGGTGGGGGCTTGCCGTCGACTAAACGGAAGGTGGAGTCTTCGTCGGCGTTGAGGGCGCCGCCGAAGGAATCGTCGGTGGTGAAGTCGAAGGCGGAGTCGTTGGAGCGGTTGTTGTTGTTGTTGTTGGGGCGGTTAGGGTTGGATCGGGTCCAGTCGGCGATGCGGCCGAGCTTGTCGGAGCGGGAGAAGGGGGCGAAGGGGACGTTGAGGGGGTGGTTAGGGAGGATGGGGACGGAGGAGTCGGTGGATTCCGGGGGACCCCAACCGTCGGGGTTGAAGGGGACGTCGCCGATTTCGAAGCCTACCATGCTTGTCTTTCTTACGGTGATAGATAGATCGATCTAGGGTTTGGAGAATGGAAACTCTCTTTAAAACCCTAGCTAGCTCGGTTTATGTTGCCGATGGAAAATTACCCTTTCACCCCTTGGTTGGACCTAGACCTTATATTACTCTTCTCCTTCTCCCTCAATTTACTTGTTATGTTTTTAGTTTGGGTAAATTACATTTTTCGTATTTTATGTTTATACCTGATTGCAACAAATAGCTTTTAACTTTAATAATTACAGTAACAATCCTTTATTTGCAAAACCTGTTACACTCTACGTCCTTTAGCACTATCCAGATTAAAAATTTCAGTTAAGTTTATTCACTTAAGGGTATTCTGGTCAATTCATGTTTTTATTTAAATGTTTAATAAATAAAACAAAAAAAAATCCATATACACTTTATCTTCCCCAATTTCCTAACCCTAAAACCCTAACCACCATCACTTCATCCTGCAACCACCACCACATCCTGCCGCCACCACCTCAAATCTCATCAAATGTGGTTCAAACAAAGAAACAAGAAATACAAAAAGATTTTACAAAGGACAGCTCACCGAAAGCATTACTAATGAAATCATCAATTTATTATTCCACTACAAATTAATTCATCACAGATGCTACAACTATCAACTTCATATTTCTAAACATATTAGAACAAAAAAAACAATCATAATCAAAGTTCTTCATCCTCAACCCTTTTCTATAAATCCCGACCCCTCATCAATTATCCGTCTCAGATCAAGAATCTGAAACTTATCACCATACAAAACTCACAACCACCTCCCTCTTCCACCGCCAAGATTGATGATTTAGATTTGAAATTATGCCTCAAATTGGTGTATAGTCAAGAAAATTGTTAATTATAACACCTTATCATATCTCAAATGATGTATTCGCTCCGTCACCTACCAGCTCTGTCACTCCGCTCCTATGCAGTTAATAGCGGCGCTATAGCGGTTAGCGGACGTCTGGGTTTGTAACGGTCCAAATAGCGGTGACTCATAGCGGTTCTGCTAATAGCAGCGCTATAGCCCGCTATTTGCCGCTATTTGGAAACCTGTATAGCAGTCAAAGTCAAATTAGGTCAAAGTTTGAAAAAAATCGGTCAAAAGTCGCCTATAATCGGACCAAATCGGTCAAAACTGGATCAGATATTAGTCAAAATTTGACCAAATCGGTTAAGTGAAATGAATTATTACCTTAATTCGAACAAAAATCAGTTGTTGCTCCATGATTTTGAACCATTGTAGAGATAACTAGGTACTATGTCTGATGAAGAAGAGAAGGGGAGCGGGAAAACGGCGTATGATGAAAGTGGGGATGATTAGGGTTATTTAAGTTTGAGTATTTTAACATATAACTCCCCCTTCCATCTTCATTAGTTTATATTTAGTCCTCATACTACAAAAAAAAAGATCCATTTAGTGACATACAAAAAGAGCCACAAAAAACCAAAAAAGTGCCACTAAAGACACTTGTAAGAATGTGCGGCACACAAAAAAAGTGCCACTAGAAGCGGTGACGCTAAAACCTTTTAGTGGCACTTTTTGGGTGTGCCGCTACATATTTTTAGGCTTCTAGTGGCACTTTTATTTTTGCACAATATAATAAAAAGGTTTTCGTGGCACATAATGTGTGCCGCTAAAACCATTTTAGTTAAATATCCATAGTAAATAGTATTTTTAGTGACACCTAATTTTTGCCTCCAAATCACATCAAATTAAATGCTGCTGCAGACATTTCTCATATCAATTTTAATTAATTAAATTCACTTTTTATTTACAATGTAAAATAAAAATAAACCATATAATGTAGAAATCATAATATCATCACTTTACCTAAAATTTCAATCATATTTCAAATGTTGGCTAACAAATGTCTAATAAATGTTAGTATAAACATATAAAACAAAAAACGAACAAGAAAAATCAACAGTCTTGTTGGTCTTGCCGGTACTATGCAAATGCTTGCATGCCACAAATCCTGCAAAAGTGGTGTGATGTAATAAGACATTCATGTTCTATGTCATCAACTTAAAAGATAAAAATAGAACATAACAAACAATACCTATAGGTATAATGGCATCATCATGAATTATCATGCAGTATAAGATTCTTTAATGTGAGAAAGAAATGCATCAGGTAACACTATTTTCAGTTAACTTCAAACTGGTGCCAAAATCCGTGAAAACAAAAGCACGTATATCTTCACTTGTCATTGTTTCCATGGTTCGTCAACTATAAACCGATGACAAAAGAGCACACTTGAGCATGAAGTTCAAACAGGATCCTAGATCAGCAACCACGTCAACGTGATACCAACTCGCTTATTTTGAAATTAAGTACAAAGTATATTAGAAAACATTAATCAATAAGATACAACAAATACAGATACTATATATCTTTATTAGTAAACCTGGAATCTTGTAAGTAGCTTGTTGCTTATTATTTCCATGGCACATTTCGTAGTTATCGACTTTAGTGTTCCTTGCCTTCTTACAAGTAGAAGAAGATCACCCTGGAATATAGACAAAACTTGTATGAATAATAATTACATGTGGTACCAACTTTTACATATGCCAAGACTTAGTAAAAGAAAATACCAAACTCAAAAAAGGAACCACTAAGTAATGGCCATAGATTTCTTTAACCATGCTGAATTTTAAGAATTTCAATGGTCTGAACTGTCTTTAGGGGGGGAGGTACTTAAGCAACTCGAGATCGGCTCAAAACGAGTCGAGCTTAAACGAGCTCGATCGTGAGTCTAAAAATAAGTTTGTTTAGTAAACGAGCCTGATCCCGAAAATCACTTATCGAGCTCAAGCCAGCTCGTTAGCCAAAACGAGCTCATTATTTACATAATATATATATATATAATAAAATTATAAAAAATAACTAAATTAGATATAAATCTATAAAACTTAATAGTTATAATTAATATAAATAAATAAATTAATAATAAACGAGCCAAGCAGAGTTCAAGTTTTAAAAAACTACGAGCTCAAGCTCGGTCAAGCTCAAGCTCAGGTGAGCTCAGGCTCGGCTCGCCTCCTTTGCACCCCTACTCAAATAATACTTACCACTATGAATATACACATCCAAACACCCAACAGAAATACTTACCACTATGAACTTACACATAGTTGATCAAAGTCAAAATAGTCATTCAGATGCAACTTTAGTTTAAAAAAGCGCGCCTAGGCGCGAAGCGCAAATCTCACCGCCTTATGTAGTCTGAGGCGCAGGTTGTACAGAAAGCGCAACGGGGGCGCGTTTTTTTTTTCTGAAAAATCCACTCTGAGGTGCGCGCCTCATATACATGACCCATTTTGTGCAGCAGATTGTTGTAAATCATGCTTTTCAGGCTGTACAAGTATGTAATTTCAATATTAAAACATATATACAGCTTATTTGTGTCTAAATATCAGGTAAATGATCCTAGAAACCTATACAATATATAAAAAAATTATAATCGCCTTGCGCCTCGCGTACGAAAAGTCCACCGTTTTTGCGCCCTGCGCCTCAGTTTGGACCTCGTCGCTTTTGTGTGCTTCATGCTTTTAAAAAGCAAGGATGCAACAAAAGGTAAAAACAACCATATTTTTGTTTTCTTTTTTACCTGTTTGCATTGAAATAAAAAAAAGAAATGGATTGCTTTCACATTAAGAGGATAAAATTGGACAATCAACCAAACAGTCGATGATAGGAAATTAAAGTCAAACAGACATTTTGATGCGCAAAAGGTCAAGATCGATTTGATACTAATAAAATACATAGGAAATTAAAGTTAAACAGACATTTTGATGCACAAAAGGTCAAGATCGATTTGATACTAATAAAATACATTCTGATGCAAAGAAAGTAACAAAAACGTTCTGATGCAAAGAAAGTAAAAAAAAACGTTCTCATGCAAATTAAATTTGATACGAAAAAAATAAAGGTTACCTGATGCTAAATCTTTCAAATGCTTTCCAGGATTTTTATACCACTTTAGTAGATGACAATAACTGAAGATATAGTCATGAAAGTTGCAGTGTCTTTGTCCAACAAAAAAAGATTCAGTTTTATTGTATAGAAAACATAAATGAAACTAAAATGTTGTGATATTAGTTTGTTCCAAATAAATTAATCAAGAAGCTTCAAGAAAATAATGAGTTTACCTCAAGAAAGTGGTCCAGAGCAAAGAGCATCCATTGCACTGAGAGTTCCTTCGGATTGATAAAGTTTAATGTCTTTGACATGGTAATAAACACCTCATTAGTAATTCGATCTGTTATGACTTACATAAATGATAAGCATGCAGATGTTTTCTTTATCATCTATAAAACAGACTAAAGTTTTCTTTTTCTTTATGATTACATACTTGCTTTCTATAGTTACCTGAGAGTGAGGCCATTTCAAATTAACCAATTTATCAGATAATTTACCATATGAGTTTCTCCAAACCCCTGACCTTAAACTAAAAACCTCAACTTGCCAACGCCTGCTACAAGTTACACCTTTCATCTTCATATGCCTACTACGCGTACCACTAATCTTTACAATCTTAGGGTCACTAGTTACTGGACAAACCCCAAAACCTAAAGCATGAGCCACATGCATATCCAGATCAGGCAAAGCGATAGCAACTGATTTTCTAAGCGACGGATTCCAAATAACAGCCGTCGCCTTTCAAGAATGACTGGGATTCAAATAACAACCGAATAGACAAACTGATCCATGAGAGGTACCGATGATAATTGAATCACTAAGTAGGTTAATGGACCGGGGAACAGTTGGAGAATACTTGTTTTGCGGGAAACTGTCATCATCTACAAACGAAACATATGTTTCCACAGAGTACATATTTTCATACCTTATAAGCAAATGTTGTGGTTGATCATGGTTATGGACGGTGTAATCAGCAATGAAATCAGGCGAATCGATAACAAATTTCCATGCTTTTGAAACAGATCTGGCGTGAATAAATAATTTTACAGGAAGCCTTTTAATGATATCCACTTGAAGTTTGAAAGGTATGTGATCAAGCATTTAACTCTATATAATATATATATATATATATATATATATATATAAATACATAAATTATGCATGGTATAAAAATTACCGCTATAGCCTATATATCATATAGCGGACCTTGACTACTATTCGAATTTGGACCGATTTAACTGCTTAGCTCCGATCAACAACGACGGTGTTCCGAGCTTGATTACTCCGATCTCAGATGTTCCTCCCCTTCTCTCTTCAGTTCCTACAATAACAAATGAACCGTTGGATGCCTTCGCTCGTGTTGATAAAAGAGACAGATAACAAATCTGGCGACCCCTGGATCCGGCGACCACCACCACCCTTAGACGGACAGATAATAGATCCAACAAACCCCTCTCACCTCTTTAACCCCTGAAACCCTTGTTCATTCTTTTCATCCCCTGAAACCGTCAACATTCAGATATGCAAAGAAAAACAAAGATCTTGAATTCTTGATCTATGGTTTTGGTAGTGGGGGTTGGTAATTGGTTTCAATTTTGGTGGAGAGAGTCTGTTCAGAATTATAAATCTTCTATTTGATTTATTTATTAAATATTTTATATAAGTGAGTAAAATTACCAATATACCCTCATGTGCAAGACACATGCCATACTTAACTGAAAATTTTAACTAAGTTAGGGCTAAAGGACGTAGAGTTTAACGAGTTTTGTAAATAAAGGATTGTGAGTGTAATTATTGAAGTTAAAGACTATCTGTTGCAATCCGATACAAACATAAAGGACGAAAAATGTAATTTACCTTTTTAGTTTTTACTTTTACGGTAAAGTTACGCTACACACGACGATGAGAATTTCGCCACAATTAGTTCGGTTTGAGATGAAAAAAAAAACCCAAGTCTCGTGGGTATAACAAAAACTCGATAGCTATAGGATTGAAAAAAGAAATACTTTACGAATATGAGTCGGGTATGGAATCAAATACAAACACGTATCTCAATAAGAAAATTAGTATAAAGGTAATTTAGACCTTTTGACCCCTATAACCTACATCTAATGGTGGCAAAGTGGGCAAGTTGGATGGGTTTAGGTAATAGGTCAAGATAGGTTTGGGTTAGGATGGTTATAGGTCAGGATGGGTATTTAAAAAAAAGGATTGGATGGGTAATGGGTTAAGATGGGTTTGGGTTAGGATGAGTTTACGTTAATATAAGTTTAGGTAAAGATGAGTTGAAAAAATAATTAAAAAATTAAAATACTTATAATAAAAAATACAAAAAAAAACTATTAAAAATATAAAATTTCTAAAAAATTCAAAAAAATAGAGAAATAAAAAATTTCTAAAAAATCCAAAAAATAATAAAAAATCCAAAAACTTCTCAAAAATAAAAAAATTCTAAAAAATCAAAAAAATAATAGAAAATCCAAAAAATCCCAAAAAATCCTTAAAAAATTCCAAAAATTAAAAAAAATCTAAAAAATTTTAAAAATCCATAAACTTCTAAAAAATAAAAAAAATTCTAAAAAATAAAAAAAAATAATAAAAATTAAAAAAATTCTAAACAATAAAAAAATAATAAAAAATCTAAAAAATCAAAAAATAAACCCATAAAATTCTAAAAACCCAAAAAAATTATAAAAAATAAAAAAATTCTAAAAAATAAAAAAAATTCTAAAAATAAAAAAACTCTAAAAAAAAAATTCTAAAAAATCCTTAAAATATTTAGAAATTTTTGGGTTTTTTTAGAATTTTATGATTTTTTAAAATATTTATGACTGTTTAGAATTTTTATGATTTTTTATATTATTTTATTTTTTAGAGTTTTTTTATTGTTTTGATTTTTAGAATTTTTTTAGTTCTTTAGAATTTTTATGATTTTTTAGAATTCTTTTGATTTTTTAGATTTTTTTTTATTTTTTAGAATTTCTAGGATTTTTTATATTCTTTTGATTTTTTAGAATTTTTTATTATTTTTTTTATTTTAAGAATTTTTTTGATTTTTTACAAATTTTTTTGATTTTTTTGATTTTTTAGAATTTTTGGGATTTTTTTTACTTTTTAGATTTTTTAGAACTTTTTTGGATTTTTTTTAGAATTTTTTGGATTTTTTATTATTTTTTTGATTTTATAAATTTTTTATGATTTTTTAGAATTTTGTTATTTTTTAGAAATTTTTTGATTTTTTGAATTTTTTTATTATTTTTATGGTTTTTTAGAGATTTTTTTATTTTTTTATAATTTTTTTGATTTTTTAGAATTTTTTGTTTTTTTAGAATTTTTTGATTTTTTATTATTTTTAGAATTTTTCCGATTTCTTAAATTTTTTTTTTTTTTGTTTTTTTTATTTTATTTTTTATTTTATTTTTTATTATTTTTATTATTTTTTGATTACGGCGACGATTGGTGAAGTCGCAGTTGTGAATAAATATCTACAAGTAGTAATTAGTTTGGTGATTTAATCTCATACCCATTCTGACCCGCTTTGGTTTTATCTCATACCCATCCTAACCTACTCTTTTTTTATCCACCATTTCATAACCCCTCCTAACCTAGTGACTAATTTTGTTTGGCCCATCTTAACCCATCTTAAAATTTAAAATACATATATCAATCCAAAATGAAATGGATGAGCTTGCTTTGCCAGGTCTACCTACATCTGATTAAAAATAACTATTAAAATATCCCTAAATCCATGCAAGTTTAAATCAAATCAAAGTTTGATTTTTTTAACAAATCCATGATCTCGTAACTCTCCATGATCAAACCAACATGCAGGAATCACCACCAAAAAAATACAATTAGCACTACACTAAATAATTAGCATAACCATTATCAACATAAACGATATTTGCACAACATCCTCAATCGTTTTCCATTATTAGCACATCAGATGTGCTGATTATATCTACTTTTGGTTTTCAAATTTAACACAGATGTGCTGATCATATCTACTTTTGGTGGTTTTTTGTATTTTATTGTAATTAACACATAATCAGCACACACCCATTTACTATGTCAACACATAAACAACCAACTCATCTATCCCACATCTATGGTAATTAACACTTTAACAGTACAAAACCAACTACACACCACCAAAAAATCTCAATATATCAAACATTTCAAAACCCTATGGTAATTAACAATTTATCAGTACAAAACCCACAATTCGACACATCACAAAAACCCTCAAACATTATACGCCCATGCAAAAACGCATTATGGAATATTTTACCTACCAAATATGTAGGGTATGTTTGGCAAAAGTAGCTGGTGGCTGGAAGCTGGTGGCTGGTAGTAAGAGGCTAGAAGCTGGAAGCTGTAGCTGTAGCTTTTTAGATATATTTAGGTGTTTGGCAAAGTAGCTGGAGCTTTTAATAAAATGTATAAAATGACCAAAATGGACATAACTAAAAACACATAACTAAAAACACATAACTAAAAACTTCATTATCTTTAAAGGTTAAAATAGTCAATTTTTTCCCTAAAAGTTTGTAGCTCATTCTAAACGCTACTAGTAGGAGCGTTCAACCAAAAGCTTCAAGCTCCTAACCTAAAAGCTCCAAGCTACTTCAACCAAACAAGGCTTTTTATTGAGTAGGAGCTTTTTCTTAAAAGCTTAAAGCTAGAAGCTCCTAAATGCTCCATACTAAACATACCTGTTGTGATGATGCTGATTGTCGCAGCCCCTGACCCCTACCCTGGGAGCGGGAGTTGTGGACAATTAGCTGGTGGTATCGATATTTATTAATTTAGCAGCGGAAATGAGACATCAGGATCGTAGTTAGGAAATAAATTTCAGAGTTTCAAAACACCAAACATTTATAATAAATAAATGGGATAAAACCCATGTTTCATTCACAATACATTTATAGGGATAAACCCTAATCATTGAAAACATAATCTCCTTTTATTTAGGTAACTTTTATAGCCACCTTCTTTAAGCCTTCAGTGCTCCATAGCTGGCTTCTTATAGCTTCACATTAAGTTACCTGAAACGCGTTTTAAAAAGATTTTATCAGTAAGAAATACTGGCGAGTGCATCCAAGTTTAACTAAAACATGCTTTTATAACTTTAGAGTATTGAGAGCGATTACGATGTTTATATCTACCAATATACTCATTCAGTACTTGTCACTCGACCGGATCTGTGACTATGGTCATATCACACATTGGCTAACCCGTTGTCCAATAGTGACGCTTATCAAGTAATGTATACAAAACCCCATAATACCGGCAGTAGTTGTAGAATACAAAGACTCAATCATTGTAAGTATACTTGAAAATATTTGAGATTTTGTAACACAGTTTGGTAGAAAAAGAGAATGACTCACATTGTAGACTTAAGTGTTTCTATAGCTTCCTGTTGCTTCTCCTGATTATTTTCTATTAAAAATACACAATGCACACGTGTTAGTAATATAACCCAAGTCAGTTAGCCATACAACACGAGACAGAACTCCAACAAACTTAGTCAGGCAGAGCCTTGACATAAGTTACGGAGCCCTAGATCAATCGGGTAGGGTAACGAATTAGTGATCGGGGGTTAAAATACTTACAACGAGGCAGAGCTTCGTGTTTTAGGGGTATAATACCGAGCTATTATACTTGCACTATAGGGACAGAGAGAAAGAAGAAATGAACGAGTTGTAACTGAGGCTGAAGGCCTCCTTTTATACTTGAATTCGTCACGGGCTCGCGCCCCGCGAGCCCCGACTTGGTTTCCTTCACACCCCGTGTCACGACCCCCGACCACACCTTGGACAGGAGCCGTGAGCAGTCAGGTGGTACCGGTGGTTATTTTGAAAAGTATTGCAGCGGAAAAATTTCATCAGGACCGTGAGTTAGGAAAAATATCAGAGGTTTGAAACACCGGATTTTATTTATTAAACAGATGGGAATAAACCCATGTTTTATAAAGGTAGATTCAGTATGGGATAAACTCGAATATATAAAAACAACATTTCTTGATTTAGCTTAATTGATAAAATAAGCCACTTCTTTAAGCCTCTTAGTGCCGTATCACAACTCTTATTCCAATCTACTGTGATCACCTGAAACGCGTTTTAAAAACATTTGATTAGCAGGAAATACTGGTGAGTTCATTTATTTTGTACAAAAACACATTTTTTATAATTCACAATATTAAGAGTTTTTACATTTGCCACTATCTTATAATTATCTGGTCCAGTTGTCACTCGACCGGATCTATGACTGTGGTCATATCACTAATTAGGCTCGACCACCTAAGAGTGATAAAACAGTAGTAATGTGCACAATACCCCCACTTACTGCCAGTAATTAGAGATTTGCAAAGACTTAATCCATGTACTTATAACTGGAAAACATTTAGGGTTTTACAAGGCAACTTTGATAAAAACAGAATGACTCACCTTGTTAGCATATAGTCTTGATTTAACAGGCCTCCTGATTCTAAGTCTTCTAATAACTAAGCATCTATTTTGATTGTAAGTGTATAGTGCAGAGTATTCTGGTAGTTAAACATTTAGTTTAACAGAGTGGAATACGTATTAGTGTTCAACCCAATCAAACCTAATGATGGTCACGAGATCAGAACCTTAACGAAATTCACAAAGTATAGTCTTATTTAGACAACACTTTGGCATTCGTCCGTTGGTTTCCGAATCGATCAGACAGAATATCGTATTAGTGATTATTGGTTAGAACACCAACGTATAGAGAGAAGAATAGAAGGAATGAGCAAAGAAAAATGAATCCTAAGCTTCCTATTTATAGGTAAGAAACATGAAATTTCCAGGAAGTTTTCTATATACTTTCTAGGAAATTACATATACTTTTCTTGGAAGTTACCTATACATTTTCTAGGAAGCTTCCTACCCACATATATATCCTCTTACACCTTCCTTGCACCTTCCTCATATATACCTATTTAGGTGTTTAATTTACGGCCAATTGGATTTTAACACCTGTAACTTTGAAGAATTGGCCGATAACACCCGCAACTAACACTTTGATCTGTGACACCCCAAACTTTTAATTTCGTGTGTCATTTCACCACTCAGTTAAAAACTCAGTAACTGAGTTAGTGTTCAATCCTAGGTGGCATCCTACGTGGCTTCATTAATCCTACATTGCACATTCATGGTTATAAAAGTCATCTTCTTCTTCGATACCCCTGCACAAAGAATTGGGAAACCCTAATTGGCTCTAACGCATGAATCGACCCAAATTCAAACCCTAATTTGCTCATCACGAGTTCAGAGCTGTTCTTCAACTTATTGGCTGATCGACATGTCTACTTCTTCCAACTCTTCATGTAATACGAACCGAATCCCTAAAATATTCAAGGTGGACATGGATGGGAAGTTGTATTGTCATCACGAAATCAGAGCTGTTATTCGCGTAGCGGGAAGGAGAAGTGTTCGATGTGGTGCTGAATTTTACGGTTGCTCACAATGGCCGGTAAGTCTTGTGTATTGAATTTAACATGTTTTTGAACTGACGACATGATGTTGGTTTGTAGCGAGACGACTGCAAGTTCTTTATGTGGAAAAAAGATTTCGACAAATTATTCGAAGTTCATTCAACTTGCAGCTCAAGTGCAGTTACAAGAAGTGATGCTATGACCGGCAATGAATATAATTTGCAATTGCGGAACAACTTGCTATCTCAAGAGAACAATATGTTGAAACGACATATTTGTGCGAAAGAATTCATGTTGAAGCAGCAGTTTGTCTTTAGTTTGTTTGTAATCATTGGCATGTTGTTTTACGTAGTGTATCGAATATAACTTGTTTTTGATTGTACGTTCTTTGAACACATGAATGAATGAATGTAGTCTTTATTTCAAACACATGAATGGATTGAGTACCATATGTGCAGACCATTAGACCATTTGCAGACCAAAACCCATGTGACCAGAAGGGACTTTGACTTTGAAAACAAGTAAATAACTACCATTGTGCAGACCATTGAAACCACATGTGCAGACCAAAACAAGTGTGCAGAATGACCATATATGCAGACCAACAAGTGTGCAGACCATTTGAAACTGCCCTTTCAAACAACTACCATATATGGAGACCAAAACAAGTGTGCAGAATGACCATTCTACCCATGTGACCATATATGCAGACCTGTTTAACATACAAGTGTGCAGAATGACCATTTTACCCCTGTGACCATATATGCAGACCTGTTTAACATACAAGTGTGCAGAATGACCATTCTACCCCTGTGACCATACATGTGCAGACCTGTTTAACATAGATATGCAGAATGACCATTCTACCCCTGTGACCATACATAGTCATAAGTTTACATAGTCATTACACAACCATTCAAAAGATTCAGCACAATAGTCATAAGTTTACATAGTCTTAAGTTTACACAGTCATTACACAACCAACAAAAGATTAACCATTCATAACAGACTAACTAACTGCAGCCTTCTCTGTTGGCCTTCCCCTCTTAGTTGGCCTTCCCCTTTTAGTTGGCCTTCCCCTTTACTTGCTTTTTTCCGTCCAATTTCTGCTGCATTTTGAGAATCTGTTAATAGTAAACAAATTTAGGAAACAATAATATAATCAAGGCCTATAATCAATAAACCAACTGAATCTATTGAGTTCACCTTTAACTGTGCATTTTCTCTTGTTGTGACCTCTTTCTCCACAAATCCCACATGTCATTACCACCCCATGCTTAGTCAGTTTGCCTGGTTTCTTGGGATCCTCATGAGGGTCCCTCTTTCTGTTTTTCTTAGGCCTACCAGGTGCCTTTTTGATTGGAGGTGGATCCAATGGATAATCAACCTTGGGCCAAAACTTTTCACTAGGCAATGGTGGGATTAAGTACTCATAAGTTCTCATGTTTGTTTCTTTGTGGTAACATGGGTCAACATAATCCTCAGCATTCTTATGCAAAAATCCAGCCACAGCACACACATGCTTACAAGGATACCCCCTTAATTGCCACTTTCTACATGTGCAGGTCTTATTTTCCAAGTCAACTGTAACATCATCAACATCTCTAACTTGGAAAACCTGATAAGATGAGGGGTATACCTCACACCTAAAGGCTGCATCTTTTGAGAAATCAAGAATGAACAATGTATAAAGAATGAACAACCTTTAACACAATTGACAACAATACGGCCACATGCAGTCTTTTCGCTCTTTGCAAGGTACAAGTTCCTACCATTAGCTACTGAGTACTGCCTCACTGCCTCTTTAAAGGCCTCCCTTGATGCAAACCTTATTCCCACCTTCCAAATAAATTTCTTCCAATTTGTATGTTCACCTACAGATGGGGCTGCTTCCTTGTACTTCTTGCCCCTGATATCATCATCCTCACTATCACCAGGTGTTAAAATGTCCCCATCAGATTCCTCGTAACTACTGTTTCCATCTACCCTTGCATCTCCAGTTTCATGCAAATTACCCTCTGTTTCATGCAAATTACCCTCTGTTTGTCTTTCATTTACTACCTCATCAAGCACTTTTTTTTTTGGCTTCCAAATCTATCTTGCTTGACTCTCTAAGTGCATGTTATGACTGTATCCACTCAACATCCTCTCTGTCTGACTCTAATCCAAGTACATCATCCGCAGCTTCCTCTTCATCACTGGCCTCAACTAGTTCATCATAATCTTCATCATCAGAATTTGACTCTTCATATTCCACACTGAACTCACTATCTTCACTGTCCTCGTCTGCTTGCTTACCTATTGAGTTAGATCTGCATCCAGGGGAAACCCTAGAAGATTGGGCTTTTAGTTTACTGGATTGGGCTTCAGGTTTACTGGGCTGGGTAACAGGGTTACTGGGCTGGGTAACAGGTTTACTAGGCCTAGAACTAGAGTGGGCTTCAGGTGCACTCAATTGACAATCTTGAACAAATACTTCCATAAATGTTTCACTCCAACTAAAAACCTTCTTAACCAACTCCAACACATCTCTATCATTACGAAAATGCCTAATTTCACCATCATCTGCATCCAACCCATACATATGAAACTTCCTTGATTTATAGCATTTCGTTTCCAATGCATAATCTGATAGCTCAAAGTATGAAATGTGGTCTATATCAACTTTAATTAACCTAGATTGTCACACCCCGACCACGTAGAACATACAAAACGTGGCGGAAATGTCGGGGAGTGTTGTAACAGAATTAATTGTTTCAAATCCATGGCAATTGAAGTTTCGTTTTATTGATTAAAAGTGTTACAATGTCTTAACAAACAAGGAAATACAACATAATTAACTAGTCTTGCATCTTTTATTGTCACTAAAGCCCAAGTCTGCCTATGTGTATCTTGATCATCTTATGCAACAGCTCCTGAAAAACACATGTGAAAATAGGTACGTCAGCATAAAAATGCCTGTGAGATACATAGGTTTTGTGAAAATAGGTTTCATGACTTATGTTTGAGAAAATGTTTAGTCATAAACCTTGTGATTTGCTTTGTCTTGTAAATCATTTGAAGAACGATAAGATCAGATGATATGTATAAATAAATGTCAGGTTAAAGGAATAACCATGTAAAAATGTGTTTGTATAAGATAAGTTGTTTGTAAATCAATGTCTTGTGAAAAGTATGATATTTATATAAAATGTTATATGTCTCAAACTGAAATGGTTCAAATAACGCTCCGATATGTAATACCATACAAACACTTATATATAGGAAGTACCGGCGGCGTATCCACCATACTTGTATCATATTACACACGCCTCGTTACTTAATCACTTACTCAAACCAAACCACCAAGATGTAATGTTTAACAATTGTAGAAATGTTTATGTATAGTCAAATGTCTATTGTCAAATGTAAATCATGTCAACAGATACAATTGGTTCACACGGTTCAACAGTTACAAACGGTTCACACGGTTCAACAATTACAAACGGTTCACACGGTTCAACAGTTACAAACGGTTCACACGGTTCAACAGTTACAAACGGTTCACATAATCAAATGGTTACGACGGTTTACATAGTCAAATGGTTACAACGGTTCAAAATGTAATATAATGTGTTCATATGCTGGATGAGCGTATGCAACAGAAAAGCAATGTAAAACAATGTACTAAGTATGCACACAATGGACATACATAGCATGAAATGTAATGAAATCATGTACTATAATGTACTAACGAACATAGCAGGTATATGATGTGAAAACATGAAAGTAATAAGTAGGCACATGTTGTGACAACTCGAAATTTAGAACCTTTCGTTGTATGCTAAAACGTATGACTAGTTAACTTGTGTGATTAATGACAAATGAACCTTTATGTGATTATGTGTTATGTGTGTATGCTTAGTATGCGTATAGGTTTTATGTGAACCGAGAACCCGACTCGAGACCATGTGGTCTCGAGTGATCAATGCAACACATGGGCCGGTTGGGCCGTGCACTTCATTCGAAGCCCATTAGGGTGCACAAGTGAAACAAGTATATAATCCTCATGATGGTCACACTTGGCAATTTTGGGCAACAACACTCACACTCCTCTAACACACACACTCTCCTACTTCCTCTCACTAAAACCCTATCCTTCTCCTTCTTCTTGGATCAACCGGTGACCACTAAGGAGCTCTCGGATCAACTTGCACACACACCGTTTGGAAGCTTCACTCACACTTTTGAACCCACACTTGAACCGGTTAGTGATCTCTTGGTAAATACATGTCTATACATGATTGAAGGTGTTATTGTGTGATATTCGGTTTGATAATGATGTGTGATGAAAATTATGTGATGATATGTCTACTTGTTAAGTGTATACATGAGGAATACACCCTTCTTGAGTAATCGGTTCATAAATGTTCTAGGTTATGAGTTTACATTCGGATTGATGATGATTATATGTTAATGGGTTGATTTCAATAAGGTGAATAATGCATGCTTGACTAGGTTTGAGTGTTATCGGCTCTATAGGGTTTGGATGTTGATATAAGTTGAAATGATTGATGAATGGAAACCGAATACTTGTAATCGGCTGTGGAATGTGCACGATTAGGATGATTCGTTGTGTTGATATCATAGGATACATGTTGGTGTTGATAAGTTGTTGACTATGATTTTTTTGTTTGGTTAAAGTTCATAGGAATATTTGATGAACATGATGAACACATGAAGAACTTGTTGAATATCATATGAACATGCTTGAATATTTGAATTCTGATATGTTTGATCCAAAATGGTAAATTGTTAGACAAATAAACATGTTTATAAGAGTAGTACAAACTGTTTCATGAAATAGAATTCCCATTGGATAGTACACTGTTCCGAATCAGCTCCTGTCCAACCGAGACCTCCAGTTGCGACTCGAAACCATCGCATGATGAGTCGAAACCCCCGGTTGCGACATCGGTTGCGAGTCGCAAACACCTGGTTGCGACTCGAAACCACAAGTGATCAGCACATAAACCGTATGACTCGAAACCATAGTTACGAGTCCGGTTGCGACTCGAGACCAAAACAGCACGAACCGAAACCACGATTGCGACTCAGGTTGCGAGTCGCAAACGCCTGGTTGCGACTCGAGACGATACGCATGTACACGCTGTTTGGGCTTTCACCTTGTTTCGGACTTAATTGTTTGGGCCGGACTCTTGGGCCTAATGCACAGACCTTATATGTTACTGTTGAACATGAATATTGTTGAACTGCTATGATCAAACGTGTATGCCATGAACGATACTTGAGTGCTTTATGCTAGAAACATCCGTGTGCTACTTGGTTACGAACCTGACTTGTATGATACAACTGTGATAGGACGTGAGTAGCCACAACATTTCTTGTTTGACTTTTCTGTGTTTCTACCGAGCAAACCAAGGTGAGTTCACACCCTCTACAAAGCATGGGATTCCCAGGGGTCGGGAATTGGGGTTAAGGAACGTGGGTTCCTCGTCCTCCTTGGGTAGGACAGCAAAGGTTCAGGAATGTAAATTCCTCGTCCTCACGGACAGATAACTCGTACTAGACCAAAACTCTATCATGAAGTCCCTCCTTTTTATATCGACTTAATCGCCAGGCCAATGGCGAGCGGGTCATTAGTTAGATAGCGCTATTTAGGTCTGACAAACCTCACACCGTGCCGCAGAGGACGGGCGTGAACTAATGGATCTGGGGCACGTCAATGATGATAGACATTGACAGTTTCAGGGCACATAAACATGACTACAGTCAGCAGTCGATATGGTAACGAGTCTAGTGTATACATGGGGTAGCCCCCACGGCCGAAATGCCAGATAACTAACACGGGGTAGCCCCCACGGCAGGATTGCCAGAGTAACCGGGAATAAACAAGTCACGTTTTTAACTATGGGGTAACCCCCACGGCAGGATGCCAGATAAAGGAAACTGTTTTCGAAACAACTTAAAACGAACACCCAACCGTGAGCTCACTCAACTTGTTGTTGACTCGTTACTACATGCTTTGCAGGTCCTTAGGTTTCTTAGCTGGAGCTTGCATGGAGGAGGATCGTTGTGGGACATGGACGACTGTGTGCCATGTTAAACTTTGAAACAATTAAACTTATGCTTTGTTTTAAGACTTATGCTTCCGCTTGCAACTTAACTATGTTTTGTTTGAACACCAATTGTATTGGGTGGATTTTTATAACTACTTATATGCTTGTTCAATATGATTGGTGGCTGGATCCTGGTCAGTCACGCCTCCAAGCGGTAGTACTCCGCAGGTGGATTTTGGGGGTGTGACAGATTGGTATCAGAGCCATTGGTTATAGAGAACTTGGTTTTAATAAAGGGAAAAGCGTTTTTGTTAAAACCAGACTATAACCTGTACAGTGCTCAACGATCCACAACGATGCTTCACTCCACATGCAAGGCTCGACATTCTAGGTGATATGATCTGTGTATATATTGCCTACTTGTTAGTTACATAGTACATTGCTCATGGTATGCTTGGTTAGTATAACTGTTGTTGCTTGAACACGTGAGCACTTACTCACTTCTGACATCGTACTTTCGCGAACCCCTCTCACTCACGCTCTTCTTGATATGAAGATCATGTCTGGACGCGTTAACATGACACAAGCCCAGTTGACGGCTTTGATCAACGAACGAGTTGCCGCAGCACTTGCAGCTACACACGCAGGAGGTATATCCTGCAGTCCGAACTCACTCTAGGATCTTTAGGATCCTACTCTCGTGAACCAACCTTTGTGTTAAACTCTGTCTTTTCTTTCACCTACGATAGGTCAGCACGTTCAGCCACCTGTGTGCACTTTTAAGACTTTCATGGACTGCCGACCAACCACTTTTAGCGGCACTGAAGGAGCAGTAGGTCTCCTACATTGGTTTGAGAAGCTAGAATCTGTGTTTGAAATGTGTGAATGCCCCGAGGCGCGCAGGGTGAAGTATGCTACTGGTACTCTCGAGGGTTTAGCCCTCACGTGGTGGAACGCTCAGGTTCAAATGCTAGGGTTGGTTGCTGCCAACGCCACCCCATGGGAAACATTTAAGGAGATGATCAAGGAAGAATACTGCAGTCGTGATGAGATTCACAAACTCGAGGTGGAGTTTTTCAACCTCAAGATGACGGGATCCGAAATTGAAGCTTATGTGAAAAGGTCGAACGAACTGGCAATTCTGTGCCCTACTATGGTGGATCCTCCCATCAAACGCATCGAACTATTTCTTCCGGGCTTAGTGCCAGAAATCCAAAGTCATGTGACTTCAGCGAACCTCGCCACCTACCAGCAAACTGTTCAGCTGGCTCACCGTCTCACGGATCAGGTGGTGGAGCAGAACAAGTTACCAAAACGCATAGGTGCTGCAACTACTTCTGGTACCTCTAGTGACAACAAACGGAAATGGGATGGAACTTCAAGTAAGGGTTCGACTTCTGTTCAGTCCCAGTCTCAGCAGAGAAAGACTGATGACTACAAGAGCCCTAATCAGCAATCGTCTGGTGGTCAAGGCCATGGTGGGTACAAAGGAAACCACCCCAAATGCAATCGCTGCAGCCTGCACCACAGCGGGCCATGCACCAGGGGCAACTGTCATCGGTGCAACAAGCCTGGTCACGCTGCAAAGGATTGCAGGAGCTTATACCCCGCCAATCAGAATCGTCAGCAAGCTCAACAGAACCAGCGCCAGCAGCAGCAGCAAGGTGATAACAAAGGGTGCTTTCAGTGTGGAGCTGAGGGCCACTTCAAGAGAGACTGTCCCCAACTGAACAGGAACCAGAACAACAACAACAATAACAACAATCAGGGGAATGGTAACAATGGGAACAACAACAACAATGGCGCCAGGGGGCGGATGTTTGTGATCGGCCAAGGTGAAGCAAGGAATGACCCCAATGTTGTGGCGGGTAAGTTCCTTCTCGACGACTTTTATGTTTCAGTTTTATTTGATTCGGGTGCCGATACTAGCTACATGTCACTAGAAGTTAGTCGAATGCTTAAGCGTATTCCAGCCCCTTTGAACAACAAGCACACCGTAGAGCTAGCAAATGGTAAGAGTTTAGAAGCCACACACATAGTCAAGGGTTGTAAACTTATTCTCGCTGACCAGACCTTCTCTATCGACCTCATTCCTATCGTCTTGGGTAGTTTCGACGTTGTCATTGGGATGGATTGGTTATCCCAACACCGAGCAGAGATTCTTTGCAACGAGAAGGTTGTCCGTATTCCAGGTCCCGATGGTGAACCTCTCATGATTCATGGCGACAAGAGGAGTGCTGTTGAGAACGTCATTTCTCTCCTTAAGGCCCAAAAGTGCTTGCGAAAGGGCCACACTGCCATATTGGCTCTCGTTACTGACACCTCAGAAAAAGAGAAAAGGATTGAAGATTTCCCAGTTGTACGCGATTATCCAGAGGTATTTCCTGAGGAATTACCTGGTCTTCCGCCTCATCGCCAAGTCGAGTTTCAGATCGAACTAGCTCCTGGAGCTGCGCCCATAGCCCGTGCACCTTATCGTTTAGCCCCATCAGAGTTGAAAGAACTCTCCACGCAACTACAAGAACTCTTGGATAAGGGTTTTATTCGTCCAAGCTCATCGCCCTGGGGAGCTCCAGTACTATTTGTAAAGAAGAAGGACGGTACTTTCAGAATGTGCATCGACTACCGAGAACTCAACAAGGTGACGGTGAAGAATCGTTATCCTTTACCGCGTATCGACGACTTGTTCGACCAGCTGCAGGGATCGAGCTACTATTCGAAGATCGATTTGAGATCAGGATATCACCAGCTGAGAGTCCGGGAAGAGGACGTCTCCAAAACGGCTTTCAGAACTCGATACGGGCACTATGAGTTTTTGGTCATGCCTTTTGGGATGACAAACGCACCTGCGGTTTTCATGGACTTGATGAACCGAGTGTGCAAGCCTTACCTGGACAAGTTCGTTATAGTCTTCATCGACGACATCCTGATCTATTCCAAGAGTAGGGAGGAACACGAGCAGCATCTGCGACTTATTCTGGAACTCCTTCGAACAGAACAGCTTTATGCAAAGTTCTCGAAATGCGACTTCTGGCTTCGAGAAGTCCATTTCCTAGGCCACGTGGTAAACAAGGATGGGATTCACGTTGATCCATCCAAGATAGACTCGATTAAGAACTGGCCTGCACCTCGTACACCAAAGGAAATTCGCCAATTCTTGGGTTTGGCGGGATACTACCGGAGGTTCATAAAGGACTTTTCCAAAATTGCACAGCCTCTCACCTCACTAACGCAGAAGGGCGTTGTTTATCGCTGGGGAAACGCACAGGAGTTGACATTTCAGCACCTAAAGGATAGACTTTGTAGCGCGCCTATCCTTTCCTTGCCGGAGGGCACAGACGATTTTGTGGTTTACTGCGACGCATCAATTCAAGGTCTTGGTTGCGTGTTGATGCAACGAGACAAAGTTATAGCCTACGCCTCACGCCAACTCAAGGTTCATGAAAAGAACTACACTACGCACGATTTAGAGTTGGGAGCTGTTGTTTTTGCACTTAAATTATGGCGGCATTACCTGTATGGTACCAAGTGCGCCATCTACACTGACCACAGGAGCCTCGAGCACATCTTCAAGCAGAAAGAACTGAATATGCGACAACGACGATGGGTCGAGCTGCTGAATGACTACGAGTGCTCAATCAGGTATCACCCGGGCAAGGCCAATGTTGTGGCTGACGCCCTCAGTCGGAAGGACACCGCGCCTAAGCGCGTGCGAGCTCTACAACTCACGATCCATTCTAGTCTGCCTTCCCAAATACGAGCTGCTCAGATAGAAGCACTGAAACCAGAAAACGTCAGGGCCGAAGCCCTACGCGGATCAAGGCAACGATTAGAACAGAAGGAAGACGGTGCTTACTACGTAACGGGACGCGTTTGGGTCCCACTCTATGGCAACCTACGAGAGCTTGTGATGGATGAAGCACACAAGTCTCGCTACTCAGTACACCCTGGATCAGATAAGATGTATCATGATATCAAAACTACGTATTGGTGGCCTAGCATGAAGGCCCACATAGCAACCTACGTCAGCAAGTGTTTGACTTGTGCGAGAGTCAAGTCGGAATACCAGAAACCATCAGGCCTACTCCAACAACCAGAGATACCTCAGTGGAAATGGGAGCAAATTTCCATGGATTTTGTTACTGGCCTACCTAGATCCCAGCGCGGGAACGATACTATTTGGGTGATCGTGGATCGACTCACAAAATCTGCACACTTCTTGGCTATCAAGGAGACGGATAAGTTCTCCACTCTTGCAGAAATCTACATCAAAGAAATTGTTTCGAGGCACGGGGTGCCCACCTCCATTATCTCGGATCGAGATGCACGTTTCACTTCAGAGCTATGGCAAGCGATGCACAAATCCTTTGGCTCACGATTAGATATGAGCACAGCGTATCACCCTCAGACGGACGGGCAGTCCGAGCGCACTATTCAAACCTTAGAAGACATGCTTCGTGCATGTGTAATCGACTTTGGCAACCGCTGGGAAAAGCATCTGCCACTTGTGGAATTCTCGTACAATAACAGCTACCACACCAGCATTGGAGCTGCTCCGTTTGAGGCATTGTACGGACGTAAATGCCGGTCCCCTCTTTGCTGGGCAGAGGTGGGAGATAGTCAGATCACTGGTCCAGAATATGTGGTAGATACAACCGAACAGATCGCTCAGATACGAAAACGCATGACGGCAGCCCGGGAACGTCAGAAAGTTTACGCCGACATGGGCAGGAAACCACTTGAGCTCCAGGTTGGGGAGCGGGTACTACTCAAAGTTTCACCCTGGAAGGGTGTGGTTCGTTTTGGTAAACGCGGCAAACTAAACCCACGATACGTTGGACCTTTCGAGGTCATTGAGAAAATAGGCAGGGTGGCCTACAGACTAAACTTACCAGCGGAACTCGGTGCAGTTCACAACGTTTTTCACGTGTCGAATCTGAAGAAGTGTCCGTCAGATGAGACCCACGTAGTTCCTTTGAAGGAACTCACTATCGACGAGCAGTTACGATTCGTCGAGGAACCAGTCGAGATCACGGACCGGGATGTTAAGGTCCTCAAGAGCACCAGAATACCTCTCGTTCGAGTTCGTTGGAACTCACGTCGCGGCCCAGAGTTCACCTGGGAGCGCGAAGATCATATGAAACAAAAGTATCCCCAACTGTTCGCAAACAGTACACCCACTACTGAGGCCGAAGCTACGGAATTTCGGGACGAAATTCCAGATCAATGGGGGGTGGATGTGACACCCCAGGAAAACCGGGAAAACCATACAACTTAACTAGCTTCCTCAGTGAGTGCCTACCAAATTTCGGGACGAAATTTCTTTCAACTTGGGGATGATGTGACAACTCGAAATTTAGAACCTTTCGTTGTATGCTAAAACGTATGACTAGTTAACTTGTGTGATTAATGACAAATGAACCTTTATGTGATTATGTGTTATGTGTGTATGCTTAGTATGCATATAGGTTTTATGTGAACCGAGAACCCGACTCGAGACCATGTGGTCTCGAGTGATCAATGCAACACATGGGCCGGTTGGGCCGTGCACTTCATTCGAAGCCCATTAGGGTGCACAAGTGAAACAAGTATATAATCCTCATGATGGTCACACTTGGCAATTTTGGGCAACAACACTCACACTCCTCTAACACACACACTCTCCTACTTCCTCTCACTAAAACCCTATCCTTCTCCTTCTTCTTGGATCAACCGGTGACCACTAAGGAGCTCTCGGATCAACTTGCACACACACCGTTTGGAAGCTTCACTCACACTTTTGAACCCACACTTGAACCGGTTAGTGATCTCTTGGTAAATACATGTCTATACATGATTGAAGGTGTTATTGTGTGATATTCGGTTTGATAATGATGTGTGATGAAAATTATGTGATGATATGTCTACTTGTTAAGTGTATACATGAGGAATACACCCTTCTTGAGTAATCGGTTCATAAATGTTCTAGGTTATGAGTTTACATTCGGATTGATGATGATTATATGTTAATGGGTTGATTTCAATAAGGTGAATAATGCATGCTTGACTAGGTTTGAGTGTTATCGGCTCTATAGGGTTTGGATGTTGATATAAGTTGAAATGATTGATGAATGGAAACCGAATACTTGTAATCGGCTGTGGAATGTGCACGATTAGGATGATTCGTTGTGTTGATATCATAGGATACATGTTGGTGTCGATAAGTTGTTGACTATGATTTTTTTGTTTGGTTAAAGTTCATAGGAATATTTGATGAACATGATGAACACATGAAGAACTTGTTGAATATCATATGAACATGCTTGAATATTTGAATTCCGATATGTTTGATCCAAAATGGTAAATTGTTAGACAAATAAACATGTTTATAAGAGTAGTACAAACTGTTTCATGAAATAGAATTCCCATTGGATAGTACACTGTTCCGAATCAGCTCCTGTCCAACCGAGACCTCCAGTTGCGACTCGAAACCATCGCATGATGAGTCGAAACCCCCGGTTGCGACATCGGTTGCGAGTCGCAAACACCTGGTTGCGACTCGAAACCACAAGTGATCAGCACATAAACCGTATGACTCGAAACCATAGTTACGAGTCCGGTTGCGACTCGAGACCAAAACAGCACGAACCGAAACCACGATTGCGACTCAGGTTGCGAGTCGCAAACGCCTGGTTGCGACTCGAGACGATACGCATGTACACGCTGTTTGGGCTTTCACCTTGTTTCGGACTTAATTGTTTGGGCCGGACTCTTGGGCCTAATGCACAGACCTTATATGTTACTGTTGAACATGAATATTGTTGAACTGCTATGATCAAACGTGTATGCCATGAACGATACTTGAGTGCTTTATGCTAGAAACATCCGTGTGCTACTTGGTTACGAACCTGACTTGTATGATACAACTGTGATAGGACGTGAGTAGCCACAACATTTCTTGTTTGACTTTTCTGTGTTTCTACCGAGCAAACCAAGGTGAGTTCACACCCTCTACAAAGCATGGGATTCCCAGGGGTCGAGAATTGGGGTTAAGGAACGTGGGTTCCTCGTCCTCCTTGGGTAGGACAGCAAAGGTTCAGGAATGTAAATTCCTCGTCCTCACGGACAGATAACTCGTACTAGACCAAAACTCTATCATGAAGTCCCTCCTTTTTATATCGACTTAATCGCCGGGCCAATGGCGAGCGGGTCATTAGTTAGATAGCGCTATTTAGGTCTGACAAACCTCACACCGTGCCGCAGAGGACGGGCGTGAACTAATGGATCTGGGGCACGTCAATGATGATAGACATTGACAGTTTCAGGGCACATAAACATGACTACAGTCAGCAGTCGATATGGTAACGAGTCTAGTGTATACATGGGGTAGCCCCCACGGCCGAAATGCCAGATAACTAACACGGGGTAGCCCCCACGGCAGGATTGCCAGAGTAACCGGGAATAAACAAGTCACGTTTTTAACTATGGGGTAACCCCCACGGCAGGATGCCAGATAAAGGAAACTGTTTTCGAAACAACTTAAAACGAACACCCAACCGTGAGCTCACTCAACTTGTTGTTGACTCGTTACTACATGCTTTGCAGGTCCTTAGGTTTCTTAGCTGGAGCTTGCATGGAGGAGGATCGTTGTGGGACATGGACGACTGTGTGCCATGTTAAACTTTGAAACAATTAAACTTATGCTTTGTTTTAAGACTTATGCTTCCGCTTGCAACTTAACTATGTTTTGTTTGAACACCAATTGTATTGGGTGGATTTTTATAACTACTTATATGCTTGTTCAATATGATTGGTGGCTGGATCCTGGTCAGTCACGCCTCCAAGCGGTAGTACTCCGCAGGTGGATTTTGGGGGTGTGACACATGTGTTCCACCCCAAAATGTTTGGAAAACAGTAAAAGAGGGGTCTATGTACTCACTTGAGATTGCTTAGTAGTCCTTGAGTAACAACCAAACAATTCTTGAGATCTCGGAATCAAACGGCACCTAATATAGGTAACTATGTTAATAAACCGAACCTAAATCGGAGGATTTAGATAGAATGAGGGTTCGTAAACCAAATGAGTATGGAGACTCATGTAATATGGTTTAACAAAGCCTACATACTAAAAGAAACCTAACATAAGTGCTTACTACCCATTACGACCCGTTTAGGTAGTTTATGCTACTTTAACGCGTCGTTCGCGTGAAACGCGTTCGGAATGCCTAACTAGTCCTATGACAAGTAAAATATGCCTTAACACATCTAATATTGTTACCAAATCAGTTTAGATACCAAAAGTTATGTTACATATGCTTAAAATGAATTTTGGCGTAAAAAGGGCATTTTGGTAATTTACCTAAGGCATATAAACTACCTATCATACAACTACTCAAACGATGTGACCGTAGGGTATAACCTCGGAAGGTTATTCCCTACCTACTATGGTCACCTAATGTATTTGGTCGGATCCTAATGATCGACCAAATGGGTCGGGTTCGAAGGTATAAGCGATTTATCAGATCGCTTACCCTACGACCCTAGACAACGTGGTAATTAGTAGGCATAGTGTCACGGCCCCCGACCCGGTTTGACCCGTTTCAAGAGCCGTGGGACAGAAAATACTGCGGTATTTAATTAATTGAGTTTGACAGCGGAAGTTTTTCATCAGGATCTTTTAAAATGTAAATATTTCCCGATTATTTTATTTCACAACGCGGGATAAAACCCGGTAATTTACAATCTTGAGATTTCACGAAGAAATCCTTTATTTTTACAAAACATGTTTCTTTATTTTTATACTGAGCCACTTTCTTGAGCTTGTAGTGCTATATGGCACTTTTCCTAGATCATATGTGATCACCTGAAACATGTTTGAAAAAGGTTTTGTCAGCGGGAAATACTGAGTGAATCATTCTATTTTTGCATAATGATGCATAGTTATCAATTACAGCATAAGAGCGATTACAATGGCTTCTATCTTATCTTTATCTGGCTCTATGTCACAATGGTGACATGTCACAATGGTGACGATGGTCATACCACTATTTAGATCAATGAACCTAAATAGTGACGATTATCCCTGTAGGTCAATGAACCTAACAGTGATTATCCCGAGTAGGTCAATGAACCTAACTGGGAGATAATTAGTAATGTGCACAATACCCCACTAACCAGTAATTCAAGATATCCACGACTTAGTCCCTGTAATTATAACCCTTAAAAATAATTTGGAGTATTGTAAAACATTTGATAAAAAGAGAATGACTCACATTGCAGATTTATACGGGCAGAGTTTGGCCTACTGATTTAGCCTTTTATCCTAAATTTAGTAACAGGCACACAAAACTGGGTTAGTAATCAATCCAGCAATTACGATAACTCACGAGATCAAATTCTCACAACGAACGACAAAGTGCAATACTTCATCCATCGATTTAACGATGATCCGTCAAATTAATGACGAACGATAAAGTACAATACTTCATCCATCGAATTAACGATGATCCGTCAAATTAATGACGAACGATAAAGTATAACCCTAATGTGGGCGGCACTTAAACATTCATTGGATATATTGATCGTCGGAAAATGAATCGTAGCAGCGATTGTGCTAATACCCTGATTGCGGCGTCGATTAGTGAATCGTGTGTGTTAATTGGAGTATACAGAGCATAACTCAGCGTAGAATTGGAATTTCTTCGTCGTTTCAACTCCCAGAATCAAGTCCCAAACTCCTGTATTTATAGGTGAATTTTGTCCCTTAGGCGGCCCGCGTGAGAATTAAGCTAACTTGAGGCGGCCCGCGTAAGAACTATTTTTATGTATAGGGTTGCCACGTGTGGGACTAGCTCAGCTGAGTCGACGGTTTCTGAAAATTCCTTTCTGCCTACGTTTTAAGTGGATAATCGTAACTAGGAAATACCCCCCCTGAGTTTTAGGGGCCCTGATCCTGATTCTGATTTTTCTGAAAATCTTAGGGTTTGTGCAGAATCACTTGGGTTTCTTAATTAGGGTTTCCTATTGGTCAAATTAATTTAACAATTATGACTTTTGATGAGAGTCGTTACATTCTCCCCACCTTAAGAAAAATCTCGTCCTCGAGATTACTGGAATAATTGAGGATAATTTCTCTTCATTTCGGATTTCCAATTCCCAAGTATATTAGGGTTCTGTCTTTGAATCCCTACTTTACTTAAACTATCGCTATTTGTTTACCTTTATATCTTGGAAAGGTACTACCAAAGATTCATCTGATAGACATTTCTTGAGATTAGATATATGAAATATATCATGTACTCCAGCTAATTCTTCTGGTAATTGTAAACGATAAGCAACTGGTCCTATACATTGGATTACTGAAAATGGTCCTACGTATCTTGGACTTAGCTTTCCTTTCTTACTCCTTTCTAAGGAGATACTTTCAATTACATTTTGTCTCCAACTCGAACTCCAACAACTTTCATCTATTATCTGTATAACTTTTCTGACGATCTCTTGTCGTCTTCATCCTTTCCTTTGTGACACTGAATATCACAGTTATAGTCACTTAGGATTTTCATCCATCTCCTTTGCCTCATGTTTAATTCTTTTTGCCCAAATATATATCTTAAATTCTTATGATCCGTATAGACAGTAAACTTACTTCCATACAGATAATGTCTCCAAATCTGAAGGCAAAAATTATGGCTCCAAATTATAAGTTATGCGTGATATAGTTTTCTTCGGCTTTTTCAATTGTCGTGATGCATACGCAATTACCTTTTTGCGTTGCATTAACATGCATTCAATTCCTAACTTTGAAGCATTACTTTATACTTCAAAATCTTTAGTTCCTTCTGGTAAGGCTAGGATTGTAGTATTGGTTAACTTCTGTTTCAAGATACCAAAGGTTTCTTCTTGTTTAGGTCCTTTATTAAACTTAAATGCTTTACGGGTTAACTTAATTAATGGTATAACTATCTTAGAAAAATCCTTAATAAATCGTCTGTATTATCCGACTAAACTTCTAATTTCCATTGCGGATTAGGGAACCTTTCATTTTGATAATATTTTATCAGGAGTTACGTGAATACCTTCGGGATTCACCATATGACCTAAAATTGCACTTCTAGCAGCCAAAATTTATTCTTCGAAAATTTGGCGTACAGCTTTTTCTTTTCTTAACAAAGTTAAGAGTATAGGCAAATGCTGATAATGTTTGTCCTGACTTTTTGAATAAATAAGTATATCATCTATGAAGACAATTACAAATTCATCCAAATACAGTTTACAAATCCTATTCATTATATCCATGAATACTGCAGGTGCATTCTTTAATTTGAAGGGCAGGACTGTAAACTAGTAATGACCATACCTAGTTCTGAAAACAGTCTTAGGTACATCTTCCTCTGATACTTTTAATTGATAATATCCGGAACATAAGTTGATCTTAGCAAACTATCTATCTTCCTGGAATTGATCGAATAGATCATTAATTCTAAGTAATGGGTATCGATTCTTAATTGTAACTTTATTCAATTCTTTATAAGCAATACACATTCTTATTGAACCATCCTTTTTCTTAACAATCAATATTGTGCTAACCGATAAGGTTCCTTGGCTTATCGGTAAAATTCCTGGAATTTAGATGAATCCTAAATTCTATCACCCTATCTGGTGATAATCCAGGTAAATTTTTTGGAAATACATCTGGGTATTCTGAAATTACAGAAATTTCCTTAATTTCTTTATGATTACTGAAATCATGTATACTATTCCTTGCTTTCGTTCATAATTAGCAACTTCCATATCTGATTATGAACTTTATGGTTTTACATGATTTATTTCCTTTAATCATTATTACTTCTCTAGTGATTGCTCAAACTTTTATAGAATCTTTATCACAGATAATTCGAGCATACTTGTTTTACTATTCAATCCATTCTTAGCACAACCTTGATTTCAACTAATTTCATAGATAATAGGGTTGCAGAAAATTTATGACTTAAAAGTTCTATTTCTACGTTTTGCAGAACCTTATTTACTTTAACTAAATTCCCATCTGCCGATTCTACTGTAGAAATTTATCTAATGCTTGTTAACGGTAAGTTAAGAGTTTGGCAGAGTAAAGTATTTATAAAACTTTGGTTTGCACCAGAGTCAAATAATACTATTGTGTAAACGTTGTAAGCTAAGAACATACCGGCTATCACATCTGGAATCATCTCGGCTTCTTGAGTAGTTAGCTGAAAGGCTCTCGCATTCCTTTTTGCTCCTTCTGCCGATTTGGCTTGATTGTCAAATGGTTTATTCAGTTTTGGACAATTTGGCCTAAGATGTCCAGCTTCTCCACAGTTGTAGCAGACTGAAAATTTCTTCTTCCTGCAGTCTTCCTCTTGATGCCCTGGAATTTTGCAAAAATTGCAATATCCTTTGCATCTTCCAAAATGCTTCCTTTTGCAAAAATTGCAAAATGGACTAGTAGAAGATTGCCCATTCCCTCCTTTCTTAAAATTGTTATGGTTACCTGAACGGAATTCTTGGGTAATCTTTTGGGCTACTTCCTTCCTTCTATTTTCTTCTCTTGTCCGTACTAGCTCGTCAGTCAGAGTATTGGCTAATTCTACTACATCATCAATCGTATGAGGTTTCGCAGCTTTGACGATATTACGGATCTCAGAAATCAATCCCCAAATATAACGAGAAATAAGTACCGGCTCTGGCGAAGCCAGGGTTGGTACCACTCGAGCATATTCGAAGAATGTCGTAGTATACCCTCGACAATCTACATCCACCATCCGGTGGGTTAGAAACTTATTTGCCATTTGATCTTTTTCATATTCAGGACAAAATTTTCTTTCTACTAAGCTCTTAAATTCTTCCCAGTTCATAGCATAAGCCCTACTTCTTCCTTTAGCTTGTAACACCGTATTCCACCATTCTAGCGCCACTTCTTTGAAAAGGTTTGACGCATACATGACCTGATCATCCTGAGCACATTTACTTATGGCAATTACTGCCTCGGTTTTCTCTAACCAACGTAGTGCCGCAGTCGCTCCTTCATTGCCTGCAAACTCAGTGGGTTTACAGGCAAGAAATTCTTTATAAGTGCAACCAGGCGTTGCAGTTTTCCTTTTCTTAGGGAGCGGAGCTTGCTGTGGTTCATTATTATGATTAACATGATTACCGCCTCCATTTACGCTATTACTGAAATTATCTTCAGAAATGCGTTTACTAGGAACAACTTGTTGCGGTTCGATTGGATTTTTAACAGCAGCAATGATTGCTGGAATAGCATTGGCTATCCCTTGAGCAACTATTCCTGGAATAGTGTTGGCTATCCCTTGAGCAATGATATTTTCTATATCTTGCCTAGTCACATATTGGTCCCCCGGTTGTTGCTCAGATTGATTATCCTCATTAACTGGTTCATTATTAGCGTTTTCCATCTGATATCTAATTTATAGATAAATAATTAGTATAAAGGAAATAATCCAATGTTACAATTAATTGCACATAATCACGTAAACGAATATACAACCAAAATTGTAAATTTTCTAATATTTTGTTTGTGGTATAGATTATATCATGCTTCTATATACAATCGTTTTATTATTTATTTTACACAAACTGATTTTACTATTACTATTACACAATCACAGTTTCATAATCCCCTATCCTTTGTCAGGTGATATTCTAGTAACGGCGTTCCTTCTCATCGTATTTCCAGGAGATCTGTCCCAAAATCTCTTGGATCCTATTCCCAGCATCCATTTCGTCAAAATGACGGAATTCAGCCATATTCTCGTTACTTCTTGGTGAATTTGGTAAAGGTTCTGGATTGAACTTAAGAAAAAGCCTATAGGGATGGTTTTGTAACAGTATTTCATTAGTCACCCATTCGTCTATTTGCGAGTGGATTGAAAGGTTTGAAATAGCTGGTTCTAAATTTATTGGTAGTTGTGTTTCAAGAGAATGAATAAAATCATTTTCATTAACAGGCTCATTAGTATCATCGGTTGCCATTATAAAATCTAGTTTTTCTTGAGATGGTAATCCCTCAATTTGCCTAGAACTTTCCCCAATTTCCATTTTCTTAGGCTTAGGTTTCTCAAGAGGTAAAGCGTTGAATTCTATAGGTTCTTCTATGTCTGGAATATACCTATTGAAATCTCTGGAAACTTCTATTCTTACTGGATAGAGATTTAAATTCTGAAGGGCTTCCGACAGATCACTCATGCTGTTTATGCAAGATACACACAATTACTAAGTTTAAAAACTATATCAAATTTCATAGAAAACTTTTAAATATTATTTCATATTGGGTAACTATGAAACAACCGAATATGAAAACATACTAGGTTTTATTTGTAAATTTATTTACTGAATAAGGTTTATAGATTGTAGATAATAAAAGTGCTAAACTTTGAGTCAAATTATTTAAAGATTTATAATTACTACTTCAGTAGCTAACATATAAAAATCTGCCCATACTGTTCACAATTAGTCAAATAATTAAAACATATAATCACAAAATAGCAATTAATAAAAATTATTAAGTATTTCTAAATACTTAATTGGCTTAAATCAGTGGCTCGATAAGTGGCTCTGATACCACCTTTTTCTGTCACGGCCCCCGACCCGGTTTGACCCGTTTCAAGAGCCGTGGGACAGAAAATACTGCGGTATTTAATTAATTGAGTTTGACAGCGGAAGTTTTTCATCAGGATCTTTTAAAATGTAAATATTTCCCAATTATTTTATTTCACAACGCGGGATAAAACCCGGTAATTTACAATCTTGAGATTTCACGAAGAAATCCTTTATTTTTACAAAACATGTTTCTTTATTTTTATACTGAGCCACTTTCTTGAGCTTGTAGTGCTATATGGCACTTTTCCTAGATCATATGTGATCACCTGAAACATGTTTGAAAAAGGTTTTGTCAGCGGGAAATACTGAGTGAATCATTCTATTTTTGCATAATGATGCATAGTTATCAATTACAGCATAAGAGCGATTACAATGGCTTCTATCTTATCTTTATCTGGCTCTATGTCACAATGGTGACATGTCACAATGGTGACGATGGTCATACCACTATTTAGATCAATGAACCTAAATAGTGACGATTATCCCTGTAGGTCAATGAACCTAACAGTGATTATCCCGAGTAGGTCAATGAACCTAACTGGGAGATAATTAGTAATGTGCACAATACCCCACTAACCAGTAATTCAAGATATCCACGACTTAGTCCCTGTAATTATAACCTTTAAAAATAATTTGGAGTATTGTAAAACATTTGATAAAAAGAGAATGACTCACATTGCAGATTTATACAGGCAGAGTTTGGCCTACTGATTTAGCCTTTTATCCTAAATTTAATAACAGGCACACAAAACTGGGTTAGTAATCAATCCAGCAATTACGATAACTCACGAGATCAAATTCTCACAACGAACGACAAAGTGCAATACTTCATCCATCGATTTAACGATGATCCGTCAAATTAATGACGAACGATAAAGTACAATACTTCATCCATCGAATTAACGATGATCCGTCAAATTAATGACGAACGATAAAGTATAACCCTAATGTGGGCGGCACTTAAACATTCATTGGATATATTGATCGTCGGAAAATGAATCGTAGCAGCGATTGTGCTAATACCCTGATTGCGGCGTCGATTAGTGAATCGTGTGTGTTAATTGGAGTATACAGAGCATAACTCAGCGTAGAATTGGAATTTCTTCGTCGTTTCAACTCCCAGAATCAAGTCCCAAACTCCTGTATTTATAGGTGAATTTTGTCCCTTAGGCGGCCCGCGTGAGAATTAAGCTAACTTGAGGCGGCCCGCGTAAGAACTATTTTTATGTATAGGGTTGCCACGTGTGGGACTAGCTCAGCTGAGTCGACGGTTTCTGAAAATTCCGTTCTGCCTACGTTTTAAGTGGATAATCGTAACTAGGAAATACCCCCCCTGAGTTTTAGGGGCCCTGATCCTGATTCTGATTTTTCTGAAAATCTTAGGGTTTGTGCAGAATCACTTGGGTTTCTTAATTAGGGTTTCCTATTGGTCAAATTAATTTAACAATTATGACTTTTGATGAGAGTCGTTACACATAGTCCCAAGGGACTATAACCAACGTGATTACACTCACGTTGTGAAGTTCAAACGAACTTCGCATTGACCATAAACTGGTCAACGCAGAAAGTCAAACAAAGTTTGACTTTCAGACTCGAAAATACTCGAAAAGCAATAAAAGAACGAAAGAATACTTACGAAGGGTCC
Organism: Helianthus tuberosus; assembly: GCA_030545235.1. NCBI lineage: Eukaryota > Viridiplantae > Streptophyta > Magnoliopsida > Asterales > Asteraceae > Helianthus > Helianthus tuberosus. The sequence continues at coordinate 111,417,692 of CM060351.1, forward strand.
CTGAATGCTAATTTCGATTCAAGTAACTCAGGTATGAAACAATGGTTTCAACTTAGAGTTTCTCAAATCAAAATTCTTGTGGATTTTGCAAATGAAGGCATGGGGTATTTATAGGATTTCCCGAACCGTTAGGATCGTTTCTTGGAAAAAGTGCTTCAATCTTGGCCATACACTTGCACCCATGGTATTGTAATACCATGTGCACATCAAACCAGCCCATAGTATTGCCCAAAACCATGTCCAAAGGTGGTATATGTCACACCCGCTCGTAGCGGAAACGCAAGGTGTGATCTGTATGGTTCTCATTGCATAAATATCGATGTACATGAACAAACTATATGAATAAAACATACTCCATTGCCATTGCCATTACATAAGTGTTTCCCATGCACTACAAGTTGTTATTACGTTGGCCACCGTAATAATAAATTGCCTTGCATGGTCACCCTAGCATTCTCTCGTACGAAGCTGCCGATCAATAAGAGAGGAAACGTTATTGTCAATATACCTTCAACATAGGAGGAACCTTCATGATAACTCACGTGTCAACGTTCGTTGTCATTACTCGCAGAACGGTACGGCGTTAGGTGAAATAGAAATGAAAAGAATCTGTAATAATAACAACCGAAGGGGCACCTTCAGGATGAATACTTCATCTTCCTTGTAAGGACAAGAGTATATCCACCTTGATTAGTATGAGTCATATGGACCTCGTCCCACTAATGGAGTTGTTGTCCAAGGTTACCACCTTCGCCTCATCGTCATTATCATGGTCAGGCATCTCAGCGTTCGCGAGAAAGCAACCACATTTTACGGAATTAAGTTTAAGATTTCACTTAGGAATCATGTTCGCCATAAGCTCCCCAATAGACATGAGGTCGATATTTTCACCGTGTGAGTAAAGAATAATAATAGAGTTTGAAGTCGAAGGTATTTTGTTCTTGGCAAAATATTTCATGCAACATATATATGAACCACCTATATATATATAATCATGTAAAATCCTATCAATCAAGGATTTCTATCTTGTATAATCTGAACTTGTAAACTGTTTATAATGCATAAACTGATAGTGTAATGTGTCTATCTTGTATAAGCACTGATAATGTAATGTATTGTAGGCACATAGTCTATTAATGTATTGTGTCTGTTTCTCATAGACTTCACCCATGGAAATGTCCTCGCTTGATATATGTGAAATGAATTTTTGTTGTAGTGGACCTTGAAAAATGTTTATGCAATGAAAACCTTTTGACCTGTCCAATTTTATTCTGTTCAACATGAACAAGAGGTTTTCGTGAGAGATCCCTAGTGATTGTAGACTTAGACTCGAGAAAGAATCCTGGTTCACTACAATCGATGCTCTGATACCAAACTGTCACACCCGCTCGTAGCGGAAACGCAAGGTGTGATCTGTATGGTTCTCATTGCATAAATATCGATGTACATGAACAAACTATATGAATAAAACATACTCCATTGCCATTGCCATTACATAAGTGTTTCCCAAAAGAATGCAACCTAAGTTGAATGTATTGGTTACAAACCATTAAATGAAAATAAGTTGTCATCGTTTTATACATCAAAATGTAAGTCTTAAAATGTCAAGGCTTTGACCACTATATCACCGCAAAGAGGCGGTATATAACGGGCAAACCCTTCAAATGGTGGCATGGAGTCTTGATACTTGCTTTCCTTGACTGAAATGTCTGCCAGGTCCACTAATTTCCTGAAATACATGTTAAGTTTGGAAAACATCAACAAAAGTTGGTGAATTCATGCAATTTAGTTGTAAACGATGTATGAAAAATGTGAGTTGTAGTATGTAAAGCGTCAATGAAATCGTTGATCATTAATGTTTTGCAAGGACATTAATATGTGTGTCGAAAGAGGAAGCAAACCAACCCTAGACGATTTTATGCCGATTCCTATCGACTGGGACACAAACGCACTCTTCCGTAGGGGTCCATGACCAAGAGTGGGGCTCGCCAAAACCCATTAGATCTAAGCCTTTGTTCCTTGGTCCAAACTGGATTAATGGTGCTTATAGTATGGCCCTAATTCGCACATGATCTATGGTGTTTCATTACCTAACTTTAACATACTCTGAACATGTATCCTCCCCGATAGTTGTAAAGTTTGTAAAACATTTAAATGAATAGGGGAACATGAACTCACTGTATTGCGTCCTGAAAATAGATGTAAATAAGATCTCACGTGCGGTCGTCCTGAATAGCGTGGCGACCTACAAACGTTCTTATTTTTGTTAGACACTTCGGTCTTTGAAAAGAACTTGAGTACAAGTCTTGTGTCTTGAGTATATGTAAGACTTGTATGTCCTTACTGTTCGTTAACTGTGTATTCGATGAATGAGTTGTTCAAATGTTCGTTAACTGTGTATTCGATGAATGAGTTGTTCAAATGTTCGTTAACTGTGTATTCGATGAATGAGTTGTTCAAATGTTCGTTAACTGTGTATTCGATGAATGAGTTGTATAGTCGGATCTCGTCCGCTGAATCTCGTGTCTTGTATGTATCACTTGTATAGTTGTGTTTCCAATAATAGTATCATTGGGCCATGTGACACCCTGACCGGAGGCGGAAACGTCGAGGGCATCACGAAACTTGATAGAATGCATATGAGCACATGGTGGTTAATTTAAAGTTGAAATATAATTAAGTTGATTGGTAGGATTGCATTCACATCCAAACTAGTACATGATAACTATAACACATTGTTCACAAAAAGGTCCTTGTTTTTATTTAAAGCTAAGGCACTTGTCTTGAGCAATCCTATGTGATCCATAAGCAAAGCTAACTTCAAACAATCAACACCTGAAACATATGTTAAAGTAAACGGGTCAACAAACGGTTGAGTGAGTTCATAGGTTTTGGTTAGTTTGATAGTAAACAAATAATGTGATAATGAAATAAAATGTTTAACAATGTGGCATTTGATATGTTCAAAACAATTGATTGAAACAAGTCCCGCTTGGTTAACATTCAAACCTGTGTTGCATGACACGGCATTGATCACCCAGACCTCGCATAATGTCTAACACTAACAACAACTATAACAATCGTCCGTGAAGTCGGGTGAGGCGTTCCCCCTATAGCGCTATAATACTACCGCTCGGCTTGTACGGAGTTAATGAATGTAAGTTAAGCATCAAGTAATCAACAATTGCAAGAAAACAATCAAGGTAACCACAACAATGAAAATGAGCTTATATCACATTATTACATATGTTTCACCCCGAAAATGTTGTAAAACAGAAAATGGGGACTATGAACTCACCTTGCTTGTGAATCAAATTCCAAACAAGTATATAGGTAAGAGTTTTGCAGGAACAAGTCTTTCCACGCTACTCTATAAACATGCATGAAACAACACATATGGAACATAGCATTAACAAGGGCAACATTGTGATTTTGTATAAACGGGTGACAAGGTTTTGTGTTGTACGGTTTGACAATCTGTTTGGGGAACACTTGGTAATTTGATAAATATGTGGAGTATTTATATAAAATACTAAGTTATACAAATGATAAGTAAAATATTATTATTTGTATATTTAAACAACAAAATATATATATGTGTATTTTCAAAAAAAATAATAAGATAATTATACAATTTAATTATCTAATAATTAATTTAGGGCAGAATAATTAGAATTAATATCTTAATTATATAATAAGTATAATTCAGATTTAAAATAATCATCATGGCAGAAATAAATATATTTAAAATAAACAGTTAATTATTTGTTTAAAAATGGAATAACTGAATAATTGTCTAAATAATTGTCTAATTAATTGATTTAAATCAGAAATTTAGAAATATCATTTTTAAAAATTAGCATGCAATATTACAGATTTAAAATAAATGTTATGGCCTTGAATAAATTTTATATAATAATCTGCAAATAAAAAAAAAGATAATTGCACATAATTGATTTATAAAGTTTATTATCCAAAAATGATATGCAAAATAATTAAACATGGTTTCTGGATTTTTTTATAATTTCAGTAGAACATACACGAAATATAAAAATAAATTTCAGGCCAAAATCATTTAATTATCTAATTAAAACAATTAAGCCTAATTAAGTGATTTATCTGATTTAATTTATGTAAATAATTCTATAAATTATCAAACAGTGATAAATTTTATACATGCTCAGAATAATACAAGTAATATCATAAAAATAATTTAGGGCATCATTTATATAACTAATTAATTTAACAGATTAAAGTTTAAATTCAATATACAAGTACTTTAACTGTTTAAATTATAAAAATATGAAAATGGTGTCAAAAATTTATAAAAATTTATTTATACAAGTTTTACTGTTCAAAATAATTACCCTAAAAATTTCATGAATTAATTCAAAAATATCGAATTAATATAATTATTTTAATTCAGAACAGTTTCTAAATAAAATAAAATAGAAATATAAAAATCTTACAAACTCTTATATTTTTAATAAATACACTGATATGTCAGAAACATAAGATAAAAATTTCGGATTATATATCATAAACATAGAATTTATATAAATACTTTTATTAACTGATTAAAATAAAATTTTAAAATACAATTATAAATCATCATCTTCCCCAAATGAAAGTCAACAGAAGTCAAACCCGATCGATTACCCTATCAAACTTGAATCAATTCTAAATTAAATTTGCAGGAATAATGACCGGTTGAAAATATACCGAAATGTCGAAGAAAAGAGGTCCGGCAACGTCTCAGGTGTGCTTCCGGCTATGTCCGGCGACCTTGTATCTCCGGCGAGGTAACAGTCGAAGAACAGAGATGATATACGGAGTGTTTAAGTGTTTTGAAAGGTGTAGTGGTTTCGTAAAGGTTGCAGGAGGTTATAACAAGGTTCAATTGATCCAGTAACAACAGAAAACCGACAAAATTAATTCCACTAACACTTTATTAATTATTAACGTTTACCGGGAACCATATTGCATGGTTTGGTGAAATTGAAAACGTTGGACGATTCAGGATGTCAAGGAGAATAAGCATATGTGGTAATCGATCAGTGTGAATTGTTTGTTTGTGTTTTGGATTAATTCCGGCGGACTAAACGGTGTCAAACCGTTTGAAATGATGTTACGAAATTAGTCCCTGATGTTTCTGCATAAACAGAACAGGTCCCTCCACTTATAACTGGAAATCCTAACTAGGTTAGATATTAAAACAGGATTTCTTAATAAAAAGATTAACTGGGTTATCTATTCCGGTTAGATAACTTTAAAATTTACAAGAATAGTCCCTGTATTTGCTTAACTAGAGAATTTAACTGAGTTAGTTGTAAGATTTAAATTCCTTTTATAAAACTTAACCCGGTTATCGTTTTTAACTGAAAACAGTTTTAAAAATGTCAAGAGTAGTCCCTAGACTACTAGTTTGGTAAAATGACCCAATGGTCCTTGGACTTTAAAATTTAAAAACATAAGTTTATTTATTTTTATAAAATAAGTTTCAAAAATTACATTTTTAAACCCTAAACTTTTAAAAGTTTTAAAAACTTATATCTTTATTTATAAAACAAGTTTCAAAAATGTCATAAAGGACCCTAAACTTTATGTTTTACAATTTTTATGTTTTTAACCCGAATATTTAAGTTTCAAAAATTACAATTTTGTCCCCGAACTTTATATTTTGAAAAAAATAGTGACGGTTTTATCTACGTTTTTTTTTTTTTTTTTTTAAATCAGAGTTTTCAAACAAGTTTCAAGAAATGACAATTAGGTCCCTTAACTTATACTTTCACATAATGACGTGTTAAGCCCTTGTAATTAATATTGCCCTGTTTATAAGTATAAAACTCAATCAAACTTGCAATTATTCACGTGTTTGGGCCGGTAAAACATGCAGCAACAATAAAACCAAATGTGTATCAATCAAATTGCATCTCAACATATGATATGTGTATCAAACAAGTACATGTTTGAATTCAGGGTTGTTACAGTCTCCCCTACTTTAGAAAATTTCGTCCCGAAATTTATTCGAAAGAGACCGTAACATGTAATGTAAATATTATGCAAACAAATGCGTGTACAAATAAGCAAGTAATGGATAATTCATTTCCCAGTGGATATTTCTTCAGAAGCGAAAATGAATGGGTAATTCATTTTCCAGTGGATACTTCATCAGAAACGGAAATGAAGGATTTAAACAAACGGATATCCATTTCCCAGTGGATATCTCTTTCAGAAGCGAAAAATGAGTAGCTAGTTCATTTTTCCAGTGGATACTTCATCAGAGACGGAAATGAATATTTATGAAAAGCTTTTGTTTAAGTTAACACAAATGGGTCTGGGATAACATAAAATCCTCAAGTGACTTGGATAACGTTACGACAAATAATACAATAAGAACACTTATATATAGGAAGTACCAGCGGCGTATCCACCATGTTCTTATGATATTACAATCGCCTCGTTATCTAACCACTCTAGATTTTATGACATCACACTTAACAAGGCTCACTATGGTTTCCATGCATCGAATCTCATAATTTTGTGTGCACCCATAATTACTTGACTCGTTGCACAGTCTGCATAGCTTATCTTGCCATGTGATAAATTATGGACATGGTCAAAGAAAGATGCTTTGTTTCAACAATTGAAATGGTACGTGTGTAAAACTCTAAGCATGAATAAGAGCGTAAACATAGTATAAGTTTAAGTCAAATAAGCATCACTATAACACAACATCAATTGAATTAAAACATAGATAGCATTGTTTGTTTGACGGTCTATCATGCAAATTACATTTAGAACATGTCGTGAAATGGATCAATTTCAGGCTCAAAACTATCAGGTAGTGGAGGTAGTGGATCCAGTTGCATACGAGCAGCTAGCATACTTTCCAACCATTGATTTCTTCTTGTCAACCATTGTACTTGCCGTAGCAAATCTTGGTTCTGATTGTTTAGCCTAGCCATTTCAACTACCATTGGATCTGGTGGTAAATCCGTTCGAGGCATCGTGCTTGAGCCTGCCATATCAGTTGGTGGCAGTTGTTCTACTTCGTTCAACAGTGACTGGAAGGAATGTGACACCAATGGTGCTTGTAAAAATGATTCCGATACTATTTGATCTTGGGTCATCATGCTTTCATCAAACAAAGCTTCTTGCGTCGTTGGATCCTCCTCGAAAACTATCGGTGAGCTTTGTAAGAAGTTTGAGGTTGATGGTTGGGATAAGTTTGTTGTAATATGTTCTGGTATGTATGGCAGTGGCGGTTGTATATCAAACCGATAAAAAGATTGTTGAGGAAATTGCAAAAATGATTGTTGTAAATTTTGTGGGAAGGTATTCTCTAAGGTAACTGGAGCTCCTTCCAATTGTGATGATTGTGTTAGTGTATTAATATGGACAGGGGTTTGTATTATGGTGTAAGGATCTACAATTCCAGGTGCCTTTGGTGGAGATAGTCCCCGGATAATCTGATCACTTAAGACACATAATGATTGTGCTATTTTTGTAATATAAGCCCCTCCCATGAGACTTTTCAGAGGACGTGATTGTTGATTAGAAAAATATACAGCAAGCTCGTGGGCAATATTACAAGGAATTTGCTTAAAAATACTGTACAGATAGAAAAGTTCAGTTGTTCTAACCCTTTGAAGATGCCTGCGTCCCGTGATAGTGTTGGCTACCACACGGTGCATATATTTATAACAAGGTTCTATGATGTCCGCAGCATTATTGTGGTTACACCATTCTTTTGATGAATGGCTTTGCCAAAAATCTACCAAATCCGCGGAGGAATATGTGGTTGTTGCCTTTGTAAAAATGGGTTGATTAACTTCTTCATCTGTATATAAGCCCAGATGAACCGCGAATTCAGTTAAGGACAAAATATGGGTTTGCCCACAGAGTTGAAAATGGATTGATTTATTGGTAAAATTAGCATTATGTTTGTAACAGAAAGTAGACAAGAACTCGTACACCAGTTCATCGTATGATAGTTCTAGGATATCGAAGAAACGGCGCCAAGGCGTATTGTGTGATAGTAATATTGACAGTGAACCACTGGGGTCAACCATTCCTATTCGTTGCCAATCAATACCGCTAATAGTAAGAACTTCATGTTGCTTGAGCTTTTGATACCTCTCTTGATGGTGTAAATTTGTAAACTGAAGGAAAGGATGAATTTTTGCTGCATTTGAAGATTCAGCATAGACTGCTGGAAGATTTGCCATGGGGTTTTGCTGAGCTAAGAAGAGTTTGGGTATGGGTTATTGGATTATATCAGAAATTGTAGTTCTTGTGTAGATTAGCTTGGGTGGTGATTCCCTTAAATAGGTAAGGAAATTCCGGATTACACCATAGGATCGGCTAGAGCTTCCCTGCTACATCCTACAGCTAGTTTGAAAATTTGAATCTGACAGGTATGGTCTCGAGAAAATTTTGAACTTTGAAAAAGAGGGAATCGTATCGTAATAATTTGATAATAGTACAACGTAGGTTGATTAGAACTTGGATTGTTCTGAAACGGAGAAAAAGGAAAACAATCCTTTCGAATTAGGGTAACATGCCTTGAGCCTATAGGCATACTGTACTCTCATCGGTAGTTCCCAGGTAGGCAAACGTGTGTCTCGTCGTAGAGGCATCTTCCAAAAGAAAGATCAGATGCCGGAAAGAAAATTAGTGATGTTAAGTTTTGAAAAAGGAGACGGTGATTGCTGTCAGGTTTAGGCGGCAAAAATTTTAAAAGATTTTTTTTTTTTTAACGAAATGAAAACTATAAAAAGGATAGGTTGTCCCTATAAAGAAAACCTTTAGTGATGACAGATGGTTATTCGGGTGGCAGTGTGCAAAAATGTTTCTAACTTCATTGTTTATATGTTTTAAAATAGTTTATCATAGCTAGTTTGAAATTTTGATTTTAAACAGGTATGATCTGGAAATAATTTAAATTTGAAAGGAGTTTTGGTAAAACGATTTATATTATTTATAAAACATCGTAGTCATGTGATAAAAGTTGGTTAGGTTTCTGCTTGATAGTGAATATCTTTAGTAAAAAGATGTAGTGTGATTTGTGTTTTAATGGCTAGGAAAATCATGGGTAAAAGAGTCACTGGACCATCTACATGTCTAGAAGCAGTAGGGGAAAACATAAGGTCATAGGAGTCGAAATGGAATGGAATAGTTTCATAAAATCAATGAAGACGAGAGAGAAAACACAACAAGATGGACATCGTTTATTTGACAAATAAACAATATCAGTGACTAATCAAAGTAGTTGGGTTCTTATAACTTAATGAAGTCGTGCTTTAGCCTATAAGTGAACACTCATCCCGAGAATTCCCAGGTAAGCACAACTGGTCTCGCGTCTGATGAGATATATACGAAGTGCTTGCCTAGACAGAAAACTCAGAATACAGGCACCCACCCTTCCAGATTGCACGAGTTCGTTATTGGAGCCCAAGACTTTGACGAGAGTTTAAAAATCAGAAGAGGTTTTGAAAAATTTTAAATCACCTGAGGACAGATGATAAGTAATTTGTATAGCCTAAAAGTTAAACGAGAGAAATCCACCGTGACGAGGCTAGGGTTTCAAGAGTAAGGATAGAGATAGAGACAAAGAAGCGGACAAAATATCTAGTGGATAGGGGTCCTAGGTAAGTTATAGTCTAGGTCAAAAGAAATTTCTAATAACCTAATTCCCTATAACCATGGCTCTGATACCATCCTGTGACACCCTGACCGGAGGCGGAAACGTCGAGGGCATCACGAAACTTGATAGAATGCATATGAGCACATGGTGGTTAATTTAAAGTTGAAATATAATTAAGTTGATTGGTAGGATTGCATTCACATCCAAACTAGTACATGATAACTATAACACATTGTTCACAAAAAGGTCCTTGTTTTTATTTAAAGCTAAGGCACTTGTCTTGAGCAATCCTATGTGATCCATAAGCAAAGCTAACTTCAAACAATCAACACCTGAAACATATGTTAAAGTAAACGGGTCAACAAACGGTTGAGTGAGTTCATAGGTTTTGGTTAGTTTGATAGTAAACAAATAATGTGATAATGAAATAAAATGTTTAACAATGTGGCATTTGATATGTTCAAAACAATTGATTGAAACAAGTCCCGCTTGGTTAACATTCAAACCTGTGTTGCATGACACGGCATTGATCACCCAGACCTCGCATAATGTCTAACACTAACAACAACTATAACAATCGTCCGTGAAGTCGGGTGAGGCGTTCCCCCTATAGCGCTATAATACTACCGCTCGGCTTGTACGGAGTTAATGAATGTAAGTTAAGCATCAAGTAATCAACAATTGCAAGAAAACAATCAAGGTAACCACAACAATGAAAATGAGCTTATATCACATTATTACATATGTTTCACCCCGAAAATGTTGTAAAACAGAAAATGGGGACTATGAACTCACCTTGCTTGTGAATCAAATTCCAAACAAGTATATAGGTAAGAGTTTTGCAGGAACAAGTCTTTCCACGCTACTCTATAAACATGCATGAAACAACACATATGGAACATAGCATTAACAAGGGCAACATTGTGATTTTGTATAAACGGGTGACAAGGTTTTGTGTTGTACGGTTTGACAATCTGTTTGGGGAACACTTGGTAATTTGATAAATATGTGGAGTATTTATATAAAATACTAAGTTATACAAATGATAAGTAAAATATTATTATTTGTATATTTAAACAACAAAATATATATATGTGTATTTTCAAAAAAAATAATAAGATAATTATACAATTTAATTATCTAATAATTAATTTAGGGCAGAATAATTAGAATTAATATCTTAATTATATAATAAGTATAATTCAGATTTAAAATAATCATCATGGCAGAAATAAATATATTTAAAATAAACAGTTAATTATTTGTTTAAAAATGGAATAACTGAATAATTGTCTAAATAATTGTCTAATTAATTGATTTAAATCAGAAATTTAGAAATATCATTTTTAAAAATTAGCATGCAATATTACAGATTTAAAATAAATGTTATGGCCTTGAATAAATTTTATATAATAATCTGCAAATAAAAAAAAAGATAATTGCACATAATTGATTTATAAAGTTTATTATCCAAAAATGATATGCAAAATAATTAAACATGGTTTCTGGATTTTTTTATAATTTCAGTAGAACATACACGAAATATAAAAATAAATTTCAGGCCAAAATCATTTAATTATCTAATTAAAACAATTAAGCCTAATTAAGTGATTTATCTGATTTAATTTATGTAAATAATTCTATAAATTATCAAACAGTGATAAATTTTATACATGCTCAGAATAATACAAGTAATATCATAAAAATAATTTAGGGCATCATTTATATAACTAATTAATTTAACAGATTAAAGTTTAAATTCAATATACAAGTACTTTAACTGTTTAAATTATAAAAATATGAAAATGGTGTCAAAAATTTATAAAAATTTATTTATACAAGTTTTACTGTTCAAAATAATTACCCTAAAAATTTCATGAATTAATTCAAAAATATCGAATTAATATAATTATTTTAATTCAGAACAGTTTCTAAATAAAATAAAATAGAAATATAAAAATCTTACAAACTCTTATATTTTTAATAAATACACTGATATGTCAGAAACATAAGATAAAAATTTCGGATTATATATCATAAACATAGAATTTATATAAATACTTTTATTAACTGATTAAAATAAAATTTTAAAATACAATTATAAATCATCATCTTCCCCAAATGAAAGTCAACAGAAGTCAAACCCGATCGATTACCCTATCAAACTTGAATCAATTCTAAATTAAATTTGCAGGAATAATGACCGGTTGAAAATATACCGAAATGTCGAAGAAAAGAGGTCCGGCAACGTCTCAGGTGTGCTTCCGGCTATGTCCGGCGACCTTGTATCTCCGGCGAGGTAACAGTCGAAGAACAGAGATGATATACGGAGTGTTTAAGTGTTTTGAAAGGTGTAGTGGTTTCGTAAAGGTTGCAGGAGGTTATAACAAGGTTCAATTGATCCAGTAACAACAGAAAACCGACAAAATTAATTCCACTAACACTTTATTAATTATTAACGTTTACCGGGAACCATATTGCATGGTTTGGTGAAATTGAAAACGTTGGACGATTCAGGATGTCAAGGAGAATAAGCATATGTGGTAATCGATCAGTGTGAATTGTTTGTTTGTGTTTTGGATTAATTCCGGCGGACTAAACGGTGTCAAACCGTTTGAAATGATGTTACGAAATTAGTCCCTGATGTTTCTGCATAAACAGAACAGGTCCCTCCACTTATAACTGGAAATCCTAACTAGGTTAGATATTAAAACAGGATTTCTTAATAAAAAGATTAACTGGGTTATCTATTCCGGTTAGATAACTTTAAAATTTACAAGAATAGTCCCTGTATTTGCTTAACTAGAGAATTTAACTGAGTTAGTTGTAAGATTTAAATTCCTTTTATAAAACTTAACCCGGTTATCGTTTTTAACTGAAAACAGTTTTAAAAATGTCAAGAGTGGTCCCTAGACTACTAGTTTGGTAAAATGACCCAATGGTCCTTGGACTTTAAAATTTAAAAACATAAGTTTATTTATTTTTATAAAATAAGTTTCAAAAATTACATTTTTAAACCCTAAACTTTTAAAAGTTTTAAAAACTTATATCTTTATTTATAAAACAAGTTTCAAAAATGTCATAAAGGACCCTAAACTTTATGTTTTACAATTTTTATGTTTTTAACCCGAATATTTAAGTTTCAAAAATTACAATTTTGTCCCCGAACTTTATATTTTGAAAAAAATAGTGACGGTTTTATCTACGTTTTTTTTTTTTTTTTTTAAATCAGAGTTTTCAAACAAGTTTCAAGAAATGACAATTAGGTCCCTTAACTTATACTTTCACATAATGACGTGTTAAGCCCTTGTAATTAATATTGCCCTGTTTATAAGTATAAAACTCAATCAAACTTGCAATTATTCACGTGTTTGGGCCGGTAAAACATGCAGCAACAATAAAACCAAATGTGTATCAATCAAATTGCATCTCAACATATGATATGTGTATCAAACAAGTACATGTTTGAATTCAGGGTTGTTACAGGCCAAGCCCATGTTTTCAAGTTATTGGGCTTAAATAGTGCTGGGCCTCAAATAGTGTTGGGCCTCAATAGTGTTGGGCCTCAAATAGTGTTGGGCCTCAAATAGTGTTGGGCCTCAAATAGTGTTGGGCCGCAAATAGTGTTGGGCCTCAAATAGTGTTGGGCTTCAAATAGTGTTGGGCCTCAAATAGTGTTGGGCCTCAAATAGTGTTGGGCCTCAAATAGTGTTGGGCTTCAAATATTGTTGGGCCTCAAATAGTGTTGGGCCTGTATAGTGTTGGGCTTGAATAGTGTTGGGCTTGTATAGTGTTGGGCTTTGGCCCATCTGTTTAGTATTTGGGCTTAGCCCATGAATTTATGTTAAGCCCATTATGAAGATAAGCCCATTAAGAAAAATAGCCCATTAAGTAAAATAGCCCTTTAAGTAATATAAGCCCATTTGTTATAAAAATAGCCCACTAGTATAATAAGCCCATTTATTTTTATAAAAACCTTTTTATAAAAATTTACTAAGTATACTTGTTAGTAAATAAAAACATACTAGTTTTTATAAGTTTATAAACATCCGAAATTTGTTATCGATAGGATACTTATATTTCGTGTCGAAAGATCGTCTAAACGTCGTAGTAACTCTTCGGATTGGCGTTATGTTCATAGATTTGCCCGTCGTCCGAATTGTCCATAAGTTGTATCCGATGTCCGAATGATCCGCAAATTGTATTCAAGTGTGTATATATGTATTCTTGTAAGTCTTTACTTGTAAATGTGTCTTGTATTTATTTGTATCATTGTTATCAAATACCTAATTTTTGTACATAACTAATACAAATAATAAACACATAGTAAATAACTTGTTAAGATCACTAATATATATTTTCCCAAAAATATATATTTATATCTATTTTTGTTTTTAGAAAGACCACTTTCTAATCTTGTAAAGACTTTGTTAAAAATGATAATTTTTCTAACATATGATTTCTAAGAAAAATTGGCCATATAACCTTTGTATTATGTACTTTGCCATGTTTAGATAAACATATCATTTTCTTTTCAAATTCATCATCAATTTACTCATAACATCTTAACTAAAACATATGAGATTTTTATAACATGAAATTATCAAGATGATATCCAAATCATGTAGGGTTTTAACCATGATCATTTCATATGCTAACAAGTTCAAAAACCAAGTTTAATTATAGTTTTAACAACTTTTATAAAAATCTCTAGTTGTATGTTACTTTTTATAATCTTGTAAAAGTCTTGTTTTTAAATAAAAACCCTTAATACTTTCACAAGATCAATAGTTATGATCATCCATTTAATCCTTTATGTTAAAAACCCTTTAACATAAACATGCCTAATTTTTAGATCATATCTTAAAACATCTTCTAACAATTTATTTGCATCATAAACATCATAACAAGACTAAATAAGCATATATCAAGTCTTAGATCATAATATAAACAATCATAATTATATCATGATTTTTATTCTTTGCTTCTTTGTATTTTCTTCATGTATATTATGTATGATTTTCTTGGTTATTATTAGCAATAATAACAATCATAAACTTAATACATTTGTATAAAAAAAAAATAGATAAAGAAGCTTACTTCTAGCACTAGGCTAGGGATGATCTTAGAAGATTATAAGAACTAAGAAGATGATAATCTTGATGGTAGAACACTTTTGTATGGATGAAAACCCTTCCTTTTACTTCCAATAGCTTTAGATCACCTTATGTTACTTGGAAATCCATGTTGATCATGAAGGAGGTGATAAAAATAATTGGGTTTTTGGATGGTGTTCTTGGTGAAATGATGAAGATTGAAAGAGTTTTCTTATGTGTGTGTAAATAAAGGTGTAAAGTGGTATTAAAATGCTAGTAAACTTATGTGATTAAATGATATAATCATCCACCAACTTAACCACTTGCAACATAATAAAAATATCTAGATATTTAGGAAAGTATTAAGGCCATGTGGGACCCCTTATTTTCGGCCCACATGTGGGGGGGGGGGGGTAAAGTGTAACATTTTTATAAAAAATGTCTTAAACATGTAGATTTTTGGTAATTAGGCTAAGTATGGTGATTAGGGTAATCTTTCACCATTAGGGGGTAATTAGTGATTCGGAACATAAATTAACATTAACTAGTTCACTAAACTAGTAGAAATCATGTTTTGATACTTTGAATGCTTTTCGTTTCGTCGTTGGCTAGCTTACGGCACTTTTGTGGCGTACCGACGGAAGTTTGCCGTAAGTTGTCATTCCGCATTTAAAAGATGTATGAAGTTATTTTGAATCCCAAAATAAGCTTAACTAGTTCACTAAAGCTTTCATTTGGTTGTTTTTGATGTTGGAAATGTCGTTTATTAGCTTGTCGGTGCAGAAACGGACAAGTTGTGGGGGTTGCAACGCAGTGTCGAGAGCTTATGTTTCGAATACCCCATTAATATCCTCATATTGTTTCCATATGTTTGTCATCATTTGTCATATTTTCGGAGTCCCGGAAATGCTAAATTATTATTTTGGACAAGTTAAAATTGTCTTATTTTTTTTTGTGAAACGGACGATTTAGCGATTAGGGCGTTGTACCGGAAAGTCTTATATCTTTGTAAGTTATGTTTTCGTATTAGTGTTTTCTTATATAAACGGACTCAGTTATGTCATCCGTGTGTCGTTTTTCCTTGTTTCGTTCTGTTTTCACGGTTTTGCTGGCATGAATAGTGTAACCGTGAATAGTGCGCGCAGCACTTTTTACCAACACTTTTTGGAAATTGTTTAATTGGTTTCGCAATACGACGAAAACCAATATATGTTATATCATTGTTTTCTTGTCCTAACATTGTCGTCTAATGTACGACACCGTTACGTAATTAAATTACGCTAATTGCATGAGATTATATACTAAGAATAGTGATTAGACTGTACGGAATTTCCGGTTATTTGCCATTTGTCACATTCTCCCCCTGTTATTGAGAATTTCGTCCCGAAATTCAAACTGAGTAATCCTTTGTAGGAGACTACTCAAACAGGTGAGGGTATTTGGCTTTGATTTGATTTTTCACGTTCCCAAGTATACCCGGGTTCGTGACGAGAGTTCCAACGTACATTTACTAATTTGATTCGACTTCTCCGTGTTTTCTGGACCTTCCAGTCCATGACCTCAACAGGTTCTTCGGTGAATTAAAGTTTGTCATCAATATGAACTTCATCCGCCGGGATGATAACCGTTTCTTGTGTTGGACTCTTCTTAAGATTCGACACATGAAATGTGTCGTGTACTCTACTTAGTTCGTCTGGTAACTTCAAGTTGTAGGCAATAGTGCCAATCTTTTCTAAGATTTCAAATGGTCCAATGTAACGTGGGTTAAGCTTTCCACGTTTACCGAAACTCGCTACGCCTTTCCAAGGCGAGACTTTCAACAAGACTTTGTCTCCAACCTCGAAAGATAATGGTTTTCGTCTTTTATCTGCGTAGCACTTTTGTCGATCGCGAGCCGTCTTGATACGGTCTCGGGTCTGAAAAATTTTTATCCGTAGTCTCTTGGACTAGTTTCGGACCAATTAATTAACTATCGCCTGTTTCCGCCCAACATAGCGGAGAGCGACACTTTCGACCATAAAGAGCTTCAAACGGTGCAGCTTGTATACTAGTATGGTAGCTGTTATTGTGGGAAAACTCAACTAAAGGTAGATGAGTATCCCAATTGCCGCCTAAATCCATAACACATGCACGAAGCATCTCTTCGAGTGTTTGGATTGTCCGTTCGCTCTGGCCGTCAGTTTATGGATGAAAGGCCGTACTTGGATTCAAATGAGATCCAAAGGCCCGTTGAAATGATTTCCAAATTCTAGAAATAAAACGACCGTCTCGGTCTGAAATGATTGAAATAGGCACTCCATGACGAGCCACTATTTCTTTGAGATAGAGTTCCGTTTGTTTCTCAGTATTATCCTTCTACCAAATCGGTAAGAAGTGCGTGAACTTTGTTAGTCTATCGATGATTACACATATCATGTAGTGACCTCTTGAGGTCCTGAGTAACTTCGTAATGAAGTACATCGATATTTGTTCCCATTTCCAAACGGGAATCTCGGGTTGTTGTAACAAGTCCGAGGGATTTTGCTACTCGACTTTGACTTTCGCGCAAGTCAAGCATTCTCCGATATAAGTCGCGATATCACTTTTGAGGTTAGGCCACCAGTAGTATTCTTTCACTACTTAGGCCTATGTGCTTCCTCAAAATATCATCTCGAAGGCCGCCAAAGAATAGAACCCAATTTCGACTCATAATGTATAAAGTTCCATCTTCTTTACACTAATTGTTCCTTCATGCCTCGAAGTGTTTCTGCTTAAATATGCTCTTCCTTGAGCGCTTGTGAATCATCTTCTCTAATGCTTGAACTCTCAGTGTTCTAACTCGCTCCTTGCGGCTCAAGGCATCTGCTACAACATTTGCCTTGCCCGGATGGTACTTTATTTCACAATCATAGTCTTTCAACAATTCAACCAATATCGTTGACGCATATTTAATTCTCTTTGGTTGAATATGTGTTGAAGATTTTTATGATCCGTGAAAAATAATGCATTGAGTACCATATAAATAATGTCGCCATAATTTTTAAAGCGAATACCACCACGCCTAACTCAAGGTCGAGAGTGGTATAGTTCTTCTCGTGAACTTTTTAATTGGCACGACGTGTACACAATAACTTTTTCACGTTGCACGAGTACGCAACCCAATCCATGATGCGAAGCATCATAGTCTACAACAGAGTCATCGGTATCGTCGGATAATGATAAGATTGTAAAATGCTATGCACCAATCTTAAGAATAAGTTGTAATGCTATTTCTTGTTTTTCGATTGGGGCGAATTTATTGTCTTTAACACTTCTAAAATGGTTCTCAAATGTTGCTCATGTTCATCAGTCGATCGAGAGTATATCAAAATGTCGTCAATAAACACTATGACGAATTTGTCGAGATACGGCTCCAGGTACCAAGTCGATGTGAAACTCGACTTGTTGATATGGCGGTAGTCCTGGAAAGACTTCAGGAAATTCTTCAGGAAATTATTTTTATCAAAAGAATATTTGTTAGCTGTGGCCCAACGGCCTTCTTGTCTACAACAATTGCTAGAAAGGCAATACAACCTTTCCGTAAGCACTTTTGTGCCTTCATGCAATTAATGATCCGCAATGGTGTGTCGTGCTTCTCTCCATGAATAACAAATGTCTCTTTGTTCGGCAGTGGTAGGCGAATGATCTTCTCATGACAGAAGACTTCGGCTAGGTTATCGGATAACCAACCCATGCCAACCTCTTCTTCGAAACTACTCAACTGAACAGGGAAGAGATCGATATTGAATTTCAGCTCTAGACTCGACTAGTTTACTTTTTGCCAATTCTATAGAATGAGGAGACGTCTAGCTTACTTGACTCTAGGCCAAGTACATTTTAAATTCTGTGAGGCGAGGACTTCACTGTATAGTTTTAGGAACCCTATGTTTAAATGTAGGACAACCATATCCATATGTTTAGATGTAGGATAACCCGATCCCTAATTGTAGCTAGGACAATCCCGTCCCTAGCCATGAAACTCATGTATGTGAAATGTTGAGATGAAGCTAAAATTGCCAATTGTATAAAATAACATGGATGTGAAATGTTGACGAATAGGATACATACCGGTGGCCCTTAATGATTTGATATGTCTCAGCTAATTCCCCATTAGCTAACTTGATATAGTAATGTGTCCAACATGACTCTAATTCGAGTATATGCTTAACATCTAAAGACAATAGCTAAGCTCGGTGTTGGTATTAATAAAATTGATACATGATGATCGTAGAGTGTACGTACTCATGACTTCATTTCTCTCATGGCGAGAGTTATTGTTTGAGTGATCGAGGTAAGGAGGGATGATGCGGTTATGCTTCGGATCTCCGAGGCTAAACCTAAAATATATCACTCAGTGTGTTTGAATTCGGGTGTTACCCATTATGGAACAACCCTTGAGATATCGTGAAAGCATCAAGTGTAACCAACAATATTAGCTCTAGTTATGATCGAATTCTTTTATAAAATCATATGAAAATAGGTATGAAAATCAGATGATATAAAAGAATGATATATGGTTAAATAAATAACCACTAGAAATGTAGTGTATAAATATATCATGTCTTGAAATAGAATATTATGTCTTGTGTAGAGGATGTCGCGTCTTGTGCAAAAATGTCATGTCTTGTCTTTGTCGAAGAGATTTGAATAACATCACGATATGCAATATAACATAAGCACTTATATATAGGAAGTACCAGCGGCGTATCCACCATGCTTTTATCATATTACACACGTCTCATCACTTACAAATAACCACCAAAAATGTCTTGTGTAAACCAACATCAAATGATATGTATAACAATGTCTTGCGTAACAATGTCATGTATAAACCATGTCTTGTGTAAAAGCAATAGTTTTCAACACATAATTTTTAACTTAAACAATTGATTCTTTTGGCGCCATGATCTTTTTAATACACACAATTAAAAGAATCTAGACATTTATTTGAATAAATAAAGTCTATCATGTGCCCAAGAATGAAGAATACAATCAATCAGTCATGGAAACCTCAAGACCATATTGTTCATACATGTTTGAATAAATGATAATGTGGATAACCAAAACCAAAAGGCGTAATGCCTCTTGCATGTATCGGTCATACGTCTAAATGGAAAGAGAAATAATTCGTTGAGGAGGGGAAACCAACCAGTGGTCTTCGTCCATATAATATGGGTTCCCTACTCTATGACCTCAATCGTCCGAAGTAGAGAAAATCCTTTGTCTTATTTGTCCATGTGACCATTATGGTAATAGTGCTTGAGTTTTACGAGCTCTAGCAAGATGATTAGAATCTAAAAAAAAATGTCGAATAGAATGCAATGAGGGAATTGCAGCATGGCTCATGCCATACCTTTCCTTGGGAAAAGACAATGTCAAACAACGGAATTTATTGTATCGCTTCCAATGAATATGATAAGGTGGAATATGATAAGGTAAGGTAAGGTAAAGTAGGATAAAGTGTCATAGACACCCTGGAACCAACCCATGTTCAAGAATTTCGAGAATGTTGAGGAAAATCCTCCATGAGTAGCTAACATGGTTTGTTTGTTTAAATGACTAGTCTCAACTGAATCGTGATATAGATCGAATGTTAGGTGTGAACAAATATGTGTCGTCTTCCCGTATTGTATTGTATTGTATTGTATTGTATTGTATTGTATTGTATTGTATTGTATTGTATTGTATTGTATTGTATTGTATTGTATTGTAGGGTGTTATACTAACCACCACAGTTCGTGTTCTAATAGATAAGAAACATTGAATCTCAAATAATAATTTAAGACTTTGAACGAATAGTGATCATTAGCTTGGCCCGCAGAGTCCACCAGAATTCCCATGCACTACAAGTTGTTATTACGTTGGCCACCGTAATAATAAATTGCCTTGCATGGTCACCCTAGCATTCTCTCGTACGAAGCTGCCGATCAATAAGAGAGGAAACGTTATTGTCAATATACCTTCAACATAGGAGGAACCTTCATGATAACTCACGTGTCAACGTTCGTTGTCATTACTCGCAGAACGGTACGGCGTTAGGTGAAATAGAAATGAAAAGAATCTGTAATAATAACAACCGAAGGGGCACCTTCAGGATGAATACTTCATCTTCCTTGTAAGGACAAGAGTATATCCACCTTGATTAGTATGAGTCATATGGACCTCGTCCCACTAATGGAGTTGTTGTCCAAGGTTACCACCTTCGCCTCATCGTCATTATCATGGTCAGGCATCTCAGCGTTCGCGAGAAAGCAACCACATTTTACGGAATTAAGTTTAAGATTTCACTTAGGAATCATGTTCGCCATAAGCTCCCCAATAGACATGAGGTCGATATTTTCACCGTGTGAGTAAAGAATAATAATAGAGTTTGAAGTCGAAGGTATTTTGTTCTTGGCAAAATATTTCATGCAACATATATATGAACCACCTATATATATATAATCATGTAAAATCCTATCAATCAAGGATTTCTATCTTGTATAATCTGAACTTGTAAACTGTTTATAATGCATAAACTGATAGTGTAATGTGTCTATCTTGTATAAGCACTGATAATGTAATGTATTGTAGGCACATAGTCTATTAATGTATTGTGTCTGTTTCTCATAGACTTCACCCATGGAAATGTCCTCGCTTGATATATGTGAAATGAATTTTTGTTGTAGTGGACCTTGAAAAATGTTTATGCAATGAAAACCTTTTGACCTGTCCAATTTTATTCTGTTCAACATGAACAAGAGGTTTTCGTGAGAGATCCCTAGTGATTGTAGACTTAGACTCGAGAAAGAATCCTGGTTCACTACAATCGATGCTCTGATACCAAACTGTCACACCCGCTCGTAGCGGAAACGCAAGGTGTGATCTGTATGGTTCTCATTGCATAAATATCGATGTACATGAACAAACTATATGAATAAAACATACTCCATTGCCATTGCCATTACATAAGTGTTTCCCAAAAGAATGCAACCTAAGTTGAATGTATTGGTTACAAACCATTAAATGAAAATAAGTTGTCATCGTTTTATACATCAAAATGTAAGTCTTAAAATGTCAAGGCTTTGACCACTATATCACCGCAAAGAGGCGGTATATAACGGGCAAACCCTTCAAATGGTGGCATGGAGTCTTGATACTTGCTTTCCTTGACTGAAATGTCTGCCAGGTCCACTAATTTCCTGAAATACATGTTAAGTTTGGAAAACATCAACAAAAGTTGGTGAATTCATGCAATTTAGTTGTAAACGATGTATGAAAAATGTGAGTTGTAGTATGTAAAGCGTCAATGAAATCGTTGATCATTAATGTTTTGCAAGGACATTAATATGTGTGTCGAAAGAGGAAGCAAACCAACCCTAGACGATTTTATGCCGATTCCTATCGACTGGGACACAAACGCACTCTTCCGTAGGGGTCCATGACCAAGAGTGGGGCTCGCCAAAACCCATTAGATCTAAGCCTTTGTTCCTTGGTCCAAACTGGATTAATGGTGCTTATAGTATGGCCCTAATTCGCACATGATCTATGGTGTTTCATTACCTAACTTTAACATACTCTGAACATGTATCCTCCCCGATAGTTGTAAAGTTTGTAAAACATTTAAATGAATAGGGGAACATGAACTCACTGTATTGCGTCCTGAAAATAGATGTAAATAAGATCTCACGTGCGGTCGTCCTGAATAGCGTGGCGACCTACAAACGTTCTTATTTTTGTTAGACACTTCGGTCTTTGAAAAGAACTTGAGTACAAGTCTTGTGTCTTGAGTATATGTAAGACTTGTATGTCCTTACTGTTCGTTAACTGTGTATTCGATGAATGAATTGTTCAAATGTTCGTTAACTGTGTATTCGATGAATGAGTTGTTCAAATGTTCGTTAACTGTGTATTCGATGAATGAGTTGTTCAAATGTTCGTTAACTGTGTATTCGATGAATGAGTTGTTCAAATGTTCGTTAACTGTGTATTCGATGAATGAGTTGTTCAAATGTTCGTTAACTGTGTATTCGATGAATGAGTTGTATAGTCGGATCTCGTCCGCTGAATCTCGTGTCTTGTATGTATCACTTGTATAGTTGTGTTTCCAATAATAGTATCATTGGGCCAAGCCCATGTTTTCAAGTTATTGGGCTTAAATAGTGCTGGGCCTCAAATAGTGTTGGGCCTCAATAGTGTTGGGCCTCAAATAGTGTTGGGCCTCAAATAGTGTTGGGCCTCAAATAGTGTTGGGCCTCAAATAGTGTTGGGCCTCAAATAGTGTTGGGCCTCAAATAGTGTTGGGCCTCAAATAGTGTTGGGCCTCAAATAGTGTTGGGCCTCAAATAGTGTTGGGCCTCAAATATTGTTGGGCCTCAAATAGTGTTGGGCCTGTATAGTGTTGGGCTTGAATAGTGTTGGGCTTGTATAGTGTTGGGCTTTGGCCCATCTGTTTAGTATTTGGGCTTAGCCCATGAATTTATGTTAAGCCCATTATGAAGATAAGCCCATTAAGAAAAATAGCCCATTAAGTAAAATAGCCCTTTAAGTAATATAAGCCCATTTGTTATAAAAATAGCCCACTAGTATAATAAGCCCATTTATTTTTATAAAAACCTTTTTATAAAAATTTACTAAGTGTACTTGTTAGTAAATAAAAACATACTAGTTTTTATAAGTTTATAAACATCCGAAATTTGTTATCGATAGGATACTTATATTTCGTGTCGAAAGATCGTCTAAACGTCGTAGTAACTCTTCGGATTGGCGTTATGTTCATAGATTTGCCCGTCGTCCGAATTGTCCATAAGTTGTATCCGATGTCCGAATGATCCGCAAATTGTATTCAAGTGTGTATATATGTATTCTTGTAAGTCTTTACTTGTAAATGTGTCTTGTATTTATTTGTATCATTGTTATCAAATACCTAATTTTTGTACATAACTAATACAAATAATAAACACATAGTAAATAACTTGTTAAGATCACTAATATATATTTTCCCAAAAATATATATTTATATCTATTTTTGTTTTTAGAAAGACCACTTTCTAATCTTGTAAAGACTTTGTTAAAAATGATAATTTTTCTAACATATGATTTCTAAGAAAAATTGGCCATATAACCTTTGTATTATGTACTTTGCCATGTTTAGATAAACATATCATTTTCTTTTCAAATTCATCATCAATTTACTCATAACATCTTAACTAAAACATATGAGATTTTTATAACATGAAATTATCAAGATGATATCCAAATCATGTAGGGTTTTAACCATGATCATTTCATATGCTAACAAGTTCAAAAACCAAGTTTAATTATAGTTTTAACAACTTTTATAAAAATCTCTAGTTGTATGTTACTTTTTATAATCTTGTAAAAGTCTTGTTTTTAAATAAAAACCCTTAATACTTTCACAAGATCAATAGTTATGATCATCCATTTAATCCTTTATGTTAAAAACCCTTTAACATAAACATGCCTAATTTTTAGATCATATCTTAAAACATCTTCTAACAATTTATTTGCATCATAAACATCATAACAAGACTAAATAAGCATATATCAAGTCTTAGATCATAATATAAACAATCATAATTATATCATGATTTTTATTCTTTGCTTCTTTGTATTTTCTTCATGTATATTATGTATGATTTTCTTGGTTATTATTAGCAATAATAACAATCATAAACTTAATACATTTGTATAAAAAAAAATAGATAAAGAAGCTTACTTCTAGCACTAGGCTAGGGATGATCTTAGAAGATTATAAGAACTAAGAAGATGAAAATCTTGATGGTAGAACACTTTTGTATGGATGAAAACCCTTCCTTTTACTTCCAATAGCTTTAGATCACCTTATGTTACTTGGAAATCCATGTTGATCATGAAGGAGGTGATAAAAATAATTGGGTTTTTGGATGGTGTTCTTGGTGAAATGATGAAGATTGAAAGAGTTTTCTTATGTGTGTGTAAATAAAGGTGTAAAGTGGTATTAAAATGCTAGTAAACTTATGTGATTAAATGATATAATCATCCACCAACTTAACCACTTGCAACATAATAAAAATATCTAGATATTTAGGAAAGTATTAAGGCCATGTGGGACCCCTTATTTTCGGCCCACATGTGGGGGGGGGGGGGGTAAAGTGTAACATTTTTATAAAAAATGTCTTAAACATGTAGATTTTTGGTAATTAGGCTAAGTATGGTGATTAGGGTAATCTTTCACCATTAGGGGGTAATTAGTGATTCGGAACATAAATTAACATTAACTAGTTCACTAAACTAGTAGAAATCATGTTTTGATACTTTGAATGCTTTTCGTTTCGTCGTTGGCTAGCTTACGGCACTTTTGTGGCGTACCGACGGAAGTTTGCCGTAAGTTGTCATTCCGCATTTAAAAGATGTATGAAGTTATTTTGAATCCCAAAATAAGCTTAACTAGTTCACTAAAGCTTTCATTTGGTTGTTTTCGATGTTGGAAATGTCGTTTATTAGCTTGTCGGTGCAGAAACGGACAAGTTGTGGGGGTTGCAATGCAGTGTCGAGAGCTTATGTTTCGAATACCCCATTAATATCCTCATATTGTTTCCATATGTTTGTCATCATTTGTCATATTTTCGGAGTCCCGGAAATGCTAAATTATTATTTTGGACAAGTTAAAATTGTCTTATTTTTTTTTTTGTGAAATGGACGATTTAGCGATTAGGGCGTTGTACCGGAAAGTCTTATATCTTTGTAAGTTATGTTTTCGTATTAGTGTTTTCTTATATAAACGGACTCAGTTATGTCATCCGTGTGTCGTTTTTCCTTGTTTCGTTCTGTTTTCACGGTTTTGCTGGCATGAATAGTGTAACCGTGAATAGTGCGCGCAGCACTTTTTACCAACACTTTTTGGAAATTGTTTAATTGGTTTCGCAATACGACGAAAACCAATATATGTTATATCATTGTTTTCTTGTCCTAACATTGTCGTCTAATGTACGACACCGTTACGTAATTAAATTACGCTAATTGCATGAGATTATATACTAAGAATAGTGATTAGACTGTACGGAATTTCCGGTTATTTGCCATTTGTCACAGTATAGGCCAGATTCAATGTTTCTGCACAGAAAGTTTCAAAAATGGCAGATTTGGTCCCTGTAGTGTAATAAGGCCTTTTCCGACGCGTTTATGGCCCGTTAACCCCATTTCAAAGCTCTAAAATGAATTTAAAGTAGAGGGAACTTAAAATGTTCTCAAAAATATCTCGGATGTCGGTTCGTTTAGCCGTACGGTTGCGTTGTTCGGCTAATTACGACGGAAATGCGCATAAGCGCGAAAAACGATCCAAAATGCGTGACGAATGGATTTTTCTTATGCCAAACACTAAAATAAAATATTTTAGTGCTTACATAAATTTTTGGATGTCCGGATGTATTCAGAACGTAAGTTATGCGTAAAAGTGCAAACTTGTGCACTTTTTGACACTTTTAGTCCCTGAATGACCCAAAAGTTTATTTTAGCACATCGAACCCCTCAAATCCTATTTATAAGCAATGTAAAGGATATTTATGGTATGTTTAACTTATGGTCATGTTCCGGAATGTCTGTTACAGTTCAAATTGTCATACTTTCGCAGTTTGTCAAGTTTAGTCCCTGTAAGCGAATAAACTAAATTTTGCCATACCAAAGCCTTCAAAACTTATTTCTAAGTTATGTAAAGGTTACTTAAGGTATGTTAAGCCTATTTCACTATTCTGGAGTGTTTGTTGCATTAAACTGGTTATATTTACGCCTTAGTGCGCGTATAACCTTCCAGAAAGCGATTTAGAGCTTGAAATCGAACAAGAGTTGATATGTGCAAACGATACACATATTTTTACAAATCCCAAGTATGAAATACTATATTTCATTGGTTTGGAATTTGTTTGATGGTTGAAGTGACACAGGTGTCACATAGATGCACCCCCAACATACTGTGGAACACCAAAACCTAACTCAATGTAACCACCATACCAAAGCATGACATCAATCGTTTCCCCCATTGCATAATCATGTGAAATCGTACCTTGATCGGAGTTTAAACTTGATGGATTGAGAAGCTAGGTGTCACACCCCGACCACGTAGGACAACCAAACGTGGCGGAAACGTCGGGGAGTGTTGTAACAGAATTAATTGTTTCAAATCCATGGTAATTGAAGTTTCGTTTTATTGATTAAAAGTGTTACAATGTCTTAACAAACAAAGGAATACAACATAATTAACTAGTCTTGCATCTTTTATTGTCACTAAAGCCCAAGTCTGCCTATATGTATCTTGATCATCTTATGCAACAGTTCCTGAAAAACACATGTGAAAATAGGTACGTCAGCATAAAAATGCCTGTGAGATACATAGGTTTTGTGAAAATAGGTCTCATGACTTATGTTTGAGAAAATGTTTAGTCATGAACCTTGTGATTTGCTTTGTCTTGTAAATCATTTGAAAAACAATGAGTTCAGATGATATGTATAAATAAGTGAATAATGTATGATTAAATGAATAACAATGTAAAATGAGTTTGTATAAGATAAGTTGTTTGTAAATAAATGTCTTGTGAAAAGTATGTTACTTGTATAAAATGTTCTATGCCTCAAACTGAAATGATTCAAATAACGCTACAATATGTAATACCATACAAACACTTATATATAGGAAGTACCAGCGGCGTATCCACCATGCTTGTATCATATTAAACACGCATCGTTACTTAATCACTTAATCAAACCAAAACACCAAAGTAATGTTTAACAGTTGTAGAAATGTTTATGTATGGTCAAATACGGTTCACACGGTTCACCGATACAAACGGTTCACAGATACAGACGGTTCACAGATACTAACGGTTCACAGATACAAACGGTTCACGGATACAAACGGTTCACTGAGTCAAATGATTACAACGGTTCACATAGTCAAATAGTTATTAACGGTTCAAAATGTAATTTAATGTGTTCATATACTGGATGAGCATATGCAACAAAATGTAATGTAAAACAATGTACCAAGTAATGCACACAATGGGCACACCTAGCATGAAATGTAATGAAATCATGTACTATAATGTACTAATGAACATAGCGAGTATATGATGTCAAAACAGGAAAGCATGAAAGTAACAAGTAGGCACATGTGTTTCACCCCAAAACAGTTTGGAAAACAGTAAAAGAGGGGTCTATGTACTCACTTGAGATTGCTCAGAAGTCCTAGGATAACCACCAAGCAAAGCTAGAGATCACGGAATCAAACGGCACCTACTATAGGTAACTACATTAATAAACCGGACCTAAATCGGAAGATCGGGTAGCATTAGGGTTTGTAAACCAAACGAGTGTAGAGACTCGTGTCATTTGGTTTAACAAAGCCTATATACTAAATGAAACCTAACATAATTGATTACGACCCATTACGACCCGTTTAGGAAGCTTATGCTACTTTAACGCGTCGTTCGCGTGAAACGCGTTCGGACCGCCTAACTAGCCCTATGACAAGTGTTATATGCCTAAACATATTACATAATCAGTTATGTGACAAAGGTTTAGGTTACATATGCTTAATTACCAATTATACATGAAAAGGGTATTCTGGTAATTTACCTAAGGCATATAAACTACCTATCATACAACTACTTAAACGATGTGACCATAGGGTATAACCTCGGAAGGTTATTCCCTACCTACTATGGTCACCTAATGTGTTTGGTCGGATCCTAATGATCGACCAAATGGGTCGGGTTCGAGGTATAAGCGATTTATTAGATCGCTTACCCTACGACCCTAGACAACGTGGTAATCAGTAGGCATAGTCCCAAGGGACTATAACCAACGTGATTACACTCACGTTGCGAAGTTCAAACGAACTTTGCATTGACCATAACTGGTCAATGTAGAAATTCAAACAAAGTTTGACTTTCAGACTCGAAAGACTCGAAAAGCAATAAAAGAACGAAAGAATACTTACGAAGGGTCCCCGAATGCTAATCTCGATCCAAGAACTCAGGTATGAAACAATGGTTTCAACTTAGAGCTCTCAAATCAAGATTATTGTGAGAAATGAAGTTGGGGTGGATGGGTATTTATAGTTTTCGGGTAACCGTTAAGATCGTTTCTTGGAAAAGGGGGCACGATAAAGGCCGTACACTTGTCGGAATGTTATGGTACCTCAATTGGCCACCCACCATAAGGTATCAACATGTGGAAGAGAGATTAGGAGTGCAAAACAGCTGAAAACAGGCTGTTAAGTACTGTGCATCTGGTCTGAACTTGCTTTACGGACCTCAAAGCTGCCAATGTTGAGGTCCGTAAGGTAACAACTTTGGCAGATTTACAGTTTTGGTCCCTGCAGCCCCTAAACTTGGTTTTTGATGCATTTTTGACACGTTTAAGCCCCGTTAACCCCATTTCAAAGCTCTACAATGAAGTTAAAGTATAGGGAACTTAAATTGTGCTAAAAAATATCTCGGATGTCGGTTCGTTTAGCCGTACGGTTGCGATGTTCGATTAATTACGACGGAATGCGCATAAGCGCGAAAAACGATCCAAATGACGAAACGAAAGGATTTTTGGCAAGCCAAACACTAAAGAATAATATAGTCATGCTTACATAAATTTTTGGATGTCCGGATGTATTCAGAACGTAAGTTATGCGCGAAAATGCAAACTTGTGCACTTTTTGACACTTTTAGTCCCTGAATGACCCAAAAGTTTATTTTAGCACACCGAACCCCTTAAAGCCTATTTCTAAGCTATGTAAAGGATATTTAAGGTGTTTTTAACTTATGGTCATGTTTCGGAATGTCTGTTACAGTTCAAATTGGCATACTTTCGCAGTTTGTCAAGTTTAGTCCCTGTAAGCGAATTAACTTTGATTTCACCACACCAAACCTTCCAAAACTTATATCTAAGTTATGTAAAGGTTATTTAAGGTATGTTAAACCTATTTCACTACTCCGGAGTGTTTGTTGCATTAAACTGGTTATATTTACGCATTAGTGCGCGTATAACCTTCCAGAAAGCGATTTAGAGCTTGAAATCGAACAAGAATTGATATGTGTAAATGATACATATATTTATACAAGTCCAAAGTATGAAATACAATATTTCATTGGTTTGGCATTTGTTTGATGGTTGAAATGACACAGGTGTTACAGTCTCCCCTACTTTAGGAAATTTCGTCCCGAAATTTATTCGTAGGAGTCTGTTTGTGACTTTGTATCAGATAACCACCAGAGATATGTAAGGCATAATCCTGTCATTTCCTTAACGGACATTCTTCAGAACGAAAATGAACAAACGGAGTCATTTTCCTCAACGAGTATTCTTCAGAAACGGAAATGAAGGAATAATCAAACGGAGATTCATTTCCTTAACGGAGAATCTTCAGAAACGAAAATGAATAACGGAGTCATTTTCAACAGGTGCTTCATCAGAAATGGAAATGAAAATGATAGACAAACGGATATTCATTTCCTTGACGGACAAATCTTCAGAAACGAAAATGAACTAACGGAGTCATTTTCAACGGTTGCTTCCTCAGGTTCGGAAATGAAAGATTTAACAACGGATACTCATTTCCTCAACGGATAATCTTCAGAAACGAAAATGAACTAACGGAGTCATTTTCAACGGTTGCTTCCTCAGGTTCGGAAATGAAGGATTTAACAACGAATACTCATTTCCTCAACGGATAATCTTCAGAAACGAAAATGAACTAACGGAGTCATTTTCAACGGTTGCTTCCTCAGGTTCGGAAATGAAAGATTTAACAACGGATACTCATTTCCTCAACGGATAATCTTCAGAAACGAAAATGAACTAACGGAGTCATTTTCAACGGTTGCTTCCTCAGGTTCGGAAATGAAGGATTTAACAACGGATACTCATTTCCTCAAGGGATAATCTTCAGAAACGAAAATGAACTAACGGAGTCATTTTCAACGGTTGCTTCCTCAGGTTCGGAAATGAAGGATTTAACAACGGATACTCATTTCCTCAACGGATAATCTTCAGAAACGAAAATGAACTAACGGAGTCATTTTCAACGGTTGCTTCCTCAGGTTCGGAAATGAAGGATTTAACAACGGATACTCATTTCCTCAACGGATAATCTTCAGAAACGAAATGAACTAACGGAGTCATTTTCAACGGTTGCTTCCTCAGGTTCGGAAATGAAGGATTTAACAACGGATACTCATTTCCTCAACGGATAATCTTCAGAAACGAAAATGAACTAACGGAGTCATTTACAACGGTTGCTTCCTCAGGTTCGGAAATGAAAGATTAAATAAACGGATATTCATTTCCCTCGATGGATACTCTTCAGAACGAAAATGCACAAACGGAGACATTTTCCTCAATGGGTATTCTTCAGAATTGGAAATGAAAGATAAACGGATATTCATTTCCTGAACGGATATTCTTCAGAAGTGAAAAATGAATAGCTAGTTCATTTTTCCTCAACGGATACTTCATCAGAATTGGAAATGAATAGGATTAACTTCTAGGTACATGATAGAACTTGCTGTGATTTCTGTGCACTAAATTCCATAATTATGTATGCATCCATAATTACGTAATCCCTTGCACAGTCCGCACAGTTTGTTTTGTAATGTTGTGGGGAAGGATGTCCAACTTGTGATGACGGCGACTAGACTACCATAGGATTCTTTTAATTAGATCCACAGAGGATCTTCTTAATTAGGTCTCCAAGGAGTCCTTTCAGCTAAATCAATCAGTTTAACTAGACCACTCAAGGGGTCTAATTATGAAGCAGTACTTTATAATTCAAGGGACTTATCTACAACGTAGAAGTCCATTAAGAATTTTAGGTAGTGCCTTTGGGTATCCTACTATAGATCTCTTGTACAACGATATGTAAGATTCTACGAGGATTTGGATAACATAATTTGGATCACATGACACATATAAGGGAGCACATAATCACATAATTGTTTAATTGTTTATTAATTTGTTATCTTTGGACGCGGATACTTAAAGCACACCAGGAATCCAATTCGTGGATTTCATTTGGCACTTTAATCATTTCAAGAATCTATCTATGAAGATAGGATATTATTAAAAGGAATTCGGCTTTGTCCTTATTGAATTGTGATGTACGTATTGAATCATACAAAGAATTCAATTAAGGGCTCCGATGAATGATACCCATCCACAAGGATCTAATTATGAGGATAGAAAGATCCTACATGGATTTTTTTTTTGAAGTTTGTATAACGGGAGGTGTTCCGACACCTTGCACTAGGCGTGCTTACGTCGATACACAAGGTAGAAAGTTCATGAGGTTGAGGCGCCAGATATGTCAAGCGACATATGAAGCAGAGTTTGAAGGTTGAGCAGCAGCAGGATTTGTAACAGCTTTGCTTTGGATTGCAAAGCGGCATATGTTAACCAAATGTCTCCATCGTCCACCGTGGGTACATTTGAAACAAGGTATTTGATTTGAATAATGACGATGGCATTAATTGCACCAAGGAGCAGTTCCCTTATACAACTTCATCCCTGAGGCGAGTCATGGTGATAGCTAAGTCAACGGTCCTCTGGAGTACGACGCCTATTCGCTGGGTAATTGCAGCACCTGGTTCGGACATTGTTGTTGCGATGAAGAAGCATCTTGAAGATAACGAAAGGCATAGGAGGAAACAAGCGAAAGATAGTCAAAAGAAAATGACAAGGCATGTAGATTGTGACCATTTGTTTGTTACCAAAGGCAAACAAATGAGACAATGACTAATCAAAGTAAGCGGGTCAATATAATGTATCGCGAAGACATGCTCGCCTATAAGTGAACACTCATCCCAAGAATTCCCAGGTAAGCACAACTGGTCTCGCGTCTGGTTGAGATGTATACGAAGTGCTTGCCTAGACAGAAAACCCAGAATACAGGCATTCACCCTTCCAGTTTGCACGTGTTCACATTATTTAAAACCCAAAACCTTGACGAGATTTTGAAAATTCAAAGGGGTTCGAAACCATATAACAGAGGGTTCAAAACCTTACAATAGAGGGTTCAAAACCTTGTAATAAATCATCCTTGAACAGATGATTAGTTTTCAAAGCGGTTTTGAAATTTATGTTATTGTTGTGGTCGTCGCCTAAGGATAGGTGACGATATTGTTTTAAGACTAAACGCAAGTAAACTCGCGTTAAGGTCCTAAGAAGGTTATAGACTAGGTCAAAGCATTACTAATAACCTAATTCCCTATAACCATTGGCTCTGATACCACTTTTCTGTCACACCCCGACCACGTAGGACAACCAAACGTGGCGGAAACGTCGGGGAGTGTTGTAACAGAATTAATTGTTTCAAATCCATGGTAATTGAAGTTTCGTTTTATTGATTAAAAGTGTTACAATGTCTTAACAAACAAAGGAATACAACATAATTAACTAGTCTTGCATCTTTTATTGTCACTAAAGCCCAAGTCTGCCTATATGTATCTTGATCATCTTATGCAACAGTTCCTGAAAAACACATGTGAAAATAGGTACGTCAGCATAAAAATGCCTGTGAGATACATAGGTTTTGTGAAAATAGGTCTCATGACTTATGTTTGAGAAAATGTTTAGTCATGAACCTTGTGATTTGCTTTGTCTTGTAAATCATTTGAAAAACAATGAGTTCAGATGATATGTATAAATAAGTGAATAATGTATGATTAAATGAATAACCATGTAAAATGAGTTTGTATAAGATAAGTTGTTTGTAAATAAATGTCTTGTGAAAAGTATGTTACTTGTATAAAATGTTCTATGCCTCAAACTGAAATGATTCAAATAACGCTACAATATGTAATACCATACAAACACTTATATATAGGAAGTACCAGCGGCGTATCCACCATGCTTGTATCATATTACACACGCATCGTTACTTAATCACTTAATCAAACCAAAACACCAAAGTAATGTTTAACAGTTGTAGAAATGTTTATGTATGGTCAAATACGGTTCACACGGTTCACCGATACAAACGGTTCACAGATACAGACGGTTCACAGATACTAACGGTTCACAGATACAAACGGTTCACGGATACAAACGGTTCACTGAGTCAAATGATTACAACGGTTCACATAGTCAAATAGTTATTAACGGTTCAAAATGTAATTTAATGTGTTCATATACTGGATGAGCATATGCAACAAAATGTAATGTAAAACAATGTACCAAGTAATGCACACAATGGGCACACCTAGCATGAAATGTAATGAAATCATGTACTATAATGTACTAATGAACATAGCGAGTATATGATGTCAAAACAGGAAAGCATGAAAGTAACAAGTAGGCACATGTGTTTCACCCCAAAACAGTTTGGAAAACAGTAAAAGAGGGGTCTATGTACTCACTTGAGATTGCTCAGAAGTCCTAGGATAACCACCAAGCAAAGCTAGAGATCACGGAATCAAACGACACCTACTATAGGTAACTACATTAATAAACCGGACCTAAATCGGAAGATCGGGTAGCATTAGGGTTTGTAAACCAAACGAGTGTAGAGACTCGTGTCATTTGGTTTAACAAAGCCTACATACTAAATGAAACCTAACATAATTGATTACGACCCATTACGACCCGTTTAGGAAGCTTATGCTACTTTAACGCGTCGTTCGCGTGAAACGCGTTCGGACCGCCTAACTAGCCCTATGACAAGTGTTATATGCCTAAACATATTACATAATCAGTTATGTGACAAAGGTTTAGGTTACATATGCTTAATTACCAATTATACATGAAAAGGGTATTCTGGTAATTTACCTAAGGCATATAAACTACCTATCATACAACTACTTAAACGATGTGACCATAGGGTATAACCTCGGAAGGTTATTCCCTACCTACTATGGTCACCTAATGTGTTTGGTCGGATCCTAATGATCGACCAAATGGGTCGGGTTCGAGGTATAAGCGATTTATTAGATCGCTTACCCTACGACCCTAGACAACGTGGTAATCAGTAGGCATAGTCCCAAGGGACTATAACCAACGTGATTACACTCACGTTGCGAAGTTCAAACGAACTTTGCATTGACCATAACTGGTCAATGTAGAAAGTCAAACAAAGTTTGACTTTCAGACTCGAAAGACTCGAAAAGCAATAAAAGAACGAAAGAATACTTACGAAGGGTCCCCGAATGCTAATCTCGTTCCAAGAACTCAGGTATGAAACAATGGTTTCAACTTAGAGCTCTCAAATCAAGATTCTTGTGAGAAATGAAGTTGGGGTGGATGGGTATTTATAGTTTTCGGGTAACCGTTAAGATCGTTTCTTGGAAAAGGGGGCACGATAAAGGCCGTACACTTGTCGGAATGTTATGGTACCTCAATTGGCCACCCACCATAAGGTATCAACATGTGGAAGAGAGATTAGGAGTGCAAAACAGCTGAAAACAGGCTGTTAAGTACTGTGCATCTGGTCTGAACTTGCTTTACGGACCTCAAAGCTGCCAATGTTGAGGTCCGTAAGGTAACAACTTTGCCAGATTTACAGTTTTGGTCCCTGCAGCCCCTAAACTTGGTTTTCGATGCATTTTTGACACGTTTAAGCCCCGTTAACCCCATTTCAAAGCTCTACAATGAAGTTAAAGTATAGGGAACTTAAATTGTGCTCAAAAATATCTCGGATGTCGGTTCGTTTAGCCGTACGGTTGCGATGTTCGGTTAATTACGACGGAATGCGCATAAGCGCGAAAAACGATCCAAATGACGAAACGAAAGGATTTTTGGCAAGCCAAACACTAAAGCATAATATAGTCATGCTTACATAAATTTTTGGATGTCCGGATGTATTCAGAACGTAAGTTATGCGCGAAAATGCAAACTTGTGCACTTTTTGACACTTTTAGTCCCTGAATGACCCAAAAGTTTATTTTAGCACACCGAACCCCTTAAAGCCTATTTCTAAGCTATGTAAAGGATATTTAAGGTGTGTTTAACTTATGGTCATGTTCCGGAATGTCTGTTACAGTTCAAATTGGCATACTTTCGCAGTTTGTCAAGTTTAGTCCCTGTAAGCGAATTAACTTTGATTTCACCACACCAAACCTTCCAAAACTTATATCTAAGTTATGTAAAGGTTATTTAAGGTATGTTAAACCTATTTCACTACTCCGGAGTGTTTGTTGCATTAAACTGGTTATATTTACGCATTAGTGCGCGT
Source organism: Helianthus tuberosus (assembly GCA_030545235.1). Taxonomy (NCBI): domain Eukaryota; kingdom Viridiplantae; phylum Streptophyta; class Magnoliopsida; order Asterales; family Asteraceae; genus Helianthus; species Helianthus tuberosus. The sequence goes on from CM060351.1 coordinate 111,453,645, forward strand.
ATAACCTTCCAGAAAGCGATTTAGAGCTTGAAATCGAACAAGAATTGATATGTGTAAACGATACATATATTTATACAAGTCCAAAGTATGAAATACAATATTTCATTGGTTTGGCATTTGTTTGATGGTTGAAATGACACAGGTGTTACACTAGGTCACGTCACCCTTGATCTTTCCCTCCAAAACGAACAGAACAACAATGCCAGATTTTAGGGTTTTGGTTCTTATAACATGTGTTAGCCAAGTCACTCGTGCCATGTAGGATTAATGAAGCCATGTAGGATGCCACCTAGGATTGAACACTAACTCAGTTACTGAGTTTTTAACTGAGTGGTGAAATGACACACGAAATTAAAAGTTTGGGGTGTCACAGATCAAAGTGTTAGTTGCGGGTGTTATCGGCCAATTCTTCAAAGTTACAGGTGTTAAAATCCAATTGGCCTTAATTTACTTAGTTAATTAATCTTACTTAGCTGATTAATTAATCTTACTTAGCTTAATTAATCTTACTTAGCTGATTAATGTTGGTGCATAGATGTCTGTTAACTTCGTCTTTATAGAGTCTTGTGTCTAGATAGGATAAACCAGTGTTCAGCAGGTCGGAAAACAGGTTTTGTAAGTTTAAGGGTAATTTCGCACGAAATTACACAAGGGTAATTTCGCACGAAATTAGGTAATTCCACACGAAATTAGTAATTTCGTTTGGAATGTAATTTCGCTTGATAGTTCCGTGCGAAATTACTCACCCTATAAATACCCAGCCTGCTGATTCATTTGTAACTTTTCCGATTCAGAGCCGAGGTGCTGCCAGTTTGTCAAACGATCTGTAAAAGCTTTGAAATCAATAAAAGAAAGATAATTAAGGAGAATCTAGCTGTATTCACATCGATATCATTGATTCCGCCTTTGATATTGATGTTAAACTCTTCTGATTGACTCGTTTGGGTCACACGACGATCCAACAAGTGGTATCAGAGCTCAGGAAGAAGAGTTTATACCAATTCAGCTTGTTTTCATCACTTCTACTCCTTCTTTTCAAAATTAAACGAGATTTAACGGACAAAATGGATTAAATTTCACATATATCACGTAAAACACTGTTTTAATGAATCCTTGAAAGAATTGGACCAAAATTCGATCAAAAACTGGATCAATTTGACAAAATGGTGGCCGACATGCTGATGTCATCATAATTTCGCACGAAATAGCATTTTAATTTCGCACGAAATTACATTTGGTGATTAATTTCGTTTGAAATTGATTGGTAATTTCGCACGAAATTAGATTTCGTGTGAGATATTTCATACGAAATTACTATTTCGCACCAAAGAGGCTATTTTCGTTTGAAATCAAGCTATTTTCGCACGAAATCATATTTCGTTTGGTCAGTTCGAACGAAATCACTATTTCGTTTGAAAACTCATTTTGTTTGAGTTGGTATTTCGTGTGAAAGCTTATTCCGTTTGAAGGCTGTTATTTCGTTTGAGTTCTAATTTCGCTTGAACTAATTTCGTTTGAAAGTGTTTTGTTAAAAATCAAAAAATTTCTAAGTGTTTGTTGATTGTTTCAGATACGTGAAGATGGATGAGTTTATGAATCCGTTCAGTGACATGTTTGCTTTCACGGGAAACACCGGAGATGATACATCAAACAACACAAATGAAAATGTTCCTAATCCGAGTGCAAAGAAAACCCTGTCTGATGCTTTGAGTGTAGAGAGTGCTTATGGGACATACAACAAACCTCTTAAACTGATGGCGATTGAAGAATACAATAGATGGGCTAAAAGATTTGAAGAGTGGCTAAAAGCGTTTGCATATCCAAGCTGGAAAAGCATGAAGAATGGTTTTAATATGGGAAGATCAGATTATGAAAATATAGCAGATACTGATGTAGATAGTTTTGTCGCCGAACAAAAATGCATTGCATTGCTTCATCAGTCTGTGAGAGACGACATAATATCGTTGATTGAGTACACAAATTCGAAAGATCTATGGGAGAAACTTAGAGTGAAATGTCTGGGTAGTGCTGAGATAGTCAAAAACAAAAAAGAAGTTGTTAAGAAAAGAGTTTGATTTGTTTGGATGTTTGAAAAACGAATCCGTTTCTAAGATGATTGAAAGATTTGGGCATTTGAAGTTGGAGCTGGCAAGACATGGAATCATTTATTCTCAAGAAGAATTAGTTGACAAACTGTTTGACTCGCTGCCGGATGAGAAGGACTAGCAATACTTTGCTTTGATGTTGAAGAATACAATCAAGTCGGAGGATCTGACAGTTGATCTGTTAATCGAAAGATTGGAGAGTCATGAATTGGAGATCAAGAAATCAAACAAAGTAAATAATTCCTCATATCAGCAGAATGTTGAGCTGTATTATCGAGGAAGTATGATCCCGAAGACTGTGTCTCCAAAGACAGCATTTTCAGCAGAAAATTCTAACACGTCAAATCAAGAAAGTTCAAGCAGTGGTTTTCATAGTGGTTCATCGTCAACAACTTCAAGCCAATCAGCTTCGAAGAATCTGTTCCAATGTAATATTGCTGTGGATCTGAAGAATGCTCAAAATTTCAGTGAAGAATCCGTAAAGCAGCAAATGGTGTTCTTAGCTTCTGTCCTTGAATCTTACGAGAGCCTTGTGGCAGGCAAGATTGGAAACACTAACCTCACCAAGGAGGATTATGATCAGATCGACCCGGAGGAGATGGAGTTGATCGATATCAGGTGGTGTATGGCTAGTGCAGTTAGACGAGCACAAAGGTTCATGGAGATTACAGGCAGACATTCTATTGGCGGACCTTCCACAAAACTTGGTTTTGATAAATCAAAGGTCACGTGCTTCAGATGTAAACAAAAGGGACATTTTAAACGTGAATGTCGAAATGCACCTGCTGATGATACTGCAAATCCATTCTGTGAAGATACTACAAAAGAGCAATCTATCATCAGAACAAATCTGAACCGCCCAGAATGAAGCAGCTTGAAGATACCCCCAAAGAAAAATCAAGAGCTCTTGCTGTTATTCATGATGATGAAGGTTTTGATTGGTGCGAACTGTTACCAGAAGAAGACGCAATGGGCAATGCGTTTATGACAAAGATTGTTCCTTTCAAAGACTCCAGAACAGAAGAAGTGAAATACATCAACAGAAAGATGCTAGCTCAGAACAGGATTAGTAGAATTTATCGTACATACAAAGAAGCTAAACAGGCGAAAAGATGGGATGCTGATAGAGAATGTTACCTAGATCCCAAGGGAAACATTGTTGTTGATCCAGATACTGTTGATGTTGAAACCCTCACCCAGCAAATTGCAGCAGAAGAAGAAGCAAATCAGAGATTGTGGTGGGGAGGAGGAGAAGCTGAAGAAAAAGAAAAAGAAAAAGAAAAAGAAAAAGAAAAAGAAAAAGAGAAAGAGAAAGAACTGCAGACAAAGAAAGCTGATGACGGGATTATTGATACATCACTAGAATTCACAGCTGAAAATTTGAAGAAGATGGCTGACAAAGTGCTTGCTGCAAAAGAGCTAGAGGTAGTTTCTGGTTCTGGAAACGAGTCTAAAAGCAAGGTCAGTAAGAATGATGCAATCAATGAGTCAGGTAAGAAAGATAAAACTGAGAGCGACTACAAAAATTGCATGAAAGACTACAAGGTTTGTAGTACACTTGCTTACCTTAAAGGTAAAAAGACCGAAGAACTGACAGGAAGAGTCAGAGATGTTGAAGATCAGATCTTGAACCGTGACAAACTGTTAAAAGCTTCAAATGATAGACTAAAGGAATTAACTGAGAAAATAAAAAATGATAAAAGTGACGTAGAAAGAATTAGGAAAGAAAACGAAAAGCAAATTCATGAAAATCGTCAACTTTCAGAAAATTTTGAGAAGCTAAAACGAACGGTAAAAGATTCTGATGAAAGAAATGGTAAAACAACAAAAGAAAATCTTCAACTCTCAGGTGTTCTTAGGGTAAAAGAAGAGTTAATCAACCAGCAACTGGATGAAATTGCTAAGTTGAAGCTTCAGTTTCAAGAAGCCAAAATTGAAAATGAACGCATCCAGTTGAAACTGAACAGTTACAACTCCGCAAGTTTTGTTCTTCAACATATCGTTCCTAAACCAATTGGGAAGAACAAAGCAGGCAAAGATGTATACTTTGATGGAACTGGGGTTGGTTTTCATCAGGTTCCACCACCAATTTTAAAAAAATTTTCAAAGAAAAAATCAGGGTTGGTTAATGATGAAGAAGTTAATGAAGTTAAGCTTCCAGACACAATTGATGTCACATTCACTTCATCTTCCAATGAAGATAGTGTCCAATCTGAAGTTGTGAAAAGCATGGTTGAAAATATTTTAAAGTCTGAAAGTGACACTACTGAGGATGATGAATGCTTTTTGGATAAATACATTCCAAAATCAAAATCCAAAAACAACTTAAGTGAGGAACCTAATCTTGTGATGTACAAGATGGCGGGATCTGATAAGTTGTATTCGGATCGTGATTTTCCTTTGGAAAATGTGAATGTTGGTAAATTGAGAAATGTGTTCAAATTGATTGAGATTGATGTGTCTGAAGTTGAAGGTTTGAAATGTTCCAAATGACTATTAAACTTTGAAAAAGATAAAGCTTATTACAAAAAACCTGTTGTACCGCCGCGTTTTTCTAACAACAATCAAAACAATTGGTCGGGTGGTTATAAGGGTGGTAAGAATTATCAAAGAAGGAACTTTCAAAACAAGAAGTTTGTTGAGAAAAAGGTGTTTGTAAAAAGCTCGAGTTCTCATTCCGAGCAAGAATCTGAGATTTTTTCAAAATCAAATGAAGAATTTTTTGAGGAAAAGGCCTCACAGCCTCAGACCGAAGGCACAAGTCGGGTAGTTGATACTCGTACATGCTTTAAGTGCAACAAAGTTGGACATATTGCATGAAAGTGCACCAACTTAAAGCCTAAGTCTGAAGTTGTTGAGAGTCAGAAAAGGAAAACTGATGCAAAAGGCAATGCTCCAATGGTTGTTGAGAAGAAATTTTTGAAAAATGAAAACACCAAGATTAAAACTGAACCCGTAAAGAATGTGGTAACTAAAACTGACAAATTTTACAAACGGGTTGCTTCACCTCAACAAGCATGGAAGCCAAAATCAGTTGAAAAGACATTAAGTTCTTCAAATCCAAAGGATTCTGAGAAAGAAAAACAATCATCCTCTACCGCTCCGGTAAAGATGAATGTTCCTATGGATTACTATGAGAAACTTGAAAAACAAGAGTCTACTACTTCTGAAAAGAAGTATGTTACAATACCATTAGATAAAGTTCCTTCACCAACTATTTGACCACCTTGATTGCCTGCAAATCCCACATAACCTCCATTAAACTCACGAACATCGTACAGTAGAGTTTTCTTCCCTGTCATGTGCCGAGAAGCTCGACTATCCATAATCCAACATGAAACGGATCTTGGAAGCTCCTGCACATATCACAAACACTTAGTGAGATTTTGATGCTACCCAAGCCTCTTTCGACTCGGGTAACTCGTACAGTAGAGTTTTCTTCCCTGTCATGTGCCGAGAAGCTCGACTATCCATAATCCAACGTGAAACAGATCTTGGAAGCTCCTGCACATATCACAAACACTTAGTGAGATTTTGATGCTCCCCAAGCCTCTTTCGACTCGGGTAACTTAACATTGATGTGAGTTTTTTCAGTGTATAATGGTGGAAAATTTTTATCATTCATCTTTAAACTCTCTTCAGATCCAATCTCAACCTCTTTGTATAAAAAGAAATCATAATATCTGGTCAACCTCCTAAAAATGATTTCTTTTTATACAAAGAGGTTGAGATTGGATCTGAAGAGAGTTTAAAGATGAATGATAAAAATTTTCCACCATTATACACTGAAAAAACTCACATCAATGTTAAGTTACCCGAGTCGAAAGAGGCTTGGGTAGCATCAAAATCTCACTAAGTGTTTGTGATATGTGCAGGAGCTTCCAAGATCCGTTTCACGTTGGATTATGGATAGTCGAGCTTCTCGGCACATGACAGGGAAGAAAACTCTACTGTACGATGTTCGTGAGTTTAATGGAGGTTATGTGGGATTTGCAGGCAATCAAGGTGGTCAAATAGTTGGTGAAGGAACTTTATCTAATGGTATTGTAACGTTTGAAAGAGTAAACTACATCGCCGAGCTTGAAAACAATCTTCTGAGCATCTCTCAGATCTGTGATCGTATGTATACAACGCACTTTACAAACAAAGAATGTTTGATCTTGAAACCAGGATTTGTTGTTCCCGAAGAATGGGTTATCATGAGAGCACCCAGAGTCAATGATCTGTATGTGTTGGACATGAGTGTAGCAACTACTACCACGGGTCGGGATCACTGTTTTATGTCAAGAGCAACGAAAAAAGAATCACAATTGTGGCATCGAAAGATGGGCCATATTCACCTGCGAAAAATGAATCATCTGGTGCATAACGACTTAGTAAGTGGTGTTCATGTGAAAGGTTTTCATCTTGAGGGGGAGTGCATTAGCTGTGTCAAAGGCAAGCAAAAGAAGAAATCTCACCCTGGGAAGAAGGAAAACTCGATCTCAAGACCGTTAGAGAGACTTCATATGGATCTTTTTGGTCTAGTAAATGTCAAAAGTATAACTGGTGATCTCTATTGTCTAGAAGTAACAGACGACTACTCGAGATTTTCGTGGGTATCTTTTCTGAAGACAAAAGATGAGACATTTGATAGTTTGATGGCGTTGTTCAGAAAAATTAAAAACTTGTACCAAACACGAATCAGAAGAATCAGAAGTGACAATGGTACTGAGTTTAAGAACAACAAGATGGAAGAGTATTGTGATGAGAGAGGTATATTGCAAGAATTTAGTGCTCCTTACACTCCACAACAAAATGGAGTAGCTGAAAGAAAGAACATGACACTAATTGAAACGGCCAGGACGATGCTTGCTGATTCGAAATTACCAGTCAACTTTTGGGCAGAAGCAGTGTCAGCCGCTTGCTATACACTCAACTGGGTTCTCACATTGAAGAAATTCAACAAGACGTGTTTTGAACTGATCAACAACCGCAAACCGAATCTGAAGTATTTAGAACCGTTTGGGTCTCCCTGTACAGTTCTAGAGCCTTTTGGAAAGTTTGGTGCAAAGAGCATTGAAGGAATATTTGTGGGTTACTCAAGTCCATTAAAGCGAGTCTTTCTTCCAAGCTTGAAGCGGATTATTGAAGCACACAATGTTGAATGCCAAGGTTACACAATGCCACCGCAGAACCCAGGCGACTCATGGCATTTTAATTACGATACTCTATGGGATTCGTTTGACATAGAAGAAGAATCAGAGTTCTTTGACGAGTTGGATATTCTAAGAGAGTATGAGTCATCACAAGAAAGGTTTCCAGCTGAGTATATTAGCAGTCGACGGCAAACTTCAAATGATGATGAAGCCGGTCCAAGCAATGCTGGTGAACATGATGATATTCAACAATCTTCAGAATATGCTCCTGACAATCAGACGGCAGTCAATGATAATCAAGAATCTGATGATAGGCCTGTATTTGATCATGGTGATTCAGATTCTGAGGGGGAGCAGATCCAGATTTCAAGTCAAACAATTCCAGTCAGTGAACAAGGTGCAAATCAGAATGTCACAAATTTGGAAGGCGAGGTAGATGTTCCATGCGAGGTGATGCCGAGAACTCTTTCATACCATCCAGAAGAGTTGATTATTGGAGAATTACAATCAGGCGTTCGCACTAGACGTCAAATTGACCAAGGGCTTACTTGTTTTTATTATACAGTTGCTCCGTTACAAACAGAGTTTTCACTTAGTTGTTTTATTTCGCAGATTGAACCGCGAACATATAAGGAAGCTCTAACTGAAGATTCTTGGGTCAACGCGATGCAAGAGGAGCTGAGTCAGTTTGAGAAGTTAGGAGTGTGGAAATTGGTAGACTTGCCTGATGGTCACAGGAAGATAAACACCAAGTGGGTGTTCAAGTGCAAGAGGGATGATCGAGGGGTTATTATTCGTAACAAAGCTCGACTCGTAGTCCATGGCTTTAGTCAGCAGGAGGGTATAGATTTCACTGAAGTGTATGCTCCCGTTGCTAGACTAGAAGCGATCAAAATCTTCCTAGCATTTGCATCTTGGAAAAGATTTAAAGTTTATCAGCTAGATGTTAAATCGGCTTTTCTCTATGGGAAGGTAAAAGAGGAGGTATATGTCGGACAGCCACCGGGCTTCACCGATCCAATCCACAAAGACAAGGTTTATTTACTGGATAAAGCGCTGTATGGTTTACACCAGGCCCCGAGAGCTTGGTACGAGACTTTGTCTCAACACCTGCTAGCCAACAGATTCATCCGTGGAAAAGTGGATGCCACTCTCTTCACCAAAGAGGTCGACGGTCATCTTCTGATAGTTCAGATATACGTGGACGACATCATATTTGGGTCAACAAATGAAAATCTGTGTAAAGATTTTGAAAGAGTTATGAAGCAGAAATTTGAAATGTCATCGATGGGTGAGATGAAATTCTTCTTGGGCCTTCAGGTTGATCAACTGCCCGAGGGAATTTTCATACATCAGACGAAGTATGTTCATGATATCTTAGAGAAATTTGGGATGTCAGGATCTACTCCAGCTTCCACCCCATTAGCGACGAACCATGGGATAAACCCTGATCTCACCGGAGAGAAGGTAGATGAAACGATGTATCGTTCCATGATCGGATCGCTAATGTACTTGACTGCTTCAAGACCCGATATTATGTATCCAACCTGCCTCGCAGCGCGATTTCAGTCAAATCCTAGAGCTTCGCATATGGTGATTGTGAAACGGATTTTACGCTACCTGAAAGGAACTCCATCACTGGGGTTGTGGTATCCAAGAGAAAGAGATTTCACGCTCGAAGGGTATTCTGATTCTGATTTCGGATGCTGCAAAGTTAACGCTAAATCAACAACAGCGGGATGCCAGTTTTTCGGACCACGATTGGTTACCTGGAAATGCAAAAAGCAGACCTCTGTAGCTTTGTCCACATGTGAAGCCGAGTATGTATCTGCTAGCAGTTGCTGCTCTCAGATCTTGTGGATCCAGCAACAGATGCGCGACTATGGTTTGCAATTTCTTAACACCCCTATCTTTGTTGATAATGAGGCAGCGATAAACATCACTAAAAATCCTGTTCATCACGCTAAAACGAAACACATTGAAATTCGTCATCACTTCATTCGAGATTGTTTCGAGAAGAAGTTGATACGAATTGAGAAAATCCACACTAACGAACAAAAAGCTGATTTACATACCAAAGCGTTTGATAAAACTCGTTTTCAATATTTGTTAAAATTGAACGGTATGAAGCTTTTATCGGTGTTGGAGGAGATTCTTGGCGTAGATGAAGGTACCACTGTAGATGATGTTGAGACGCAATCTGCAATGGTTTGTCGATTTTTTACTTGTTTTGGTATTTAGGGGGAGTATAGGGTAATATTTTCAGAAAATACAAAAACAGTAAAAATTTTAAAAATTTAAAAAAAATTGAGATATTTTCAAAATACAAAAACAATAGAAAACCGGAAAGAGTTTGTGTAAAAAGGGAAAATGATAGTTGCGGTATGCTAAAGAAATGTAAAGTTTAAAAAGCGTTAAGCAGTCTCGCTGATGATATGCCGATAGGTTTTTACACATTTAGTAGGTTTGTTTGGGATATAAACCTAAATTCAAACTTGCTTATTTCGTGGGGAACACTACTTGGATATATAGGTAACCCCTGAAATCTCATTTGAAGGACCCCTCTTTCTGAAATACTAGGTCTTTATACTCAGTGATATCTGGGGTATTATCCCGGGACTTCTGATTTTGCGGAAGCAATGGCCTAGTCCCCGGAGAATACTTTACTGCTACTTGAAATATAGCACCGCCCTCAGCATAAAAAATGATGAATCATTGAAAAATGCTAATCATGTGCTGTTATAAAAAAAGATCCTCTAAAGGGGACCCACTTAAAGTCGAAGCCGTCATCTCTCTGATTTTGCGGAAGCAATAGCCTGAGCTCTCACTGCCCTCGCATTTAACCCCTTACAGATATCATCTGTGGTATACTCACCTGTAAGACTGAATATTGGGATCTGGATATGGGAGTATATTCAAGAGGTGGGACACATGTATGAGTTTAAGTTCTTAATTCACCTAATTCGTATCCTGGACAGATTGAAATTTGTGTGAGAATTTAAGTGGATCAGTATATCGACAATATAAGCGAATTGTTTAATTCTGAATATGAAATCAAAGCTTAACGGTACTTGTGACTTGTCGACAGCTGATATGATTCCCTAACACGCTCACCAAAAATATGTTTGTAAATAGTTTATATTTACTGCATTTCAATTTCTGTTTAGCATTCTAGTATAGAAACTTTTCTCAAAATCCAAAAAGATTTTACATTTCTGCTTTATTTTTTCAACAAACCAAAGTAGAAAGTTAATCTTCAGATTCGCAGTTTGAAGCAGATGCAGGAAGTTTCTGAGCTGGACAGAAGAGTTATGAGCTTATCATGTTAAACCTGTGAAACTTGAAAAGTTAAAACAAGTTCATTAAGTTGAATCTTGTAATTTTCAGAAAAAATGTTTTGAAAAATGTTGAACAAAAGTCAGGTTTTGTTTCGTCTTGGATCAACCAAGGTCATTAAGTTGGACTTGGTAGACAAATTAAGTGCTCAGGGTCATTAGTTTGAACCTGAATACTTAAGTGGATTACTAAAAACTGATAGAAACATCAAATGAAGTCAAAATGGAGAATAGATTGTAATGTTATATTCTTGAGAAGCAGGAAACAAGATCCCCATGGCAAAGATAGTGTAAAGTTTGAATCAGAATTCGAGCTCCAACTTATTGAAAGGGGGAGTTTACATTCTGGATCAACAATCAAAGGGGAAAGTAAAGGTAGAGATTGAAGGGTGCTTACAGTGTTAGACAAATTGGATTGAGAAGAAGATAGATCAAAGCTAAAGACTAAAGATTTGATGCTAAAGACTTCGTCAACATCCAAGGGGGAGTCTGTTGGTGCATAGATGTCTGTTAACTTCGTCTTTATAGAGTCTTGTGTCTAGATAGGAAAAACCAGTGTTCAGCAGGTCGGAAAACAGGTTTTGTAAGTTTAAGGGTAATTTCGCACGAAATTACACAAGGGTAATTTCGCACGAAATTAGGTAATTCCACACGAAATTAGTAATTTCGTTTGGAATGTAATTTTGCTTGATAGTTCCGTGCGAAATTACTCACCCTATAAATATCCAACCTGCTGATTCATTTGTAACTTTTCCGATTCAGAGCCGAGGTGTTGCCAGTTTGTCAAACGATCTGTAAAAGCTTTGAAATCAATAAAAGAAAGATAATTAAGGAGAATCTAGCTGTATTCACGTCGATATCATTAATTCCGCCTTTGATATTGATGTTAAACTCTTCTAATTGACTCGTTCGGGTCACACGACGATCCAACAATTAATTAATCTTACTTAGCTTAATTAATCTTACTTAGCTGATTAATTAATCTTACTTAGCTTAATTAATCTTACTTAACTGATTAATTAATCTTACTTAGCTTAATTAATCTTACTTAACTGATTAATTAATCTTACTTACCGGTTAAGTTTACTTATCTATTAAGTTTCTTAATTGCTAAGCATTCTAGTTAAATAGCTCCCTGAGTATGAGTTCTAATTCTAGATATAATGGAACTCGTATTAGCATAATTATCCAATTCAACTTTAACGATAATCACGAGATAAAAACCCTCACAATGAATGACAAAGTATAGCCAAATATTGGCAGCACTTAAACATTCATCGGATCGGTTTCAATCGATCGGATAAAGTATCGTATCAGTGATTAGAGTTATTACCCTAATAACGGGCAGAGTTTCGAGGTTTAGAAGTTCTGACATTAGAATGACAGAACAAGAGAGCAAGAGAAAGAAAAGAATTGAATGATTTGAAATGAAGCTGAAAATTTCAATATATAGGCTGATTCAGGGACTCGCTCGCGCCCCGCGAACCCCGTCCCTCTCTCTCTCTCGCGCCCCGCGAGGAAGTCCCGTCTACGCGCAGGGTTGGCTGGTCATCGAGTAGGTCTGACACGTGTGTGACACGTGTCGTGATACGTGTCCGGATAGGATCAAGTCTCTCGCGCCCAGCGGGAGATCTCTTCTAGTGGGTCGCGGGCCGCGAGGGAACAAAATTTTATTTTTATTTGACTTTTCGTTTCGGTTACGCGTTTAGAGTTTCAATCAAGGCTCGTTCTAGGGTGTGTTTGAGGGTTGTTACACCCCGCGAGAGACCCCCTAGCTACGGCTAGGGTGGCCTTCTCACCACTTAGACTCGACACATACCAGGACCCGTGGCGCAAGGAGACTCCGGCAAACCATAGGCTGTCGCGCCTCGCGAGCCACCCTCAGGACGTAGTCGCGGCCCGCGAGCGACACCTATTTCTTATTTTATTTGATTTTTTGTCACCCCACACTTTTTATACCTCTATGTCACCGTTCTTACTTGTGTTTTCTGGATGTGAAGATTATGAGTGGACGTCTCAACTTGACTCAGGCCCAACTGATGGCTCTAATCAACGAACGAGTTACTGAGGCTCTAGCAGCAGCTCAAGCAGGAGGTACAGCCTACTATTTCGACCTATCCTAGGATGTTTATGTCACAACCCCAAATTCCACAAGCGGAGTATCACCGTAGGAGGCGTGACATGACCAGGATCAAGCCACCAATCATTTTGAACAATGTATAAAAGTAAATATAAAACCAACCACAATATAATTGGTGTCCAAAAGAAATCAACCAAGTTCAAGTTATCAGCGGAAGCATAAAGTTTAAAACCAAAACATAAGTTATAAGTTCATAAATTTAACACGGAACTCAACAGTCCATGTCCCAGAACGACCCTGTTCTCCTGTGCAAGCTCCATCTAAGCACCTAACAACCTGCAAGGCATATAGTAACGAATCAACAAAAAAGTTGAGTGAGTTCAAAGTTGGGTGTTCGTTTTAAGTTGTTTAAAAAACATAGGTTTCCTTTAGCTGGCTTACTTGCCGTGGGGGTTACCCCATAGTTGAAAAACATGATTAACAATTCCTTTTACTCTGGCTCCTAGCCGTGGGGGCTACCCCATGAATATCCCACTAGACCCGTTACCATATCGACTACTGACCGAGAAAGTTGGGTGCCCTAAGTCAATGTCTATCATCATTGATGTTCCCAGATCCATTAGTCCACTCCCGTCCTCTATGGCACGGTGTGAAGCTTATCAAACCTAATAGCGCTATTTAACTAATGACCCGTTCGCCATTGGCCCGACGATTAAGTCGATATAAAAATAAGGGACTTAATGATAGAGTTTTTAGTCTAGTAATAATGTTATCACCCTTCAATTAAGAGGGTGTAGGTATGTATTCTAACCAAGAGAGTACGTAGGTTTCCTTTCAATCAATTACCCATTCCCAACCACCGAGAATCCCATGCCTTGTAAAAAGTGTGAACTCACCTTAGGTTAGCTCGGCAGATACACAAAAAGGTCACTTGAGCTATATGTGGTCAACCATGTCCGGATTTGATGTTTGGAACGAAGAAGGCTTCGAACGAGGAAGAGGGCTGCCGTCGGTCTTCGAAGGAGAGGGAGAGAGAGTAGGGTTTGTGTGTTGTGTTTTTGCAAACAATGAGGAAGCAAAACCTCAAAAGGGTTAGGTGTTGGTTTAAATAGGGGAGTGGGCCGAACCCTTGCATGGGCTGCCCCTTGGTTTCGATTACAAAAGGTGTGGGCCGAGAGTTGTGTGGAACCAAAGCCCAAAGGCTTGTGCAATTGGATTAATGTTGTGTGATCAAGATTATTATACACTTATACACATAATACAATTTCACATAACATGTAACATTTAATCATCCATTAAAACCAACGTATCAATTAATCACATAGAGTTCATACAAGTTACATCAAGCACAATGATAGGTTCGGAAATGCGTGTTGTCACATCATCCCCAAGTTGAAAGAAATTTCGTCCCGAAATTTAGCATGTAGTTACTGAGGAAGCTAGTTAGGTTGCGTGGTTTCCTAATTTTTCCTGGGGTGTCACATCCTTCCCCCGTTGGTTTGGAATTTCGTCCCTAAATTCCGCAGTAGCTTCAGCCTCAGTAGTGGTTTCGCTTTTCTTGAACAATTGGGGATACTTGTCTTTCATTTGGTCTTCTCGTTCCAAGGTAAACTATGGGCCACGACAGGTGTTCCAACGGACTCGAACAATTGGTATCCTGGTACGCTTGAGAACCTTAACGTCTCGATCCGTAATTTCTATTTGTTCCTCGACGAATCGTAGCTGATCATCGATGGTGAGTTCCTTGAGAGGAACTATGAGGGTCTCATCTGACAGACACTTCTTCAGATTTGACACATGGAATACGTTGTGAACTCCACTGAGTTCCTCAGGTAGATTCAGTTTATAGGCCACCTTGCCAATTCTCTCAACGATTTTGAAAGGTCCAACATAACATGGATTTAGCTTGCCTCGTTTACCAAAACGAATCACACCTTTCCAAGGTGAGACTTTTAGTAGCACTCGATCCCCAACCTGGAACTCGAGTGGTCTCCTGCGCTTATCAGCATAGCTTTTCTGACGGTCACGAGCTGCCGCCATTCGTTGTCGTATTTGGGCAATCTTTTCTGTCGTGCTGACGACGAGTTCTGGGCCAGTGATTTGGCTGTCACCAACTTCTGCCCAGCATAAGGGTGATTGGCATTTTCATCCATACAACTCCTCGAACGGAGCGACCTGGATGCTAGTGTGGTAACTGTTGTTGTATGAAAACTCTACCAAAGGTAGGTGTCTTTCCGAGCCGTTACCATAGTCGATAACACATGCTCGAAGCATGTCTTCAAGAGTTTGAATGGTGCGTTCCGTCTGCCCATCTGTCTGTGGATGATACGCTATGCTCATGTCTAGACGTGAGCCAAAGGATTTGTGCATCGCTTGCCACAAATCAGAGGTAAAACGTGGATCAGGATCAGAAATGATGGAGGTTGGCACCTCGTGCCTCGAAACTACTTCCTTTAGGTAGATGTCTGCTAATGTGGAGAACTTATCCGTTTCTTTAATAGCCAGGAAGTGTGCAAACTTGGTTAGTCGATCCATTATCACCCAAATGGTATCGTTTCCTCATTGAGATCTAGGTAAGCCAGTAACAAAGTCCATGGAAATTTGCTCCCATTTCCATGGGGGAATCTCTGGTTGTTGAAGTAGGCCTGATAGCTTTTGGTATTCAACCTTGACCCTAGCACAGGTCAAACATTTACTAACATAGGTCGCTATGTTAGCCTTCATGTGTGGCCACCAGTACGTAGTCTTGAGAACGTGGTACATCCTATCAGAACCAGGATGTAGTGAGTAACGAGACTTGTGAGCTTCATCCATCACGAGCTCACGTAGATTACCATAGAATGGAACCCAGATGCGCCCCACCAAGTAGTAAGCACCGTCTTCCTTCAGTTCTAACCATTTTTCCGATCCTCACAGGGACTCAGCCCTGATGTTCTCTTCTTTCAATGCTTCGACCTGAGCATCACGAATTTGGACAGGAAGACTAGAGTGAATGGTAAGCTGTAACGCATGTACACGCTTAGGTTTGGTTTCTTTACGACTGAGGGCGTCAGCCACCACATTGACTTTGCCTGGATGGTACTTGATTGCGCATTCGTAGTCGTTAAGAAGTTCGACCCATCGACGCTGTCGCATGTTCAACTCCTTTTGATCGAAGATATGCTGGAGACTCTTGTGATCGGTGTAAATGGTGCACTTGGTACCGTATAAGTAATGCCTCCATATCTTAAGAGCAAACACCACTGCTCCCAACTCCAAGTCGTGAGTAGTGTAGTTCTTTTCATGAACTTTAAGTTGGCGTGATGCGTAAGCAATGACTTTCTCATGTTGCATCAGCACACAACCAAGTCCCTGGATTGACGCGTCACAATAAACCACAGAATCGTCTGTGCCCTTAGGCAACGAGAGAATAGGTGCGCTACAAAGTTTCGACTTCAGCTGCTGAAATGCGGATTCCTGAGCATCACCCCAACGGTAGGTGACACCCTTCTGAGTAGGAACAGTAAGAGGCTGCGCAATCTTTGAGAAATCCTTGATAAACCTTCTGTAGTAACCCACCAAGCCCAAGAATTGGCAGATTTCAGTTGGTGTATGAGGTGCAGGCCAATTCCTGATTGAGTCAACCTTGGATGGATCAACGTGAATCCCATCCTTATTAACCACGTGGCCTAGAAAATGGACTTCACGAAGCCAGAAGTCACATTTCGAGAACTTAGCAAAAAGCTGTTCGGTTTGAAGAAGTTCCAAAATGAGTCACAGATGACGCTCGTGTTCCTCCTGACTCTTGGAATAGATCAGGATGTCGTTGATAAACACAATAACGAACTTATCCAAGTAGGGTTTGCACACTCGGTTCATAAGATCCATGAAGACCGCAGGTGCGTTTGTCAACCCAAAAGGCATAACCAGAAACTCTAGTGGCCGTAACGAGTCCTGAATGTCGTCTTAGAGATGTCCTCGTCTCGGACTCTCAACTGATGATAGCCTGATCTCAGATCAATCTTAGAGTAGAAGCTCGACCCTTGCAACTACTCGAACAGGTCATCAATACGAGGAAGAGGATAACGATTCTTCACAGTCACCTTGTTGAGTTCACGACAGTCTATGCACATTCAGAAGGTACCGTCTTTCTTCTTCACAAACAAAACTGGTGCTCCCCAGGGCGAAGAGCTAGGACGAATGAAACCCTTGTCCAAGAGTTCTTGTAGTTGTGCAGACAGTTCTTCCAGTTCTGATGGGGCTAAGCGATAAGGTGCACGAGCTATAGGCGCTGCTCTAGGGGCTAGCTTGTCACACCCCCAAAATCCACCCGCGGAGTATCACCGCTTGGAGGCGTGACTGACCAGGATCAAGCCACCAATCATATTGAACATATAAGTAAGTAGTAAAATCATTCATCAATACGAAAGGTGTTTTCAAAACCAAACATCCATAAGTGTATAGCGGAAGCATTAGTATGTAAACCCAATGTAAATAGTAAATTCAAATGTTTAAATAGATAACATGGCATCATCGATCCATGTCCCACAACGACCTGCTCCTCCCTGTGCAAGCTCCATATGTACCTAGGGTCCTGCAAGGCATGCAAGAGAGAGTCAACAACTAGTTGAGCGAGTTCACAGTTAATAGTTCAGTAATAGTATAGCGTGAGTGGTAGTATGTTCGTTCGTTACAATGTATCGTATTAGTTTCCATCGCGGCCAATGTCCTTGGCAGGTGTGCGAAGATGTTGGGGAAGGTCTTTCCCCAAGTTTTCTAGACTAGGTTTGTTTGTATCGCGGCCAATGTCCTTGGCAGGTGTGCGAAGATGTCGTAAGTTTAGTTCGCGGCCAATGTCCTTGGCAGGTGTGCGAAGACAGTCATAATATCGCGGCCAATGTCCTTGGCAGGTGTGCGAAGATCGTTTCATAGTATCGCGGCCAATGTCCTTGGCAGGTGTGCGAAGATCGTTCAATAAGTGTTACTAGTCTAGCATTAGGTTCTGTCATCTATGTATGTACAGTAATCATCAAATCCCCATTCCCACCCCGGGAACCCCATGCCTTGGCTTGTGTGAACTCACCTTGGTTTGCTCGGTATGCTAAGTATATGCTCACAGTTAGTCAATCACGTCCTAAAGTACGCACATGTATATAATCAGTTTATATTCACTAAGTTCACATGTAAGTATAAAAGTCTGTTACAACGCATCAATATTCATCGAGTAGCACATTGTACGTATTCCATGATCATACCAGTCATGCTCATCATTTAACAGCAGTTAATCAATCTAGTTAACATTTAACAGATCTAACCAAGTTACTGTGTGCTGATTTTTAACTCGGCGAAACACACTTGTTTCGTCGGACATTCCTTCGGCGAAACACAATTCTGTTTCGTCGATTACCCTTTGGCGAAACCCAAGACCATAATTCCATGTGCAGACAATTCATAACAGACAAACACTAATAATCATATCACCTATTAAACATGGCAGCATGTCGATTATATATGTTGTTCTTTTATAGTGGCCGACATTTGTTATTAATCCCATGTTATTATTGGACCGATTTTAAGGTAGTGGGCTGCAAGTATTTCACGTGAAAACATGGCACAATTAATCATGACTGGTACTATATATATACATGTATGTTCAGATTTTATAAGAGCATATCATCAACATAGATCATAGATAACACGTGACACTTATCAAACCATTACAAGATCAAGATCATCAATACAATATCATCCATCATGGCCGACCACCCCTAAACCTCTATGTTTTTGATTGGACCGAACACCCTTTAGTGGGCTGCAATACTTGAATGGTTCAAGGTAATTATTCCTATCATGCACATGTAATTGTGTATATTAAATTAAGAGTCAGTAACTTTATTGAGTCTTTCAAACACTACACATGATGGTATTATTATTGTCACACAAGCACATGCATTCCAATCAACATTAATAATAAAATATATATGTACAGCCATTACCATCATGCATTTATAACCAGAGCAGATCAATCATGAGCAAACGTAGCACAACAATCAGACCATAACCATCATGCAGATCGATCAAACGACTAAGATATAACATCTAACACATATACGAGAATTGGAATGCTTAAAATAATCAAACCACAATCGATTAAAACTAACCGGAAAGTGTAAAACGATGATTTGGATCAATGAATAATCTTCTGTGGATACTAGGTTGCCGTCACAAGTCTCTAGGGTTTCTGGTTCTTGATAAAAAAAATGTCTAATCTATACGAGACCTAATATTTATACGTAACAGACCCTTTGGGCCTTAACGGGCTCGGCGAAACACTTTGGGCCGGCGAGACACCCTGTTTCGTCGAGTTGCTATCTGGCGAAACACATCTTGTATCTCGTCGAATACTTCATGGTTTAATCTATCTAAGAGTTTTATAATAATTCTCATATTATCTCCTCAATCACATATATGCGACAATCACAATAAAATACGTTTCATTATAACACATACACGTAGTTACAAGTCAAACAATCAAACAGTCACCGTCAACGTGTAATAAATGCGAATAAAGAATGTCGGAAATTCGAGTTGTCACATTATCCCCAACTTGAAAGAAATTTCGTCCCGAAATTTAGCATGCAGTTACTGAGGAAAGCTAATGGTGTGACGTTGTTTACCTGTATTGTATCACGGCTCCCCTGAGCATGTTTGCGAAGATTACTGGTTTTCTTGGGGTGTCACATTATCCCCCCGTTGATTTGGAATTTCGTCCCGAAATTCTGCATTGGTAGCTTCAGCCTCAGTAGTAGTTGCATTGGTTCCGAATAACTGGGGATATTTGAGTTCCATTTGATCTTCACGCTCCCAGGTGAACTCTGGGCCGCGGCGGGAGTTCCAACGAACTCGTACAAGAGGGATTCTCGTGTTCTTGAGGACCTTAACATCCCGGTCCGTGATTTCAACAGGTTCCTCGACGAAGTTCAACCGTTCGTCGATAGTGAGTTCCTTTAAGGGAACTATGTGGGTCTCATCTGACGTACACTTCTTCAGATTCGACACGTGAAAGACGTTGTGAACTGCACTGAGTTCTGGTGGTAAGTTCAATCTGTAAGCCACTTTGCCTATTTTCTCAATAACCTCGAAAGGTCCTACATATCGTGGATTAAGTTTGCCGCGCTTGCCAAAACGAACCACACCCTTCCAGGGTGAAACTTTAAGTAGCGCTCGATCCCCAACTTGGAATTCGAGTAGTTTCCTGTCTAAATCAGCGTATGCTTTCTGACGGTCGCGTGCTGCCGCCATGCGTTGTCGTATTTGTGCAATCTTTTCTGTAGTATCGACTACCATTTCTGGACCTGTGATTTGACTTTCTCCCACCTCTGCCCAACAGAGAGGTGACCGACACTTACGCCCGTACAGTGCCTCGAATGGTGCAGCTTTAATGCTGGTGTGGTAGCTGTTATTGTATGAAAATTCCACCAGTGGCAGATGTTTCTCCCAACCATTGCCAAAATCAATTACGCACGCCCGAAGCATGTCTTCTAGAGTTTGAATGGTGCGCTCAGACTGCCCATCTGTCTGAGGGTGATAAGCTGTGCTCATGTCTAAACGAGAGCCAAAAGATTTATGCATTGCTTGCCACAGTTCTGAAGTAAAACGTGCGTCACGATCAGAGATGATGGAGGTGGGCACTCCGTGCCTCGAGACCACTTCTTTTAAGTAAATGTCTGCCAAGGTAGAGAACTTGTCTGTTTCTTTGATTGCCAAGAAGTGAGCAGACTTTGTGAGTCGATCCACGATCACCCAAATAGTATCATTTCCGCGCTGAGATCTAGGTAAGCCAGTAACAAAATCCATGGAAATTTGCTCCCATTTCCATTGTGGTATCTCAGGTTGTTGGAGTGGTCCTGACGGTTTCTGATATTCTGCCTTGACTCTCGCACAAGTCAAGCATTTGCTAACGTGGGTGGCTATGTGGGCCTTCATGCTAGGCCACCAGTATGTAGTCTTAATATCGTGGTACATTTTATCCGAACCAGGGTGTACCGAGTAGCGAGACTTGTGAGCTTCATCCATTACTAGCTCACGTAAGTTGCCATAATGTGGAACCCAAATGCGTCCTGTTACGTAGTAAGCACCATCTTCCTTTTGTTCTAAATGTTGCCTTGAGCCGCGTAGAGCTTCAGCCCTGACATTTTCTGGTTTCAAGGCTTCTATCTGAGCATCTCGTATCTGGGAAGGAAGGTTAGACTGTATGGTGAGTTGTAAAGCTCGCACGCGCTTAGGCGCGGTGTCTTTTCGACTGAGGGCGTCAGCCACAACATTGGCTTTGCCTGGGTGGTACCTGATTGAGCATTCGTAGTCGTTTAGCAGTTCGACCCATCGTCGCTGTCGCATATTCAGTTCTTTCTGTTTGAATATATGTTCGAGGCTCCTGTGGTCAGTGTAGATAGCACATTTGGTACCGTACAAGTAGTGTCGCCATATCTTAAGTGCAAAGACGACCGCTCCCAACTCTAAGTCGTGTGTTGTGTAATTCCGTTCGTGAATCTTAAGTTGGCGCGAGGCATAAGCAATGACTTTATCCCTTTGCATTAACACACATCCAAGACCTTGGATAGATGCGTCGCAGTAGACTACGAAATCATCCGTGCCTTCAGGCGATGAGAGGATAGGTGCGCTACAGAGTCTATTCTTTAAGTGTTGGAACGCTGTTTCCTGTGCATTACCCCAACGGTAAACAACACCCTTCTGTGTCAGTAGTGTAAGCGGCTGTGCAATCTTTGAAAAGTCCTTGATGAAACGTCTGTAATAACCCGCCAAACCCAAGAATTGGCGTATTTCTGTTGGTGTGCGAGGTGCAGGCCAGTTCTTGATCGAATCCACCTTGGATGGATCGACATGAATCCCATCCTTGTTTACCACGTGGCCTAAGAAGTGGACTTCACGAAGCCAGAAGTCACATTTGGAAAACTTAGCGTATAGCTGTTCCGTTCGTAGAAGTTCCAGTATAAGTCGTAGGTGCTGCTCGTGTTCCTCCTGACTTTTCGAATAAATCAGGATGTCGTCGATGAAAACAATGACGAACTTGTCGAGATAGGGTTTGCACACCCTGTTCATAAGATCCATAAATACGGCAGGCGCGTTCGTTAGCCCAAATGGCATGACCATAAACTCGTAGTGGCCATAGCGGGTTCTAAATGCTGTTTTGGAGACGTCCTCATCCCGGACTCTCAGTTGATGATACCCCGACCTTAGATCAATCTTCGAGTAATAGCTCGACCCTTGCAACTGGTCGAATAAATCGTCAATGCGGGGAAGAGGATAGCGATTCTTCACAGTCACCTTGTTCAACTCGCGATAGTCTATACACATACGGAAGGTACCGTCCTTTTTCTTTACAAATAGTACTGGAGCTCCCCAAGGCGAAGAGCGAGGACGTATGAAACCCTTTTCCAAGAGTTCTTGCAGTTGCTTAGACAGTTCTTCCAATTCAGTTGGTGCTAAGCGATAAGGTGCGCGAGCTATAGGTGCTGCTCCTGGAGCTTGTTATTATGAATTACCAAAAGTTCTTAACCAGCATGAGGAATGCAGACGTTCTTTTCTTTGCAAAGAATCTCTGCTCGAAGTTGAGGTAGCCAATCCATACCGATAACGATGTCGAAACCATCACAACATTGGGGTCATTCCTAGCATCATCTTGACCAATCACGAACACTCGACCCCTGGCACCATTGCCGTCGTTATTACCCCCATTGTTGTCTCCACTAGTTCCCGTTTCCTTGGTTGTGGTTCTAGTTCTGGTTCTGGTTCAACCGTGGGCAGTGTCTTTTGAAGTGACCTTCAGCACCATCTGATAACATCCTTTGTTACCATGCTGTTGTCGCCGATTCTATAGATCTTGTGTCTGTTGTTGTTGGTTCTGGATTGCAGGACGTGAGTTTCTACCCTCTTTGGTTCCATGACCAAGCTTATTGCATTATTGACAATGATTGCGTTTGCCCTGCTCGCTGTGGTGCAGGTTACATCGTTTGCGCTTAGGGTGGTTTCCCTTGTATCCTCCCTGCCCTTGAATACCAAATGTTGCTGATCAGGACTTTAGTTGTCATCGACCTTTCACTGCTGTGCCTGGGACGGAATCGTAGTCGAACCCTTGCTAGAGGTTCCATCCCACTTTCATCCGTTGTCACTGAGGGTAGCAGAAGTAGTTGAAGTAGTAGTGGTAGTAGTATCGCTGATACGTTGAGGCAGCTTGTTCTGTCCCACTGCCTGGTTTGTGAGACGATGAGCAAGATGAGTAACATCTTGAATAGTAGCAAGTTTAGCCGTCTTCACATGGTTTTGAATTCCTGGTACTAAGCCTTTGAGGTACAGCTCAAAGCTCTTTATGGGAGGATCCACCATAGTTGGACACAAAATTGTCAGTTTGTTGGGTCGTTATCGTGCACGCTTCTATCTCTGACCCCGTCATCTTCATGTTAAAGGACTCCACTTCCAACTTGTGGATGACATCATAACTACTGTATTCACGTTTGATCAGTTCCTTAAAATCATTCCATGGGGTGGCATTAGCAGCCGCCAGCCCCAGCATCGTAACTTGCGCGTTCCACCAAGTTTGCGCAGTACCTTCGAGAACATCAGTGGCATATTTCATCTAACGAGCCTTAGGTCATTCGCACCTTCGAAGGCCAATTCGAGTTCTTCGAACTAATGGAGGAGTCCAACAGCTCCTTCAGTGTCGCTGAAAGTAGTAGGACGACAGTCCATAAAGGTCTTGTATGTGCATACAGGTGGCTGAGCGTGTTGACTTGTCGTGTGCGTTAGAGTAATCAAAATCAAGCACAAGTGTTGAGTTACGAGAGTAGGATCTAAGGATCCTAGAGTAAGTGGTGATGGCAGGTTACACCTCCTGCCTGGGCAGCTGCGAGTGCTGCAGTAACTTGTTCAGTGATCGAAGCCGCCAACTGGGCTTGAGTTAGGTTAACGCGTCCACTCATGATCTTAACATCAAGGAGAACATGTGGGTGAGAGGTTCGCGAATAGTGCGAAGAGAGTGAGCACACAAGTATTCTCAAGCAATAACATATAGTAGGTTCTGTAATCTGAGCATACCACGAGCAAAGTTCTATGTAATTCTAGCAAGTAGGTAAAGTAACATGAATAGTAATACCTATGATGTTGAGCCTTGCACGTGGAGCGAAGCGTCGTTGTGGATCGTTGAGAGCACTGTTCTGGTTATAGTCTGGTTTTAACAAAATCGTTTTCCCCTTATTAAAACCAAGTTCTCTATAACCAATGGCTCTGATACCAATCTGTCACACCCCCAAAATCCACCCGCGGAGTATCACCGCTTGGAGGCGTGACTGACCAGGATCAAGCCACCAATCATATTGAACATATAAGTAAGTAGTAAAATCATTCATCAATACGAAAGGTGTTTTCAAAACCAAACATCCATAAGTGTATAGCGGAAGCATTAGTATGTAAACCCAATGTAAATAGTAAATTCAAATGTTTAAATAGATAACATGGCATCATCGATCCATGTCCCACAACGACCTGCTCCTCCCTGTGCAAGCTCCATATGTACCTAGGGTCCTGCAAGGCATGCAAGAGAGAGTCAACAACTAGTTGAGCGAGTTCACAGTTAATAGTTCAGTAATAGTATAGCGTGAGTGGTAGTATGTTCGTTCGTTACAATGTATCGTATTAGTTTCCATCGCGGCCAATGTCCTTGGCAGGTGTGCGAAGATGTTGGGGAAGGTCTTTCCCCAAGTTTTCTAGACTAGGTTTGTTTGTATCGCGGCCAATGTCCTTGGCAGGTGTGCGAAGATGTCGTAAGTTTAGTTCGCGGCCAATGTCCTTGGCAGGTGTGCGAAGACAGTCATAATATCGCGGCCAATGTCCTTGGCAAGTGTGCGAAGATCGTTTCATAGTATCGCGGCCAATGTCCTTGGCAGGTGTGCGAAGATCGTTCAATAAGTGTTACTAGTCTAGCATTAGGTTCTGTCATCTATGTATGTACAGTAATCATCAAATCCCCATTCCCACCCCGGGAACCCCATGCCTTGGCTTGTGTGAACTCACCTTGGTTTGCTCGGTATGCTAAGTATATGCTCACAGTTAGTCAATCACGTCCTAAAGTACGCACATGTATATAATCAGTTTATATTCACTAAGTTCACATGTAAGTATAAAAGTCTGTTACAACGCATCAATATTCATCGAGTAGCACATTGTACGTATTCCATGATCATACCAGTCATGCTCATCATTTAACAGCAGTTAATCAATCTAGTTAACATTTAACAGATCTAACCAAGTTACTGTGTGCTGATTTTTAACTCGGCGAAACACACTTGTTTCGTCGGACATTCCTTCGGCGAAACACAATTCTGTTTCGTCGATTACCCTTTGGCGAAACCCAAGACCATAATTCTATGTGCAGACAATTCATAACAGACAAACACTAATAATCATATCACCTATTAAACATGGCAGCATGTCGATTATATATGTTGTTCTTTTTTAGTGGCCGACATTTGTTATTAATCCCATGTTATTATTGGACCGATTTTAAGGTAGTGGGCTGCAAGTATTTCACGTGAAAACATGGCACAATTAATCATGACTGGTACTATATATATACATGTATGTTCAGATTTTATAAGAGCATATCATCAACATAGATCATAGATAACACGTGACACTTATCAAACCATTACAAGATCAAGATCATCAATACAATATCATCCATCATGGCCGACCACCCCTAAACCTCTATGTTTTTGATTGGACCGAACACCCTTTAGTGGGCTGCAATACTTGAATGGTTCAAGGTAATTATTCCTATCATGCACATGTAATTGTGTATATTAAATTAAGAGTCAGTAACTTTATTGAGTCTTTCAAACACTACACATGATGGTATTATTATTGTCACACAAGCACATGCATTCCAATCAACATTAATAATAAAATATATATGTACAGCCATTACCATCATGCATTTATAACCAGAGCAGATCAATCATGAGCAAACGTAGCACAACAATCAGACCATAACCATCATGCAGATCGATCAAACGACTAAGATATAACATCTAACACATATACGAGAATTGGAATGCTTAAAATAATCAAACCACAATCGATTAAAACTAACCGGAAAGTGTAAAACGATGATTTGGATCAATGAATAATCTTCTGTGGATACTAGGTTGCCGTCACAAGTCTCTAGGGTTTCTGGTTCTTGATAAAAAAAATGTCTAATCTATACGAGACCTAATATTTATACGTAACAGACCCTTTGGGCCTTAACGGGCTCGGCGAAACACTTTGGGCCGGCGAGACACCCTGTTTCGTCGAGTTGCTATCTGGCGAAACACATCTTGTATCTCGTCGAATACTTCATGGTTTAATCTATCTAAGAGTTTTATAATAATTCTCATATTATCTCCTCAATCACATATATGCGACAATCACAATAAAATACGTTTCATTATAACACATACACGTAGTTACAAGTCAAACAATCAAACAGTCACCGTCAACGTGTAATAAATGCGAATAAAGAATGTCGGAAATTCGAGTTGTCACATAGCTCGATTTGAAACTCGACCTGACGACGAGGCGGAAGACCAGGTAATTCCTCAGGGAATACCTCAGGAAAGTCGCGTACAATCGGGATATCTTCTATCTTCTTTTCCTTCATTGAGGTGTCAGTAACGAGAGCTAGAATAGCAGTGTAGCCCTTTTGCAAACACTTTTGGGTCTTAAGGAAAGAGATGATGCCTACGACAGCACCACTCTTGTCGCCACGAATAACGAGAGGTTCCTCGCCAGAACGAGGAATGAGAATGATTTTCTCCTTGCAAAGAATCTCTGCTCGTTGTTGGGATAACCAATCCATTCCAATGATGATGTCGAAGCTACCAAGAACGATGGGAATAAGGTCGATAGAGAAGGTCTGACCAGAAAGAGCAAGATTACAACCCTTAACTATGTGTGTGGCTTCAAGACTTTTACCGTTTGCTAGCTCTACAACATGCTTGCTGTCTAAGGGGATTGGGGTACGCTTAAGCATCTGACTAACTTTTAAGGACACATAACTAGTATCGGCACCCGAATCGAATAAAACAGAAACAAAGAAATCATCCAGTAGGAACTTACCCGTCACGACGTTGGGATCGTTCCTAGCATCACCCTGACCAATCATGAAAGCACGTCCCCTGGCACCATTGCCATCGTTGTTACCCCCATTGTTGTTTCCATTTCCCTGGTTGTTGTTGTTGTTCTGATTCTGGCTCAGCTGGGGGCAGTCTCTTTTGAAGTGGCCTTCAGCACCATGCTGAAAACATCCTTTGTTGTTACCTTGCTACTGCTGTTGCTGCTGACGCTGATTCTGTGGAGTTTGCTGCTGATGTTGTCGCCTCTGATTTGCAGGATACAGACTCCTACAATCTTTGGCTGCATGACCTGGTTTGTTACACCTCTGACAGTTGCCCTTGCTACATGGCCCGCTATGGTGCAAGTTACATCGATTGCACTTATGGTGGCTTCCCCTGTACCCACCCTGACCTTCGTTACCAGAAGATTGTTGACCAGGGCTCTTGTAGTCGTCAGTCCTTCGCTGCTGAGACTGAGACTGAACAGAAGTTGAACCCTTGTTTGAATTTCCATCCCATTTGCGCTTGTTGTCACTAGGAGCATCAGATGTAGTGGTAGCACTAATACGCTTTGGCAGCCTGTTCTGCTCAACTGCCTGATCAGTGAGACGGTGGGATAGTCGTATGACCTGCTGAATCGTGAGAAGGTTAGCCGAAGTCACCATAATCTGAATCTCTGGCACTAAACCCTTGATGTAAAGCTCAATACGTTTGCAGGGAGGATCCACCATGGTTGGACACAATGCAGCTAGTTCGTTCGATCTCTTAGTATATGCCTCGATTTTAGACCCCGTCATCTTTAGATTGTAGAACTCCACTTCTAGCTTATGAATGTCATCACGATGACAATACTCGTCCTTGATTAGATCCTTAAAGTCATTCCATGGGGTGGCATTAGCAGTTGCCAACCCTAGCATTTGAACTTGAGTGTTCCACCACGTGAGCGCACTACCTTCAAGAGTTCCCGTAGCAAACTTCACTCTACTAGCAATAGGGCATTCACACATTTCGAAAACAGATTCGATCTTCTCGAACCAGTGGAGAAGACCTACAGCTCCTTCTGTACCACTGAAGGTACTGGGTCGACAGTCTATAAAGGTCTTGAACGTACACACGGGAGGTTGAGCATGCTGACCTGTCACATGAGAAAGAAAAGACAAGGTTAAGCACGAGAGTTGGTTCGCGAGAGTAGGATCTAAACATACTAGGATAGGTCGAAATGGCAGGTTATACCTCCTACTGGAGCTGCTGCGAGTGCCTCAGCAACTTGTTCGTTGATTAGAGCCGTCAGCTGGGCTTGAGTCAAGTTCAGGCGTCCACTCATGATCTTCACATCGAAGGAAACACAAGTGAGAAAGGTGTCGCGAAAGTGCGAAAGTATAGGATGACAGAAGAGAGCAAGCACACTGGGTTTCAAGCAACAACTATTTACACTAACTAAGCATACCATAATCAATGCACTACTTTAACTAACAGGCAGGCAATATAAAATAAACCATATCACCTATAGTGTTGAGTCTTGCACGTGGAGAGAAGTGTCGCTGTGGATCGTTGAGCACTGTATAGGTTATAGTCTGGTTTTGTAAAAAAAACTTTTCCCTTTTTAAAACCAAGTTCACTATAACCAATGGCTCTGATACCAATCTGTCACACCCCCAAATTTCACAAGCGGAGTATCACCGCAAGAGGCGTGACATAACCAGGATCAAGCCACCAATCATATTAAACAATGTATAAAAGTAAATATAAAACCAACCACAATATAATTGGTGTCCAAAATAAATCAACCAAGTTCAAGTTATCAGCAGAAGCATAAAGTTTAAAACCAAAACATAAGTTATAAGTTCATTAAGTTTAACATGGAACTCAATAGTCCATGTCCTACAACGACCCTGTCCTCCTATGCAAGCTCCATCTAAGCACCTAACGAACTGCAAGGCATATAGTAACGAATCAATAAAAAAGTTGAGTGAGTTCACAGTTGGGTGTTCGTTTTAAGTTGTTTCAATAACAAAGGTTTTGTTTAGTTGGCTTACTTGCCGTGGGGGTTACCCCATAATTAAAAAACATGATTAACCTTTCCTTTTACTCTGGCTCCCAGTCGTGGGGGCTACCCCATGAATATCCCACTAGACCCGTTACCATATCGACTACTGACTGAGAAAGTTGGGTGCCCAAAGTCAATGTCTATCATCATTGACATGCCCAGATCCATTAGTCCACTCCCGTCCTCTGCGGCACGGTGTGAGGCTTGTCAAACCTAACAGCGCTATTTAACTAATGACCCATTCGCCATTGGCCCGGCGATTAAGTCGATATAAAAATGAGGGACATAATGATAGAGTTTTTGGTCTAGTAATAATGTTATCTGTCACACCCCCAAAATCCACCATGCGGAGTATCACCGCATTGAGGCGTGACATGACCAGGATCAAGCCACCAATCATATTGAACAACATAATTAAGTAAATAAAACCAACCACAATACAATTGGTGACCAAAAGAAAGTAACCAACTTTAAGTTAACAGCGGAAGCATAAAACGTAAAACCAAAACATAAGTTCAATAAGTTCATAAAGTTCAAATGTTAAGCACGGAACATAACAGTCCATATCCGACAACGACCTCCTCCTCGTGCAAGCTCCATAAGCATCTAACAACCTGTAAGGCATGTAACAACGAGTCAACAACAAAGTTGAGTGAGTTCACAGTTGGTTGTTTAGTTTTAAGTTTTTTCCGAAAACATGGTTTGTCTTTTTGCTGGCTTACTTGCCGTGGGGGTTACCCCATAGTTGAAAATAAGATTAACCAGTTCCTTCTTTATTACCCAAACCATATCCATAATCCGTGGGGGCTTCCCCATGTGAACCACTAGACCGTTACCATATCGACTACTAACGAAAGTAAGTTGTGCCCTACGTCAATGTCTATCATCATTGACAGTTTGCCATAGTCCATTAGTACACACCCGTCCGACTGGCACGGTGTGAGGTTTGTTAAACCTAATAGCGCTATTAACTAATGACCCGCTCGCCATTGGCCTCGGTGATTAAGTCGATATAAAATGAGGGACTTAATGATAGAGTTTTGTCTAGTAAGTTTTAAGGTTGTTGTCCTACCCAAGGAGGACGAACGTACGTATTCTACCCAAGGAGAATACACAGGATTAATATTGGCACCCTACCCAAGGAGGATGGCGGTACATATCCTACCCAAGGAGGATATGTAGGTTCCATTTTAATTCTTTAACCCATTCCCAACCACCGGGAATCCCATGCCTTAGAAAGTGTGTGAACTCACCTTGGTTTGCTCGGTTAGATTAGTTACTCTAATAATCAGAAATCAAGCACCTCCTAATAAAGTACAGATAACAATCAATTTCTTGTGCATGCATAACACGTATCCTACGTACGGTTTATCTACTCATTACTTCTATCACATACCACACAATTCAAATATCACACTCTGACTTTTGTGGAAAGATTATAGTTAAAAATACACTTGTAACACATGTTAGAAAATAATTTTCTATGTGTTCAAGTTTTCAGAAAATT
Organism: Helianthus tuberosus; assembly: GCA_030545235.1. Classification (NCBI taxonomy): domain Eukaryota; kingdom Viridiplantae; phylum Streptophyta; class Magnoliopsida; order Asterales; family Asteraceae; genus Helianthus; species Helianthus tuberosus. Next base: position 111,484,004 of record CM060351.1, read on the forward strand.
TCACCAGAGTCTCCTTTGTAAATGGAGGCGACCAAACTAATAAGCATATCATTTTCTTTTCCGAAAATCATTCAACAATCAACAACAATTTACCAAGAGCAAACTATTCCATTTACAAACCAACATGAACTTGATGTTTCATAAAAACGCGTAGTAACTTGGTAAGGCGTTTAGTGGGTTTAGTTACCCTCCAAAGTGTGTTTACTTTTGTTAAAATCTCATTCTTGGGATTTTTAGATGTTCACAAAATGTGATCATATTTTACAAAAATATTCATTTACAATATTTTCATGTGTCACTAGTATCCATATACTTACTTTATTTCCAAAATAGTGTAAGGGTCATGATCTTTCAAAACCGTCTTTTAGACTTGGTTTATTTAGGAAAATCATTCACAAGTTTTAGATCTACAAGATCATTAGATCACTTTGTTTGTTATTTTACAAGAAATCATTTTGTCACCAAGTTCATGTCTAAATATGGAGGTGATTCTTTTATGTAAACCCCTAATCACCTCCTACTTGTTAAATCATGTTTTTAATCATAAGTTAACAAGTTTCATATAATGATCAACAACATATTTCTAGTAATCAATAAGCAAGCATCAACATATACCAAACAACATTATACTAGCATTATTTCATCATGTTTCATCTTTATGTAAAGCTTTAAGTTCACGATTTATGTTTGTGTTCTTTTAGTGTTCATATGATTTCACCATAATATAACTTTTAACCACTAAAAACATGAAGTATCAAGAGTGTTCAAGAAGCTTACAACTAGCTTAAAACTAGGGAAGAAACACTAGAGAAATTGAGTGGATAAAAGCGTGTAAAGGAGGTCCTTGATGATCCGTGAGTTCCACACTTCGTTATTCACCTTTGTGCACTTTGTAGTAACCTTGGAATGGATGAACAAGAATCGAAAGTGGTGGTGGTGATAAGGGGGTGTTTCGGCCGAGCTATGGAGAGGGGGAGAGGAGTTGTTTTTGTTGGTGATGAAGATGATCAAGGTCCTTATAACCTCATGTTTCTATTAACCAATGGGTATGATGTTCCCTCTAGTACACTAAATCACATCATGATCTTTCTAACTCCAAGTAAAGATATTTTAGGAAGATTTTATGAAGATTATGTAAATCTTGTGGTGTGGGGCCATGATGAACCGAAAATCAGCCAAGGGGGGGGGGGTTAAGTGTAATATTTGATGGTAAGATGTAATAAGTGGAAGGTTATAGGTAAAAGTCTAGTGTTTAGTGTGTTTCATGTATTATGCATTGTGTTAGTGTGTTCGGGAACCATAACTAGCTCAGAAAAATAAAAACAATGTTTCTTGCAATATTTTAGTGTTCCGGGTAATGTCCGGTTGTTCGGTTAGATACCGTTCCGTTAAAGTGCTAAGTTATTCCGTATAGTGTCTTTTATGTAACTTTTTGTAACACTTTTAATTCCCAACACTTGGGAAAGCATACAGGATCATTTAGTCAATTTTCTGCACAAGACTAGTATGTTAAAAAGCACATGTAAGTATGACGCAGTAATCAGAAAGCAGTTAAGTAATTCAGCACAGTCATTAAGCACTTAATTAATATTAATTAATCGTACGGATACATGTAATTATGAGGGTTGTCACATTCTCCCCCTGTTAAGAAAATTTCGTCCCGAAATTTAGCACGTGTTTACTGAGTAAGCTAGTTAAGTTGTGTGGTTTCATGGTTTTCCTGGGGTGTCACATCATCCCCCCGTTGGTTTGGAATTTCGTCCCGAAATTCTGCAGTAGCTTCAGCCTCAGTAGTGGTTGCACTTTTCTTAAACAACTGGGGATACTTGAGTTTCATTTGGTCCTCTCGTTCCCAGGTACACACTGGGCCACGACGGGAGTTCCAACGAACTCGAACAAGGGGTATTCTGGTACGCTTGAGAATCTTAACGTCTCGGTCTGTGATTTCAACTGGTTCCTCGACGAATCGCAACTGGTCGTCGATTGTGAGCTTCTTTAAGGGAACTATGAGGGTCTCATTTGACAGACACTTCTTCAGATTAGACACATGGAAACCATTATGAACTCCGCTGAGTTCTGCTGGCAGATTCAGCTTGTAGGCCACCTTGCCAATTTTCTCAATGATTTCAAAGGGTCCAACATATCGCGGGTTGAGTTTGCCGCGTTTGCCAAAACGAACTACACCTTTCCAAGGTGAGACTTTGAGTAGCACTCGATCCCCAACCTGGAACTCGAGTGGTTTCCTGCGCTTATCAGCATAGCTTTTCTGACGGTCACGAGCTGCCGCCATTCGTTGTCGTATCTGAGCAATCCTCTCGGTTGTATCTACTACAAGTTCTGGGCCAGTGATTTGACCGTCGCCAACCTCTACCCTACAAAGAGGTGATCGGCACTTCCATCCGTACAATGCCTCGAACGGAGCAGCCTGGATACTGGTGTGGTAACTGTTGTTATACGAAAACTCCACTAACGGGAGGTGTTTTTCCCAGCCATTACCAAAATCGATTACACATGCCCTAAGCATGTCTTCAAGGGTTTGGATGATATGCCGTGCTCATGTCTAATCGAGAGCCAAAGGACTTGTGCATAGCTTGCCACAATTCAGATGTAAAACGTGAGTCACGATCAGAAATGATGGAGGTTGGCACTCCGTGCCTTGATACTACTTCCTTTAGGTAGATGTCTGCTAGAGTAGAAAACTTATCCGTTTCCTTGATAGCCAGGAAATGTGCAGACCTGGTCAGTCGATCCACGATCACCCAAATGGTATCATTTCCGCGTTGAGATCTAGGCAGGCTAGTAACGAAATCCATGGAAATTTGCTCCCATTTCCATTTAGGTATCTCTGGTTGTTGAAGTAGGCCTGATGGTTTCTGGTACTCGACCTTGACCCTAGCACAAGTCAAGCATTTACTGACGTAGGTTGCTATGTTGGCTTTCATACTAGGCCACCAGTATGTAGTCTTTAAGTCGTGGTACATCTTATCCGAACCAGGATGTACTGAATAACGAGACTTATGTGCTTCATCCATCACAAGCTCGCGTAAGTTTCCGTAAAGTGGAACCCAGATGAGCCCGTTTACATGGGAGGCGCCGTCTTCCTTTTGTTCTAACCGTTTCCTTGATCCTCGTAGGGACTCAGCCCTGATGTTTTCTGCTTTCAATGCTTCGACCTGAGCATCACGAATTTGAGCGGGAAGGCTAGAGTGAATGGTAAGCTGTAACGTACATACACGCTTAGGTATAGCATCCTTTCGACTGAGGGCGTCGGCCACAACATTCGCTTTGCCTGGATGGTACTTGATTGCACATTCATAATCATTCAAGAGCTCGACCCATCGATGTTGTTGCATGTTTAACTCCTTTTTCTTGAAGATATGCTCGAGACTCCTGTGATCGGTGTAAATGGTGCACTTGGTACCGTACAGGTAATGTCTCCATATCTTAAGTGCGAAAACAACTGCTCCCAATTCCAAGTCGTGCGTAGTGTAGTTCCTTTTGTGAACTTTAAGTTGGTGCGATGCGTAGGCAATGACCTTGTCACGTTGCATCAACACGCAACCAAGTCCTTGGATGGAAGCGTCGCAATAAACCACAAAATCATCTGTGCCTTCAGGCAATGAGAGGATAGGCGCGCTAGAAAGTCTATCTTTTAAGTGCTGAAATGCGGACTCCTGTACATCACCCCAACGATAGGTGACACCTTTTTGAGTCAGTGAGGTGAGAGGTTGTGCAATCTTAGAGAAATCCTTGATGAATCTTCTGTAGTAGCCCGCCAAACCCAAGAATTGGCGGATTTCTGTTGGTGTACGGGGTGCAGGCCAGTTCTTGATCGAGTCTACCTTGGATGGATCCACATGAATCCCATCCTTGTTTACCACATGGCCTAGAAAGTGGACTTCGCGAAGCTAGAAGTCACATTTTGAAAATTTGGCATACAACTGCTCTGTTCGAAGGAGTTCCAAAATATGTCTCAGGTGTCGTTCGTGTTCTTCCTGACTCTTAGAATAGATCAGGATGTCATCGATGAATACAATAACGAACTTATCCAGGTAAGGCTTGCACACTCTGTTCATGAGATACATGAAAACCGCAGGTGTATTCGTCAATCCGAAACGCATAACCAGAAACTCGTAATGCCCATAACGAGTCCTGAATGCTTTTTTAGAGATATTCTCGTCTCGGACTCTCAGTTGATGGTAACCTGACCTCAGGTCAATCTTGGAATAGAAACTCGACCCTTGCAACTGGTCGAATAAATCATCAATGCGTGGGAGAGGATAACGATTCTTCACGGTCACCCTGTTGAGTTCGCGGTAGTCAATACACATTCTGAAGGTACCGTCTTTCTTCTTCACGAATAACACTGGAGCTCCCCAAGGCGAAGAGCTAGGACGTATGAAACCCTTTTCCAAGAGTTCTTGTAGTTGCGTGGACAGTTCTTCAAGTTCTGATGGAGCTAGACGATAAGGTGCTCGAGCTATGGGCGCTGCTCCAGGAGCTAGCTCGATTTGAAACTTAACTTGATGATGAGGCGGAAGACCAGGTAATTCCTCAGGAAATACCTCAGGAAATCACGTACAATAGGTATGTCTTCTATCTTCCTTTCTTCCGAGGATATATCAGAAACGAGGGCTAGAATAGCAGTGTGGCCCTTTCGCAACCAGTTCTGGGCCTTAAGGAAAGAGATGATGCCCACAACAACACCACTCTTGTCGCCACGAATTACGAGGGGTTCTTTACCAGAACGAGGGATGCGGACAATCTTCTCGTTGCAAAGAATTTCCGCTTGCTGATGAGATAACCAATCTATCCCAATAACAACGTCGAAACTACCCAGAACGATAGGAATAAGATCGATAGAGAAGGTCTGACCAGCTAGGACGAGGTTACAGCCCTTAACTATGTGTGTGGCTTCAAGACTTTTACCGTTTGCTAGTTCTACCGTGTGTTTGGTGTTCAGAAGTGTTGGAGTGCGCTTAAGCATTTGGCTAACTTTTAAGGACACATAACTAGTATCGGCACCCGAATCAAATAAAACAGTAACAAAGAAGTCGTCCAGAGGAAACTTACCCATCACAACGTTGGGATCGTTCCTTGCATCACCCTGACCAATCATGAAGACACATCCCCTGGCACCGTTGCCATTATTGTTACCCCCGTTGTTTCCTCCATTGTTGCCTCCATTGTTGTTCCCGTTTCCTTGGTTGTTGTTGTTCTGATTCTGGTTCAGCTGAGGACAGTTCCTCTTAAAGCATCCTTTATAGCCATGCTGTTGCTGCTGGTGGTGGTTTTGTGGAGCTTGTTATTGTTGTTGGTGATTCTGATTTGCTGGTCGTGCGCCCCTGCAATCCTTTGCTTCAGGATCAAACTTGTTACACCTCAGACAACGACCCTTGTGGCACTGCCCGCTATGATGCTTGTTGCACCGGTTGCACTTGGGGTAGTTCCCTCGGTATCCACCCTGTCCTTGGCTACCAGAAGATTGCTGACCAGGACTCTGGTAGTCATCAGTCTTTCGCTGCTGGGACTGAGACTGAGCTGAAGTAGAACCCTTGCCCGAATTTCCATCCCACTTGCGCTTGTTGTCACTAGGAGCATCAGTAGTAGTAGCGCTAATACGCTTGGGTAGCTTGTTCTGCTCAACTGCCTGATCAGTGAGACGATATGCCAACCGGATGATTTGCTGAATGGTGCCGAGATTAGCTGAGGTCATGTGACTTTGAATTTCTGGCACCAAACCCTTAAGGTACAGCTCCATACGCTTGATAGGAGGATCCACCATAGTGGGACATAAGATAGCTAATTCGTTCGATCTCTTTGTGTATGCCTCGATTTCAGACCCCGTCATCTTCAAATTGAAAAATTCCACCTCTAGCTTGTGGATGTCGTCACGACTACAGTACTCTTCTTTGATCAGTGCTTTGAAGTCATTCCATGGGGTGGCATTAGCAACCGCCAGCCCTAGCAGTTGAAGTTGTGCTTTCCACCAGGTTAACGCAACACCTTCGAGTGTTCCAGTAGCAAATTTCACCCTACGATCTTCAGGGCATTCACACATCTCAAAAACAGACTCAATCTTCTCGAGCCAGTGAAGAAGGCCTACAGCTCCTTCTGTGCCGCTGAAGGTACTAGGTCGGCAATCCATGAATGTTTTGAACGTACATATGGGAGGTTGAGCATGCTGACCTGTCGCGCGAGAACGAAATGACAAGATTAAACACGAGAGTTGGTTCGCGAGAGTAGGATCTAAACATCCTAGGACAGGTCAAAATAGCAGGTTATACCTCCTGCTGGAGCTGCTGTGAGCGCCTCAGCAACTCGTTCGTTGATCAAAGCCGTCAACTGGGCTTGAGTCAGGTTGATACCATCACGTCCTCCGCGTCCTTTCATGATCTTCACAACGAAGCAATGTAAGTGAGAAAAGTGTCGCGAAAGTGAGTAAGCGTGGGACGACAGAAGAGAGTAAGCACACAAGGCTCAAATAGCAGTTATCACGTTAACTAATGCACTATATGAACTATCAAACAGACAATATATACATAATTCATATCACCTATTGTGTCGAGTCTTGCACGTGGAGCGAAGCGTCGTTGTGGATCGTTGAGCACTGTACAAGCTATAGTCTGGTTTTGTCAAAAAGCTTTTCCCTTTTTAAAACCAAGTTCACTATAACCAATGGCTCTAATACCAATCTGTCAAACCCCCAAAATCCACCATGCGGAGTATCACCGGTTGGAGGCGTGACATGACCAGGATCAAGCCACCAATCATATTGAACAACGTAATTAAGTAAATAAAACCAACCACAATACAATTGGTTACCAAAAGAAAGTAACCAACTTTAAGTTAACAGCGGAAGCATAAAACGTAAAACCAAAACATAAGTTCAATAAGTTCATAAAGTTCAAATGTTAAGCACGGAACATAACAGTCCATATCCCACAACGACCTCCTCCTTGTGCAAGCTCCATTAGCATCTAACGACCTGTAAGGCATGTAACAACGAGTCAACAACAAAGTTGAGTGAGTTCACAGTTGGTTGTTGTGACACCTGTGCCTTCACGGCCATCAAACAAATACCGAACCAATGAAATATTGTATTTCATACTTGGGATTTGTATAAATATGTGCATCATTTGCACATATCAATTCTTGTTCGATTCCAAACTCTAAATCGCTTTCTGGAAGGTTATACGCGCACCGATGCGTAAATATAACCAGTTTAATGCAACGAACACTACGGAATAGTGAAATAGGCTTAACATACCTTAAATAACCTTTACATAAATTAGAAATAAGTTTCGAAGGCTTTGGTATGGCAAAAATCAAGTTAAATCGCTTACAGGGACTAAAGTTGACAAACTGCGAAAGTATGCCAATTTGAACTGTAACGAACATTCCGGAACATGACCATAAGTTAAACATACCATAAATATCCTCTACATAGCTTAGAAATAGGCTTTGAGCTGTTCGGTACGCTAAAATAAACTTTTGGGTCATTCAGGGACTAAAAGTGCAAAAAAGTGCACAAGTTTGCACTTTCGCGCATAACTTACGTTCTGAATACATCCGGACATCCAAAAATTTATGTAAGCACTAAAACATTTTATTTTAGTGTTTGGCATGAGAAAAATCCATTCGTCACGCCATTTGGATCATTTTTCACGCTTATGCGCATTCCTTCGTAATTAACCGAACAACGTAACCGTACGGCTAAACGAACCGACACCCGAGATATTTTTGAACACATTTTAAGTTCCCTATACTTTAACTTCATTTTAGAACTTTGAAATGGAGTTAACGGGGCTTAAACGTGTCAAAAAAACGCATCGAAAACCAAGTTTTGAGGTTGCAGGGACTGAAACTGTAAATCTGCCAAACTAGGTCCGTAAGTAGGGGCCAGATGCAGCAAAACGTTTTTTTACAGCTGTTAACAGCCGTTAACACTCTCCAAAGGCCAAGTGCCAAGTGTCAAACTCTTATGGTGGATGGCAAATGAGTTACCACAACTTTCCAACAAGTGTACGGCTTAGATCGTGCCCCCTTTTCCAAGAAATGATCCTAACGGTGAACCAAAAACTATAAATAACCACCTCCACCCTTCACTTTTTCTCACTAGAATCTGATCAATTGTGCTCTAATTTGAAACCTTTGTTTCATACCGGAGCTATTTTGATCTAGATTAGCATTCGGGGACCCTTCGTAAGTATTCCTTCGTTCTTTTATTGCTTTTCGAGTCCGAAAGTCAAACTTTGTTTGACTTTCTGCATTGACCAGTTTATGGTCGATGCGAAGTTCGTTTGAACTTCATAACGTGAGCGTAATCACGATGGTTATAGTCCCTAGTGACTATACCTACTCATTACCACGTTATCTAGGCTCAGTGACGAGCCGTAGTTTCGGTCAGAATACGTATTCTTGCGTATTTTGTAACCAAACTACTTGTGGGTATCAAGACCATTTGTTTTGATACCAAACCTGTTTTCTAAACTTAGTTAAGCATGTTTTAACATGCTTAGCTCGTCACTTTTAGTTTAGTGCTTATTTAGGGTCGTAAGGTGAGCGATCTAAACAATCGCTTATACTTTCGAACCCGACCCGTTTGGTCGATCATTAGGATCCGACCAAGCACTTTAGGTGACCATAGTATATAGGGAATAACCTTACGAGGTTATACCTTATGGTCGCTTCGTTTAAGTAGTTGTATGATAGGTAGTTTATATGCCTTAGGTAAATTACCAAAATACCCCTTTGATGCCAAAATTCATTTTAAACATATGTAACATAACTTTTGACATCTAAACTGATTTGACAACAATATTAGACATGTTAAGGCATATGTTACTTGTCATAGGACTAGTTAGGCGGTCCGAACGCGATTTACGCGAACGACGCGTTAAAGTAGCATAAGCTACCTAAACGGGTCGTAATGGGTCGTAAGCACTTAGGTTAGGTTTCTTTTAGTATGTAGGCTTTGTTAAACCATACTACATGAGTTCCCATACTCATTTGGTTTACGAACCCTCATTCTATCCGATCTTCCGATTTAGGTCCGGTTTATTAATGTAGTTACCTATATTAGGTGCCGTTTGATATTCCGTGATCTCTAGCATTGCTTGGTGGTTATCTTAGGACTTCTGAGCAATCTCAAGTGAGTACATAGACCCCTCTTTTACTGTTTTCCAAACATTTTGGGGTGGAACACATGTGCCTACTTGTTACTTTCGTGCTTTCCATGTTTTCACATCATATACTTGCTATATTCATTAGTACATTTATAGTACATGATTTCATTGTCTTACATTACATTTTATGCTATGTATGTCCATTTAGTTCATACTTAGTACATCGTTTCACATCACATCACATGCTATGTATGTTCATTTGTTGCATACTTAGTACAGTTGTTTTCATCACATGCTTACATTTTGATATGATATTTGGTTTGTTTTGATGGATCAATATACATTCATTAACACCGATCACGCCGTTCGTTAGTAGGTAGTGGTACCATAGGAATTGACAACTCCCGTTCCGGACATCCTGGGTAGGTGGGGATGAAAGGAATGACCGAATTCGATATACATTTACAACAAGATAGACCTTTAATTTGTTTAAGGGTTTATCGCCACAGTCTCAAGGCTTGGATGTATGCATTCTCACAATACCGCATAGATATTTGTATCAGTATAGCATGCATTTCCACAAAACATAGCTTTGATTTAAACCTTGTTTTACTTCAATACTTTGTTTTTGTGCATATGGTTTAGTTGATATATTTCACTAGCCATACATATCATTTTGGTTACACATTACATGATTTACATTTGACACATAAACATTATTGACATTGGTTACACATTACATGATTTACATTTGACACATAAACATTATTGACATTGGTTATACATTACATGACTTACATCTTGGCAATAAACATTTTGACATATTATTCAATACGTTTGGCAATTGGCTTAAACATAGACATCTTACATTGTTGGTTTGGTTTGAGTAAGTGATTTAAGTAACGAGGCGTGTGTAATATGATACAAGCATGGTGGATACGCCGCTGGTACTTCCTATATATAAGTGATTGTATGGTATTACATATCGTAGCGTTATTTGAATCATTTCAATTTGAGACATATAACATTTTATACAAATAACATACTTTTCACAAGACATTAATTTACAAACAACTTACTTTTTTTACAAACTCATTTTACATGGTTATTCATTTAACCATACATTATTCTCTTATTTATACATATCATCTGATCTTATCGTTTTTCAAATGATTTAATTCATTTAACCATACATTATTCTCTTATTTATACATATCATCTGATCTTATCGTTTTTCAAATGATTTACAAGACAAAGCAAATTACAAGGTTCATGACTAAACATTTTCTCAAACATAAGTCATGAATTCTGTTTTCACAAAACGTATGTATCTCACAGGCATTTTTATGCTGACGTACCTATTTTCACATGTGTTTTCAGGATATGATGCATAGGACTTATCAAGATACACATAGGCGGACTTGGGCCTTAGTGACAATAAAATATGCAAGACTAGTTATTTATGTTATGTTTCTTTGATTGTCAAGACATTGTAACTCTTTTAATCAATAAAACAATATTTAAATTTCCATGTGTTATGAAACAATGATTCTGTTACAACACTCCCCGACGTTTCCGCCATGTTTTGTTGTCCTACGTGGTCGGGGTGTGACAGAAAAGTTGGTATCAGAGCTCATGGTTATAGGGAATTAGGTTATTAGTAATGCTTTGACCTAGTCTATAACCTTTCTAGGACCCTAACGTGAGTTTACTTACATTTAGTCATAAAACAATACTGCCACCTATCCTTAGGCGACAACCACAACAAGAACATAAATTTCAAAACCGCTTTGAAAACTAATCATCTGTTCTAGGATGATGGATTACTAGGTTTTGAACCCTCTATTGTAAGGTTTTGAACCCTCTGTTATATGGTTTTGAACCCCTTTGAATTTTCAAAAATCTCGTCAAAGTTTGGGTCGTATAATGTGAACACGTGCAAACTGGAAGAGTGAATGCCTGTACCCTAAGTTTTCTGTCGAAGGCTAGAGTGTTCGTACAAATCCGCAGTATCGGACCAGTCACTCTTACCTAGGAACTCTTGGGGTGAGTGTTCACTTATAGGCGAGCATGTCTTCAATGATACATTAATATGATCCGTTCACTTTGATTAGTCACCATCTCATTTGTTTGCCTTAGGTAACAAACAAATGATCGCAAATTCTTATGCATTGCCATTCTGTATTGTTTATCCGATGACGTTTCACTTGTTTCTTCCTATGTCTTTCATTTTCTTCTAGAATGTCTCTCCATTACGATGACGCCCAGATATCCGAGCAGACTGCCAAATTTGCCCAGCGAATAGGCGAAGTAGTCCTGAAGACTGTCGAATTAGCTACTGCCATGTATCGTCTCCAGAATGAAGCCACTCAAGAATCACCAAAGGAGACGGAAGCCAAGCCTTCACCAAAACCAAAGAAACGTAAAGCTTCAAAGAATCCCGCAGCGGTTGCACCAAAACAGGCAAGACTGTGACAACCCTCATAATCCCATGTAACTGTACAGTTTATTAATAATAATTAATGTGCTTGACGACTGTGTGGAGTCACTTAACTGCTTTCTGATATCTGTGTTATGCTTACACGTATTTGTTAATATACTAATAGTGTACAGAAAGGTCACTAAATAGTCCGTTATATTTTCCTAAGTGTTAGAAAGTAAAAACGTTACAAAATATATAAATAGGACACTTTACGGATTAATTAAGCGGTTTAACGGAACAGGATCGAACCGAACAACCGGACTTTACCCGGAACATAAAAATATTGTTAATAACATTACTTATCTTTTTCTGAGCCAGTTAGGGTCCCTGAATACCCTAACACCCGCAATGAAGCACAACACACTACTAACCGGGTTAATCACTTAACTAACCTAGGTTAACCTAACTAATATCCTAACTACTAGTTGGAATCGAACCAAGACCCCCCCCCCTTGGCCGAACTCGGTCACTTTGTGACCATACCTTGTACTCTCTTGATTATTTAAATCCAACATGTCTAATATCTTGAAGACATGTGGACTCTTGGATAATAATCTTGGATTTTGCCTATAAGTTCTAGCTTAAGCACACTAACACTTTCCACCACACAAACTCAACTCACACACTCCTCTCTCCCTCTCTACTACTCACGGCCGAACACCCCTCTACACCCATCATATTTTTTGAGTTTTGATCTTGCCATTCCAAGTCCATACAAGCATTAAGGATCACCTACAAGGAAGCTTGGTGCATTCGGAACGCGAAGGACCTCGCTACATTGCTTTTATCCACTCGATTTTCGACTAGAATCTTCCCTAGCCTCGAGCTAGTAGTAAGTGACTTTAAACCTCTTCTTGATCTTGTCTAGAGTGGTTAATAAGAGCTTCGTCGGTTAAAAATTACGAACATATAAGATCAAAGTCTAAAAGTTTACTAAAGTGATGTACAAGGTGGTTAATGGATGAATATGTGTGTAAATCATGTAGATCTGGTGTGATTATGACTATTGGTTGATTATCTGATGTTTTACTGATTAATATTAATGTGTCATGTTGTTGTGGTCACTAAACTTGTTAACGGAATCGATCGAACACGATTTAGAAGGTTAAACACTAAAAACAGAAATCTGTCCATACTTTACAGCCAACTTCAGTTGGCTGTAAACAGGTCTTAAACTCAACGAAAAATCGATATTTTGAATCTAAAATATGTTATTATGAAATACGGTTCTAATGGCACCGTAATCGTAATTTTTGGACTCCGTTTACTATTTTTAAAGTGTTAATTTGTAACAGCAACTTAAGCTGAATTTTGACAGCAATAAATGGGTGTCGTACTTTCAGTCATAACCTGAGTTTTGTGATGAATCGGACCATGAAATTTATACAGTAGATAACAACCTATGTATTTGTAATTACCCCACTGGAATTTCGTAAATCGGACACTCGATGAATTTTTAATAAATTGTTTCGCGGACTGTGGTCAGAAATACATAAATCTGAGTTCAGTCCCGAATATGATTTTTTATAAAATGTGGGTAATGAACCGGACCCCGATATTTTTACACAATAAAATATGGAATGTTTATGACATTCTACAAAAATTTGGGAATTTTTGGAATAATCTAACTATTTTATTTAAATGTCCGAAAAACAGCCGGTTTTGAGTATTAATGCTGAATTGACAAAAGTTGTGACTTGCGTGTCTAAATGTCGAGTATGCTATCTGTGAATGATTTAACATGTTATATATGTTATGTGCATTATCGTATGTTTGATTTTGAGTGGGGAATGGACGGGAAACTTAGATGGGCATAAACCGTTACAGTGATGCATGTTGTGTGATAGATACGTGTAGGAACTTTGTGTTCTATTTGAAAGCCACTAAATGACTAACTGGTAAATCATACTAGGACGTGATTGACCGACCTTGACTGTTAGCTATATCTGAGAGTCTAACCGAGCAAACCGAGGTGAGTTCACACCCTTACTAAGGCATGGGATTCCCGGTGGTTGGGAATGGGATTTGAATAACTACTCGTACTATCACTCTATTTATATTACCAACACTACTAGACTACCTACTACTGTCCTCGGATTGAGAAGGGGACGTACGTAAAACCTACGTACACTCACACTTACTACTGTCCTCGGATGAGAAGGGCACGTACGTAAAACCTACGTACACTCACACTCACTACTGTCCTCGGATGAGAAGGGCACGTACGTAAAACCTACGTACACTCATACTTAACACCGTCCTCGGATTGGGAAGGACACTTATGGATACGCCTAGTCTAGTGACATACATAATGGGAAGCCCCCACTAAATATCGTAAAGGTTTGGGAATCAAGGATAATGGGTAATACTTGGTTATGAAACGAACTTCCGATTCCTGATACGAACTCATTAACTAAACAACCAAACGTGAACTCACTCAACTTTGTTGTTGACTAGTTATTACATGCCTTGCAGGTCGTTAGATGCGGTGGAGCTTGCACATGGAAGTGGTCGTTGTGGAATGCGAACTAATATGTCCCGTACTTACTAAATAAACGTTATGAACTTATGAAACTTATGTTGGGGTCTTTAAACTTATGAAACTACAAACTTATGTTTTGGTTTAACGTCTTATGCTTCCGCTGTTTAAATTGAACTTGGTTAACTTCCTTTTTGGTCACCAATTGTATTGTGATTGATTTTATTTACTAAAATACGTTGTTTGATATGATTGGTGGCTCGATCCTGGTCACGTCACGCCTCCAAGCGGTGGTACTCCGCATGGTGGATTTTGGGGGTGTGACAGATTGGTATCAGAGCCATTGGTTATAGTGAACTTGGTTTTAAAAAGGGAAATGTTTTTGATAAAACTAGACTATAACCGGTACAATGCTCAACGATCCACAACGACGCTTCGCTCCACGTGCAAGACTCGACACCATAAGTGGTATGATTTATGTTATATTGTTGGTTAGATAGTTCTCACTGTGCATTAGATAACGTGATACTTGCTATTTGAACTGTCACACCCCGACCGCGTAAAACAACAAATCGCGGCGGAAACATCGGGGCGTGTTGCAACAGAATTAATGTTTCATAACCATGGGTACCAAAAAGTGTTTCGTTTTATTAAACATTGAATAATTACATTGTCTGGAAATCTAAATACACAATGTAAACATAGTCTATCATTGTTATTGAGTCACTAAGGCCTTGTCCAGTCCTATGTGAGCATGCATCCTATCAATCGATATCTTTCAACCATACCTGAAACATATGTGAAAACGAGGTCAGCAAAGAAATGCTGGCGAGTACATAGGTTTTGTGAAAATAAGATTCATGACTTCTGTTTTAAGAAAATGTTTAGTCATGAACCTTGTAATTTGCTTTGTCTTTGTAAATCATTTGAAAAATAATAAGTTCAAGTGATATGTATAAATAAGAGAATAATGCATGATTAAATGAATAACCATGTAAAATGAGTTTGTATAAGATAAGTTGTTTGTAAATAATTGTCTTGTGAAAAGTATGTTACTTGTATAAAATGTTCTATGTCTCAAACTGAAATGATTCAAATAACGCTACAATATGTAATACCATACAAACACTTATATATAGGAAGTACCAACGGCGTATCCACCATGCTTGTATCATATTCCACACGCATTGTTACTTAATCACTTAGTCAAACCAAACCACCAAAGTAGTGTTCATGCCCAATGTAAATCATGTAATATGTATAACCAAAACCCAATCGTATATCGCTTTGAAGCCAATCGTTTACCCAATCGTTAAAACATCGTGTGAAAACCAATTGTTTACCCAATCGTTAAATTCGTTTTAGGTCGTGAAACTACTTAAATGGCCGTCTCGCTAATAACATTCAAACCTTCTTGACTCGCATTAATAAACCCTTACCAAAGGATAGATTAACAATTCGCATTAATAAACCCTTACCAAAGGATAGATTAACAACTCGCATTAATAAACCCTTACCAAAGAGTAAATTAACAATTACAGATTCAATCGCTACCCACAACACCCACACATAACTACGGGTGTAGTAAATAACAGGACTTGTCAGATCCTATGGTACCATAACCTAATACTGGTCGGCTTGATCATTGCTAATGAATGTCATTTGTTATGTAACCCAACCAACAAGTTTGTTCACTTTATTGAAATCGTTATTAGTTTTGTATAAATCGTCTTAATCGTTTTAGAAACCATCGTTATAACATCGAAAATCGTTTTGTTATCATCGTTAAAGCCTTGAAAACATTTAGCACATATGAGTCACCCCAAAACAATTGAAAGCAGTAAAATAGGGGAATAATGTACTCGCCTGAGAATGCTTAGAGGTCTTGAACAACAACCAAACAAAGCTAGAGAGAGCACGGAATCAGTCGACAATCTAAAACTATATAAATAAACCGGACTTAAATCGGGAGATCGGATAGGATGAGGCTTGGTAAACCAAATGAGTATTGGAACTCATATGATATGGTTTAACAAGGCCTACATACTACAATGAAACCAAACCTAAGTGCTTTCGACCCATCGCGACCCATTAAGGTAGCTTATGCTACTTTAACGCGTCGTGTGCGTGAAACGCGTTCGGACCGCCTAACTAGCCCTATGACAAGTAGAATATGCCTAAACATGTTACATAATCAGTTATGTGACAAAGGTTTAGGTTACATATGCTTAATTACCAATTATACATGAAAAGGGTATTCTGGTAATTTACCTAAGGCATATAAACTACCTATCATACAACTACTCAAACGATGTGACCATAGGGTATAACCTCGGAAGGTTATCCCCTACCTACTATGGTCACCTAATGTATTTGGTCGGATCCTAATGATCGACCAAATGGGTATGGTTCGAGGTATAAGCGATTTATTAGATCGCTTACCCTACGACCCTAGACAACGTGGTAATCAGTAGGCATAGTCCCAAGGGACTATAACCAACGTGATTACACTCACGTTGCGAAGTTCAAACGAACTTCGCATTGACCATAACTGGTCAATGTAGAAAGTCAAACAAAGTTTGACTTTCAGACTCGAAAGACTCGAAAAGCAATAAAAGAACGAAAGAATACTTACGAAGGGTCCCCGAATGCTAACTTCGATTCAAAAATCTCAGGTATGAAACAATAGTTTCAACTTAGAGTTTCTCAAATCAAAGTTCTTGTAATTTTGAAGCATGGGGGGTGGGGTATTTATAGGATTTCCCGAACCGTTAGGATCGTTTCTTGGAAAAAGTGCTTCAATCTTGGCCATACACTAGCACCCATGGTATTGTAATACCATGTGCCCAAAATACCAGCCCATAGATTCCCAAAACCATGTGCAACAAGTGGGAAGGACTAGATTCGATGTATAAGCAAACATCTTTCAGAAATGACAGTTTTGGTCCCTGTTATGTGTTTATGCCATTTCCGACACTTCTAAGGCCCTTAAAGCCAACTTTAAGGCCCTAAAATGATGTCTAAACATTGTGGACATGAAACATGCTCAAAAATATGTCGGATGTCAGTTCGTTTGGTCGTACGAACGCGATGTTCGCTTAATTACGACGGAATGCGCATAAGCGCGAAAAACGATCCAAATGGCATGACGAATGGATTTTTCTTATGCCAAACACTAAAATATAATATAGTCATGCTTACATAAATTTTTGGATGTCCGGATGTATTCAGAACGTAAGTTATGCGCGAAAGTGCAAACTTGTGCACTTTTTGACACTTTTAGTCCCTTAATGACCCAAAAGTTTATTTTAGCACACCGAACACCTCAAAGCTTATTTATATGCTATATAAAGGATATTTATTGTATGTTTAACTTATGGTCATGTTCCAGAATGTCTGTTACAGTTCAAATTGGCATACTTTCGCAGTTTGTCAACTTTAGTCCCTGTAAGCGATTTAACTTGATTTTGCCATACCAAAGCCTTCAAAACTTATTTCTAAGTTATGTAAAGGTTATTTAAGGTATGTTAAGCCTATGTCACTATTCCGGAGTGTTTGTTGCATTAAACTGGTTATATTTACGCATCGGTGCGCGTATAACCTTCCAGAAAGCGATTTAGAGTTTGAAATTGAACAAGAATTGATATGTGCAAATGATACACATATTTTTACAAATCCCAAGTATGAAATATAATATTTCATTGGTTTGGTATTTGTTTGATGGCCGTGGAGGCACAGGTGTTACAGTCTCCCCTACTTTAGGAAATTTCGTCCCGAAATTTATTTAGAGGAAACTTGTGAGAGTTTAAAACATGAAGTTGAAAAGATCGAACAACATTGGTTAGGGTTCTTGAACTTCTAGTAACCTTAATAACATCATGATTGTAATGTAAGAGGGATACTTATATACAAGTATATGAAGCGTCATTGGTGCGTCCACCATACCTCCATTACATCGTTCTCATTTCGTTATTTTTGTCACTATCGGTTCTTACACATAATAAATCTTACTTTGATTACCGTGCACTGAATCTCACAATTATGTACGCGTCCATAATTAGACAATTCCTTGCATAGTTCACACAGTCTATTTTATAATATGTAGGGAAAAACCAAATGAACAATCCTGTGATGCGTGTAACTAGACCGCCATAGAGTCCTTTTAATTAAATCAATAAATGATCTAAATAGACTATCAAGGAGTCTGTTCCAGCTACATCACTAGATGTCGTCTTTTAACCAAATTGTGAATCAATCTTTTTCTAGACCACTCAAAGGTCTCTTATCGAATCATGGAATGGTACTATATAACCCAAGGG
The DNA here is from genome assembly GCA_030545235.1 of Helianthus tuberosus. Classification (NCBI taxonomy): domain Eukaryota; kingdom Viridiplantae; phylum Streptophyta; class Magnoliopsida; order Asterales; family Asteraceae; genus Helianthus; species Helianthus tuberosus. The sequence continues at coordinate 111,502,412 of CM060351.1, forward strand.
TCTTAACTACCACGTAGAAGCCCATAAGGATTTAAGGTAGTACCTTTTGAATATCCTACTATGAATCCCTCATATGAAGATATGAAAGATTCTATGAGGATTTGAAAATCGGATCACACAAAATCATAGAGGAGAACACATAAACACATATCACATAACCACAAAATTGTTCGTTAATTTGTCTTGTAAATTGCGTACATGCATTTAAAGCACACTAGGAATCCATTCCGTGGATTTCATTTGGTACTTTAAACGTTATCAAGAATCCAACTATAAAGATAGAAAGATTCAAAAAGAAAATTCGATTTCGATTATTAGGAACCGAAGTGTTCGAATTAAGGTACATAAGGAATCCAATTAAGGACTCTGATTTGAATGATAATCATCCACAAGGATCTAATTGTGAAGATAAAAAGATCCCATATGAATTTTAGAAGTTGAAGATGTTTTGAAACCTTGCACTGGATGTGCTTAGGTCAAAACATGATGTAAAATGCTTATGAAGTTGAGATGCTTGATATGTCAAGGCGACATATGAAGCAGAATTTTGAAGGTTAAGTCAATGTATGAGGAAAATATTTTTGAAAACTATGCATGGGGTTCTTTTAAGAAAAATGTGTTTAACGTTTTTGAAACCTTATATATAATACTTTTGAAATAAAGTAGGTGTATTAGGTAGATATATTTACAAAAATGTTTTAAAATCATGCGAGATGAATTTTGAAATTATGTATAAGGTTTTTGAAAGACATGAATGATGCTTTTCGAAATCATGCACTTGATTAGAAAATGTATTGTGTTAATATTGTCTTCAGACTATATGAAATATTTTGAAATTAGAAAGGTTGTTTTTGAAATAACATAGACAATGCATCTAGAAAAATTGTTTTCAAACTATATGAAATGTTTTGAAATTAGAAAGGTTGGTTTTGATAACATGGCCAATGTTTTTGAAATAACATAGACAATGCATCTAGAAAAATTGTTTTCAAACTATATGAAATGTTTTGAGATCATGAAGATTGTTTTGAAATACTGGTACTGTGTATGTTGAAAAAATCAAAACGTAATGGGTATGAGATTTGAAAATAACCTTAGTTATCTAACTAAGGATTTAAAGGCACAGATGTGCGAAAAGCACGATTACTCATAATGTCACTTAATTTTCTGTACTTTGTTTCTTAGAGTGAAACGAGTACTTAAAATTTTCGAGGGAATCATGAGCAATCATTTGAAAGAGAGAAATCACAAGAGTAGTTTGTAAGGTACATAGTTCCTTGATGTAGGTATCATAGGAAAAGCCATACACACCTAGCAGGGGGTTGAGCTGGTTGGTTGGGGACTGCTTAAACATTGTGAGCGACCATGGCGAAGTTCTGAGAAGCCTTTCGCTTCTTTGACTTCTTAGGGGATCGTTCATCCATGGTCTTTGATTCCTCGATTGGTTTATTGGCTGATGGTGTTGTCGCCTGACTAGGTCCTGCCTGTCTTGGTGACTCTTGAGTGGTTTCATCCTGGAGATGATACATGGCAGTAGCTAATTCAACAGTCTTCAGGACTGCTTCGCCTATTCGCTGAGCGAATTTTGGCTGCTTGCTCAGATATCTGGGCGTCATCGTGATGAAGAGACATTCTTGAAGAAAAAGAAAGGCGTAGGGAGAAACAGGTGAAAGATTATTGGACAATCAAAACAGAATGATAACGCATGAAGATTGCGATCATTTGTTTGTTACCTAAGGAAAACAAATGAGACGGTGACTGATCAAAGTAAATGGGTCAAAAATAATGTATCGCGAAGACATGCTCGCCTATAAGTGAACACTCATCCCAAGAATTCCCAGGTAAGCACAACTGGTCTCGCGTCTGATGAGATGTATACGAAGTGCTTGCCTAGACAGAAAACCCAGAATACAGGCATTCACCCTTCCAGTTTGCACGTGTTCACATTATTTAAAACCCAAAACCTTGACGAAGTTTTGAAAACTCAAAGGGGTTCAAAACCATATAATAGAGAGTTCAAAACCTAGTAATCAATCATCCTAGAACAGATGATTAGTTTTCAAAGCGGTTTTGAAATTTTTGTTCTGGTTGTGGTCGTCGCCTAAGGATAGGTGACGGTATTGTTTTATGACTAAACGCAAGTAAACTCGCGTTAGGGTCCTAAGAAGGTTATAGACTAGGTCAAAGCATTACTAATAACCTAATTCCCTATAACCATTGGCTCTGATACCATCTTTCTGTCACACCCCGACCGCGTAAAACATCAAATCGCGGCGGAAACATCGGGGCGTGTTGCAACAGAATTAATGTTTCATAACCATGGGTACCAAAAAGTGTTTCGTTTTATTAAACATTGAATAATTACATTGTCTGGAAATCTAAATACACAATGTAAACATAGTCTATCATTGTTATTGAGTCACTAAGGCCTTGTCCAGTCCTATGTGAGCATGCATCCTATCAATCGATATCTTTCAACCATACCTGAAACATATGTGAAAACGAGGTCAGCAAAGAAATGCTGGTGAGTACATAGGTTTTGTGAAAATAAGATTCATGACTTCTGTTTTAAGAAAATGTTTAGTCATGAACCTTGTAATTTGCTTTGTCTTTGTAAATCATTTGAAAAATAATAAGTTCAAGTGATATGTATAAATAAGAGAATAATGCATGATTAAATGAATAACCATGTAAAATGAGTTTGTATAAGATAAGTTGTTTGTAAATAATTGTCTTGTGAAAAGTATGTTACTTGTATAAAATGTTCTATGTCTCAAACTGAAATGATTCAAATAACGCTACAATATGTAATACCATACAAACACTTATATATAGGAAGTACCAGCGGCGTATCCACCATGCTTGTATCATATTCCACACGCATTGTTACTTAATCACTTAGTCAAACCAAACCACCAAAGTAATGTTCATGCCCAATGTAAATCATGTAATATGTATAACCAAAACCCAATCGTATATCGCTTTGAAGCCAATCGTTTACCCAATCGTTAAAACATCGTGTGAAAACCAATTGTTTACCCAATCGTTAAATTCGTTTTAGGTCGTGAAACTACTTAAATGGCCGTCTCGCTAATAACACTCAAACCTTCTTGATTCGCATTAATAAACCCTTACCAAAGGATAGATTAACAATTCGCATTAATAAACCCTTACCAAAGGATAGATTAACAACTCGCATTAATAAACCCTTACCAAAGAGTAAATTAACAATTACAGATTCAGTCGCTACCCACAACACCCACACATAACTACGGGTGTAGTAAATAACGGGACTTGTCAGATCCTATGGTACCATAACCTAATACTGGTCGGCTTGATCATTGCTAATGAATGTCATTTGTTATGTAACCCAACCAACAAGTTTGTTCACTTTATTGAAATCGTTATTAGTTTTGTATAAATCGTCTTAATCGTTTTAGAAACCATCGTTATAACATCGAAAATCGTTTTGTTATCATCGTTAAAGCCTTGAAAACATTTAGCACATATGAGTCACCCCAAAACAATTGAAAGCAGTAAAATAGGGGAATAATGTACTCGCCTGAGAATGCTTAGAGGTCTTGAACAACAACCAAACAAAGCTAGAGAGAGCACGGAATCAGTCGACAATCTAAAACTATATAAATAAACCGGACTTAAATCGGGAGATCGGATAGGATGAGGCTTGGTAAACCAAATGAGTATTGGAACTCATATGATATGGTTTAACAAGGCCTACATACTACAATGAAACCAAACCTAAGTGCTTTCGACCCATCGCGACCCATTAAGGTAGCTTATGCTACTTTAACGCGTCGTGTGCGTGAAACGCGTTCGGACCGCCTAACTAGCCCTATGACAAGTAGAATATGCCTAAACATGTTACATAATCAGTTATGTGACAAAGGTTTAGGTTACATATGCTTAATTACCAATTATACATGAAAAGGGTATTCTGGTAATTTACCTAAGGCATATAAACTACCTATCATACAACTACTCAAACGATGTGACCATAGGGTATAACCTCGGAAGGTTATTCCCTACCTACTATGGTCACCTAATGTATTTGGTCGGATCCTAATGATCGACCAAATGGGTCGGGTTCGAGGTATAAGCGATTTATTAGATCGCTTACCCTACGACCCTAGACAACGTGGTAATCAGTAGGCATAGTCCCAAGGGACTATAACCAACGTGATTACACTCACGTTGCGAAGTTCAAACGAACTTCGCATTGACCATAACTGGTCAATGTAGAAAGTCAAACAAAGTTTGACTTTCAGACTCGAAAGACTCGAAAAGCAATAAAAGAACGAAAGAATACTTACGAAGGGTCCCCGAATGCTAACTTCGATTCAAAAATCTCAGGTATGAAACAATAGTTTCAACTTAGAGTTTCTCAAATCAAAGTTCTTGTAATTTTGAAGCATGGGGGGTGGGGTATTTATAGGATTTCCCGAACCGTTAGGATCGTTTCTTGGAAAAAGTGCTTCAATCTTGGCCATACACTAGCACCCATGGTATTGTAATACCATGTGCCCAAAATACCAGCCCATAGATTCCCAAAACCATGTGCAACAAGTGGGAAGGACTAGATTCGATGTATAAGCAAACATCTTTCAGAAATGACAGTTTTGGTCCCTGTTATGTGTTTATGCCATTTCCGACACTTCTAAGGCCCTTAAAGCCAACTTTAAGGCCCTAAAATGATGTCTAAACATTGTGGACATGAAACATGCTCAAAAATATGTCGGATGTCAGTTCGTTTGGTCGTACGAACGCGATGTTCGCTTAATTACGACGGAATGCGCATAAGCGCGAAAAACGATCCAAATGGCATGACGAATGGATTTTTCTTATGCCAAACACTAAAATATAATATAGTCATGCTTACATAAATTTTTGGATGTCCGGATGTATTCAGAACGTAAGTTATGCGCGAAAGTGCAAACTTGTGCACTTTTTGACACTTTTAGTCCCTGAATGACCCAAAAGTTTATTTTAGCACACCGAACACCTCAAAGCTTATTTCTAAGCTATATAAAGGATATTTATGGTATGTTTAACTTATGGTCATGTTCCGGAATGTCTGTTACAGTTCAAATTGGCATACTTTCGCAGTTTGTCAACTTTAGTCCCTGTAAGCGATTTAACTTGATTTTGCCATACCAAAGCCTTCAAAACTTATTTCTAAGTTATGTAAAGGTTATTTAAGGTATGTTAAGCCTATGTCACTATTCCGGAGTGTTTGTTGCATTAAACTGGTTATATTTACGCATCGGTGCGCGTATAACCTTCCAGAAAGCGATTTAGAGTTTGAAATTGAACAAGAATTGATATGTGCAAATGATACACATATTTTTACAAATCCCAAGTATGAAATATAATATTTCATTGGTTTGGTATTTGTTTGATGGCCGTGGAGGCACAGGTGTTACATGAACCTTGTGTGCTTACGCTCTACTATCGTCCCATACACTTACACACTTTCGTGACACTTTCCTCACTTACGTTGCTTCATTATGAAGATCATGAGCGGACGCGAAGGACGTATCAACCTCACTCATGCCCAGTTGACGGCTTTGATCAACGAATGAGTTGCGGAGGCACTCGCAGCTAACCCTGCAGGAGGTATAACCTGCCATACCAACTCACCTTAGGACGTTTAGATCCTACCTTCACACACCAACCCTCGTGCTTAACCATGCCTATTATGCTCGCACTACAGGTCAACATGCTCAACCTCCGGTGTGCACGTTCAAGACGTTCATGGACTGCCGACCTACCACTTTCAGTGGCACCGAAGGAGCAGTGGGCCTTCTTCACTGGTTTGAAAAGCTCGAGACTGTTTTCGAGATGTGCGAATGCCCCGAAGACCGTAGGGTGAAATATGCTACCGGTACACTTGAAGGACCTGCGTTAACCTGGTGGAAGGCACAAGTTCAACTACTAGGACTGGCAGTTGCTAATGCCACATCCTGGAATGGTTTCAAAGAGCTGATCAAAGAGGAGTACTGTAGTCGGGACGACATCCACAAGCTAGAAGTGGAATTTTACAATCTGAAGATGACAGGATCTGAGATCGAGGCGTATACTAAGAGGTCAAACGGGCTGGCCATCTTGTGTCCAACCATGGTGAACCCTCCCTTCAAACGAATTGAGCTCTATCTCAAGGGCCTTGTACCAGAGATTCAAAGTCATGTGACTTCAGCCAACTTGGGTACCATCCAGCAAGTCGTCAAATTGGCTCATCGTCTCACCGACCAGGCGGTGGAACAAAACAGACTACCCAAGCGTATTGGTGCTGCTACTTCTGATGCACCTACCGACAACAAACGAAAATGGGATGGGAATTCCGGCAAAGGCTCTACCTCTGTTCAGTCTCAGTCTCAGCAACGAAGGACTGAGGACCATAGGAGCCCTGGTCAGCACTCTTCTGGTAGTCAAGGGCAGGGTGGATATCGAGGAAACCACCCAAAGTGCAACAAATGCAACAGACACCACAGTGGTCAGTGCAACAAGGGACGCTGTCAGAGGTGTCTCAAGATGGGTCATGAAGCCAAGGATTGCAGGAGCCCACGACCTACGAATCAGAATCATCAGCAGCAACAGCAAGCACCGCAGAATCAGCAACAGCAACAGGGCAACAAGGGATGCTTTCAGTGTGGTGCTGAAGATCACTTCAAGAAACACTGCCCACAGTTAAATCAGAATCAGAATCACAACCAAGGAAACGGGAACAATAATGGGGGCAACAAAGGAGGAAACAATGATGGCAACGGTGCCAGGGGTCGTGCGTTCGTGATTGGTCAGGGAGAAGCAAGGAACGATCCCAACGTTGTGATGGGTAAGTTTCTTTTGGATGACTTCTTTGTTACCGTTTTATTCGATTCGGGTGCCGATACTAGTTATGTGTCCTTAAAAGTTAGCCAAATGCTTAAGCGCACTCCAACACTCCTGAACACCAAACACGCGGTAGAACTAGCAAATGGTAAAAGTCTAGAAGCCACACACGTAGTTAAAGGTTGTAACCTCGTCTTAGCTGGTCAGACTTTCCCTATCGATCTTGTTCCTATCACCCTTGGTAGTTTCGACGTCGTTATTGGGATGGATTGGCTATCTCATCATCAAGCGGAGATTGTTTGCAAGGAGAAAATCGTCCGCATTCCTCGTTCTGGTGAAGAACCTCTCATGATTCGTGGTGACAAGAGTGGTGCTGTCGAAGGCATCATCTCTTTCCTTAAGGCCCAGAAGTGTTTGCGAAAAGGCCACACTGCCATTTTAGCACTTGTTACTGACACATCCACGGAAGAGAAGAAAATTGAAGACATCCCTATTGTGCGCGATTTTCCCGAGGTATTTCCTGAGGAATTACCTGGTCTTCCGCCTCACCGCCAAGTTGAGTTTCAAATCGAGCTAGCTCCTGGAGGAGCGCCAGTAGCTCGAGCACCATATCGTCTACCTCCATCAGAACTCGAAGAACTGTCTACGCAACTACAAGAACTCTTGGAAAAGGGTTTTATACGTCCTAGCTCTTCGCCCTGGGGAGCTCCAGTCTTGTTTGTGAAGAAGAAAGATGGTACTTTCAGAATGTGTATTGACTATCGCGAGCTTAACAAGGTGACTGTGAAGAATCGTTATCCTCTTCCACGTATTGACGACTTGTTCGACCAGTTGCAAGGGTCAAGCTATTACTCCAAGATTGATTTGAGATCGGGATACCATCAGCTGAGGGTCCGAGATGAGGACGTCTCCAAAACAGCATTCAGAACTCGCTACGGCCATTACGAGTTTCTGGTTATGCCATTCGGGCTGACGAACGCACCAGCGGTCTTCATGGATCTCATGAACCGAGTGTGCAAGCCTTACCTGGATAAGTTCGTTATTGTGTTCATCGACGATATCCTGATCTATTCTAAGAGTCAGGAGGAACACGAGCAGCATCTACGACTTATGCTGGAACTTCTTCGAAAAGAGCAGTTGTATGCCAAGTTTTCGAAATATGACTTCTGGCTTCGCGAAGTCCACTTTCTAGGCCATGTGGTAAACAAGGATGGGATTCATGTTGATCCATCCAAGGTTGACTCAATCAAGAACTGGCCTGCACCCCGCACACCAAAAGAAATCCGCCAATTCTTGGGTTTGGCAGGATATTATAGAAGGTTTATCAAAGACTTCTCCAAGATTGCGCAACCTCTCACTTCACTGACTCAGAAGGGTGTCATCTATCGTTGGGGTGATGCACAGGAGTCCGCATTTCAACACCTAAAGGATAGACTTTGTAGCGCGCCGATCCTCTCATTGCCTGAAGGCACGGAAGATTTTGTGGTTTATTGCGACGCTTCCATCCAAGGACTTGGTTGCGTGTTGATGCAACGTGACAAGGTCATTGCCTACGCATCACGCCAACTTAAGGTTCACGAAAGGAACTACAATACGCATGACTTGGAATTGGGAGCAGTTGTATTCGCGCTTAAGATATGGAGACATTACCTGTACGGTACCAAGTGCACCATTTACACCGATCACAGGAGTCTCGAGCATATCTTCAAGCAAAAGGAGTTAAACATGCGACAACGCCGATGGGTCAAACTCTTGAATGATTACGAATGCGCTATCAAGTATCATCCGGGCAAAGCCAATGTTGTGGCCGACGCCCTCAGTCGAAAGGATACTATACCTAGGCGTGTACGTGCTCTGCAACTTACCATCCAATCCAACCTTCCCGCTCAAATTCGCGATGCTCAGGTTGAAGCATTGAAAGCGGAGAACATCAGGGCTGAATCCCTATGAGGATCGAGGCAGCGGCTAGAACAAAAGGAAGACGGCGCTTACTATGTAAACGGACACATCTGGGTTCCACTTTATGGAAACTTACGCGAGCTTGTGATGGATGAGGCACATAAGTCTCGTTATTCAGTACATCCTGGTTCGGATAAGATGTACCACGACTTAAAGACCACATACTGGTGGCCTGGTATGAGAGCCCACATAGCAACCTACGTCAGCAAGTGCTTGACTTGTGCGAGGGTCAAGTCTGAATATCAGAAACCATCAGGCCTACTTCAACAACCGGAGATCCCGAAATGGAAATGGGAGCAAATTTCCATGGATTTCGTTACCGGCCTGCCTAGATCTCAACGCGGAAATGATACCATTTGGGTGATCGTAGATCGACTGACCAAGTCTGCACATTTTCTGGCCATCAAAGAAACAGATAAGTTTTCTACTCTTGCAGACATTTACCTAAAGGAAGTGGTATCAAGGCACGGAGTGCCAATCTCTATTATATCTGATCGTGACGCACGTTTTACTTCTGAACTGTGGCAAGCAATGCACAAGTCCTTTGGCTCACGTTTAGATATGAGCACCGCCTATCACCCACAGACGGATGGGCAATCAGAACGCACCATCCAAACCTTGGAAGACATGCTTAGGGCATGCGTAATCGACTTCGGAAATGGCTGGGAAAAGCACCTCCCGTTAGTGGAGTTTTCATATAACAACAGCTACCACACCAGCATCCAAGCCGCTCCATTTGAGGCATTATACGGACGAAAATGCCGATCACCTCTCTGTTGGGCAGAAGTTGGTGACAGCCAAATCACTGGCCCAGAACATGTGGTAGATACCACCGAGAAAATTGCTCAGATACGACAGCGAATGGCGGCAGCTCGTGACCGTCAGAAAAGCTATGCTGATAAGGGAAGAAAACCACTCGAACTCCAGGTTGGGGATCGAGTGCTACTCAAAGTCTCACCTTGGAAAGGTGTAGTCCGCTTTGGCAAACGAGGCAAACTCAATCCGCGTTATGTCGGACCATTCAAAGTCATTGAGAAAATTGGCCAAGTCGCCTACAGGTTGGATCTACCTGAAGAACTCAGCGGAGTTCACAATGTTTTCCATGTGTTGAATCTGAAGAAGTGTCTGTCAGATGAGACCCTCATAGTTCCCCTCAAGGAACTCACAATCGACGACCAGATGCGATTCGTCGAGGAACCTGTAGAGATTACTGATCGAGATGTTAAGATCCTCAAGCATACCAGGATACCTCTGGTCCGAGTTCGTTGGAATGCTCGTCGTGGGCCAGAGTATACCTGGGAACGCGAAGACCAAATGAAACTCAAGTATCCCCAGCTGTTTAAGAAAAACGCAACCACTACTGAGGCTGAAGCTACGGCAGAATTTCGGGACGAAATTCCAAATCAACGGGGGGATGATGTGACACCCCAGGAAAAACAGGAAAACAACGCAACTTAACTAGCTTCCTCAGTAACCACGCGCTAAATTTCGGGACGAAATTCCCTTAACAGGGGGAGAATGTGACAACCCTCATAATCCCATGTAACTGTACAGTTTATTAATAATAATTAATGTGCTTGACGACTGTGTGGAGTCACTTAACTGCCTTCTGATATCTGTGTTATGCTTACACGTATTTGTTAATATACTAATAGTGTACAGAAAGGTCACTAAATAGTCCGTTATATTTTCCTAAGTGTTAGAAAGTAAAAACGTTACAAAATATATAAATAGGACACTTTACGGATTAATTAAGCGGTTTAACGGAACAGGATCGAACCGAACAACCGGACTTTACCCGGAACATAAAAATATTGTTAATAACATTACTTATCTTTTTCTAAGCCAGTTAGGGTCCCTGAATACCCTAACACCCGCAATGAAGCACAACACACTACTAACCGGGTTAATCACTTAACTAACCTAGGTTAACCTAACTAATATCCTAACTACTAGTTGGAATCGAACCAAGACCCCCCCCCTTGGTCGAACTCGGTCACTTTGTGACCATACCTTGTACTCTCTTGATTATTTAAATCCAACATGTCTAATATCTTGAAGACATGTGGACTCTTGGATAATAATCTTGGATTTTGCCTATAAGTTCTAGCTTAAGCACACTAACACTTTCCACCACACAAACTCAACTCACACACTCCTCTCTCCCTCTCTACTACTCACGGCCGAACACCCCTCTACACCCATCATATTTTTCGAGTTTTGATCTTGCCATTCCAAGTCCATACAAGCATTAAGGATCACCTACAAGGAAGCTTGGTGCATTCGGAACGCGAAGGACCTCACTACATTGCTTTTATCCACTCGATTTTCGACTAGAATCTTCCCTAGCCTCGAGCTAGTAGTAAGTGACTTTAAACCTCTTCTTGATCTTGTCTAGAGTGGTTAATAAGAGCTTCGTCGGTTAAAAATTACGAACATATAAGATCAAAGTCTAAAAGTTTACTAAAGTGATGTACAAGGTGGTTAATGGATGAATATGTGTGTAAATCATGTAGATCTGGTGTGATTATGACTATTGGTTGATTATCTGATGTTTTACTGATTAATATTAATGTGTCATGTTGTTGTGGTCACTAAACTTGTTAACGGAATCGATCGAACACGATTTAGAAGGTTAAACACTAAAAACAGAAATCTGTCCATACTTTACAGCCAACTTCAGTTGGCTGTAAACAGGTCTTAAACTCAACGAAAAATCGATATTTTGAATCTAAAATATGTTATTATGAAATACGGTTCTAATGGCACCGGAATCGTAATTTTTGGACTCCGTTTACTATTTTTAAAGTGTTAATTTGTAACAGCAACTTAAGCTGAATTTTGACAGCAATAAATGGGTGTCGTACTTTCAGTCATAACCTGAGTTTTGTGATGAATCGGACCATGAAATTTATACAGTAGATAACAACCTATGTATTTGTAATTACCCCACTGGAATTTCGTAAATCGGACACTCGATGAATTTTTAATAAATTGTTTCGTGGACTGTGGTCAGAAATACATAAATCTGAGTTCAGTCCCGAATATGATTTTTTATAAAATGTGGGTAATGAACCGGACCCCGATATTTTTACACAATAAAATATGGAATGTTTATGACATTCTATAAAAATTTGGGAATTTTTAGAATAATCTAACTATTTTATTTAAATGTCCGAAAAACAGCCGGTTTTGAGTATTAATGCTGAATTGACAAAAGTTGTGACTTGCGTGTCTAAATGTCTAGTATGCTATCTGTGAATGATTTAACATGTTATATATGTTATGTGCATTATCGTATGTTTGATTTTGAGTGGGGAATGGACGGGAAACTTAGATGGGCATAAACCGTTACAGTGATGCATGTTGTGTGATAGATACGTGTAGGAACTTTGTGTTCTATTTGAAAGCCACTAAATGACTAACTGGCAAATCATACTAGGACGTGATTGACCGACCTTGACTGTTAGCTATATCTAAGAGTCTAACCGAGCAAACCGAGGTGAGTTCACACCCTTACTAAGGCATGGGATTCCCGGTGGTTGGGAATGGGATTTGAATAACTACTCGTACTATCACTCTATTTATATTACCAACACTACTAGACTACCTACTACTGTCCTCGGATTGAGAAGGGCACGTACGTAAAACCTACATACACTCACACTTACTACTGTCCTCGGATGAGAAGGGCACGTACGTAAAACCTACGTACACTCACACTCACTACTGTCCTCGGATGAGAAGGGCACGTACGTAAAACCTACGTACACTCATATTTAACACCGTCCTCGGATTGGGAAGGACACTTATGGATACGCCTAGTCTAGTGACATACATAATGGGAAGCCCCCACTAAATATCGTAAAGTTTTGGGAATCAAGGATAATGGGTAATACTTGGTTATGAAACGAACTTCCGATTCCTGATACGAACTCATTAACTAAACAACCAAACGTGAACTCACTCAACTTTGTTGTTGACTAGTTATTACATGCCTTGCAGGTCGTTAGATGCTGTGGAGCTTGCACATGGAGGTGGTCGTTGTGGAATGCGAACTAATATGTCCCGTACTTACTAAATAAACGTTATGAACTTATGAAACTTATGTTGGGGTCTTTAAACTTATGAAACTACAAACTTATGTTTTGGTTTAACGTCTTATGCTTCCGCTGTTTAAATTGAACTTCGTTAACTTCCTTTTTGGTCACCAATTGTATTGTGATTGATTTTATTTACTAAACTACGTTGTTCGATATGATTGGTGGCTCGATCCTGGTCACGTCATGCCTCCAAGCGGTGGTACTCCGCATGGTGGATTTTGGGGGTGTGACAAAGACCTAGCCAAGTGACGGCACCACCAGCCAAGAAACCAATCAAGGAATCAAAGACCATGGATGAACGATCCCCTAAGAAGTCAAAAAAGCGAAAGGCTTCTCAGAACTTCGCCATGGTCGCTCACAATGGTAAAGCCGTCCCCAACCAACCAGCTCAACCCCCTGCTAGGAAGCCATACAACGGAACTGCACCCTTGTGCAACCAATGTAGCCTTCATCATCAGGCTAGCGTGAAGTGCCGCAAATGCCAAATTTGTGGACTTATAGGTCATACGGCAAGGGTTTGCCCAACTATAGCAGTACCAAATCAAACAAGACCCGTCCGGGTGGCAACACCACCTGTTAAGAAGCAATACAAGGGAACAGCACTAATATGCGACAAATGTAATGCACACCACTTAGCTCACCTACAGTGTCGTTTGTGTGCATCATGTGGGCGACTCGGTCACCTGGCAAATGCTTGTCGATTTACCCCAAACCAAAGTGGTCCAAACCAACCACAAGCCAATCCTGCTCAAGCTCGCTTTCCGCCTGGATCGTGCTACAACTGTGGCGAGACAAGCCATTTCAGGAACAAATGCCCAAAGCTTGCTAATGCAAATCCAACCCTTGGATGAGCATTCGGCTGAACAAAGGATGTTGCTGTCTTATGCCTTGGTTTCTTTTGTTTTCGTGTATTGTGAAACAACATGTCTCGTTCATAAATAAAAGTTGTTGTTCGCAATTCTGATATACAAGTATAATCACATGTGTTTATGGCATTTCCCTATAATACCTGTATTAAGGAACTATGTTCCTTACAAACTACTCTTGTGATTCTCTCTTTCAAATGATCGCTCATGATTCCCTCGAAAATTTTAAGTACTCGTTTCACTCTAAGAAACAAAGTACAGAAAATAAAGTGACATTATGAGTAATCATGCTTCTGCGCATCAGTACCTTTGAATCCTTGGTTAGATAACTAAGGGTATTTTCAAAACTCATACCCATTACGTTTTGATTTTTCAACATACACAGTACAAGTATTTCAAAAACAATCTTCATGATCTCAAAACATTTCATATAGTTTGAAAACAAATTTTTTTTTTAAAATACATTGTCTATGTTATTTCAAAAACATTGGCTATGTTTTCAAAAACAACCTTCATAATTTCAAAATGTCTCATATAGCCTGAGAACAATATTAATACAACATATTTTCTTATTAAGTGCATGATTTCAAAAGCATCATTCATGTTTCCCAAAGACCTTATACATAATTTCAGAATTCATCTCGCATAATTTTCAAACACTTTTATAAATATACTTACCTAGTACACCTACTTTATGATTTCAAAAACATTGAACACATTTTTTTTAAGAACCCCATGCATAGTTTTCAAAAATATTTTCCTCATACATTGACTTAGCCTTCAAATTCCGCTTCATATGTCGCCTTGACGTATCTAGCATCTCAACTTCATAAGCATTTTACTTCATGTTTTAATTTAAGCACGTCCAATGCAAGGTTTCAAAACAGGTTTCAAAACATCTTCAACTTCTAAAATCCATATGGGATCTTTTTATCTTCACATTTAGACCCTTGTGGATGATTATCATTCAAATCAGAGTCCTTGATTGGATTCCTTATGTACCTAAATTCGAACATTTCGGTTCCTTATAATCGAAATCGAATTTTTTCTTTTAAAAATCTTTCTATCTTTATAGTTAGATTCTTGATAATGTTTAAAGTACCAAATGAAATCCACGAGATAGATTCCTAGTGTGCTTTAAATACATGCACTCTGTTAGCAAAACTAATTAACAAATTAAAGATCTAGATAAACAATCTTTGTGGTTATATGACTATGTGTTTATGCATCTTGTGTTTTCTCTTATGCATTTTGTGTTTTTGTATACTCTGGATATTCGTTATCCAAATCCTCGTAGGATTTTTCATATCTTCATATGAGGGATTCGTAGTAGGATATTCAAAAATGTACTACCTTAATTCCTTAATGGGCTTCTATGTAATAGTTAAGACCCTTGGATTATATAGTACCACTCCATGATTCATAAGAGACCCTTTTAGTGGTCTAGTAAAAAAGATTGATTCAAAAATCTGGTTAAGAATGACATGTGATGATATAAGCTGAAAAGACTCCTTGGTTGTCTATTAAAATCATTTATTGATTTAATAAAAGGGACCCTATGGTGGTCTAGTCACACTCATCACAGGTTTGTTCATTTGGTTTTCCCCTACACATTATAAAATAGACTGTGTGAACTATGCAATGAATTGTCTAATTATGGACGCGTACATAATTATGAGATTCAGTGCACGGTAACCACAGTAAGATTTATTATGTGTAAGAACCGATAGTGACAACAATAACAAAATGAGAACGATGTAATGGAGGTACGGTGGACGCACCAATGGCGCTTCATATACTTGTATATAAGTGTCCCTCTTACATTGCAAGCATAATGTTATTAAAGTTACTAGAAGTTCAGAACCCTAACCAATGTTGTTCGATCTTTTCAACTTCATGTTTTCAAGCTCTCACAAGTTTCCTCTAAATAAATTTCGGGACGAAATTTCCTAAAGTAGGGGAGACTGTGACACCTGTGCCTTCACGACCATCAAAAAAATACCGAACCAATGAAATATTGTATTTCATACTTGGGATTTGTATAAATATGTGCATCATTTGCACATATCAATTCTTGTTCGATTCCAAACTCTAAATCGCTTTCTGGAAGGTTATACGCGCACCGATGCGTAAATATAACCAGTTTAATGCAACAAACACTTCGGAATAGTGAAATAGGCTTAACATACCTTAAATAACCTTTACATAACTTAGAAATAAGTTTTGAAGGCTTTGGTATGGCAAAAATCAAGTTAAATCGCTTACAGGGACTAAAGTTGACAAACTGCGAAAGTATGCCAATTTGAACTGTAACGAATATTCTGGAACATGACCATAAGTTAAACATACCATAAATATCCTCTACATAGCTTAGAAATAGGCTTTGAGCTGTTTGGTACGCTAAAATAAACTTTTGGGTCATTCAGGGACTAAAAGTGCCAAAAAGTGCACAAGTTTGCACTTTCGCGCATAACTTACGTTCTGAATACATCCGGACATCCAAAAATTTATGTAAGCACTAAAACATTTTATTTTAGTGTTTTGCATGTGAAAAATCCATTCGTCACGCCATTTGGATCATTTTTCACGCTTATGCGCATTCCTTCGTAATTAACCGAACAACGTAACCGTACGGCTAAACGAACCGACACCCGAGATATTTTTGAACACATTTTAAGTTCCCTATACTTCAACTTCATTTTAGAACTTTGAAATGGAGTTAACGAGGCTTAAACGTGTCAAAAAAACGCATCGAAAACCAAGTTTTGAGGTTGCAGGGACTGAAACTGTAAATCTGCCAAACTAGGTCCGTAAGTAGGGGCCAGATGCAGCAAAACGTTTTTTTACAGCTGTTAACAGCCGTTAACACTCTCCAAAGGCCAAGTGCCAAGTGTCAAACTCTTATGATGGATGGCAAATGAGTTACCACAACTTTCCAACAAGTGTACGGCTTAGATCGTGCCCCCTTTTCCAAGAAATGATCCTAACGGTGAACCAAAAACTATAAATACCCACCTCCACCCTTCACTTTTTCTCACTAGAATCTGATCAATTGTGCTCTAAGTTGAAACCTTTGTTTCATACCTGAGCTATTTTGATCTAGATTAGCATTCGGGGACCCTTCGTAAGTGTTCCTTCGTTCTTTTATTGCTTTTCGAGTCCGAAAGTCAAACTTTGTTTGACTTTCTGCATTGACCAGTTTATGGTCGATGCGAAGTTCGTTTGAACTTCATAACGTGAGCGTAATCACGATGGTTATAGTCCCTAGTGACTATACCTACTGATTACCACGTTATCTAGGCTCAGTGACGAGCCGTAGTTTCGGTCAGAATACGTATTCTTGCGTATTATGTAACCAAACTACTTGTGGGTATCAAGACCATTTGTTTTGATACCAAACCTGTTTTCTAAACTTAGTTAAGCATGTTTTAACATGCTTAGCTCGTCACTTTTAGTTTAGTGCTTATTTAGGGTCGTAAGGTGAGCGATCTAAACAATCGCTTATACTTTCGAACCCGACCCGTTTGGTCGATCATTAGGATCCGACCAAGCACTTTAGGTGACCATAGTATATAGGGAATAACCTTATGAGGTTATACCTTATGGTCGCTTCGTTTAAGTAGTTGTATGATAGGTAGTTTATATGCCTTAGGTAAATTACCAAAATACCCCTTTGATGCCAAAATTCATTTTAAACATATGTAACATAACTTTTGACATCTAAACTGATTTGACAACAATATTAGACATGTTAAGGCATATGTTACTTGTCATAGGACTAGTTAGGCGGTCCGAACGCGTTTTACGCGAACGACGCGTTAAAGTAGCATAAGCTACCTAAACGGGTCGTAATGGGTCGTAAGCACTTAGGTTAGGTTTCTTTTAGTATGTAGGCTTTGTTAAACCATACTACATGAGTTCCCATACTCATTTGGTTTACGAACCCTCATTCTATCCGATCTTCCGATTTAGGTCTGGTTTATTAATGTAGTTACCTATATTAGGTGTCGTTTGATATTCCGTGATCTCTAGCATTGCTTGGTGGTTATCTTAGGACTTCTGAGCAATCTCAAGTGAGTACATAGACCCCTCTTTTACTGTTTTCCAAACATTTTGGGGTGGAACACATGTGCCTACTTGTTACTTTCGTGCTTTCCATGTTTTCACATCATATACTTGCTATATTCATTAGTACATTTATAGTACATGATTTCATTGTCTTACATTACATTTTATGCTATGTATGTCCATTTAGTTCATACTTAGTACATCGTTTCACATCACATCACATGCTATGTATGTTCATTTGTTGCATACTTAGTACAGTTGTTTTCATCACATGCTTACATTTTGATATGATATTTGGTTTGTTTTGATGGATCAATATACATTCATTAACACCGATCACGCCGTTCGTTAGTAGGTAGTGGTACCATAGGAATTGACAACTCCCGTTCCGGATATCCTGGGTAGGTGGGGATGAAAGGAATGACCGAATTCGATATACATTTACAACAAGATAGACCTTTAATTTGTTTAAGGGTTTATCGCCACAGTCTCAAGGCTTGGATGTATGCATTCTCACAATACCGCATAGATATTTGTATCAGTATAGCATGCATTTCCACAAAACATAGCTTTGATTTAAACCTTGTTTTACTTTAATACTTTGTTTTTGTGCATATGGTTTAGTTGATATATTTCACTAGCCATACATATCATTTTGGTTACACATTACATGATTTACATTTGACACCTAAACATTATTGACATTGGTTATACATTACATGATTTACATTTGACACATAAACATTATTGACATTGGTTATACATTACATGACTTACATCTTGGCAATAAACATTTTGACATATTATTCAATACGTTTGGCAATTGGCTTAAACATAGACATCTTACATTGTTGGTTTGGTTTGAGTAAGTGATTTAAGTAACGAGGCGTGTGTAATATGATACAAGCATGGTGGATACGCCGCTGGTACTTCCTATATATAAGTGATTGTATGGTATTACATATCGTAGCGTTATTTGAATCATTTCAATTTGAGACATATAACATTTTATACAAATAACATACTTTTCACAAGACATTAATTTACAAACAACTTACTTTTTTTACAAACTCATTTTACATGGTTATTCATTTAACCATACATTATTCTCTTATTTATACATATCATCTGATCTTATCGTTTTTCAAATGATTTAATTCATTTAACCATACATTATTCTCTTATTTATACATATCATCTGATCTTATCGTTTTTCAAATGATTTACAAGACAAAGCAAATTACAAGGTTCATGACTAAACATTTTCTCAAACATAAGTCATGAATTCTGTTTTCACAAAACGTATGTATCTCACAGGCATTTTTATGCTGACGTACCTATTTTCACATGTGTTTTCAGGATATGATGCATAGGACTTATCAAGATACACATAGGCGGACTTGGGCCTTAGTGACAATAAAAGATGCAAGACTAGTTATTTATGTTATGTTTCTTTGATTGTCAAGACATTGTAACTCTTTTAATCAATAAAACAATATTTAAATTTCCATGTGTTATGAAACAATGATTCTGTTACAACACTCCCCGACGTTTCCGCCACGTTTTGTTGTCCTACGTGGTCGGGGTGTGACAGTTGTTTAGTTTTAAGTTGTTTCCGAAAACATGGTTTGTCTTTTTGCTGGCTTACTTGCCGTGGGGGTTACCCCATAGTTGAAAATATGATTAACCAGTTCCTTCTTTATTACCCAAACCATATCCATAATCAGTGGGGGCTTCCCCATGTGAACCACTAGACCGTTACCATATCGACAACTAATGAAAGTAAGTTGTGCCTTACGTCAATGTCTATCATCATTGACAGTTTGCCATAGTCCATTAGTACACGCCCGTCCGACTGGCACGGTGTGAAGTTTGTTAAACCTAATAGCGCTATTAACTAATGACCCGCTCGCCATTGGCCTCGGCGATTAAGTCGATATAAAATGAGGGACTTAATGATAGAGTTTTGTCTAGTAAGTTTTAAGGTTGTTGTCCTACACAAGGAGGACGAACGTACGTATTCTACCCAAGGAGAATACGCCGTATTAATATTGGCACCCTACCCAAGGAGGATGGCGGTACATATCCTACCCAAGGAGGATATGTAGGTTCCGTTTTAATTCTTTAACCCATTCCCAACCACCGGGAATCCCATGCCTTAGAAAGTGTGTGAACTCACCTTGGTTTGCTCGGTTAGATTAGTTACTCTAATAATCAGAAATCAAGCACATCCTAATAAAGTGCAAATAACAATCAATTTCTCGTGCATGCATAACACGTATCCTACGTACGGTTTATCTACTCATTACTTCTATCACATACCACACAATTCAAATATCACACTCTGACTTTTGTGGAAAGATTATAGTTAAAAATACACTTGTAACACATGTTAGAAAATAATTTTCTATGTGTTGGAGTTTTTAGAAAATTTCGCCAAAGTCTCCTTTGTAAATGGAGGCGACCATGCTAATAAGCATATCATTTTCTTTTCTTTTCCGAAAATCATTCAACAATCAACAACAATTTACCAAGAGCAAACTATTCCATTTACAAACCAACATGAACTTGATGTTTCATAAAAACGCGTAGTAACTTGGTAAGGCGTTTAGTGGGTTTAGTTACCCTCCAAAGTGTGTTTACTTTTATTAAAATCTCATTCTCAGGATTTTTAGATGTTCACAACTTGTGATCATATTTTACAAAAATATTCATTTACAATATTTTGATGTGTCACTAGTATCCATATACTTTCTTTATTTCCATGCTAATAAGCATATCATTTTCTTTTCTTTAGGAAAATCATTCACAAGTTTTAGATCTACAAGATCATTAGATCACTTTGTTTGTTATTTTACAAGAAATCATTTTGTTACCAAGTTCATGTCTAAACATGGAGGTGATTCTTTTATGTAAACCCCTAATCACCTCCTACTTGTTAAATCATGTTTTTAATCATAAGTTAACAAGTTTCATATAATGATCAACAACATATTTCTAGTAATCAATAAGCAAGCATCAACATATACCAAACAACATTATACTAGCATTATTTCATCATGTTTCATCTTTATGTAAAGCTTTAAGTTCATGATTTATGTTTGTGTTCTTTTAGTGTTCATATGATTTCACCATAATATAACTTTTAACCACTAAAAACATGAAGTATCAAGAGTGTTCAAGAAGCTTAAAGCTAGGGAAGAAACACTAGAGAAATTGAGTGGATAAAAGCTTGTAAAGGAGGTCCTTGATGATCCGTGAGTTCCACACTTCGTTATTCACCTTTGTGCACTTTGTAGTAACACTGGAATGGATGAACAAGAATCGAAAGTGGTGGTGGTGATAAGGGGGTGTTTCGGCCGAGCTATGGAGAGGGGGAGAGGAGTTGTTTTTGTTGGTGATGAAGATGATCAAGGTCCTTATAACCTCATGTTTCTATTAACCAATGGGTATGATGTTCCCTCTAGTACACTAAATCACATCATGATCTTTCTAATTCCAAGTAAAGAGATTTAAGGAAGATTTTATGAAGATTATGTAAATCTTGTGGTGTGGGGCCATGATTGTGACACCTGTGTCACTTCAACCATCAAACAAATGCCAAACCAATGAAATATTGTATTTCATACTTGAGATTTGTAAAAATATGTGTATCGTTTACACATATCAACTCTTGTTTGATTTCAAGCTTTAAATCGCTTTCTGGAGGGTTATACGCGCACTGATGCGTAAATATAACCAGTTTAATGCAACGAACACTCCAGAATAGTGAAATAGGCTTAACATACCTTAAGTAACCTTTACATAACTTAGAAATAAGTTTTGAAGGCTTTGGTATGGCAAAATCTAGTTTATTAACTTACAGGGACTAAACTTGACAAACTGCGAAAGTATGCCAATTTGAACTGTAACAGACATTCCGGAACATGACTATAAGTTAAAAATACCATAAATATCCTTCACATAGCTTAGAAATAGGCTTTGAGGGGTTCGATGTGCTAAAATAAACTTTTGGGTCATTTAGGGACTAAAAGCGTCAAAAGTGCACAAGTTTGCATTTTCGCGCATAACTTACGTTCTGAATACATCCGGACATCCAAAAATTTATGTAAGCACTAAAATATTTTAGTTTAGTGTTTGGCATAAGAAAAATCCATTCGTCACGCATTTTGGATTGTTTTTCGCGCTTATGCGCATTCCGTCGTAATTAAGCGAACATCGCATTCGTACGACCAAACGAACCAACATCCGACATATTTTTGAGCATGTTTCATGTCCACAATGTTTAGGAATCATTTTAGGGCCTTAAAGTTGGCTTTACGGGCCTTAGAAGTGCCGGAAATGGGCTTCAAACACAACAGGGACCAAAACTGTCACTTTTGAAACTTGTTTTCTGATCAGAAGCTCCAGGCGGCCCGCCTGAGTTTTTGTGTATCCTGAAGCGGGCCGCGTCAGACTTCCAGACCAGATTCGATGTTTTAACAGCCTGTTTGCAGCTGTTTTGCACTCCCAATCTCTCTTCCACATGTCAATTCCTTATGGTGAGTGGCCATTTGACATACCATAACATTCCAACACATGTACGGGTGGGATTCGAGCACGGTTTCCATGAAACGATCTTAACGGTTACCCGAAAACTATAAATACCCATCCACCCCCATTGCAAAACCCACTAGAATCTGATCAATTGTGCTCTAAGATGAAACCTTTGTTTCATACCTGAGCTATTTTGATCTAGATTAGCATTCGGGGACCCTTCGTAAGTATTCCTTCGTTCTTTTTTTGTTTTTCGAGTCCGAAAGTCAAACTTTGTTTGACTTTCTGCGTTGACCAGTTTATGGTTAATGCGAAGTTCGTTTGAACTTCACAACGTGATTGTAATCACGATGGTTATAGTCCCTTGTGACTATGCCTACTGATTACCACGTTGTCTAGGGTCGTAAGGGTAAGTGATCTAATAAATCGCTTATGCCTTCGAACCCGACCCTTTTGGTCGATCATTAGGATCCGACCAAATACATTAGGTGACCATAGTATATAGGGAATAACCTTCCGAGGTTATACCCTATGGTCACATCGTTTGAGTAGTTGTATGATAGGTATTTTATATGCCTTAGGTAAATTACCAGAATACCCTTTTCATGTATAATTGGTAATTAAGCATATGTAACCTAAACTTTTGCCACATAACTGATTATGTAACATGTTTAGGCATATAACACTTGTCATAGGGCTAGTTAGACGTCTCGAGTGCACTTTGCGCGCACGACGCGTTAAAGTAGCATAAGCTACCTAAACGGGTCGTAATGGGTCGTAAGCACTTATGTTAGGTTTCATTTAGTATGTAGGCTTTGTTAAACCATATTACACGAGTCTCCACACTCGTTTGGTTTACGAACCCTCATTCTATCCGATCCTCCGATTTAGGTCCGGCTTATTAACATAGTTACCTATATTAGGTGCCGCTTGATATCCGTGATCTCTAGCATTGTTTAGTTGTCAATCAAGGACTACTGAGCATTCTCAAGTGAGTACATAGACCACTCTTTTACTGTTTTCCAAACGTTTTGGGGTGGAACACATGTGCCTACTTGTTACTTTCATGCTTTCCTGTTTTCACATCATATACTTGCTATGTTCATTAGTACATTTATAGTACATGATTTCAATACATTTTATGCTATGTATGTCCCTTTAGTGCATACTTAGTACATTGTTTTACATTACAATTTGTTGCATATACTCATCCAGCATATGAACACATTATATTACATTTTGAACCGTTTATAACTATTTGACTATGTGAACCGTTTGTATCTGTGAACCGTTTGTATCTGTGAACCGTTTGTATCTATGAACCGTTTGTATCTGTGAACCGTTTGTATCTGTGAACCGTGTGAACCGTAATTGACCATACATAAACATTTCTACAATTGTTAAACATTACATCTTGATGGTTTGGTTTGGGTAAGTGATTTAAGTAACGAGGCGTGTGTAATATGATACAAGCATGGTGGATACGCCACTGGTACTTCCTATATATAAGTGTTTGTATGGTATTACATATCGTAGCATTATTTGAATCATTTCAATTTGAGACATATAACATATTATACAAATAACATACTTTTCACAAGACATTGCTTTACAAACAACTTATCTTATACAAACTCATTTTACATGGTTATTCATTTAACCATACATTATTCTCTTATTTATACATATCATCTGATCTTATTGTGTTTCAAATGATTTACAAGACAAAGCAAATTACAAGGTTCATGACTAAACATTTTCCTAAACATAAGTCATGAATTCTGTTTTCACAAAACCTATGTATCTCACAGGCATTTTTATGTTGACGTACCTATTTTCACATGTGTTTTCAGGAGATGATGCATAGGATTTATCAAGACATACTTAGGCGGACCTGTGCCTTAGTGACTTAAAACGAGACAAGAACTAGTTACTTTATGTTATGTACTCTTTGGTTCTTGTTTAAAACAATGTAATCTTTCATATTTGATTAATAAAACGAAGCTTCAATTGCCATGGAATTGAAACAATTAATTCTGTTACAACACTCTCCGATGTTTCCGCCACGTTTTGTATGTTCTACGTGGTCGGGGTGTGACAGAAAAGATGGTATCAGAGCCAATGGTTATATGGAATTAGGTTATTAGTAATGCTTTGACCTAGTCTATAACCTTCTTAGGACCCTAACGCGAGTTTACTTGCGTTTAGTCATAAAACGATACCGTCACCTATCCTTAGGCGACGACCACAACAAGAACATAAATTTCGAAACCGCGTTGAAAATTAATCATCTGTTCTTGGATGATTGGTTGCTAGGTTTTGAACCCTCTATTGTAAGGTTTTGAACCCTCTGTTATATGGTTTTGAACCCCTTTGAGTTTTCAAAAACCTCGTCAAGGTGTTGGGTTTTAAATAATGTGAACACGTGCAAACTGGAAGGGTGAATGCCTGTATTCTGGGTTTTCTGTCTAGGCAAGCACTTCGTATACATCTCATCAGACGCGAGACCAGTTGTGCTTACCTGGGAATTCTTGGGATGAGTGTTCACTTATAGGCGAGCATGTCTTAGCGATACATTATTTTTGACTCATTTACTTTGATTAGTCACTGTGTGTCGTTTGTTTACCTTGTGGTAACAAACAAATGACCACTATCCTTGCTTTCATCAGATTTGTTTCATCTCATTCTTTTCATCTAATTCTCTCACTCGTTTCCTTTCATGTTTCTTTTTTTTAAGAATGCCTCCTCGACGAGAAAGCCAGATAGCGACTGCCGAATTGGCAGAAATCATTGCGCAGCAAATGGCTGCTTAATTCCCAAACCTCTTTACTCAATGGAATCAAGCCAACAACAACAACAATGGTCCATGCAATTTCAAGAGTTTTAACTCGGCGAAATCACTCAAGTTTAGTGGTTCTGAGGGAGCGACAGGGCTTCTTCAATGGTTCGAGAGCATTGAGAATACTTTCCGCCACGTACAGTGTCCTGACAATCGCAAGGTCGAGTTTGCTTCGAGTGTGTTCCAGAAGAGAGCCCTTACGTGGTGGAACGGGGTTATGAGAGATCGTGGTGCAGAAGTTGCTCTAGCACAGACATGGGCTGAACTTAGGGCCCTTATGATGAAGGAATTCTGTCCTCGTCATGAGATCAGGGCCTTGGAAAGGGAATTCGACAATCTTGAGCAAGACAACGGTGAGCATCGATCCTACACGGACCGTTATGAGGAGTTAAGTATGTTATGCCCAAACACGGTCACGCCTTTGGATAAGGCAATCGAAAAGTACATTGATGGCCTCCCTGACTCAATACAAGACATTGTGACTGGCAGCAACCCTACTACAGTTAGACAGGCCATTGAGCTATCTGCAACCTTGACTGAATCAAAGATCAGGAAAGGTAAACTTTTCCGAAAAGGTGACAAGAAACCGGTTGAGGAATCGAACCCAATCAAGGAATCAAAGACCATGGATGAACAGACTGGATCCCCTAAGAGGTCAAAGAAGCGAAAGGCTTCTCAGAACTTCGCCATGGTTACTCACAATGATTAAGCCGTCCCCAACCAACCAGCTCAACCCCCTGCTAGGAAGCCATACAATGGAACTACACCCTTGTGCAACCAATGTAGCCTCCATCATCATGCCAATGTAAAGTGCCGCAAATGCCAAACTTGTGGACTTATAGGCCATACAGCAAGAGTTTGCCCAGCTGCAGCTGCACCAAACCAAGCTGGCAACAATCCTGCTCAAGGTCGTTTTCTACCAGGTTCTTGCTTCAACTGTGGCGAGATGGGTCATTTCCGAAGAAATTGGCCAAAACTTGCTAATGCAAATCCAGCACAGGGATGAGCATCTGACCGAATGGAAGACAACGCTGTTTAGAAATAATCAATCCTTATGTATTATTTTCTTTAGTTGTCAAGGTCCAAGAAACAGTTGTTATCGTTGTTTATAAATAAATCTTTTATATACATTGCAATGTATTTATGTGGTTGCATGTATAAACAACATATCTCTTACAATACCGACAATCAAGGAACCGTATTCCTTGAAGAACAAACTACCCCCAAAATTTTCCCATTCTATGATCTCTTGCATTTTCCACGAAAATCCTAAGTACCCGTTTCTTCCAAGGAAACGAAGTACAAGGCGCAAGTTACAACACTGGACGAATACCCAAAGTACCACTATAAATCCTTAATAGGGTACCTAAGGGTATTTCCGTAAATCCTAAAATTTGTTATGTTCCTTAATTCGAATATTACGTTTCTTTGAGAACAAAAATCGAATATTTGGGAGATCTTCCTATCTTTTCAGATAGATCCCAGAGGACATTGTAGCCCATCGACTGGTTTCCATGTCCATTCTCATTAGATAACAAATTAATAACCAAGTTAAACAACTATGTGATTATGTGCTTATGTGTTCCTTTTTATGTTTTTGTGTGATCCAAGTTTTACTATCCAAATCTTCGTAGAACCTTTCGTATCTTCATATGAGAGATTCGTTGTAGGATACCCAAATGTACTACATAAAATCCTTAATGGACTACTACGTTGTAATAAGTCCCTTGGATTATAAAGTACTACTCCATAATTAGACCCCTTGAATGGTCTAGTTAAACAGATTGATCCAAAAATCTTGTTAGGAACATCATGTGATAATATAGCTGAAAGGACTCCTTGGTGGCCTAATTAATAAGATCATCTGTCGATCTAATTAAAAGGACCCCATGGTAGTCCAGTCACACTCATCACAGGTTTGATTTTCCTCCCCTAAACATTATGTGACAACTCGAGTTTTCGACTTTCACTTTCGCATTAAATGCACGTTGACTTTGACTGTTGACTGTGACTATTAGTTGTTTGTTTATTTGACTTATAACTGAGACCGTTGTAATAGGATAAAGTGCATTGTGTTTGCATGAGTATGTATTTGTTTGTGGCATGTGAACTTAACTGATTAAATCATTACGGACCTAAAAGCCCATTAAGGACCCGACGAATCAAATGTGATTCGCCATACAACCTCTCGACGAAACAGGCCCTTGATTCGTCAAGAGCATGTCGACGAAACAAACTGTTTCGCCGAGCCCAGATTCGCCAAGCCCAGTAAGGGCCCAAGTACGTTACACGGATATTTAATAGGAAATACAACCATACTCGCCACACTTTAGCAAGAACAGAAACCCTAGAGGACGCTCTGCTGTGTGACGGCAAACTAGAAACCACCGGAAACTCTTGTGCGATCTAATCATTGTTCGGTTAGTAAACCTATGTGTTTTGATTTACCTTCCATCCGTATATGTGTTTATATGGTTCCGTATGTTGATGCATATTTGTAACTGACACTACATGTTGTATGAATTAGGGTTCTTGTCATGTTGATGAATAGGGTTTGATATTGTATTACAAACCGATGTTTCGATCGTTAAATATATATATGAAATACTTATGAAATCGAATCGGAAATTGATAAACTGTTAAGGTCAGAATGATGTATGTTATAAGGGATTGTTGATGATGATGCCTTGCTCATTGATTTCTGATATTGATGAATCTGATACTATATTGCATGTGAATGGGTTTGATGTTCTTGTCAATCGAATGTTAAGTGAGGGAACCATGTATATTGATTCGATAAGCACCGTATGATTTCTGTTGATTGGATAATGATGATACGTTAAATGATTTCTGCATGATGGCTGTTTAGATGATGACGGCAACTAGTGTTTTCTGTATGATTTCGTAACTGATATGACGTAACTGATCTGTTTGACGAAACAGAACTCTCGGCGAAACAGAAAGTGTTTCGCCAAGGGCAGTCGACGAATTAGACCTCTGTTTCGCCAAACATGACCTCGACGAAATAGAATGTGTTTCGCCAATATATGTGTTTCGCCAACTATTGTGTTTCGCCAATATGTGTAATCAGCACAGTAACTTACTTTAGTGCTGTTAGAAGTTAACCAGGTTAGTTAACTGCTGTTAAGTGTAACCATATTGTATATGACTGTGATTACGTGTTACATGCTTATACGTGAACAACTTGAACACAAACTAATTATGTATACGTGCGTACTTTAGGACGTGATTGATTTACTTGAGCACATACTTAGCATACCGAGCAAACCAAGGTGAGTTCACACAGCCAAGGCATGGGGTTCCCAGGGTGGGAATGGGATTGAATGATTTATTCGTACGTACTTAGTTAATCGAACCTAATGATATGGTCCTCGGGAGAGGAAGAGTAAAGATAAGATACGGCTAGACTTGTATACCCATTTGAACTGATCTTCGCACACACGCCAGGGATTGGCTGCGATATTATGACTAATCATTCGCACACATGCCTTGGGAAGGCCCGCGAACCATAGATACTAAAACTTCGCAAGTAATGCCAGGGTGACCGTGATACAAATATACAAAGTCTAGGATATTTGGGAGTATTACCCCAAATCTTCGCATACATGCCGAGAGGCCCGCGATGGAAAATAATACGATACATGGCTTAACGAACGAACATAATGCTACTCATACTATTACTATTACTGAACTGTTAACTGTGAACTCGCTCAACTAGTTGTTGACTCTCTGCTGCATGCCTTGCATGACCTTAGGTACATATGGAGCTTGCACAGGGAGGAGCAGGTCGTTGTGGGACATGGATCGATGATGCCATGTTAATTATCTAACATTTGAATTTACGATTTACATTGGGTTTACATACTTATGCTTCCGCTACACACTTGTTGATGTTTAGTTTGAAAACACCTTTCGTATTGATGGATGACTTTTATTATTTACAATTATGTTCAATATGATTGGTGGCTTGATCCTGGTCAGTCACGCCTCCAAGCGGTGATACTCCGCGTGTGGATTTTGGGGGTGTGACAGATTGGTATCAGAGCCATTGGTTATAGAGAACTCGGTTTTAATAAGGGGAAAACGATTTTGTTAAAACCAGACTATAACCAGAACAGTGCTCAACGATCCACAACGACGCTTCGCTCCACGTGCAAGGCTCAACATCATAGGTACTTCTATTCATGTTACCTTACCTACTTGCTAGAATTACATAGAACTTTGCTCGGGGTATGCTTAGATTACAGAACCTACTATATGCTATTGCTTGAGAATACTTGTGTGCTCACTCTCTTCTGTCATTGCACTGTTTGCGAACCTATCTCACTCATGTTATCTTTACTATGAAGATCATGTCTGGAAGTATCAACATGACACAAGCCCAGTTGACGGCTCTCATTAACGAACAAGTTGCTGCGGCAGTTGCAGCCGCACAAGCAGGAGGTATACCCTGCAGTTACAACTCACACTAGGATCCTTAGATCCTACATTCCTAAACCAACTCTTGTGTTTAACCTTACTCTGATTCTTACACAACAGGTCAACCACCTGTTTGCACTTTCAAAACTTTCATGGACTGTCGTCCAACTACTTTCAGCGGCACTGAAGGAGCCGTAGGTCTTCTCCACTGGTTCGAGAAGCTAGAGTCTATGTTCGAAATGTGTGAATGCCCCGAGGCACGCAGGGTGAAGTATGCTACTGGTACTCTCAAGGGTTTAGCCCTCACATGGTGGAAAGCTCAGGTCCAAATACTGGGGTTGGTTGCAGCTAACGCCACCCCATGGAACAACTTTAAGGAAATGATCAAGGAGGAGTACTGCAGTCGTGACGACATTCATAAACTGGAGGTCGAGTTTTTCAACCTCAAGATGACGGGGTCAGAGATTGAGGCGTTTACTAAGAGATCAAATGAGCTAGCATTACTGTGTCCTACTATGGTGGACCCTCCAGCTAAGCGTATCGAACTTTATCTCGGTGGTCTAGTGCCAGAGATCCAAAGTCATGTGACTTCAGCAAACCTTGCCACCTACCAGCAGGTTGTCCAGCTGGCTCACCGTCTCACGGATCAGGCGGTGGAGCAAAACAAGTTGCCTAAACGCATCAGTACTACTACCGCTACAACTTCAGTTACTCCTGCTACTCCCAGTGACAACAAGCGGAAATGGGAGGGGGATTCCAGCAAAGGTTCAGCTACCATTCAGTCTCAAGCTCAGCAACGCAAGACCAATGATTATCAGGGTCCGAGCCAGCAGTCGTCTGGTGGACAGGGTGGATATCGGGGAATTCACCCACTATGTAATAGGTGCAACAGACATCACAGTGGACGATGTCGCAAGGAACGTTGTCAGAGATGTTTCAAGCTAGGGCATGAAGCTAAAGACTGCAGGAGTGCACGACCTGCAAATCAGAATCAGCAACTCCCACTACCAGCTCCACAGAACCAGCAACAGCAGCCACAGCGAGGAAACCGGGGGTGTTTCCAGTGTGGGGCTGAAGGTCATTTCAAACGTGATTGCCCACAGTTAAACCAGAATCAGAATAACAACAACAACCAGGGCAATGGGAACAACAACAATGGGGGAAACAACAACAATGGTGCTAGGGGTCGTGCATTTGTGATTGGTCAGGGGGATGCAAGGAATGATCCTAACGTGGTTATGGGTAAGTTTCTTCTCGACGACTTTTATGTTACTGTATTATTTGATTCGGTTGCGGATACCAGTTATATGTCTTTGAAAACTAGTCAAATGCTTAAACGCGCACCAACACTTTTGAACACCAAACATGTCGTAGAGTTAGCTAACGGTAAGAGTCTAGAGGCCACACACATAGTCCAAGGTTGTAATCTTATCCTCGCTGGTCAGACTTTCTCTATAGATCTCATTCCTATAACTCTGGGTAGTTTCGACATTGTCATTGGTATGGATTGGTTATCCCAACAACAAGCAGAGATCCTATGCAAGGAGAAGATCATTCGTATTCCCCGTTCTGGTAAAGAACCCCTCGAAGTTCAAGGCGACAAGAGTGGTGTCGTGAGTGGCATCATTTCTTTCTTGAAGGCTCAGAAGTGTTTACGTAAGGGCCACACAGCTGTTTTAGCACTCGTTACCGATACATCGAAGAAAGAGAAAAAGATTGAGGATATTCCAGTAGTACGCGATTTTCCTCAAGTGTTTCCTGAAGAGTTACCTGGGTTACCGCCTCACCGTCAGGTTGAATTTCAGATCGAGCTCGCTCCAGGAGCAGCACCCATAGCTCGAGCACCTTATCGCTTAGCTCCAACCGAACTGGAAGAACTGTCTAAGCAACTGCAAGAACTCTTGGAAAAGGGTTTCATACGTCCTAGCTCTTCACCCTGGGGAGCTCCAGTACTATTTGTAAAGAAGAAGGACGGTACCTTCCGCATGTGTATAGACTACCGCGAATTGAACAAGGTGACTGTGAAGAATCGCTATCCTCTTCCACGCATCGACGATTTATTCGACCAGCTGCAAGGGTCGAGCTATTACTCGAAGATTGATCTAAGGTCAGGATACCATCAACTGAGAGTCCGGGATGAGGACGTCTCCAAAACAGCGTTCAGAACACGCTACGGCCACTACGAGTTTCTGGTCATGCCTTTCGGGTTGACGAATGCGCCTGCGGTTTTCATGGATCTTATGAACAGGGTGTGCAAACCTTATCTCGACAAGTTCGTCATTGTTTTCATCGACGACATCCTGATCTACTCGAAGAGTCAGGAGGAACACGAGCAGCACTTACGACTTATTTTGGAACTTCTTCGAACGGAACAGCTATACGCTAAGTTTTCAAAATGCGACTTTTGGCTTCGTGAAGTCCACTTCTTAGGCCACGTGGTCAACAAGGATGGGATTCATGTTGATCCATCCAAGGTGGATTCGATCAAGAACTGGCCTGCACCTCGCACACCGACAGAAATACGCCAATTCTTGGGTTTGGCAGGTTATTACAGACGGTTCATTAAAGACTTCTCGAAGATTGCTCAGCCGCTTACACTACTGACACAAAAAGGTGTTGTTTATCGTTGGGGTAATACACAGGAAACAGCGTTTCAGCATTTAAAGGATAGACTCTGTAGCGCACCTATCCTCTCATTGCCCGAAGGCACGGACGATTTTGTAGTCTACTGCGATGCATCCATCCAGGGTCTTGGATGTGTGTTGATGCAGCGGGATAAAGTCATTGCTTATGCTTCGCGCCAACTTAAGATTCACGAACGGAATTACACAA
Organism: Helianthus tuberosus; assembly: GCA_030545235.1. Lineage (NCBI taxonomy): Eukaryota > Viridiplantae > Streptophyta > Magnoliopsida > Asterales > Asteraceae > Helianthus > Helianthus tuberosus. The sequence continues at coordinate 111,534,901 of CM060351.1, forward strand.
CGCACGATTTAGAGCTGGGAGCGGTTGTTTTTGCACTTAAGATATGGCGACACTACCTGTATGGCACCAAATGTGCTATCTACACTGACCACAGAAGCCTCGAACATATATTCAAACAGAAGGAACTGAATATGCGACAACGACGATGGGTCGAACTGCTAAACGACTACGAATACTCAATCAGGTACCATCCAGGCAAAGCCAATGTTGTGGCTGACGCCCTCAGTTGAAAGGACACCGCGCCTAAGCGCGTGCGAGCTTTACAACTCACTATACAGTCTAGTCTTCCTTCCCAGATACGAAATGCTCAGGTAGAAGCATTGAAACCAGAAAACGTCAGGGCAGAAGCCCTACGTGGCTCAAGGCAACGCTTAGAACAGAAGGAAGATGGTGCTTATTACGTAACAGGACGCATCTGGGTCCCACTCTACGGTAACCTACGCGAGCTTGTAATGGATGAAGCTCATAAGTCTCGCTACTCGGTACATCCAGGTTCGGATAAAATGTACCACGATATCAAAACTACATACTGGTGGCCTAGCATGAAGGCCCACATAGCAACATACGTTAGCAAGTGATTGACTTGTGCAAGAGTCAAAGCCGAATACTAGAAACCATCAGGTCCACTTCAACAACCTGAGATACCACAATGGAAATGGGAACAAATTTCCATGGATTTTGTTACTGGCTTACCCAGATCTCAGCGCGGAAATGATACTATTTGGGTGATCGTGGATCGACTCACAAAGTCTGCTCACTTCCTGGCCATTAAAGAAACAGACAAGTTCTCTACCTTAGCAGACATCTACTTAAAAGAAGTGGTTTCGAGGCACGGGGTGCCAACCTCTATCATCTCTGATCGTGACGCACGTTTTACTTCAGAACTGTGGCAAGCAATGCACAAATCTTTTGGCTCTCGTTTAGACATGAGCATAGCTTATCATCCACAGACGGATGGAAAGTCTGAGCGCACGATTCAAACTCTAGAAGACATGCTTCGGGCGTGCGTAATCGACTATGGCAATGGTTGGGAAAAACATCTGCCACTTGTGGAATTTTTGTATAACAACAGCTACCACACCAGCATTAAAGCTGCACCATTCGAGGCATTGTACGGGCGTAAATGCCGGTCACCTCTTTGTTGGGCAGAGGTGGGTGACAGTCAGATCACAGGTCCAGAAATGGTAGTTGATACTACTGAAAAGATTGCTCAAATACGACAACGCATGGCGGCAGCTCGTGACCGTCAGAAAGCATACGCCGATAAAGATAGAAAACTACTCGAATTCCAAGTTGGGGATCGAGCGCTACTCAAAGTTTCGCCCTGGAAGGGTGTGGTTCGTTTTGGCAAACGCGACAAACTTAATCCACGATACGTCGGACCTTTCGAAGTTATTGAGAAGATAGGCAGGGTGGCCTACAGATTGAACTTACCAGCTGAACTCAGTGCAGTTCACAATGTCTTTCACGTGTCGAATCTGAAGAAGTGTACGTCAGATGAGACCCACATAGTTCCCTTGAAGGAACTCACTATCGACGAGCGGTTGCACTTCGTCGAGGAACCTGTTGAAATCACGGGCCGGGATGTTAAGGTCCTCAAGAACACGAGAATCCCTCTTGTACGAGTTCGTTGGAACTCCCGCCGCGGCCCAGAGTTCACCTGGGAGCGTGAAGATCAAATGGAACTCAAATATCCCCAGTTATTCGGAACCAATGCAACTACTACTGTGGCTGAAGCTACCACAGAATTTCGGGACGAAATTCCAAATCAACGGGGGGATGATGTGACACCCCAGGAAAACCAGTAACCTTCGCAAACCTGCTCGGGGAGCCGCGATACAATACAGGTAAACAACGTCACACTATTAGCTTTCCTCAGTAACTGCATGCTAAATTTCGGGACGAAATTTCTTTTAAGTTGGGGATAATGTGACAACTCGAGTTTTCGACTTTCACTTTCGCATTAAATGCACGTTGACTTTGACTGTTGACTGTGACTATTAGTTGTTTGTTTATTTGACTTATAACTGAGACCGTTGTAATAGGATAAAGTGCATTGTGTTTGCATGAGTATGTATTTGTTTGTGGCATGTGAACTTAACTGATTAAATCATTACGGACCTAAAAGCCCATTAAGGACCCGACGAATCAAATGTGATTCGCCATACAACCTCTCGACGAAACAGGCCCTTGATTCGTCAAGAGCATGTCGACGAAACAAACTGTTTCGCCGAGCCCAGATTCGCCAAGCCCAGTAAGGGCCCAAGTACGTTACACGGATATTTAATAGGAAATACAACCATACTCGCCACACTTTAGCAAGAACAGAAACCCTAGAGGACGCTCTGCTGTGTGACGGCAAACTAGAAACCACCGGAAACTCTTGTGCGATCTAATCATTGTTCGGTTAGTAAACCTATGTGTTTTGATTTACCTTCCATCCGTATATGTGTTTATATGGTTCCGTATGTTGATGCATATTTGTAACCGACACTACATGTTGTATGAATTAGGGTTCTTGTCATGTTGATGAATAGGGTTTGATATTGTATTACAAACCGATGTTTCGATCGTTAAATATATATATGAAATACTTATGAAATCGAATCGGAAATTGATAAACTGTTAAGGTCAGAATGATGTATGTTATAAGTGATTGTTGATGATGATGCCTTGCTCATTGATTTCTGATATTGATGAATCTGATACTATATTGCATGTGAATGGGTTTGATGTTCTTGTCAATCGAATGTTAAGTGAGGGAACCATGTATATTGATTCGATAAGCACCGTATGATTTCTGTTCATTGGATAATGATGATACGTTAAATGATTTCTGCATGATTGCTGTTTAGATGATGACGGCAACTAGGGTTTTCTGTATGATTTCGTAACTGATATGACGTAACTGATCTGTTTGACGAAAGAGAACTCTCGGCGAAACAGAAAGTGTTTCGCCAAGGGCAGTCGACGAATTAGACCTCTGTTTCGCCAAACATGACCTCGACGAAATAGAATGTGTTTCGCCAACTATTGTGTTTCGCAAATATATGTGTTTTGCCAACTATTGTGTTTCGCCAATATGTGTAATCAGCACAGTAACTTACTTTATTGCTGTTAGAAGTTAACCAGGTTAGTTAACTGCTGTTAAGTGTAACCATATTGTATATGACTGTGATTACGTGTTACATGCTTATACGTGAACAACTTGAACACAAACTAATTATGTATACGTGCGTACTTTAGGACGTGATTGATTTACTTGAGCACATACTTAGCATACCGAGCAAACCAAGGTGAGTTCACACAGCCAAGGCATGGGGTTCCGAGGGTGGGAATGGGATTGAATGATTTATTCGTACGTACTTAGTTAATCGAACCTAATGATATGGTCCTCGGGAGAGGAAGAGTAAAGATAAGATACGGCTAGACTTGTATACCCATTTGAACTGATCTTCGCACACACGCCAGGGATTGGCTGCGATATTATGACTAATCATTCGCACACATGCCTTGGGAAGGCCCGCGAACCATAGATACTAAAACTTCGCAAGTAATGCCAGGGTGGCCGCGATACAAATAAACAAAGTCTAGGATATTTGGGAGTATTACCCCAAATCTTCGCATACATGCCGAGAGGCCCGCGATGGAAAATAATACGATACATGGCTTAACGAACGAACATAATGCTACTCATACTATTACTATTACTGAACTGTTAACTGTGAACTCGCTCAACTAGTTGTTGACTCTCTGCTGCATGCCTTGCAGGACCTTAGGTACATATGGAGCTTGCACAGGGAGGAGCAGGTCGTTGTGGGACATGGATCGATGATGCCATGTTAATTATCTAACATTTGAATTTACGATTTACATTGGGTTTACATACTTATGCTTCCGCTACACACTTGTTGATGTTTAGTTTGAAAACACCTTTCGTATTGATGGATAACTTTTATTATTTACAATTATGTTCAATATGATTGGTGGCTTGATCCTGGTCAGTCACGCCTCCAAGCGGTGATACTCCGCGTGTGGATTTTGGGGGTGTGACACATTACAAGACAAACTGTGCGGACTATGCAAGGAATTACGTAATTATGGATGCATACATAATTATGGAATTTAGTGCACAGAAACCACAGCGAGTTTTGTCATGTGCCTAGAAGTTAACTCTATTCATTTCCATTTCTGAGGAAGCACCCGTTGAAAATGACTCCGTTTGTTCATTTTCGTTTCTGAAGATTGTCCGTTGAGGAAATGAATATCCGTTTGTCTATCATTTTCATTTCCGTTTCTGAGGAAGCACCCGTTGAAAATGACTCCGTTTGTTCATTTTCGTTTCTGAAGATTGTCCGTTGAGGAAATGAATATCCGTTTGTCTATCATTTTCATTTCCGTTTCTGAGGAAGCACCCGTTGAAAATGACTCCGTTTGTTCATTTTCGTTTCTGAAGATTGTCCGTTGAGGAAATGAATATCCGTTTGTCTATCATTTTCATTTCCGTTTCTGAGGAAGCACCCGTTGAAAATGACTCCGTTTATTCATTTTCGTTTCTGAAGATTGTCCGTTGAGGAAATGGATATCCGTTTGTCTATCATTTTCATTTCCATTTCTGATGGAATGACCCGTTGAAAATAACTCCGTTTATTCATTTTCGTTTCTGAAGATTTGTCCGTTGAGGAAATGAATATCCGTTTGTTTCTCCTTTTCATTTCCATTTCTGATGAAGCACCCGTTGAAAATGACTCTGTAAGTTCATTTTAAGTTTCTGAAGATTTCCCGTTGAGGAAATGAATCCCCGTTTGTTTATTCCTTCATTTCCGCTTCTGAAGAATACTCATTGAGGAAAATGACTCCGTCTGTTCATTTTCATTCTGAAGAATTTCCGTTAAGGAAATGGCAGGATTATGCCTTACATATCTCTGGTGATTATTTGACACAAAGTCACAAATAGACTCCTACGAATAAATTTCGGGACGAAATTTCCTAAAGTAGGGGAGACTGTGACACCTGTGTCACTTCAACCATCAAACAAATGCCAAACCAATGAAATATTGTATTTCATACTTGGGATTTGTAAAAATATGTGTATCGTTTACACATATCAACTCTTGTTCGATTTCAAGCTTTAAATCGCTTTCTGGAGGGTTATACGCGCACTGATGCGTAAATATAACCAGTTTAATGCAACGAACACTCCGGAATAGTGAAATAGGCTTAACATACCTTAAGTAACCTTTAAATAACTTAGAAATAAGTTTTGAAGGCTTTGGTATAGCAAAATCTTGTTTATTAACTTACAGGGACTAAACTTGACAAACTGCGAAAGTATGCCAATTTGAACTGTAACAGACATTCCGGAACATGACCATAAGTTAAACATACCATAAATATCCTTCACATAGCTTAGAAATAGGCTTTGAGGGGTTCGGTGTGCTAAAATAAACTTTTGGGTCATTCAGGGACTAAAAGCGTCAAAAAGTGCACAAGTTTGCATTTTCGCGCATAACTTACGTTCTGAATACATCCGGACATCCAAAAATTTATGTAAGCACTAAAATATTTTATTTTAGTGTTTGGCATAAGAAAAATCCATTCGTCACGCATTTTGGATCTTTTTTCGCGCTTATGCGCATTCCGTCGTAATTAAGCGAACATCGCGTTCGTACGACCAAACGAACCAACATCCGACATATTTTTGAGCATGTTTCATGTCCACAATGTTTAGCCATCATTTTAGGGCCTTAAAGTTGGCTTTACCGGCCTTAGAAGTGCCGGAAATGGGCTTAAAACACAACAGGGACCAAAACTGTCACTTTTGAAACTTGTTTTCTGATCAGAAGCTCCAGGCGGCCCGCCTGAGTTTTTGTGTATCCTGAAGCGGGCCGCGTCAGACTTCCAGACCAGATTCGATGTTTTAACAGCCTGTTTGCAGCTGTTTTGCACTCCCAATCTCTCTTCCACATGTCAATTCCTTATGGTGAGTGGCCATTTGACATACCATAACATTCCAACACATGTACGGGTGGGATTCGAGCACGGTTTCCATGAAATGATCTTAACGGTTACCCGAAAACTATAAATACCCATCCACCCCCATTGCAAAACCCACTAGAATCTGATCAATTGTGCTCTAAGTTGAAACCTTTGTTTCATACCTGAGCTATTTTGATCTAGATTAGCATTCGGGGACCCTTCGTAAGTATTCCTTCGTTCTTTTATTGTTTTTCGAGTCCGAAAGTCAAACTTTGTTTGACTTTCTGCGTTGACCAGTTTATGGTCAATGCGAAGTTCGTTTGAACTTCACAACGTGATTGTAATCACGATGGTTATAGTCCCTTGTGACTATGCCTACTGATTACCACGTTGTCTAGGGTCGTAAGGGTAAGCGATCTAATAAATCGCTTATACCTTCGAACCCGACCCTTTTGGTCGATCATTAGGATCCGACCAAATACATTAGGTGACCATAGTATATAGGGAATAACCTTCCGAGGTTATACCCTATGGTCACATCGTTTGAGTAGTTGTATGATAGGTAGTTTATATGCCTTAGGTAAATTACCAGAATACCCTTTTCATGTATAATTGGTAATTAAGCATATGTAACCTAAACTTTTGCCACATAACTGATTATGTAACATGTTTAGGCATATAACACTTGTCATAGGGCTAGTTAGACGTCTCGAGTGCACTTTGCGCGCACGACGCGTTAAAGTAGCATAAGCTACCTAAACGGGTCGTAATGGGTCGTAAGTACTTATGTTAGGTTTCATTTAGTATGTAGGCTTTGTTAAACCATATTACACGAGTCTCCACACTCGTTTGGTTTACGAACCCTCATTCTATCCGATCCTCCGATTTAGGTCCGGTTTATTAACATAGTTACCTATATTAGGTGCCGCTTGATATCCGTGATCTCTAGCATTGTTTGGTTGTCACTCAAGGACTACTGAGCATTCTCAAGTGAGTACATAGACCCCTCTTTTACTGTTTTCCAAACGTTTTGGGGTGGAACACATGTGCCTACTTGTTACTTTCATGCTTTCCTGTTTTCACATCATATACTTGCTATGTTCATTAGTACATTTATAGTACATGATTTCAATACATTTTATGCTATGTATGTCCATTCAGTGCATACTTAGTACATTGTTTTACATTACAGTTTGTTGCATATACTCATCCAGCATATGAACACATTATATTACATTTTGAACCGTTTATAACTATTTGACTATGTGAACCGTTTGTATCTGTGAACCGTTTGTATCTGTGAACCGTTTGTATCTATGAACCATTTGTATCTGTGAACCGTTTGTATCTGTGAACCGTGTGAACCATATTTGACCATACATAAACATTTCTACAATTGTTAAACATTACATCTTGATGGTTTGGTTTGGGTAAGTGATTTAAGTAACGAGGCGTGTGTAATATGATACAAGCATGGTGGATACGCCGCTGGTACTTCCTATATATAAGTGTTTGTATGGTATTACATATCGTAGCATTATTTGAATCATTTCAATTTGAGACATATAACATATTATACAAATAACATACTTTTCACAAGACATTGCTTTACAAACAACTTATCTTATACAAACTCATTTTACATGGTTATTCATTTAACCATACATTATTCTCTTATTTATACATATCATCTGATCTTATTGTGTTTCAAATGATTTACAAGACAAAGCAAATTACAAGGTTCATGACTAAACATTTTCCCAAACATAAGTCATGAATTCTGTTTTCACAAAACCTATGTATCTCACAGGCATTTTTATGCTGACGTGCCTATTTTCACATGTGTTTTCAGGAGATGATGCATAGGATTTTTCAAGACATACTTAGGCGGACCTGTGCCTTAGTGACTTAAAACGAGACAAGAACTAGTTACTTTATGTTATGTACTCTTTGGTTCTTGTTTAAAACAATGTAATCTTTCATATTTGATTAATAAAACGAAGCTTCAATTGCCATGGAATTGAAACAATTAATTCTGTTACAACACTCCCCGATGTTTCCGCCACGTTTTGTATCTTCTACGTGGTCGGGGTTAAGTGTAATATTTGATGGTAATATGTAATAAGTGGAAGGTTATAGGTAAAAGTCTAGTGTTTAGTGTGTTTCATGTATTATGCGTTGTGTTAGTGTGTTCGGGAACCATAACTAGCTCAGAAAAATAAAAACAATGTTTCTTGCAATATTTTAGTGTTCCGGGTAATGTCCGGTTGTTCGGTTAGATACCATTCCATTAAAGTGCTAAGTTATTCCGTATAGTGTCTTTTATGTAACTTTTTGTAACACTTTTAATTCCCAACACTTGGGAAAGCATACAGGATCATTTAGTCAATTTTCTGCACAAGACTAGTATGTTAAAAAGCACATGAAAGTATGACGCAGTAATCAGAAAGCAGTTAAGTAATTCAGCACAGTCATTAAGCACTTAATTAATATTAATTAATCGTACGGATACATGTAATTATGAGGGTTGTCACATTATCACCCTTCAATTAAAAGGGTGTAGGTACGTATTCTAACCAAGAGAGTACGTAGGTTTCCTTTCAATCAATTACCCATTCCCAACCACCGGGAATCCCATGCCTTGTAGAAAGTGTGAACTCACCTTAGGTTAGCTCGGCAGATACACAAAAAGGTCACTTGAGCTATATGTGGTCAACCACGTCCGGATTTGATGTTTGGAACGAAGAAGGCTTCGAACAAGGAAGAGGGCTGCCGTCGGTCTTTGAAGGAGAGGGAGAGAGAGTAGGGTTTGTGTGTTGGTTTAAATAGGGGAGTGGGCCGAACCCTTGCATGGGCTGCCCCTTGGTTTCGATTACAAAAGGTGTGGGCCGAGAGTTATGTGGAACCAAAGCCCAAAGGCTTGTGCGATTGGATTAATGTTGTGTGATCAAGATTATTATACACTTATACACATAATACAATTTCACTTAACATGTAACATTTAATCATCCATTAAAACCAACGTATCAATTAATCAAATAGAGTTCATACAAGTTACATCAAGCACAATGATAGGTTCGGAAATGCGAGTTGTCACAGTTTAGATCCTACTTTCGTGACCCTACTCTCGTGCTTAACCTTATCCTTTCTTTCTCGCGCAATAGGTCAAAATGCTCAGCCTCGAGTGTGTACGTTCAAGACCTTCATGGATTGTCGACCTAGTACTTTCCGTAGCACGGATGGAGCTGTAGGTCTTCTTCACTGGTTCGAGAAGATTGAATCTGTTTTTGAGATGTGTGAATGCCCTGTAGCCAGTAGGGTGAAGTTTACTATCGGAACACTTGAGGGTAGTGCTTAACTTGGTTGAACGCACAGGTGCAAATGCTAGGGTTGGCAGCTGCTAATGCCACCCCATGGAACAACTTTAAGGATCTGATCAAAGAAGAGTATTGTCATTGTGATGACATACACAAGCTAGAGGTGGAATTTTACAATCTGAAGATGACGGGGTCTGAGATCGAAGCGTATACTAAGAGATCGAACGAATTAGCTGCATTGTGTCCCACCATGGTGGATCCTCCCTGCAAACATATCGAGCTATACATCAAGGGTCTAGTGCCAGAGATTCAGAGTATGGTAACTTCAGCTAACCTCCCTACAATCCAGCAAGTCATACGACTATCCCATCGTCTCACTGATCAGGCAGTTGAGCAGAAAAAGCTGCCTAAGCATATTAGTGCCACTACTTCTGATGCTCCAAGTGACAACAAACGCAAATGGGATGGAATTTCAAACAAGGGTTCAAGTTCTGTTCAGTCTCAATCTCGGCAGCGAAAGACCGATGACTATAAGAGCCCAAGTCAGCAGTCTTCTGGTAATCAAGGACAGGGTGGGTACAAGGGAAATCACCCTAAATGCAATCGATGTAATATGCACCATAGCGGGCCGTGTAGCAAGAAAAATTGTCAGAGATGCAACAAGCCAGGCCACACAGCAAAAGACTGCAGGAGCCTTTATCCTGCAAATCAGAGACGACAGCAGCAGCAGACTCCACAGAACCAGCGCCAGCAACAGCAGCAACAACAGGGTAACAACAAGGGATGTTTCCAGTGTGGTGCTAAGGGCCACTTCAAAAGGGACTGCCCCCAGCTGAACCAAAATCAGAACAATGATAACAATCAGGGGAATGGAAACAACAGGGATAACAATGAGGGTAATGGTGCCAGGGGACGTGCATTTATGATTGGTCAAGGTGATGCGAGGAACGATCCCAACGTCGTGATGGGTAAGTTCCTACTAGACGATTTCTTCGTTTCGGTTTTATTTGATTCGGGTGCCGATACTAGTTACGTGTCCATAAGGGTTAGCCAGATGCTTAAGGGTACCCCAACTCCCTTGAACACCAAGCATGTTGTAGAACTAGCAAACGGTAAAAGTCTTTAGGCCACACACTTAGTTGAGGGTTGTAATATCGTTCTCGCTGGTCAGACTTTGTCTATCGATCTTATTCCTATTGTACTTGGTAGTTTTGACGTTGTCATTGGGATGGATTGGTTATCTCAACATCGAGCGGAAATACTTTGCAAGGAGAAGATGGTCTGTATCCCTCGTGCAAGCGGTGAACCTCTCGTTATTCGCGGTGACAAAAGTGGTGCTATTGTGGGCATCATCTCATTCCTCAAGGCCCAGAAGTGTCTGCGAAAGGGCCACCCTGCTATTCCGGCCCTTATTACTAATACATCATCGAAAGAGAAGAAGATAGAGGATATCCCGATCGTACGTGACTTTCCTGAGGTATTCCATGAGGAATTACTTGGTCTACCGCCTCATCGGCAAGTCGAGTTTCAAATCGAGCTAGCTCCTGGAGCAGCACCTATCACTCGTGCACCTTATCGCTTAGCCCCATCAAAATTAGAAGAACTGTCCACGCAACTACAGGAACTCTTGGACAAGGGTTTCATTCGCCCTAGCTCTTCACCCAGGGGAGCTTCAGTTTTGTTTGTGAAGAAGAAAGACGGTACCTTCCGCATGTGCATAGACTATCGCGAACTCAACAAGGTGACCGTGACAAATCGTTATCCTCTTCCGCGAATCGACGACTTGTTCGACCAGTTGCAAGGGTCGAGCTTCTACTCTAAGATTGATTTGAGATAAGGTTATCATCAGCTGAGAGTCCGAGACGAGGACATCTCTAAGACAGCATTCAGGACTCGTTACGGGCACTACGAGTTTCTGGTTATGCCTTTCGGGTTGACAAACGCACCTGTAGTCTTCATGGACCTCATGACCCGAGTGTGCAAACCATACTTGGATAAATTCATCATTGTTTTCATTGACGACATCTTGATCTATTCTAAAAGTCAGGAGGAGCATGAACACTATCTGCGGCTTATCATGGAACTTCTTTGATCTGAACAGCTCTACGCTAAGTTTTCGAAGTGTGACTTTTGGCTTCGTGAAGTCCACTTCCTAGGCCACATAGTCAATAAGGATGGGATTCACGTTAATCCATCCAAGATTGACTCGATCAAGAACAGGCCTGCACCCCGTACTCCAACCAAAATCCGTCAATTCTTGGGTTTGGCGGGTTACTACCGAATGTTTATTCAAGATTTTTCGAAGATTGCGCAGCCTCTTACTACCTTAACACAGAAGGGTGTCACCTATCGATGGGGTGATACCCATGATCCGCGTTTCAACTACTGAAGGAGAAACTTTGCAGCGCCCCCATCCTTTCGTTACCTGATGGCACAGACGACTTTGTGGTTTAGTGTGACACGTCAATCCAAGGTCTTGGTTGTGTGTTGATGCAACGTGAGAAGGTCATTGCTTACGCATCACGCCAGCTCAAGGTCCACGAAAAGAACTACACCACTCATGATTTGGAGCTCGGAGCAGTAGTGTTTGCACTCAAGATATGGAGACACTACCTGTACGGTACCAAATGCACCATTTACACTGACCACAGGAGTCTCTAGCATATCTTTTATTAGAGGTTGTTGAACATGCGACAGCGTCGGTGGGTCGAACTTCTGAATGATTATGAGTGCGCGATCACATATCATCCTGGCAAGGCCAACGTTGTGGCTGATGCTCTCAGTCGTAAGGAAACCAAGCCTAAGCGGGTGCGTGCGTTACAGCTTACGATCCACTCTAGTCTTCCTACCCAGATTCGAGAGGCACAGGTCAAAGCATTGAAGGAAGAAAACCTCAAAGCTGAGTCCTTACGGGGATTGGAAAAACGGTTGGAACTAAAGGAAGACGGTGCTTACTACTTAGCGGGGCGTATTTGGGTTCCATTTTATGGTAATCTACGCGAGCTTGTGATGGATGAGGCACACAAGTCTCGTTACTTGGTACATCCTGGTTCTGGTAAGATGTACCATGATCTCAAAACCACGTACTGGTGGCCTAGTATGAAGGCTAACATAGCGACCTATGTTGGTAAATGCTTGACATGCGCAAGAGTTAAGGTTGAATACTAGAAGCCATCAAGACTACTCCAACAACCTGAGATCCCAACATGGAAATGGGAGCAAATTTCCATGGATTTCATTACTGGTTTGCCTAGGTCTCAGCGGGGAAACGACACCATCTGGGTGATCATGGATCGACTAACTAAGTCTGCACACTTTCTGGCAATCAAGGAAACTTACAAGTTTTCTATGCTCGCAGACATTTATCTGAAGGAAGTAGTCTCTAAGCACGGAGTGGAGTTTTCGACTTTGGTAATGGCTGGGAAAGGCACCTACCTTTAGTGGAGTTTTCGTATAACAACAGTTACCACACCAGCATCCAGGATGCTCCGTTCGAGGCTTTGTATGGACGGAAATGCCGATCACCTCTATGCTGGGCAGAAATTGGCGACAGCCAAATCACTGGCCCAGAACTCGTCGTCGACACAATGGAAAAGATTACCCAGATACGACAATGAATGGCGGAAGCTCGTGACCGTCAGAAAAGTTAGGCTGATAAGCGTAGGAAACCGCTCGAGTTCCAGGTTGGGGATCGAGTGCTACTTAAAGTCTCACCTTGGAAAGGTGTGGTTCATTTTGGAAAACGGGGCAAGCTTAATCCACGTTATGTCGGACCCTTTGAAATCACTGAGAAAATCGGTAAGGTGGCTTACAGACTGAATTTGCCCGAAGAACTCAGTGGTGTTCACAACGTCTTTCACGTGTCGAATCTGAAGAAGTGTCTGTCAGATGAGACCCTCATTGTTCCTTTCAAGGAACTCACTATCGACGACCAGTTGTGCTTCGTCGAGGAACCGGTGGAAATTATGGAACTGGAAATCAAGACTCTCAAACGTACTAAGATACCCATTGTTCAAGTTCGTTGGAACTCAAGACCTGGCCCAGAGTTCACCTGGGAACGGGAGGACCAGATGAAACGCAAGTACCCCTAGTTGTTCAAGAAAGGTGAGTCCAGTACAGAAGCTACTTCAGAATTTCGGGACGAAATTCCAAATCAACGGGGGGATGATGTGATACCCCAGGAAAAACGCACAACACAACTAGCTTCTTCGGTGACTATGTGCTAAATTTCGGGACGAAATTTCTTTCAACTTGGGGATGATGTGACAACCCGTGTTTCCGAGGTTAGCATCGTTCTTTTCACTTCCCTTTTAAATCATTTTTTTATTACGCTTTACTTTTCTACAAAACCAAATGTTGTACACTCATCTAATTTATTTTGCACGAACGAGCCAAATCCATATCGTGATCAAACCCACCCAAACCACTTGAACGGCGGCATGATTCGCGTAACTCGAATCTTTGGAGGACTGAACCATAATATGTTTAATTTATATATGTTAGTGGTTGTTTATTTACATTTACCCTAAATATAATAAAAAATGATAATGTATATACACCACTAAATATTGCTACTCACCAATCGATTTCTTTCGTTCATTCACGACTGATTGCTTTGGTTCATTCACGGCCCAGAGAGCCCAAGTTCTACAACCCCACCTCTTTTATCATTCTCGGCCCACACGTACAAACCTCAAACCGCCCTTGACCTCTTTATTAGGACTACGTAGTCATGCAATCATGATTGAACTCTCACAAACCCTACCTACCGCTTCACATAATCCGCCCCCCTCGCCCGAAACTCTACGAAGAACGAACCACTGCCACCTTCTTCTCTGGCGAGTTCAACCTCTGACGAACACCGGTAAGATCTCTCTCTCTCTCTCTCTCTCTCTCTCTTCCGTAGTTCTAGTTAAAAGACTCGTCATGCTTTCGGTTCGAGTTGTGTAGTCACGCTCATGTGTAGCCTACTCATGCGATCTATGCGTTTGATGTTACGTAGTACCGCGCTTAAATGTTATGTTATGTGCACTTGATTAACATGTATAAATAGGTGAATGCTTATGTGCAGTGATCAAAGAATATACATGTATACTAAAACTGTTAATAGATATATGTGTATGAGGATATAATAAATACACTAGTATATGCGTAGATTGAGATTTGATTCGATTGTAAGGTGCGAATAGGCTGGGGTTGTATGTATAAGAACATCGATTACGTAAATCTGTGTAGTATGTGTATCAGTAGCCGTGTGTATATATATACATATATATATAATTATATAATTATATCCTAAAGAAAACGTAGGGAGTATGAATGAACAATAGTTCCGGTTCGACTTCGGTTTAATAACATGAACGCATACACGGACATGAGGAGTATACATGAGGAGTTATAGAGAATCGAAGGCTTTAAAAGTTGAATGTTTATGAGTAATTTATACATGTGTGTGTAACTGTGATCTTGTGTAGCCATGGATGCAAAGTTATTTTGGAACAAGGGATTTATACAATAGGATGGGGTGTGTACTAAGAATTGGCGCATGTATGGTTGTATGCATGGAAAATTTAATCAGTATATGTGGTGATTAGTTAGATCATGGAACTAGACGTGCTTTTATGTGAGGAGAATTTATATATAACTTTCTTGGTTACTAAACATCTTATCATGCTCAATTATTTTATTGATTCCCAATAGAATAATATATTTTTTTTAGTTATTAAAACTTTAGCATTGTAAAAGAAAAGAGGGTTATTCAAATAGAAGTATCGTGCATCATCAATTAAATAAACAGACGACAAATATCCTATCATTGCGTATCATCCCATATCCTTAAATAACACGCGGCGATATAATTGATTTTAGTCTTTTATTATTGATAGAATATATGTATATATTTATATACGTTTAATAGCCTAACGAATGCACGAGAAAGATGTATGTAACGGTATGCACATACATGTACATTAGTTAAAAACTTTTGGCGTGGCCTGAACTTGACACTTATGTGAGAATTATGTAATATGTTGAATATTATAGAGAAGTGCACATGTCTAGTTGGTTAAATGTTCACGTGTCAACGTGTTGTGTGCTATGTGTTAGGTGTCTGTAGAATTTTATGTATTGCATGATACGTGTTAGATACGTGCAAGGATTTTGTGTCTTTCAGGAGCACACTAATAAACTAAATGGTAATCATGTTAGGACGTGATTGACCGGTTCCACCTCGCGTATTTCTTTCCATAACTTAATCTGCCAAGCTAATCTAAGGTGACTTCACACTTTCCACAAGGCATGGGATTCCCGGTGGTTTGGGAATGGGTTAAGTATACTAAGGAAACCTGCGTATTCTCCTTAGGTAGAATGCGTACTCCCACCCTCTTAGTTGAAGGGTGACAACATTAAAACTTACGTGTTCTTCTTGACACGTACTTCCACCCTCTTAACTGAAGGGTGACAACATTGGCACTAGAAAAAACTCTATCATTAAGTCTCTCATTTTATATCGACTTAATCGCCGGGCCAATGGCGAACGGGTCATTAGTTAAATAGCGCTATTAGGTTTGACAAGCCTCACCCCGTGCCGTAGAGGACGGGCGTGGACTAATGGACTTGGGCGCTAGTCAATGATGATAGACATTGACGCAGGGCACATAAACATAACTACAGTCAGTGGTCGATATGGTAACGGGTATAGTGGGATACCTGGGGAAGCCCCCACTGAGTATGGTTTTGGGAAACAAGGAACTGGTTAACTCATGGTTTTCGAAACATAACTATGGTTTTTGGAACAACTTTAACATGGACAACCAACTATGAACTCGCTCAACTTTGTTTTTGATTCGTTATTATATGCCTTGCAGGTCGTTAGGTGCTTAGATGGAGCTTGCACAGGAGGAAGAGGTCGTTATCGTTGTGGGACATGAACTGTTGAGTTCCATGTTAAACTTATGAACTTTTATACTTTATTATGGTTTTGAACGTAATGCTTCCGCTGATAGCTTAAGTTTTGTTGAATTGTTTTGGACACCAATTATATTGTTTGGTTTGGAATTTTATTTATTTAATTATATCGTTCAATATGATTGGTGGCTGGATCCTGGTCAGTCACGCTCCCTGCGGTGATACTCCGCTTGTGGATTTTTGGGGTGTGACATTTGCGAAAACGCCACCGCGCCAATCTAGTCCGTAGATTGTTTTGATCGGACGATCCATATGCGTTCTCACCGTTCTCACACTTTCTACCATTTTCTCCAAATCCCGACCCTATTAGGGTCAGGATTTGGAGAAAACGGTAGAAAGTGTGAGAACGGTGAGAACGCTTATGGATCGTCCGATCAAAACAATCTACGGACTAGATTTGCGCGGTGGCGTTTTCGTAAATAACATCAATTTTATTACGTGGACGCGCCTCATTAAGGGTAAAAGCGTCTTTACACCTCTATACCAAAACACCATACTGATGAATAAAACGCCATTACGGACTGTAGGATCGATCGGTGACCCAAACGAGTCAATCAGAAGAGTTCTTTGTCTGATTCAGAGGCGGAAACAAAAAAACAGACTTTGAAAACAGCTTGTTTCACACTTAAACGTCTTGTTTTATTGATTTAACAACAATACAGATCAATTGACGCGTCGGCAGCACTTCGACACCGGAAATCAGAAAGTTACCAATGATCTCGCTTGAAGGCCTATTTATAGGAGTGGTAATTCCGTTTGAATGTGGCAGAAACCAGTTCAAGCGAAATTAACCATGTTAATTTCGTTTGAAAGTGCACATGCCACTTTCAAGCGGAATTAACTCTTTCAAGCGAAATTAACTCTTTCACACCCAAAACCTCCTATTTTCTCGTACAACGTGCCCTGATCTAACAATTCTAATACTAGACTCGATACAAGACGAAGACGACAGACGTAATGCACCAACAGACTCCCCCTCGGATGTTGACGAGTCTTAAGTGTCGAGTCTTCAACATCTTCAGTCTTCGGGCTTCTCTTCAAAGTATATAATAGTGAAGCATCCTCAAACCTTTCTTGTATTTCCAGGATCAAATTTCTGGCTCTATTCCTCATAGCTTCTCCTCTCTAACAGACTCCCCCTCAAGTTGTACTGGGATCGTAGTCTGGCTATATTCTGCTCACCTGTTCACATGTTCAAGAATCGCATCCTGGCTCTCTCATAGCCTTAACCTGCACATTCTCTACCCAAAAATAAATTTCACAAATATAAAATTTGACAAATTTAAACTATTCTAATCACTTGATTATCTCAGTTCAAAACATCAATTTATAATATAACAATTTTAATTACTGATGACCACTTGTATGAATATCATTTTTCCAAACACGCACTCTTTCCCAACCTGTTGTTCGTCATGTTCAGTACTCGGAATTTTGAAAATCAGCTTTTCAACATCAGTTGCCTAAAATCTTTTTGAATTTTAAAAAAAAATGCTAAAACACTCCGAAAATCTTTTTGGATTTTTGATATAACAGAAATGCAATGCAGTAAAGAAATATTTACATACAATATTTTTGTGAGTTTGTGTAAGATGATCATATCAGCTTTATAAGATAAATCACCAACACCGTTAAGCTTTAAACATGTTAAGTTCTAAACGATTCACTTAGATTGTCAGTATACTGATCCACTTAAATTTTCACACAAAGTTCAACTTTTTCGAGATATGAGATTAATGTTTTAGAGACTTAAACTTATTCGCGTGTCCCACCTCAGAATATACTCCCTTATCCAGATCCCAATATTCAGTCTTACAGGTGAGTATACCTACATGATATCTGTAAGGGATTAAATTGCGAAGGACGTGAGAGCTCAGGTTAGAACTTCCGTTCAACAGAGAGATGACGGCTTCGACTTTTGGTGGGTCCCCTTTAGAGGATCTTTTTTACAACAGCACATGATTAGCATTTTTCAATGTTTCATCATTTTTTATGCTGAGGGTAGGCTATATTTCAAGCAAACGTAAAGTATTCACCGGGGACTAGGCCATTGCTTCCGCAAAATCAGAAGTCCCAGGATAATACCTCAGATATCACTAAGCATAAAGACCTAGTATCTCAGAAAGAGGGGTCCTTCAAACAAGATTTCAGGGGTTACCCATATATCCGAGAGATGTTACCCACAAAATAAGCAAGTTTGAAATTTAGGTTTATATCTCGTCACAATCTATTAAATGTGCAAAAACCTACTGGCATATCATCAGTGAGACCGTTTATCACTTTTTGATATTCCAATTCTTTAGCATGCTATGATAGTCCACTGATTTACTATCATTTCCTCTTTTTTACAACAAAACTCATTTTTTAATTTTATCATGTTTTTTACTTTTTCAAATTTTCAAATGTTTTTGGATTTTCTAAAAAATTACTCCCCCCTAAAATTCAAAATCATTAAAGGAAATTTGAAAACAAACTGTACAAATAAAGTGACAACTGATATCAAATCACTTCAAATCGCAATCCACTTGGCATAAACAATCAGAACTCCCCCCTCACAACAAAACATTTTCCCATTGTGATTTCAAAACACTTAAGTTTGTTTTAATCAAATGGTTTTTCCGGAAAATAAGTTTCATTGATTTTAACACTATGTAAAATCGGGGTTCATCACATTGTTCTCAAAATACCATGTGACAACTGACACTTTTCGGTAACTTTCTTACACTTAAAGTACTCATTTTAGCTACATTTTTATGCATTTCGAACACTCGAACTGTGTATTACATAATATACATCTTAGAATACTTATGAAATATTCAATTATGATGCACATGATTCATTTTATTGGTTACCTTTGAAACAATGTAAACAATGCATCGAAACAACTAGAGCAGTATCTAGTAAACTAGCGTGCTGACGAAAACTCAGGATCCAGCGAAACCATCTAAATTACATCTTTAGGACTCAGACGGAAGTCCAACATCAAATATACATTAAACCCTATATGGGAATGCAAGGGTTTGGTTTAATATACTACCAATGTCCGGTAGCACCGAAAACTGCCAAAAAGCACTAAAAGCGACGATTTCTACACTTTTCCGCAGAAATCAGCTTTCTATTATTTTTACGACATGTAAAAATATTATTTAACATAGAATTCATGTGAGGATACATTCGGGTATCATCCGAGCCAATAACTACATCTATTCACACAAGTTACGCAACTTAGCGTTCAAATAACATCTAACCGAAACAATTCGAAATGAATATCCGAACAATGTCGGATCTTTTTTTTAGTGACCATCTAATATTATTTAGATCATATTAGACTAGTAATGGTCACTTAACACCTTCTTAACACATTTATACACTTGAAACATTTAAACACCAAAACACCTAAACTTTGCTAAAAGTTTCTAACACTTTAAACACTTAATAACAATTCAACAATTCAAGACCCCCCCCCCCCCATGTATGAACGTGTATAAGGGCCCACATACCCTTAATTATGTGTTAAAAATATCTAGATACTTATTTAGATGCAAGTGGATCAAGTTGGTGAATTATTATAACATGTAATCTCATTAGTTACTAACTATTCTACACCACTTTTCACCATACTTTACCCACACATAAGAATACTCTCATCATCTTCATCTTTTTACCAAGAACACCACAAAAACCCATTTCCATTTTAGCCTTTATTTGATGATCAAGTTGTACTTCTATGGAGCTTAAGGTGATCTAAAGAACTAGCAAGTTAAAGGAAGTGTATTCATCCATTCAAGAGCCTTATATCATCAAGATCTTCATCTTCTTTGCTTCTTAAAATCATCTAAGATCATCCCTAGCCTAGTGCTAGAAGTAAGCTTCTATATCTATTTTTTTTTCTTTGATACATATATTATGATTATGATTGTTATTATTACAAATAATAACCAAGAAATCATACATAATAAAGTTGAAGAAAATACAAAGAAGCAAAGATAATAATCATGATACATTTATGTTGGTTTATATTGTGATTTAAGACTTGTGATATGCATATATGATCTTGTTGTGATGATATTGATATAAATAAATTGTTAGAGTATGTTTTAAAAATATGATCTAACAAATACACATGTTTATGTTAAAGGGTTTTTAACATAGAAGTTTAAAAGGATGATCATAACTATTGATCTTGTGAAAGTATTTAAGGTTTTTATTTAAAAACAATACTTCCACAAGATTATATAAAATAACATACAACTAGTGATTTTTGTTAAAAGTTGTTAAAACTAGAATTAAACTTGGTATTTGAACTAGTTAGCATATGTTATGATCATGTTTAAAACCCTACATGATTTGGATACCATCTTGATAATTTCATGTTATAAAAGTCTCATATGTTTAGTTAAGATGTTGAATAAATTGATGGTGATTTGAAAAAGAAAATGATATGTTTATGAAACATGGTTAGAATAAAAATACAAAGGTTATATGGCCATTTTTCATAAAAACTTTATTTTATAAAGTAACCACATTTCTTTTTTTTGGTTAAATCTCTACAAGAATAACAAGGTTATTAAACAAAAGTTATAAAATAAAAGACAATATAAATATATATATTTTTTTAGAAAATATATATTTGGTTACTTTGACAATTTTTGTGTGATATATTACTTGATGTATTAGTTATATATATCAATGTAGGAACTTGAATCTCATTGTCACAATTAAACTCAAGACACTTTATAACAAAAGTCTTACAAGACTTCGCATAATTACGCCTTAAAACGAGTTACGGACGATCCGAATGAGCGAACACCATTTATGGTCAAAACGGACGACGGACGAATCCTTAAACGAGTCACCAATCCGGGGAGTTACTACGACGTTTAGACGATCTTTCGACACGAAAATATAAATATGCTATCGATAACAAATTTCGGATGTTTATAAACTTATAAAAAATAGTATGTTTTTATTTACCAAAAAGTATGCTTAGTAAATTTTTATAAAAAGGTTTTTATAAAAATGAAAGGCTTACACTTACAAGTGGGCTAAATTATAACAAATGGGCTTATTTTCTTAATGGACTTACTTTACTTAATGGGCTATTTTTCTACAAATGGGCTTATTTTTCTTAATGGGCTTATCTTCATAATGGGCTTAACATAAATTCATGGGCTAAGCCCAAACACCAAACATATGGGCCAAAGCCCAACACTATTCAAGCCCAACACTATTCAAGCCCAACACTATTCAAGCCCAATACTATTCAAGCCCAATACTATTCAAGCCCAACACTATTCAAGCCCAACACTATTGAGGCCCAACACTATTTGAGGCCCAACACTATTTGAGGCCCAACACTATTTGAGGCCCAACACTATTTGAGGCCCAACACTATTGAGGCCCAACACTATTTAAGGCCCAGCACTATTTAAGCCCAATAACTTGAAAACATGGGCTTGGCCCAATGTTACCATTATTGGAAACACAACTATACAATTGATACATATAGGACACGAAATTCAGCGGACTAGATCCGACTATACAACTCACAAGATACAAGATAACATTTATATATATATATCTGGTGAAAAATATATATATAACATTTGAACAACTCATTCATCGAATACACAGTTAACGAACAGTAAAGACATACAAGTCTTACACATATTGAAGACACAAGACTTGTACTCAAGTTCTTTACAAAGACCGAAGTGTCTAACAAAAATAAGAACATTTGTAGGTCGCAACGCTATTCAGGACGACCGCACGTGAGATCTTATTTACATCTATTCACAGGACGCGATACAGTGAGTTCATGTCCCCTATTCATTTAAATGTTTTACAACTTTACAACTATCGGGGAAAAATACATGTTCAACGTATGTTAAAGTTAGGGAATGAAACACCTTAGATCATGTGCGAATTAGGGTTATACATCTAAGCACCATTAATCCAGTTTGGACCTAGGTACAAGTGGTTAGATCTAATGGGTATTGGCGAGCCCCACTCTTGGTCGTGGACCCATACAGAAGAGTGCGTTTGTGTCCCAGTCGATAGGAGTCGACATAAAATCGTCTAGGTTTGGATTGCTTCCTAATTCGTCACACATATTAATGTCCTCGCGAAACATTAATGATCAACGATTTCATTGACGCTTTACATACTACATCATACATACAGATACATTTTATACAACTCACATGTTGTGGATACAGTTTATACATCATACATACAGATACATTTTATACAACTCACATTTTACAGATACATTTTATACAACTCACATTTTACAGATACATCTCATACAGCTAAACTGCATGAACTCGCTCAACTTTTGTTGATGTTTTCAAACTTAACATGTATTTCAGGAAATTAGTGGACCTGGCAGACATTTCAGTCAAGGAAAGCAAGTATCAAGACTCCATGCCACCATTTGAAGGGTTTGCCCGTTATATACCGCCTCTTTGCGGTGATATAGTGGTCAAAGCCTTGACATTTTAAGACTTACATTTTGATGTATAGAACGATGAAAACGCATTTTCATTTGATGGTTTGTAACAAATACATTTAACTTATGTTGCGTTCTTTCGAAACAATTATGACAATGGCATTGGAGCTTGTTTCTATTCATTTAGTATGTTCACTTATATTGTTATGCAATGAGAACCGATCAGATCACACCTCGCGCTTCCGCTACGAGCGGGTGTGACAGATTGGTATCAGAGCATCGATTGTAGTGAACCAGGATTCTTTCTCGAGTCTAAGTCTACAATCACTAGGGATCTCTCACGAAAACCTCTTGTTCATGTTGAACAGATTATAAATAAAATTGGACAAGTCAAAAGGTTTTCATTGCATAAACATTTTTCAATGTCCACTACAGCAAAAATTCATTTCACATAAATCAAGCGAGGACATTTCCATGGGTGAAGTCTATGAGAAACAGACACAATACATTAATAGACTATGTGCCTACAATACATTACATTATCAGTTTATGCATTATAAACAGTTTACAAGTTCAGCTTATACAAGATAGAAATCCTTGATTGATAGGATTTTACATGATTATATATATAGGTGGTTCATATATATGTTGCATGAAATATTTTGCCAAGAACAAAATGCCTTCGACTTCAAACTCTATTATTATTCTTTACTCACACGGTGAAAATATCGACCTCATGTCTATTGCGGAGCTTATGGCGAACATGATTCCTAAGTGAAATCTTAAACTTAATTCCGTAAAATATGGTTGCTTTCTCGCGAATGCTGAGATGCCTGACCATGATAATGACGACGAGGCGAAGGTGGTAACCTTGGATAACAACTCCATTAGTGGGACGAGATCCATGTGACTCATACTAATCAAGGTGGATATACTCTTGTCCTTACAAGGAAGATGAAGTACTCATCTTGAAGGTACCCCTTCAATTGTTATTGTTACAGATTCTTTCCATTTCTATTTCATCTAACGTCGTACCGTCCTGCGAGTAACAACAACGGACGTTGACACGTGAACTATCACGAAGTTTCCTTCTATGCTGAAGGTATATAAACAATAGTGTCCTCTCTCTGACTGATCGCCTGCTCTGAACGAGAGAATGCTAGGGTGACCATGCAAGACAATTTATTATTACGGGGGCCCACGTAATAACAACTTGTAGTGCATGGAAATTCTGGTGGACTCTGCGGGTCAAGCTAATGATCACTATTCATTCAAAATTCTTAAGTTATTACTTGAGATTCAATTCTTCCTATCTAGTAAAACACGAACTGGGGGTGGTTAGTATAACACCCTACAATACAATACAATACAATACAATACAATACAATACAATACAATACAATACAATACAATACAATACAATACAATACAATACAATACAATACAATACAATACAATACAATACAATACAATACAATACAATACAATACAATACAATACAATACAATACAATACAATACAATACAATACAATACAATACAATACAGGAAGACGACACATATTTGTTCACACCTAACATTCGATCTATATCACGATTCAGTTGAGACTAGTCATTTAAACAAACAAAACGTGTTAGCTACTCATGAAGGATTTTCCTCAACATTCTCGAAATTCTTGAACATGGGTTGGTTTCCCCTCCTGAATGAATTATTCTTCTTTTTCCATTTAGACATATGACCAATACATGCAAGAGGCATTACACCTTTTGGTTTTGGTTATCCACATTATCATTTATTCAAACATATATGAACAATGCGATCTTGAGGTTTCCATGACCGATTGATTGCATTCTTCATTCTTGGGCACATGATAGACTTTATTTATCCAAATACATGTCTAGATTCTTTTAATAGGGTGTATTAAAAAGATCATGGCGCCAAAAGAATCAAATGTTAAGTCAAAAGTTATGTGTTAAAAATCATTGCTTTTACACAAGACGTGGTTTATACATGACACTGTTAAGCAAGACATTGTTATACATGTCATTTGACGTCGGTATACACAAGACAGTTTTGGTGGTTATTTGTAAGTGATGAGACGTGTGTAATATGATAAAAGCATGGTGGATACGCCGCTGGTACTTCCTATATATAAGTGCTTATATTATATTGCATATCGTGGTGTTATTCAAATCTCTTCGACAAAGACAAGACATGACATTTTTGCACAAGACACGACATCCTCTACACAAGACATAATATTCTATTTCAAGACATGATATATTTATACACTACATTTTCATTGGCTATTTTTTTAACCATACATCATTCTTTTATATCATCTGATTTTCATATCTATTTTCATATGATTTTATAAAAGAACTCGATCATAACTAGAGCCAATGTTGATGGTTACACTTGATGCTTTCACGGTCTCTCAGGGGTAGTTCCATACTGGGAAACACCCGAATTCAAACACACTGAGTGTTACATTTCGGGTTTAGCCTCAGAGATCCGAAGCATGACCGCATCATCCCTCCCTACCTCGATCACTCAAACAATAACTCTCGCCATGAGAGAAATGAATTCATGAGTACGTACACTCTACGATCATCATGTATCAATTCTATTAATACCAACACCGAGCTTAGCTATTGCTTTTAAATGTTAAGCATATACTCGAATTAGAGTCATGTTGGACACACATTACTATATCAAGTTAGCTAATGGGGAATTAGCTGAGACATATCAAATCATTAAGGGCCACCGGTATGTATCCTATTCGTCAACATTTCACATCCATGTTATTGTAAACAATTGGCAATTTTAGCTTCATCTCAACATTTCACATACATGAGTTTCATGGCTAGGGACGGGATTGTCCTAGCTACAATTAGGGATTGGGTTATCCTACATCTAAACATATGGTTGGGTTATCCAACAACTAAACATATGGATCGGGTTATCCTACATCTAAACATATGGATTGGGTTATCCTACATTTAAACATAGGGTTCCTAAAACTATACAGTGAAGTCCTCGCCACACAGAATTTAAAATGTACTTGGCCTAGAGTCAAGTAAGCTAGACGTCTCCTCATTCTATAGAATTGGCAAAAAGTAAACTAGTCGAGTCTAGAGCTGAAATTCAATATCGATCTCTTCCCCGTTCAGTTGAGTAGTTTCGAAGTAGTGGTTGACATGGATTGGTTATCCGATAACCTAGCCAAAGTCTTATGTCACGAGAAGATCATTCGCCTACCACTACTGAACGAAGAGACACTTGTGATACATGGAGAGAAGCGCGACACCCTATTGCGGATCATCAATGGCATGAAAGCACATAAGTGCTTACGGAAAGGTTGTATTGCCTATCTAGCACTTGTTGTAGACAAGAAGGCCGTTGGGCCACAGCTGACAGATATTCTTTTGATAAAATAATTTCCTGAAGAAATTCCTGAAGTCTTGCCAGGACTACCACCATATCAACAAGTCGAGTTTCACATCGACTTGGTACCGGGAGCCGCACCCATAGCCAAATCTCCATGTCGATTAGCACCTTCTGAACCTTGTAGTTGACCGAATAAGGATGTTGTGAGTTCATAACCCTTACTCTTTACCACTATACATTTTTATAAAGGTTTTGGGGGTGGAAAGACATGCAAGTTTTGCAAAAATGCACAACATTTCGATGAACGAAAATTCATATTTCTAAACCATGTTACAAATGAATTTCCAACTAACTCAAATGGTTTATGAAAGGTTCTAGCTTCTACTCTAAGATATACTTACGATCGGAGTATCATCAGTTACGAATTCAAGAGGAAAGCATACCGAAAACGGCTTTTAAGACTCGTTACGGTCATTACGAGTTTCTCGTTATGCCTTTTGGTTTAACAAATGCACCAGCGGTCTTCATGGATTTAATGAATCGTGTGTGCAAGCCGTATCTCGACAAATTCGTCATAGTGTTTATTGACGACATTTTGATATACTCTCGATCGACTGATGAACATGAGCAACATTTGAGAACCATTTTAGAGTTGTTAAAGACGGAGAAACTATACGCAAAATTTTCCAAGTGCGAATTTTGGATTCGCGAAGTAAAATTTCCTCAGGCATGTAGTGAACGGGAAAGGCATTCAAGTAGACCCAGCTAAGTTTGAAACAATCAAGAGTTGGGAAGCGCCCAAGACTCCAACTGGAGTCCGGCAATTTTTTTTTTTTTTTTTTTTTGGGATCAGCGGGATATCATCGGAGATCTATTGATATTTTTTTTAAATTACTCAATTGCTAACCTCCGTCACCAATAATAGACAATAAATTCGTCCCAATCGAAAAACAAGAAATAGCATTACACCTTATTCTTAAGATTGGTGCATAGCATTTTACAACCTTATCATTATCCGACGATACCGATGACTTTGTTGTAAACTATGATGCTTCGCATCAAGGATTGGGTTGCGTACTCGTGCAACGTGAAAAAGTTATCGTGTACACGTCGCGCCAATTAAAAAGTTCATGAGAAGAACTATACCACTCTCGACCTTGAGTTAGGCGCGGTGGTATTCGCTTTAAAAATTATGGCGACATTATTTATATGGTACTCAATGCATTATTTTCACGGATCATAAAAGTCTTCAACACATATTCAACCAAAAAGAATTAAATATGCGTCAACGATGTTGGGTTGAATTGTTGAACGACTATGATTGTGAAATAAAGTACCATCCGGGCAAGGCGAAAGTTGTAGCTGACGCTATGAGCCGCAAGGAGCGAGTTAGAACATTGAGAACTCAAGCATTAGAGAAGATGATTCACAAGCGCTCAAGGAAGAGCATATTCAAGTAGAAACACTTCGAAGCATGAAGGAACAATTAGTGCCGAAAGAAGATGGAACTTTATACATTATGGGTCGAAATTGGGTTCCATTATTTGGCGGCCTTCGAGATGATATTTTGAGGAGGCACATAGGCCAAAGTATTGAAAGAATACTATTGGTGGCCTAACCTCAAAAATGATATCGCGACTTATGTCGGAGAATGCTTGACTTGCGCGAAAGTCAAAGTTGAGTAGCAAAATCCCTCGGACTTGTTACAACAACCCGAGATTCCCGTTTGGTAATGGGAACAAATATCCATGGACTTCATTATGAAGTTATCCAGGACCTCATGCGTTCATGACATGATTGGGTAATCATCGATAGACTAACAAAGTCCGTACACTTCTTACCGATTCGAGAGGAGGATAGTACAGAGAAACTAGCGGAACCCTATCTCAAGGAAATAGTGGCTCGTCATGGAGTACCTATTTCAATCATCTCTAACCAAGATGGTCGTTTTGTTTCAAGAATTTGGAAATCATTTCAACTGGCCTTTGGATCTCATTTGAATCTAAGTACGGCCTTTCACCCACAAACTGACGGCCAGAGCGAACGAACAATCCAAACACTCGAAGATATGCTTCGTGCATGTGTTATGGATTTAGGCGGCAATTGGGATACTCATCTACCTTTAGTTGAGTTTTCCTACAATAACAGCTACCACACTAGTATACAAGCTGCACCGTTCGAAGCTCTTTACGGTCGAAAGTGTCGCTCTCCGCTATGTTGGGCGGTAGCGAGCGATAAACAACTAATCGGTCAGGAATTAGTCCAAGAGACTACAAATAAAATCTTTCAGATCCGAGACCGTATCAAGGCGGCTCGCGATCGACAAAAGTGCTACGCAGACAAGAGACGGAAGCCATTATCTTTCGAGGTCGGAGACAAGGTCTTGTTGAAAGTCTCACATTGGAAGTGCGTAGCGAGATTCGGTAAGCGTGGAAAGCTTAACCCTCGATATGTAGGACCATTTGAAATCTTAGAGAAGATTGGCACTGTTGCCTACAAGGTAAAGTTACCAGAAGAACTTAGTAGTGTACACGACACATTTCATGTGTCGAATCTTAAAAAGAGTCCAACACAAGCAACCGTTATCATTCTATTCACATTGACGACAAACTCCAATTCACTAAAGAACCTGTTGAAGTCATGGACTGTAAGGTCTAGAAATCATGGAGGAGTCGTATAAAATTATTAAAATGTACTTTGGAACTCTCGACACGGACCCCAATATACTTGGGAACGTGAAGATCAAATCAAAGTCAAATATCCTCACCTGTTTGAGAACAATCCTGCAAAGGATGACCCAGCTTGAATTTCGGGACGAAATTCTCAATAACAGGGGGAGAATGTGACAACTGACACTTTTCGGTAACTTTCTTACACTTAAAGTACTCATTTTAGCTACATTTTTATGCATTTCGAACACTCGAACTGCGTATTACATAATATACATCTTAGAATACTTATGAAATATTCAATTATGATGCACATGATTCATTTTATTGGTTACCTTTGAAACAATGTAAACAATGCATCGAAACAACTAGAGCAGTATCTAGTAAACTAGCGTGCTGACGAAAACTCAGGATCCAGCGAAACCATCTAAATTACATCTTTAGGACTCAGACGGAAGTCCAACATCAAATATACATTAAACCCTATATGGGAATGCAAGGGTTTGGTTTAATATACTACCAATGTCCGGTAGCACCGAAAACTGCCAAAAAGCACTAAAAGCGACGATTTCTACACTTTTCCGCAGAAATCAGCTTTCTATTATTTTTACGACATGTAAAAATATTATTTAACATAGAATTCATGTGAGGATACATTCGGGTATCATCCGAGCCAATAACTACATCTATTCACACAAGTTACGCAACTTAGCGTTCAAATAACATCTAACCGAAACAATTCGAAATGAATATCCGAACAATGTCGGATCTTTTTTTTAGTGACCATCTAATATTATTTAGATCATATTAGACTAGTAATGGTCACTTAACACCTTCTTAACACATTTATACACTTGAAACATTTAAACACCAAAACACCTAAACTTTGCTAAAAGTTTCTAACACTTTAAACACTTAATAACAATTCAACAATTCAAGACCCCCCCCCCCCCCCATGTATGAACGTGTATAAGGGCCCACATACCCTTAATTATGTGTTAAAAATATCTAGATACTTATTTAGATGCAAGTGGATCAAGTTGGTGAATTATTATAACATGTAATCTCATTAGTTACTAACTATTCTACACCACTTTTCACCATACTTTACCCACACATAAGAATACTCTCATCATCTTCATCTTTTTACCAAGAACACCACAAAAACCCATTTCCTTTTTAGCCTCTATTTGATGATCAAGTTGTACTTCTATGGAGCTTAAGGTGATCTAAAGAACTAGCAAGTTAAAGGAAGTGTATTCATCCATTCAAGAGCCTTATATCATCAAGATCTTCATCTTCTTTGCTTCTTAAAATCATCTAAGATCATCCCTAGCCTAGTGCTAGAAGTAAGCTTCTATATCTATTTTTTTTTCTTTGATACATATATTATGATTATGATTGTTATTATTACAAATAATAACCAAGAAATCATACATAATAAACTTGAAGAAAATACAAAGAAGCAAAGATAATAATCATGATACATTTATGTTGGTTTATATTGTGATTTAAGACTTGTGATATGCATATATGATCTTGTTGTGATGATATTGATATAAATAAATTGTTAGAGTATGTTTTAAAAATATGATCTAACAAATACACATGTTTATGTTAAAGGGTTTTTAACATAGAAGTTTAAAAGGATGATCATAACTATTGATCTTGTGAAAGTATTTAAGGTTTTTATTTAAAAACAATACTTCCACAAGATTATATAAAATAACATACAACTAGTGATTTTTGTTAAAAGTTGTTAAAACTAGAATTAAACTTGGTATTTGAACTAGTTAGCATATGTTATGATCATGTTTAAAACCCTACATGATTTGGATATCATCTTGATAATTTCATGTTATAAAAGTCTCATATGTTTAGTTAAGATGTTGAATAAATTGATGGTGATTTGAAAAAGAAAATGATATGTTTATGAAACATGGTTAGAATAAAAATACAAAGGTTATATGGCCATTTTTCATAAAAACTTTATTTTATAAAGTAACCACATTTCTTTTTTTTGGTTAAATCTCTACAAGAATAACAAGGTTATTAAAGAAAAGTTATAAAATAAAAGACAATATAAATATATATATATTTTTTTTAGAA
The DNA here is from genome assembly GCA_030545235.1 of Helianthus tuberosus. Taxonomy (NCBI): domain Eukaryota; kingdom Viridiplantae; phylum Streptophyta; class Magnoliopsida; order Asterales; family Asteraceae; genus Helianthus; species Helianthus tuberosus. The sequence goes on from CM060351.1 coordinate 111,565,781, forward strand.
AATATATATTTGGTTTCTTTGACAATTTTTGTGTGATATATTACTTGATGTATTAGTTATATATATCAATGTAGGAACTTGAATCTCATTGTCACAATTAAACTTAAGACACTTTATAACAAAAGTCTTACAAGACTTCGCATAATTACGCCTTAAAACGAGTTACGGACGATCCGAATGAGCGAACACCATTTATGGTCAAAACGGACGACGGACGAATCCTTAAACGAGTCACCAATCCGGGGAGTTACTACGACGTTTAGACGATCTTTCGACACGAAAATATAAATATGCTATCGATAACAAATTTCGGATGTTTATAAACTTATAAAAAATAGTATGTTTTTATTTACCAAAAAGTATGCTTAGTAAATTTTTATAAAAAGGTTTTTATAAAAATGAAAGGCTTACACTTACAAGTGGGCTAAATTATAACAAATGGGCTTATTTTCTTAATGGACTTACTTTACTTAATGGGCTATTTTTCTACAAATGGGCTTATTTTTCTTAATGGGCTTATCTTCATAATGGGCTTAACATAAATTCATGGGCTAAGCCCAAACACCAAACATATGGGCCAAAGCCCAACACTATTCAAGCCCAACACTATTCAAGCCCAACACTATTCAAGCCCAATACTATTCAAGCCCAATACTATTCAAGCCCAACACTATTCAAGCCCAACACTATTGAGGCCCAACACTATTTGAGGCCCAACACTATTTGAGGCCCAACAATATTTAAGGCCCAGCACTATTTGAGGCCCAACAATATTTAAGGCCCAGCACTATTTAAGCCCAATAACTTGAAAACATGGGCTTGGCCCAATGTTACCATTATTGGAAACACAACTATACAATTGATACATATAAGACACGAAATTCAGCGGACTAGATCCGACTATACAACTCACAAGATACAAGATAACATTTATATATATATATCTGGTGAAAAATATATATATAACATTTGAACAACTCATTCATCGAATACACAGTTAACGAACAGTAAAGACATACAAGTCTTACACATATTGAAGACACAAGACTTGTACTCAAGTTCTTTACAAAGACCGAAGTGTCTAACAAAAATAAGAACATTTGTAGGTCGCAACGCTATTCAGGACGACCGCACGTGAGATCTTATTTACATCTATTCACAGGACGCGATACAGTGAGTTCATGTCCCCTATTCATTTAAATGTTTTACAACTTTACAACTATCGGGGAAAAATACATGTTCAACGTATGTTAAAGTTAGGGAATGAAACACCTTAGATCATGTGCGAATTAGGGTTATACATCTAAGCACCATTAATCCAGTTTGGACCTAGGTACAAGTGGTTAGATCTAATGGGTATTGGCGAGCCCCACTCTTGGTCGTGGACCCATACAGAAGAGTGCGTTTGTGTCCCAGTCGATAGGAGTCGACATAAAATCGTCTAGGTTTGGATTGCTTTCTAATTCGTCACACATATTAATGTCCTCGCGAAACATTAATGATCAACGATTTCATTGACGCTTTACATACTACATCATACATACAGATACATTTTATACAACTCACATGTTGTGGATACAGTTTATACATCATACATACAAATACATTTTATACAACTCACATTTTACAGATACATTTTATACAACTCACATTTTACAGATACATCTCATACAGCTAAACTGCATGAACTCGCTCAACTTTTGTTGATGTTTTCAAACTTAACATGTATTTCAGGAAATTAGTGGACCTGGCAGACATTTCAGTCAAGGAAAGCAAGTATCAAGACTCCATGCCACCATTTGAAGGGTTTGCCCGTTATATACCGCCTCTTTGCGGTGATATAGTGGTCAAAGCCTTGACATTTTAAGACTTACATTTTGATGTATAGAACGATGAAAACGCATTTTCATTTGATGGTTTGTAACAAATACATTTAACTTATGTTGCGTTCTTTCGAAACAATTATGACAATGGCATTGGAGCTTGTTTCTATTCATTTAGTATGTTCACTTATATTGTTATGCAATGAGAACCGATCAGATCACACCTCGCGCTTCCACTACGAGCGGGTGTGACATACCATTTGTAGGAAAAACAAGTACAATTTAATGTCCTTGATTTACCACTTGTAAGTGTAACCCTTCTTCAACCACTTGTAGGTTCACTTATCAACCAAAACCACTTGTCAATCAAAATATAACAATATAAAGATATCACCTGTAGATTTACCAACCAAACAATTCAAGAATGATGCCGATTCCTGCTCCACGATTACCAACTTGGGAGCTCCGGCAAGTCCGGATTTTTAGTTAGGAAGTACTTTCCCCCAAGCCTGACCAGCCTTGGGAGATTCTGGTACACATCTATCCCCCTAACATTTTGATTTGTAAAACTCTTTTGCACCCTTCACTTTTTCCATCAACCATCTTCCGAAAAATATGTTTAACTTTTCCATTAAACGCCTTTTCAGCATCAAATTCTTTGTTACCAGCAAAGAATTGACCTGAAATCTCAGTTTTACCAACTTTCAACTTCAAATTTTCTTTAGACAATTTAGGAAAGTTTTCATCGTTCACCTCTGGAACGGAATTCTCATTCTTCTTCTCAACAAATGACTCCTCTGATTTTATGGAATCAGATTCATTGTCAGAACTACTCTCAGATTTTATAACCCATCTTTGTTTGTTTAAATCAACTTTTCTTTTGTAAAAACGTTTTGAACTTTCACCAGTTTCGAAAGTTGAATTTTCAAACACTTTAGATTTCTTAGTTGATTGTACGGTTTTATCAACACATTTCTTTTTCACTTCAGAGTTAGAAGAAACTCCTTGTTTTGAATCACTGGACTCATGGCAATTCCAAGCAATATGCCCAACTTTTTGACATTTGAAACAGGTTCTTCTGTCAACTCTTGGAGAAAATTTCTTCACATTCTTCTTTATTTCAGCAAGAAATTCTTGATTTGACTGTTTCCAGAATGGTTTCTTCTGCTCATCTTCAGAACTTCCTCCTGCAACAAATTTTGTTTTTGGTTTATAATTTTTCTCATTTTTATAATTTTCTGAAGAATTAAAACCCAAACCTTTCTTTTTGAAATTACTGTTATGGTTTGGTTTCTTTTGAAAACCATAACCAGAACCGTAACCCGTTTTCTTATTCAATCTCTGTTGAACTCTTGAAATGTACTTTTTAGGTTTTTCATGAAGATTTAAATCTTTTATTTCAGAAATATTAATTTCTGTTAATTTGAAAACCTGTTTAATCATTTTAGTTTTGACACTTCTTATTGGAAATTCCTCATCAGAGTATAATTTGTCTGAATCATTCAAAGTATATGCTACTTTGATTGGTCCATCATTCAAATTAGATTTTGATAACAGGAATTCTTTATTGTAAACCCGTTTAACCGGTGAACTCGGACTCTTTTCTGACGAACTCGAACTTTCAGACTTAGACTCCGGTTTTGACTCTTCATCCATATCTAACACCTGATCGACCACTTTCTTTAACAACTCAGACTCATGATCAGTGTCAGACGCTGTGAATGTGACATCAATATTGTCTGGTAATTCATCAATGATTTCAGACTTTAACTTGATGTTGAGAGCCTTATTTACACGTTCCTCATTTGGCTTTCTGGGAGAATAACTTTCATGGATCGGGGGCGGACATCTGTTATACTTGACACTTTGTTTCTTACCAGTATCAATATCTTCAGACTTTTCCTCTTTGAATGCTTCAAGACCTGCAACAGTAGGATAAACACGATCAATCAAATAATCACATGTTGTATAACTCAACAACAAACGTTTAATCCTTTCACTCTCAATCTTTTCAAGCTCTAAATCCTGCTTCAGCTTAGCACAATCTTCAATATACTCATTGATGATCTTCTGTTTCATCATTAATGTTGAGCTCATTTTTGACATAGCAGCATCAATTTCTGAGTTTGTCTTTTTCAGACCATCAACGGTTCTATTCAAAACATCACATGACTCTTTCACATACTTCAAATTAGACAACAAATTTTCTTTCAGCTCTTCCAACTCACTAATATTCTTGTCCTTCTCCTCACAATGTGTGCAAGACTCCACACATTTCTGACAAGGTTTAATGACTTCAACTATCTTTTCAATCTCAACAGTCTTTTCAACTTCAACAAGTTTCTCAACTTCAACTATCTTTTCGATCTCGACGATTTTCTCAACTTCGACAAGTTTTTCAACTTCAACTAACTTTTCGACTTCAACTATTTTTTCTACCACTTTCTCAGTTACTTGATCAACATTAGATTCTCCAGCTTCTTTCTTTGCTTTTTCATCAGCAAGTATTCTTGCTGCTTCCAGCTCTCTCCTCAATCTGGCAATCTTCTTCTGATTCAGCAACTCAACTTTATCTGCAAAAAACAAATTAAAACTTTCAGGATCTATGCCTTTTCTAGCTTTGTTAAGATATTCTTCCTCATCATCCATATCAATATCACTTCCTAGATCTGGAAAAATCGGGATTCTTTTCTGACTAGCCTCATCTTCACCCAGAATTCTAGCAACAAGACCTGAACCTGGTGGAATGTATTTATCCCAGCTAAATCCCTCTGCAACAAATTCATCATCTTGATCAATTATCCCAAAATAAGCTTTCTTATTTGCATCTTCGATCATTCTAGCATGAGCAGTTTTTGGTTCCTTTTGTTGAATAATCTAATGAAAAATTGATTTCTGATAATAATTATTCTTTCCAGACTGATTTTGTCTTCCATCAGTTTCTTTTTTTTTGCACTCTCGCTTAAAATGACCTTTTTCATAACAACGAAAACATGTAACCTTAGATTTTTCAAATCCTAACGGTGAATTAGACAATTCATGAAGGCCATTTCTTCCAGTAACTTGTGTGAATTTTTCTGCTCTTCGAACAACACTGGCTAAACACCACTTCACATCCATCAACTCAAGTTCCTCTGCATCAATTTGGTCATAATCTTCTTTTGTACGCATCGGATTTCCAATCTTGCCAGCAATCAAACTTTCATAAGATTCCAACATAGCAACAAGTGATGCCATAGTTGCTTGGCTATTTCTGGAGACAAATTTTGACCATTTTGAATGTTCAAAGTAACATTACACTGCAGATTTTTTGAGTTCTGTCTTTGAGGACTTGATATTGTATGATTTGGATCAAAGCTTGAATACGAAGACGAAGATCCACCACTCTGTGTCACATTACTACCCTTTGTTCCAGACGAACTATCAGCACTAAAACCAGTTTGGATCTTTGGGCTAGGGCTGGGGGTAGCCTCAAACTTGTTCCCTCTGTAATATAAACTGACATCTTGTTGAGCATTCGGATTCTTCATGATTGCTATTTTCTGAATATCCAACTCGTGCTCTTCAATCTTTTGAATAAACTGAGCCAGATTCATATTTTCTGATTTTCTCATGTGTTTCACAATCAACAGATAAGTTCCCCATTTTTGCTGTGGTAATGCATCAGCAAGTTTATCAACCCATTCATCATCATCTTTCTTAATGTCCAATCTTCCCATTTCCAAAACCAAATGACAATATCTATCAATGGTCATCTTTGTTGTTTCATGATCAAAAGCTTGAAACATATCAAATGATTTCTTCAATAACGCCTTTTTGATTTTGATCATATCTGCACTTCCTTTGAACTTTTGAATTAATGCCGTCCAAATAGATCTAGTAGTACCCTCATGTTGGAGCAAAACAAAGATGTCTTCTTTAATCGCTTGTTGAAGAATACTAATCATCATTTTTTCACTTGTATACTTCAATTTATCAATCTCTGAAAAGTCACTGAAACCTTTTTCAAGCCCACGTTCATTTTTCGGTTTTTCGTAGTCTTTCTCCAATGAACACCATGCATCAAATTTGTAAGCTTGCACCCAGTTCTCGAATCTATTTTTCCATCCTTGAAAATCTTCAATGTACATCAGTTTTGGCGGTTTTTGATGAGTTCCCGTTTCATTCTCACTGTACAATGTTTCGGCAGCAGTAACAGGAGCAATCGGTGTCGCAAACGCATTGTAAAATTCTTCTTCCATGATTCGGCAAATCTTTTCACAAAATTACAAGTTCAAACGGAATATCAAACTCAAACGGAATCCCTTTTCAAGCGAAATTACAGTTGAAGCGAAATCACCTGCACAACAAACTCAAACGAAATTACTTCTCAAACGGAAACACCCTTCAAACGGAATAACCTGATTTCGTTTGAATAAGCACACTTTCAAACGGAATTACTCACTGAAACGAAATTATCTAATTTCGTTTGAAATGTTTCAAACGGAATTACACCCAGAAACGGAATCAGCTTTTTCAAGCGGAATTAGGTGTAATTTTCAAGCGGAATTAAGTACTAATCTCGTTTGAAATGCTGATGACGTCATCTTTAACGATCTGATTTTCAAACGAAATTACGATTTTTACCAGTTTTAGATCGAATTAAGGTCCAATTATCTCAAGGATTCATTAAAACACTGTTTCGCTTATAATATGTAAAATTTAGACCATTTTGACCGTAAAATTTTGTGAATTTTGTAAAAGAAGGTGTAGAAGTCAGACATTAAGGCTGTTTTGGCAAGAACTCTTCCTCCTGAGCTCTGATACCACTTGTAGGATCGATCGGTGACCCAAACGAGTCAATCAGAAGAGTTCTTTGTCTGATTCAGAGGCGGAAACAAAAAAACAGACTTTGAAAACAGCTTGTTTCACACTTAAACGTCTTGTTTTATTGATTTAACAACAATACAGATCAATTGACGTGTCGGCATCACTTCGACACCGGAAATCAGAAAGTTACCAATGATCTCGCTTGAAGGCCTATTTATAGAGTGGTAATTCCGTTTGAATGTGGCAGAAACCAGTTCAAGCGAAATTAACCATGTTAATTTCGTTTGAAAGTGCACATGCCACTTTTAAGAGGAATTAACTCTTTCAAGCGAAATTAACTCTTTCACACCCAAAACCTCCTATTTTCTCGTACAACGTGCCCTGATCTAACAATTCTAATACTAGACTCGATACAAGACGAAGACGACAGACGTAATGCACCAACACGGACCAAATCACATCGCTATATAAACAAAAAACATCCAAGACATAAAAACACACCCCCCAGAACCTGAAACGCCATATTTTCAACTATATACCATTCAACTTACAAACGCCAAAATCCCCAAAACATCAAACACAACTACTCAAAAACGCCATATTTTCTACTATATACCATTCATCTTAGAAAACGCCAAAACACTCAAACATCAAAAGATTCCAAAGATCGAAGGTTCTTTCAGATACACTATTTCTTCAGTAAAACGCCAAAATGCCAAATATCGTTTCTTGTATATTCAAAATATTGTTCTACGCCAAAGTTTCGGATATTTTAATGGCATGAAAAGACGAATGAAACTAATGAGTTGTTTGAAGATACATATTCAAAAAAAAAAAAAACTAATGTCATTTTGTCTTCCCAAACGGCCACAAAAACACAAGCATGGCTAAGCCAAACCACCAGCGAACATGATTCAATGAAGAAAGAGACTGATGACAGTGAAGATTTGGAAGATGAATTGTTTTTATTTTTATTTTTTTAATTTTCTTTTTCTGTTGTTTGCTATATATTTTTGAACTTAGAATAAAAAAATACATTATCTTAATAAAACGCCAAAACAGTCATAATGCATATGAAAACGCCATAAATTGAGTAAATACGCCAAAAACTCCCAAACTATAATGAAAAGTAATTTGCAAAAGTATTAATTAATAAAAGCTAAAAATGGAAAAAAAAATGCCAAAAACTACTTAAACCCATTCAAAAACGCAAAACCTGGGAGATGGAAAGTCTATGACCCTAAAAACTCATAAAAAGCTGAACATAAAAAACAGTAAAAATACACAGTAAACTGAAAAGACGACTACTTTATTAATATCATTTATTATAAATAAAAACCCGTCTAAACTACGCACCAAAAACATCCTATTAAGAGAGACTTCTCTGCACAAAGAACTTATCACAAAACCAGAAACAAACGCCATATTCCCTAGAAACCATTCACTTTAAAAACGCCAAAAAATAATACTTAAAAAAGCCACAAATGCAGAACCTCGATTCTGCTATATTGATTATTGATCTGAGTGTGGTTTCACTGAATGGATTCTTCTGTGAGTTGGATATCTCTATAATCTTTTGCTAAATGAGATGGACAAATATCAAGATAAAGAGACTGATGACACTGATATGACATCATGTCACTTTGTTCTTGATGGATATATGGATGGCATGAAGGGATCAATACATTAGAGCAGGCGTTGTCTTCAACATGTCATCAAACAAGTATATATCCACCCACCATAAAGGATGCCACAAAAAATAAGCATCTTCTAAAGACGGCCGTTATGTAGAAAAATAAGGATCTACATAAGGCATTCAAAAACAGGTTCAAAACGCCAAAAAGTTAAAGTAGAAGAGGCTGATGACAGTGAAGATTTGAATGAGAAATTAGATTATAATTTTTAATTTTTTTTCATTTTCTATTGTTTTGTTATGTAATTATTTCTTGTTATCATCTAATTCTCTGCTATTTAAAAAAAATTGAGTATAAAATGCAAAAAACTACAAACAACAAACGCCTGATTAGTTTGAAAACTGTGAGAACGAATGCTAGCAAAGTATGAGGTTGCTATATAAATCGCCAAAAAACGCAAACAAAGAATTACCGGAAAAATCAACACTAATTGACAGATGAAAATTGAAAAGAAACAGTAAAATAAAGAGATGGTATCATTTATTGCCAAAATATTATAGTTATATTAATGCCACTACATGGAAAATTGAAATTTATTTATCTTTTCAAAACGCCATAATTGCCTGTCACATTATAGGCCTATATCCTAAATAGCAAAACACTTGATATAATAAAATCAGAAAATTACTGATGTTTTTTACATTAAAAGCCTGCATCCTGATCTAAAAAACAATAAAAACGCCAAAACAATACTTAAAACGCCAAAATATTTAATATAATTTCTTATCTAAACCAATAAAAACGCCGCGTATTTATTAAACGCCAAAAAATGAAAAGATGAAGGGACACGCGTTAATAAAAAAGAAATATGAAAGGACAAAAAAACCCCTCCGCCTTTCTCTAAGCGGCGTGACACGTGTTAAGCCAGGAACCGTTCTCACCGTTCTCACACTTTTGAGTGTTTTCTCCTAGATCCCGTTTCTATATATATATATATATATATATATATATATATATATATAGGGAGAAGATCATGCGAGAACCACCTCTTATTGCGAGAACCGCGAGAACCAATGCGAACACAACAAAAAAATACCTAAAAATAGCTAAAAATCACAGAATTTTTTTTTTAATATTTTTTATATAAAAATCGCTACTTTTCGAAGCCAAAAAAAAATTAATTTTTTTTTGCCACTAAAAGTAGCGATTTGAGCATAAAAAATATTAAAAAAAAAAATTTTAGATTTTTTTTTTATTTTTTTAATTTTTTTTTAGGTTTTTTGGGGATTTAGTTTTTAGCATTTTAGCTTGGGGGGGGGGGTAGGTTTTTTTTGGGGTTTTAGTTTTTAGCGTTTAGCTTGGGGGGGGGGGGGGTTAGGTTTTTTTTGGGGGGGGGGGGGGGGTAGGTTTTTTTAGCTATTTTAGGTTGTGTTCACATTTTTAGGTTTTTTTTTAGGTATTTTTAGCTATTTTAGGTTGTGTTCACGTTGGTTCTCGCGGTTCTCGCAATAAGGGTGGTTCTCGCATGAACTCCTCCCCTACATATATATATATATATATATATTTATATATAGGGTTAATGTTCATTTGAGAACCACCTTTATTGTCAGAACCATAATAACCAATGTGAACACACCAAAAAAACCTAAAAAAAACCTACCCCCAAGCTAAATGCTAAAAACTAAACCCCCCACCCCCACCCAAGCTAAAATACTAAAAACTAAACACCCAAAAAAACCTAAAAAAATGTAAAAAAACACACAATTTTTTTTTAATATTTTTTTATGAAAAATCGCTACTTTTAGTTGCCAAAAACTTTTTTGTTTTAATAACGAAATATAGCGATATTAATTTAAAAAAAATTGTGTGTTTTTTAGCTATTTTTAGGTATTTTTGGTTGTGGTCACATTAGTTTTCGCGGTTCTCGCAATAAAGGTTGAGAACCACCTTTATTGTGAGAATCGCGGAAACCAATGTGAACACAACAAAATAACCTAAAAAAAACCTAATCCCCCCCACGCCCACCCCAAAAACCTAAACCCCCCACCCCCCTCCCAAAAACCTAACCCCCAAGCTAAATGCTAAAAACTAAACCCTCTGCCCCCCCCCAAAAAAAAAACCTAATCCCCCCTACCCCAACCCCTCCCCCTCCCCCTCCCCATAATAAAAAAAAAAACCTAAACACCCTCCCCACCCCCCCCCCCCCCCCCCAAAAAAGCTAACCCCCCTCCACCCCCATCCAAGCTAAATGCTAAAAAACTAAACCCCCCAAAAAAATCTAAAAAACACACAAATTTTTTATATATACGCTACTTTTAGTAGCAAAAAATAATAATAACGAAATACAGCGAATTTTAAGTAAAAAATATTAAAAAAAATTGTGTGTTTTTTAGCTATTTTTAGGTATTTTTGGTTGTGTTCACATTGGTTCTCGCGGTTCTTGCAATAAAGGGTGGTTCCTAACGAATCCTTCTCCTATATATATATAGGGTCGGGATTTAGAGAAAATGGTAGAAAATGTAAGAACGGTGAGAACGCTTATGGATTGTCCGATCAAAACAATCCATGGACTAGATTGCGTAGTGGCATTTTCGTAAATAACATCAATATTATTATGTGGGACGCGCTTCATTAAGGGTAAAAGGGTGTTTTACCCCTCATATTCAAAACGCCATCAAATGATAAAACGCCATACAAAAAAATAAAACGCCATTAAAAACAAAACGCCAAAAATTACTAATAAAATGCGTTGAATATTACAGGAAGATGAAACAACACAAAATAACTGAATTTCAGTTATTAACATTTATTAGAAGAAATTCCCTCCTAAATTACGCGCCAAAAACATCATTATTGTGACAACCTAAACTTTCAAGGTCAGTGTCTCTTACTTACGCGATCCTGTTTTATTATTATTTCTCTTTGGCGTATATACTTGCAAAATGTAAAATGTGATGGAGTATGTTTGTTTACGTATGTTCGACTGATTAGCTACAAGGAACCGTTACACGTTTTATATGTGTAGTTTAGTAATTTAAGAAACTAACTAATTGGGTCGCGGGATTTCTCGACACACGTGGGCCGTGAGTTACATAACACACTTGGGCCGAGACCACACCTCACATCACTCTCCTTGGCCCACACCACCTAAATCCCAAACCGAGCCCACATGTTACATATGATATACGAATTGCATGCTGATGATTACCCATAATTTTCTAAACGCATACGAAACACAAACCCTAACACTCCTCTCTTTCTTTCATGGTCGACGACATCATTCTTTTTCTCCAAAGTAAACCTGCAACCTTAAACATCAATTCCTCTGATCAAACCTCCGACTGTTCAACGACGAAACCCGACACCATCTACCCCGATTAAATCTCCGGCGACTTCAGTGTACCCCGACCAGGCCTCCGGCAACTCACAACTCGGGACACCGCTTCTCTTACTCCAGACACACGCACACAGTTCTGACACCGAATTCAGGTTAGTAAGATATTATTGAAATTTGTGAGTATTAAGTGTAAGATAATTCGAGTGTTATGAATGATGCTTCTGTGAATGTTGTGATGATTAAAAGGTTTAAGATTTATGAATGATAGATATTACCTTGTTTGAATGATGTTTCTGTCAAATGTTGAAACGAAGTTCATGATGAATCTCTGTTAGTAGTCGAAGTTGTGCAGCTGTGTTTTAATGGAGTGTACAACCGTAAATGCATAGGGTACAACCCACTTTTATGTGCAAGATTTGTGATATGTGAATGTAATAGAGTTTGCTCTTGTCTATTAAATTAAAGTTTGAGAATGTGATTAGCTGTTATGATAAATGTGTTTATGTGCATGACTTTGAATAAATGAATCCATGTGATATGAATCAAATATGAATCTGGGTTTCTTGAATGTACAAGAAGTTTGTCTTGATCGATATTAGTAGCTGGCTGTTTTAAGAAGATGAGGAATGATGATTTTTTGAGAATGATAATTGATGCTTTATTAAAAAGAAGTTTGTCTTTTCCTATTTGATTGTGGGGGGGGGGGGGGGGGGTGAGTAATGATTCTGTTATGAGGAGCCGCACACTTAGCAGATATCACACCCTGACCACGTAGAACATCAAATCGTGGCGGAAACGTCGGGGAGTGTTGTAACAGAATTATTGTTCCACAACCATGGCAATTAAAGTTACATTTTATTTATCAAACAAGAGTGTTACATTGTCTCAAAACAGGAAATAAGGAGTTCAGAACATAATTAAACTAGTCTATCTTTATTTTAAGTCTCTAAGGCACAGGTCCGCCCTAGTGTCACGATCATCATACTAAGCGACTGCTCCTGAAAACACATGTGAAAATAGGTACGTCAGCATAAAAATGTCTGTGAGATACATAGGTTTAGTGAAAATAGGATTCATGACTTGGGTTTTAAAAGATAGGTTTAATAAAAATTTGTCATGAATCTTGTTAAGTGTTTTCTTTTATAAATCGTATGAAAACTTGATAATAAATAAGACTATATAAAAGAATGATGTATGGTTAATAAAATAACTGAGTAAAATGAGTTGGAAAAAATAAACTGTTTTGTAAGACAATGTCTTGTAAAAAAATAAGTTGTTTATGTAAAATGTAATATGTCAAATATTGAAATGATTTAAGTAACGCTACGACATGTAATATCATACAAACACTTATATATAGGAAGTACCAGCGGCGTATCCACCATGCTTGTATCATATTACACACGCCTCGTTACTCAAATCACTTACCCAAACCAACCATCATTGTAAATTGTTCATGTATAAATCAACTGTCAAATGTTATTGTGCAAACCATATCAAAATGTCTATGTCTAATGTAAATCACTAAATGTGTATATCAATGCCAAAATGTCTATGTCAAATGTCAATTATGTAATGCGTAACAAAAATGTCATGTATGGCAAGTGAAATATGTATCAACTAAACCATAGGTAAAAATGCAGAAAGCAATGTATTGAAGTAAAACGTGGTTTAAATCAACGTTATGTTTTGTGGAAATGCATGCTATACTGAATACAAACATTTATGCAATATTGTAAAAATGCATACATTCAAGCCTTGTGACTGTGGTGAAAGACCTTTAAACAAATTAAAGGTTTATCTGTGTTATGTCTATCGAATTCGGTCATTCCTTCCATCCAAACATACCTAGGATGTCAGGAACGGGAGTTATCAATTCCTATGGTACCACTACCTACTAACGAATGGTGTAGCTAATGTTAATGAATGTATTTTTGTCCCATTTAAACAAACCAAATGTCATACCAAAATGTAAGCATGTGAAAACAATGCACTAAGTATGTAATCAAATGAACATACATAGCGTGAAATGTAATGTAAAACAATGTACTAAGTTTGCACACAATGGACATACATAGCATGAAATGTAGTGTAAAACGATGTACTATAAATGTACTAATGAACATAGCAAGTATATGATGTGAAAACATGGAAAGCATGAAAGTAACAAGTAGGCACATGTGTTTCACCCCAAAACAGTTTGAAAACGGTAAAAGAGGGGTCTATGTACTCACTTGAGATTGCTTAGTAGTCCTTGAGTAACAACCAAACAATGCTAGAGATCACGGATATCAAACGGCACCTAATATAGGTAACTATGTTAATATATCGGACCTAAATCGGAGGATTGGATAGAATGAGGGTTCGTAAACCAAATGAGTATGGAAACTCATGTAGTATGGTTCAACAAATCCTACATTCAAAATGAAACCTAACCTAAGTGCTTACGACCCATTACGACCCGTTTAGGTAGCTTATGCTACTTTAACGCGTCGTTCGAGTGAAACGCGTTCGGAATGCCTAACTAGTCCTATGAAAAGTAAAATATGCCTTAACATGTCTAATATTGTTACCAAATCAGTTTAGATACCAAAAGTTATGTTACATATGCTTAAAATGAATTTTGGCGTAAAAAGGGCATTTTGGTCATTTACCTAAGGCATATAAACTACCTATCATACAACTAACTTAACGCCGTGACCATAAGGTATAACCTCGGAAGGTTATTCCCTATACAACTATGGTCACCTAATGTGTTTGGTCGGATCCTAATGATCGACCAAATGGGTCGTGTTCGAAAGTATAAGCGATTGTTTAGATCGCTTACCTTACGACCCTATATAAGCACTAAACTAAAAGTGACGAGCTAAGCATGTTAAAACATGCTTAACTAAGTTTAGAAAACAGGTTTGGTATCAAAACAAACGGTTTTGATACCTAAGAGTAGTTTGGTTACAAAATACGCAATAACACGCATTTTGGCCGAAACTACGACTCGTCACTGAGCCTAGATAACGTGGTAATCAGTAGGTATAGTCACTAGGGACTATAACCATCGTGATTACACTCACGTTATGAAGTTCAAACGAACTTCGCATTGACCATAAACTGGTCAATGTAGAAAGTCAAACAAAGTTTGACTTTTAACGCTAAAAGAATGAAAGAACGAAGGAACACTTACAAAGGGTCCCCAAAAGCTTTGATTTCCAAATATTTCTCGGGTATGAAGCGCTTTTACACCTCAACTTAGAGAAGTTTTCAGAAATTAAGTGGGTTTTGAGTTGTGATGTTGGTGGGTATTTATACGAAATGGACCACCGTTAGGATCGTTCCTCGAATACCGTGCTTTGATCTCATCCGTTCATGTGTTGGAATGTTATGGATGCTTCAATTGGCCCCCCATTATCAGTAATCAACATGTGGTATTGGGTTTTTGAGTGTGCAACAGCTGGAACCAGGCTATTAGAAGATTCTGAAGTGCTGGGAGGTCCTTACGAACCGTAAGGGTGATGGCTTTCGGTCCGTAAGCCATCATCTTTGCTGAAATGACAGTTTTGGTCCCTGCACCTTGTTTCGTTGCGTAACGGCACTTCTAACACCCGTAAAACCCAATTTCAAGCTCCACAATGATGTTAAGACATAGGGAACATGAAATATGCTTGAAAACATCACGGATGTCGGTTCGTTTGGCCGTATGATTGCGTTGTTCGGTTAATTACGACGAAAGTCGTAACGGACGCAAAAATGGTCCAAATTGCGCGACGAATGGATTTTTGAAAAGCCAATCACTAAAGCATAATATTTTAATGCTTACATAAATTTTTGGATGTCCAGATGTATTCAGAATGTAAGTTATGCGCGTAAATGCAAACTTATGCACTTTTTGACGCTTTTAGTCTCTGAATGACCCAAAAGTTTATTTTAGCACACCGAACCCCTCAAAGCCTATTTCTAAGCTATGTAAAGGATATTTATGGTATGTTTAACTTATGGTCATGTTCCGGAATGTATGTTAAAGTTCAAATTGGCATACTTTCGCAGTTTGTCAAATTTAGTGCCTGTAGGCGAATTAACTTGTTTTTGCCATACCAAAGCCTTCAAAACTTATTTCTAAGTTATGTAAAGGTTATTTAAGGTATGTTAAGTATATGTTGATGTTCCGGAGTATTTGTCGCATTAAACTGATTACGTTTACGCACCAGTTTGCGTATAACTCTCCAGAAAGCGATATAGAGTTTGAAATAGAACAAAAGTCAAAACATGAAAAATGTAAAACATAACCAAACAAACATTGGGATCAAATAACATTGTTTTATTGATAAACGAACTATTCATAATGATTACAAGCACAGATGTTACAGTCTCCCCTACTTGTGGAAATTTCGTCCCGAAATTTAATTAGAGGAAACCCGTGGGAAAATATGTGGGTACTTCGCCTTCATTTGATCTTCACGTTCCCAAGTAAACTCGGGTCCACGTTTAGATTCCCAGCGAACTTTGACCAAAAGAATGCGCTTGCGTTTAAGCCACTTGACTTCACGTTCCATGATTTCCACTGGCTTCTCAACAAATTTCAGTGTTTTATCAACACGAATTTCGTCAAGTTGTATGTGGAGGTTCTCATCAGCTAAACACTTCTTGAGATTGGACACGTGAAAGGTTGGATGAACATTTCCAAGTTCAGGAGGTAACTCAAGTCTGTAGGCTACCTTACCGATTCTTTCGACGATCTTGAATGGTCCAACGTATCTAGGTGCAAGTTTTCCTTTCTTTCCAAATCTGATCACACCTTTCCAAGGTGAGACCTTAAGTAATACATGATCACCGACTTGAAAATCCAAGGGCTTGCGTTTTAGGTCCGCGTAACTCTTTTGACGGCTTCTAGCTGCCTGAAGGTTATCACGAACTTTCTTAACCTTATCAGTTGTCTCTAAAATGAGAGCAGGTCCAGTAAGCTGAGCCTCACCGATCTCATTCCAGCAGACTGGTGAACGGCATTTTCGACCATTGAGAGCCTCGAAAGGAGCCATGTTGATGCTCGAGTGATAACTGTTGTTGTAGGAGAATTCAATTAACGGGAGATGTGAATCCCAACTACCACCAAAATCGATCACAAAAGCTCTAAGCATATCCTCCAGAGTCTGGATTGTTCTTTCAGATTGACCATCCGTTTGCGGATGATAAGCTGTGCTCAGATTAAGTTGGGTCCCCATAGCAGATTGCATGGTTCTCCAAAAATGAGAAGTGAAGCGAGCATCTTTGTCAGAAATGATGTTCAAAGGAACACCATGTCGAGCTATAATTTCATCCACATAGATTTTAGCAAGTTTGTCTGCAGAAAAATCCTCACGGATTGGCAAGAAATGTGCTGACTTAGTAAGACGATCAACAACTACCAAGATGGCATCATGACCTTTCTTTGTGCGCGGAAGTTTAGTAATGAGATCCATAGTAATGTTTTCCCATTTCTAAACTGGGATCTCCGGTTGCACCAATAAACCAGAAGGACGCTGATGTTCAGCCTTAACCTTAAGACAAGTAAGGCATTTTGATACATATAAGGCAATGTCTTTCTTCATACCAGGCCACCAATACTGAATACGAAGATCCTTATACATCTTATCTGAGCCAGGATGAACAGAATACCGAGACTTATGGGCTTCATCCATAAGCAAGGTGCGAAGGTTATCTTGGCTTGGGACCCACAAATGGTCCATGAAGTAATACGATCCATTGCCCTTTAGTTCCAGATCAGGGGTTATGTGATAGGGAAATTCCTTATCCATCAAACCTTGTGAAACACAAGTGTGTTGAGCCTGAGAAATGCGGGCTTGAATATCGGATCGAGCTTGAATATCAGCTTGAACACAAACACAATGAAGCTTAGTACGTTCCTTGCGACTCAAAGCATCGGCCACGACATTCGCCTTACCAGGGTGGTAGCGAATTTCGCAGTCATAGTCGTTTAGAAGCTCCACCCAACGTCGTTGCCTCATGTTGAGTTCTTTCTGATTGAAGATATGCTGAAGACTTTTGTGGTCCGTGAAAACCACACATTTTGTACCGTACAAATAGTGTCTCCAGATCTTAAGAGCGAAGACAACTGCACCCAACTCAAGATCATGAGTGGTGTAGTTCTTCTCATGTATCTTCAACTGCCTCGATGCATATGCTATGACTTTGTTTCTTTGCATCAGAACACAGCCAAGACCCAATTTAGATGCATCACAATAAACGACGAAATCATCATTGCCCTCAGGCAAAGTCAGAACAGGCGCGTCGCAAAGTTTTTGTTTCAAAGTCAGAAACGCTTCCTCTTGCTTGAATCCCCAATCAAAGGGTTTGTTCTTCTGAGTTAGAGCAGTTAGAGGAACTGCAATCTTCGAGAAGTTTTCAATGAAGCGGCGATAATAGCCCGCGAGACCAAGAAAAGAACGAACTTCAGTAGGAGTAGTAGGCGTATCCCAATCCTTAATCGCACTGATCTTGTAGGGATCTACATGAATACCTTGTTCGTTGAAAATATGTCCTAAGAATTGAACTTCTTTAAGCCAGAATTCACACTTGGAGAATTTGGCGAAAAGTTGCTCTTTCTTTAGGAGTTCCAGAGTAAGACGAAGATGTTGCTCGTGATCAGCTCGCGTCTTAGAGTAAATCAAGATGTCATCAATAAAAACAATGACGAACTGATCCAAATAAGGCTTGCAGACCCTATTCATTAAGTCCATGAAAACAGCAGGAGCATTAGTCAAACCGAATGGCATGACTGTGAACTCATAATGCCCATAACGAGTGCGGAACGCTGTCTTGGGAATGTCTTCTTCATGCACAGAAAGTTGATGATACCCAGAACGCAGGTCAATCTTTGAAAAATAAGAAGCGCCCTGCAACTGATCAAAGAGATCATCGATGTGAGGTAGGGGATATCGATTCTTGATGGTAAGCTTGTTAAGCTCACGATAATCGATACACATCCTAAAAGATCCATCCTTCTTCTTGAGAAAAAGAACGGGAGCACCCCAAGGTGAAAAGCTAGGATGGATAAAACCTTTGTCAGAGAGTTCCTGAAGCTGCTTAGCCAGCTCTTGCATCTCAGACGGTGCAAGACGATATGGAGATCTGGCAATGGGATTTGCACCAGGTACGAGATCAATACGGAACTCGACTTGGCGTGCTGGGGGTAGACCAGGTAACTCTTCAGGAAACAACTCCGGATAATCCCGAACGACTGGGATATCTTGAATAGATTTACCCTTGCCCTTATCTGCTGTAACATGTGCCAAGAAGGCCACATAGTTCTTTCGCAGATACTTCCGAGCTTTAAAACAAGACATGAGTTTGAGACCACCGGCAGGTTTCTCACCATGCACCTGTAGGATTTCTCATGTCGGAAGCGGCACACGAACAATCTTTTCAAAACAAACTACCTCTGCGCGATGCTTGGCTAACCAATCCATACCCATAATAACGTCGAAGCTTCCAAGTTGCATAGGCGTGAGGTCAATAGGAAAAAGATGGTCGTTAAGGTTTAACTGGCAGTTGCGAAGAACAGAATCAAGAACAATGGGTTCACCACTAGCAACCTCTACTGTCAAGGGTTTTCCTAGTTTGGTTCTAGACATGCGAAGCAATGGCTCAAAAGATAATGACACAAAACTCTTATCGGCACCCGAATCAAAAAGAACAGATGCAGGCTGATTATTAATAAAGAACGTACCGTTCACCACTTCATTGTCTGCTTGTGCCTCTTGTGCATTCATGTTGAAGACTCGCCCTCGAGCCTGAGCCTGATTCTGATTTGGATTTGGATTTGGATTAGCATTCACCAATCTTGGACACTGATTACGGTAGTGGGTCAGATCCCCACAGTTATAACAAGAACCTGGCGGGTAGTGTGGTCGTGTAGCTTGACCTTGTTGCTGAGCAGGAGGCTGAGCAACTCGTTGAGCCGGGTTCTGAACTGCCTAATTCTGAGCAAAACGACAAACATCAGCAAGATGACCTGACTTCCCACAATTAGTACAGAAACGGCACGGAAATTGCGGCTGATGGTGACTGTTGCATCTATTGCACAAAGGTGCATTTCCTGCATAACACTTCTTCGCTGGGGGCTGTGCGGGTTGGTTGGGAGCTGCCTGGTTAACTTGGGCAGTGACAGCAAAATTTTGGGAAGCCTTTCGCTTCCTAGACCCCCTCGAAGAACCAGATTCCTTACCCTTCTTGTTCTTACCCTTCTTGTCATCCTCTTTGTCAGTCGCCTGCTTCTTACCCTTGTCACCCTTTTTATGCAGCTTTCCCTTTTGAACCTGCGACTCAGTCAATGTCGCTGCTAACTCGATCGCCTGACGGAGTGTGGTAGGGTTACTACCAGTAATGATGTCTTGCACTGAGTCAGGTAGACCATCGATGTACCTTTCGATAGCCTTGTCGAGTGGGGTAACCATTATTGGGCAAAGCAGACTCAACTCCTCATACCTATCAGTATACGCCCTGTGCTCGACGCTGTCCTGTTTCAAGTCATCAAACTCTCTCTCCAAGGCTGGTTGTTCATGACGAGGACAAAACTCCCTCATCATAAGGGCCCTAAGTTCGGCCCAAGTTTGTGCTAGAGCAACTTCTGCACCCCGGTCTCTCATAACCCCGTTCCACCACGTAAAAGCCCTCTTCTGAAACACACTCGAAGAAATCTCGACCTTGCGATTATCAGGACACTGAACGTGATGGAAAGTGTTCTCAATGCTCTCGAACCATTGAAGGAGCCCAGTTGCTCCCTCAGAACCACTAAACTTGAGCGGTTTAGCCGAGTTATAACTCTTGAAATTGCATGGAGCATTGTGGTTGTTGTTGGCTTGGTTCTATTGAGCAATAAGGTTTGGGAACGCAACAGCCATTTGCTGCGCAATGATTTCTGCCAGTTCGGCATTAGCTATCTGATTCTCGCGTCGAGGAGGCATTCTAA
Organism: Helianthus tuberosus; assembly: GCA_030545235.1. Taxonomy (NCBI): domain Eukaryota; kingdom Viridiplantae; phylum Streptophyta; class Magnoliopsida; order Asterales; family Asteraceae; genus Helianthus; species Helianthus tuberosus. The sequence continues at coordinate 111,586,343 of CM060351.1, forward strand.
AAGAGGAAAACATGAAAGGAAACGAGTGAGATGATTGGGTGAAAAGCATGAGATGATACAAAAATTAACAACAGCAAGGTGGTGGGCATTTGTTCGTTACCATAAAGCAAAAAAACGGCACATTGTGACTAATCAAAGTAAATGGGTCGAAAACAATGTACCGCGAAGACATGCTCGCCTATAAGTGAACACTCACCCTAAGAGTTCCCAGGTAAGAGTGACTGGTCCGATTTGTATGAACACTCTAGCCTTAGACAGAAAACCCAGGGTACAGGCATTCACTCTTCCAGTTTGCACGTGTTCACACTATTTAAAACCCAAAACCTTGACGAGAATTTGAAAATTCAAAGGGGTTCAAAACCTTATAACAGAGGGTTCAAAACCTAGTAATCAATCATCCAAGAACAGATGATTAATTTTCAAAGCGGATTCAAACTTGATGTTCTCGTTGTGGTTATCACCTAAGGATAGGTGAAGTGCATGTTTTAAAAATCTAAACACAAGACAACTTGCGTTGGGGTCCTAGAAAAGTTATAGTCTAGGTCAAAGCTGTAACATCTGTGCTTGTAATCATTGTGAACAGTTCTTTTATCAATAAAACAATGTTATTTGATCCCAATGTTTTTTTGGTTGTGTTTTACATTTTTCATGTTTTGACTTTTATTCAATTTCAAACTCTATATCGCTTTCTGGAGAGTTATAAGCAAACTGGTGCGTAAACGTAATCAGTTTAATGTGACAACTACTCCGGAACATCAACATATACTTAACATACCCTAAATAACCTTTACATAACTTAGAAATAAGTTTTAAAGGCTTTGATATGGCAAAAACAAGTTAATTCGCTTACAGGGACTAAACTTGACAAACTGCGAAAGTATGCCAATTTGAACTATAACGAACATTCCGGAACATGACCATAAGTTAAACACACCTTAAATATCCTTTATATAGCTTAGAAATAGGCTTTGAGGGGTTCGGTGTGCAAAAATAAACTTTCGGGTCATTCAGGGACTAAAAGCGTCAAAAAGTGCACAAGTTTGCATTTTCGCGCATAACTTACGTTCAGAATACATCCGGACATCCAAAAATTTACTAAAATATTTTATTTTAGGGTTTGGCATAGGAAAAATCCATTCGTCACGCCATTTGGATCGTTTTTCGCGCTTATGCGCATTCCGTCGTAATTAAGCGAACCTCGCGATCGTACGGCCAAACGAACCGACACCCGAGATATTTTTGAACACATTTTAAGTTCCCTATACTTTAACTTCATTTTAGATCTTTGAAATGGGGTTAACGGGGCTTAAACGTGTCAAAAGTGCATTAAATAGCAAGTTTGGAGCTTCAGGGGCCTGTTCTGCCATTTTTCATACTTTCTGGTCTGCAGGTCCTTGGGCACCTCAACACTCTGAGTGTTACGGTGCGCAAGCAGGGGTCAGATGCAGAAACTTGTTTTTAAACAGCTGTTAACAGCCCTTAAACCCTCCAAAGGCCAATGCCACTTGTCAATAACTGGTGGTGGGAGCAAAATGAGCTACCACAACATTCCGACAAGTGTACGGGTGAGATCAAGGCACGTTATTCGATAAACGATCCTAACGGTTGTCCATTTACTATAAATACCCACCTCAACTTCACTCATTCCTCACAAATCTGATCAAAAGTGCTCTAAGTTGAAGCCAATCACTTCATACCTGAGCTATTCGATCAAGATTTACTAGCGGGGACCCTTTGTAAGTGTTCCTTCGTTCTTTTATCGCTTTTCTAGTCTGAAAGTCGAACTATGTTTGACTTTCTGCATTGACCAGTTTATGGTCGATGCGAAGTTCGTTTGAACTTCATAACGTGAGCATGATCACGATGGTTATAGTCCCTAGTGACTATACCTACTGATTACCACGTTATCTAGGCTCAGTGTCGAGTCGTAGTTTCGGCCAAAATGCGTGTTATTGCGTATTTTGTAACCAAACTACTTTTAGGTATCAAAACCGTTTGTTTTGATACCAAACCTATTTTCTAAACTTAGTTAAGCATGTTTTAACATGCTTAGCTCGTCACTTTTAGTTTAGTGCTTATATAGGGTCGTAAGGTAAGCGATCTAAACAATCGCTTATACTTTCGAACCCGACCCGTTTGGTCTATCATTAGGATTCAACCAAACACATTAGGTGACCATAGCATATAGGGGATAACCTTCCGAGGTTATACCTTATGGTCGCTTCGTTAAGTAGTTGTATGATAGGTAGTATATATGCCTTAGGTAAATTACCAAAATACCCTTTTCATGTGTAATTGGTAATTAAGCATATGTAACCTAAACTTTCATCACTTAACTGATTATGTAACATAATTAAACATGTTAGGCATATAATACTTGTCATAGGACTAGTTAGGCGTTCCGAACGCGTTTTACGCGAACGACGCGTTAAAGAAGCATAAGCTACCTAAACGGGTCGTAATGGGTCGTAAGCAGTTAGGTTAGGTTTCATTTTAGTATGTAGGCCTTGTTAAACCATATTACATGAGTTCCCCTACTCATTTGGTTTCCGAGCCTCATTCTATCCAATCTTCCGATTATAGGTCCGGTTTATTAATGTAGTTACCTATATTAGGTGCTGTTTGATATCCGTGATCTCTAGCATTGTTTGGTTGTTACTCAAGGACTACTAAGCAATCTCAAGTGAGTACATAGACCCCTCTTTTACTGTTTTCCAAACATTTTGGGGTGAAACACATGTGCCTACTTGTTACTTTCATGCTTTCCTGTTTTCACATCATATACTTGCTATGTTCATTAGTACATTTATAGTACATGATTTCATTACATTTTATGCTAAGTATGCCCATTGTGTGCGTACTTAGTACATTGTTTTACATTACATTTTATGCTATGTATGCCCATTGTGTGCGTACTTAGTACATTGTTTTACATTACATTTTATGCTATGTATGCCCATTGTGTGCGTACTTAGTACATTATTTTACATTACATTTTATGCTATGTATGCCCATTGTGTGCGTACTTAGTACATTATTTTACATTACATTTTATGCTATGTATGACATTGTGTGCGTACTTAGTACATTATTTTACATTACATTCTATGCTATGTATGCCCATTGTGTGCATACTTAGTACATTATTTTATTCATCACATGCTTACATTTTGGTATGACATTTGGTTTGTTTAAATGGGACAATGTACATTCATTAACACCGATCATGCCGCTCGGTAGTAGGTAGTGGTACCATAGGACTTGACAAATCCCATTCCTATAATCTCGGGTTTGTTTGGATGGAAGGAATGACCGAATCCGAATACATTTTTTTGATAACCTTTACTAAAAGGGTTATCCGACTGTCGCAAGGCTTGGATGTATGAATTTTCACAATACCGCATAAATGTTTATATCAGTATAGCATGCATTTATTACACAAAACATAACTTTGATTTAAACCATGTTTCACTTCAATACCTTGTTTTTGTGCATTTTACATATGGTTTAGTTGATATATTTCACTTACCATACATAAACATTTTGACATTTACATACACAATTCATGATTTACATTAGACATAAACATTAGACATAGACATTAGACGTGTTTTTCACATAAACATTTTGACATTTGATTATACATAAACATTTACTTTGGTGGTTTGGTTTGAGTAAGTGATTTAAGTAACGAGGCGTGTGTAATATGATACAAGCATGGTGGATACGCCGCTGGTACTTCCTATATATAAGTGTTTGTATGGTATTACATATCGTAGCGTTATTTAAATCATTTCAATTTGAGACATATAACATTTTATACAAATAACATACTTTTCACAAGACATTGTTTTACAAACAACTTATCTTATACAAACTCATTTTACTTGGTTATTCATTTAACCATACATTATTCTCTTATTTATACATATCATCTGAACTTATTGTTTTTCAAATGATTTACAAAACAAATCAATTTACAAGGTTCATGAATGACTTTTGCTAAACAACTTTCTTTCTAAACTTACAAGTCATGAATCCTATTTTCACAAAACCTATGTATCTCACATGCATTTTTATGCTGACGTACCTATTTTCACATGTGTTTCAGGATATGATGCATAGGATTTATCGAGATACACTTAGGCGGACTTGGGCCTTAGTGACAATAAAAGATGCAAGACTAGTTATTTATGTTATGTTTCTTTGATTGTCAAGACAATGTAACTCTTTTATTTAATAAAACAATATTTCAATTTCCATGTGTTATGAAACAATGATTCTGTTACAACACTCCCCGACGTTTCCGCCACGTTTTGTTGTTTTACGTGGTCGGGGTGTGACAGAAAAGTTGGTATCAGAGCTCATGGTTATAGGGAATTAGGTTATTAGTAATGCTTTGACCTAGTCTATAACCTTCCTAGGACCCTAACGCGAGTTTACTTGCGTTTAGTCATAAAACAATACTGTCACCTATCCTTAGGCGACAACCACAACAAGAACATAAATTTCAAAACCTCTTTGAAAACTAATCATCTGTTCTAGGATGATTGATTACTAGGTTTTGAACCCTCTATTGTAAGGTTTTGAACCCTCTGTTATAAGGTTTTGAACCCTCTAAGTTTTCAAATCTCGTCAAAGTTTGGGTCGTATAATGTGAACACGTGCAAACTGGAAGAGTGAATGCCTGTACCCTGAGTTTTCTGTCGAAGGCTAGAGTGTTCGTACAAATCCGCAGTATCGGACCAGTCACTCTTACCTGGGAACTCTTGGGGTGAGTGTTCACTTATAGGCGAGCATGTCTTCAGTGATACATTAATATGACCCGTTTACTTTGATTTGTCACCGTCTCATTTGTTTGCCTTAGGTAACAAACAAATGATCACAATTTTTATGCATTGCCATCCTGTTTTGATTGTCTGATAACCTTTCACTTGTTTCTTCCTATGTCTTTCATTTCCTTCTAGAATGTCTCTTCCTCTCAGCAACGGTCAAATGTCCGAGCAAACAGCCAAATTTGCCCAGCAAATAGGCGAAGTGATTCTGAGGACTGTGGATTTAGGCATTGCCATGTCTCGTCTCAACAATGAAGCCACTCAAGAGCCACCAAAGGAAGCAGAAGTCAAGCCAGCACCAAAATCAAGGAAGCGTAAGGCTTCAAGGAAACCCGCAGCAGTTACACCTAATCAAGCGGGACCTAGCCATGTGGCAAGGCCACCAGCTAGGAAGCCATACATAGGAACTGCCCCTTGGTGCAAACGATGCAACCGTCATCATTCAAACCTCATACCCTGCTCCAAATGTACCTACTGTGGACGGAGGGGACATTTGGTTAACATATGCCGCTTTGCTATCCAAAACAAAGCTGCTATAAACCTTGCTGCTACCCAACTCCAAGTTAACCCTACTCAAGCTCGTTTTCCGTCTGGTACTTGCTACAACTGTGGCGAGACGAGCCATTTCAGGAACAACTGCCCGAAGATTGTCAGTGCAAATCCAACCCACGGATGAGCAGTTGGCTTATTAGAAGATGTTGTTGTCTTATGCTTTTGTTTCTTCTATTTCTTGTAATGTGAAACAATCTGTTTTGATTATAAATAAATTGTTGTTCACAATTCTGATATACAAGTGTAGTTACATGCGTAAATGGAAATTCTCTATGATACCTGTATTAAGGAACTATGTTCCTTACAAACTACTCTTGTGATTCTCCCTTTCAAATGATCGCTCATGATTCCCTCGAAAATTTTAAGTACTCGTTTCACTCTAAGAAACAAAGTACAGAAAATAAAGTGACATTATGAGTAATCGTGCTTCTGCACATCTGTGCCTTTGAATCCTTGGTTAGATAACTAAGGGTAATTTCAAATCTCATACCCATTACGTTTTGATTTTTCAACATACACAGTACAAGTATTTCAAAAACAATCTTCATGGTCTCAAAACATTTCATATAGTTTGAAAACAATTTTTTTAAATGCATTGTCTATGTTATTTCAAAAACGTTGGCTATACTTTCAAAAACAACCTTCAAAATTTCAAAATGTTTCATATAGTCTTAAAACAATATTAACACAGTACATTTTCTTATCAAGTGCATGATTTCGAAAAGCATACTTCATATTTTCAAAAATCTTATACATAATTTCAAAATTCATCTCGAATGATTTTAAAACAGTTTTTTTATTAATATATACCTACCTAATACACCTACTTTATGATTTCAAAGGTATTATATATAAGGTTTCAAAAACATTGAACACATTTTTTTTAAGAACCCCATGCATAGTTTTCAAAAATATTTTCTTCATACATTGACTTAACTTTCAAATTTCTCTTCATATGTCACCTCGACATATCTAGCATCTCAACTTCATAAGCATTTTTACTTCATGTTTTGACTTAAGCACATCCAGTGCAAGGTTTCAAACATCTTCAACTTCTAAAAATCCTTATGGGATCTTTTTATCTTCACATTTAGATCCTTGTGGATGATTATCATTCAAATCAGAATCCTTAATTGGATTCATTTTGTACCTAAATTCAAACATTTCGGTTCCTTATAATCGAAATTGAATTTTTCTTTTAAAAATCTTTCTATCTTTATAGTTAGATTCTTGATAATGTTTAAAGTACCAAATGAAATCCAAGGAATGGATTCCTAGTGTGCTTTAAATACATGTGCTCTGTTAGCAGAATAAACTTCTAGTTAAACAATTTTGTGGTTATGTGACTATGTGTTTATGCATCTTGTGTTTTCTTTTATGCATTTTGTGTTTTTATACTCTGGGTATTCGTTATCCAAATCCTCGTAGAATCTTTCATATCTTCATATGAGGGATTCGTAGTAGGATATTCAAAAAGGTACTACCTTAAATCCTTATTGGGCTTCTATGTAATAGTTAAGACCATTGGGTTATATAGTACCATTCCATGTTTCATAAGAGACCCTTTTAGGGGTCTAGTCAAAAAGATTGATTCAAAAATCTGGTTAAGAATGACATGTGATGATATAAGCTAAAAAGACTCCTTGGTTGTCTATTAAAATCATTTATTGATTTAATAAAAAGGACCCTATGGTGGTCTAGTCACACTCATCACAGGTTTGTTCATTTGGTTTTCCCCTACACATTATAAAATAGACTGTGTGAACTATGCAAGGAATTTTCTAATTATGGACGCGTACATAATTATGAAATTTAGTGCACAGAAACCCAGTAAGATTTATTATGTGTAAGAACCGATAGTGACAACAATAACAAAATGAGAACGATGTAATGGAGGTACGGTGGACGCACCAATGACGCTTCATATACTTGTATATAAGTATCCATCTTACATTGCAAGCATGATGTTATCAAAGTTACTAGAAGTTTAGAACCCTAACCAATGTTGTTCGATCTTTTCAACTTCATGTTTTAAACTCTCACAAGTTTCCTCTAAATAAATTTCGGGACGAAATTTCCACAAGTAGGGGAGACTGTAACATCTGTGCTTGTAATCATTGTGAACAGTTCTTTTATCAATAAAACAATGTTATTTGATCCCAATGTTTGTTTGGTTGTGTTTTACATTTTTCATGTTTTGACTTTTATTCAATTTCAAACTCTATATCGCTTTCTGGAGAGTTATAAGCAAACTGGTGCGTAAACGTAATCAGTTTAATGCGAAAAATACTACGGAACATCAACATATACTTAACATACCCTAAATAACCTTTACATAACTTAGAAATAAGTTTTAAAGGCTTTGGTATGGCAAAAAACAAGTTAATTCGCTTACAGGGACTAAACTTGACAAACTGCGAAAGTATGCCAATTTGAACTGTAAAGAACATTCCAGAACATGACCATAAGTTAAACACACCTTAAATATCCTTTATATAGCTTAGAAATATGCTTTGAGGGGTTCGGTGTGCTAAAATAAACTTTCGGGTCATTCAGGGACTAAAAGCGTCAAAAAGTGCACAAGTTTGCATTTTCGCGCATAACTTACGTTCAGAATACATCTGGACATCCAAAAATTTATGTAAGCACTAAAATATTTTATTTTAGTGTTTGGCATAAGAAACATCCATTCGTCACGCCATTTGGATCGTTTTTCGCGCTTATGCGCATACCGTCGTAATTAAGCGAACCTCACGATCGTACGGCCAAACGAACCGACACCCGAGATATTTTTGAACAAATTTTAAGTTCCCTATACTTTAACTTCATTTTAGATCTTTGAAATGGGGTTAACGGGGCTTAAACGTGTCAAAAGTGCATTAAATAGCAAGTTTGGAGCTTCAGGGGCCTGTTCTGCCATTTTTCAAACTTTCTGGTCTGCAGGTCCTTGCGCACCTCAACACTCTGAGTGTTACGGTGCGCAAGCAGGGGTCAGATGCAGAAAATTGTTTCTAAACAGCTGTTAACAGCCCTTAAACCCTCTAAAGGCCAATGCCACTTGTCAATAACTGGTGGTGGGAGCAAAATGAGCTACCACAACATTCCGACAAGTGTACGGGTGAGATCAAGGCACGTTATTCGATAAACGATCCTAATGGTTGTCCATTTACTATAAATACCCACCTCAACTTCACTCATTCCTCACAAATCTGATCAAAAGTGCTCTAAGTTGAAGCCAATCACTTCATACCTGAGCTATTCGATCAAGATTTACTAGCGGGGACCCTTTGTAAGTGTTCCTTCGTTCTTTTATCGCTTTTCTAGTCCGAAAGTCGAACTATGTTTGACTTTCTACATTGACCAGTTTATGGTCGATGCGAAGTTCGTTTGAACTTCATAACGTGAGCGTGATCACGATGGTTATAGTCCCTAGTGACTATACCTACTGATTACCACGTTATCTGGGCTCAGTGACGAGTCGTAGTTTCGGCCAAAATGCGTGTTATTGCGTATTTTGTAACCAAACTACTTTTAGGTATCAAAACCGTTTGTTTTGATACCAAACCTATTTTCTAAACTTAGTTAAGCATGTTTTAACATGCTTCGCTCGTCACTTTTAGTTTAGTGCTTATATAGGGTCGTAAGGTAAGCGATCTAAACAATCGCTTATACTTTCGAACCCGACCCGTTTGGTCGATCATTAAGGTTCGACCAAACACATTAGGTGACCATAGCATATAGGGGATAACCTTCCGAGGTTATACCTTATGGTCGCTTCGTTAAGTAGTTGTATGATAGGTAGTATATATGCCTTAGGTAAATTACCAAAATACCCTTTTCATGTGTAATTGGTAATTAAGAATATGTAACCTAAACTTTCGTCACTTAGCTAATTATGTAACATAATTAAACATGTTAGGCATATAATACTTGTCATAGGACTAGTTAGGCGTTCCGAACGCGTTTTACGCGAACGACGCGTTAAAGTAGCATAAGCTACCTAAACGGGTCGTAATGGGTCGTAAGCACTTAGGTTAGGTTTCATTTTAGTATGTAGGCCTTGTTAAACCATATTACATGAGTTCCCCTACTCATTTGGTTTACGAGCCTCATTCTATCTGATCTTCCGATTATAGGTCCGGTTTATTAATGTAGTTACCTATATTAGGTGCCGTTTGATATCCGTGATCTCTAGAATTGTTTGGTTGTTACTCAAGGACTACTATTCAATCTCAAGTGAGTACATAGACCCCTCTTTTACTGTTTTTGTCACACCCCGACCACGTATAACATACAAAACGTGGCGGAAAATGTCGGGGAGTGTTGTAACAGAATTAATTGTTTCATAACCATGGCATTCAAAGTTGTATTTTATTTATCAACAAGCGTGTTACATTGTCAATACAGGAAATAAAGAGTTTATAACATAATTAAACTAGTTCTATCTTCATTTTTAGTCTCTAAGGCACAAGTCCGTCCTAGTGTCATGATCATCATCCTACGGAAAAGCACCTGAAAACACATGTGAAAGTAGGTACGTCAGCATAAAAATGCCTGTGAGATACATAGGTTTTGTGAAGATAGGATTCATGACTTAAGTTTAAGAAAAAGTTGTTGTTTAGCAAAAGTCAGTCATGAACCTTGTAAATTGATTTGTTTTGTAAATTGTTTGAAAAACAATTGGTTCAGATGATATGTATAAATAAGAGAATAATGTATGGTTAAATGTATAACCAAGTAAAATGAGTTGTATAAAGTAACTTGTTTGTAAATCAAAGTCTTGTAAGAAAATCGTGTTACTTGTATAAAGTGTATAAATCCAAATTGAATGATTTAAATAACGCTATGATATGTAATATAATACAAACACTTATATATAGGAAGTACCAGCGGCGTATCCATCATGCTTGTATCATATTACTCACATCTCGTTACTTAAGTCACTTAAACAAACCACCCATGTATAAAGTCTGTGTTTAAACCAATAGTCCAAAGTCCTTGTATAAGTCATGTCAAATGTTTAAAAGTCCAAACGTAGTCAAGTAATGTGTAACAAATGTTATGTATTATAAGTAAAGTATTGTCACATAATCCAAATGTAGAAATGTACAAAACAAAGTAATTTGAATATATCAAAAAGTTATGTTTTGCAAAGTAATACATGTTACATTGATACAAACATTTATGTGGTAAGTTAACGCATACATTCAAGCCTTGAGACAGTCGGATAACCCTTTCAGTTAAGGTTATCAAAAGAAATGTTTTCGGATTCAGTCATTCCTTACATCCAAACAAACCCGAGATGTCAGGAATGGGATTTGTCAAGTCCTATGGTACCAGTACTTACTACCGAGCGGCGTAGCTAATGTTAATGAACGTATAATAGTCTCTTTTGTGCAAACCAAATGTCATAGCAAAAGTGAACATGTTATATGAAAACAATGTACTAAGTATGCTAAGTTAACATACAAAGCAGAAAAGTCATGTAAATCAATGTGCTAGCATGCTATCAGTTAACATACATAGCAGAAATGTAATGTAAAACAATGTACTAAGTATGCACACAATGGACATACATAGCATGAAATGTAATGAAATCATGTACTATAATGTACTAACAAACATAGCAGGTATATGATGTGAAAACAGGAAAGCACGAAAGTAACAAGTAGGCACATGTGTTCCACCCCAAAATGTTTGGAAAAACAGTAAAAGAGGGGTCTATGTACTCACTTGAGATTGCTCAGACGTCCTAAGATAACCACCAAGCAATGCTAGAGATCACGGATATCAAACGGCACCTAATATAGGTAACTACATTAATAAACCGGACCTAAATCGGAAGATCGGATAGAATGAGGGTTCGTAAACCAAATGAGTATGGGAACTCATGTAGTATGGTTTAACAAAGCCTACATACTAAATGAAACCTAACCTAAGTGTTTACGACCCATTACGACCCGTTTAGGTAGCTTATGCTACTTTAACGCGTCGTTCGCGTGAAACGCGTTCGGAACGCCTAACTAGTCCTATGACAAGTAAAATATGCCTTAACATGTCTAATATGGTTGTCAAATCAGTTTAGATGTCAAAAGTTATGTTACTTATGTTTAAAACGAATTTTGGCATCAAAGGGGTATTTTGGTAATTTACCTAAGGCATATAAACTACCTATCATACAACTACTTAAACGAAGTGACCATAAGGTATAACCTCGGAGGGTTATTCCCTATATACTATGGTCACCTAATGTGTTTGGTCGGATCCTAATGATCGACCAAATGGGTCGGGTTCGAAAGTATAAGCGATTGATTAGATCGCTTACCTTTACGACCATAGACAAGCACAAAACTAAAAGTGACGAGCTAAGCTTGTTAAAACATGCTTAACTAAGTTTAGAAAACAGGTTTGGTATCAAAACAAATAGTTTTGATACCCATAAGTAGTTTGGTTACAAAATACGCAAGAATACATATTCTGACCGAAACTACGGCTCGTCACTGAGCCTAGATAACGTGGTAATCAGTAGGTATAGTCACTAGGGACTATAACCATCGTGATCACAATCACGTTGCGAAGTTCAAACGAACTTCGCATTGACCATAAACTGGTCAACGCAGAAAGTCAAACAAAGTTTGACTTTCAGACTCGAAAAGCAATAAAAGAACGAAGGAACACTTACGAAGGGTCCCCGAATGCTAATCTAGATCCAAATAGCTCAGGTATGAAACAAAGGTTTCAACTTAGAGCACAATTGATCAGATTCTTGTGAGGAATGAGTGAAAATGTGATGGGTATTTATAGATTTCGGTCCACCGTTAGGATCGTTTCTTGGAAAAGAGGGAATGATCTAGCCCGTACACTTGTCAAGATGTTGTGGTAACTAAAAATGGTTCCTGAGTTGAAAGGGCAAGTTAGAATGTGTGGTTGTGAATTAATCAGCTGAAATCTGCTGATTAGATGATATTATTTGATCTAGGAGCCTGATGCGGCCCGCATCAGGATCAGGCAAAACTCAGGCGGGCCGCCTGGCCTTGTCTGATCAGCAACATGTTTCAGAAGTTACAGTTTTGGTCCCTGCACGTGTTTAAAGCCATTTCCGACACTTCTAAGGCCCGTAAAGCCAACTTTAAGGCCCTAAAATGATGCCTAAACATTGTGGACATGAAACATGCTCAAAAATATGTCGGATGTGGTTCGTTTGGTCGTACGAACGCGATGTTCGCTTAATTACGACTGAATGCGCACAAGCGCGTAAAACGATCCAAATGACGCAACGAATGAATTTCTCTTATGCCAAACACTAAAATAAAATATTTTAGTGCTTACATAAACTTTTGGATGTCCAGATGTATTCAGAACGTAAGTTATGCGCGAAAGTGCAAACTTGTGCACTTTTTGACACTTTTAGTCCCTGAATGACCCAAAAGTTTATTTTAGCATACCGAACCCCTTAAAGCCTATTTCTTAGCTATGTAAAGGATATTTATGGTATGTTTAACTTATGGTCATGTTCCGGAATGTTCGTTACAGTTCAAACTGGCATACTTTCGCAGTTTGTCAAGTTTAGTCCCTGTAGACGAATAAATTTGTTTTTGCCATACCAATGCCTTCAAAACTTATTTCTAAGTTATGTAAAGGTTATTTAAGGTATGTTAAGTATATGTTGATGTTCCGGAGTATTTTTCGTATTAAACTGATTACGTTTACGCATCAGTTTGCGTAAAACTCTCAAGAAAGCGATGTAGAGTTTGAAATTACATAAAAGTCAAAACATGAAAAATGTAAAACACAACCAAACAAACATTGGGATCAAATAACATTGTTTTATTGATAATAGAACTGTTCACAATGATTACAAGCATGGATGTTACAGTCTCCCCTACTTGTGGAAATTTTGTCCCGAAATTTATTTAGAGGAAACTCGTGGGAAAAGATGCGGATATTTCGCCTTCATTTGATCTTCGCGTTCCCAAGTAAACTCGGGTCCTTGTTTAGCTTCCCAGTGAACTTTGACCAAAGGAATGCGCTTGCGTTTGAGCCACTTGACTTCACGTTCCATGATTTCCACTGGCTTCTCAACAAATTTCAGTGTTTTGCCAACACGAATTTCGTCAAGCGGTATGTGGAGGTTCTCATCAGCTAAACACCTCTTGAGATTGGACACGTGAAAAGTTGGATGAACATTTCCAAGTTCAGGAGGTAACTCAAGTCTGTAGGCTACCTTTCCGATTCTTTCGACGATCTTGAATGGTCCAACGTATCTTGGTGCAAGTTTTCCTTTCTTTCCAAATCTGATCACACCTTTCCAAGGTGAGACCTTAAGTAATACTCGATCACCAACTTGAAATTCCAAGGGCTTGCGTTTTGGATCCGCGTAACTCTTTTGACGGCTTCTAGCTGTCTGAAGGTTATCACGAACTTTCTTTATCTTGTCAGTTGTCTCTAAAATGAGAGCAGGTCCAGTAAGTTGATCCTCGCCGATCTCATTCCAGCAGACTGGTGAACGACATTTTCGACCATAGAGAGCCTCGAAATGAGCCATTTTGATGCTGGTGTGATAACTGTTGTTGTAGGAGAATTCAATTAACTGAAGATGTGAATCCCAACTACCACCAACGTCGATCACACAAGCTCTAAGCATATCCTCCAGAGTCTGGATTGTTCTTTCAGATTGACCATCCGTTTGCGGATGATAAGCCGTGCTCAGATTAAGTTGGGTCCCCATAGCAGATTGCATGGTTTTCCAAAAATGAGAAGTGAAACGAGCATCTCTGTCAGAAATGATGTTCAAAGGAACACCATGTCGAGCTACAATTTCATCCACATAGATTTTAGCAAGTCTGTCAGCAGGAAAGTCCTCACGAATTAGTAAGAAATGTGCTGACTTAGTAAGACGATCAACAACTACCCAGATGGCATCATGACCTTTCTTTGTGCGTGGAAGTTTGGTAACAAGATCCATAGTAATGTTTTCCCATTTCCAAACTGGGATCTCTGGTTGCACCAATAAACCAGAAGGACGCTGATGTTCAGCCTTAACCTAAAGACAAGTAAGGCATTTTGATACGTATAAGGCAATGTCTTTCTTCATATCAGGCCACCAATAATGAATACGAAGATCCTTATACATCTTATCTGAGCCCGGATGAATAGAATAACGAGACTTATGGGCTTCATCCATAAGCAAGGTACGAAGATCATCCTGGCTTGGGACCCACAAACGGTCCATGAAGTAATACGATCCATTGTCCTTCAGTTCCAAAGCAGGCGTTATGTGATAGGGAAATTCCTTATCCATTAAACCTTGTGAAGCACAAGATTGTTGAGCCTGAGAAATGCGTGCTTGGATATCGGATTGAGCTTGAATAACAGATTGAACACGTACACAATGAAGCTTAGTACGTTCCTTACGACTCAATGCATCAGCTACGACATTCGCCTTACCAGGATGGTAGCGAATTTCGCAGTCATAGTCGTTTAAAAGCTCAACCCAACGTCGTTGCCTCATGTTGAGTTCTTTCTGGTTGAAGATATGCTGAAGACTTTTGTGGTCCGTGAAAACCACACATTTTGTACCGTACAAATAGTGTCTCCAGATCTTTAGAGCGAAAACAACTGCACCCAACTCAAGATCATGAGTGGTGTAGTTCTTCTCATGTATCTTCAACTACCTCGATGCATATGCTATGACTTTGTTCCTTTGCATCAGGACACAGCCAAGACCCAATTTAGATGCATCGCAATAAACGACGAAATCATCATTGCCCTCAGGCAAAGTTAGAACAGGCGCGTCGCAAAGCTTCTGCTTCAAGTTTTGAAAAGCTTCCTCTTGTTTGTATCCCCAATCAAAGGGCTTGTTCTTCTGAGTTAAAGCAGTTAGAGGAATTGCAATTTTTGAGAAATTCTCAATGAAGTGGCGGTAATAACCCGCTAGACCAAGAAAAGAACGAACCTCAGTGGGAGTAGTAGGCGTATCCCAATCCTTAATCGCACTGATCTTGGAGGGATCTACATGGATACCTTGTTCGTTGATGATATGCCCCAAAAATTGAACTTCTTTAAGCCAGAATTCACACTTGGAGAATTTGGCAAACAGTTGCTCTTTCTTTAGGAGTTCCAAAGTAAGACGAAGATGTTGCTCGTGATCAGCTCGCGTCTTGGAGTAAATCAAGATGTCGTCAATAAAAACAATGACGAACTGATCCAAATAAGGTTTGCAGACCCTATTCATTAAGTCCATGAAAACAGCAGGAGCATTAGTCAAACCGAATGGCATGACTGTGAATTCATAATGCCCATAACGAGTGCGGAACGCTGTCTTGGGAATATCTTCTTCATGCACCCGAAGTTGATGATATCCGGAACGTAGATCAATCTTCGAAAAATAAGAAGCGCCTTGTAACTGATCAAAGAGATCATCGATGCGAGGTAGGGGATATCGATTTTTGATGGTAAGTTTGTTAAGCTCACGATAATCGATACACATCCTAAAGGATCCATCCTTCTTCTTGACAAAAAGAACGGGAGCACCCCAGGGTGAAAAGCTAGGACGGATAAAACCTTTGTCTGAGAGTTCCTGAAGCTGCTTAGACAACTCTTGCATCTCAGACGGTGCAAGACGATATGGAGCTCTGGCAATGGGATTTGCACCAGGTACGAGATCAATACGGAACTCTACTTGGCGTGCTGGGGGTAGACCCGGTAAATCTTCAGGGAAAACTTCAGAATAATCCCGAATGACAGGAATATCTGAAATAGACTTACCCTTACCCTTATCTGCTGTAACATGTGCTAAGAAAGCCACATAGTTCTTCCGCAGATATTTTCGAGCTTTAAAACAAGACATAAGCTTGAGACCACCAGACGGTTTCTCACCTTGAACCTGTAGGATCTCGCCTGTCGAAAGCGGCACACGAACTATCTTCTCGAAACAAACTACCTCTGCGTGATGCTTGGATAACCAATCCATTCCCAAAATAACGTCGAAGCTTCCAAGTTGCATAGGCGTGAGGTCAATAGGAAAAAGATGGTCGTTAAGATTCAACTGGCAGTTGCGAAGAACAGAATTAAGAACAATGGGTTCACCACTAGCAACTTCTACTGTCAAAGGTTTACCTAGTTTTGTTCTAGACACTCGAAGTAATGGCTCAAAAGACAATGACACAAAACTCTTGTCGGCACCCGAATCAAAAAGAACAGATGCAGGCTGATTATTAATAAAGAACGTACCGTTCACCACATTATCGTCCGCCTACGCCTCTTGGGCATTCAAGTTAAAAGCTCGCCCTCGAGCCTGAGCCTGATTTTGGTTCTGATTCTGATTTTGGTTGGCTAGCCTTGGGCACCGGTTCCTGTAGTGGGTCAGATCCCCACAATTGTAGCACGAACCAGGAGGAAAATGAGGTCGTGCAGCTTGACCTTGTTGCTGAGCAAGAGGCTGAGCAACTTGTTGGGCTTGGTTCTGAACTGCCTGGTTCTGGTTAACAGGAATGCGGCAGGTGGCAGCAAGATGACCAGGCCTTCCGTAGTTGGTGCACTGACGACACTGGAGGTGTGGTTGATGATGGCCGTTACACCTGTTGCACAAAGGTGCATTGCCAAGATAAGGCTTCTTGGCTAGTGGTTGCGCAGGCTGATTTGGTGCAGCTTGAGCCTGTGTAGTAACAGCATAGTTTTGGGAAGCCTTCCGCTTCCTAGATTCTCCAGAATTCTTTCCCTTCTTGTTTTGACCTTTCTTGCTATCTTCCTTATCAGACACCTGCTTCTTACCCTTGTTACCCTTTTTGTGCAGCTTCCCCTTTCGAACCTGCGACTCAGTCAATGTCGCTGCTAACTCGATCGCCTGACGGAGTGTGGCAGGGTTACTACAAGTAATGATGTCTTGTACTGAGTCAGGTAGGCCGTCGATGTATCTTTCGATAGCCTTGTCGAGTGGGGTAACCATAGTTGGGCAAAGCAGACTCAACTCTTCAAACCTATCAGTATAAGCCCTGTGCTCGCCACTGTCTTGTTTCAAGTCCTCAAACTCTTTCTCCAACGCTCGCTGTTCATGACGAGGACAGAATTCCCTCATCATAAGGGCCCTAAGTTCAGCCCAAGTTTGCGCTAGAGCAACTTCTGCACCCCGATCTCTCATAACCCCGTTCCACCATGTGAGAGCCCTCTTCTGAAAAACGCTGGAAGAAAACTCGACCTTGCGATTATCCAGACACTGCACGTGGCGGAAAGTATTCTCAATGCTCTCGAACCATTGAAGAAGCCCAGTCGCTCCCTTAGAACCACTAAACTTGGGTGGTTTAGCTGAGTTAAGATCCTTGTATTTGCATGGAGCATTGTTGTTGTTGTTGGCTTGGTGCCATTCAGCAAAGAGATTTGGGAATTGAGCAGCCATCTGCTGCGCAATGATTTCTGCCAGTTCGACAGTCGCTATTTGGTTTTCGCATCGAGGAGGCATTCTAAAAGAGGAAAACATGAAAGGAAACGAGTGAGATGATTGGATGAAAAGAATGAGATGAAACAAAGTTAACAAACGCAAAGATGGTGGTCATTTGTCCGCATTACCAAGCAAACAAACGACGCACAGTGACTAATCAAAGTAAATGGATAAAAAATAATGTATCACGAAGACATGCTCGCCTATAAGTGAACACTCATCCCAAGAATTCCCAGGTAAGCACAACTGGTCTCGCGTCTGATGAGATGTATACGAAGTGCTTGCCTAGACAGAAAACCCAGAATACAGGCATTCACTCGTCCAGTTTGCACGTGTTCACATTATTTAAAACCCAAAACGTTGACGAGATTTTGAAAATTTGAAGGCACAAGGCCAAAAATTTAGTCAAACTGGAAGGGTTCAAAACTTTACAAAAGAGGGTTCAAAACCTTGTAATAAATCATCCAAAAAACAGATGATTGTTTTTCAAAAATCGTTTTGGAAAATTTGATTTTTTTTTTTTTTATAATCACCTAAGGATAGGTGATGTGCATGTTTTAAGATCTAAACACAAGATAACTTGTGTTAGGGTCCTAGAAAGGTTATAGTCTAGGTCAAAGCATTACTAATAACCTAATTCCCTATAACCATTGGCTCTGATACCAACTCTTCTGTCACACCCCGACCACGTATAACATACAAAACGTGACGGAAAATGTCGGGGAGTGTTGTAACAGAATTAATTGTTTCATAACCATGGCATTCAAAGTTGTATTTTATTTATCAACAAGCGTGTTACATTGTCAATACAGGAAATAAAGAGTTTATAACATAATTAAACTAGTTCTATCTTCATTTTTAGTCTCTAAGGCACAAGTCCGTCCTAGTGTCACGATCATCATCCTACGGAAAAGCACCTGAAAACACATGTGAAAGTAGGTACGTCAGCATAAAAATGCCTGTGAGATACATAGGTTTTGTGAAGATAGGATTCATGACTTAAGTTTAAGAAAAAGTTGTTGTTTAGCAAAAGTCAGTCATGAACCTTGTAAATTGATTTGTTTTGTAAATTGTTTGAAAAACAATTGGTTCAGATGATATGTATAAATAAGAGAATAATGTATGGTTAAATATATAACCAAGTAAAATGAGTTGTATAAAGTAACTTGTTTGTAAATCAAAGTCTTGTAAGAAAATCGTGTTACTTGTATAAAGTGTATAAATCCAAATTGAATGATTTAAATAACGCTATGATATGTAATATAATACAAACACTTATATATAGGAAGTACCAGCGGCGTATCCATCATGCTTGTATCATATTACTCACATCTCGTTACTTAAGTCACTTAAACAAACCACCCATGTATAAAGTGTGTGTTTAAACCAATAGTCCAAAGTCCTTGTATAAGTCATGTCAAATGTTTAAAAGTCCAAACGTAGTCAAGTAATGTGTAACAAATGTTATGTATTATAAGTAAAGTATTTTCACATAATCCAAATGTAGAAATGTACAAAACAAAGTAATTTGAATATATCAAAAAGTTATGTTTCGCAAAGTAATACATGTTACATTGATACAAACATTTATGTGGTAAGTTAACGCATACATTCAAGCCTTGAGACAGTCGGATAACCCTTTCAGTTAAGGTTATCAAAAGAAATGTTTTCGGATTCAGTCATTCCTTACATCCAAACAAACCCGAGATGTCAGGAATGTGATTTGTCAAGTCCTTTGGTACCAGTACTTACTACCGAGCGACGTAGCTAATGTTAATGAATGTATAATAGTCTCGTTTGTGCAAACCAAATGTCATAGCAAAAGTGAACATGTTATATGAAAACAATGTACTAAGTATGCTAAGTTAACATACAAAGCAGAAAAGTCATGTAAATCAATGTGCTAGCATGCTATCAGTTAACATACATAGCAGAAATGTAATGTAAAACAATGTACTAAGTATGCACACAATGGACATACATAGCATGAAATGTAATGAAATCATGTACTATAATGTACTAACAAACATAGCAGGTATATGATGTGAAAACAGGAAAGCACGAAAGTAACAAGTAGGCACATGTGTTCCACCCCAAAACGTTTGGAAAAACAGTAAAAGAGGGGTCTATGTACTCACTTGAGATTGCTCAGAAGTCCTAAGATAACCACCAAGCAATGCTAGAGATCACGGATATCAAACGACACCTAATATAGGTAACTACATTAATAAACCGGACCTAAATCGGAAGATCGGATAGAATGAGGGTTCGTAAACCAAATGAGTATGGGAACTCATGTAGTATGGTTTAACAAAGCCTACATACTAAATGAAACCTAACCTAAGTGTTTACGACCCATTACGACCCGTTTAGGTAGCTTATGCTACTTTAACGCGTCGTTCGCGTGAAACGCATTCGGAACGCCTAACTAGTCCTATGACAAGTAAAATATGCCTTAACATGTCTAATATGGTTGTCAAATCAGTTTAGATGTCAAAAGTTATGTTACTTATGTTTAAAACGAATTTTGGCATCAAAGGGGTATTTTGGTAATTTACCTAAGGCATATAAACTACCTATCATACAACTACTTAAACGAAGTGACCATAAGGTATAACCTCGGAGGGTTATTCCCTATGTACTATGGTCACCTAATGTGTTTGGTCGGATCCTAATGATCGACCAAATGGGTCGGGTTCGAAAGTATAAGCGATTGATTAGATCGCTTACCTTTACGACCCTATACAAGCACAAAACTAAAAGTGACGAGCTAAGCATGTTAAAACATGCTTAACTAAGTTTAGAAAACATGTTTGGTATCAAAACAAACGGTTTTGATACCCATAAGTAGTTTGGTTACAAAATACGCAAGAATACGTATTCTGACCGAAACTACGGCTCGTCACTGAGCCTAGATAACGTGGTAATCAGTAGGTATAGTCACTAGGGACTATAACCATCGTGATCACAATCACGTTGCGAAGTTCAAACGAACTTCGCATTGACCATAAACTGGTCAACGCAGAAAGTCAAACAAAGTTTGACTTTCGGACTCGAAAAGCAATAAAAGAACGAAGGAACACTTACGAAGGGTCCCCGAATGCTAATCTAGATCAAAATAGCTCAGGTATGAAACAAAGGTTTCAACTTAGAGCACAATTGATCAGATTCTTGTGAGGAATGAGTGAAAATGTGATGGGTATTTATAGATTTCGGTCCACCGTTAGGATCGTTTCTTGGAAAAGAGGGAATGATCTAGCCCGTACACTTGTCAAGACGTTGTGGTAACTAAAAAAGTTAGAATGTGTGGTTGTGAATTAATCAGCTGAAATCTGCTGATTAGATTATCTTATCTGATCTGGGAGCCTGATGCGGCCCGCTTCAGGATCAGGCAAAACTCAGGCGGGCCGCCTGGCCTTGTCTGATCAGCAACATGTTTCAGAAGTTACAGTTTTGGTCCCTGCACGTGTTTAAAGCCATTTCCGACACTTCTAAGGCCCGTAAAGCCAACTTTAAGGCCCTAAAATGATGCCTAAACATTGTGGACATGAAACATGCTCAAAAATATGTCGGATGTTGGTTCGTTTGGTCGTACGAACGCGATGTTCGCTTAATTACGACGGAATGCGCACAAGCGCGTAAAACGATCCAAATGACGCAACGAATGAATTTATCTTATGCCAAACACTAAAATAAAATATTTTAGTGCTTACATAAATTTTGGGATGTCCAGATGTATTCAGAACGTAAGTTATGCGCGAAAGTGCAAACTTGTGCACTTTTTGACACTTTTAGTCCCTGAATGACCCAAAAGTTTATTTTAGCATACCGAACCCCTCAAAGCCTATTTCTAAGCTATGTAAAGGATATTTATGGTATGTTTAACTTATGGTCATGTTCCGGAATGTTTGTTACAGTTCAAATTGGCATACTTTCGCAGTTTGTCAAGTTTAGTCCCTGTAGACGAATAAATTTGTTTTTGCCATACCAATGCCTTCAAAACTTATTTCTAAGTTATGTAAAGGTTATTTAAGGTATGTTAAGTATATGTTGATGTTCTGGAGTATTTTTCGTATTAAACTGATTACGTTTACGCATCAGTTTGCGTAAAACTCTCCAGAAAGCGATGTAGAGTTTTAAATTACATAAAAGTCAAAACATGAAAAATGTAAAACACAACCAAACAAACATTGGGATCAAATAACATTGTTTTATTGATAATAGAACTGTTCACAATGATTACAAGCACGGATGTTACAGTTTTCCAAACATTTTGGGGTGAAACACATGTGCCTACTTGTTACTTTCATGCTTTCCTGTTTTCACATCATATACTTGCTATGTTCATTAGTACATTTATAGTACATGATTTCATTACATTTTATGCTAAGTATGCTCATTGTGTGCGTACTTAGTACATTGTTTTACATTACATTTTATGCTATGTATGCCCATTGTGTGCGTACTTAGTACATTGTTTTACATTACATTTTATGCTATGTATGCCCATTGTGTGCGTACTTAGTACATTATTTTACATTATATTTTATGCTATGTATGCCCATTGTGTGCGTACTTAGTACATTATTTTACATTACATTTTATGCTATGTATGCCATTGTGTGCGTACTTAGTACATTATTTTACATTACATTCTATGCTATGTATGCCCATTGTGTGCATACTTAGTACATTATTTTATTCATCACATGCTTACATTTTGGTATGACTTTTGGTTTGTTTAAATGGGACAATGTACATTCATTAACACCGATCATACCGCTCGGTAGTAGGTAGTGGTACCATAGGACTTGACAAATCCCATTCCTGTAATCTCGGGTTTGTTTGGATGGAAGGAATGACCGAATCCGAATACATTTTTTTGATAACCTTTACTAAAAGGGTTATCCGACTTTCGCAAGGCTTGGATGTATGAATTTTCACAATACCGCATAAATGTTTATATCAGTATAGCATGCATTTATTACACAAAACATAACTTTGATTTAAACCATGTTTTACTTCAATACCTTGTTTTTATGCATTTTACATATGGTTTAGTTGATATATTTCACTTACCATACATAAACATTTTGACATTTACATACACAATTCATGATTTACATTAGACATAAACATTAGACATAGACATTAGACATGTTTTTCACATAAACATTTTGACATTTGATTATACATAAACATTTTACTTTGGTGGTTTGGTTTGAGTAAGTGATTTAAGTAACGAGGCGTGTGTAATATGATACAAGCATGGTGGATACGCCGCTGGTACTTCCTATATATAAGTGTTTGTATGGTATTACATATCGTAGCATTATTTAAATCATTTCAATTTGAGACATATAACATTTTATACAAATAACATACTTTTCACAAGACATTGTTTTACAAACAACTTATCTTATACAAACTCATTTTACTTGGTTATTCATTTAACCATACATTATTCTCTTATTTATACATATCATCTGAACTTATTGTTTTTCAAACGATTTACAAAACAAATCAATTTACAAGGTTCATGACTGACTTTTGCTAAACAACTTTCTTTCTAAACTTACAAGTCATGAATCCTATTTTCACAAAGCCTATGTATCTCACAGGCATTTTTATGCTGACGTACCTATTTTCACATCTGTTTCAGGATATGATGCATAGGATTTATCGAGATACACTTAGGCGGACTTGGGCCTTAGTGACAATAAAAGATGCAAGACTAGTTATTTATGTTATGTTTCTTTGATTGTCAAGACAATGTAACTCTTTTATTTAATAAAACAATATTTCAATTTCCATGTGTTATGAAACAATGATTCTGTTACAACACTCCCCGACGTTTCCGCCACGTTTTGTTGTTTTACGTGGTCGGGTTGTGACAAAAGCATTACTAATAACCTAATTCCCTATAACCATTGGCTCTGATACCAACTTTTCTGTCACACCCCGACCACGTAGAACATCAAATCGTGGCGGAAACATCGGGAGTGTTGTAACAGAATTATTGTTCCACAACCATGGCAATTAAAGTTACATTTTATTTATCAAACAAGAGTGTTACATTGTCTCAAAACAGGAAATAAGGAGTTCAGAACATAATTAAACTAGTCCATCTTTATTTTAAGTCTCTAAGGCACAGGTCCGCCCTAGTGTCACGATCATCATCCTAAGCGACTGCTTCTGAAAACACATGTGAAAATAGGTACGTCAGCATAAAAATGCCTGTGAGATACATAGGTTTAGTGAAAATAGGATTCATGACTTGGGTTTTAAAAGATAGGTTTAATAAAAATTTGTCATGAATCTAGTTAAGTGTTTTCTTTTATAAATCGTATGAAAACTTGATAATAAATCAGACTATATAAAAGAATGATGTATGGTTAATAAAATAACCGAGTAAAATGAGTTGGTCATTTACCTAAGGCATATAAACTACCTATCATACAACTAACTAAACGCCGTGACCATAAGGTATAACCTCGGAAGGTTATTCCCTATACAACTATGGTTACCTAATGTGTTTGGTCGGATCCTAGTGATCGACCAAACGGGTCGGGTTCAAAAGTATAAGCGATTGTTTAGATCGCTTACCTTACGACCCTATATAAGCACTAAACTAAAAGTGACGAGCTAAGCATGTTAAAACATGCTTACCTAAGTTTAGAAAACAGGTTTGGTATCAAAACAAACAGTTTTGATACCTAAGAGTAGTTTGGTTACAAAATACGCAATAACACGCATTTTGGCCGAAACTATGACTCGTCACTAAGCCTAGATAACGTGGTAATCAGTAGGTATAGTCACTAGGGACTATAACCATCGTGATTACACTCACGTTATGAAGTTCAAACGAACTTCGCATTGACCATAAACTGGTCAATGCAGAAAGTCAAACAAAGTTTGACTTTTAACGCTAAAAGAATGAAAGAACGAAGGAACACTTACAAAGGGTCCCTGAAAGCTTTGATTTCCAAATATTTCTAAGGTATGAAGCACTTTTACACCTCAACTTAGAGAAGT
Organism: Helianthus tuberosus; assembly: GCA_030545235.1. Lineage (NCBI taxonomy): Eukaryota > Viridiplantae > Streptophyta > Magnoliopsida > Asterales > Asteraceae > Helianthus > Helianthus tuberosus. The sequence goes on from CM060351.1 coordinate 111,611,201, forward strand.
TTTCAGAAATTAAGTGGGTTTTGAGTTGTGATGTTGGTGGGTATTTATAGGAAATGGACCACCGTTAGGATCGTTCCTCGAATACCGTGCTTTGATCTCATCCGTACATGTGTTGGAATGTTATGGATGCTTCAATTGGCCCCCCATTATCAGTAGTCAACATGTGGTATTGGGTTTTTGAGTGTGCAACAGCTGGAACCAGGCTGTTAGAAGATTCTGAAGTGCTGGGAGGTCCTTACGGACCGTAAGGGTGATGGCTTACGGTCCGTAAGCCATCATCTTTGCTGAAATGACAGTTTTGGTCCCTGCACCTTGTTTCGTTGCGTAACGGCACTTCTAACACCCGTCAAACCCAATTTCAAGCTCCACAATGATGTTAAGACATAGGGAACATGAAATATGCTTGAAAACATCACGGATGTCGGGTCGTTTGGCCGTACGATGGCGTTGTTCGGTTAATTACGACGGAAGTCGTAACGGACGCAAAAATGGTCCAAATTGCGCGACGAATGGATTTTTGACAAGCCAATCACTAAAGCATAATATTTTAATGCTTACATAAATTTTTGGATGTCCGGATGTATTCAGAATGTAAGTTATGCGCGTAAATGCAAACTTATGCACTTTTTGATGCTTTTAGTCCCTGAATGACCCAAAAGTTTATTTTAGCACACCGAACCCCTCAAAGCCTATTTCTAAGCTTTGTAAAGAATATTTATGGTATGTTTAACTTATAGTCATGTTCCGGAATGTCTGTTACAGTTCAAATTGGCATACTTTCGCAGTTTGTCAAATTTAGTCCCTATAGGCGAATTAATTTGTTTTTGCCATACCAAAGCCTTCAAAACTTATTTCTAAGTTATGTAAAGGTTATTTAAGGTATGTTAAGTATATGTTGATGTTCCAGAGTATTTTTCGCATTAAACTGATTACGTTTACGCACCAGTTTGCGTATAACTCTCCAGAAAGCGATATAGCGTTTGAAATTGAACAAAAGTCAAAACATAAAAAATGTAAAACATAACCAAACAAACATTGGGATCAAATAACATTGTTTTATTGATAAACGAACTGTTCACAATGATTAAAAGCACAAATGTTACAGCAGACCGGCCCCACATCTTTTTTGGAATCTCTTCATGGTACAATCCACTCACAATTAAGGAATGTTTGAATTGTGATCGCATACTATGTTAGGATCGCACAGTCCCTATGGTTTTATCACAGGAGTTGGGCCCGTAAGATTGGGTAATTGGGCTTTACATGATCACACACTAGTTTGTGGGCCATGAATAAAAAGTTAACCGGGTTACACATTTGCGTGAATAAACCGAATGGACTGTTGGATTGTTATGTTATGTGATGTATGGATTTGTGATACGAATGTGTATGTGACCCCAAAATGTGTACTACGTGTTGACGAATAATGTTTACCACATGCAACCTACTAGAAAGCAAAATGTCATAGTAGGCAAAAACCAATTATTACAATACTTGCTATGGTCCATATGTAACACGATTCTTTTTTATGATTAGCATGACGTTATATGTAATACTTGTACGTTACCTACGCAATGTGAATGTAGAATGTGTGATTTATGTGCATAGAACTGATCACTGCTGGTAACCCTTTTGGAACGTGTTTGATCAACTGTTAAACAAGAAACTAATCTAACCGAGCAAACCAAGGTGAGTTCACACTTTCTACAAGGCATGGGATTCCCGGTGGGTTGGGAATGGGTTAAGAAGCTAAAACGAAACCTACATATTCACCTATAATAGAATATGTACCTCCGTCCTCGGTTGGGAAGGATGACTACATTTAACCTGCGTATTCTCGGTTGGGTAGAGTACGTACCTCCGTCCTCGGTTAGGAAGGATGACAACATATAACTTACTAGACAAAACTCTATCATGAAGTCCCTCATTTTTATATCGACTTAATCGTCGGGCCAATGGCGAGCGGGTCATTAGTTAAAAGCGCTATTAGGGTTGACAAGCCTCACACCGTGCAGGTAGGACGGGCGTGTACTAATGGATCTGGGCACTTAGTCAATGATGATAGACATTGACGTAGGGCACAACTTCCTCAGTCAGTTGTCGATATGGTAACGGTCTAGTGGTTTACAACATGGGGTAGCCCCCACTGGTTATGGTTTGGGAAACAAGGAATTGGTTAACACATGGTTTTCGAAAGAACTTATGGTTTTCGGAACAACTTTAAAATGGACAACCAACTGTGAACTCGCTCAACTTTGTTGTTGATTCGTTGTTACATGCCTTGCAGGCCTTTAGGTGCATATTGTTGGAACTTGCTGTTTGGGAAGCTGGAGTGGTCATGGGTCGAGATACATGGAATCCCAACACAAGACTAATGGTTTTTACATGTGGTTTATAAACACTTAATGAATGAATTACGCTTCCGCTATATACTGTGAATTATTTGTAACGTTGTAACACTTAATGTTAATCAATGAAAGTTTTATTTAAATATACCTATGAGTTCAATGTGATTGGTGGCTAGATCCTGGTACGTCACACGCCTCGCGGGGGTTTCCGCATGTGGTATTTTGGGGTTGTGACAGATTGGTATCAGAGCCATTGGTTATAGTGAACTTGGTTTTAAAAAGGGGAAAAACGTTTTTATAAAACCAGACTATAACCGAACAGTTCTGAAAATGTGAATACGTCCATGACACTCAGCTCCAGATAACAAGGTTCGTCTTTCTTACTTGTTGCATACATTACGTGACTAATACACATTTGTTTATGACGAAACATACGAACACACACTCGTCACTATAGCATGATGGCATGGATTGCTTGCTTACCTTATGATGCATTGATAGCATGCCATAGTGCTTGGATTTTTGTGATCTTATTACTTTGACGACCTCCGTTTGACATTTGAGTTTGAGGAACCATTTGACATGAGTTAGGAGGAACTGAAATGAGCATGCAAATCGCAATATTATTATGGGTGCACACATAATAATAATGTGGGGTGCGTGTGAGTCCCAGTGAGCCTTAACAAGTGGAAAATGGGTTCCGTTCCATTATTTGATCTATGTGAAATACAACAGTCTATAGGAGTCCTGGTAGTGATTGTCTCCTACTTGAACGTGATCTTTTCACTCCTCTCTGAATCCTTTCGAACCTCGATGCTATCGAGTAGTACCTGAACACCCATCTGAACGTCTAGCGAACTGTGTAGAATGCTAGGTGCTTGTAGGAACATCCCTGAGTTGGATGTTGCAGCGTCATTGATTGGTCTATAACCCTCTCACTCCTTTTTTTTTGCGGGAACTCAATGTACTGACGTCTTAGACCCCGAAGTGAGACCACTTCTGCAACACTCTGGAAACATACCGTGTATTACTCAGTTAACTTGCAAGAACGATGGACAAGAGGGTAAACGGAGTACCTTACCGACTTCAGCATTTGAACGACCCTAGTTACAGACAACGAACAACAGCGATTTGACTCCAATCAAATCCTTAACCCCAGCCAGCGACTCATGGGAGTCGACTCTTACGAACCAATCAGGACAAAATCGATGACGATTGACTGTAGAGCAGAATGTGTAACCGCCCGCACTGTCACACCCCCAAAATCCACACGCGGAGTATCACCTCCTGGAGGCGTGACTGACCAGGATCCAGCCACCAATCATATTGAACAAGCATGTAAGTAATTAGAAAATCTAACCAATACAATTGGTGTCCAAACAAAATATAGTTTAAGTTGCAAGAGGAAGCATAATGATTAAATCCAAAACCAAATATAAGTTCAAATGTTTAACATGGCACACAGTTGTCCATGTCCCACAACGACCACGCCTCCTCGTGCAAGCTCCATAAGTACCTAACGACCTGCAAGGCATGTAACAACGAGTCAACAACAAAGTTGAGCGAGTTCACAGTTGGTGTTCATTGTTAAGTTGTTTCAAAAACCAGGAATTCATTTGTAAGTTGTAAGTTAATCAGTTTACCCTGTTTCCTAAACATATCCATAGTTGGTGGGGGCTTCCCCATGTTAACCACTAGACCTGTTTACCATATCGACCACTGACTAAAGTAAGTTGGTGCCCTGACGTCAATGTCTATCATCATTGACTAGTGCCCAGATCCATTAGTTCACGCCCGTCCTCTGCGGCACGGTGTGAGGCTTGTCAAACCTAAATAGCGCTATCTAACTAATGACCCGCTCGCCATTGGCCCGGCGATTAAGTCGATATAAAATGAGGGACTTCATGATGGAGAGTTTTGGTCTAGTATCTGTGTTGTCACCCTTCAAAAAAGAGGGTGTGTATGTAATTTCCAAACCAGGAGATTACGCAGGTTCCGATTATATACTTATCACATGTTGTCACCCTTTAATAAAGAGGGTATGTACGTGTACCAATCAGGAGATCACGCAGTTTCAGTTTCAATCCTTTACCCATTCCCAACCCTAGGGAATCCCATGCCTTGTGGAAAGTGTGAACTCACCTCGATTTGCTCGGCAGATAGTTTACTTGTTAAAATACGTTAGTCAGTCACGTCCTATCATAATTACCGTGTCTTAATTAAATTAAATTCGTATTTAAATATTTCACGTATTGGTACATGTCACAAGTCAAGTAGCATACAATATCATGTTCCACATATATACCCATTTACACACATACGTTTCATAAACAGTTTCATAATCACCCTTAGCGTTATTGTATGGCACATCATAAGTTAATGAAAATCACATAATAAGATGGCACAAAAGGTTTGGGTCATATACTTAACACATGTCAGCAATAAAGTCCAACTGCTAATATGATTCATTTAACTATTTGGCCCATCTAAGTCCGGCCCACTAACCCTATGCTACCATATTCTTTCAAAGCATTTAGAGGTGATGCACGTGAATTTGCAGAACTCTAGTTATCCACAACATTATTGTAATCATAACCAATACATCACATATCCTATCCGAATCTGTTACCCCCTTCGATTTACCTACTGTTTCATCATTACTTATTATATATGTAAATATGTATAAGGACTTTACACTTCACACATTCTTATGAGTTTATATTGACATATAATGATCACCAAACACATGTTCATGATGATTATTAACTAACGATTACAAGTCAAATAACTCTAGAGTTATCTTACTGTTGCATATAGTTCCTAATCATAAATTCATACCCTATGTATATATCATAACATGATCATCATCAGAGGAACAATTAATGTCATATAGCATAGTCATTATCATATAACACTCACGCATATGGAAAGAAACATGGAGTATATAACACATATTCATACATCGGATCAGTTGATGATTTCACAAACGATTTTAAACTACCAATGATCGACCGAACGCGGTAACCACATAATCACATATACAATCTCCTGTCCGCACCAAGCATGCCGGTCCGTATTTACGTTCATATTATTAAGCCGGAGTCGATCCGAAACTGTTACTCACACATACGTTCTACGTCTTCTGTCGGATATAATATAAGCATGTATCTTTAATTCTACACAGATTGTAACCCTCATCTTTGCTATTGTTTATATAGACACACAAATATAGCATCACACACACCACGACTCGAAACCGGAACCTCAACGAGTCTACTGCAAGAACTACAGACGAGAGAGAGATATCTTACCGGTGTTCGTCGGTGAACTCGCCGGAGAAGAAGGTGATGTTCGCCGGAGAGGGAGATCGTACCGGTGTGCGAGGGGGAATCTTGCTGCTGCCGTAGGGTTGTGCATGAACTCTCATCTATCTCACGTATATAAAGTCAAGGTATGGCGGTTGGAGAATAGGGTGGGCCGAATGGGATTTTGGGCTGGAGTTTTGATGTATGCTGGGCTGGGGGTCGACCAAAGGAAAGAAAGCAACAGAAAGGAGTTGCATTTTTCTTTTATTTTTATTAATTTATATATATATATATTTTACAAGAATGCATTAATCACCAACTAATCTAATACATGCATATTAGTCAAGTTTATGGTTCGACTCCGCAAGATTCCAGTTATGCGAGTGGGTCGAATCGACGTGCACTTAGTTCAAACGCTTCAGGTCGGTTCAACGTGATACGGATAAAATGTAATTATTTCATCAATTAGTAACACGTAGGATTTAATAAAAAAAATGAAACGAACGAGTTTTTATCTCAAAGTTACGGGTTGTCACATCATCCCCAAGTTGAAAGAAATTTCGTCCAGAAATTTAGCACGTGATTACTGAGGAAGCTAGTTGTGTTGTGTAGTTTACTGGTTTTCCTGGGGTGTCACATCATCCCCCCGTTGATTTGGAATTTCATCCCGAAATTCTGTAGTAGCTTCAGCCTCAGTAGTGGTTGCACTGTTTCCGAACAACTAGGGATATTTGAGTTTCATTTGATCTTCTCGTTCCCAGGTGAACTCTGGGCCACGACGGGAGTTCCAGCGAACTCGAACAAGAGGTATTCTGGTATGCTTGAGAATCTTAACATCTCGGTCTGTAATCTCTACAGGTTCCTCGACGAATCGAAACTGATCGTCGATAGTGAGTTCCTTGAGAGGAACTATGAGGGTCTCATCTGACAGACACTTCTTCAGATTTGACACGGGGAATACGTTGTGAACTCCACTGAGTTCTTCAGGTATGTTCAGTTTAAAGTTGTTTTCAAAAACCATAAGTTCATTCGAAAACCAGTAGTTAGATAGTTCCTTGGGTCGTGCGAATGAATCCAACTTACGTCTGTGTAGTTGTGAGGTTCCAAAGGAAAAATGCGAAAACGTGTTCAAGGGAGTATGATCGTATCAACAATACGCCGCCACCCTCAAGGTTTCGACGAGTGATCACCAATGATCGAAAGTCGAGCCTTCCACTTTCTTTAAGTTAGAGCGTGTTCGTTTCAGTATCTCAGCATGGAGTAGTGAGAACGTAAGGTCACTGTGGTAAGAGGGCGATGGTTTGGTCTAAGCCAATGGTAGAAATTGGACATATCATTAATCAATATTCACGTGTTGGTGCAAGACCTAGTGCAAAGATTCCGCATATGAAAGAAAAACTATCATGACATTAGAGTACGTCTCTTGTAGTGTAAGGTGGGTCAGGTAAACGTATAAATTATCGTGTTTTCCGGTAGGTTGAGTGATCCACAACTCTGTCCCCAATTGTCCTGAAGACTATTTCACCAGTAATGGCTTCCATTCGCTAAGTTGGGTATACGTGAGGGCTAATCAAGTAGAATAAGAATAAACCATCCAACAAGGTAATAAGGTAGTCTTGTGATCGTTGAAAATCATGGTATGGTTGTTGGCATTTCGTTAAATCAGTTGCCAATGGAAGAAACGGGGAATTAATGAGGTTCATACGAAGAATCGAGCGAAAACAGGGGTCCATCAATAACCGAAGGACTCGACCAGCTAATCTGTTGTCTAGAAGTAATTTCCAGTAGTGGTGCATGGTGGCATGGCACAAAAAGGGAAGTTCGCTGCATCGCGGTCGCGCGAGTGTATCATTTGTCCAAAATAGAGTTTGGTGGGTAAGGTTGCGAGCTGTAAAACGACGAAGGCGTGTAACTGTGGCTGCTTCGTTTCTGGTGACGATGACAGGCGAAGGTGATAAGGTTCGTCAACAGGGATGCGTAGGTATAGTTCTCCTAAATCCCAGTACGTTTGAGCCAGGTCTGGTCTTCGTGAATGTTGACGTACAATCCGAATGTACGGAGGGTCAGATGGCGACGTCATGTCTAGATAAGCGTATGACTAGCTAGAACACCTAAACAATGGTTGTAGTGCGATGACGAGGGAACAGAAAAGAATTTGACCACCACTTGTCAAATTCCAAGTAAACATTCGGGTGTCATATATAACGCATCAGGGTTAATAGATAACATGCTACTACTCTAACTGGGCATACCATATGCAACACACAATGTAAATGTAAACTAGCAAGTAGGCAATACAAAAATAAATCATACCACCTAGAGTGTTGAGTCTTGCACGTGGAGCGAAGCGTCATTGTGGATCGTCGAGCACTGAACAGGCTATAGTCTGGTTTTAAAAAAAAACTTTTACCCCTTTTTAAAACCAAGTTCACTATAACCAATGGCTCTGATACCAATCTGTCACACCCCCAAAATCCACACGTGGAGTATCACCGCCTGGAGGCGTGACTGACCAGGATCCAGCCACCAATCATATTGAACAAGCATGTAAGTAATTAGAAAATCCAACCAATACAATTGGTGTCCAAACAAAACATAGTTTAAGTTGCAAGCGGAAGCATAATGATTAAATCCAAAACCAAATATAAGTTCAAATGTTTAACATGGCACACAGTTGTCCATGTCCCACAACGACCACGCCTCCTCGTGCAAGCTCCATAAGTACCTAACGACCTGCAAGGCATGTAACAACGAGTCAACAACAAAGTTGAGCGAGTTCACAGTTGGTGTTCATTGTTAAGTTGTTTCAAAAACCAGGAATTCATTTGTAAGTTGTAAGTTAATCAATTTACCCTGTTTCCCAAACATATCCATAGTTGGTGGGGGCTTCCCCATGTTAACCACTAGACCTGTTTACCATATCGACCACTGACTAAAGTAAGTTGGTGCCCTGACGTCAATGTCTATCATCATTGACTAGTGCCCAGATCCATTAGTTCACGCCCGTCCTCTGCGGCACGGTGTGAGGCTTGTCAAACCTAAATAGCGCTATCTAACTAATGACCCGCTCGCCATTGGCCCGGCGATTAAGTCGATATAAAATGAGGGACTTCATGATAGAGAGTTTTGGTCTAGTATCTGTGTTGTCACCCTTCAAATAAGAGGGTGTGTACGTAATTTCCAAACCAGGAGATTACGCAGGTTCCAATTATATACTTGTCACATGTTGTCACCCTTCAATAAAGAGGGTGTGTACGTGTTCCAATCAGGAGATCACGCAGTTTCAGTTTCAATCCTTTACCCATTCCCAACCCTAGGGAATCCCATGCCTTGTGGAAAGTGTGAACTCACCTCGGTTTGCTCGGCAGATAGTTTACTTGTGAAAATACGTTAGTCAGTCACGTCCTATCATAATTACCGTGTCTTAATTAAATTAAATTCGTATTTAAATATTTCACATATTGGTACATGTCACAACTCAAGTAGCATACAATATCCTGTTCCACATATATACCCATTTACACACATACGTTTCATAAACAGTTTCATAATCACCCTTAGCGTTATTGTATGGCACATCATAAGTTAATGAAAATCACATAATAAGATGGCACAAAATGTTTGGGTCATATACTCAACACATGTCAGCAATAAAGTCCAACTGCTAATATGATTCATTTAACTATTCGGCCCATCTAAGTCCGGCCCACTAACCCTATGCTACCATATTCTTTCAAAGCATTTAGAGGTGATGCACGTGAATTTGCAGAACTCTAGTTATCCACAACATTATTGTAATCATAACCAATACATCACATATCCTATCCGAATCAGTTACCCCCTCCGATTTACCTACTGTTTCATCATTACTTATTATATATGTAAATATGTATAAGGACTTTACACTTCACACATTCTTATGAGTTTATATTGACATATAATGATCACCAAACACATGTTCATGATGATTATTAACTAACGATTACAAGTCAAATAACTCTAGAGTTATCTTACTGTTGCATATAGTTCCTAATCATAAATTCATACCCTATGTATATATCATAACATAATCATCATCAGAGGAATAATTAATGTCATATAGCATAGTCATTATCATATAACACTCACACATATGGAAAGAAACATGGAGTATATAACACATATTCATACATCGGATCAGTTGATGATTTCACAAACGATTTTAAACTACCAATGATCGACCGAACGCGGTAACCACATAATCACATATACAATCTCCTGTCCGCACCAAGCATGCCGGTCCGTATTTACGTTCATATTATTAAGCCGGAGTCGATCCGAAACTGTTACTCACACATACGTCCTACGTTTTCTGTCGGATATAATACAAGCATGTATCTATAATTCTACATAGATTGTAACCCTCATCTTTGCTATTGTTTATATAGACACACAAATATAGCATCACACACACCACGACTCGAAACCGGAACCGCAACGAGTCTACTGCAAGAACTACAGACGAGAGAGAGATATCTTACCGGTGTTCGTCGGTGAACTCGCCGGAGAAGAAGGTGATGTTCGCCGGAGAGGGAGATCGTACCGGTGTGCGAGGGGGAATCTTGCTGCTGCCGTAGGGTTGTGCATGAACTCTCATCTGTCTCACGTATATAAAGTCAAGGTATGGCGGTTGGAGAATAGGGTGGGCCGAATGGGATTTTGGGCTGGAGTTTTGATGTATGCTGGGCTGGGGGACGACCAAAGGAAAGAAAGCAACAGAAAGGAGTTGCATTTTTCTTTTATTTTTATTAATTTATATTTATATATATATATATATATATATATTTTACAAGAATGCATTAATCACCAACTAATCTAATACATGCATATTAGTCAAGTTTATGGTTCGACTCCGCAAGATTCCAGTTATGCGAGTGGGTCGAATCGACGTGCACTTAGTTCAAACGCTTCAGGTCGGTTCAACGTGATACGGATAAAATGTAATTATTTCATCAATTAGCAACACGTAGGATTTAATAAAAAAATGAAACGAACGAGTTTTTATCTCAAAGTTACGGGTTGTCACATCATCCCCAAGTTGAAAGAAATTTCGTCCCCAAAATTTAGCACGTGATTACTGAGGAAGCTAGTTGTGTTGTGTAGTTTACTGGTTTTCCTGGGGTGTCACACGCACCATGAGTAGTGCCTTAGGACGTGGCACGGAATGTGAAAAGATGGACCTTGTTGGTGAAAGGACGCAGGACACCGTTACAGGAAACAATATTAGAGGCAACGGTCGCGGCAACATCAAGGTACTCGTGATCGTAGCTTACAGTATGGAAACGAAGATGACCTCGACAAGGATTGACTGTGTTAAGTCAAGGTGATAACAACCAAGGGAATGACGGCAGTGCTGGAAATTCTCGTGACGAAAACAACACTGGAAATGAAGCTCATGGAAGGACATTTAGTATTGGCATAGGCTATACCAGGCGTAATAGCAATACGATAGCTTGGATGGGTAGCTATTCGATGTTTCTTAAAACCGAACTTGTTGTGGCAGCAACGGGTGGCAAGTCAAATGAAACCTCATATGTCCGCTGGGATGTAAACTCGACCTTGTGGGACAAGTGTTCGACGTCAACCTTCCTTCTACTACCCTTGATGATTGCAATACAGTAGTTAGTGTGGATTGGCTATCCAGAGATCGCGCAGATACACCAGTGAGGAGAAAATTTTGTGTGGAGAATCGTTATTTGTTCTAAAGCGTCAGAGTGGTGCAAAGGTTAGCACCATTTCAGCTATGAAGGCCAGAAGTGTCTACGGAGGGATTACTCCGCTATACTAGCAACCGTTACTGATGTTAAGGCTAAGGAAACAGAGGATCGAGGATCCACCAATCATTCGTGATTCCTTTCGGTGTGCTACCCAAGGAACTTTCGGGTTTACTTCCACAACTGTTAGGCGAAATCTCAGTCTGATCTCGCGCAAGAGGCAGCCCTGACTAAACGCACTCATACCGTCTTGCACCAGGAGGGTTGCAAGAGTTATCTAATCAACTGCAGGAATTGTTGAACAGGAGTTTTGTCGGTCCCAGCTTTTCGCGTTGGGGAGCCCAAGTTATATCCGTGAAGATAAGCCTTTTCGTATGTGTACTGATTTTCAAGAACTCAATAAGGCGACAGTTGAGAACCGTTAGCCACGACCATATATTGACAACCTGACGACCAGTTGTGGGGGTCGAGCTTCCATTCGAGGATTGAATAGAAAACGAGCTATTGTCAGAAGGTAGTCTAAGGGGAGAATGTGCCTGCAACGGCATACCAAGCGCAGTGCGGCCATTTCGACATTGTATTCCAAGACCTTCGAGCTAATCATCACACCAGCAGCTATATGGATCACATGAATCGACCATGCTTATTGACGACATGTTGAATCATTTCCAGGAGAAAGGAACATCATGGGCAGCTTTGTATCTTATTTGAGAGCTCCTGAAGGAGAAGCCACACCGCGCGAAGTCTTGATAAATGTAACTTCTGGACGCGAGGGATACCTTTTTGGTCATATAATCAACGAAGTGGGAATACACGTGGATCTTGCTAAGACCCGTTTTGGTTAGAAACTGATCGACACCAAAGATCCATTCGAGGATACAGCAATTTCTTGGTCTCACTAGATGCTATCGCAGATTCATCACAGGATTTTCGAAGATCGCGCGGCTTAAATCTCTTTAGCACAGCAGGGTGTTGTGTTCGTGGGAGACAAAATAAGAGGATGTCTTTTCAGCTTTCGAATCCCAACTCTGCAACGCGCTGCGCATTGTCTTTACCTAAGGGTATGAGTGATTTAGTGGTATACCATGATGGTCCGAATCAGAGTCCCAATTACACACCGACGCAACACGTGAGAGTGATGATTTACATGACGGAGTTACCAAGAGGAACTGCACGACACACAATTGGCGGTGAAAACCGTGGCTTTGGGATTTTGGATGGAGGCATTACTTGGACGGTACCAGATGCGTTATTTAGACCGATCACAAGGGCCTCCCATGTACCTTGGCCTCGACAGAACTAAATCAGTTAATGGCATCACTGGAGGGAACTTTAGGATGATTACAACTATGAAACTTGAACGTGCACGAGCTTTGCAGCTCACTATCGAATCTAACTTACCTGATCAGACTCGCTCTGTTCAAATTGGAGAACTGAAGGAAGAGGATTTTCAAGTTGAACCCATGCGGGGCATGGGGAAGCAACCTTTGACAGGTCGGGCGATACTCGTTACCTCATGGAACGAATGTGGGTCTCATTATACGGGAACTGTAGGGAACTCGTGTTGAGCAAAGCACACCGACTTCGATATTCTAGTCGTCTGGGTTTTTGATGAGAGGGATTAGGATTTATAAGCCTTGTGCTGGTAATCGGGCATGAAGGCCCACCTAGCTAGGTATGGGAATGATGTTTGACTTGTGGGAAAGTCAAAGTGAAGTGTTAGCAACCGGAAACACCTATATGGAAAACGAAAACAGACTGCCATGGATTTGGTAGCTAGTCTACTTACAACTAGAAACGGAAACAATATCACCTGATGATGGTTGATTATCTCACGTAACCGGCACACTTTGTAGCCATCAAGGAAACGGATAAGTTTTTCTACACTTACAGTCATCTACCTGAAAGAAGTGGTTGCTAGGCACGGGGTACCAACCTCCATTATCTCTGATCGCGACCCACGATTTGCATCTGATTTGTGGCAAGCGACGCACAAATCCTTTGGCTCACGTCTAGACATGAGCACAACATATCATCCACAGACGGATGGGCAGACTGAACGCAACATCCAAACTCTTGAAGACATGCTTCGAGCATGTGTAATCTACTTTGGTAACGGCTGGGAGCAGCATCTACCTTTAGTGGAGTTTTCGTATAACAACAGTTACCACACCAGCATCCAGACTGCTCCAGGCTGCTCCGTTCGAGGCATTGTATGGACGGAAGTGCCGATTACCTCCTTGTTAGGCAGAAGTTGGAAACAGCCAAATCACTGGCACAGAACTCGTCGTAGACACATCAGAAAAGATTGCTCAGAAACGACAACGAATGGCGGCAGCCTGTGACCGTCAGAAAAGCTACGCTGTTAAGCACAGGGAACACTCGAGTTCCAGGTTGGGGATCGAGTACTACTTAAAGTCTCACCTTGGGAAGGTGTAGTTTGTTTTGGTATACGAGACAAACTCAACCCGCGATATGTTGGACCTTTCGAAATCACTAAGAAAATTGGAAAAGTGGCCTATAGACTAAACCTACTCGAAGAACTCAGCGGAGTTCACAACGTATTCCACGTGTCAAATCTGAAGAAGTGTATGTCAGATGAGACCCTCATGGTTCCTCTTAAGGAACTCACCATCGACGATCAGCTGAGATTCGTCGAAGAACCTATAGAGATTACAGACCGAGACGTTAAGGTTCTCAAGCGTACCAGAATTCCTCTTCTTCGAGTTCGTTGGAACTCCCGTCGTGGCCCAGAGTTCACCTGGGAACGAGAAGACCGAATGAAACAAAAGTATCCCCAGTTATTCGAGAAACGTGAAACCACTACTTAGGCTGAAGCTACTGCGGAATTTCGGGACGAAATTCCAAACCAACGGGGGGATGATGTGACACCCCAGGAAAACAAGGAAACCATGCAACTTAACTAGCTTCCTCAGTAACCACGTGCTAAATTTCGGGACAAAATTTCTTTCAAGTTGGGGATGATGTGACAACCCAAACTTTCAAGGTCAGTGTATCTTAGTTACGTGATCCTGTTTTATTATTATTTCTCTTTGGCATATATACTTGCTAAATGTAAAACGTGATGAAGTATGTTTATTTACGTATGTTCGACTGATTAGCTACAAGGAACCGTTACACGTTTTATATGTGTAGTTTAGTAATTTAAGAAACTAACTAATTGGGTCGCGGGATTTCTCGACACACGTGGGTCGTGAGTTACATAACACACTTGGGCCGAGACCACACCTCACATCACTCTCCTTGGCCCACACCACCTAAAGCCCAAACCGAGCCCACATGTTACATAGGATATACGAGTTGCATGTTGATGATTACCCATAATTTTCTAAACGCATACGAAACACAAACCCTAACACTCCTCTCTTTCTTTCATGGTCGATGGCATCATTCTTTTTCTCCAAAGTAAACCTGCAACCTTAAACATCAATTCCTCTGATCAAACCACCGACTGTGCAACGACGGAACCCGACACCATCTACCCCGATTAAATCTCCGGCGACTTCAGTGTACCCCGACTAGGCCTCCGGCAACTCACAACTCGGGACACCGCTTCTCTTACTCCACACACACGCACACAGTTCTGACACCGAATTCAGGTTAGTAAGATATTATAAGCTTGAAATTTGTGAGCATTAAGTGTAAGATTATTCGAGTGTTATGAATGATGCTTCTGTGAATGTTGTGATGATTAAAAGGTTTAAGATTTATGAATGATTGATATTACCATGTTTGAATGATGTTTCTGTCAAACGTTGAAATGAAGTTCATGATGAATCTCTGTTAGTAGTCGAAGTTGTGCAGCTGTGTTTTAATGGAGTGTACAACCGTAAATGCATAGGGTACAACCCACTTTTATGTGAAAGATTTGTGATATGTGAATGTAATAGAGTTTTCTCTTGTCTATTAAATTAAAGTTTGAGAATGTGATGAGCTGTTATGATAAATGTGTTTATGTGCATGACTTTGAATAAATGAATCCATGTGATATGAATCAAATATGAATCTGGGTTTCTTGAATGTACAAGAAGTTTGTCTTGATCGATATTAGTAGCTGGCTGTTTTAAGAAGATGAGGAATGATGATTTTTTGAGAATGATAATTGATGGTTTGTTAAAAAGAAGTTTGTCTTTTCCTATTTGATTGGGGGGGGGGGGGGGGGGTTGAGTAATGATTCTGTTATGAGGAGCCGCACACTTAGCAGACCGGCCCGACATCCTTTTTGGAATCTCTTCATGGTACAATCCACTCACAAATAAGGAATGTTTGAATTGTGATCGCACACTATGTTAGGATCGCACAGTCCCTATGGTTTTGTCACAAGAGTTGGGCCAGTAAGATTGGGTAATTGGGCTTTACATGATCACACACTAGTCTGTGGGCCATGAATAAAAAGTTAACCGGGTTACACATTTGCGTGAATAAACCTAATGGACTGTTGGATTGTTATGTGATGTACGGATTTGTGATACGAATGTGTATGTGACCCCAAAATGTGTACTACGTGTTGAGGAATAATGTTTACCACATGCAACCTACTAGAAAGCATAATGTCATAGTAGGCAAAAACCAATTATTACAATACTTGCTATGGTCCATATGTAACACGATTCTTTGTTATGATTAGCATGACATTATGTGTAATACTTGTACGCTACCTGTGCAATGTGAATGTAGAATGTGTGATTTATGTGCATAGAACTGATCACTGCTGGTAACCCTTTTAGGCCGTGTTTGATCAACTGTTAAACAAGAAACTAATCTAACCGATCAAACCAAGGTGAGTTCACACTTTCTACAAGGCATGGGATTCCCGGTGGATTGGGAATGGGTTAAGAAGCTAAAACGAAACCTACAAATTCACCTCTAACAGAATATGTACCTCCGTCCTCGGTTGGGAAGGATGACTACATTTAACCTGCGTATTCTCGGTTGGGTAGAGTGCGTACCTCCGTCCTCGGTTGGGAAGGATGACAACATATAACTTACTAGACAAAACTCTATCATGAAGTCCCTCATTTTTATATCGACTTAATCATCAGGCCAATGGCGAGCGGGTCATTAGTTAATAGCGCTATTAGCGTTGACAAGCCTCACACCGTGCTGGTAGGACGGGCGTGTACTAATGGATCTGGGCACTTAGTCAATGATGATAGACATTGACATAGGGCACAACTTCCTCTGTCAGTTGTCGATATGGTAACGGTCTAGTGGTTTACAACATGGGGTAGCCCCCACTGGTTATGGTTTGGGAAACAAGGAATTGGTTAACACATCGTTTTCAAAAGAACTTATGGTTTTCGGAACAACTTTAAAATGGACAACCAACTGTGAACTCGCTCAACTTTGTTGTTGATTCGTTGTTACATGCCTTGCAGGCCTTTAGGTGCATATTGTTGGAACTTGCTGTCTGGGAAGCTGGAGTGGTCATGGGTCGAGATACATGGAATCCCAACACAAGACTAATGGTTTTTACATGTGGTTTATAAACACTTAACGAATGAATTACGCTTCCGCTATATACTGTGAATTATTTGTAATGTTGTAACACTTAATGTTAATAAATGAAAGTTTTATTTAAATATACCTATGAGTTCAATGTGATTGGTGGCTAGATCCTGGTACGTCACACGCCTCGCGGGGGTTTCCGCATGTGGTATTTTGGGGGTGTAACAATTATATAAACAAAAGTTAAAACATAGCTTCCATAATCACTTCAATCTATCCATTTTCTGCAAAAAAAAATCGTTAACCAAAAACGCCAACCTAAACAAAACGCCAAAAATGGCAACAATCGTTTCGTGAAGATACACTCTGGGAATCAAGCGATACGTCCTCCATTTTGACAACAGAAGGAGGGTGTATGTTAAGACGGCCAGGGCTATTCTGAAGATGGAAGAAGAGATACAGCGGCAAATCTTATCCATTGGCATCGCTCTAGACAACGAATGCGATGAAACGCATATGCTTATGAAAGCATTAACCAGCAAATTTGGACCAATCAAAGGAGATGTGAAGCCAGACCCTGTCATGACATCATAGCGTTTTGATGATGAAACAAACATGGTGACGGTTACATACGACAGCGGAGAGCAGGAACTCTACTGGCTAGAGAACATCATGACAAAGCAGTGACTGGGTTTCATGGAAGAATTGCATAACGCCACTTGTACCAACACAGTAATAGACTCAAAATTGGAGTTAATGCAAGACATGTTCAGGTGGAGGCTTCAGAATCTTCAGGAACAAGAAGCTGATAAAGGTGAATGTGATGAAATGGATGAAGATCAAGATAAAGACTCCAAGGAGGAAGAAGATGACACAAGTGATGGATACTATTCAGATAAAGTACCTTATGACGAAGGATTTTAATTTCTTTTCCTCTTTTTTTCTTCTATGTAATCTTCTTTTTTTAAGATAATTAAATGATATATTTCTATCTTTATTAGCAAAACGCCAAAATAATACTAAAAATGGTTAACCCTAACAAAACGCCAAAAATAACAAAAAATATTTTTCCTGCTTAATATTTTATTTAGACCGTTATTGTATATTGTCATGTTGGTCTGCATAAGGCCATTTAAAAAAACACCAAACTTAGAAGACAGTTAATACAAAAGCTGATCAAAACAGTAAATACAAAAACAGTAACTGAGAAGACAGTTACTTTATTACTATCATTTATAACAATAAAAAAAGTCTCGCCTAAACTACGCGCCAAAAAACTCCTATAACAGAGGGGTCTATACACAATGAAATTAATCACACCCAGAAAAACACAAAAAACGCCATATCCTCTAGAAACCACTCCCTTTAAAACGCCACAGATGGCAAAGCTTTCACTGAAATGGATCCTTTTTCTGAGCGGGTTAACTCAATAATATTTTGCTGGATGAGATGGACAAATATTCAAGAAAAAGAGACTGATGACAGTGATATGCCATCATGTGATCTTTGTTCTTGATGATTATAGGCATGGAAGAAAGGGTTCAACACATGTATAAAATGCTATTTTGGACTCCATTATTACAGAGAGCATCAAGCAAGAGTTGATCTTTAATGACATGCCACCAAACAAGAATATCACACCAAAAAACAGGTTGCCACTAAGCAGCTTCTTCTGAAAAAGACGGGGTGTATGAAGGAAAGTTGGAATCTAGCTAAATTATTCAAAAAAGGTTCAAAACGCCAAAAACAAATTCAAGAAAGAAGAGGCTGATGACATTGAAGACTGGAAAGAAAAATTATATTACCATTTTTAATTATTTTTGTTTTCATTTTATATTGTATTGATATCAAGTTATATGTTGTTTTGTTATCTAATTCTCTATAAATAAAATACATTATTATATAAAACGCCAAAAACTACAAACACCAAAACGCTAGTAGAATGAAAACTGGGAGAACAGCTGCTGGCAAAGCACCTTGTAAAAAGGGTATTAAATCGCCAAATAATTCAATAAACGCCAAAAAGAAAAACTGGACTTATTTTAATCTTATGCAAACATTAATTACTCGTAGTGAATTATTATACAAAACGCCACAAACGCCAAAAATATTAACCAGAAAATGATATAACGCCAAAAAATTATATATGTGACACAAAAACAATTAATTAAACGCCAAAAAGTTTAATAAATACAATTAACGCAAAAAAAAACTTAGACGCCAGAAAATATTATACCGCGTCGTGAAAATAAAAGAAGAATGAAAAGACAAAAAAGCCCCTCCGCCCTTCTCTATGTCACGGGACACGTGTTAGGCCAGGATGCGTTCTCACCGTTCTCACACTTTTGAGCGTTTTCTCCCGAACCTGTTTCTATATATATATATATAGGGTAGGGATCCTAAGATAAGTCCACCCAATTTGAGAAACTTGAGAAGCAATCTGGACCACACATTTTCCCTAAGCAAAAAATGCAAAAAAAAATTTGGAAAAATCAGAGCTTTTTCTTTAAGGTTTTAATTTTAATTTTTAATTTTTTTTTTTCGGATTTATACACATGTGTATATTGTTAATCTTTTAACTATACATATATGTATATTGTCAATCATACATATATGTATATACATGTTTAAAACTGAAAAATATGTGTTTTAAACCCTAAACCTTATACCCTAAAGCTAAACCTTAATGCTAAACCCTAAACCCTAAAGCTAAACCCTAATTCTAAACCCTAAAGCTAAACCCTAATGCTAAACCCTAAAGCTAAACCCTAATTCTAAACCCTAAAGCTAAATCCTAATGTTAAACCCTAAAGCTAAACCCTTAAAGCTAAACCATAATGCAAACCCTAAAGCTAAAGCTAAACCCAAAAGCTAAAGCTAAACCCTAATGCTAGACCCAAAAGTTAAACCCTAATGCTAAACCATAAATACTATTGCTAAACCCTAATGCTAAACACTAATGCTAAACCCTAAAGCTAAACCCTAAATACTAATGCTAAACCCTAATGCTAAACTCTAATGCTAAACCCTAAATACTAATGCTTTACCTAAATAACACTTATTTTTCAATTTTAAACATGTATATATACATATATGTATATTTGATAATATATACATATGTATAGTTAAAAGATTAACAATATACACATGTTTATAAATCCCAAAAAAAGAAATTAAAAAAAAAAACAAAACCTTAAAGAAAAAGCTCCGATTTTTCCAAAAAAAAAAAATGCATTTTTTTTACATTTTTTTTTTGCATTTTTTTGCTTAGGGAAAATGTGTGGTGCAGAATGCTTCTCAAGTTTCTCAATTAGCCTACTACTTCTCACATGATCTGTATCATATATATATATAAACGGGTTCAGGAGAAAACGGCAAAAAGTGTGAGAACTGTGAGAACGCATCATGGTCTAACACGTGGCGCGGGGCATGATCATGGTCCGAAGGGTTTTTTTTGTCTTTTTAGTATTCTTCTCCTTTGCCGATTTTTGCGTTTGACATGCTGCTTTATTTTTTGCGTGCAAGATAATTTTAGTGTTATCTAGAATTATTAATTACTTGGCGTTTTACTGTTTTTCTCAGATTTCTTCTCGTTGAATTAATTCTTTTTGTGTCACATAAATATTTTTTTGGCGTTATGGCTTTTTCCATGTCATTTTTTGGCGTTTTGTATCTGTTTGTTAATAATTGATTACCATAGATTCATATTTTATAAAATTACAATAATACGAAATCAAAATAAACTAATAGTCTTCCTTATGTGGGATTACATCAGAGATGTACCCATCACTGTGTTCATCACTTTCTTCAGATTCATCATCATCAAATTTTAGAATTGCGTATAATGCCATTAGCTCGTCTCTTCTTTGCTGCAGCCTATTCTTGAATATCACTGCATCCTTGGATTTTGGATCGTTTGAAAGTGCTAAATCATAGAGTTGTTCAATGATAGATAGCAACCATGTCTTCAACATTTCTTCCATTGGCAATGAATATTGCACCCCGTTTTTATAAGTCACTTCAAGCGTTCCTTTTTCCTCATGCATCACCCAACTGCTAAGTTTGGGTATAGGAGTATCGTCAATATCATCATCATCTTCATCATCTTCTGCCGGAAATGTCACACCCCCAAAATACCACATGCGGAAACACCGCGGGATGTGTGACGTACCTGGATCCAGCCACTAATCACATTGAACTATAACAATATATTAAATAAAAGATTCCATTTATTTCATAATATAGTTTCAAATCATAACTTAAACCAAAACGTCAGCGGAAGCATAATGTAAATCGTTATTCAACTATTTCAAAACAAGTGTACGAAACCAAAGAACATGAATCCAAGTGACTTGACCCATGGCCACTCCAGCACTCCCAGATAGCAAGTTCCACATCCATGAATCTAACGTCCTGCAAGCATGCAGACAAGTGTGTCAGACAACGCTGGTGAGTTCAAAGTTTGTTAACACATTTAGTTACCATATATGAGTTTAAAACATTTCAAAGATTCGATGTTGTTAATAACTCGATTACTGCAGATGGCTCCAAATTATTTGCCCTTCCCCAATGCTCTATCAAACATTGGTCGAGTGGTTAAGGTAATTAGTTCACGCCCATCCTCCCCGGTACGGTGTGAGGGTGCCAAACCTAATAGCGCTATCAACTAATAACCCCGTTGCCTCCCCGGCAACCTATTCAGTATATGATGGGACTTAAATGATAGATATGAGTGTATTAACCAACATCCCGAGTTTAACATTCCAGTCAAACCCATTACCCAATATTCCTCCCTGGAATATTTACCCGATGTCCCTCCCTAGGACGCATGCTTGAAAAAGAGCAGTAAACTCACCTTAGATTTGCTCGGTAAGACAAATTACACGTTCAAGTTAATTAGCCAAAGCCTATAACGTTCACACATATCCAAATCAGTTCGTGTGAAAACTACCTATCTATACACATAGTCTAGTATTTGCATCTAGTACACATTATTCACATTCCGTTCACTTGTACACAAACAGATAACATATAATCATGGCCCAACACTATACGGCCCATTTAGGCACATCAGGCTCGTACAACACGAGGCCCAAAAAGGGCTAGTGCGATTAGCTTGGTCTTGTGGGATCAAGCCTTGATACGCGGCCCAAGACCATCCAAGCCCACTGTACTTGTGCGACTAGCCATTTAGGCCCAAAACACTTGTGCGACTGACTGACTGTTGTGCGATTGGGATCCCTTGTGCGACTCATGTGTGGGCTGGCCCAAACAACTCAGGGGCCATGTCCTTGTGCGATTCAATAACTATTATGCGATTGATCTTGTATTGTGTGATTGAGGTGAGCTTGTGCGACCACACATCCTTGTGCGATCAGACTAGTCAACCAATCCCCCCCATGATTTACGTAAACATGACTCCATTCCCCAATCATAGATTAAACAGTTACAATTCTTAATTTATTCAAACCCTAATCATTCCATTTATGATTAACAATCACAATAACACTTTTACTCAATTAATCATTATCATCATCATAGCACAAAACAACATTCATTAACACAATCATCATGAGCAAATGATCTATAAACCTTTACAATCTCGCATCAACCACCATGAATCCTAATTTGACAACACAATATTTAAGCATGGTATATTTTACTTAACATCATCGGCCAACATCATCAACAGATTTTATCCCTAATCACTTTCATTAGTCATTCAAATACATAACTCTAAGAACAACATCCAATACACATCAATTCACATATGGCCGAGAACAAGGTGATTAGCGGAAACAAAAGTGAATACAAACACTAACCAAATTACAAGATGTCGAGGGAGGTGCTAGGGCCGAGAGAATGCTCCGATCGAGTGAAGAGAACTGCCGTCGATTTTTGGGGAAGATGAGGAAGTAGGGTTTGCTAAAATTTAGTAAAGGAATACTATGCACCCTTATATACATATACGCATGCCACAAGGGGTGGGTTTGGGCTCGGTTTGGGTTTAAGGACATTTGGGCTCGAAGGAGCCCACATGGGTTTGGGGATTGTGCGATCGATGAATGGGTTTACGACCCAAGATCCATGTGTAAATCCATTCTAACACACACACACACACAAATACAACTTATAACATTCAGGCAAAACACAAACTCGTCATCATTCACATTTAAACAGACAATTCATTTAGCGTACACATATTACATCGAAGTATCACACGTAAATAAGACCAATCACAAGGAAAAGCTCTCTAGATTACGGGTTGTCACATCATCCCCGACTAGAAAGAAATTTCGTCCCGAAATTTGATAAGCCAACTCAGAGGAGTGCTGTGATAGATTAGGGTGACTGTGGATTTTCCCCAGGTGCCATTTTCTCTTCAGTCTTTTTATTACAGTTCTAGTTCTTTCATAATCATTGGCCATTGGAACCCCAAGGGCCAGGATATCATTCTGAACCCCTTCATTCATTCCAAGCATGGCTTTGATTATCCTTACCTTTACCCTTCTTCTATCAGAGAACTTTATGATGAATCGTTTCTCTTTCCTTTCAAACCTCCATGCAATAACCTTAGCCATTTTTAAAGTTTTTGGCGTTTTGGACAATATGTGGCGTTTTAGTCAATTTTTTTGGCGTGTTTGAGCTTGTGTTCTCATGGTCTTCTTTTATATTGACTTTTTCCCGTGCATGACAGGTAATTATGGGGTTTTGAAAAAGATAAATAAATTTAATTCCCCAAGTATTTTGCTTTTAATATAATAAATGTTAGTAATTATGTTTTTCATCGTTTCATTTTACTGTTTTTTGCAGTTACCGTGTTTTGTTTTCAGACTCAACTGTTTTTATGGTGTAACACGTCTAATCTTGACGGCTGTAATTATACCGTTTTGTTTTCCAATGGCGGTTAGATAACGATTGGACTTTTTTTGTTTTATATTCTTTGCACATTGTTTCACGCTTTTTTTTATAATAGTAGTTCAAAATAATTTTATTATCATTTGGTAGCTTTTTGGGGCCATTTTTATGGCATCATGGCGTTTTACAAGCATTTGTTCATTTTGGCGTTTTATTATATATTTCATTATAGTATTAATGTGCTTTTTTTGTTTATTAACTAAAATTACAAAACAAACAAGATATAAAGAAAATAAAAAAAAAAACAAAATAGAAGCAATTGACAATCTAAATCTTCAGTGTCATCAGTCTCTTTTTTCTTTTGAAACTACAAGAACTGTCACAAATAAATGGCGTTTTGGGTTTGGCGTGGTTTATTTTCTTTTTCATGTGTTTAAGTGTCTTTGTGGATGTTGGAGATATAGATCAACCCTTTGTGGGTGGATGCTATCTGCCCGTCGTCTTCATTGTAATCATGGAGGCCAAAGTAGCATTTACACTGGTATAGGTGTCTTCTTATCATCCAAACCTTCTTCAAGGACAAAGATGGCAGAATGACATATGGGTGTCATCAACAAATCTTTTTTGAATTTTGTCCATCTCATGCAGCAAAATCTTACTACACTCACATAACAAATCATTCAGCGAAACTTCATGCAGAACATTACTGAGTATCAAAGAAAAGATGTTTGTCATCGTTGTATTTTTTGGCGTTTTACATTGAGTTGTATTTTTTATTAAGAATCACTGTGTTTTTTGTGTGTTTTTTTGGTGTGATAAACGGAAGGTGGTGAGACGTTTCTATTTATAGAATTTTTTTTGGCGCGTAGTTTAGGCGGGATATTATTTTTATAACAAAAAATGTAATTAACATTTATCCGGATGTAAGGTTTGGCGTTATATATTATGGCGTTTCATATTTTGTGGCGTTTTTGTAGCCAGAGAGCTAAAATAAAAACACAGAAAAAAGTACGCAGTGATAAAATTTGCGTTTTGTATTTATTTGGGGTTTTATTTTTCAATGGCGTTTTATGTGAGAAATGACGTTTTACCTTTTTTACCCTTAATGAAGTGCGTCCACGTAAAAAAATTGATGTTATTTACGAAAATGCCACCGCGCCAATCTAGTACATAGATTGTTTTGATCGGACGATCAATAAGCGTTCTCACCGTTCTCACACTTTCTACCGTTTTCTCTAAATCCTGACCCTATATATATATATATATATATATATATATATATATTTGTGTGTGCACACACACACACACACAATTTTGTGTTTAATTTTTTAGCAAGACAAGTTTTAACCCCTCATCGGCTCATTTTTTTAAGTAGGAAAGATTAATCACCGAACTTTACAAGGTTTAACCGAAATTTGGCCGGTAATTGGTTAGAGTTTGTTCGAAAACTCCAATTTTTGGTCGATTAGGATTGCATAGGGCTGTCGTTAAACGTCAAGCGATTAATTGGTCGATTAGAGGAAAATTACTCGGCGAACCACCGACTAACGATTAGTCGACGACAAGTCGGGATTTTTTACAGCATTAGATTATATTTTTACTCGGCTACATTTGATATTCATGTATTTAATTAAAACTTTGCGTTGTTTCGTATTTAATAAATATACACTTGCACACATATATGTAACACATAACGAAATCCATACCTTAACGGCGAAATAGAAATAATAGCTTAAATCAAACGTCAAGGTCTGTAACGCCCAAATTTTTCGCTAAATTTGTAGAGTGTGTACAAGACAAGGGTTGGTTTTGTAATTAGACTATACTTGCAACTTGGGTGGGGCAGTAGGTTTTCCTGTAAAGGTGAAGGGGCTAGTTGTAATTTGGAGATTTCATCTCACCTACAAAGGCGCGCACGTTCAGATCATCACACTCATCCTTCTCGCAACCCCAGCGTCGTGATCAGAAGTGAACAACTTTCTAGTGTATACTTCATCGAAAGAACTACCGGTAAACTCACAATCTTAACTCTTGTTCCTCACCAACCTTATGAAGTTCCAGAGTTATGATACGCCTCTGCCTTGGTTATTGATATGTGCTAAACAGACTATAAAAACAACCTAAATTAGACTCTCTAAACTAGACACGAAAGCTTTAAATTTATAACTAAGACCTCTAAACCTAAACCACACAATCGGCAAGTGTACCGATCAATGTAATATAACCTAGCAAGTCCGAGTATCGAACCCAAAGACTCTATGTATTACGTAAACTAGACTCTGACAAGACAATGACGGACACAACTAACTTGTTTATTTGTTTTAAGGGGGGGGGGGGGGTTACTGAAAACTAAGGAAATCTATGTTAACTACTAAAACTAAAGAAATTAGAACTAAGACACGAACAAAGAACGAAGTTTGTATTCAGATGAGATTAAAGACTACCTAGACTCGAATCCAGTTTAACTAGGAATGGACTTCTAATGGTATTAAAGTTGTATGGAGCCGGGATCGTAAGATACTAAACCTTAAGGTATTTCAATGCTAAGACTTCCCGACCCTTCTCAGGAAGAAACCTAGGAAACCCTACAAGGCTGTTATGATTACCGACTGTTAGACTTCCTCTCAGTCCTCTAACGATTCTAAAAGTGCCCTAATATGACTATCTACCTCTCAGCGCGATAATCTAAGGCAATTCTAGGTTCTAACTTGGTTTACTAGACACGGATGCAATTAGAGAACTAAGATCGACTTCTCTCAAAACCTATCTTAGATATATATTGCACAGCGACCTAATAACTAACTCGAGCCTCTCAGCGACAAGTTAAGCAGAACACTTGATTTTATTAAATTACCGAATGTTAATTCTAAGGTTACTTATGCAATTTTCACCCTAAAGGATCAAAGGTTTATTATGTGATATAGACACTCACCTAAACCTAAAACCCTAGCCCGATTCTATTCCGTGATAAAGACCGTCACCAAGATTCAAGCGAAGCAATAAACAGTAGTAAAACAATTGTCAAGCATGCATGTGCACCAAATCAGAAATCCTAAAACACTTTACTTTCAGAAATCAATCCATACACAAACAATAAAAACCATTAAAAATCCAAACTTTATTCAAACATTCATCTTGTCTAGGTAGTATCTAGGGTTTAGCCAAGAAACATGTTGTCTAACAAAAACAAATCAAATTCAAAACAAGAATTCATGGCAAAAGATTGAAAACACGAAATTAAAGAAAACCGGGAGATAAAACCCGAACAATCTTCACTCCCACGCTTCCTAGCTTCAACCGTATGATTCCCGCAAGCAAAAGATCTTCGTAATGTATGAAAACAGCTCCAGACGTCCTTAGGGTTGTGTTCGTTCGTAACCTCCTTCTATGATTATTAAAAATTCATTAAATAGTAAACCCTAGCAGCTAAACAAGTAATTCGCGACCTGCTAACCCGTCGCGTAGCGCGACTGATCTTCCCTTCATGCTAGCGCTACGCGAGCCTCTCCAAAGTCAGCAATTTCAAGTTAAATGTTGTAGCGTAGCGCGACTGATCAACCTTTTATGCTAGCGTTACGCGAGTGACGTTTTTTTCACAGAATGTTGTCTCCGAAATTCAGCTTTAACACCTTAAAACTCCTCAAAAATAATTCTAACACTTTTCACTTCATTCCAAGACATACACTTTCAGCATTAAGCTCGTTTCCACTCAATTTTCAGCCAATTATCGTATCAAGACCTGGAAAACCGAACTTTGATCAATAGTACATAATTCGAACTAAAACTAAACTAAAAATAACGATAAATATGAACAAACTATACATGATATAAGTATGTATTTTTCAATACATCAAATATCCCCACACTTACTCTTTTTTCGTCCCCGAAAAAGAATTGTGCAACGGAATCAGAGATAACTTATTACTTGGATCAAAAATTTATTTATATCTTGTTAAAACCAAGACTTGCGTTAGTTGCGATTGCGAATATACTGATCCTCTTAAACCCGAATCTAATCCTAAACCCTTATCATGTGAATTTAATTTAAGTGCGGTCAATCCACCTAGGGTCTCACACTAGAATCTACGGTCCATCTACGCCCACCTCAAGCTTATAGGACTAAAAAAACGATCACTGGATCAATTCCTAACCGTTTTATATCAAAACCAAGAGAGTAAACAATCATTTTTTTTCTTTTCCATTTTTTTTTCTTGCTTTTTTTTCTTTTTTTTCCGAATTCGTGAGACTAGACGATGCTTTCCCTTAACCCAGCGGTATTCCGACTGTAGAGTCGCTATCCCCAATCACAGATTACATAGGTTTCGGTACTTTTATTCGGCAAATCGATTTCACACATCCCAGAGGCAAACCGGCTGTAGAGTCGCTATCCCCAACTCGGAATACGTAGGCCTGTGTTACTTTCATTTAGTTTCTAGCTCACTTTTATTCTATTTTTTTTTATTTTTCATTTTTCATTTTTTTTTCATGATCACAAACTCTAACAGTTTTAACTTATAACGGTGCCCCTTATACTATTATCGGCAGTTTTGATTTCCCATATTTCCCAGGCGAAAACCCACTAGCGGACCGACAATTTAAGGTATATTAGATCAAAGGGACTTAAAACTAAACCCGGGCCTATCCACATATCCCAAACTAGACGCAAGCTCGATTTATTATATTCTCATATTATTATTATTCAACCCAAGCAACAAATCACCTTTTCTATCATTTTCCGCTTTAATTTGCAAACTTCTTTTTTATTCGAAAGACATTTTCTAATTTTTCAATTTTTTTTTTGATTTTTCAAATTTTTTAATTTTTTTTGTGTTTTTCATATTTAAGACTCAAATATTTACAAGTATCCCATCCCCACACTTAGAGATTGCATTGTCCCTAATGCAAGAACGAAAATACGACTCAACACTACCTAAGAAATAAAAACTGCAAACGAAATAAATAAAAATATACAACAACAACAAAAGGGAAACGACTTAGCTGGTTAGGACAAAAGTCAGTGCCAGCCGTACGAATCTTGAATCCCCCGAACGATCGTATAGCATTCCATTCGCGATCGTTGACTAGTCTGCTTGAGTTTATCAATATAGCAAGTCCGAAATCACCCGAATGGCAATTGAGTACGGGTGGTACAATCCAAACCTGCATAATCAAAACAAAACAAAACCCAACGCAGTACCGACTCTAAAAACGACTCAAAACTAATAATTTAGACTCATGATACAAAAGAAAAGACTCAGAAATACAAACTCTACAAATTAATATCAACTTTTCACAAACTTAAGGAGGATCATGGAAGCGCAACTCACCCTCCAACATCGCCCTCACTTTACGGGCTGTAGCACTATCCTTCCTAACACTGCCCGCATCGCTCACAACTCTCTCATACTCTCTCGACTCATCATCGGGCGGTTTGAATCTAAACGTATTATCTTTATACCTATCCCCACACTGAGCCTTACTCAGTGTCTCAATCCTAGATTCTAAACTCACCACCCTCTCTTCTAATTCTACCAACTTCCTACCCGGTAGATCCCCACACTTGAGTCCTAGCACCTTCTCTAGACTCGTATCACTCCCATCCTTCCCCTCATCTTTCTCTTCCTTCTCACACTCTCCCACCAACGAAACCGAATGCACTCTATCTCTAGGCCCTCTCGAATCCATAACATTAAACACTACCGCTTCCTCGCCCGCTCTAAGTGTGATAGTGCCTAAAGAGACATCTATTAAAGCTTTAGCGGTGTTTAAAAATGGGCGACCTAAAATTAGCGGTATATTTTCATCGGCTTCCATGTCGAGTACGACAAAGTCTACCGGAAAAACAAACTTGTCTACTTTAACTAGCAAATTCTCAACTATACCCCTAGGGTACTTAACAGACCGATCGGCTAAAGATAGTGTCATTCGGGTAGGTGCAAGCTCTCCTAGGTCTAGCTTCTCATAAAGAGAAAAGGGCATCAAATTAATACTAGCACCTAGGTCGGCTAACGCTCGAGTGTTGGTATTACTACCGAATAGACACGGAATAGTGAAAATACCCGGATCGGAAAGCTTTTCAGGAAGCTTATTTGAAACAACGGCCGAACACCCTCCATGCAATGGAACATTCGACAACTCCCCTAATTTCTCCTTATTCCTAAGAAGGTCCTTCAAGAATTTTGCATACTTAGGCATGGACTGGAGTGCCTCTATAAACGGAAGATTAATCTTCAATTGCTTGAAGATATCTAAGAACTGTCCGTATTCCTTTGAATATTTTTGATTCTTAAGACGTGAAGGAAACGGAGCATACGCATGGTTTACATAAGGTGACGGCCTAACAACTACGGGCTCTTTCTCAACTTTCTTCTCAACTTGAGACTCACCTGGCTGTGCGGTACTTGCTGGGCCTAGCCTCTTTTGCACTTTGCCAGGAGCCTCCATCTCTATCACTTCATCTATCACATCACCATCCTCATCAACCTCTCTTTCCTCTACAACTCTCGGGTCTCCTACGGTCTTACCACTACGAGTAGTAATGGCATTTACTTGGGCATTAGGGTTTTGTTGGGTGTTACCCGCAAATTTACCGGGTAATCTCTCCTCTAACTTCTTAGCAATATCACCTACAACCCTAGAAAGGTCCTGGACCGCAGCTTGTTGATTCCTAAGCATGAGATCATGTTCACTAAGTTTCTTTTGGGTGCTTTGATCCCTAGCAACTAGCTGGCTCATCATAGCCTCCATTCTTTCCATGCTACCCCCTACATCGAAACTTGAACTTTGACCTATTTGACCTTGACTACTCGACCCTCCATTCTGAACCTGCCCATTCGAACTCCCATTAAAAAGTGAACCTAAACCCCTATTTGGATTTTGAGCTATTTGAAAATTAGAAGGTCCACTTGAGCGAAAATTGTTATTATTATTAAAGTTATTAGTATTACTTCGCCAACCCGAACCAAGAGTATTATTTCCAAACCCACTAGATTGATTTCTACCAAAACCTCCTCCCACGAAATCAACTTGCTCCTCTCCGACTAGCACAGGACACGCACTCGTATCGTGACCTCCTCGACAAAACTCACACTTATCAATCTTAGCTCTAATCTCCTTAAGTTGCCTATCCATATTTTCCAAAACAGAGGCCAAACTAGGATCCATAGTGACATGGTTCACCCCTTGAGAGGGTGTGCTAGTAGTGGTATTTGAATTACCCCTTTGATACCTCTGATCGGATCGTGATTGTGATTGAGACTGTGCAAACGCCTCAAAACGCTCTAGACACTCAGGAACTGTAAGAATACCCATCATATGCCCCCCTGCATTTGTATCAAACCTATCACGAGTCTCTTGGGTAAGTCCATTGTAAAATTTCTCACATAAGGCCCAATCGGAAAGACCATGCTGAGAGCAACGAGCACAAAGGGTTTGGAAACGCTCCCAAGCAAGGTAGTAGGGCTCGTCGGGCCCCATGCGAAAGGAATGGATTTCGTCTCTAAGCCGTGAAGCTTTAGCGGGCGGGAAATACTTATTCAAAAAGGCTTGACGAAGCCCCGCCCAGGTGGTAAAAGTACCGGTTGGTTGTGAGTCCAACCAAGTAGCCGCATGGCCGGCTAAGGAGAATGGGAAAAGCTGTAGGTATGTAGCATCGTTGGGTGCACCGCTAAGGCTAAAGGTAGCTAGCATCCTAGAGAAACGGTTAATGTGGGCCGGGGCGTCCTCATCATCTCGGCCATGGAATTGGATGCTATTGGTGATGGCCTGCATGGCATAAGATGGGATCTGCCATGAATTGTCATTAACTATGGGTGGGACGGTGATGGGTGAAGCTAGGCCGGTGAAATTCTGGGTGGCCTGCTGATGGACGGTTTGCCTAGGGTTTGCCATATTTTCTAAAGTTTCTAGATTACTAGAGGTACTAGAAGTAGGGCTATTGGGTGGAGAAACCTTAGGTGAATGGTTTGGTGAAGGTGGTGGTGTAGGAGGTGGGGTGGGTAATGGGGTGGAATCGAAATGTGGGAAACGAAAAGAAGATGTAGAAGTAACCTGTGGGCCTTCGCCCAATTGGGATGATGATTGCTTGACTGGTGGTGGCGGTCCGTGCGAGCGCAGATGTGGCATCCACTGCTAGCAAAAACCTGAACACAAGAATAGCAAACACTAGTTACCGAGACACAAGAAAAGACAAAGACTCAACAAAACAAAAAAACACGTAGCACGTATTTGTCAATTAGATCTATCAAAGCTAATAAACGCAATTGCCAAGAGTCCCCGGCAACGGCGCCAAAAACTTGATATGTGCTAAACAGACTATAAAAACAACCTAAATTAGACTCTCTAAACTAGACACGAAAGCTTTAAATTTATAACTAAGACCTCTAAACCTAAACCACACAATCGGCAAGTGTACCGATCAATGTAATATAACCTAGCAAGTCCGAGTATCGAACCCAAAGACTCTATGTATTACGTAAACTAGACTCTAACAAGACAATGACGGACACAACTAACTTGTTTATTTGTTTTAAGGGGGGGGGGGTTACTGAAAACTAAGGAAATCTATGTTAACTACTAAAACTAAAGAAATTAGAACTAAGACACGAACAAAGAACGAAGTTTGTATTCAGATGAGATTAAAGACTACCTAGACTCGAATCCAGTTTAACTAGGAATGGACTTCTAATGGTATTAAAGTTGTATGGAGCCGGGATCGTAAGATACTAAACCTTAAGGTATTTCAATGCTAAGACTTCCCGAACCTTCTCAGGAAGAAACCTAGGAAACCCTACAAGGCTGTTATGATTACCGACTGTTAGACTTCCTCTCAGTCCTCTAACGATTCTAAAAGTGCCCTAATATGACTATCTACCTCTCAGCGCGATAATCTAAGGCAATTCTAGGTTCTAACTTGGTTTACTAGACACGGATGCAATTAGAGAACTAAGATCGACTTCTCTCAAAACCTATCTTAGATATATATTGCACAGCGACCTAATAACTAACTCGAGCCTCTCAGCGACAAGTTAAGCAGAACACTTGATTTTATTAAATTACCGAATGTTACTTCTAAGGTTACTTATGCAATTTTCACCCTAAAGGATCAAAGGTTTATTATGTGATATAGACACTCACCTAAACCTAAAACCCTAGCCCGATTCTATTCCGTGATAAAGACCGTCACCAAGATTCAAGCGAAGCAATAAACAGTAGTAAAACAATTGTCAAGCATGCATGTGCACCAAATTAGAAATCCTAAAACACTTTACTTTCAGAAATCAATCCATACACAAACAATAAAAACCATTAAAAATCCAAACTTTATTCAAACATTCATCTTGTCTAGGTAGTATCTAGGGTTTAGCCAAGAAACATGTTGTCTAACAAAAACAAATCAAATTCAAAACAAGAATTCATGGAAAAAGATTGAAAACACGAAATTAAAGAAAACCGGGAGATAAAACCCGAACAATCTTCACTCCCACGCTTCCTAGCTTCAACCGTATGATTCCCGCAAGCAAAAGATCTTCGTAATGTATGAAAACAGCTCCAGACGTCCTTAGGGTTGTGTTCGTTCGTAACCTCCTTCTATGATTATTAAAAATTCATTAAATAGTAAACCGTAGCAGCTAAACAAGTAATTCGCGACCTGCTAACCCGTCGCGTAGCGCGACTGATCTTCCCTTCATGCTAGCGCTACGCGAGCCTCTCCAAAGTCAGCAATTTCAAGTTAAATGTTGTAGCGTAGCGCGACTGATCAACCTTTTATGCTAGCGCTACGCGAGTGACGTTTTTTTCACAGAATGTTGTCTCCGAAATTCAGCTTTAACACCTTAAAACTCCTCAAAAATAATTCTAACACTTTTCACTTCATTCCAAGACATACACTTTCAGCATTAAGCTCGTTTCCACTCAATTTTCAGCCAATTATCGTATCAAGACCTGGAAAACCGAACTTTGATCAATAGTACATAATTCGAACTAAAACTAAACTAAAAATAACGATAAATATGAACAAACTATACATGATATAAGTATGTATTTTGCAATACATCAGTTATTGCTTGGCCCGCCACAAACCCGTGGTCCCTTACCCCAACGAGGGGGGACACACCTGTCAAATCAACACACGCGTGTTTCCTTCCTTCCCATCCAAAAACAAGAATGTCAGCGGGCCGTAGGGTATATCTCCCTTCTAATGGATCGGTCAATAAGTTCACCAGAGCTTCCTTTTTTTGCCGAGATCCAAGCCCGCTTAAGGACATCATAAAGCACATCACGAACTAAATCGTGTCGATATTTAAATCCTGGTAATTCTTTGCAACGCATTGCATGCTCCCCAAAAGAATCCAAGCAACACTTCCGATATACAGGACACAGGTCATCAACCGGGAAAAGCGGTAACATCAGCCGGTACTTAAGGATAGCCCGGTATTCCACAGCCGATATACATTGCCCTAAACCTTCAATAGGAACGACAGACAGGAAATCCTGAGCATGGGGGCTCGCAAACACTCAAACACGGCTCGCTGCCGTGGAGACAAAGCAAACTTCTCTTCAACTGTCTTGACGATTTCGCCATATAAGGCATTCGCCAGAATTTTTTGGCGTTTAATGGGGGCAGTGTCTTTAATGTAGAAACCGCAGAGATCAAGATCGGGAAGAGAACTATGCAGATTGTCTAACGCACCCCTGTAATCAGAGTCCAACAACCCACCACTACATTCACGAAGGATGTGGTCTTGAAAAACCCAAGATTGGGCCCTTGAAGCTACAAAGGCATAGGAAGAGACATCCTCAGCTGATCAAATCCCAAACCCCCCAAAACGGGTTGGGAGGGAAGCTAACCTCCATTGTAGGTCCCCGAAAAAGGCACCCCACAAACAACAATGTTCTCGATCGCATTCCGAAGCCCCTTGTCAGAAATGTAACACCTCGCAAAAATCATGCCCAATATAATAAAGACACGTGTCATGAACTTTAAACGTTTCATAAACCCGAATCATGATTAAAAGATAACTGGAGGGATTAAAAGTGCCAACATGTTAATTCTACCTCTGAGTGACCTTTTAACATTCCCAAAACTTTTGTAAAATATAAATACATTTTCATGAATATCTGATAAAGATTGCATAAGCATCCGGTTAAATTTTGTGAGGAATAATCCAAATTCAAGAACATAGAATCCCATGTGCAAATCTGAAAAATTCTTCATTCACATGATCTTTCAAAGACTCAAAAGCTTTATTATGCGTGGCAACACTTCCAAGGACTTTTCAAAGCTGATCAAGGGGACCCTCCTGCTGATAATGACCGTAGATTCGAGTTATGATAGCATGCATGGTCAAATGTTAAAGTTCTCAAATTTTTTGTCTCTGATGGAAGGCTTACGGACCGCAAAGCTTTCGCCTTACGGTCCGTAAGATGGCTTAACTGGGCGATACAATTTAAATTACGGATACGGACCGTAAGGGCTTAGGCTTACGGTCCGTAAAGACTGTAACTGGGCATAAAAATGGACAGCTGCAGGTTACAGCCATTCCACCGCCTTTGCAACCTAGTTTCTCGATACCAGGGACTTTGCAACTGGTTTTAACAGCCTAGGGACACTTGGGAACATCTGGTAACATCCTAGGGACACATGCTTTGATCTTAGGACTTGCAAAACTCTATATAAAGGGCCTTCTTGTTCTTGTCCATGCACACTTGAAATATTTTTTCACTCAAAGCTCACTCTCTGAAGCCTCCTGCTGCTGAAGGAAGCTTTCTTAAGTTCAAAATTCGTGCTAAGTACTCTAGTAAGTGTTCTTAGCTTCCTAAGTTTAAGTTTTCTTAGCTTAATGACCGAAAGTCAAAGTTATCGTAATTTAGCTTTGACTTTGTGATTAATCACAAACGGTCCAGCCATTTTTCGAATTGAAAGTGGCTATGTGATGGTAATTATGTAGGTAATAAACCCTTAAAAGGGCACCTTCTAATTATCACATTATCTCAGTCAATTGTCTTGTCGGGTCAAACTTATTAATAAAAAGTCAAACGGGTCAGTTTTTACAAATTAATTTATAACTGATAATGCAGAGGTTATGGAACATGTTTAACACTTAAATAACTTGGTAAATAATATAAGAACATGTTTAGGCATGTTCAACCCGACAATTCTGAGTTTAGGCTCGGTTCGGAACCGAAAGTCGTAAACGTACACTTTCGCTTTGACTTTCAGTTCTGACCCGATTTAGCTTAGTTTAATTATGCCTTAGGGTTCCTTTGGGACCATATTACATGTTAGTATAACCCTCTAAGATTATACTATATGGTCCCTTTTAAATCTGAATCATTTGCATGTTTCCGTTAAATGCTTAAATGTTGACCATTATGCCATTTTGATATAAAAACGAGATTTTTTAAAATGTGAGAGGACAAAAACCTTTATTACTGATTTATAAGCATGTCCTAAAAATTTGACATCAGTTTATGGTCTAAAATAGGAGTTATGCTCGATATCGTAAATTGAAAGCTTTTTATTAATTAAATGGCATTTTCAGTATAAATCATATTCAAACCCAATTTTTGTCACCAAACTTTATACCTAATGATATAATATAATATTTAGGGATTTTTGGAAATTTTTGCCAAATTTTATACTGATTATAGAAATTGCCCTTTTCTTGGATAAAATAAGTTTTACATAACCTTTTGATACCAAACCTTTTCCTACTGATTTCATATGTTAAATAAAATATTTTAAGCATTAGAGACTGATCAAAATCTCTGATTTCCTTAAATAACCCGAAAATCGTCAAATACCGACTTTTACGTTTTTTAAACACATAGTATGGGTTAAAACTATATTTGACACTTGAGACTCGTTACCTACTGATATTATAAGCAAATTTTTATACTTTAATAGTAAGCAAAAGTTTTAAAATCAGATTTTCAAATTTGACCCTTAAAGCTTATGTGAAATGACCAAAATGCCCCTACGGTGCATAGTTTGGCTATAAATGATAAATTTCACATATATACAATATCTTACTGATATAACTTGTAAAAATAAATATTTTTACTGATCATTTTAGACCAGAACCTCAGATTACTATTTAACCTCTTTTATAAACTTTAAATGACCAAAATACCCCTACGGGGCTTAAATTGATTTTAAATTCGTTTTGGGCATAATGGAAGGTATCCGACTGATATCATAACATATTTAAAGCATATTAACTTGTGGAACATGTACATGACTCATTTGGTTACCCGTAATACATTTTTAGCGTTCGGTACGGTTTATGTAACTAGTTTGCATAAATTAACTGAAACGGGTCAAACCTTATCATTTTTACTTCAAAATCCAGAATGTATTTATTTTACCCATTTTATACAAGTCCTTATACTTGGTGGGTCTAAAATCACATTCTATTCCGGTCTTCGCTTAATCTTACGTTTTGAACCGTATACCTTTCTTTAAAACTAACCAGTCTAAGTTTTAACTTAAATAAGACCCGTTAGGAATCTAATAGGTTATCAAAACCTTCATTCCAGATTAGGAGCCCAGTAAAAGATACTTGTACTTGCTGATTGATATACGGCTGAGGATAAAAATTATATTTTTGCTCAGGTAAATACTTTTAACTTATTTTCCGTTATACGGGCTTGGGATACGGTATTATAATAATACCGTTTGGTCGGGTATTGAATGTTTAATCGATTAGTGGTTAAGCTATTGAAATAACCCATTTTAATCTGTCTTGTTTGATGCAATGCCTTTGGGGGGTTAATGACCATGTCCTGGATATCCTCGGCTGATTTATTAGAAATGGCCATGGCTTAAGCACGGGGTGTAGGCATACACCTGACAGTTGCGTATGTATAAACGGTATCTCACATCTCTTGTGGGCATATACTTGTGGTGTGTCAATTAATCTAACCCGGCTCTTCTAACCGGGTCCCGAATGGACGACAAGCATGTAAAACTGTATACAAGATTATTTAAATAATTGTCCCAAGTTATAAAAGAATTTTGTGCCTTGTGCATTTAAATCAATTTTATAAACACTTTTCAAAAAGAGTTAGTTAATTGTATTTACCAGTGTAAACTGACGTATTTTCCAAAAAGGTTAAGTGCAGGTACTACGCGAAATGGGTTGGCTACTCCTAGTATCAAATAAAGAGTCTTGTAAGCTTTTGATGCTTAAGTCTGTTGAAAAATATTTCTTTTTATTTTAGATCCGCCTGTGGATCCACTTACAATCCGTTGTGTAATATTTTATGTTACTTTCAACCTCGGTTTGTATAATTACTTTTAGACTTCCGCAGTGCATTAAACTGTGATTAACTGACTATGATGATATCAACTACGTCACGATACTCCCCACCAGGCCCACCGGTAATACGTGGAAATATCGGGGTGTGACAGGTTGGTATCAGAGCCAACATTGAGTGAATTAAACACTAGCCTTTTGTGTCACACCCCGACCACGTATAACATACAAGACGTGGCAGAAAACGTCGGGGAGTGTTGTAACAGAATTAATTGTTTCAAATCCATGGCAAACAAAGTTGTATTTTATTTATTAAACAAGAGTTACATTGTCTTAACACAGGAAATACAGAGTTTATAACATAATTAAACAAAGTCTATCATCGTTTTTAGTCTCTAAGGCACAGGTCCGCCCTAGTGTCATGATCGTCATCCTATGGAAAAGCACCTGAAAACACATGTGAAAGTAGGTACGTCAGCATAAAAATGCCTGTGAGATACATAGGTTTTGTGAAAATAGGATTCATGACTTAAGTTTAAGAAAATGTTTAGTCATGAACCTTGTAATTTGATTTGTTTTGTAAATCGCTTGAAAAACAATAAGTTCAGATGATATGTATAAATAAGAACATAAAGTATGGTTAAATAAATAACCAAGTAAAATGAGTTTGTATAAGATAAGTTGTTTTGTAAAACAATGTCTTGTGAAAAGTATGTTATTTGTATAAAATGTCATATGTCTAAATTGAAATGATTCAAATAACGCTACAATATGTAATACCATACAAACACTTATATATAGGAAGTACTAGCGGCGTATCCACCATGCTTGTATCATATTACACATGCCTCGTTACTTAAATCACTTAAACAAACCACCAATGTATAAAGTCTATGTTTAAACCAATAGTCAAAAGTCCTTGTATAAGCCATGTCAAATGTTTATAAGTCCAAAC
Organism: Helianthus tuberosus; assembly: GCA_030545235.1. Classification (NCBI taxonomy): domain Eukaryota; kingdom Viridiplantae; phylum Streptophyta; class Magnoliopsida; order Asterales; family Asteraceae; genus Helianthus; species Helianthus tuberosus. Next base: position 111,650,147 of record CM060351.1, read on the forward strand.
GTAGTCAAGTAATGTGTAACAAATGTTATGTATTATAAGTAAAGTATTGTCATATAGTCCAAAATGTATAAATGTACGAAACAAAGTATTTTGAATATATCAAAAAGTTATGTTTTGCAAAGTAATGCATGTTACATTGATACAAACATTTATGTGGTAAGTTAACGCATACATTCAAGCCTTGAGACAGTCGGATAACCCTTTCAGTCAAGGTTATCAAAAGAAATGTTTTCGGATTCAGTCATTCCTTACATCCAAACAAACCCGGGATGTCAGGAATGGGATTTGTCAAGTCCTATGGTACCAGTACTTACTACCGAGCGGCGTAGCTAATGTTAATGAACGTATAATAGTCTCATTTGTGCAAACCAAATGTCATAGCAAAAGTGAACATGTTATATGAAAACAATGTACTAAGTATGCTAAGTTAACATACAAAGCAGAAAAGTCATGTAAATCAATGTGCTAGCATGCTATCAGTTAACATACATAGCAGAAATGTAATGTAAAACAATGTACTAAGTATGCACACAATGGACATACATAGCATGAAATGTAATGAAATCATGTACTATAATGTACTAACAAACATAGCAGGTATATGATGTGAAAACAGGAAAGCACGAAAGTAACAAGTAGGCACATGTGTTTCACCCCAAAACAGTTTGGAAAACAGTAAAAGAGGGGTCTATGTACTCACTTGAGATTGCTCAGATGTTCTAAGATAACCACCAAGCAATGCTAGAGATCTCGGAATCAAACGGCACCAAATATAGGTAACTATGTTAATAAACCGGACCTAAATCGGAAGATCGGATCGAATGAGGGTTCCTAAACCAAACGAGTATGGAGACTCGTGTAATATGGTTTAACAAAGCCTACATACTAAGTGAAACCTAACATAAGTGCTTACGACCCATTACGACCCGTTTAGGTAGCTTATGCTACGTTAACGCGTCGTTCGTGTAAAACGCGTTCGGACCGCCTAACTAGTCCTATGACAAGTAACATATGCCTTAACATGTCTAATATTGTTGTCAAATCAGTTTAGATGTCAAAAGTTATGTTACATATGCTTAAAATGAATTTTGGCGTCAAAAGGGCATTTTGGTAATTTACCTAAGGCATATATACTACCTATCATACAACTACTTAAACGAAGCGACCATAAGGTATAACCTCGGAAGGTTATTCCCTATATACTATGGTCACCTAATGTGCTTGGTCGGATCCTAATGATCGACCAAACGGGTCGGGTTCGAAAGTATAAGCGATTGTTTAGATCGCTTACCTGACGACCCTATATACGCACTAAACTAAAAGTGACGAGCTAAGCATGTTAAAACATGCTTAACTAAGCTTAGAAAACAGGTTTGGTATCACAACAAACGGTTGTGATACCTAGGAGTAGTTTGGTTACAGAATACGCAAGAATACGTATTCTGACCGAAACTACGGCTCGTCACTGAGCCTAGATAACGTGGTAATCAGTAGGTATAGTCACTAGGGACTATAACCATCGTGATCACGCTCACGTTATGAAGTTCAAACGAACTTCGCATCGACCATAAACTGGTCAATGCAGAAAGTCAAACAAAGTTTGACTTTCGGACTCGAAAAGCAATAAAAGAACGAAGGAACACTTACGAAGGGTCCCCGAATGCTACTTTAGATCAAAATAGCTCAGGTATGAAACAAAGGTTTCAACTTAGAGCACAAATGATCAGATTCTTGTGAGAAATGAAGTGAAATGTGTTGGGTATTTATAGTATTTCCCGAACCGTTAAGATCGTTTCTTGAATAACGTGATTTAATCTTGTGCGTACACTTGTCAAAATGTTATGGTAACTGAAAATGGCCTATTATGAGCTGAAAGGGCAAGTTTAGAATGTGTGGATGAGGTTTAATCAGCTGAAATCTGCTGACTAAGCATACTTATCTGTTCTGGGAGCCTGATGTGGCCCGCATCAGGATATGCATAAACTCAGGCGGGCCGCCTGGCCCTTCTGATCAGCATATAACTTTTAAAAATGGCAGTTTCAGCCCCTGCACGTGTTTAAGGCCATTTCCGACACTTCTAAGGCCCGTAAAGCCAACTTTAAGGCCCTAAAATGATGCCTAAACATTGTGGACATGAAACATGTTCAAAAATATGCCGGATGTTGGTTCGTTTGGTCATACGAACGCGATGTTCGCTTAATTACGACGGAATGCGCATAAGTGCGAAAAACGATCCAAATGACGCGACGAATGGATTTTTCTCATGCCAAACACTAAAATAAAATATTATAGTGTTTACATAAATTTTTGGATGTCCGGATGTATTCAGAACGTGAGTTATGCGCAAAAATGCAAACTTGTGCACTTTTTGACACTTTTAGTCCCTGAATGACCCAAAAGTTTATTTTAGCATACTGAACCCCTCAAAGCCTATTTCTAAGCTATGTAAAGGATATTTATGGTATGTTTAACTTATGGTCATGTTCCGGAATGTTCGTTACAGTTCAAATTGGCATACTTTCGCAGTTTGTCAAGTTTAGTCCCTATAGTCGAATTAACTTGTTTTTGCCATACCAAAGCCTTTAAAGCTTATTTCTAAGTTATGTAAAGGTTATTTAAGGTATGTTAAGTATATGTTGATGTTCCGGAGTATTTTTTGCGTTTAAACTAAGTACGTTTACGCACCAGTTTGCGTAAAACTCTCCAGAAAGCGATGTAGAGTTTGAAATTACATAAAAGTCAAAACATGAAAAATGTAAAACACAACCAAACAAACATTTGGATCAAATAACATTGTTTTATTGATAATGGAACTGTTCATAATGATTACAAGCACGGATGTTACAGTCTCCCCTACTTGTGGAAATTTCGTCCCGAAATTTATTTAGAGGAAACTTGTGGGAAAAGATGAGGATATTTCGCCTTCATTTGATCCTCGCATTCCCAAGTAAACTCAGGTCCACGTTTAGCTTCCCAGCGAACTTTGACCAAAGGAATGCGCTTGCGTTTGAGCCACTTGACTTCACGTTCCATGATTTCCACTGGCTTCTCAACAAATTTCAGTGTTTTGCCAACACGAATTTCGTCAAGTGGTATGTGGAGGTTCTCATCTGCTAAACACCTCTTGAGATTGGACACGTGAAAAGTTGGATGAACATTTCCAAGTTCAGGAGGTAACTCAAGTCTGTAGGCTACCTTTCCGATTCTTTCGACGATCATGAATGGTCCAACATATCTAGGTGCAAGTTTTCTGTCACACCCCGACCACGTAGAACATACAAAACGTGGCGGAAAAATCGGGGAGTGTTGTAATAGAATTATTGTTTCATAACACATGGAAATTGAAATACTGTTTTATTAAATACACGAGTTACAATCTCTTGATAATCAAAGAAACATAACATAAATAACTAGTCTGCATCTTTTATTGTCACTAAGGCCCATGTCCGCCTAAGTGTATCTTGATCGATCCTATGCTTCATTTCCTGAAACACATGTGAAAATAGGTACGTCAGCATAAAAATGCCGGCGAGTACATAGGTTTTGTGAAAATAAGATTCATGACTTCTGTTTAAGAAAATGTTTAGTCATGAACCTTGTAATTTGCTTTGTCTTTGTAAATCATTTGAAAAACAATAAGTTCCGATGATACGTATAAATAAGAGAATAATGCATGGTTGAATGAATAACCATGTAAAAATGAGTTTGTATAAGTTAAGTTGTTTGTAAAACAATGTATTGTGAAAAGTATGTTATTTGTATAAAATGTTATATGTCATAACCTGAAATGATTCAAATAACGCTACGATATGTAATACCATACAAACACTTATATATAGGAAGTACCAGCGGCGTATCCACCATGCTTGTATCATATTACACACGCCTCGTTACTTAATCACTTACTCAAACCAAACCAACAATGTAAGATGTCTATGTTTAAACCAATAGTCAAAAGTCCTTGTATAAACCATGTCAAATGTTTATAGTCCAAAAGTAGTCAAGTAATGTGTAACCAAAATGATATGTATGGTAAGTAAAATAAGACTACTTAAACCATAAGTAAAAATGTACAAAACAAAGTATTTTGAGTAAATCAAAAGTTATGTTTTGTAAAATATATGCATGCTATACTGAATATGAACATTTATGCGGTATTGTGAAAATTCATACATACAAGCCTTGCGACAGTCGGATAACTGTGTAAAAATGAGTTATCAAAAGAATATGTATTCGGATTCGGTCATTCCTTACGTCCAAACAAACCCGAGATTTCAGGAATGGGATTTGTCAAGTCCTATGGTACCACTACCTACTACCGAGCGGCATGATCGGTGTTAATGAATGTATAGTATAGTTTAAACAAACCAAATGTCATACCAAAATGTAAGCAGAAAAGTCATGTAAAATGATGTGCTAGCATGCTATCAGTTAACATACATAGCAGAAATGTAATGTAAAACAATGTACTAAGTATGCACACAATGGACATACATAGCATAAAATGTAATGTAAAACGATGTACTAAGTAATGCACACAATGGGCACACCTGGCATAAAATGTAATGTAAAACGATGTACTATAAATGTACTATTGAACATAGCATGTATATGATGTGAAAAACAGGAAAGCTTGAAAGTAACAAGTAGGCACATGTGTTCCACCCCAAAACGTTTGGAAAACAGTAAAAGAGGGGTCTATGTACTCACTTGAGATTGCTCAGAAGTCCTAAGATAACCACCAAGCAATGCTAGAGATCACGGAATATCAAACGACACCTAATATAGGTAACTACATTAATAACCCGGACCTAAATCGGAAGACCGGATAGAATGAGGCTCGTAAACCAAATGAGTATGGGAACTCATGTAGTATGGTTTAACAAAGCCTACATACTAAATGAAACCTAACCTAAGTACTTACGACCCATTACGACCCGTTTAGGTAGCTTATGCTACTTTAACGCGTCGCTCGCGTGAAACGCGTTTGGACCGCCTAACTAGTCCTATGACAAGTAACATATGCCTTAACATGTTTAATATTGTTGTCAAATCAGTTTAGATGTCAAAAGTTATGTTACATATGCTTAAAATGAATTTTGGCGTCAAAAGGGCATTTTGGTAATTTACCTAAGGCATATAAACTACCTATCATACAACTACTTAAACGAAGCGACCATAAGGTATAACCTCGGAAGGTTATTTCCCTATATACAATGGTCACCTAATGTGCTTGGTCGGATCCTAATGATTGACCAAACGGGTCGGGTTCGAAAGTATAAGCGATTGTTTAGATCGCTTACCTTACGACCCTATATAAGCACTAAACTAAAAGTGACGAGCTAAGCATGCAACAACATGCTTAACTAAGTTTAGAAAACAGGTTTGGTATCAAAACAAACGGTTTTGATACCCATAAGTAGTTTGGTTACAAAATACGCAAGAATACGTATTCTGACCGAAACTACGGCTCGTCACTGAGCCTAGATAACGTGGTAATCAGTAGGTATAGTCACTAGGGACTATAACCATCGTGATCACGCTCACGTTATGAAGTTCAAACGAACTTCGCATCGACCATAAACTGGTCAATGCAGAAAGTCAAACAAAGTTTGACTTTCGGACTCGAAAAGCATAAAAGAACGAAGGAACACTTACGAAGGGTCCCCGAATGCTAATCTAGATCAAAATAGCTCAGGTATGAAACAAAGGTTTCAACTTAGAGCACAAATGATCAGATTCTTGTGAGAAATGAAGTGAAATGGGTTGGGTATTTATAGTATTTCCCGAACCGTTAAGATCGTTTCTCGAATAACGTGATTAAATCTTGTGCGTACACTTGTCGGAACCTTATGGTAACTAAAAATGACCCTAAATCAGCTGAAAGGGCAAGTTAGAATGTGTGGTTGTGGATTAAACAGCTGGAATCAGCTGACTAAGCGATCTTATCTGTTCTGGGAGGCTCACGCGGCCCGCTTCAGGATACACCAAAACTAATGCGGGCCGCATGGGGGTTCTGATCATAAAATAAGTTTCAGAAATGACAGTTTTGGTCCCTGTTGCGTATTTAAGCCATTTCCGACACTTCTAAGGCCCGTAAAGCCAACTTTAAGGCCCTAAAATGATGCCTAAACATTGTGGACATGAAACATGCTCAAAAATATGTCGGATGTCAGTTCGTTTGGTCGTACGAACGCGATGTTCGCTTAATTACGACGGAATGCGCACAAGCGCGAAAAACGATCCAAAATGCGTGACGAATGGATTTTTCTTATGCCAAACACTAAAATAAAATATTTTAGTGCTTACATAAATTTTTGGATGTCCAGATGTATTCAGAACGTAAGTTATGCGCGAAAATGCAAACTTGTGCACTTTTTGACACTTTTAGTCCCTGAATGACCCAAAAGTTTATTTTAGCACACCGAACCCCTTAAAGCCTATTTCTAAGCTATGTCAAGGATATTTATGGTACGTTTAACTTATGGTCATGTTACGGAATGTCTGTTACAGTTCAAATTGGCATACTTTCGCAGTTTGTCAAGTTTAGTCCCTGTAAGCGAATTAACTTGTTTTTGCCATACCAAAGCCTTCAAAACCTATTTCTAAGTTATGTAAAGGTTATTTAAGGTATGTAAAGCCTATGTCACTAATCCGGAGTGTTTGTTGCATTAAACTGGTTATATTTACGCATCGGTGCGTGTATAACCTTCCAAAAAGCGATTTAGAGTTTGGAATTGAACAAAAATTGATATGTGCAAATGATACACATATTTTTACAAATCCCAAGTATGAAATATAATATTTCATTGGTTCGGTATTTGTTTGATGGTCGCAGTGACCCAGGTGTTACAGTCTCCCCTACTTTAGGAAATTTCGTCCCGAAATTTATTTAGAGGAAACTTGTGAGAGTTTTAAAACATGAAGTTTGAAAAGATCGAAAAACATTGGTTAGGGTTCTGAACTTCTAGTAACTTTAATAACATCATGTTTGCAATGTAAGAGGGATACTTATATACAAGTATATGAAGCGTCATTGGTGCGTCCACCGTACCTCCATTACATCGTTCTCATTTTGTTATTGTTGTCACTATCGGTTCTTGCACATAATAAATCTTAGTGGGTTTCTGTGCACTAAATTTCATAATTATGTACGCGTCCATAATTAGACAATTCCTTGCACAGTTCACACAGTCTATTTTATAATGTGTAGTGTAAAACCAAATGAACAAACCTGTGATGAGTGTGACTAGACCGCCATGGAGTCCTTTTAATTAAATCAATAAATGATCTAAATAGACTATCAAGGAGTCTGTTCAGCTATATCACCAGATGTCTTTCTTTAACCAGATTGTGAATCAATCTTTTTTACTAGACCACTAAAGGGTCTCTTATGAATCATGGAGTAGTACTATATAATCCAAGGGTCTTAACTATTACATAGAAGCCCATTAAGGATTTAAGGTAGTACCTTTTTTTGAATATCCTACTAAGAACCCATCATATGAAGATATGAAAGATTCTATGAGGATTTGGATAACGAATATCCAGAGTATACAAAAACACAAAATGCATAAAAGAAAACATAAGATGAATAAACACATAGTCACATAACCACAAAATTGTTTAACTAGAAGTTTGTTCTGCTAACAGAGCACATGTATTTAAAGTACAATAGGAATCCATCTCGTGGATTTCATTTGGCACTTTAAACATTTACAAGAATCTAACTATAAAGATAGAAAGATTTTTGAAGAGAAAATTCGATTTCGATTACAAGGAACCGAAATGTTCGAATTTAGGTACAAACGGAATCCAATTAAGGATTTTGATTTGAATGATAATCATCCACAAGGATCTAAATGTGAAGATAAAAAGATCCCATATGGATTTTTTTAGAAGTTGAAGATGTTTGAAACCTTGCACGGGATGTGCTTATGTCAAAACATGAAGTAAAATGCTTATGAAGTTAAGATGCTTGATATGTCAAGGCGACATATGAAGTAGAATTTGAAGGTTAAGTCAATGTACGAGGAAAATATTTTTGAAAACTATGCATGGGGTTCTTTTAAGAAAAACGTGTTTAACGTTTTTGAAACCTTATATATAATACTTTTGAAATCATAAAGTAGGTGTATTTGATAGATATATTTACAAAAATGTTTTAAAATCATGCGAGATGAATTTTGAAATTATGTATAAGGTTTTTGGAAGACATGAATGATGCTTTTCGAAATCATGCACTTGATAAGAAAATGTAATGTGTTAATATTGTTTTCAGACTACATGAAACATTTTGAAATTATGAAAGTTGTTTTTGAAAACATAACCAATGTTTTTGAAGTAACATAGACAATGCATTTGAAAAAAAAAATTTGTTTTCAAACTATATGAAATGTTTTGAGATCATGAAGATTGTTTTTGAAATACTTGTACTGTGTATGTTGAAAATTCAAAACGTAATGGGTATGAGATTTGAAAATACCCTTAGTCATCTAACCAAGGATTCAAAGGTACAGATGTGCAGAAACATGATTACTCATAATATCACTTTATTTTCTGTACTTTGTTTCTTAGAGTGAAACGAGTACTTAAAATTTTCGAGGGAATCATGAGTGATCATTTGAAAGAGAGAATCACAAGAGTAGTTTGTAAGGAACATAGTTTCTTAATACAGGTATCATAGGATAAGTCATACACGCATGTAACTACACTCGTATATCAGAACTGTGAACAAAAATTTATTTATAATCAAACAGATTGTTTCACATTACAAGAAAATAGAAAAACAAAAGCATAAGACAGCAATATCTTCTAGTCAGCCAACTGCTCATCCGTGGGTTGGATTTGCATTAGCAAGCTTTGGGCAATCCCTTAGGAAATGGCCCATCTCGCCACAGTTGTAGCAAGACCCTGGTGAGAAACAAGCTTGAACAGAGTCGGCTTGTGGTTGATTTGGACCACCTTGGTTCGGGTTACATCGACAAGCACTTGTCAGGTGACCAACTCGCCCACATAATACACACAGACGACACTGTAGGTGAGCTAAGTGGTGTGCACTACATTTGCCGCATATTGGGGCTGTTCCCTTGTATTGCTTCTTAACAGGTTGTGTTGCCACCCGGATGGGTCCTGCTTGATTTGGTACTGCTGCAGTTGGACAAACCCTTGCCGTATGACCTATAAGTCCACAAGTTTGGCATTTGCGGCACTTAACACTAGCCTGATGATGAAGGCTACATTGGTTGCACAAGGGTGCAGTTCCGTTGTATGGCTTCCTAGCAGGGGGTTGAGCTGGTTGGTTGGGGATGGCTCGACCATTGTGAGCGACCACGGCGAAGTCCTGAGAAGCCTTTCGCTTCTTTGACTTCTTAGGGGATTCAGCCTGTTCATCCATGGTCTTTGATTCCTTGATTTGTTTCTTGGCTGGTGGTGCTGTCACTTGGCTAGGTCTTGCCTGTTTTGGTGCCACCACTGCGGGTTTCCTTGAAGCCTTACGTTTCTTTGGTTTAGGTGAAGGCTTGGCTTCTGCTTCCTTTGGTGGCTCCTGAGTGGCTTCATTGTGGAGACGGGACTTGGCAATTCCCAATTTCACAGTTTTCAGAATCACTTCGCCTATTTGCTGGGCAAATTTGGTTGTTCGCTCGGACATTTGACCAGTGCTGAGAGGAAGAGACATTCTTGAAGAAAATGAAAGTCATTGGAAGAAACAAGTGAAAGGTTATCAGACAATCAAAACAGGATGGCAATGCATAAAAATTGCGATCATTTGTTTGTTACCTAAGGCAAACAAATGAGATAGTGACAAATCAAAGTAAATGGGTCAAAAATAATGTATCGCGAAGACATGCTCGCCTATAAATGAACACTCATCCCAAGAATTCCCAGGTAAGCACAACTGGTCTCGCGTCTGATGAGATGTATACGAAGTGCTTGCCTAGACAGAAAACCCAGAATACAGGCATTCACCCTTCCAGTTTGCACGTGTTCACATTATTTAAAACCCAAAACCTTGACGAGGTTTTGAAAACTCAAAGGGGTTCAAAACCATATAATAGAGAGTTCAAAACCTTACAATAGAGGGTTCAAAACCTAGAAATCAATCATCCTAGACCAGATGATTAGTTTTCAAAGCGGTTTTGAATTTTATGTTCTTGTTGTGGTTGTCGCCTAAGGATAGGTGAAAGTATTGTTTTATGACTAAACGCAAGTAAACTCGCGTTAGGGTCCTAGAAAGGTTATAGACTAGGTCAAAGTATTACTAATAACCTAATTCCCTATAACCATGAGCTCTGATACCAACTTTTCTGTCACACCCCGACCACGTAGAACATACAAAACGTGGCGGAAAAATCGGGGAGTGTTGTAACAGAATTATTGTTTCATAACACATGGAAATTGAAATACTGTTTTATTGAATACACGAGTTATAATGTCTTGATAATCAAAGAAACATAACATAAATAACTAGTCTGCATCTTTTATTGTCACTAAGGCCCATGTCCGCCTAAGTGTATCTTGATCGATCCTATGCTTCATTTCCTGAAACACATGTGAAAATAGGTACGTCAGCATAAAAATGCCGGCGAGTACATAGGTTTTGTGAAAATAAGATTCATGACTTCTGTTTAAGAAAATGTTTAGTCATGAACCTTGTAATTTGCTTTGTCTTTGTAAATCATTTGAAAAACAATAAGTTCCGATGATACGTATAAATAAGAGAATAATGCATGGTTGAATGAATAACCATGTAAAAATGAGTTTGTATAAGTTAAGTTGTTTGTAAAACAATGTATTGTGAAAAGTATGTTATTTGTATAAAATGTTATATGCCATAACCTGAAATGATTCAAATAACGCTACGATATGTAATACCATACAAACACTTATATATAGGAAGTACCAGCGGCGTATCCACCATGCTTGTATCATATTACACACGCCTCGTTACTTAATCACTTACTCAAACCAAACCAACAATGTAAGATGTCTATGTTTAAACCAATAGTCAAAAGTCCTTGTATAAACCATGTCAAATGTTTATAGTCCAAAAGTAGTCAAGTAATGTGTAACCAAAATGATATGTATGGTAAGTAAAATAAGACTACTTAAACCATAAGTAAAAATGTACAAAACAAAGTATTTTGAGTAAATCAAAAGTTATGTTTTGTAAAATATATGCATGCTATACTAAATATGAACATTTATGCGGTATTGTGAAAATTCATACATCCAAGCCTTGCGACAGTCGGATAACTATGTAAAAATGAGTTATAAAAAGAATATATATTCGGATTCGGTCATTCCTTACGTCCAAACAAACCCGAGATTTCAGGAATGGGATTTGTCAAGTCCTATGGTACCACTACCTACTACCGAGCGGCATGATCGGTGTTAATGAATGTATAGTATAGTTTAAACAAACCAAATGTCATACCAAAATGTAAGCAGAAAAGTCATGTAAAATGATGTGCTAGCATGCTATCAGTTAACTTACATAGCAGAAATGTAATGTAAAACAATGTACTAAGTATGCACACAATGGACATACATAGCATAAAATGTAATGTAAAACGATGTACTAAGTAATGCACACAATGGGCACACCTGGCATAAAATGTAATGTAAAACGATGTACTATAAATGTACTATTGAACATAGCATGTATATGATGTGAAAAACAGGAAAGCTTGAAAGTAACAAGTAGGCACATGTGTTCCACCCCAAAACGTTTGGAAAACAGTAAAAGAGGGGTCTATGTACTCACTTGAGATTGCTCAGAAGTCCTAAGATAACCACCAAGCAATGCTAGAGATCACGGAATATCAAACGGCACCTAATATAGGTAACTACATTAATAACCCGGACCTAAATCGGAAGACCGGATAGAATGAGGCTCGTAAACCAAATGAGTATGGGAACTCATGTAGTATGGTTTAACAAAGCCTACATACTAAATGAAACCTAACCTAAGTGCTTACGACCCATTACGACCCGTTTAGGTAGCTTATGCTACTTTAACGCGTCGCTCGCGTGAAACGCGTTTGGACCGCCTAACTAGTCCTATGACAAGTAACATATGCCTTAACATGTTTAATATTGTTGTCAAATCAGTTTAGATGTCAAAAGTTATGTTACATATGCTTAAAATGAATTTTGGCGTCAAAAGGGCATTTTGGTAATTTACCTAAGGCATATAAACTTCCTATCATACAACTACTTAAACGAAGCGACCATAAGGCATAACCTCGGAAGGTTATTTCCCTATATACAATGGTCACCTAATGTGCTTGGTCGGATCCTAATGATCGACCAAACGGGTCGGGTTCGAAAGTATAAGCGATTGTTTAGATCGCTTACCTTACGACCCTATATAAGCACTAAACTAAAAGTGACGAGCTAAGCATGCAAAAACATGCTTAACTAAGTTTAGAAAACAGGTTTGGTATCAAAACAAACGGTTTTGATACCCATAAGTAGTTTGGTTACAAAATACGCAAGAATACGTATTCTGACCGAAACTACGGCTCGTCACTGAGCCTAGATAACGTGGTAATCAGTAGGTATAGTCACTAGGGACTATAACCATCGTGATCACGCTCACGTTATGAAGTTCAAACGAACTTCGCATCGACCATAAACTGGTTAATGCAGAAAGTCAAACAAAGTTTGACTTTCGGACTCGAAAAGCATAAAAGAACGAAGGAACACTTACGAAGGGTCCCCGAATGCTAATCTAGATCAAAATAGCTCAGGTATGAAACAAAGGTTTCAACTTAGAGCACAAATGATCAGATTCTTGTGAGAAATGAAGTGAAATGGGTTGGGTATTTATAGTATTTCCCGAACCGTTAAGATCGTTTCTCGAATAACGTGATTAAATCTTGTGCGTACACTTGTCGGAACCTTATGGTAACTAAAAATGACCCTAAATCAGCTGAAAGGGCAAGTTAGAATGTGTGGTTGTGGATTAAACAGCTGGAATCAGCTAACTAAGCGATCTTATCTGTTCTGGGAGGCTCACGCAGCCCGCTTCAGGATACACCAAAACTAATGCGGGCCGCATGGGGGTTCTGATCATAAAATAAGTTTCAGAAATGACAGTTTTGGTCCTTGTTGCGTATTTAAGCCATTTCCGACACTTCTAAGGCCCGTAAAGCCAAATTTAAGGCCCTAAAATGATGCCTAAACATTGTGGACATGAAACATGCTCAAAAATATGTCGGATGTCAGTTCGTTTGGTCGTACGAACGCGATGTTCGCTTAATTACGACGGAATGCGCACAAGCGCGAAAAACGATCCAAAATGCATGACGAATGGATTTTTCTTATGTCAAACACTAAAATAAAATATTTTAGTGCTTACATAAATTTTTGGATGTCCAGATGTATTCAGAACGTAAGTTATGCGCGAAAATGCAAACTTGTGCACTTTTTGACACTTTTAGTCCCTGAATGACCCAAAAGTTTATTTTAGCACACCGAACCCCTTAAAGCCTATTTCTAAGCTATGTCAAGGATATTTATGGTACGTTTAACTTATGGTCATGTTACAGAATGTCTGTTACAGTTCAAATTGGCATACTTTCGCAGTTTGTCAAGTTTAGTCCCTGTAAGCGAATTAACTTGTTTTTGCCATACCAAAGCCTTCAAAACCTATTTCTAAGTTATGTAAAGGTTATTTAAGGTATGTTAAGCCTATGTCACTAATCCGGAGTGTTTGTTGCATTAAACTGGTTATATTTACGCATCGGTGCGTGTATAACCTTCCAGAAAGCGATTTAGAGTTTGGAATTGAACAAAAATTGATATGTGCAAATGATACACATATTTTTACAAATCCCAAGTATGAAATATAATATTTCATTGGTTCGGTATTTGTTTGATGGTCGCAGTGACCCAGGTGTTACATTTTCCTTTCTTTCCAAATCGGATCACACCTTTCCAAGGTGAGACCTTAAGTAATACTCGATCACCGACTTGAAATTCCAAGGCCTTGCGTTTTGGGTCCACGTAACTCTTCTGACGGCTTCTAGCTGTCTGAAGGTTATCACGAACTTTCTTGATCTTGTCAGTAGTTTCTAAAATGAGAGCAGGTCCAGTAAGTTGAGCCTCGCCGATCTCATTCCAGCAGACTGGTGAACGACATTTTCGACCATAGAGAGCCTCGAAAGGAGCCATTTTGATGCTGGTGTGATAACTGTTGTTGTAGGAGAATTCAATAAACTTAAGATGTGAATCCCAACTACCACCAAAATCGATCACACAAGCTCTAAGCATATCCTTCAGAGTCTGGATTGTTCTTTCAGATTGACCATCCGTTTGCGGATGATAAGCCGTGCTCAGATTAAGTTGGGTCCCCATAGCAGATTGCATGGTTCTCCAAAAATGAGAAGTGAAACAAGCATCTCTGTCAGAAATGATGTTCAAAGGAACACCATGTCGAGCTACAATTTCATCCACATAGATTTGAGCAAGTCTGTCAGCAGGAAAATCCTCACGGATTGGCAAGAAATGCGCTGATTTAGTAAGACGATCAACAACTACCCAGATGGCATCTTGACCTTTCTTTGTGCGTGGAAGTTTGGTGATGAGATCCATAGTAATGTTTTCCCATTTCCAAACCGGGATCTCTGGTTGCTCCAATAAACCAGAAGGACGCTGATGTTCGGCCTTAACCTTAAGACAAGTAAGGCATTTTGATACGTATAAGGCAATGTCTTTCTTCATACCGGGCCACCAATAGTGAATACGAAGATCCTTATACATCTTATCTGAGCCCGGATGAATAGAATAACGCGACTTATGGGCTTCATCCATAAGCAAGGTACGAAGTTCATCCTGGCTTGGGACCCACAAACGGTCCATGAAGTAATACGATCCATTGTCCTTCAGTTCCAAAGCAGGCGTTATGTGATAGGGAAATTCCTTATCCATTAAACCTTGTGAAACACAAGATTGTTGAGCCTGAGAAATGCGTGCTTGGATATCGGATCGAGCTTGAATAACAAATTTAACACGTACACAATGAAGCTTAGTACGTTCCTTACGACTCAATGCATCAGCTACGACATTCGCCTTACCAGGATGGTAGCGAATTTCGCAGTCATAGTCGTTTAAAAGCTCAACCCAACGTCGTTGTCTCATGTTGAGTTCTTTCTGGTTGAAGATATGCTGAAGACTTTTGTGGTCCGTGAAAACCACACATTTTGTGCCGTACAAATAGTGTCTCCAGATCTTTAGAGCGAAAACAACTGCACCCAACTCAAGATCATGAGTGGTGTAGTTCTTCTCATGTATCTTCAACTGCCTCGATGCGTATGCTATGACTTTGTTCATTTGCATCAGAACACAGCCAAGACCCAGTTTAGATGCATCGCAATAAACAACGAAATCATCATTGCCCTCAGGCAAAGTTAGAACAGGCGCGTCACAAAGCTTCTGCTTCAAGTTTTGAAAAGCTTCCTCTTGTTTGTATCCCCAATCAAAGGGCTTGTTCTTCTGAGTTAAAGCAGTTAGAGGAACTGCAATTTTCGAGAAATTCTCAATGAAGTGGCGGTAATAACCCGCTAGACCAAGAAAAGAACGAACCTCAGTGGGAGTAGTAGGCGTATCCCAATCCATAATCGCACTGATCTTGGAGGGATCTACATGGATACCTTGTTCGTTGATGATATGCCCCAAAAATTGAACTTCTTTAAGCCAGAATTCACACTTGGAGAATTTGGCAAACAGTTGCTCTTTCTTTAGGAGTTCCAAAGTAAGACGAAGATGTTGCTCGTGATCAGCTCGCGTCTTGGAGTAAATCAAGATGTCGTCAATAAAAACAATGACGAACTGATCCAAATAAGGTTTGCAGACCCTATTCATTAAGTCCATGAAAACAGCAGGAGCATTAGTCAAACCGAATGGCATGACTGTGAATTCATAATGCCCATAACGAGTACGGAACGCTGTCTTGGGAATATCTTCTTCATGCACCCGAAGTTGATGATATCCGGAACGTAGATCAATCTTCGAAAAATAAGAAGCGCCCTGTAACTGATCAAAGAGGTCGTCTATGCGAGGTAGGGGATATTGATTCTTGATGCTAAGCTTGTTAAGCTCACGATAATCGATACACATCCGAAAGGATCCATCCTTCTTCTTGACAAAAAGAACGGGAGCACCCCAAGGTGAAAAGCTAGGACGGATAAAACCTTTGTCAGAGAGCTCCTAAAGCTGCTTAGACAACTCTTGCATCTCAGACGGTGCAAGACGATATGGGGCTCTGGTAATGGGATTTGCACCAGGTACGAGATCAATGCGGAACTCGACTTGGCGTGCTGGAGGTAGACCAGGTAACTCTTCAGGGAAAACTTCAGAATAATCCCGAACGACAGGAATATCTGAAATAGACTTACCCTTGCCTTTATCTGCTGTGACATGTGCTAAGAAAGCCACATAGTTCTTCCGCAGATACTTCCGAGCTTTAAAACAAGACATGAGTTTGAGACCACCGGCAAGTTTCTCACCTTGAACCTGTAGGATCTCGCCGGTCGAAAGCGGCACACGAACAATCTTCTCAGAACAAACTATCTCAGCGTGATGCTTGGATAACCAATCCATACCCACAATGACGTCGAAGCTTCCAAGTTGCATAGGCGTGAGGTTAATAGGAAAAAGATGATCGTTAAGGTTCAACTGGCAGTTGTGAAGAACAGAATCAAGAACAATGGGTTCACCACTAGCAACTTCTACTGTCAAAGGTTTACCTAGTTTTGTTCTAGACACGCGAAGTAATGGCTCAAAAGAAAATGATACAAAACTCTTGTCGGCACCTGAATCAAAAAGAACAGATGCAGGCTGATTATTAATAAAGAACGTACCGTTCACCACATTATCGTCCGCATGCGCCTCTTGGGCATTCAAGTTAAAAGCTCGCCCTCGAGCCTGAGCCTGATTTTGGTTCTGATTCTGGTTGACTAGCCTTGGGCACCGGTTCCTGTAGTGGGTCAGATCCCCACAATTGTAGCACGAACCAGGAGGAAAATGAGGTCGTGCAGCTTGACCCTGTTGCTGAGCAAGCGGCTGAGCAACTTGTTGGGCTTGGTTCTGAACTGCCTGGTTCTGGTTAACAGGAATGCGGCAGGTGGCAGCAAGGTGACCAGGCCTTCCGCAGTTGGTGCACTGACGACACTGGAGGTGTGGTTGATGATGGCCGTTACACCTGTTGCACAAAGGTGCATTGCCAAGATAAGGCTTCTTGGCTAGTGGCTGCGCAGGCTGATTTGGCGCAGCTTGAGCCTGTGCAGTAACATCATAGTTTTGGGAAGCCTTCCGCTTCCTAGACCCTCCAGAATTCTTTCCCTTCTTGTTTTGACCTTTCTTGCTATCTTCCTTATCAGACATCTGCTTCTTACCCTTGTCACCCTTTTTGTGTAGCTTCCCCTTTCGAATCTGCGACTCAGTCAATGTCGCTGATAACTCGATCGCCTGACGGAGTGTGGCAGGGTTACTACCAGTAATGATGTCTTGTACTGAGTCAGGTAGGCCGTCGATGTATCTTTCGATAGCCTTGTCGAGTGGGGTAACCATAGTTGGGCAAAGCAGACTCAATTCTTCAAACCTATCAGTATAAGCCCTGTGCTCGCCACTGTCTTGTTTCAAGTCCTCAAACTCTTTCTCCAACGCTCGCTGTTCATGACGAGGACAGAATTCCCTCATCATAAGGGCCCTAAGTTCAGCCCAAGTTTGCGCTAGAGCAACTTCTGCACCCCGATCTCTCATAACCCCGTTCCACCATGTGAGAGCCCTCTTCTGCAATACGCTCGAAGAAAACTCGACCTTGCGATTATCCGGACACTGCACGTGACGGAAAGTATTCTCAATGCTCTCAAACCATTGAAGAAGCCCAGTCGCTCCCTCAGAACCACTAAACTTGAGTGGTTTAGCCGAGTTAAAATCCTTGTATTTGCATGGAGCATTGTTGTTGTTGTTGGCTTGGTGCCATTGAGCAAAGAGATTTGGAAATTGAGCAGCCATCTGCTCCGCAATAATTTCTGCCAGTTCGGCAGTCGCAATCAGATTGTCGCGTCGAGGAGGCATTCTAAAAGAGGAAACATGAAAGGAAGCGAGTGAGATGATTGGATGAAAAGAATGAGATGAAACAAAATTAACAAAAGCAAAGATGGTGGTCATTTGTCCGCATTACCAAGCAAACAAACGGCGCACAGTGACTAATCAAAGTAAATGGATCAAAAATAATGTATCACGAAGACATGCTCGCCTATAAGTGAACACTCATCCCAAGAATTCCCAGGTAAGCACAACTGGTCTCGCGTCTGATGAGATGTATACGAAGTGCTTGCCTAGATAGAAAACCCAGAATACAGGCATTCACTCTTCCAGTTTGCACGTGTTCACATTATTTAAAACCCAAAACGTTGACGAGATTTTGAAAATTTGAAGGCACAAGGCCAAAAATTTAGTCAAACTGGAAGGGTTCAAAACCTTACAAAAGAGGGTTCAAAACCTTGTAATAAATCATTCAAAAACAGAAGATAGTTTTTCAAAAATCGTTTCGAAAAATTTGGTTTCTTGTTTTGATAATCACCTAAGGATAGGTGATGTACATGTTTTAAGATCTAAACACAAGATAACTTGTGTTAGGGTCCTAGAAAGGTTATAGTCTAGGTCAAAGCATTACTAATAACCTAATTCCCTATAACCATTGGCTCTGATACCAACTCTTCTGTCACACCCCGACCACGTATAACATACAAGACGTGGCGGAAAACGTCGGGGAGTGTTGTAACAGAATTAATTGTTTCAAATCCGTGGCAAACAAAGTTGTATTTTATTTATTAAACAAGAGTTACATTGTCTTAACACAGGAAATACAGAGTTTATAACATAATTAAACAAAGTCTATCATCGTTTTTAGTCTCTAAGGCACAGGTCCGCCCTAGTGTCATGATCGTCATCCTATGGAAAAGCACCTGAAAACACATGTGAAAGTAGGTACGTCAGCATAAAAATGCCTGTGAGATACATAGGTTTTGTGAAAATAGGATTCATGACTTAAGTTTAAGAAAATGTTTAGTCATGAACCTTGTAATTTGATTTGTTTTGTAAATCGCTTGAAAAACAATAAGTTCAGATGATATGTATAAATAAGAACATAAAGTATGGTTAAATAAATAACCAAGTAAAATGAGTTTGTATAAGATAAGTTGTTTTGTAAAACAATGTCTTGTGAAAAGTATGTTATTTGTATAAAATGTCATATGTCTAAATTGAAATGATTCAAATAACGCTACAATATGTAATACCATACAAACACTTATATATAGGAAGTACTAGCGGCGTATCCACCATGCTTGTATCATATTACACATGCCTCGTTACTTAAATCACTTAAACAAACCACCAATGTATAAAGTCTATGTTTAAACCAATAGTCAAAAGTCCTTGTATAAGCCATGTCAAATGTTTATAAGTCCAAACGTAGTCAAGTAATGTGTAACAAATGTTATGTATTATAAGTAAAGTATTGTCATATAGTCCAAAATGTATAAATGTACGAAACAAAGTATTTTGAATATATCAAAAAGTTATGTTTTGCAAAGTAATGCATGTTACATTGATACAAACATTTATGTGGTAAGTTAACGCATACATTCAAGCCTTGAGACAGTCGGATAACCCTTTTAGTCAAGGTTATCAAAAGAAATGTTTTCGGATTCAGTCATTCCTTACATCCAAACAAACCCGGGATGTCAGGAATGGGATTTGTCAAGTCCTATGGTACCAGTACTTACTACCGAGCGGCGTAGCTAATGTTAATGAACGTATAATAGTCTCGTTTGTGCAAACCAAATGTCATAGCAAAAGTGAACATGTTATATGAAAACAATGTACTAAGTATGCTAAGTTAACATACAAAGCAGAAAAGTCATGTAAATCAATGTGCTAGCATGCTATCAGTTAACATACATAGCAGAAATGTAATGTAAAACAATGTACTAAGTATGCACACAATGGACATACATAGCATGAAATGTAATGAAATCATGTACTATAATGTACTAACAAACATAGCAGGTATATGATGTGAAAACAGGAAAGCACGAAAGTACCAAGCAATGCTAGAGATCTCGGAATCAAACGGCACCTAATATAGGTAACTATGTTAATAAACCGGACCTAAATCGGAAGATCGGATAGAATGAGGGTTCGTAAACCAAATGAGTATGGAGACTCGTGTAATATGGTTTAACAAAGCCTACATACTAAGTGAAACCTAACATAAGTGCTTACGACCCATTACGACCCGTTTAGGTAGCTTATGCTACGTTAACGCGTCGTTCGCGTAAAACGCGTTCGGACTGCCTAACTAGTCCTATGACAAGTAACATATGCCTTAACATGTCTAATATTGTTGTCAAATCAGTTTAGATGTCAAAAGTTATGTTACATATGCTTAAAATGAATTTTGGCGTCAAAAGGGCATTTTGGTAATTTACCTAAGGCATATATACTACCTATCATACAACTACTTAAACGAAGCGACCATAAGGTATAACCTCGGAAGGTTATTCCCTATATACTATGGTCACCTAATGTGCTTGGTCGGATCCTAATGATCGACCAAACGGGTCGGGTTCGAAAGTATAAGCGATTGTTTAGATCGCTTACCTGACGACCCTATATAAGCACTAAACTAAAAGTGACGAGCTAAGCATGTTAAAACATGCTTAACTAAGCTTAGAAAACAGGTTTGGTATCACAACAAACGGTTGTGATACCTAGGAGTAGCTTGGTTACAGAATATGCAAGAATACGTATTCTGACCGAAACTACGGCTTGTCACTGAGCCTAGATAACGTGGTAATCAGTAGGTATAGTCACTAGGGACTATAACCATCGTGATCACGCTCACGTTATGAAGTTCAAACGAACTTCGCATCGACCATAAACTGGTCAATGCAGAAAGTCAAACAAAGTTTGACTTTCGGACTCGAAAAGCAATAAAAGAACGAAGGAACACTTACGAAGGGTCCCCGAATGCTAATCTAGATCAAAATAGCTCAGGTATGAAACAAAGGTTTCAACTTAGAGCACAAATGATCAGATTCTTGTGAGAAATGAAGTGAAATGTGATGGGTATTTATAATATTTCCTGAACCGTTAAGATCGTTTCTTGAATAACGTGATTTAATCTTGTGCGTACACTTGTCAAAATGTTATGGTAACTGAAAATGGCCTATTATGAGCTGAAAGGGCAAGTTTAGAATGTGTGGATGAGGTTTAATCAGCTGAAATCTGCTGACTAAGCATACTTATCTGTTCTGGGAGCCTGATGCGGCCCGCATCAGGATATGCATAAACTCAGGCGGGCCGCCTGGCCCTTCTGATCAGCATATAACTTTTAAAAATGGCAGTTTCAGCCCCTGCACGTGTTTAAGGCCATTTCCGACACTTCTAAGTCCCGTAAAGCCAACTTTAAGGCCCTAAAATGATGCCTAAACATTGTGGACATGAAACATGTTCAAAAATATGCCGGATGTTGGTTCGTTTGGTCGTACGAACGCGATGTTCGCTTAATTACGACGGAATGCGCATAAGTGCGAAAAACGATCCAAATGACGCGACGAATGGATTTTTCTCATGCCAAACACTAAAATAAAATATTATAGTGTTTACATAAATTTTTGGATGTCCGGATGTATTCAGAACGTGAGTTATGCGCAAAAATGCAAACTTGTGCACTTTTTGACACTTTTAGTCCCTGAATGACCCAAAAGTTTATTTTAGCATACCGAACCCCTCAAAGCCTATTTCTAAGCTATGTATAGGATATTTATGGTATGTTTAACTTATGGTCATGTTCCGGAATGTTCGTTACAGTTCAAATTGGCATATTTTCGCAGTTTGTCAAGTTTAGTCCCTGTAGTCGAATTAACTTGTTTTTGCCATACCAAAGCCTTTAAAACTTATTTCTAAGTTATGTAAAGGTTATTTAAGGTATGTTAAGTATATGTTGATGTTCCGGAGTATTTTTCGCGTTTAAACTAAGTACGTTTACGCACCAGTTTGCGTAAAACTCTCCAGAAAGCGATGTAGAGTTTGAAATTACATAAAAGTCAAAACATGAAAAATGTAAAACACAACCAAACAAACATTTGGATCAAATAACATTGTTTTATTGATAATGGAACTGTTTATAATGATTACAAGCACGGATGTTACATTTTGTGTTTAATCTCAACGACATAGTTTGCACATTCCTTGACTTCCGAGTCTAGTCAAATGACTTAGGACTAATCCTAATCTTATTGCTTTCTTTTGTTGGTTTCTTTTGTTTGTTTTGGCAGGAACAAAAGACAATGCCGCCACGATTCAAAGGAAGAGGTGGAAGAGGCAAAGCACCGATAACTGCTCCAAATGATCACGAGGCCGGGCCATCACACCGGCGAACTCCTTCAGCAACTTTCAGCTCTAGTCCCCAGGAGGATTGGAGGACTTATCTGGAGCCAGCGAGATGATCAGTCTCCCTCAGTTCCTCCCCGTCTTATCATCACTCTTTTCAACCACATCAAGGCGAGGAGCACAGTGACTCTCACCAATCCTTCATCCCGCTGCAGCGGTCGAGTTCACACCGGGCTTTCCAGGACCCGACCCGTACTTCCAAAGCAGGTTCAATCCGATGAACCAAATTCAAGAGCCCGAGGGTCCAAACCCTTTGGGGTCAGATGACCACTATCCTGAGATGCAGGATATGGAGATGGATGAAGATCCAGATCCGGAGTTGTTACCAACTGGGACGCCCACGCATCCCATTAAGATTTCTGACGGATCATCTTTTCATGGTTCGCCATACAGGGGCCCAGACAGTTTTGAAGAAAGGTGGGCCACATACCACTGGGAGTTCACTCCCCCTTTCAACCCACCACGGCAGCAGCAGGATCCCTCTGAGGATTCGCGTTTCCAGACGGTTACGCCATCGCCACCGCCGCCGCCAGAGCAGCAACCGCCTCCAGAACCACCAAGGCGAAGAGGATCAGGTGCACGGATGTCCATGCGAGGAGGTTTTCACTTCAGCACCCCCCGACACTCAAGCAACAGCCACTACCCGCCGTTGTACGAAGACCCGTAAATGGGTGGGCCTTCGAACCCAGTTTCTGAGGTCGACTCTCCGCCAGTCGCACCACCACCACCGCACATGGGTTATGATAACCCGATCCCTTCCTACGCCGATGCAGCGGCATATAACCCGTTTTAGCATCAGGCATATTCGGGTTACAACTTCTACAACGCCCCTACCATTGACCCGTACCTCGAGGCTGCCAACTACAATGCTCTCCACCCTGAAGGACCCATCGCTTCGTACCAAACCAGGTACCCAGCCTATGGGTATCAATATCCACCACCTCCTCAACCTCCGTAGCAACAGCAGCCGCAGCCGCCACAGATCCAACCACCGCAGCAGCAGGAAATCCTTCAGAGGGTGAACCAGGTGGAATGTGAGGTACAGGAGGAGCGTATAAGCCGCCGAGGTCTACTTAAGGGCTTGGCAGACCTAATAAAGGGGAAAAAGAAGAGGGATTATTGAAATTCCTTGATTATTTTTTTTTTTGAAATTTTAAATTTAAATTAAGTCCCTGTGTGGACATCTATTTATGTATTCAGTCCCTGCGTGGACTTGTATTTCTTCTTTTAGTCCCTATGTGGACAATGTTATTTCTTTAAAGTCCCGTTTAGGGCAATTATGTACTTCTCTTTATTTAATGGAATGATTTAATTTAAAATTTCATTTGTCATTATATGTAAGAATATATTGTATGAAATAAATCAAAATATTATTCCTTTTTGAAATTGATCTGCCAATAATATTGAAAGAAAATCTTGAAGGTATAACCTAGCCTATATGTCATTTTAGACTTGGCCCAGATGGTAAAACCTTTAAAGATTCAAATCCTTGTTAACATCTAAAAACATGTTAGCACTCCTAGCAAATGTGATTCGATAAAATCACACTAGCCATCCTTGTATTGGATTTTTCCAATTTCTTATTCTTACCTAAATTTAAATATCCATTAGTGATAAAGTGCCTGCGGGCCATATTCATTGTCTAATAAGACAAAAGACAGTTGTAGTCTATGACTCCCTGTCAAGAAAAGGTAATGAACTATGTTCAAACCTTAAATGCCTCGATCTTATAAGATCGTGGTTTATAATTTTAAAATTGTCCTTGTGATTAGGCCTTTTGTGCCACTTTAATATCTTTAATGGTTTATAACCAGGGATAAATTATAATGAAATCCTAAATAGAAATGACTAACAGAATAACCAATTTGGGTTGTATTTACCATGGTTAATGAATTTTCAAAATGACAATTCCATAATAAGATTTCTGAATGAAATATTGTCAATTGTTTTATGTAGCAATCAAGCTACATGGCTGAATCAGATGAGGTTAACAGTCACCCCAGGGAAAGTAATGATACCACTAGAGTTAATGTAGCCGGTGCAGATTTACAAGCTATGATTGATAATGCCGTCACTCGAGCTATGGACAAGAAATTCAAGGAATCAAGTGGTACTCGTAGAAGACCCTATCTGTACCTCATACGAAACCACCCTCCAAGACTCATGTATCTCATAAAGACGAATCTCATCTTTCGTCAAATCAGAGGAGCGTTCCATCCAAACGAATCGAGCTCAATCAGGAGCCATGTGTTAAGACCTGTTCTTACAAATATTTCGTTTACTGCAAGCCCAGAGACTTCACAGGGGATAAAGGAGCCCTTGATTGTATGACTTGGCTCGATGAGATGGATACAGTGGTAGATATTAGTGGTTGTGCAGAACAGGACATTGTGAAGTTTGTCTCACAATCGTTTAAAGGTGAAGCTTTAGCTTGGTGGAGATCCCTAATCCAAGCTACAGGAAAGATCCCCTTGTATAATCTGACTTGGGATCAGTTTATTGCTCTAGTCAAGGAAAAATTCTGTCCTCAACATGAAGTTGAGAAAATTGAGACTGACTTCTTGACCTTGGTCATGAAGAAATTATATTATCAGGCGTATCTTACAAGCTTCAACACTATGTCTCGATTGGTTCCTTATTTGGTTACACCAGAATCGAAACGGATAGCTCGTTTTATTGGAGGTTTGGTGTCACACCCCAAAATACGTCTCAGCGGAATATAAAACGTAGTGGTGACGGAAGCTGGTGCCCATTTCTATCTTGATGTGTCACACCCGCTCATATCGGAAGCGCGAGGTGTGATCTGATCGGTTCTCATTGCATAACAATATAAGTGAACATACTAAATGAATAAAAACAAGCTCCAATGCCATTGTCATAACTATTTCAAAAGAACGCAACATAAGTTAAATGTATTGGTTACAAACCATCAAATGAAAATAAGTTGTCATTGTTTTATACATCAAAATGTAAGTCTTAAAATGTCAAGGCTTTGACCACTATATCACCGCAAAGAGGCGGTATATAACGGGCAAGCCCTTCAAATTGTGGCATGGAGTCTTGATACTTGCTTTCCTTGACTGAAATGTCCGCATGGTCCACTAATTTCCTGAAATACATGTTAAGTTTGAAAACATCAACAAAAGTTGGCGAGTTCATGCAGTTTAGTTGTATGAGATGTATCTGTAAAATGTGAGTTGTATAAAATGTATCCGTAAAATGTGAGTTGTATAAAATGTATCCATAAAATGTGAGTTGTATAAAATGTATCTGTATGTAATGATGTAGTATGTAAAGCATCAATGAAATCGTTGATCATTAATGTTTCGCAAGGACATTAATATGTGTGACGAAATAGGAAGCAATCCAAACCTAGACGATTTCGTGTCGACTACCATCGACTGGGACACAAACGCACTCTTCTGTATGGGTCCACGACCAAGAGTGGGGCCCGCCAATACCCATTAGATCTAACCACTTGTACCTAGGTCCAAACTGGATTAATGGTGCTTAAATGTATAACCCTAATTCGCACATGATCTAAGGTGTTTCATTCCCTAACTTTAACATACGTTGAACATGTATTTTCCCCGATAGTTGTAAAGTTGTAAAACATTTAAATGAATAGGGGACATGAACTCACAGAATCACGTCCGTGAATAGAAGTAACTATGATCTCACATGCGGTCGTCCTGAATAGTGTTGCGACCTACAAATGTTCTTATATTTGTTAGACACTTCGGTCTTTATAGATGACTTGGGTACAAGTCTTGTGTCTTAAATATGTGTAAGACTTGTATGTCTTTATTGTTTGTTGAACTGTGTATTAGATGAATGAATTGTTAAACTGTTATATATATATTTCACCAAATATATATATATATATATATATATATATATAAATATATATATATATGTAATCTTGTATCTTGTAAGTTGTATCATCGGGTCTTGTCTTCTTGATTTCGTGCCTTGTATAAGTAAATTGTATAATGATATTTTTCTCAATTATATGTCATTGGGCTTAGCCCAAGAATTCATGTTATTGGGCCTAAATAGTATTGGGCCTAAATAGTATTGGCCCCAAATGTTATTGGGCTTAATGTTATTGGGCCTTGGCCCATGTGTTTGGTTTTGGGCTTAGCCCATGAGTCTTGATATTGGGCTTAGCCCATGTATTTATGTTAAGCCCAATTAGGATGATAAGCCCATTTGTATAAAATAAGCCCATTTGTATAAAACAAGCCCATTTGTAAAGATATAAGCCCATTTAGTAAAAATAAGTCCATTTGTAAGTATAAGCCCATTTATAAAAATAAGCCCATTTGTAAATTATAAGCCCATTTATAAAACATCTTTCATTTTATAAAAATCACCATACATGGAGTTTTTAGTTAAATAAAAGACATATAAGTTTTTATAAGTTTCTAAAACTTCGACTTTTGTTAACGGTAATATATATATGTATCCGCGTCGAAAGATCGCCTAAGCGTCGTAGTAACTCCTCGGAATGGCGATATGTTTATAGATTCGCTCGTCGTCCGTTTTGACCATAAGTTGTGTCCGAAGGCTCGGAATGTCCGTAAGTTGTTTTTAAGGCGTATTTACATGTAGTCTTGTAAGACTTTAGTCGAAATGCACATTGTGTTTATTTGTATCATTGTATTCAAGTTCCTAGTTATCATACATATAACTAATACAAACAAATAACACATAGCACATAAGTTGTTAAGTTAACTAAATATATATTTTCTCAAAAATATATATTTATATCAAACTTTGCTTTTATAAAAACTATTTCTTTAAAATCTTTTTAATCTAATAAAGATTTTGTCAAAAATAATAGTTTTTATAACTTATGATTTTTAAGAAAAATGGCCATATTTCTTTTTAAATATATACCTTGCCATGTTTATATAAAACATATCTTTTTCTTATAAAATCACCAATAATCTTCTCATATTTTTCTTAATAAAAACATATGAGATTTATATCAAAATCTTAACAAGATGAAATCAATAACATGTAGGGTTTTGGTATGATCATTACATAAGTTAACTAGTTCAAAATCCATGCTTTACTTCTAGTTTTAACAAACTTTTTATAAAAACCCATCTTGTATGTTTCTTTTTATAACTTTGTAAAAGTATTATTTTTAGTGATAAACCTTATATACTTTAACAAAATCAAAGATTATGATCATCCATCTAAACATTTATGTTTAACAAAACCCTTAAACATTTTCATGTACACTTGTTAGATTATGTTTTTAAACATCATCTAACAAGTTATTTGTATGCTAATCATCAAAACTAGATCAAATATGCAAGTATTCATCCTTAAATCACAACATAAACACACTTTTATATCATGATTATTATTTTGCTTCTTTGTTTTTCCATATTATTTTGTATGATTATTTAGTTTATTACATGTTCTTTAACCAAATAATACATAAATAAGTATGAAAAAGGGATTTTAGAAGCTTACTTCTAGCACTAATGGCTAGGGATGATCTTAATGATGATTTAAAGAAAAGAAAAGTTGTTGATCTTGGGGTTTTGAAAGCTTTTGAATGGATGGAAAGGCTTGCTTCTTCTTGTAGTATCCATAGATCATCTTATGTATCTTCAAGTTCCATCTCGATCATCAAAAAAGTGTAAAATGGTGAAAGATTTTGGTGGGTGTTCTTGGCTAAAGGATGATAGTTGAGAGAGTTTCTTATGTGTGTGAAAAGAAAGGTGAAATGTTGTGGTAATGTGCTTAGTGAAATCAAAGTTACTAGTTGTAAGACTTTCACCACTGGCACCAACTTGCACAAGTTGAAACCAAGAGGTAAATATCTAGGATATTTTACCAAGTGGGCAAAGAAAGGGGGGTCCCACATGTTGTAACCGAAATTAGGGGGGGGGTACCTCATGTTTGCTTTTCAACTTGGTTTCTTTTGTTTAAGTGTTATAACTTTAGGTGAAAAGTTAGGAAACTTGTATGGGTAAGTGTTTAAGTGTTTAAGAGGTGTTAAGTGACCATTACTAGACCATAATGATCCAATTAATACTAGATGGTCACTAAAAAAAAGATTTGATATTGTTCGGATATTCGTTTCGAATTGTTTCGGTTAGACGTTATCTGAACGCTAAGTTGTGTAACTTGTGTGAATTGATGTAATTATTGGTTCGGATGATACTCGAAGGTATCCTCATATGAATTATATGTTAAATAGCACTTTTACATGTTGCAAATATATTAATTGGCTGATTTCTGCAGAATTTCTGCGAAAAAGTGTTGAAATCGTCGCTTTTAGTGCTTTTCGGGAAGGTTTTAAATCAAACCCTTGCATTCCTAGTTAGGGTTTAATGTATATTAGATGTTGGACTTTCGTCTGAGTCCTAAAGATGTCGTTTAGATGGTTTCTGCGGATCCTGCGTTTTCGTCAGAATACTAGTTTACTAGGTGCTTTTCTAGTAGTTTCGATGCATTGTTTAAATTGTTTCAAATGTACTTAATAAAAATGAATCATATGCATCCTAAGTAAGTATTCCATGAGTATTCTAAGTCTATGTCACGAAATACGCAGTTCGAGTGTTCAAAATGCATAAAAATGTATCTAAAATGAGTACTTTAAGTGTAAGAAAGTTACCGAAAAGTGGCAGTTGTCACATTCTCCCCCTGTTATTGAGAATTTCGTCCCGAAATTCAAGCTGAGTCATCCTTTGCAGGAGTATACTCGAACTTGCGGGGGTATTTTGGTTTTGATTTGATCTGCACGTTCCCAAGTATATTCGGGTCCGTGTCGAGAGTTCCAACGAATTTTTACTAATATGTTACGACTCCTTCGTATTTTCTGGACCTTCTGGTCCATGACCTTAACAGGTGCTTTGTGAATTGGAGTTTGTCATCAATGTGAATCTCATCCTCCGAGATGATAACCATTTCTTGTGTTGGACTCTTCTTAAGATTCGACACATGAAATGTGTCATATACACTACTTAGTTTTTCTAGTAACTTCAGTTTGTAGGAAAAGGTGCCAATCTTCTCTAAGATTTCAAATGGTCCTACATACTGTGGGTTAAGCTTTCCACGCTTACCGAACCTTGCTACGCCCTTCCAAGTCGAGACTTTCAATAAGACTTTGTCTCCGACCTCGAAAGATTATGGCTTCCGTCTCTTGTCTGCATAGCTCTTTTGTCGATCGCGAGTCGTCTTGATACGGTCTCTAATCTGAAAAATTTTATCCGTAGTCTCTTAGACTAATTCCGAACCACTTAGTTGTTTATTGCCTGCTTCCGCCCAACATAGCGGAGAGCGACACTTTCGACCATAGAGAGCTTCAAATGGTGCAACTTGTATACTTGTATGGTAGTTGTTGTTGTAGGAAAACTCAACCAAAGGAAAATGAGTATCCCAGTTGCCGTCCGAATCCATAACACATGCACGAAGCATATCTTTGAGTGTTTGGATTGTCTGTTCGCTCTGGCCGTCAGTTTGTGGATGAAAGATCGTGCTTAGATTTAAATGAGATCCAAAGGCCTCTTGAAATGACTTCTAAATTCGTGAAATGAAGCGACCGTCTTGGTCTGAGATTATTGACATAGGCACTCCATGATGAGCCACTATTTCTTTGAGACAGAGTTCTGCTAGTTTCTCTGTACTATCCTTCTCCCGAATTGGTAAGAAGTGTGCGGACTTTGTTAGTCTATTGATGATTACCCATATCATGTCGTGACCTCTTGAGGTCCTGGGTAACTTCGTAATGAAGTACATCGATATTTGTTCCCATTTTCAAACGGGAATCTCGGGTTGTTGTACCAATCCCGAGGGATTTTGCTAATCGGCTTTGACTTTCGCATAAGTCAAGCATTCTCCGACATAAGTAGCGATAACACTTTTGAGGTTAGGCCACCAATAGTATTCTTTCAATACTTAGGCCTATGTGCTTCCTCAAAATATCATCTCGAAGGCCGCCAAAGAATGGAACCCATTTTCGACCCAAAAGGTATAAAGTTCCATCTTCTTTCGGCGCTAATTGTTCCTTCATGCCTCGAAGTGTTTCTTCTTGAATATGCTCTTCTTTGAGCGCTTGTGAATCATCTTCTCTAATGCTTGAACTCTCAGTGTTCTAACTCGTTCCTTGCGGCTCAAGGCATCTGTTACAACGTTCGCCTTGCTCGGATGGTACTTTATTTTATAATCATAGTCGTTCAACAATTCAACAGTACATCGTTGACGTATGTTTAATTCTTTTTGGTTGAATACGTGTTGAAGGCTTTTATGATCCGTGAAAATAGTGCATTGAGTACCATATAAATAACGTCGCCATATTTTCAAAGCGAATACCACCGTACCTAACTCGAGGTCGTGAGTGGTATAATTCTTTTCATGAACTTTCAGTTGACGTGATGCGTACGCGATAACTTTCTCCCGTTGCATAAGTACGCAACCCAATCCTTGATGCGAAGCATCACAGTAAACTACGAAGTCATCGGTACCATCGGGTAGTGATAAGATTGGTGCATCGTACAACTTATCCTTGAGAAGTTGAATTGATTCTTCTTGTTTCCCGATTGGGTGAGGGAGGTTAGCGGTTGAGAAAATTTTAGAAAAATTCTCTATAAATATCCGATAGTACCCTGCTAATCCCAATAATTGTCGGACTTCAGTTGGAGTCTTGGGCGCTTCCCAGTTCTTAATTGCTTCGATCTTCGAGGTGTCTACTTGAATGCCTTTCTCGTTCACTCTCTGCCCGAGAAATTGTACTTCACAAATCCAAAACTCGTATTTGGAAAAATTTTGCGTATAGTGTCTCCTTCTTGAGTAGTTATAAAATGGTTCCCAAATGTTGTTCGTGCTCGTCTGCCGATCGTGAGTATATCAAAATGTCGTCAATGAACACTATGACGAATTTGTCAAAGTATGGATTGCACACGCGATTCATTAAGTCCATGAAGACCGCAGGCGTGTTCGTTAAACTAAAAGGTATAACGAGAAACTCGTAATAACCATAACGAGTTTGAAAAGCCATCCTTGGTATGCTTTCCTCTTAAACTCGTAATTGGTGATACCCTAATCGTAAGTCTATCTTGGAGTAGAAGCTTGAACCTTGCAATTGATCTAATAAATCACCAATCCTCGATAGTGGATACCGATTCTTGATGGTGAGTTTATTCAACTCTCTGTAGTCGATGCACATTCTGAGTGTTTCATCCTTCTTCTTTACAAACAAAGTTGGAGCTCCCCAAGGCGAGAAGCTTGGTCTAATGAATCCTTTATCCAACAACTCTTGAAGTTGTATGAATAACTCTTTCATTTCAAAAGGTGCTAATTGATATAGAGATTTGGTTATGGGTGCGGTTCCCGATACCAAGTCGATTATGAAATTTGACTTGTCAATATGGTTATAGTCCCGGCAAGTCTTCAGAAAAGACTTCAGGAAATTCTTTTGCCACTGGAATATCTGTCAGCTTCGGCCCAACGGCCTTCTTATTGACAACATGTGCCAGAAAGGCAACACAACCTTTCCATAAGTACTTATGTGCCTTCATGCAATTGATGATCCGCAATGGGGTACCATGCTTCTCTCCATGAATAACAAGTGTCTCTTTGTTCAGTAGTGGTAGGCGAATGACCTTCTCATGACAAAAGACTTTGGCTTGGTTATCGGATAACCAATCCATGCCAACCGCTACGTCGAAACTACCCAACTCAACAGGTAAGAGATCAATATTGAATTTTCGCTCGCCAAGTTCCAAGGAACATTCTCTAACAACTTCCCCTGACTCGACTAGTTTACCGTATGTCGATTCTATAGAATGAGGGGACGTCTAGCTTACTTGGCTCTAGGCCAAGTACATTTTAAATTCGGTGTGGCGAGGACTTAACTGTAAAGTTTTAGGAACCCTATGTTTAAATGTAGGATAACCCAATCCGTATGTTTAGATGTAGGATAACCCGATCCATATATTTAGATGTTGGATAACCCAACCATATGTTTAGATGTAGGATAACCCAATCCCTAATTGTAGCTAGGACAATCCCGTCCCTAGCCATGAAACTCATGTATGTGAAATGTTGAGATGAAGCTAAAGTTGGCACGACTATCAAATAACAGGGATGTGAAATGTTGGTTGATTGGAAACGTGTCGAGTAACTACTGTTTGAGTGATCGAGGTAGGGTGGGATGATGCGGTCATGCCTCGGATCTCCGGGGCTAAATCCCATATGTAACGCGCAATGCGTTTGAATTCAGGTGTTACGTAGTATGGAAACAACCCTTGAAATATCATGAAAGCCTCGAGTGTAACCAACAACATTGGCTCTAATCATGATCAAGTTCTAGAATTTTGTTTCCAACCTTTGAATTTAAATCAGCGAGCAATACTCTTCTCGTATAAGATCCTTGAGTTCTTCCCCCGACAACCTCTTCACTGTATCCCTTCCTAGCGTTTGTACCTGGAGATTCCACCAAGTTAAGGTTGCGTTCAGCAGGAGACTCTCTGTGTATCTAATTTTCTACTCAGGAATGCGTTTCCTAGTATGACTAACCGACTTCATTGTCTTTACGTGGCAGACAGAACCTACTGCACCTCTCGTATTAACGAGGTCTTGCCGCTTACAGTCCGAAAAGTCTTAGACTTAAACCTTGTGCTGTCACATCTTCTGGTGGGGCATTGTCACTCGTTCCCAATCCATCAGGATTTGAACCACTTGAACTACCAGTACCACCAATACCGTCACTAGTGTCGTCTCGATTGACCTCATGTTGTGCAATTTCTGCACCCTCGTGTTGTTCCATAAGAACTTTAGTTCAACTTTATTAGTAACTTTTCGGCCGTAGATTTTCTTTTAGCGCCATGTTACTTTTGATACTTAGTATCAAGGAATTTAGACTTATATTTAGGTAATATAGTCTATCATGTGCCCACGATTGAAGAATGAAATCAGTCATGGAAACCTTAAGATCGCATTGTTCATACATGTTTGAATAAATAGTAATGTGGATAGCCGCAACCAAAATGCGTAGTGCCTCTTGCGTATACTGGTCATATGTCTAAGTGGAAAACGAAATAATTCGTTGAGGAGGGGAAACCAACCAGTGGCCTCCGTCCCTATAGTATGCATTCCATACTACATAGGCTTTGATCATCCGAAGTAGAGAAATTCTCTTGTCGTACTTGTCCATGTGACGAATATGGTAATAGTGCTTGAGCTTCACGAGCTCCAACAAGATCACTAAGATCTTCATAGGTGTCGAATTGAATGCAATGAGGAAGTTGTAGCATGGCTCATGCCATACTATCCCTTTGGATAGGACAAATGTCAAATGACGGAATTTATTGTATTCATTTCCAATAAGTAAGATAAGGTGCCATAGACACCAAGGAACCAACTCATGTACAAGGGTTCTAGAATGTTGAGGAAAGATCCTCCATGAGTGGTTAACAAGTTTTGTTTGTTTAGATGACTAGTCTCGAACAACTCGTGTTATAGATCAAATGTTTAGACGTGAATGAATACGTATTATATTCCTGTATTGTATTATAGGGTGTTATAGTAACCATCTCGGTTAGTGTTCTACTAGATAGAAACTTGAACACTTAAGAATTTTGAATGGATAGTGATCATTAGCTTTGCCCGGAGAGTCCACCAGGATTCCCATGCACTACAATTTGTTATTACGTGGGCCCCCGTAATAATAAATTGTCTTGCATGGTCACTCTAGCATTCTCTCATTCAGAGCAGACGATCAGTCAGAGAGAGGACACTATTGTCTATATACCTTCAACATAGAAAGAAACTTCGTGATAGTTCACGTGTCAACGTCCGTTGTCATTACTCGCGGAATGGCACGGCGTTAGATGAAATAAAAATAGAGAGAATTTGTAAAAATAACATCTGAAGGGACGCCTTCAAGATGAGTACTTCATCTTCCTTGTCTGGATAAGAGTATCGTCAATCACGATTTATATGAGTCACAGGGACCTCGTCCCACTAATGGAATTGTTGTCCAAGGCTACCACCTCCACCTCATCGTCACTACCAAAGGCAGGTATCTCAGCATCCACGAGAAAGCAACCATCTTCCACGGGATCAATGCCTTATGGTCTCACTTAGGAACCACGTTCGTCATAATGTGACACCTGAGCAAAATCCGCAACAATCTTGATTTGCTCACTTCATTCCTCTGGGATTACTTGTTAAATTTCGGGATGAAATTTCTTTCAAGTTGGGGATGATGTGACAACCCGAACTTTCAAGGTTAGTGCCTCGTGGTCACGTGATCCTGTTTTACTATTATTCTTCTTTCACGCCCCTTTTCGATGATAAAAATTAGTTGTCAATCGTGACTTTAGTAAACGTGCTGATTGTTAAACATGGTTGGGTATGTTCTGTGCTTAGTGGCTACTGGGTTGAGTTGGGCCTCGCGGATGTCATTGTGTCATTGGGCCGCCATCATTTAAAAACAACCTGGCCCAAGCTCCCTAAATTAAATCTTGAACTCAATGCTTATCGGCCCAATCCCTCATCATTATTGGACTCGGCCCAACTCTTTGCTTTGCTTTTATGTATACGTAAACTAGAAGGGTAATACACAACTTTTACCATAAATCACAAACCCTAATCAAGTGTGAACGGCAGTAGCAAAAACCCCAGCCGGAACCATCATCATCGGTTAGTGTTGCCTCTTGTTTGTCTAATTCGTTAACTGTCGATTATGTGTGAACCTGTGTTAATGTGTTAGGAACTATGCTTGTGCAATGTGATCGATATTAGTTATAATCTCAAAACCGTTCAATGATGATGCTAGGATTAAGTGCACGAATGGGAATTAACAGATGATTGACACGCTTATATTTATGAAATCAAAGTTGTTATGTGACGTTATGATTGTGGCGGATATATATATGTATACGTTCTATCGAAACATAACCGAATATCATGTGCATGGTCTATATTGTTTATATGTTGATAACTTTGACTAACAAAATGGTGGCCATGTGTTTGATCTTTTAATAATGATGAGATGATGACTGATTTAAGTGATGATGATGGTCGATGACCATAAACATAAATTGACATACTTTGTATTTGTTCGATCCCACTATTGGTGTTTGGTCCAATTAGAATTTTCCACTGACTTCACAAAAATCAATTAACTAATTTGAATGACTAGGGTATATAATATTGTTGATTTGGGTGCCACTGTTTGATTTTGTAAAGGATAATAAATGGCATGATACATTGATATGTTGGTAAAATTGAGGGTAGGCAACAATAAAAGTAACAGTTGTTAATTATTGAGATTTGTATATTAGTTGTTTGGACAACATGTGCATATCGGACTTATGAATGAACCGGATGGGCTTAAAACATATGGGTTAGATCAACAAACTTAGTGGGCTGAATAGATATGCACATGGATCGTTGTTACTGGGCTACACCTAATGACCGGACACCCACCATTATTATTATGAGTAATTGAGCCAGGAACTTTGGGGTGCACACAATCTAGCTGGGCCGAGATTAAAGGAACTTTGATTTGAAATTGGATCGAACACTTGTTGGGCCGTATGAGATTTGGGTTATGAATTGTAGTCGAACCCATTATGAATGTATATATTAACTGTATGTATGATGGTGTTAAATGGATGATTGTTGAGTAATACAAGAACTTAGAATATATATTGTATATACTTTATGGTAACTGTTGTACCTGACAATGTGATTAACTTGGGCTGCATGTATTAGGATGTTTAATTGGGTTGAGCCATGGGTTTGGTAGATCGCACACATTTATAAACACTTAGTGTTAAGTGTAGATGACCTAAATCTCGAGTGTGAAACAGTAAATAAACTGCCATGAGGATCGATACCTACTATGTGATGTTATGACCTGCATGATGATTTGTGTATATTTCAAGGATGTCACTGGTGTAATGTGTGTGACAAAATACGTGGTTTGTTGTGAATACAAAACTGATTGTCATCGGTAACTATTTTAGGACGTGGTTGTTTAACTGATTAACAAGTAAAAAGTCCTACCGAGCACTCTAAGGTGAGTTCACTGCTCTTTTCCAAGCATGCATCCCGGGAAGGGATACCGGGTAACGTTCCAGGGAGGAATGCAGGTTAATGGGATGTTGGTTATTACTCAGTTTCTATCATATAAGACCCCTTACATCTACCGATTGTTGCCGGTAAGGCAACGAGGTATTTAGTTGATAGCGCTATTAGGTTTGGCACCCTCACACCGGGCCGGAAGGACGGGCGTGAAATAATTACCTTGACCACTTGACCAATGCTTTGATAGAGGCATTGGGGTTTGGACAAACACATCTAGTAGCCACATACGGTAATCGAGTTAATAACATCATCAAAACATAACGTTGAACTGTTCTAAACACACATCTGGTAACTAAACATGTTAACAAAACTTTGAACTCACCAGCGTCTTCTGACACACTTGTCTGCATGCTTGCAGGTCGTTAGATTTCTTGACATGGACTTGCTATCTGGGAGTGCTGGAGTGGTCATGGATCGAGGCTCTTGGATATATATTTGATACATTGGTTTTGAACACTTATTATGAAACAGTTGTTTAACGATTTACTATATGCGTCCGCTAAACATCTCTTTTGGTTTAATCTTATTATTTGGATTTACATTTGGCAATTAATGATATGTTTTATTTAAATACTATGCGTGGTTCAATGTGATTGGTGGCTTGGATCCTGGTACGTCACGCATCCCGCGGTGTTCCCGCATGTGGTATTTTGGGGGTGTGACAGTTTGGTATCAGAGCCAGGTTATAGTGAACTAAGTTTTAAAACGTTTTCATAAAACCAGACTATAACCGAACACCTTCGAAACTCGATCATGACACTCAGCTCCAGATAGCAAGGTTCGTCTTCTGTTTACTTTATGCATTACTTGTTTAGTAGTCACACACTCACAGCTTGCATGAAACAACATACTAGATACTATGGTGACTTGATATCATGACACTACTCTTCGACTTTTGTGATTCGTAATCCTGTAATACCTTCTGCTCTGCTATTTGAACGTGGGGGAAACTTTTAGCGCAAGTTAAGAGGCACTGAGATGAGCATGCAAATTGCCTTATTATTATGGGTGCACACATAATAATAGCGTGAGGTGCATGTAAGTCCCAGTGAGGCTTAACGAGCGTGAGAAGGGTTCTGCCCTATCGTGTGTAAACTTGATAGTTGTAGATTTTAACGTGATACTTGACCTTTACCTCATTTCGACCCTTAAGATTGTTCCCTTCTCTTATATAGAATCATGAGTGGACGAGGACATGGACGTGGTCACATAGCGATGACCCAAGCTGAGCTGACAAACTTAATCAACACACGTGTGGTTGAGGCTCTGGCAGCCTACCAAGCTGGTACGAAATGTGCCAAACACTCTTTAATATTGTGTCGCGTACACGACCCTTACCTCTATAATGTGTTTTCTTTCGTTCAATAAGTCAGCAAAACCAAAACAATCCACCTGCTTGTACGTTCAAGATGTTCATGGATTGTAAGCCACAGACCTTCAATGGGACTGAAGGGGCTGTAGGACTCCTGCGATGGTTTGAGAAGGCAGAGTCGGTATTTGCTATGTGTAACTGTCCTGCTGGGGACAGAGTGAAGTATGCTACGGGCACACTCGAGGATGGTTCCCTGACATGGTGGAATGCCTAGGTTCAGCTGTTGGGTATCGAGGCGGCGAACGCCACTACTTGGGACGACTTTAAGGAATTGATCAGGGAGGAGTATTGTCCTCGCGATGAGATCCAGAAATTGGAGAACGAGTATTATGACCTGAAAATGGTGGGATTTGAGATTGAAGCATACGTGAAGTGGTCGTATGAGTTGGCTGACATGTGCCCGAATTTATCCCGACCCATGTCTCGAAGAATTGAGTTGTTCATCAAGGGATTACCTCCACGAGTGAAGGGTTTTGGTTACTGCAAGAAATCTCAACAACTTGACACAGATTGTCCGTTTGGCTCACAAGATCGTTGATCAGGAGGTGGAGAGTAATTCACTACCACCATGTGTTTCTGCTACTGCTACTACTGCCGCTCCTACAGCCACTACCCCCGCCACTGACAGCAACTGTAAGTGGAACGATGTGGACAAGGCATCCAATTCGGTGCAGTCACAGAAAAGGCCGGACACCGGCAGCAATTGTAGTTTCAGCCAGTCGTCTTCGGTGAATCAGAATCAGGGCTCTTATGTTGGGAAGAAGCCGCAGTGCAGCAAGTGTGGCTATCATCATTATGGGCAGTGCGTCCGGGCTTGCCGTAGGTGCGAGAAAGTGGGCCATGAGGCCAAAGACTGTAGAGCCCCTCAGCCAAAGCAGCAGTAACAGCAAAATCAGCAGTATCAGAGACAGCAAAGGCAGCAACCCCATCAGAATCAGGGTTTCAAGAAAGGGTGTTATCAGTGTGGGGATGAGGGCCACTTTAAGCGGGATTTCCCTCAGTTAAATTAGAATGCCAACGACAACAACCGCCAAAATAATAACAACAATGCCGGAAACAACAACAATAATGGCAACAATGGGGGCAATGGTGCTCGGGGAAGGGGATTCGTGCTTGGTGCTGGTGATGCTAGGAACGACGACAATGTCATGACTGGTATGTTTTCTGTGAACAACCTTATTGCTTCTGTGTTATTTGATTCCGGTGCCGATTGGAGTTATGTGTCCCTAGAGTTTAGTCAGCGATTAGGGTTAACTCCAACACCTTTAGAGGTTAAGCATGTAGTAGAATTAGCCGATGGTAAAATGATAGAAGCTTCGCATGTTCTTTTCGGGTGTAAACTAGATCTCGTGGGTCAAGTGTTTGATATTGACCTCCTTCCTGTTACCCTTGGTAGTTTTGACGTAGTGGTTGGTATGGATTGGTTGTCTAAACACCAAGCTGAGATCCTGGGTAAGGAAAAGATTGTACGTATCCCTCTCCCTGATGGAGAGTCATTATCAGTTCAAGGGCATCGTAGTGGGACGATGGTTGGTATTATTTCAGCTATGCAAGCGCAGAAATGTCTACGAAAGGGGTATCCTTCTATTTTGGCACTTGTTACTGATACCCCGTCAGGAGAAAGAAAGATCGAGGATCTGCCAGAAGTACGTGAATTCGCCGATGTGTTCCCTGAGGAGCTTCCTGGTTTACCTCCTCACCGTCAAGTAGAATTTCAGATTGACCTTGCACCAGGAGTAGCTCCAATTGCTCGTGCTCCTTACCGTTTAGCGCCTGGAGAATTGCAGGAACTGTCTAATCAGCTGCAAGAGTTATTGGACAGAGGCTTTATTCGACCCAGTTCTTCACCTTGGGGAGCCCCAGTTTTGTTTGTAAAGAAGAAAGACGGGTCCTTCCGCATGTGTATTGATTATCGGGAACTCAACAAGGTGACTATCAAGAACCGTTACCCATTGCCACGCATCGACGACTTGTTTGACCAGTTGCAAGGGTCAAGCTTTTATTCGAAGATTGACTTAAGATCGGGCTATCATCAGGTGAGAGTCCGAGAGGAGGATGTTCTGAAAACGGCCTTTCGAACGCGCTATGGGCACTATGAGTTTTTGGTTATGCCGTTTGGATTGACGAATGCGCCAGCGGTCTTCATGGATCTCATGAACCGCGTATGCAAACCGTATCTCGACGATTTTGTTATAGTATTCATAGATGATATCTTGATCTACTCGAAGAGTAGGGAAGATCATGAGCGGCACCTGCGTCTTATTTTGGAACTCCTGAGGAAGGAGCAACTTTATGCAAAGTTTTCTAAGTGTGATTTTTGGATTCGAGAGGTACATTTTCTTGGGCACATAGTGAATGAATCAGGAATACACGTGGATCCAGCTAAGATTGATGCTGTCAAGAATTGGGCGGCACCAAAGAATCCTTTGGAGGTGCGACAGATTCTTGGTCTTGCTGGGTATTATCGAAGATTTATCAAGGATTTCTCGAAGATCGCTCAACCTCTTACCTCATTGACACAGAAAAGCGTTGTATACTCTTGGGGAATGAAATAAGAAGAGGCTTTCCAACTATTAAAACAGAAACTTTGCAGCGCGCCAATTTTGTCTCTACCTGAAGGAACCGAAGATTTCGCGGTATACTGTGATGCATCTATTTAGGGTCTCGGCTGCGTGTTGATGCAACACAACAAGGTGATAACTTATGCCTCTCGACAGTTGAAGGTTCACGAGAGGAATTATACGACGCACGATTTGGAGTTGGGAGCTATAGTATTTGCGCTCAAAATCTGGAGGCATTACCTGTACGGTACTAAATGCACTATTTATACCGACCACAGGAGCCTTCAGCATATTTTCGAACAGAAGGACTTGAATATGCGACAGCGTCGCTGGGTTGAACTTTTAAACGATTATGACTGTGCAGTCAAGTATCATCCGGGTAAGGCCAACGTTGTAGCTGACGCACTAAGCAGGAAGGAACCGAAACCCAAGCGTGTTCGTGCTTTGCAGCTCACTATTCATTCTAACCTACTCGATCAGATACGTTCTGCCCAAACCGAAGCGTTAAAAGAGGAAAACATCGAAGCAGAATACTTAAGGGGCATGGAAAAGCAACTTGCAAAGAGATCGGATGGTATTTACTACTTTATGGAGCATGTGTGGATTCCTTTGTTTGGTGACCTTAGAGAACTTGTGATGGATGAAGCGCACAAGTCTTGATACTCCGTAGACCCAGGGTCAGATAAGATGTATCAAGACCTCAAAATCATGTATTGGTGGCCGAAGATGAAAGCTCACATCGCAACTCATGTGAGTAAATGTTTAACCTGCTCGAAAGTTAAAGCGGAATACCAGAAGCCGTAGGGATTGCTCCAACAACCGGAAATACCTATGTGGAAATGGGAACAGATTGCTATGGATTTTGTCACTGGGCTACTAAGAACTCAAAACGGAAACGATACCATCTGGGTGATCGTTGATCGCCTCACGAAGTCAGCGCATTTCCTAGCAATCAAGGAAACGGATAAGTTCTCGCAACTAGTTACTGTCTATCTCAAGGAAGTGGTTTCTAGGCATGGGGTGCCTACATCTATCATCTCTGATCGTGAACCGCGCTTCGTTTCAGAATTGTGGCAGTCGATGCACAAATCGTTTGGCTCACAGCTCAGCATGAGTACTGCCTATCACCCGCAGACGGATGGTCAAAGTGAGCGAACCATCCAAACACTAGAAGACATGCTGCGGGCGTGTGTTATCGATTTTGGCAAGGGTTAGGAGAAACACTTACCTTTGGTGGAGTTTTCTTACAATAATAGCTACCATACCAGCATTCAGGCAGCTCCATTTGAAGCTTTGTACGGGCGAAAGTGTCGTTCGCCTCTCTGTTGGGCTGAGGTGGGTGACAGCCAGGTCACCGGCCCTGAACTTGTGTTGGAAACTTCAGAAAAGATCGTTCAGATCAGGAATCGCATGGCGACAACGTGCGACCGTCAGAAAAGCTACGCTGATAAGCGTAGGAAACCGTTGGAATTCGAAGTTAATGATCGTGTCATGTTGAAAGTCTCACCGTGGAAGGGTGTCGTACGCTTTGGGAAGCGCGACAAGCTTAATCCACGTTACGTTAGGCCATTCAAAATCCTGGAGCGGATCGGTAAAGTGGCTTAAAAGCGTGAGCTACCTGCTGAGTTGGGTAATGTTCACGATGTCTTCCACGTTTCGCAGTTGAAGAAGTGTTTGTCTGATGAAACAATGGTTGCGCCGTTTCAAGAGTTAAAGATCGACGACAAGTTACAGTTTGTCAAAGAGCCTATTGAGATCGTGGATCGGGAGGTCAAGGTGCGTAAACATAGTCGTATCCCGATTGTTAGAGTTCGTTGGAACTCAAGGCGTGGACCGGAGTTCACGTGGGAGTGTGAGGATCAGATGAAGCTCAAGTATCCTCAACTTTTACCTAACGACAAGTCTAAATCTGGTAAAGCTGGTGAATTTCGGGACGAAATTCCTCTTCAAGTTGGGGATGATGTGACACCTGAGCAAAATCCGCAACAATCTTGATTTGCTCACTTCATTCCTCTGGGATTACTTGTTAAATTTCGGGACGAAATTTCTTTCAAGTTGGGGATGATGTGACAACCCGAACTTTCAAGGTTAGTGCCTCGTGGTCACGTGATCCTGTTTTACTATTATTCCTCTTTCACGCCCCTTTTCGATGATAAAAATTAGTTGTCAATCGTGACTTTAGTAAACGTGCTGTTTGTTAAACATGGTTGGGTATGTTCTGTGCTTGGTGGCTACTGGGTTGAGTTGGGCCTCGCGGATGTCATTGTGTCATTGGGCCGCCATCATTTAAAAACAACCTGGCCCAACCTCCCTAAATTAATTCTTGAACTCAATGTTTATCGGCCCAATCCCTCATCATTATTGGACTCGGCCCAACTCTTTGCTTTGCTTTTATGTATACGTAAACTAGAAGGGTAATACACAACTTTTACCATAAATCGCAAACCCTAATCAAGTGTGAACGGCAGTACCAAAAACCCCAGCCGGAACCATCATCATCGGTTAGTGTTGCCTCCTGTTTGTCTAATTCGTTAACTGTCGATTATGTGTGAACCTGTGTTAATGTGTTAGGAACTATGCTTGTGCAATGTGATCGATATTAGTTATATTCTCAAAACCGTTCAATGATGATGCTAGGATTAAGTGCACGAAGGGGAATTAACAGATGATTGACACGCTTATATTTATGAAATCAAAGTTGTTATGTGACGTTATGATTGTGGCGGATATATATATGTATACGTTCTATCGAAACATAACCGAATATCATGTGCATGGTCTATATTGTTTATATGTTGATAACTTTGACTAACAAAATGGCGGCCATGTGTTTGATCTTTTAATAATGATGAGTTGATGACTGATTTAAGTGATGATGATGGTCGATGACCACAAACATAAATTGACATACTTTGTATTTGTTCGATCCCACTATTGGTGTTTGGTCCAATTAGAATTGTCCACTGACTTCACAAAAATCAATTAACCAATTTGAATGACTAGGGTATATAATATGGTTGATTTGGGTGCCACTGTTTGATTTTGTGAAGGATAATAAATGGCATGATACATTGATATGTTGGTAAAATTGAGGGTAGGCAACAATAAAAGTAACAGTTGTTAATTATTGAGATTTGTATATTAGTTGTTTGGACAACATGTGCATATCAGACTTATGAATGAACCGGATGGGCTTAAAACATATGGGTTAGATCAACAAACTTAGTGGGCTGAATAGATATGCACATGGATCGTTGTTACTGGGCTACACCTAATTACCGAACACCCACCATTATTATTATGAGTAATTGGGCCAGGAACTTTGGGGTGCACACAATCTAGCTGGGCCGAGATTAAAGGAACTTTGATTTGAAATTGGATCGAACTCTTGTTGGGCCGTATGAGATTTGGGTTATGAATTGTAGTCGAACCCATTATGAATGTATATATTAACTGTATGTATGATGGTGCTAAATGGA
This sequence comes from Helianthus tuberosus, assembly GCA_030545235.1. Classification (NCBI taxonomy): domain Eukaryota; kingdom Viridiplantae; phylum Streptophyta; class Magnoliopsida; order Asterales; family Asteraceae; genus Helianthus; species Helianthus tuberosus. The sequence continues at coordinate 111,694,153 of CM060351.1, forward strand.
TGATTGTTGAGTAATACAAGAACTTAGAATATATATTGTATATACTTTATGGTAACTGTTGTACGTGACAATGTGATTAACTTGGGCTGCATGTATTAGGATGTTTAATTGGTTTGAGCCACGGGTTTGGTAGATCGCACACATTTATAAACACTTAGTGTTAAGTGTAGATGACCTAAATATCGAGTGTGAAACAGTAAATAAACTGCCATGAGGTTCGATACCTACTATATGATGTTATGACCTGCATGATGATTTGTGTATATTTCATGGATCTCACTGGTGTAATGTGTGTGACAAAATACGTGGTTTTTTGTGAATACAAAACTGATTCTCATCGGTAACTCTTTTAGGACGTGGTTGTTTAACTGATTAACAAGTAACAAGTCCTACCGAGCACTCTATGGTGAGTTCACTGCTCTTTTCCAAGCATGCATCCCAGGAAGGGATATCGGGTAACGTTCCAGGGAGGAATGTAGGTTAATAGGATGTTGGTTATTACTCAGTTTCTATCATATAAGACCCCTTACATCTACCGATTGTTGCCGGTAAGGCAACGAGGTATTTAGTTGATAGCGCTATTAGGTTTGGCACCCTCACACCGGGCCGGAAGGACGGGCGAGCGTGAACTAATTACCTTGACCACTTGACCAATGCTTTGATAGAGGCATTGGGGTTTGGGCAAACACATCTAGTAGCCATATACGGTAATCGAGTTAATAACATCATCAAAACATAACGTTGAACTGTTCTAAACACACATCTGGTAACTAAACGCGTTAACAAAACTTTGAACTCACCAGCGTCGTCTGACACACTTGTCTGCATGCTTGCAGGTCGTTAGATTTCTTGACATGGACTTGCTATCTGGGAGTGCTGGAGTGGTCATGGATCGAGGCTCTTGGATATATATTTGATACATTGGTTTTGAACACTTTTTATGAAACAATTGTTTAACGATTTACTATATGCTTCCGCTAAACATCTCTTTTGGTTTAATCTTATGATTTGGATTTACATTTGGCAATTAATGATATGTTTTATTTAAATACTATGCGTGGTTAAATGTGATTGGTGGCTTGGATCCTAGTACGTCACGCATCCCGCGGTGTTCCCGCATGTGGTATTTTGGGGGTGTGACACATAAGCTCCGCAATAGATGTGATGTCGGTATTCTCATGGAAGATGTATTGTATAAAATATGTCATGTTTGAAAATAGAGTATCATATCTTGTGTAAAAGATGTCGTGTCTTAACCATGTTATGTGTGTCAAGGATGACAATGGAATTCGAAGTCAAAGGCATTTTGTTCTTGCCAAATATTTCGTACAACACATATATGACTAACTTATATATATAATCATGTAAAATCCTATCAATCATGGATTTCTATCTTGTATAAGCTGAACATGTAGACTGTTATAATGCGTAAACTAATAATGTAATGTATTGTAGGCACATAGTTTGTTAATGTAATGTGTCTATTTCTCATAGACTTCACCCATGGAAATGTCCTCGCTTGATTTATGTGAAGTGAATTTTTGTTGTAGTGGACCTAAAAAAATGTTTATGCAATGAAAACCTTTTGACCTGTCCAATTTTATTTATAAACTGTTCAACATGAACAAGAGGTTTTCATGAGAGGTCCCTAGTGATTGTAGACTTAGACTCGAGAAAGAATCCTGGTTCACTACAATCGATGCTCTGATTCCAATCTGTCACACCCGCTCATAGCGGAAGCGCGAGGTGTGATCTGATCGGTTCTCATTGCAAATGTCACACCCTGGCTTTGCGGAAGTGTGGGTTTATTTGGTGTGACTTCTTAATACCATAGCTTAATCACATCAAAGCTATATGAATTTAAAACCACGATGATCATCCATTACTTCATGTTTTAAAAAAAAATACCACAACATTGTTTTCAAATGTCGACACATGCAACGAAATGCAACATAACAAACTAAAAACATTGTTCAAAAGACACAACCACAGACATGAAACAAACACAGCTCAAGACTTGTGACTCGTCCAGGTAAAAGCCACAACTCCCAAACTTGGATGACATCGCACTTCTTACGCAGCTTGAAAACATAACATACCTCGCCAGATCCCTAATTCCCTGAAATACATGTAATTTGGAAAAATCAACAAAAATGTTGAGCGAGTTCATGTATAGTGAGTATGTAAAACCTTTGTAAGTATAAAATCCCTGGTATTTAGCAAATAAGGAAATAAAGAGATCACCAATGGTTTGCAAGGCCATTGATATGTGTGAAGTGCAGTAGGAAGACTCAAACCTAGCAGATTTTTGCGTCGGGCTCAAAGTCACCCCGAGGTCCGTTCTGTTGGGCCTGGAGTTGGGCTCGCTACACCCAGATAGATCTACCGCTACTGACCCTCGGTCCTACAATGAGGATTAATGGCCTCCAGTTTCAGCCTACTCACTCACATGATCTAAGTAGTAACCCTCCTTACGCTAACCATACCATGTAAAAAGTATTCGTAATCATAGTAATATGTATTTCACCCCCGAAGTATAAAAACTGAAAACAATTAAGAGAAAAGGGGGGACATGAACTCACAGAAGTGCGTCTCGAAATAGTATCTCCCAATCAACCTGGTGCGTGACGACCTACACGTACTAACTTCTATTAGACGGACGGCCGTGCCTTGGCTTAAGGTTTAACGTTTTTGGGAAATAGTTAGGCAACTATTGCGTATTTCCACTTCTTAATTATTTAATAATTATCTTCCTTCCCAAGGATGGGGGTTTTAATACATGTGTGTTTTTATAAATCCAAAAATATATTATTAAGTCTCACTTAATAAAATATATTTTTATTCATTTGTCTAAAATATTCTATCTCCAAAATATACATATTTTTCCCAAAAATATTATATTTTATTCCATACGATTTCCAAAATAATACTTTTATCAAAATATGCATTGAAGAGCAATTTTTCGAAAATACATAAGTTATATTTAAAGTTCGGGTGGTAATAATAATACCGGTGTAACTTAGATATTTATTTGTGAAGGCGTTGATATTATTTTGAAGTCGTTACTTTTTAGTGTAAACGAGTTATATTATTTTTACCCTAAAAATAATATATGTGTAGTTCACAAAATAATCATAAAATCACACAAGCGTTTTGCTATGGAATATATATATTCTAAATATATGTATATATATATATATATATAACAAGTTTTACTTACGAAAAAATCCACCTCCGACACTTGGTTATTTTGTAATAAAAATCATGGCGAAGTTTGTTTGGAAAACTAGTCAAAAATATATTCATAAACACTTGTCACCAAAAATATTTTCCAAGTGTCATATTTCTGGAAAAATTTCGCCAGAGTTTCCTCTGTAAACGGAGGTGTCCACGCTTACTAGCCTATCATTTTCTTTTTGTAAAATCATTCAAATCAACCAACAACTTACCAAACAATGTTACACGAGTCAAGTGCCAAAAACAATGAATTTTTCATGACAACATAAACTTGGCGTTTCATAAAAATGCGTAGTAATTTAGTGGTGTGTTTAGTGGGTTTCGTCACCCTCCAAAAGGTGTTTATTTTCGTAAGAATTTCGTTCTCGGGATTTTTAGAGGTTCACAACTTGTGAACTTATTTTACAAAAATATCCATTTACAACTTTTTCATGTCTTACAAGTTTACATATACTTATTTCTTGTAAAAATCATGACTTTTCAAAAACCCGTCTTTTAACTTGGTTTGTCTAGAAAAATCATTTGTAAATGTCGGGTCCATAAGACCATCTACTCACATAGTTTATTTATTTTTCAAGAACTCATTTTGTTACCAAGTTTATGTGAAACATGGAGGTGATTCTTTTATGTAAAACATTTATCACCTCCTAACTTGTTAACATAAGTTTTTAATCTTATTTTCACAAGTTTAACTATGATGTTCAACATCATCTTACTAACAATCAACAAATAAACAACAACATCATCAAAACAACTTTATTTTATCAAGAGTTCTTCTTATTTCATCTTCATATTAGTTTTATGTGTAAGACTTTGTTTATGATCCTTTTAGTGTTCATGTGGTTACATCACAACATAACTATTAACCACTAAAAATATAAAATAAAAGATGATCAAAGAGGCTTACTACTAGCTTTGAAGCTAGGGAAGAAACACGAGAGAAAACGGGTGGATAAAGGCAAACTAGAGAGGTCCTTGACAAATCGTGAGCTCCACACTCCGTGGTTCGCCTTGTTACACCTTGTAATGCACTTGAATTGGATAAGTGTGAAACAAAAATATAGTGGTGATGATGGGAGCGTTCGGACGAAGTTATGTGGAGAAGGAGGAAAGGATTTTTGGTGAAGGTGATGGCTAGGAGTATAGTGTACTTATAATCCTAATTTCTCTAGTCCAATGGTTAATATGCTTCACATAGTACAAACAAATATCACTAAAACCAAGAAGAGATTGCATGGGAACTAAGGAAAATTTTCAAAAAAAAGTCTTGTGGTTGAGATAAAAAAAATCGTATGGTGGGGGGGGGCACATAAGGATCGATTTCATGCAATGGGGGGGGGGGGTTAAATTGTAAAGTTATTTGGTAACTAGATCATTAGATGAAGGTGCTAAGTGTAAATGTTTAAGGTGGTGTAAGTACTAGGATCTTTTACACAATCCCAAGGATAATTTGCATGGGACTTGATGGATTCTTTTTGGTTGCATCATGGGAATTCGTAAGTTGAGAAGAGGGAAAGCATGTGTGCTGCCATTTTCATGGGGAAAAGGTTAAGTGTATTATTTGGTGGGGTAAATAAGTTAAATAGTGGGGGTTTAATGTTATATCTAGTGGTTAGCGGGTACCGGGTATTATGTAAGGAGTTATAGTGCTCAGGGACTATAACTAGCTCAGAAAAAGTGTAACAATGTTTTTGGCAATATTTTCATGTTCCGGGTAAAGTCCGGTTGTTCGGTTAAATGTTGATCCGTTAAAGTGTTAAATAAGTATTTAAAGTGTCCTTTATATAGTTTTTAGTGACACATAAATCCCCGACACTTTGGAAAGTGTCTAGTATTATTTTACCCAGTTTTTGCACTTTACTAGTTATGTTAAATGCTGAATTTTTGTATAAAGTGCAGAATTTTGTAATTAAAGCATGTTTTAGGCACATCCGGTCACTATAACAATCACCTAGTGACGCAGTTCTACAATCCTCACCTCCCTACACTCCTTACTAGTGTAGTAATCTATTCCCGGCTCATACTGGCCTTAGAGACAGTATCTGTCTAGTGCTGGCAATGTCAGCATGTTTCCTGGGTTATCCGTATAGTGTGCTCACTGTGCTTTTGTGCATCAAGGTTGTCACTGATGTTTGTGTGTAAATAATAGAGTGACACTATAAAATGTGATGCATGAGTATGTACGTATCAGAAATCAAGAAGTAGTTTAACCACAGTTGTAAGCAAGCACAGTAATTAAGCATTAATTAAATATTAATTAATTCATACGGATACCTGGTTTGGTGAGGGTTGTCACATTCTCCCCCCGTTAAAGAAATTTCGTCCCGAAATTTTAGGCTCTGCTTCTAGTTGCAGGGGTCTAGGGAAATAAATGGGGGTATTCCTCTTTCATACGATCCTCACGTTCCCACGTGAATTCCGGCCCATGTCTTGCATTCCATCGAACTTTGATGAGTTTGACATTGCTCCTGCGAGTTTTGTTAACTTTCCAATCCGTAACCTCGACGGGTTCTTCGGTAAAGTGGAGCGTGTCGTCGATATGAACTTCGTCAGCCGGAATGATTACTGTTTCTTGTGTTGGACTCTTTCTCAAATTTGATACATGGAATGTATCGTGAACACCATTTAGTTCGGCAGGTAGGTCCAACTTGTAGGCTACAAGCCCAATCCTTTGCAGGATTTTGAAAGGGCCAATATAACGCGGATTCAACTTCCCACGCTTTCTGAAGCGTGCCACACCCTTCCAGGGTGAAACCTTCAATAGAACCATATCCCCAACTTGAAATTCCAAAGGTTTCCTCTTTGGATCTGCATAAGCTTTCTGTCTGTCGCGAGCCACCTCGATGCGCTTTCGAATCTGCGCAATCTTGTCTGTCGTCTCTTGGACTATTTCGGGACCAACAAGCTGCCTATCACCTGCATCAGCCCAGCATAGTGGTGATCGACACTTGCGTCCGTAAAGGGCTTCAAATGGCGCGGCTCCAATGCTTGTGTGGTAGCTGTTGTTGTACGAAAATTCGACCAATGGTAAATGATTATCCTAACTACCACCTAGATCCATTACACATGCTCTCAGCATATCCTCCAATGTCTGTATAGTTCTCTCACTTTGGCCATCAGTTTGCGGATGAAACGCAGTGCTCAGATTCAAATGTGAGCCAAAAGCTTCTTGGAAGGATTGCCAAATCCTTGATATGAAGCGTCCATCTCTATCAGAGATGATCGAGAGAGGCACTCCATGACGTGCAACAATCTCTCGCATGTATATTTCCGCAAGTTTACTTGTGTTGTCCTTTTCTTTGATTGGTAAGAAGTGTGCGGACTTTGTTAGGCGGTCTACTATCACCCAAATCATATCATGGCCTCTGGGCGTCCTTGGTAACTTTGTTACGAAATCCATTGAAATCTGTTCCCATTTCCACTTGGGAATCTCGGGTTATTGCAGAAGTCCTGAAGGCTTCTGGTATTCAGCTTTCACCTTGGCGCACGTTAAACACTTGCTAACATAAACAACAACATCGCCTTTCAACCTAGGCCACCAATAATAATCCTTAAGATCTTGGTACATCTTATCCGCACCGGGATGAATTGAGTACCGAGACTTGTGGGCTTCATCAAAAATAATCTTTCTCAAACCACCAAACAGAGGAACCTAAATCCTTTTCATGAAGCATAGCGTTCCTTCCTCGTTTGGCACTAATTGCTTCTCCATCCCACGGAGATATTCCTCTTCAATGTTCCTTTCTTTCAGAGCCTCTTTCTGAGCGGCACGAATGCGCAATGATAGATCCGTCTGGACGATCATTTCCAAAGCCCTAACCCTTATGGGCTTGATCCTCTCTTTTCTACTCAGGGCATCAGCGACCGCATTTGCTTTCCCTGGATGATACTTGATCTCGCAGTCGTAATCGTTTAATAATTCGACCCAACATCTTTGCCTCATATTTAACTCTTTCTGGTCGAATATGTGCTGCAGACTCTTATGATCTGTAAAGATTGTACACTTTGTACCATACAAATAATGTCTCCAGATTTTCAGCGCAAATACCACTGCGCCTAGCTCCAAATCATGCGTGGTATAGTTCTTTTCATGAACTTTCAATTGGCGCGAAGCGTAAGCTATAACTTTCTGGCGTTGCATCAACACGCAACCCAATCCTTGACGCGAGGCGTCACAGTATACCATGAAATCATCAGTTCCTTCTGGTAGCGCTAAGATCGGTGCGTCACAAAGCTTGTTCTTCAACAGCTGAAATGCTTCTTCTTGCTTGATTCCCCAATCAAACTTTTTATCCTTCTGTGTGAGGAAGGTCAATGGTTGAGCGATCTTCGAAAAATCCTCAATGAACCTTCGATAATAACCAGCCAAACCCAAGAACTGTCGAATCTCGGTTGGCGTCTTTGGGGTCTCCCAACTCTTGATCGCCTCGATCTTTGTGGGAGCAACATGAATTCCATTTCCATTTACCACATGTCCAAGAAACTCGACTTCGTATAGCCAAAACTCACACTTCGAGAACTTGGCGTATAATTTCTCCTTCTTAAGTAGCTCTAGAATAGCTCTTAAGTGCTGTTCGTGCTCGTCCTTTGTCTTCGAGTAAATCAAGATATCGTCTATGAACACAATCACAAACTTGTCTAGGTACGGCTTACACACTCGGTTCATTAGGTCCATGAAAACTGCAGGTGCGTTTGTCAACCCAAACGGCATAACTAGGAACTCGTAGTGTCCATAACGAGTCCTAAAGGCTGTCTTCGGGATACTTTCCTCTTGTATCCTAAGTTGATGGTATCCAGATCGAAGATCAATCTTTGAATAAAAGCTTGAGCCTTGCAACTGGTCAAATAGATCATCGATCCTCGGCAAGGGATAATTGTTCTTGATGGTCAACTTATTAAGCTCACGGTAGTCTATACACATACGGAAACTGCCGTCCTTCTTTTTAACAAACAGAACCGGAGCTCCCCAAGGTGAGAAGCTTGGTCTGATGAATCCTTTATCTAACAGTTCTTGGAGTTGTGTCGACAACTCCTGCATCTTTGATGGCGCAAGTCTGTAGGGTGCCTTGGCTACAGGCGCGGCACCTGGAACCAAATCAATGTGAAACTCAACTTGCCTTTGAGGTGGTAATCCTGGCAAGTCTTCTGGAAAGACTTCCGGATATTCCTTGACGACTGGAATGTCTTCAATCTTTGGTTCAGCAGCTTCCTTGTCCACGATGTGTGCTAAGAATGCAACACATCCCTTCTTCAAGCACTTTCTAGCTTTCAGGCAGCTAATGATTTTTAGTGGCGTATCATGGCAAACGATCTCGGCTTTGTTACTCGATAGCCAATCCATTCCCACTACCACATCAAAGCTTCCCAACTCGATAGGTAGTAAGTCTAGCGTAAACTCGTGCCCTCCTAGTTCAATCTCACATCCTCGGACAACTTCACTGGTCTCAACTAGTTTCCCATTTGCTAATTCGATGGAGTACGGAACGTCAAACTTACTAGGCGTCAACCCAAGTATATTCTTAAATTCTAATGACACGAAACTATAATCCGCACCAGTATCAAATAAAACGGATGCAAAGCGTTGGTTTACAGGGAACGTACCAGTAACAACATTGGGATCCTGGCGCGCTTTCCTCGCCTCAATGTTAAACACTCTTCCACGGGCTTGATTCAATCTTGGGCAGTCCCTCTTAAAGTGCCCAATGTCACCGCAGTTAAAACAACCCAATTTCTGACCATTACCTCCTCCGTTCCCTGCTTGATTGTTGTTTTGATTTCGATTCGCGTCCCCAGCTTGATTTGCATTATTCCCTCGATTTCCATTGCCTCCATTATTCCCTTGTGGACGATTTCCATTACCACCACGATTATTGTTCCTACTACCAAAACCTCCTTGGCCTCCCCGGCCAGCACTAGCCCAGCAAAAATCCTTCAAGCGGCCAACTTTTCCACAAGCTTCACATACTTTTGGCCCACACCGGCCAGAATGATGACGTTGGCAGGAGTTACACTTGGGCAGTGAACCCATATAGCCTTTTCCTTTCTTCCCAGCACTGGTTGCAGCTTGGACCGGTGTGCTTGATTCTCCTTTCTTGCCAACACCGCTAGTTCCCTGCTTGAAGTTCGAGAATTTCCTCTTATTCTCACCAGACGACTCTACGTGAGTCTCTTTCTTCTTTGGCTCAACATTCGAAAACTTGTTCAGGCGGATGGCTTCCTCAGTAAGAGACACACTCAGATCGATGGCCTCTGTGATTGTTGCCGGCTTGGAAGTAGTGACCATACTCATGATCTGTGGAGCTAAACCCCAGATAAATCTCTCGATTCACTTGAATTCCGGTGTGACCATGTATGGCACAACGTGGGATAAATCATGAAATCTTTGGACGTACTCTGCGATCTTAGGACCATCCATCCTTAAATGCCAGAACTCAGTCTCCAACCTTTGTATCTCAGCACGAGAACAATACTTCCTTCGCATCAACTCTTTTAACTCAACCCATGTCAACGCGTAAGCAGCAGCTTCTCCTAAAGTCTACACTTGTAAGTTCCACCATGATAGGGCTCCATCCAAAAATAGCCCAGAAATGTAAGTCACTTGTTGATCTGGAGCACATTTGCTCATTCTTAAGACTGAGTCTGTTTTCTCAGCCCCCCTCACGAATGCTACAGCACCTCCGGTGCCGTTGAAGTTAACGGGCTTGCAATCGAGGAACTGTTTGTAAGTGCACCCTGCATATACATTTGAATATACAAATGGTATTAGCAGACATCCTACAATATCCAATTGTATCGTAAAATGTCTCAACGACTTAACATTACCATGTGGTGGATTGTTATTGCCATTATTGTTTGAATTGCTCCCGCTGGTTCCTCCCTGTGAGGCTGCATACTGCGCTATGGCGGCAGCAATGATTCCTTGAAGTTCTGCCTCGTTGGCAGGCATACGCGTCTGGCGTCTTGGAGGCATCTTCTAAAAGATGTTTCACGTAGGTCAGGTCATAGTAAGTAAAGTGTACGTATGTATTCAACAATATCAACACATAACATCTCATGTTATAAATAAATCAACCACATAACATCTCATGTTATAGAACATAAACAATCAACCAACATCACATATAATGAGAATACTGCGATTGCGCTGTCATAAATCAAGACCACAATGTAAGGTTTACAAGCTCATAACTGTATCATACATCATCAGTGACTAAGGGCCACATCGCGCTAGTCCAAACTATCTAGTCAGAGACAACAGCAACAAATATACAAAAAGCTGTGTAGTCTGCACAATCGCGATCGTCTCACCAAAAGTCTACCCGTGTCGTACAAAAAGGCCTATGCTGATGGCGGTGGAGGAGGGGGAAAACGAGAAAAGAGTAAACGTCGCATGTGTAACCAGTCCTCCTCCATAGCGCGATGAGCGCGCAGTAAGTATGCTATCTGCTGCTTAGGAGTCCAAAAGCGAGCGGCAGAATCAGGTGAAAGTGGTCGTGGAGGGTGTGATACTGCAGGTGGAGTCTGGCAATGACACGGTGGTCGCTGAGCTCTCTCAAGTTCCTGTACATGACGGGCCAGCGCCTCCTGCTGTATCATAAAAGATGTGAGAATCTCCTCCGTAGAATACCCCACATGGTATGGATGATACGGATCAGATGGTGGCATAATGGGGGGCGTAGTCCAGAGGAATGGCTCACTAGATGGAGCGAAGGATGGTACAGTAAATGGTGCAACAGTGGGAACAACAGTGGGATGAGAAACCTGAGGTACAAACTGGTCTCCTCCTGTCATGAAAGGCATATGGCCAAACTAATGTCATGACGAACCCTCCCCAGGACGTGGTGGAGGTATGTCCTGGAGATAAGTCATCGGAAGATCTGTGCGGCGAGCATCTGGGGTGTGTGAGGGAATCAAGGGAACATCAATGGGAGCTGACACAGGGGCTGAAGCGGGGGCTACAAGTGGTGTAACTGGCACCATGAAAGGTGGGAAATCATCGTCATCATCTATCCACCCATTGTGGGTGTGAGCGTATCGTGGATCAATATGGGTCGCGAAAGGTGCGCGGTCGAACATCACCGGTATAGGATCAGGAAGTGGGGCGACAACAGGATCCTCTAACAAATGTGGAGCATCAACATGAGCATCGACAGCATGATCATCCACCAACGGTGGAGCAACAACATGATGATCATCAACAGGTATATCATCAATAAAAGGGGCAACAGCAGGTGCATCGGCATGAACAGGGTCATGCTCTAATGCCGGTCAGGAGCGACAACTGGCTCAGGGGCCACAGCAGGCTCCGGATCAACAAACTCCATCTCGAAATCAGCTGGATCAGCAAACAAGGGATCGACAGGGGCTATAGGATCCTCCAGGGGCTGGTCTAAGTTTATGAACTCAATGTCATGGTCTGGATCAAAACCATGTGGAAAAACAGGATCATCCTCAATATCGTGATCAAACTCAAAGCTGTGTGCGGGAACTGGTGCAGCTGATGATGCCATATCAGGGTCGGCGTCGTGTGAGTGGTGCTGCACTCCCTGTGTATGCAAAGATGCGGACGCCACAGACTCAAATGAGTCTAGGACAGGTGAATGAGCATGAGCCTCCTCTGCAGGAGCGTCAGCAAGCAGTAGGATATCACCGGCAGCAATATGGGCCTCGCCCTCAAGTGGGCCCTCATCAAATAAATCGACGTCGTCGTCGGAAACATCATCAAGTGGCATATCGACAACGGGATAAGCAGCAAGGGGTATAGGAGCAGGGATCACCGCGAGTGGCAAAACCCCAACAAGATGGCCATCAGCAGGCTCTGCTACGACATCGGGCAGTGCAAAGGGCTGGAAGTCATCATCGTCTGTGCTGGTAGTATCGGAAGTGTACACCTCGTGCTCCGATGAAACTATGTCGTCTGATACTATGGCCATGGGATCTGTAGTGTCCGACTCTCCAGTACCTGATGAAGGCATGACGTCTGTAACACAAACACACACATGCACAAATAGTCAATCATATAATCAAATATACATGTTAGTCACCAATAAGCAATCAAGTAATTCTCCTAGTCCCACTAGTCTAACCTCCCAGCCTCTCAGACTGAACCTCCTAGTCCCACTAGATTAACCTCCCAGCCTCTCAGACTGAACCTCCTAGTCCCACTAGATTAACCTCCCAGCCTCCCAGACTGAACCCTCTAGTCCCACTAGACTAACCTCCCAGCCTCCCAGACTGAACCCTCTAGTCCCACTAGACTACTCCCTCAGTCTCTCAGACTGAGCCATAACTTTTAAAAAGAATGCTCATACTTTGTTTGTAAAAATATTTTGCACTCTGGATCTGGACGTAGTGTATGCAATGTAAAAATGTTTTCGTAAGAGCCCTAGTGATGATAGTCTAGACTCGAGAAGGAATCCTAGTTCGCTATGATCAAAGCTCTGATACCAAGCTGTCACACCCTGGCTTTGCGGAAGCGTGGGTTTATTTGGTGTGACTTCTTAATACCATAGCTTAATCACATCAAAGCTATATGAATTTAAAACCACGATGATCATCCATTACTTCATGTTTTAAAAACAAATACCACAACATTGTTTTCAAATGTCGACACATGCAACGAAATGCAACATAACAAACTAAAAACATTGTTCAAAAGACACAACCACAGACATGAAACAAACACAGCTCAAGACTTGTGACTCGTCCAGGTAAAAGCCACAACTCCCAAACTTGGATGACATCGCACTTCTTACGCAGCTTGAAAACATAACATACCTCGCCAGATCCCTAATTCCCTGAAATACATGTAATTTGGAAAAATCAACAAAAATGTTGAGCGAGTTCATGTATAGTGAGTATGTAAAACCTTTGTAAGTATAAAATCCCTGGTATTTAGCAAATAAGGAAATAAAGAGATCACCAATGGTTTGCAAGGCCATTGATATGTGTGAAGTGCAGTAGGAAGACTCAAACCTAGCAGATTTTTGCGTCGGGCTCAAAGTCACCCCGAGGTCCGTTCTGTTGGGCCTGGAGTTGGGCTCGCTACACCCAGATAGATCTACCGCTACTGACCCTCGGTCCTACAATGAGGATTAATGGCCTCCAGTTTCAGCCTACTCACTCACATGATCTAAGTAGTAACCCTCCTTACGCTAACCATACCATGTAAAAAGTATTCGTAATCATAGTAACATGTATTTCACCCCCGAAGTATAAAAACTGAAAACAATTAAGAGAAAAGGGGGGACATGAACTCACAGAAGTGCGTCTCGAAATAGTATCTCCCAATCAACCTGGTGCGTGACGACCTACACGTACTAACTTCTATTAGACGGACGGCCGTGCCTTGGCTTAAGGTTTAACGTTTTTGGGAAATAGTTAGGCAACTATTGCGTATTTCTACTTCTTAATTATTTAATAATTATCTTCCTTCCCAAGGATGGGGGTTTTAATACATGTGCGTTTTTATAAATCCAAAAATATATTATTAAGTCTCACTTAATAAAACATATTTTTATTCATTTGTCTAAAATATTCTATCTCCAAAATATACATATTTTTCCCAAAAATATTATATTTTATTCCATACGATTTCCAAAATAATACTTTTATCAAAATATGCATTCAAGAGTATTTTTCCGAAAATACATACGTTACATTTAAAGTTCGGGTGGTAATAATAATACCGGTGTAACTTAGATATTTATTTGTGAAGGCGTTGGTATTATTTTGGAGTCGTTACTTTTTAGTGTAAACGAGTTATATTATTTTTACCCTAAAAATAATATATGTGTAGTTCACAAAATAATCATAAAATCACACAAGCGTTTTGCTATGGAATATATATATTCTAAATATATATATCTATAACAAGTTTTACTTACGAAAATTCACCTCCGACACTTAGTTATTTTGTAATAAAAATCATGGCGAAGTTTGTTTGGAAAACTAGTCAAAAATATATTCATAAACACTTGTCACCAAAAATATTTTGCAAGCGTTATATTTCTGGAAAAATTTCGCCAGAGTTTCCTCTGTAAACGGAGGTGTCCACGCTTACTAGCGTATCATTTTCTTTTTGTAAAATCATTCAAATTGTAACACCTGTGCCTCCACGGCCATCAAACAAATACCGAACCAATGAAATATTATATTTCATACTTGGGATTTGTAAAAATATGTGTATCATTTTGCACATATCAATTCTCGTTCAATTCCAAACTCTAAATTCACTTTCTGGAAGGTTATACGCGCACCGATGCGTAGATATAACCAGTTTAATGCAACAAACACTCCGGAATAGTGAAATAGGCTTAACATACCTTAAATAACCTTTACATAACTTAGAAATAAGTTTTGAAGGCTTTGGTATGGCAAAACCAAGTTAATTCGCTTACAGGGACTAAAGTTGACAAACTGCGAAAGTATGCCAATTTGAACTGTAACAGACATTCCGGAACATGACCATAAGTTAAACATACCATAAATATCCTTTACATAGCTTAGAAATAGGCTTTGAGGGGTTCGGTGTGCTAAAATAAACTTTTGTGTCATTCAGGGACTAAAAGTGTCAAAAAGTGCACAAGTTTGCATTTTCGCGCATAACTTACGTTCTGAATACATCTGGACATCCAAAAATTTATGTAAGCATGACTACATTATATTTTAGTGTTCGCTATAAGAAAAATCCATTCGTCGCGTCATTTGGATCGTTTTTCGCGCTTATGCGCATTCCGTCGTAATTAAGCGAACATCGCGTTCGTACGACCAAACGAACCGACATCCGAGATATTTTTGAGCATGTTTTGAGTCCCCTATACTGTAACTTCATTTTAGAGCCTTGAAATGAGGTTAACGGGGTTCAAACGCATCGAAAATCGCTTAAACGGGCTGCAGGGACCATTTCAGCCAATTTTGAAAGTTTGCTGAAACAAGGGGGCAGTGGCGTAGCGCCACTGCATGTAGCCTTACCAGTCGCGCTACGCGACTGCCTATTCTGGGCAGAAAACATGCAGAAACTCAGTTTTTCGCTTTCGGGACCAGATTCGACGTATTAACAGCTGTTAACAGCTGTTCTCCACTCCTTAATCCCTTGCCACATGTTGATACCCTATGGTGAGTGGCCAATTTAGTCACCATAACATTCCGACACATGTACGGCTTGGATTAAGGCACGATATTCAACAAACGATCTTAACGGTTCGGGTATTCCTATAAATACCCAACCACCCCCATTGCTAAAAATCACTAGAAACTTGATTTGAGAAACTCTAAGTTGAAACATTTGTTTCATACCTGAGATTTTTGAATCGAGTTTAGCATTCGGGGACCCTTCGTAAGTATTCTTTCGTTCTTTTCCTTATTTTATTGCTTTTCGAGTCTTTCGAGTCTGAAAGTCAAACTTTGTTTGACTTTCTACATTGACCAGTTATGGTCAATGCGAAGTTCGTTTGAACTTCGCAACGTGATTGTAATCACGTTGGTTATAGTCCCTTGGGACTATGCCTACTGATTACCACGTTGTTTAGGGTCGTAGGGTAAGCGATCTAATAAATCGCTTATACCTCGAACCCGACCCAGTTTGGTCGATCATTAAGATCCGACCAAATACATTAGGTGACCCTATGGTCACATCGTTTAAGTAGTTGTATGATAGGTAGTTTATATGCCTTAGGTAAATTACCAGAATACCCTTTTCATGTATAATTGGTAATTAAGCATATGTAACCTAAACTTTTGTCACATAACTGATTAGGTAACATGTTTAGGCATATAACACTTGTCATAGGACTAGTTAGACGGTCCGAACGCGTTTCACGCGCACGACGCGTTAAAGTAGCATAAGCTACCTAAACGGGTCGTAATGGGTCGTAAACACTTATGTTAGGTATCATTTAGTATGTAGGCTTTGTTAAACCAAATGACACGAGTCTCTACACTCGTTTGGTTTACAAACCCTAATGCTACCCAGTCTTCCGATTTAGGTCCGGTTTATTAATGTAGTTACCTATATTAGGTGCCGTTTGATATTCCGCGATCTCTAGCATTGCTTGGTGGTTATCCTAGGACTTCTGAGCAATCTCAAGTGAGTACATAGACCCCTCTTTTACTGTTTTCCAAACTGTTTTGGGGTGGAACACATGTGCCTACTTGTTACATTCATGCTTTCCCGTTTTCACATCATATACCTGCTATGTTCGTTAGTACATTATAATACATGATTTTATGACATTTCATGCTAGGTGTGCCCATTATGTGCATTACTTAGTACATCGTTTTACATGACATTTCACGCTATGTATGTTCATTTGATTACATACTTAGTGCATTGTTTTCACATGCTTACATTTTGGTATGACATTTGGTTTGTTTACATGGGACAATACATTCATTAACACCGATCATGCCGTTCGTTAGTAGGTAGTGGTACCATAGGAATTGACAACTCCCGTTCCGGACGTCCCAGGGAAAGGGGATGAAAGGAATGACCGAATTCGTTGATATAAGACAGATAGACCTTTAATTTGTTTAAAGGGTTTATCACCACAGTCGCAAGGCTTGGATGTATGCATTTTCACAATACCGCATAAATGTTCATATTAAATATTTGCATGCATTTACACAAAACATAGCTTTGATTTAAACCAAGTTTTACTTCAATACTTTGTTTTTGTGCATATGGTTTAGTTGAGACATTTCACTTGCCATACATGACATTTTGACATAGACATTTGACATGGATATTTGACATAGACATTTGACATGGATATTTGACATAGACATTTGACATGGATATTTGACATAGACATTTGACATGGATATTTGACATAGACATTTGACATGGATATTTGACATAGACATTTGACACGGATATTTGACATAGACATTTGACATGGATATTTGACATAGACATTTTGATATGATTTACATCTTGACATAAACACTTTGACATATTACCCAATACACTTGACAATTGATTTAAACATAGACTTCTTACATTGATTGGTTTGGTTTGATTAAGTGATTAAGTAACGATGCGTGTGTAATATGATACAAGCATGGTGGATACGCCGCTGGTACTTCCTATATATAAGTGTTTGTATGGTATTACATATCATAGCGTTATTTGAATCATTTCAGTTTGAGACATAGAACATTTCATACAAATAACATACTTTTCACAAGACATTGATTTATAAACAACTTATCTTATGCAAACATATTTTACTTGGTTATTCATTTAACCTTACATTTATTTATACTTATCATCTGATCTTATCGTTTTTCAAATGATTTAAAAGACAAAGCAAATAACAAGGTTCATGACTAAACATTTTCTCAAACATAAGTCATGAATCTTATTTTCACAAAACCTATGTATCTCACAGGCATTTTTATGCTGACGTACCTATTTTCACATGTGTTTTTCAGGAGCTGTTGCATAAGATGATCAAGATACACTTAGGCAGACTTGGGCTTTAGTGAAAATAAAAGATGCAAGACCAGTTAATTATGTTGTATTTCTTTGTTTGTTAAGACATTGTAACACTTTTAATCAATAAAGCGAAACTTTAATTTCCTTGGTTGTGAAACATTAATTCTGTTACAACACTCCCCGATGTTTCCGCCACGTTTTGTATGTTCTACGTGGTCGGGGTGTGACAGAAAAGATGGTATCAGAGCCAATGGTTATAGGGAATTAGGTTATTAGTAATTAGTAATGCTTTGACCTAGTCTATAACCTTCTTAGGACCCTAACGCGAGTTTACTTGCGTTTAGTCATAAAACAATACTGTCGCCTATCCTTAGGCGACAACCGCAACAAAAACATAAATTTCAAAACCGCATTGAAAACTAATCATCTGTTCTAGGATGATTGATTACTAGGTTTTGAACCCTCTATTGTAAGGTTTTGAACTCTCTATTATATGGTTTTGAACCCCTTTGAGTTTTCAAAACTTCGTCAAGGTTTTGGGTTTTAAATAATGTGAACACGTGCAAACTGGAAGGGTGAATGCCTGTATTCTGGGTTTTCTGTCTAGGCAAGCACTTCGTATACATCTCATCAGACGCGAGACCAGTTGTGCTTACCTGGGAATTCTTGGGATGAGTGTTCACTTATAGGCGAGCATGTCTTCGCGATACATTATTTTTGACCTATTTACTTTGATTTGTCACCATCTCATTTGTTTGCCTTAGGTAACAAACAAATGATCACAATTTTCATTCGTTACCATTCTGTATTGATTATCCAATAACCTTTCACTCGTTTCTTCCTCTGTCTTTCATTTTCTTCTAGAATGTCTATTCCTCTTGGCACTGGTCAAATGCCCGAGCGAACAGCCAAATTTGTCCAGCAAATTGGCGAAGTGATTCAGAGGACTGTGGATTTAGGTATTGCCATGGCTCGTCTTAACAATGAAGCCTCTCGTCTCGACAATGAAGCCACTCAAGAGACACCAAAGGAAGCAGTAGTCAGGCTTGCAACAACATCAAGGAAGCGTAAGGCTTCAAGGAAACCCGCAGTGGTTACACCTAATCAAGCTGGACCTAGCCAAGTGGCAAGGCCACCAGCTAGGAAGCCGTACTTAGGAACTGCTCCTAGGTGCAAGCGATGCAACGGTCATCATTCAAACCTCATACCCTGCTGGAAATGTACCTACTGTGGACGGCGGGGACATTTGGTCAACACATGCCGCTTTGCTATCCAGAACAAAGCTGTTGCAAATCTTGCTGCTACCCAACTCCAAGTCAACCCTACTCAAGCTCGTTTCCCGCGTGGTACTTGCTACAACTGTGGCGATACGAGCCATTTCAGGAACAACTGCCCGAAGATAGTCAGTGCAAATCCAACCCTCGGATGAGCATTTGGCTGAACAAAGGATGTTGCTGTCTTATGCCTTTGTTTCTTTTGTTTCGTGTATTGTGAAACAATATGTCTTGTTCATAAATAAAAATCGTTGTTCACAAATTCTGATATACAAGTATAGTTACATGTGTGTATAATTTTCCTATGATACCTGCATTAAGGAACTATGTTCCTTACAAACTACTCTTGTGATTCTCACTTTCAAGTGATCGCTCATAATTTCCTTGAAAGTTCTAAGTACTCGTTTCATTCTAAGAAACGAAGTACAGGAAATAAAGTGAAATTATGAGTAATCGTGCTTTTTACACATCGGTATTTTTGAATCCTTGGTTGGATAACTAAGGATATTTTCAAATCTCATACCCATTACGTTTTGATTTTTTTCAACATTCACAGTACAAGTATTTCAAAACCATCTTCATGATCTCAAAATATTTCATATAGTTTGAAAACAATTTTTCTAGATGCATTGTCTATGTTATTTCAAAAACATTGGCCATGTTATCAAAACCAACCTTTCTAATTTCAAAATATTTCATATAGTCTGAAGACAATATTAACACAATACATTTTCTGATCAAGTGCATGATTTCGAAAAGCATCATTTATGTCTTTCAAAAACCTTATACATAATTTCAAAATTCATCTCGCATGATTTTAAAACATTTTTGTAAATATATCTACCTACTACACCTACTTTATGATTTCAAAAAGTATTATATATAAGGTTTCAAAAACGTTAAACACATTTTTCTTAAAAGAACCCCATGCATAGTTTTCAAAAAAAAAAAAAAAAAATATTTTCCTCATACATTGACTTAACCTTCAAAATTCTGCTTCATATGTCGCCTTGACATATCAAGCATCTCAACTTCATAAACATTTTTACATCATGTTTTGACCTAAGCACATCCAGTGCAAGGTTTCAAAACATCTTCAACTTCTAAAATTCATATGGGATCTTTTATCTTTACAATTAGATCCCTGTGGATGATTATCATTCAAATCAGAGTCCTTAATTGGATTCCTTATGTACCTTAATTCGAACACTTCGGTTCCAAAAAAATCGAAGTCGAATTTTCTTTTTGAATCTTTCTATCTTTATAGTTGGATTCTTGATAACGTTTAAAGTACCAAATGAAATCCACGGAATGGATTCCTAGTGTGCTTTAAATGCATGTACGCAATTTACAAGACAAATTAACAAACAATTTTGTGGTTATGTGACTATGTGTTTACTCATCTTATGTTTTCTTTTATGCATTTTTGTGTTTTTAATACTCTGGATATTCGTTATCCAAATCCTCGCAGAATCTTTCGTATCTTCATATGAGGGATTCGTAGCAGGATATTCAAAAGGGTACTACCTTTAATCCTTAAATGGGCTTCTATGAAATAGTTAAGACCCTTGGATTATATAGTACCACTCCATGTTTTATAGGAGACCCTTAAGTGGTCTAGTCAAAAAGATTGATTCACAATTTGGTTAAAAGACGACATCTAGTGATGTAGCTAGACAGACTCCTTGATAGTCTATTTAGATCATTTATTGATTTAGTCAAAAGGACTCTATGGCGGTCTAGTCACACTCATCACAGGATTGTTCATTGGTTTTCCCCCTACACATTATAAAAATAGACTGTGTGATCTGTGCAAGGAATTGTCTGATTATGGACGCGTACATAATTATGAAATTTAGTGCACAGAAACCTAGTAAGGTTTATTATGTGAAAGAACCGATAGTGACAACAATAACAAAATGAGAACGATGTAATGGAGGCATGGTGGACGCACCAATGACGCTTCATATACTTGTATATAAGTGTCCCTCTTACATTGCAAACATAATGTTATTAAGGTTACTAGAAGTTCAAGAACCCTAACCAATGTTGTTTGATCTTTTCAACTTCATGTTTTAAACTCTCACAAGTTTCCTCTAAATAAATTTCGGGACGAAATTTCCTAAAGTAGGGGAGACTGTAACACCTGTGCCTCCACGGCCATCAAACAAATACCGAACCAATGAAATATTATATTTCATACTTGGGATTTGTAAAAATATGTGTATCATTTTGCACATATCAATTCTCGTTCAATTCCAAACTCTAAATTCACTTTCTGGAAGGTTATACGCGCACCGATGCGTAGATATAACCAGTTTAATGCAACAAACACTCCGGAATAGTGAAATAGGCTTAACATACCTTAAATAACCTTTACATAACTTAGAAATAAGTTTTGAAGGCTTTGGTATGGCAAAACCAAGTTAATTCGCTTACAGGGACTAAAGTTGACAAACTGCGAAAGTATGCCAATTTGAACTGTAACAGACATTCCGGAACATGACCATAAGTTAAACATACCATAAATATCCTTTACATAGCTTAGAAATAGGCTTTGAGGGGTTCGGTGTGCTAAAATAAACTTTTGTGTCATTCAGGGACTAAAAGTGTCAAAAAGTGCACAAGTTTGCATTTTCGCGCATAACTTACGTTCTGAATACATCTGGACATCCAAAAATTTATGTAAGCATGACTACATTATATTTTAGTGTTCGCTATAAGAAAAATCCATTCGTCGCGTCATTTGGATCGTTTTTCGCGCTTATGCGCATTCCGTCGTAATTAAGCGAACATCGCGTTCGTACGACCAAACGAACCGACATCCGAGATATTTTTGAGCATGTTTTGAGTCCCCTATACTGTAACTTCATTTTAGAGCCTTGAAATGAGGTTAACGGGGTTCAAACGCATCGAAAATCGCTTAAACGGGCTGCAGGGACCATTTCAGCCAATTTTGAAAGTTTGCTGAAACAAGGGGGCAGTGGCGTAGCGCCACTGCATGTAGCCTTACCAGTCGCGCTACGCGACTGCCTATTCTGGGCAGAAAACATGCAGAAACTCAGTTTTTCGCTTTCGGGACCAGATTCGACGTATTAACAGCTGTTAACAGCTGTTCTCCACTCCTTAATCCCTTGCCACATGTTGATACCCTATGGTGAGTGGCCAATTTAGTCACCATAACATTCCGACACATGTACGGCTTGGATTAAGGCACGATATTCAACAAACGATCTTAACGGTTCGGGTATTCCTATAAATACCCAACCACCCCCATTGCTAAAAATCACTAGAAACTTGATTTGAGAAACTCTAAGTTGAAACATTTGTTTCATACCTGAGATTTTTGAATCGAGTTTAGCATTCGGGGACCCTTCGTAAGTATTCTTTCGTTCTTTTCCTTATTTTATTGCTTTTCGAGTCTTTCGAGTCTGAAAGTCAAACTTTGTTTGACTTTCTACATTGACCAGTTATGGTCAATGCGAAGTTCGTTTGAACTTCGCAACGTGATTGTAATCACGTTGGTTATAGTCCCTTGGGACTATGCCTACTGATTACCACGTTGTTTAGGGTCGTAGGGTAAGCGATCTAATAAATCGCTTATACCTCGAACCCGACCCAGTTTGGTCGATCATTAAGATCCGACCAAATACATTAGGTGACCCTATGGTCACATCGTTTAAGTAGTTGTATGATAGGTAGTTTATATGCCTTAGGTAAATTACCAGAATACCCTTTTCATGTATAATTGGTAATTAAGCATATGTAACCTAAACTTTTGTCACATAACTGATTAGGTAACATGTTTAGGCATATAACACTTGTCATAGGACTAGTTAGACGGTCCGAACGCGTTTCACGCGCACGACGCGTTAAAGTAGCATAAGCTACCTAAACGGGTCGTAATGGGTCGTAAACACTTATGTTAGGTATCATTTAGTATGTAGGCTTTGTTAAACCAAATGACACGAGTCTCTACACTCGTTTGGTTTACAAACCCTAATGCTACCCAGTCTTCCGATTTAGGTCCGGTTTATTAATGTAGTTACCTATATTAGGTGCCGTTTGATATTCCGCGATCTCTAGCATTGCTTGGTGGTTATCCTAGGACTTCTGAGCAATCTCAAGTGAGTACATAGACCCCTCTTTTACTGTTTTCCAAACTGTTTTGGGGTGGAACACATGTGCCTACTTGTTACATTCATGCTTTCCCGTTTTCACATCATATACCTGCTATGTTCGTTAGTACATTATAATACATGATTTTATGACATTTCATGCTAGGTGTGCCCATTATGTGCATTACTTAGTACATCGTTTTACATGACATTTCACGCTATGTATGTTCATTTGATTACATACTTAGTGCATTGTTTTCACATGCTTACATTTTGGTATGACATTTGGTTTGTTTACATGGGACAATACATTCATTAACACCGATCATGCCGTTCGTTAGTAGGTAGTGGTACCATAGGAATTGACAACTCCCGTTCCGGACGTCCCAGGGAAAGGGGATGAAAGGAATGACCGAATTCGTTGATATAAGACAGATAGACCTTTAATTTGTTTAAAGGGTTTATCACCACAGTCGCAAGGCTTGGATGTATGCATTTTCACAATACCGCATAAATGTTCATATTAAATATTTGCATGCATTTACACAAAACATAGCTTTGATTTAAACCAAGTTTTACTTCAATACTTTGTTTTTGTGCATATGGTTTAGTTGAGACATTTCACTTGCCATACATGACATTTTGACATAGACATTTGACATGGATATTTGACATAGACATTTGACATGGATATTTGACATAGACATTTGACATGGATATTTGACATAGACATTTGACATGGATATTTGACATAGACATTTGACACGGATATTTGACATAGACATTTGACATGGATATTTGACATAGACATTTTGATATGATTTACATCTTGACATAAACACTTTGACATATTACCCAATACACTTGACAATTGATTTAAACATAGACTTCTTACATTGATTGGTTTGGTTTGATTAAGTGATTAAGTAACGATGCGTGTGTAATATGATACAAGCATGGTGGATACGCCGCTGGTACTTCCTATATATAAGTGTTTGTATGGTATTACATATCATAGCGTTATTTGAATCATTTCAGTTTGAGACATAGAACATTTCATACAAATAACATACTTTTCACAAGACATTGATTTATAAACAACTTATCTTATGCAAACATATTTTACTTGGTTATTCATTTAACCTTACATTTATTTATACTTATCATCTGATCTTATCGTTTTTCAAATGATTTAAAAGACAAAGCAAATAACAAGGTTCATGACTAAACATTTTCTCAAACATAAGTCATGAATCTTATTTTCACAAAACCTATGTATCTCACAGGCATTTTTATGCTGACGTACCTATTTTCACATGTGTTTTTCAGGAGCTGTTGCATAAGATGATCAAGATACACTTAGGCAGACTTGGGCTTTAGTGAAAATAAAAGATGCAAGACCAGTTAATTATGTTGTATTTCTTTGTTTGTTAAGACATTGTAACACTTTTAATCAATAAAGCGAAACTTTAATTTCCTTGGTTGTGAAACATTAATTCTGTTACAACACTCCCCGATGTTTCCGCCACGTTTTGTATGTTCTACGTGGTCGGGGTGTGACACAAATCAACCAACAACTTACCAAACAATGTTACACTAGTCAAGTGCCAAAAACAATGCATTTTTCATGACAACATAAACTTGGCGTTTCATAAAAATGCGTTGTAATTTAGTGGTGTGTTTAGTGGGTTTAGTCACCCTCCAAAAGGTGTTTATTTTCGTAAGAATTTCGTTCTCGGGATTTTTAGAGGTTCACAACTTGTGAACTTATTTTACAAAAATATCCATTTACAACTTTTTCATGTCTTACAAGTTTACATATACTTATTTCTTGTAAAAATCATGACTTTTCAAAAACCCGTCTTTTAACTTGGTTTGTCTAGAAAAATCATTTGTAAATGTCGGGTCCATAAGACCATCTACTCACATAGTTTATTTATTTTTCAAGAACTCATTTTGTTACCAAGTTTATGTGAAACATGGAGGTGATTCTTTTATGTAAAACATTTATCACCTCCTAACTTGTTAACATAAGTTTTTAATCTTATTTTAACAAGTTTAACTATGATGTTCAACATCATCTTACTAACAATCAACAAATAAACAACAACATCATCAAAACAACTTTATTTTATCAAGAGTTCTTCTTATTTCATCTTCATATTAGCTTTATTTGTAAGACTTTGTTTATGATCCTTTTAGTGTTCATGTGGTTACATCACAACATAACTATTAACCACTAAAAATATAAAATAAAAGATGATCAATGAGGCTTACTACTAGCTTTGAAGCTAGGGAAGAAACACGAGAGAAAACGGGTGGATAAAGGCAAACTAGAGAGGTCCTTGACAAATCGTGAGCTCCACACTCCGTGGTTCGCCTTGTTACACCTTGTAATGCACTTGAATTGGATAAGTGTGAAACAAAAATATAGTGGTGATGATGGGAGCGTTCGGCCGAAGTTATGTGGAGAAGGAGGAAAGGATTTTTGGTGAAGGTGATGGCTAGGAGTATAGTGTACTTATAATCCTAATTTCTCTAGTCCAATGGTTAATATGCTTCACATGGTACAAACAAATATCACTAACACCAAGAAGAGATTTCATGGGAACTAAGGAAAATTTTCAAAAAAAAGTCTTGTGGTTGAGATAAAAAAATCGTATGGTGGGGGGGGGGGGGCACATAAGGATCGATTTCATGCAATGGGGGGGGGGGTTAAATTGTAAAGTTATTTGGTAACTAGGTCATTAGGTGAAGGTGCTAAGTGTAAATGTTTAAGGTGGTGTAAGTACTAGGATCTTTTACACAATCCCAAGGATAATTTGCATGGGACTTGATGGATTCTTTTTGGTTGCATCATGGGAATTCGTAAGTTGAGAAGGGGGAAAGCATGTGTGCCGCCATTTTCTTGGGGAAAAGGTTAAGTGTATTATTTGGTGGGGTAAATAAGTTAAATAGTGGGGGTTTAATGTTATATCTAATGGTTAGCGGGTACCGGGTATTATGTAAGGAGTTATAGTGCTCAGGGACTATATCTAGCTCAGAAAAAGTGTAACAATGTTTTTGGCAATATTTTCATGTTCCGGGTAAAGTCCGGTTGTTCGGTTAAATGTTGATCCGTTAAAGTGTTAAATAAGTATTTAAAGTGTCCTTTATATAGTTTTTAGTGACACATAAATCCCCGACACTTTGGAAAGTGTCTAGTATTATTTTACCCAGTTTTTGCACTTTACTAGTTATGTTAAATGCTGAATTTTTGTATAAAGTGCAAAATTTTGTAATTAAAACATGTTTTAGGCACATCCGGTCACTATAACAATCACCTAGTGACGCAGTTCTACAATCCTCACCTCCCTACACTCTTTACTAGTGTAGTAATCTATTCCCGGCTCATACTGGCCTTAGAGACAGTATCTGTCTAGTGCTGGCAATGTGAGCATGTTTCCTGGGTTATCCGTATAGTGTGCTCACTGTGCTTTTGTGCATCAAGGTTGTCACTGATGTTTGTGTGTAAATTATAGAGTGACAGTATAAAATGTGATGCATGAGTATGTACGTATCAGAAATCAAGAAGTAGTTTAACCACAGTTGTAAGTAAGCACAGTAATTAAGCATTAATTAAATATTAATTAATTCGTACGGATACCTGGTTTGGTGAGGGTTGTCACAGCATAACAATATAAGTGAACATACTAAATGAATAAAAACAAGCTCCAATGCCATTGTCATAATCGTTTCAAAAGAACGCAACATAAGTTAAATGTATTGGTTACAAACCATCAAATGAAAATAAGTTGTCATCGTTTTATACATCAAAATGTAAGTCTTAAAATGTCAAGGCTTTGACCACTATATCACCGCAAAGAGGCGGTATATAACGGGCAAGCCCTTCAAATTGTGGCATGGAGTCTTGATACTTGCTTTCCTTGACTGAAATGTCCGCATGGTCCACTAATTTCCTGAAATACATGTTAAGTTTGAAAACATCAACAAAAGTTGGCGAGTTCATGCAGTTTAGTTGTATGAGATGTATTTGTAAAATGTGAGTTGTATAAAATGTATCCGTAAAATGTGAGTTGTATAAAATGTATCCATAAAATGTGAGTTGTATAAAATGTATCTGTATGTAATGATGTAGTATGTATAGCGTCAATGAAATCGTTGATCATTAATGTTTCCCGAGGACATTAATATGTGTGACGAAATAGGAAGCAATCCAAACCTAGACGATTTCGTGTCGACTACCATCGACTGGGACATAAACGCACTCTTCTGTATGGGTCCACGACCAAGAGTGGGGCTCGCCAATACCCATTAGATCTAACCACTTGTACCTAGGTCCAAACTGGATTAATGGTGCTTAGATGTATAACCCTAATTCGCACATGATCTAAGGTGTTTCATTCCCTAACTTTAACATACGTTGAACATGTATTTTCCCCGATAGTTGTAAAGTTGTAAAACATTTAAATGAATAGGGGACATGAACTCATAGAATCGCGTCCGTGAATAGAAGTAACTATGATCTCACATGCGGTCGTCCTGAATAGTGTTGCGACCTACAAATGTTCTTATATTTGTTAGACACTTCAGTCTTTATAGATGACTTGAGTACAAGTCTTGTGTCTTAAATATGTGTAAGACTTGTATGTCTTTATTGTTCGTTGAACTGTGTATTAGATGAATGAATTGTTAAACTGTTATAACTATATTTCACCAAATATATATATATATATATATATGTAATCTTGTATCTTGTGAGTTGTATCATCGGGTCTTGTCTTCTTGATTTCGTGCCTTGTATAAGTAAATTGTATAATTGTATTTTTCTCGATTATATGTCATTGGGCTTAGCCCAAGAATTCATGTTATTGGGCTTAAATAGTATTAGGCCTAAATAGTATTGGGCCTAAATAGTGTTGGGCCTAAATTGTTTTGGGCTTAGCCCATGAGTCTTGATATTGGGCTTAGCCCATGTATTTATGTTAAGCCCAATTAGGATGATAAGCCCATTTGTATAAAATAAGCCCATTTGTACAAAATAAGCCCATTTGTATAAAACAAGCCCATTTGTAAAGATATAAGCCCATTTAGTAAAAATAAGTCCATTTGTAAGTATAAGCCCACTTATAAAAATAAGCCCATTTGTAAATTATAAGCCCATTTATAAAACATCTTTCATTTTATAAAAATCACCATACTTGGAGTTTTTAGTTAAATAAAAGACATATAAGTTTTTATAAGTTTCTAAAACTTCGACTTTTGTTAACGGTAATATATATATGTATCCGCGTCGAAAGATCGCCTAAGTGTCGTAGTAACTCCTCGGAATGGCGATATGTTTATAGATTCGCTCGTCGTCCGTTTTGACCATAAGTTGTGTCCGAAGGCTCGGAATGTCCGTAAGTTGTTTTTAAGGCGTATTTACATGTAGTCTTGTAAGACTTTAGTCGAAATGCACATTGTGTTTATTTGTATCATTGTATTCAAGTTCCTAGTTATCATACATATAACTAATACAAACAAATAACACAAAGCACATAAGTTGTTAAGTTGACTAAATATATTTTTTCTCAAAAATATATATTTATATCAAACTTTGCTTTTATAAAAAACTATTCTTTAAAATCTTTTTAATCTAATAAAGATTTTTTCAAAAATAATAGTTTTTATAACTTATGATTTTTAAGAAAAATGGCCATATTTCTTTTTAAATATATACCTTGCCATGTTTATATAAAACATATCTTTTTCTAATAAAATCACCAATAATCTTCTCATATTTTTCTTAATAAAAACATATGAGATTTATATCAAAATCTTAACAAGATGAAATCAATAACATGTAGGGTTTTGGTATGATCATTACATAAGTTAACTAGTTCAAAATCCATGCTTTACTTCTAGTTTTAACAAACTTTTTATAAAAACCCATCTTGTATGTTTCTTTTTATAACTTTGTAAAAGTATTATTTTTAGTGATAAACCTTATATACTTTAACAAAATCAAAGATTATGATCATCCATCTAAACATTTATGTTTAACAAAACCCTTAAACATTTTCATGTACACTTGTTAGATTATGTTTTTAAACATCATCTAACAAGTTATTTGTATGCTAATTATCAAAACTAGATCAAATATGCAAGTATTCATCCTTAAATCACAACATAAACACACTTTTATATCATGATTATTATTTTGCTTCTTTGTATTTCCATATTATTTTGTATGATTATTTAGTTTATTACATGTTCTTTAACCAAATAATACATAAATAAGTATGAAAAAGGGATTTTAGAAGCTTACTTCTAGCACTAATGGCTAGGGATGATCTTAATGATGATTTAAAGAAAAGAAAAGTTGTTGATCTTGGGGTTTTGAAAGCTTTTGAATGGATGGAAAGGCTTGCTTCTTCTTGTAGTATCCATAGATCATCTTATGTATCTTCAAGTTCCATCTCGATCATCAAAGAAGTGTAAAATGGTGAAAGATTTTGGTGGGTGTTCTTGGCTAAAGGATGATAGTTAAGAGAGTTTCGTATGTGTGTGAAAAGAAAGGTGAAATGTTGTGGTAATGTGCTTAGTGAAATCAAAGTTACTAGTTGTAAGACTTTCACCACTTGCACCAACTTGCACAAGTTGAAACCAAGAGGTAAATATCTAGGATATTTTACCAAGTGGGCAAAGAAAGGGGGGTCCCACATGTTGTAACCCAAATTAGGGGGGGTGTGACAACTCGAAATTTAGAACCTTTCGTTGTATCTTGGTGTAACTTGCTTGAACGTTATGTGATTAGTTAACTTGTTGGTTCAATGAATGACCTAAGTGAAATTATGTGATTATGTGTTATGCTTGTATGTATGAGTGTGATTATGTGAACCGAGACACAAGGACACGACTCGAGACCATGCGGTCTCGAGTGAACAGTAACGGTTGGGCCGGATTGGGCCATGCACCTCTTTAGTCCATTAGTATATAACCATAGTGATTAGCCACACTTGTCATTTTTGGGCAAACAACACACACTCTCCTACACACACACACTCTCACTCTCTCTCACTAAAACCCTAGCAACACCACCCTCTTCTCTTGTGCCGGATCAAGAGTAGCAAGCCAAGCTCTCGGATTTGCTTGTGTTCTTCACTCGGAAACTTTCGGACAACAAACCTACTCTCCTTCACACACACCTCATCAACCGGTTAGTGTTTTATGATGTTTGTTGTTAGAATAGTTGTTATGAATGATGATGTTCTTGTGAATCGGATGTGTGTGATGATGTTATTCGGCTAACATGTTTTGATTTCGGATATATTGCATAATGAGCTAATGATATCTTGTGTCTAAATGTGATTTAAACCATTGATTGTTGATGTTCATGAAATAGGCTTACATATATGTATTAGATAATGCCATGTTAATCGGATTGTACACTCTTGTGCTAAGAATCGAATGCTTGTTAAACCGGCTACATGTGTGTGGAAATCGGATTAGTGTAGAGCCGAGTTTGAGTTGTTATGTGATGATTTGAAACCATTAGATGAGTATGTTCAAGTGTTTTGATTGTTGTTCATGTTATGGTTGTGATTAATGCTAAAAACCCTAAAATATGATGAACAAGTTTGAATGATCATGATGAACTACTTGAATGTATGAAGAACAACATGAATATGATATGAAGGTGTCTTGAATATTTGAAAAATACTTGTTTGATCCATTTTAGTAAATTGTTAGACAAGAAAACATGTTTAAATGGATAGTACACATTGTTGCATGAAATCAAAATCTCATTGGCTAAGTACAATGTCGGAAATCAGCAGATGTCCAGTCGAGGCCTCTGGTTTCGACTCGAGATCATCGCATGACAACTCGAGAACATAGATTGCGACACAGGTTGCGAGTCAAGAACCCCTAGTCTCGACTCGAGACCACACTTGATCAGCACACAAACATCATGACTCGAGACCCTGCTTGCGAGTCCAGTTGCGACTCGAGACCAATACATGCATGACCCGAGACCACCTCAGTCGCGACTCGAGAACTAGTAGGCTATAACTCGAGACCGCACAGTCTCGACTCGAGACCATATACATGTACACGCTGTTTGGACTTGCACCCTATTACGGGCCTAAGTAATTGGGCCGAACATATGGGCCGTATGTGCTACTGTTAATTGAGTATGTTGTGCACTGTTGTAAACCGCCATGTTTATACGTGTATGCCATGAATGATACCTGTATGCAACTTGCTAGTATACGTGTAGACATACGTGCACTACTTGGATACGAACCTGACTTGAATGGTATCTATGTTAGGACGTAGTTGACCACTTACAACTTGATTGACTTTTATGTGTATCTGCCGAGCAAACCAAGGTGAGTTCACACCCTCTACAAAGCATGGGATTCCCTGGGTTAGGAATGGGGTTAAGGAACATGGATTCCTCGTCCTTCTTGGGTAGGACAGTATTGGTTCAGGAATGTAATTCCTCGTCCTCATGGACAGATAACTCGTACTAGACCAAAACTCTATCACGAAGTCCCTCCTTTTTATATTGACTTAATCGCCGAGCCAATGGCGAGCGGGTCATTAGTTAGATAGCGCTATTTAGGTCTCACAAACCTCACACCGTGCCGCAGAGGATGGGCGTGAACTAATGGATCTGGGGCACGTCAATGATGATAGACATTGACAGTTTCAGGGCACATAAACATGACTACAGTCAGCAGTCGATATGGTAACGAGTCTAGTGTATACATGGGGTAGCCCCCACGGCCGAAATGCCAGATAACTAACACGGGGTAGCCCCCATGGCTGGATTGCCAGAGTAACCGGGAATAAACAAGTCACGTTTTTAACTATGGGGTAACGCCCACGGCAGGATGCCAGATAAAGGAAACTGTTTTCGAAACAACTTAAACGAACACCCAACCGTGAACTCACTCAACTTGTTGTTGACTCGTTACTACATGCTTTGCAGGACAATAGGTACTTAGCTGGAGCTTGCATGGAAGAGAGTCGTTGTGGGACATGGACAGCTGCGTGCCATGTTAAACTTTGAAACAATTAAACTTATGTTTTGATTTTAAACGTTATGCTTCCGCTTGCAACTTAAACTATGTTTTGTTGGACACCAATTGTATTGGTTGGATTTTTATATATTACTTACGTGCTTGTTCAATATGATTGGTGGCTGGATCCTGGTCAGTCACGCCTCCAAGCGGTAGTATTCCGCAGGTGGATTTTGGGGGTGTGACAGATTGGTATCAGAGCCATTGGTTATAGTGAACTTGGTTTTAATAAGGGAAAGGGTTTTATTAAAATCAGACTATAACCTGTACAGTGCTCTACGATCAACAACGACGCTTCACTCCACATGCAAGGCTCGACATTCTAGGTGATATGATCTGTGTATATATTGCCTACTTGTTAGTTACATAGTACATTGCTCATGGTATGCTTGGTTAGTATAACTACTGTTGCTTGAACACGTGTGTGCTTACTCTCTTCTGTCATCGCACTTTCACGAACCTCTCTCACTCACGTTCCTCTTGATGTGAAGATCATGTCTGGACGCATTAACATGACACAAGCCCAGTTGACGGCTCTGATTAACGAACAAGTTGCTGCGGCACTTGCAGCTGCACACGCAGGAGGTATATCCTGCAGTCCGAACTCATTCTAGGATCTTTAGAATCCTACTCTCGTGAACCAACCTTTGTGTTAAACTCTGTCTTTCTTTCGCTCACAATAGGTCAGCATGCTCAGCCGCCTGTGTGCACTTTTAAAACTTTCATGGACTGCCGACCAACTACTTTTAGCGGCACTGAAGGAGCCGTAGGCCTCCTCCACTGGTTTGATAAGCTCGAGTCAGTTTTTGAAATGTGTGAATGCCCTGAGGCGCGCAGGGTGAAGTATGCTACCAGTACTCTCGAGGGTTTAGCCCTCACATGGTGGAACGCTCAGGTTCAAATGCTGGGGTTGGTTGCTGCCAACGCCACCCCATGGGAAACTTTTAAGGAAATGATCAAGGAAGAATACTGCAGTCGTGATGACATTCATAAGCTGGAAGTCGAGTTCTTCAACCTCAAGATGACGGGGTTAGAAATTGAGGCGTACACTAAGAGATCGAATGAGCTTGCCTTACTGTGTCCTACTATGGTGGACCCTCCATTTAAGCGAATTGAACTCTTTCTCAAGGGCTTGGTGCCAGAAATCCAAAGTCATGTGACTTCAGCAAACCTCACCACTATCCAGC
The DNA here is from genome assembly GCA_030545235.1 of Helianthus tuberosus. NCBI lineage: Eukaryota > Viridiplantae > Streptophyta > Magnoliopsida > Asterales > Asteraceae > Helianthus > Helianthus tuberosus. The sequence goes on from CM060351.1 coordinate 111,727,477, forward strand.
AGGTTGTTCAGTTGGCTCACCGTCTCACGGATCAGGCGGTGGAGCAGAACAGGTTACCAAAGCGCGTAGGTGCTACAACTACTTCAGGTGTCCCTAGTGACAACAAACGGAAATGGGATGGAGCTTCAAGCAAGGGTTCAACTTCTGTTCAGTCTCAGTCTCAGCAGAGAAAGATTGAAGACTACAAGAGCCCTAGTCAGCAATCGTCTGGTGGTCAAAGTCATGGTGGGTACAAAGGGAATCACCCCAAATGCAATCGCTGCAGCCTGCACCACAGCGGGCCATGCACCAGGGGCAACTGTCATCGGTGCAACAAGCCAGGTCACGCTGCAAAGGATTGCAGGAGCTTATATCCCGCCAATCAGAATCGTCAGCAAGCTCAACAGAACCAACGCCACCAGCAGCATCAGGGTGATAACAAAGGGTGCTTTCAGTGTGGAGCTGAGGGCCACTTCAAGAGAGATTTTCCCCAACTGAACAGGAACCAGAACAACAACAACAACAACAACAACAACAATCAGGGGAATGGTAACAATGGGAACAACAACAACAATGGTGCCAGGGGGCGGGCGTTCGTGATTGGCCAAGGTGAAGCAAGGAATGACCCCAATGTTGTGGCGGGTAAGTTCCTTCTCGACGACTTTTATGTTTCAGCATTATTTGATTCGGGTGCCGATATTAGCTATGTGTCACTAAAAGTTAGTCAAATGCTTAAGCGTATTCCAACACCTTTGAACAACAAGCACACTGTAGAGCTAGCAAATGGTAAGAGTTTAGAAGCCACACACGTAGTCCAGGGGTGTAAACTTGTTCTTGCTAACCAGACCTTCTCTATCGACCTTATTCCTATCGTCTTGGGTAGCTTCGACATTGTCATTGGGATGGATTGGTTATCCCAACACCGAGCAGAGATCCTTTGCAACGAGAAAATTGTCCGTATTCCTGGTCCCAGTGGTGAACCTCTCATGATTCGTGGCGACAGGAGGAGTGCTGTTGAGAACGTCATCTCTCTCCTTAAGGCCCAAAAGTGCTTGCGAAAGGGCCACACTGCCATTTTGGCTCTCGTTACTGACACCTCGGAAAAAGAGAAGAAGATAGAAGATTTTCCAGTTGTACGCGACTATCCGGAGGTATTTCCTGAGGAATTACCTGGTCTTCCGCCCCATCGCCAAGTCGAGTTTCAAATTGATCTAGCTCCTGGAGCTGCGCCTATAGCTCGTGCAGCTTATCGTTTAGCTCCATCAGAGTTGGAAGAACTCTCTACGCAACTACAAGAACTCTTGGATAAGGGTTTTATTCGTCCAAGCTCATCACCCTGGGGAGCTCCAGTACTATTTGTGAAGAAGAAGGACGGTACCTTCAGAATGTGCATCGACTACCGGGAACTCAACAAGGTGACGGTGAAGAATCGTTATCCTCTGCCACGTATTGACGACTTGTTCGACCAGCTGCAGGAGTCGAGCTACTATTCAAAGATTGATTTGAGATCGGGATATCACCAGCTGAGAGTCCGAGAGGAGGACGTCTCCAAAACAGCTTTTAGGACTCGCTATGGGCACTATGAGTTTTTGGTCATGCCTTTTGGGCTGACAAACGCACCTGCGGTTTTCATGGACTTGATGAACCGAGTGTGCAAGCCTTACCTGGACAAGTTCGTTATAGTCTTCATCGACGACATCCTGATCTATTCTAAGAGTCGGGAGGAGCATGAGCAACATCTACGACTCATTCTGGAACTCCTTCGAACAGAACAGCTTTATGCAAAGTTCTCGAAATGCGACTTCTGGCTTCGAGAAGTCCACTTCCTAGGCCACGTGGTAAACAAGGATGGGATTCATGTTGATCCATCCAAGGTGGACTCGATTAAGAACTGGCCTGCACCTCGTACACCAAAGGAAATTCGCCAATTCTTGGGTTTGGCAGGTTACTACAGGAGATTCATAAAGGATTTTTCGAAGATTGCACAGCCTCTCACCTCACTAACGCAGAAAGGCGTTGTTTATCGCTGGGGGAATGCACAGGAATCAGCATTTCAGCACTTAAAGGATAGACTTTGCAGCGCACCGATCCTTTCCTTGCCAGAGGGCACAGACGATTTTGTGGTTTACTGCGACGCATCAATTCAGGGTCTTGGTTGTGTATTGATGCAACGAGATAAAGTTATAGCCTACGCCTCACGCCAACTTAAAGTTCATGAAAGAAACTACACTACACACGACTTAGAGCTGGGAGCTGTTGTTTTTGCACTTAAGCTATGGCGGGGTACCAAGTGCGCCGTCTACACCGACCACAGGAGCCTCGAGCATATCTTCAAGCAGAAGGAACTGAATATGCGACAACGACGGTGGGTCGAGCTACTGAATGACTACGAGTGCTCAATCAGGTATCACCCGGGCAAGGCCAATGTTGTGGCTGACGCCCTCAGTCGAAAGGACACTGCGCCTAAGCGCGTGCGAGCTTTACAACTCACTATCCATTCTAGTCTTCCTTCCCAAATACGAGCTGCTCAAATAGAAGCACTGAAACCAGAAAACGTCAGGGCTGAAGCCCTACGCGGCTCAAGGCAATGCTTAGAACAGAAGGAAGACGGTGCTTACTACGTAACGGGACGCATTTGGATCCCACTCTATGGCAACTTGCAAGAGCTCGTGATGGATGAAGCACACAAGTCTCGCTACTCGGTACACCCTGGTTCGGATAAGATGTACCACGATATCAAAACTACGTACTGGTGGCCTAGCATGAAGGCCCACATAGCGACCTATGTCAGCAAATGTTTGACTTGTGCGAGAGTCAAGTCTGAATACCAGAAACCATCAGGCCTACTTCAACAACCAGAAATACCTCAATGGAAATGGGAGCAAATTTCCATGGATTTCGTTACTGGCCTGCCTAGATCCCAGCGCGGAAACGATACTATTTGGGTGATCGTGGATCGACTCACAAAATCTGCACACTTCTTGGCTATCAAGGAGACGGATAAGTTCTCCACTCTTGCAGAAATATACCTCAAGGAAGTTGTTTCGAGGCACCGGGTGCCCACCTCTATTATCTCGGATCGAGATGCACGTTTCACTTCGGAACTGTGGCAAGCGATGCACAAATCCTTTGGCTCACGATTAGATATGAGCACAGCGTATCACCCTCAGACGGACAGGCAGTCCGAGTACACCATTCAAACCTTAGAAGACATGCTTCGTGCATGTGTAATCGACTTTGGCAACAGCTGGGAAAAACATCTGCCACTTGTGGAATTCTCGTACAATAACAGCTACCACACCAGCATTAAAGCTGCTCCGTTTGAGGCATTGTACGGACGTAAATGCCGGTCACCTCTTTGTTGGGCAGAGGTGGGGGATAGTCAGATCACTGGTCCAGAACATGTGGTAGACACGACCGAACAAATTGCTCAAATACGAAAACGCATGGCGGCAGCTCGTGACCGTCAGAAAGTTTACGCCGATAAGGGCAGGAAACCACTAGAGCTCCAGGTTGGGGAGCGGGTACTACTCAAAGTTTCACCCTGGAAGGGTGTGGTTCGTTTTGGTAAACGAAGCAAACTTAACCCACGATACGTTGGACCTTTTGAAATCATCGAGAAAATAGGCAGGGTGGCCTACAGACTAAACTTACCAGCAGAACTCAGTGCAGTTCACAACGTTTTCCACGTGTCGAATCTAAAGAAGTGTCTGTCAGATGAGACCCACATAGTTCCTCTGAAGGAACTCACTATCGACGAGCAGCTACGATTTGTCGAGGAACCAGTCGAGATCACGGACCGGGATGTTAAGGTCCTCAAGAGCACTAGAATACCTCTCGTTCGAGTTCGTTGGAACTCACGTCGCGGCCTAGAGTTCACCTGGGAACGCGAAGATCGGATGAAACAAAAGTATCCCCAACTGTTCGCAAACAGTACAACCACTACTGAGGCTGAAGCTACGGAATTTCGGGACGAAATTCCAGATCAACGAGGGGTGGATGTGACACCCCAGGAAAACCGGGAAAACCATACAACTTAACTAGCTTCCTTAGTGAGTGCTTACCAAATTTCGGGACGAAATTTCTTTCAACTTGGGGATGATGTGACAACTCGAAATTTAGAACCTTTCGTTGTATCTTGGTGTAACTTGCTTGAACGTTATGTGATTAGTTAACTTGCTGGTTCAATGAATGACCTAAGTGAAATTATGTGATTATGTGTTATGCTTGTATGTATGAGTGTGATTATGTGAACCGAGACACAAGGACACAACTCGAGACCATGCGGTCTCGAGTGAACAGTAACGGTTGGGCCGGATTGGGCCATGCACCTCTTTAGTCCACTAGTATATAACCATAGTGATTAGCCACACTTGTCATTTTTGGGCAAACAACACACACTCTCCTACACACACACACTCTCACTCTCTCTCACTAAAACCCTAGCAACACCACCCTCTTCTCTTGTGCCGGATCAAGAGTAGTAAGCCAAGCTCTCGGATTTGCTTGTGTTCTTCACTCGGAAACTTTCAGACAACAAACCTACTCTCCTTCACACACACCTCATCAACCGGTTAGTGTTTTATGATGTTTGTTGTTAGAATAGTTGTTATGAATGATGATGTTCTTGTGAATCGGATGTGTATGATGATGTTATTTGGCTAACATGTTTTGATTTTGGATATATTGCATAATGAGCTAATGATATCTTGTGTCTAAATGTGATTTAAACCATTGATTGTTGATGTTCATGAAATAGGCTTACATATATGTATTAGATAATGCCATGTTAATCGGATTGTACACTATTGTGCTAAGAACCGAATGCTTGTTAAACCGGCTACATGTGTGTGGAAATCGGATTAGTGTAGAGCTGAGTTTGAGTTGTTATGTGATGATTTGAAACCATTAGATGAGTATGTTCAAGTGTTTTGATTGTTGTTCATGTTATGGTTGTGATTAATGCTAAAAACCCTAAAATATGATGAACAAGTTTGAATGATCATGATGAACTACTTGAATGTATGAAGAACAACATGAATATGATATGAAGGTGTCTTGAATATTTGAAAAATACTTGTTTGATCCATTTTAGTAAATTGTTAGACAAGAAAACATGTTTAAATGGATAGTACACATTGTTGCATGAAATCAAAATCTCATTGGCTAAGTATAATGTCGGAAATCAGCAGATGTCCAGTCGAGGCCTCTGGTTTTGACTCGAGATCATCGCATGACAACTCGAGAACATAGATTGCGACACAGGTTGCGAGTCAAGAACCCCTAGTCTCGGCTCGAGACCACACTTGATCAGCACACAAACATCATGACTCGAGACCCTGCTTGCGAGTCCAGTTGCGACTCGAGACCAATACATGCATGACCCGAGACCACCTCAGTCGCGACTCGAGAACTAGTAGGCTATAACTCGAGACCGCACAGTCTCGACTAGAGACCGCACAGTCTCGACTCGAGACCATATACATGTACACGCTATTTGGACTTGCACCCTATTACGGGCCTAAGTAATTGGGCCTAACATATGGGCCGTATGTGCTACTGTTAATTGAGTATGTTGTGCACTGTTGTAAACCGCCATGTTTATACGTGTATGCCATGAATGATACCTGTATGCAACTTGCTAGTATACGTGTAGACATACGTGCACTACTTGGATACGAACCTGACTTGAATGGTATCTATGTTAGGACGTAGTTGACCACTTACAACTTGATTGACTTTTCTGTGTATCTGCCGAGCAAACCAAGGTGAGTTCACACCCTCTACAAAGCATGGGATTCCCTGGGTTGGGGTTGGGGATGGGGTTAAGGAACATGGATTCCTCGTCCTCCTTGGGTAGGACAGTATTGGTTCAGGAATGTAATTCCTCGTCCTCATGGACAGATAACTCGTACTAGACCAAAACTCTATCACGAAGTCCCTCCTTTTTATATCGACTTAATCGCCGGGCCAATGGCAAGTGGGTCATTAGTTAGATAGCACTATTTAGGTCTGACAAACCTCACACCGTGCCGCAGAGGACAGGCGTGAACTAATGGATTTGGGGCACGTCAATGATGATAGACATTGACAGTTTCAGGGCACATAAACATGACTACAGTCAGCAGTCGATATGGTAACGAGTCTAGTGTATACATGGGGTAGCCCCCACGGCCGAAATGCCAGATAACTAACACGGGGTAGCCCCCACGGCTGGATTGCCAGAGTAACCGGGAATAAACAAGTCACGTTTTTAACTATGGGGTAACCCCCACGGCAGGATGCCAGATAAAGGAAACTGTTTTCGAAACAACTTAAACGAACACCCAACCGTGAACTCACTCAACTTGTTGTTGACTCGTTACTACATGCTTTGCAGGACAATAGGTACTTAGCTGGAGCTTGCATGGAAGAGAGTCGTTGTGGGACATGGATAGCTGCGTGCCATGTTAAACTTTGAAACAATTAAACTTATGTTTTGATTTTAAACGTTATGCTTCCGCTTGCAACTTAAACTATGTTTTGTTGGACACCAATTGTATTGGTTGGATTTTTATATATTACTTACGTGCTTGTTCAATATGATTGGTGGCTGGATCCTGGTCAGTCACGCCTCCAAGCTGTAGTATTCCGCAGGTGGATTTTGGGGGTGTGACAGGGGGTACCTCATGTTTGCTTTTCAACTTGGTTTCTTTTGTTTAAGTGTTATAACTTTAGGTGAAAAGTTAGGAAACTTGTATGGGTAAGTGTTTAAGTGTTTAAGAGGTGTTAAGTGACCATTACTAGACCATAATGATCCAATTAACACTAGATGGTCACTAAAAAAAAGATTTGATATTGTTCGGATATTCGTTTCGAATTGTTTCGGTTAGACGTTATTTGAACGCTAAGTTGTGTAACTTGTGTGAATTGATGTAATTATTGGTTCGGATGATACCCGAAGGTATCCTCATATGAATTCTATGTTAAATAGCACTTTTACATGTTGCAAAAATATTAAATGGCTGATTTCTGCAGAATTTCTGCGAAAAAGTGTTGAAATCGTCGCTTTTAGTGCTTTTCGGGTAGTTGTTAGTGTTATCGAACTTCGGGAAGGTTTTAAATCAAACCCTTGCATTCCTAGTTAGGGTTTAATGTATATTAGATGTTGGACTTTCGTCTGAGTCCTAAAGATGTCGTTTAGATGGTTTCTGCGGATCCTGCGTTTTCGTCAGAATACTAGTTTACTAGGTGTTTTTCTAGTAGTTTCGATGCATTGTTTAAACTGTTTCAAATGTACTTAATAAAAATGAATCATATGCATCCTAAGTAAGTATTCCATGAGTATTCTAAGTCTATGTCACGAAATACGCAGTTCGAGTGTTCAAAGTGCATAAAAATGTAGCTAAAATGAGTACTTTAAGTGTAAGAAAGTTACCGAAAAGTGGCAGTTGTCACATGATGTTTGATGCATTATAGTGTTGGACGTTATTACTTAATTTAAAATGTAGATTTTAAACTTAGCGTCTCAAAACATGCATAACCATGACAAAATAAAGTTATCCTTTGATCCATACGGATCTTATTACATTGACCCATAAAATTTAAAAGTCAGTCCAACATTATAAGTGATAAAACATGCATCAACAACCATAAGATACGCCATAATTCCCGAAGCCAAACTCAAGTACCTGTAGAACACGTTAAAATCAAGTGTCAACACAAAGGAAGGTGAGTTCACATATTCACTTACAAACAATTTATTCCAAGGAAAACATTCTGATTAGGTGTTTATTTGAAAACATCCATTTAATTTTAGAAAATCCATTTTACTTCCTTAATAAAATCCATGGGCCTTCCGTCGCAGTTCAAGAACCCGACAATATTGTTAGTACCGAGGTTTTGTATATTAAATTATTGCGTCAATTTTCAAACTCGTGTGTTAGCTAGACGATACGAACTATATATTAACCATGTATGGATAATCAATGCTAGACAATAACCATAATCAAAATTCGTCGCTTGACTTGACACGGGGCGACCGGTCACGACGGGGTTGTCAACCCGGTAGATCTACCAACAATTCCTCGCGTACATTACTTAAATGATTAAACGACATCATGGGCGCAGGGTTCTCTCTCGAAGAACAATATGATGTCTGCCTCACGTACAATATATATATCCTACTAATATGAAAATTTAATACACGATGTTGTACGAATCCCCTGATTCCCTCCCTTGAGATCAGGCCGGCATCCGTCCCAACTTTACGGTCTGTTTCTCTTTGGAAACACCGTACCATCCAAATTTCTTCCAAACATTCATTTATCAAAAACGTTTTATCTCGAAACGTATGATTTATCAAACCTCATATATTTTCAACAAAAATATATATTATATACTATCTTAAAACACAAAGTCGGTGGTTTCCCACCGGCTTTGCCTCCCAAATACGTTGGGCCTATTATGGTGTTGGGCTGGTCCAAAGAGCTCAGAGGCCAACCAAAACACTGCTTATTGCTCCATTAATACCCCCAAATACCACACACCACATATTCTCATATTACATCTTTGTCACTGTCCATCAACATCCGGTGCAACACAATGTACAGCCGCTGCACAAAAAAGGTAAAAAAAATTACATAAACCCTAGAAACACCAAAAAAAAAGATCATTCTAAACCAAAACGGCGACGTATTACTCAACAAAACTCACCACAACCAGCTGCAACATAACGAATATCAACGCCGACGAGTGGCCGGAGCCGCGTTGGAGAAACCAAGTTAGGCTCCGATGAACCCTTACGGCGGCCAACGTCGTCCCACTCAGTCACACCACAGAACAACAACTCTCCGTCTTTCACCTCTTCTTTCTTCTCATTCTCCGCCATCGCCGTCGTCATCTCCGATCAAATGGCCGGAATCATGAACACCTTCTAAAGTTTCCTCTCTACTACTACAGCCGGATGGAGGTGGTGTTGTTGTGGCTGTACAGAGATAGAGATATACTCTGTGTGCACAAAGTGTACTAAATACTCAATAAAAAATAAATACTTTAGTTAAAAATCAGAAATAAAAATAGATAAAAAACAATAATAAAAAGTGAAAAGCAGGGGCACGTGTCTGTATGTAAGAAAGAGTGAAAAGTCAGGCATGTGTATGATTTATTGATGCACTACTTCTGCACGTGTCACGGTCTTCGAGAATCACCTTCTTTCTTTTTGCCACTTATACCCCCTCAAGTATAAAAACATCAATATTATTAGACCCCATAGTTACAACAACTATAAAATATTGGTGGGGTGGTTGTATACATAGAGACTGAGAAAACACATGGTTATGGTTTTGAGAAAACACATGGTTTTGGAATGAGGATAGTGTTAAATATTAAATAACTTTTGAAGTAATTGTAATTTCAAAAATGCCATCAATGTTACAGCTATATTTTGAAGTAATTGAAATTTAAAACAACTATATTATTGCTATTAAATTTATTAAATAATAGACTGAAATTGTTAAAGTAAGATATACTTACGGAGATTAATTTGCAACAATACAATTTTACCTTTATGTACCTGTTGATATAAATTCGAGTTGCTCTATATTACGATCTAAACTTTTTGAGAACGCGTCAGTCCAAATCTAATACATTTTTATGCTTATTTTATGATTGTTTGGTATTTTTTTTTCTGAATCGAGTGAAGTCAAATTGTGTTTTTTTTTCCTTTTTAAAAAGTTCTAATTAATTTTTTTTTGTTTACACGTGTTTGTTTCTCCTTATATCCGCTATGTTTTATATGTCCGATTCGGATCACATAGAATACATTATAATCATATTGTATAAATTCGATTTCGTGTAGTTAACACAACACATAACACTTGGATCCAATCGCAATGCTTATGTAGGTTACATTAAGTTCAATCGGATACGTCGAAACATGCGTCTTCGTGTGGTTAACGCAACACATAACGCTTGGACTAATTCATTCGATTTTTGCGATTTACCCGCGCCGCAACGCGCGCGGGCATTATTACTAGTTTTATATTAAAAGGTATGTTTTTGTGACAACCGGTAATTAACGACTCCTAATTACGAAATTAACAAATGTTTAAGGAGATAATAAATAGTGTTAAGGCACGAATTAACTTAATTAGGCTCTTGGAACGCCTAGGAACACCTATCTACCTTACAGTGCGCGTATGTGGATTTGTGAGAAAACCGTTGAATATTAAACGGTAACGAACGAAAACTGAACAAAATACTGATAACGCCAAAAATTATGAATTTTATACGCGTATCTTATATTTATAAATTTAGTTTTTCGAATTTATTGTGCTTCCGTATGTCACAAACGCAAACATGAACGAGAAACGCGACTGAAAGAACGCACCAACCACGAAACGGAAGCAACGGACACGCGTATTCCCTTCAAAACTGAAATTTCTTGATATATTTAGATTTGTAATTACATCTTCATAATCGTGGTCGAAACCAGATCGAAAAACGGTGTACAAACGGCCAACGACGCATGGTACGCGATTTTTACGCAACCGACGATCACACGCGTCAAGCAACAGTTTTGACGAAATTTTTAAGTGTTTCGGCTCAAAAATTTTATTTTACTACATTACGTGACGTTTAGGTGCAAAAACAGGCTTCAGGAACGTATTGGGCCGCATGGAAGATTTATACGCGTTAACGGGCTTTAGGCCCAAGCCCACTTGAAACACTATGTTTAAATAAGAACTCAAACCCTAAATGTCCTCCCATATTCACTCAAACCTGCGCACACCAACCCTCTATCTTCACCAGCTTTACCTAAAAACCCTAACTACACAATCAGATGTTCATCTTCTCAAGCAAAAATCATCAGACACTCCACTCCCTCATCTCTCAAGCCAGCCGACAACTCAGCCCCCCCCCCCCCGATGAATTCTCGCTGAGAGACGACGGAGAGAGAGAGAGAGACTAGAGAGAGAGAAGACGGCGAGAGAAAGCAGAGGCCGGCCACCCTCTACGGCGGCGCGATGGCGACCCGACGGCAGAAGCCGTTAAACCGACGGCCAAAACGTCGTCATTTGCGGCGGTGACGCGTGCCTTCGCGTTGGAACAGAGGCGTAATGGTGGCGTTTTGAGCGTCGGCAGCCGTGCGTCTCGAGGTAAATTCGGGTAAGTTCATCTCGATCATCTCTCAAACCAAAAATCTGTTTAGATCTCTTTCAACCAAGGCTTCTACTCTTTCTTTTAGGGGCGTCGAGGATGATGATGGCTGTGGTGGTCGGCGGCGGCCGGAGCCACGGCTGTGGAAGTGACGAGGGTTATTATTTTTGACTCGGGTCAACTCAGTCGGGTCAAACCCGGTTCAGCAGGCTCAGTATGGTTCGAAAGTTTCAGTTAAGGCTACATTTGGTTCGGGCTCACTTTAGTCAGGTTCAGATCACGGTTCAGATTTCGGGTTGGTATAACTCGGTTTGACTCGGTCAAACCGAGTCAGCTCAGTCAACGGCAGCCAGTCAACTGGTCAACCAGGGTCAACACCTGGTCAACGTCAGTCAAACATCAATTGACGGGTCAAAACCAGTCAACGCACGATCCGGTAAAGTTTTAGTGACGCGGAAGATTAGTTTTTTTTAGATTTTTAGACTACGCGACCCGAGCTCGAACCGTTTCGTTTATAATTTAGTTTACTTTTTGAAATACTTGACGAACATTTTATATATACATTGTTGGCATTGTTGAAAACTGTTGCGTTTTGAAATTTTATCGACACGTTAGTTGTCGGGTTATCCTAAAAACAGAGGAATCTCTGCCCGATTTTCGTTAAAAACCCGGTTTACGAAACTTATATTGTTGTAAAAATGACACTTATCGAGATACAAGTTTCCCTATAAAAATAAATATAGAAGTATATTTATTTTGACGACATTATGAGATTTTGAAACCGATATCTAGTTAAATTAAATATAATGCTTATATTTATTTCAAATATCGATATTTCGAGCACTTTTATACGATAAATATAACGTGTATACCTATTTCAAACACTTTAAGTCGAATACTTTCGATTACTTTTAAAAAATAAATGTAAGTGTTTACATTTATCTCAAACATCGATAATTTCGAGTAATTTTATAAAATAAATATAATTACTTATATTTATTTTCGAACGCCTAAAACGACATACAATATTTTACCGTAAGATTATAACAAATGGTACTTATTTACGTCTTACGAAAACTACGAAAAGTCGTACTACTATTTAATTCACGTCTTCTATTCGTGACGCCTTACACGACTTCCTAAGTATATTTATATTTAAATATATAAATATACATATCATAAATCACTCGGAAACTAAGTCATTTTCGAGACTTAGTTCTATCCCGCTTGAAAACGGGATCAAATAACCATAGATTGGTTATTCTAAGTCAAGATAACACTACCCTAGGGTCGTTTTAGTTAACGACTTGGTAGAGCTCGGACACGTAGTTTATCTACGTTGTCTTATATAGAAACTTATAAGTATTCCTTCGTAGGAATGTCATAGTTGCACGCTAGCTAATTCACGTTCATGGAACGACATCACGGAATCACTAAGCTAGCTTTGCACAGGAATATCAAGGTGAGTTCATAACCCCCACTTTTTACTGTTTTACATTTTTATAAATGTTTTCGGGGGTGGAAAGACATGCAAGTTTTGCAAAAATACAATGTTTCGAGAAACAAAAATCATATGTTTCTAAACCATTTCGCAACAGGATTTCAACGAACTCAAATCGTTTACGAAAAGGTTTAAGCTAAACTTACCGGTTCTTACAACAAATACGTATTTACGAAACGTGCATGATTTCATGACTAGGGACGGGAATGTCCAAGTTACAACAATAGGACTGGGTTGGTCTGAGTACGAAAAATAAGACAACCCAGTGAGTTCATGTCCCTCCTTTCACTGTTTTCAATGTTTTGTTTTCAAAAACATCGAGGGGAAATACATGCTAAAACTATTGGTATGTTAGTTACGGAGTAGATGGCATGATCAATGTGCATAAGTAGGGAAACTACATTAGTAACCATTAATCACTTAGTGACCAAGGTGCAAAAGGTGTAGATCTATTGGGCTTAAGGCACGCCCCACTCCTGGTTGGTATACCCTGGAGTGCTTTTGTGATCCCAATGATGACAAAGTGTTCTCGGTTTGGTTATTTGCTTATGGTACATTATGTCAGGGGGCTCGCTACCCACTGATAGATCCTTAACAGACTCCATGAATGAATCAGAGCATACCATGATTACAAGATAACAGAAAACATTTCAATACCGGTTTACAAAGATATCAGAAAACATTTCAATACCGGTTTACAAGGATAACAGAAATCATTTCAATACCAGTTTACAGATACGACAGAAAACATTTCATTACTAGTTTACAAACTCAGCAGTTACATATATCGGTTTATAAACATTAACAGAAAACATTTCGTTACCGATATACAAAGATGACATTTCAAATGCTATGAGATATTAAGATCTCACAAACCGGTTTTTCAAATGCAAGATTACAAGTGTTTTAAAACGCATTTGATACAAAACAAACTATGAACTCGCTCAACTTTATGTTGATTTTTCTCGCATGTTCTTTCTCAGGTTGCACTTTCAAAACTATGGAACGGTTGGAATAGGAGAACCCAAGGGAATTCGAGTACTTAGCGGCGTTCATTTTCTAGAAGTCTTAGCTCAAATACTTCCGCTGTGCAATGAGGATACCAGTCCAGTCACGCCAATGCTCTGATATTTCGGGGTGTGACAGTTTTAATCCAAAAACATTATTAAACCCTTTTAATGGCGTGTTCTACCCCCAAAATATATATAAAGAAGTTAAAAGAGGGGTTTAGTGACACTCACCTTTGGGTGCGTATTTTAAATAGCGCAATCCCAGAGATTGATTTCTACACGTCCTATTATATATATAGGAACGATTTTAAATCAATATAACATCACAAAAATCCTAAGTTTCTCCGTTTCTTACAATTGTCACATAACTTTGAGATTTTCCCGAAAAATTATTATTTTTTATTATGTTGGCACATTAATATATATATGAGTCCATATATATATATATATATACATATATATTTATGATTTTGCGACTTGAACGATTTTATTGGTGACCATTATTGTGTAAATTCATTAATACTCCCGTTTATACGCAATATATCTACGATTTACGCGTCGTAATATATACATAAGCGTTCATATAATTTATCATCAACACACACGAAATCTTGTTAACTTATCTATTTTGTCATTTTTAAAGCAAATATACATAAAACATCTCATATGTATCAAATTTCATACTCGACAAACAAGTTACACATTTAACGCGATTTTTACCGTTTCTACCGCACAAAACGCACAAATATACATGCATAATCTAAATTTCCAAAATCATATTAAAAACTTAACATACTTTCACATTCTCATGTTTAAATCCCCTAACACATTTTAACACATAAGATTTACCCAAAATTTTACCTATACTAATGTATAATGAAAAATGTGTATTTTAGCGATTCGGTAACGGTTTTGGGCGTCGGAAGTCACGTATGACCAACCAAACACAAAGTAAACTTAAAATTAGTTAAGATACTCATTTTTAAACTAAAATATCATTTTACTTACTGATCTAAATAAGTTTTATAAAAGTCACTCGAAAAGCCGATTTTTGACCGTTTTAACGCATAGTTTCGCGTTAAACGTTACTATAATCATCCCAACTCGAAACGACTTGATATTTTAACACAATACATTTTATTTACTGATTAAAATAGTGGTTATAATCAGATTAGTGCAGTTTTTGTGTAAGTCACATAAATCATGCGATTTCACGTATTTTAACTCTTTTATTGCACCAAGTACAACATGCAAAGCTAGCAAACATTATGACAAATTTATATGTCACTAAACACTTTTAAATAACTTTATTTTAGTGTTTATAATCTGCTAAAAACTGATTTTTACTAAATCATACACAAAACACATTATTTCACCTATTTTACAAGTTTCTAAGCCTCATGTATAACATGCAAAGCTAGCAAACATTATGACAAAGTTTTATATCATTAAATACTTCAAAATAATCATATTTTAATGTTTATAATCTGATCAAATATCATTTTTATCAAATCATGTTCAAATCATCATTTCATGCTTTCATATCATCATGCATGCTCATATATGTGCACCTAATGCATTCATACAACATTAACATCATTACTTATGATCTAATTTATATTCATCATGCATTTAACTCATATTCAAATATTCAAGAACATTCTAATCTTCCTATGATCATTATCAAATCATCACTTTTCATATAAACTCATTTCAAATCAAAAAGCTTTCATATAACACCTTTTAAACATGCATGCATTCATCTTTTCGATTTTTATCAATCAAGAACACCAAGAAAATTAAAAACTCAAACTCCATACAAACACACACACACACACACATATATATATATATATATACATACGGCCACACATATACATACTAGTTCGTCCATTTTATTTTCTTTGAAAACCCATTTGTTTAAGAATTCAAGTTTGTGAAATATTCTAAGATTCAAGAGAAACCTTTCACTATTATTTTCAACACTAAGGATCAAGAACACTTTTAAAAAGAATAGTTTTATACCCTCAAGATTCAAGTGGGTTTTTGATTAAAAAGACGATATGAAGCTTGGTTCTTGCTTGAAACTCCTTAGAATCACCTTCAAACCTTCAAATGGCCTTGAAATCACCTTGGAATGAGCTTGAATCTCCATGAACAAGTTAAGATTTTCGAAATTAATGTGATATGGGGGGTGTTTCGGCTGGTTTGTGAAGAGAGTGAGAAGATGAATTGAGTTTGTGATTCCTTTCTTGGAATTGTAAGGTTTTAGAGATTTAAGAGAATGTTGAGGGAACAAGATCATCACCACCTCCATCTAGGGCCAATAAGTAAAGGAGAGAGAGTGAGGATATGATGTGAATGGCTGCCATCTTGCCACACACACACACCTACACGAATATATATACATACATATATGATTTATTGGCCAAAAACTGGTATTTTACTGGATACCGGGTATTTTATCTAGCGTTTTAACTCGTTTTAGCGCGTTTTAAATTATTTTTAACGCTCTATAAAAATAAACTCACCAAAATATTATTGATCAATATTTTGTTTGCCGGGACTGGCGACGTTGCCGGTATTTGGCAGTATGCGCGCTGTGCTGCGCGGTATGCACTTAAAATCCAAAAATAGGGATTTATGTGTTTTTATTTATTTTTTTTCATCCTATAGAAATAAAATCATCAAATTATTATTAAAATGATTATCAGTTGCCTTGACAGGCTGTGTTGACAGTTTTTGTCGGTACACGTGCTGCATCACGCGATACGTGCTTAAACTCAAAAAATAGAGTTTCTTTGCGTTTTAATTTATTTTTCCTCACGAATATGATTAAAATTATTATTCTAATCATAATAGACTATTTTTAGGATTTTAACACTAATCGGGTGGTCACCGATGTTCATTTCGCATTTTAACCATTACGCGATAAGCGTTTATCTTACCGTTGCCAACATAATTTTTATCAAAGTTTAATTTTACCAACTCATTAAATTTCACATATAAACATCATAACCAGTCAAAAACAGCCCTGTTACCTATTCACAACACGTGTTACAATTGTACGGTAGGGCCTGAAAAGCCGGGTGTCACAGTCTCCCCCTGTTTAGGAAATTTCGTCCCCGAAATTTTACTTTACAGGTTTTGTTTTTGCACTGGGTGGAAACAACAAAACAGGTTTAATGAATATAGTCTTATAGTTTCTGCGAGAAACTTTGATTCTTACAAAGAATCTTCGTAGACCTATATTACATACACTCTCAATTCCTGTTCTCATGTCTCAACGCTCTCCACCCTTTCCAAGGTTCAACACTTACAAACACTTAATCAAAAAGATTAAGTCAAAATTCTACCAAATTCGGGTTCTACCTAAGATAGTCTGAGTTAACACCCGATTGATATAACTCGAGATGGGCTCCCGAAAGAATCAAATCTCATAAACTCGTCTTCCTTCCTTCTTGCATTCATTTCAGATATCCGCAAATCGCACAATTAATAAATCATATCTACGACTAGAATTATGAAATCACCTCTCCAGTTATTAACATAACTCTTCTAGCTATACGTACTTCTTCTACGATACTTCGATAAACCTCCGTTTATCTTCCAAATAAATCTCTACAAGAACAAAATCAGTGTATTATCCATTATACACTTTCTTAACTGTATCCAAATAGTACATCATGTACACCACTCAATTCTGATTGGTAGCTTGAGCCTATAAGCGACTGATCCAACTCAAGATGGGCTCTTGAAAGGACCAAGTCAATGTGGCTCAGCTTTTCTTTCCTCCACTAAACCTAATAGCATCTCTACAAGATAACTCCTTTAACAGAACCGAATCTTCAATCTGGAATCATAATAGTTCCTTCAATTGTCCATGTAATCCTTCTGTTGATCAATTGGCGACTTTTAACCTTCCCTCAATTCAGGCAAATCCTATCGCTGGTTTCCTAGATAAACTAAGGTCTGGTTAATTGTCTTTTGTCATGTTAGCTCAACAAAATGGTGATCTACACTTCCATCCATTCAAGGTTTCAAACGGAGTAACCTAAATACTAGCGTGTTAATTTTTATCGCAAGATAACTCTGCCAAGGGCATGTGAGTATCTTAATTTCCTTCAGAGTCCATCATACACGCTCCCAACTTTTATTTCAAGGGTCTGAAAAGCTTCCTACTATCTTGTTGTCCAATCAATTTCTCTTTTCCTTTTAGGGTTATTAGTGTCGAAGCCTGCACTAATTTAGGGAAGTTCTTTATAAATTTTTTGGTAGCATCTAGCTAGTTATATGGATCATCATACTCCTGACGGGGTCTTTGGTGCTCCTCATTATTCACCAACTCCATAGTCAACCTCAATGTTTTTCATGAGTTTCCTTGGCTCGCGTGAAAGCAAGTATGTCGTCGACGAATATTATCACGAATTCATCTGATTTGGGTTTCCATACCCTGTTCATGAGATCCATGAATATAAATGGCGCATTAATTTAGTCAAAAGGCATGACTAATAACTCGTAATGGCCATATCGTGTTCGAAAAGCAGTCCTTAGCATATCTTCGTCAGCAACCTTCAACTGATAATATCCCAATCGTAGATCGATCTTCGTGTAGCAGCTAGATCCCGGTAGCTTGATCGAACAAATCGTTAATCCTCGGTAAAGGGTACCGATTCTTGATAGTCAACTTGTTCAGCTCTCTGAAATCCTCTCACGTCCAGAAGGATCCATCCTTCTTTCTCATAACAAAATAGATGCACCTCAAATCGAAGAGCTTGATCGAGTGAAACCCTTGTCTAGCAGCTCTTGAAGCTGATTTGACACTTCTATCATCTCAGACGGTGCTTAATCTATAAGGAGATTGTGCAATTGGGTGCAGCACCGGATGCCAGATCGATTCGGAATTCGATCTGTCTCGCAGGGGGCAATCCAGATAAGTCTTTTTAGGAAAACTTCTGTATAATTGCGAACAATAGGAATCTCTCCGATATTCCTACTTTTGGCTTTCGTATCCACCATGTTAACAAAGAACGCAGGATAGCCTTTTTGTAACAACTTGAACATCCTCCTAACACTGTCGACTCTCAACACTCAACACTCGACGCTCGACTCAGTCGGTCTCCACGAACAACTACCACCTCTCTACTGTCATCAGGACAAGATATCTGTGACACCTGTGTCACTGCGACCATCAAACAAATACCAAACCAATGAAATATTGTATTTCATACTTTGGACTTGTATAAATATGTGTATCTTTTGCACATATCAACTCTTGTTCGATTTCAATGCAACAAACACTCCGGAATAGTGAAATAGGCTTAACATACCTTAAATAACCTTTACATAACTTAGAAATAAGTTTTGGAAGGTTTGGTATGGTGAAATCAAGTTAAATCGCTTACAGGGACTAAAGTTGACAAACTGCGAAAGTATGCCAATTTGAACTGTAACAGACATTCCGGAACATGACCATAAGTTAAACATACCATAAATATCCTTTACATAGCTTAGAATTAGGCTTTGAGGGGTTCGGTATGCTAAAATAAACTTTTGGGTCATTCAGGGACTAAAAGCGTCAAAAAGTGCACAAGTTTGCATTTTCGCGCATATCTTACGTTCTGAATACATCCGGACATCCAAAAATTTATGTAAGCATTATAATACTATGCTTTAGTGTTTGTCTTGTCAAAAATCCATTCGTCGCGCAATTTGGACCGTTTTTACGTTCGTTACGACTCCCGTCGTAATTAACCGAACAACGCAACCGTACGGCCAAACGAACCGACATCCGAGATATTTTTGAGCACATTTTAAGTTCCCTATACTTTAACTTCATTTTAGAGCCTTGAAGTGAGGTTAACGGGGTTCAAACGCATCGAAAATAACTTAAACGGGCTGCAGGGACCAAAACTGTAATTCTGCCAAAATAGGTGCTTGCGCACCGCAACAAATATTTGTTACGGTGCGCAAGAAGGGGTCAGTTATGCAGAAACCCGTTTTCTCAGCAGTTAACAGCCTTTAACCCTTCCAAAGGCCAATGCCATGTGTCCAACTCTTGTGGTGGGTCAATATCAGTTACCACAACCTTCCGACAAGTGTACGGGCGAGATCATTCCCTCTTTTCCAAGAAACGATCCTAACGGTGAACCGAAAACTATAAATACCCACATACCCCAACTTCATTTCTCACTAGAATCTGATCATTTGTGCTCTAAGTTGAAACCTTTGTTTCATACCTGAGCTATTTTGATCTAGATTAGCATTCGGGGACCCTTCGTAAGTGTTCCTTCGTTCTTTTATTGCTTTTCGAGTCCGAAAGTCGAACTTTGTTCGACTTTCTGCATTGACCAGTTTATGGTCGATGCGAAGTTCATTTGAACTTCATAACGTGAGCGTGATCACGATGGTTATAGTCCCTAGTGACTATACCTACTGATTACCACGTTATCTAGGCTCAGTGACGAGCCGTAGTTTCGGTCAGAATACGTATTCTTGCGTATTTTGTAACCAAACTACTTATGGGTATCAAGGCCATTTGTTTTGATACCAAACCTGTTTTTCTAAACTTAGTTAAGCATGTTTTAACATGCTTAGCTCGTCACTTTTAGTTTAGTGCTTATTTAGGGTCGTAAGGTAAGCGATCTAAACAATCGCTTATACTTTCGAACCCGACCCGTTTGGTCGATCATTAGGATCCGACCAAGCACTTTAGGTGACCATAGTTTCTAGGGAATAACCTTACGAGGTTATACCTTATGGTCGCTTCGTTTAAGTAGTTGTATGATAGGTACTTTATATGCCTTAGGTAAATTACCAAAATACCCCTTTGATGCCAAAATTCATTTTAAACATATGTAACATAACTTTTGACATCTAAACTGATTTGAAAACAATATAGACATGTTAAGGCATATGTTACTTGTCATAGGACTAGTTAGGCGGTCCGAACGCGTTTTACGCGAACGACGCGTTAAAGTAGCATAAGCTACCTAAACGGGTCGTAATGGGTCGTAAGCACTTAGGTTAGGTTTCATTTAGTATGTAGGCTTTGTTAAACCGTATTATACGAGTCTCCACACTCGTTTGGTTTACGAACCCTCATTCTATCCAATCATCCGATTTAGGTCCGGTTATTAACATAGTTACCTATATTAGGTGCCTTTTGATATCCGCGATCTCTAGCATTGTTTGGTTGTTACTCAAGGACTACTAAGAAATCTCAAGTGAGTACATAGACCCCTCTTTTACTGTTTTCCAAACTGTTTTGGGGTGAAACACATGTGCCTACTTGTTACTTTCATGCTTTCCTGTTTTCACATCATATACTTCCTATGTTCATTAGTACATTATAGTACATGATTTCATTACATTTTATACTATGTATGTCCATTGTGTGCATACTTAGTACATGGTTCTACATTACATTTCTGCTATGTATGTTAACTGATAGCATGCTAGCACATTGATTTACATGACTTTTCTGCTTTGTATGTTAACTTAGCATACTTAGTACATTTCTTATTCATCACATGCTTACATTTTGGTATGACATTTGGTTTGTTTAAACTATACTATACATATTCTTTTGATAACTCATTTTTACATAGTTATCCGACTGTCGCAAGGCTTGGATGTATGAATTTTCACAATACC
Source organism: Helianthus tuberosus (assembly GCA_030545235.1). Lineage (NCBI taxonomy): Eukaryota > Viridiplantae > Streptophyta > Magnoliopsida > Asterales > Asteraceae > Helianthus > Helianthus tuberosus. The sequence goes on from CM060351.1 coordinate 111,748,762, forward strand.
GCATAAATGTCTAATATCAGTATAGCATACATTTACTACACAAAACATAACTTTGATTTAAACCAAGTTTTACTTCAATACTTTGTTTTGTGCATTTCACTTATGGTTTAGTTGATGCATTTCACTAGCCATACATATCATTTTGGTTACACATTACATGATTTACATTTGACACATAAACATTTTCAACATTGGTTATACGTTGCATGATTTACATCTTGACATAAACATTTATTACACATTACTTGACTACTTTTGGACTATCAACTTTTGACATGGTTTATACAAGGACTTTTGACAATTGGTTTAAACATAGACATCTTACATTGTTGGTTTGGTTTGAGTAAGTGATTAAGTAACGAGACGTGTGTAATATAATACAAGCATGGTGGATACGCCCCTGGTACTTCCTATATATAAGTGATTGTATGGTATTACATATCGTGGCGTTATTTGAATCATTTCAATTTGGACATATAACATTTTATACAAATAACATACTTTTCACAAAACATTGTTTTACAAATAACTTAAATTATACAAACTCATATTTATATGGTTATTCATTTAACCATACCTTATTCTATTATTTATACATATCATCTGATCTTATCGTTTTTCAAATGATTTACAAAACAAAGCAAATTACAAGGTTCATGACTAAACATTTAATCAAACATAAGTCATGAAACCTATTTTCACAAAACCTATGTATCTCACAGGCATTTTTATGCTGACGTACCTATTTTCACATGTGTTTTCAGGAGCTGTTGCATAAGATGATCAAGATACACATAGGCAGACTTGGGCTTTAGTGACAATAAAAGATGCAAGACTAGTTAATTATGTTGTATTTCTTTGTTTGTTAAGACATTGTAACACTTTTAATCAATAAAATGAAACTTCAATTGCCATGGATTTGAAACAATTATTTATGTTACAACACTCCCCGACATTTCCGCCACGTTTTATATGTTCTACGTGGTCGGGGTGTGACAGAAAAGATGGTATCAGAGCCAATGGTTATAGGGAATTAGGTTATTAGTAATGCTTTGACCTAGTCTATAACCTTCTTAGGACCCTAACGCGAGTTTACTTGCGTTTAGTCATAAAACAATACCGTCACCTATCCTTAGGCGACGACCACAACAAGAACATAAATTTCAAAACTGCTTTGAAAACTAATCATCTGTTCTAGGATGATTGATTACTAGGTTTTGAACCCTCTGTTATATGGTTTTGAACCCCTTCGAGTTTTCAAAATCTTGTCAAGGTTTTGGGTTTTAAATAATGTGAACACGTGCAAACTGGAAGGGTGAATGCCTGTATTCTGGGTTTTTTGTCTAGGCAAGCACTTCGTATACATCTCATCAGACGCGAGACCAGTTGTGCTTACCTGGGAATTCTTGGGAAGAGTGTTCACTTATAGGCAAGCATGTCTTCGCGATACATTATTTTCGACCTATTTACTTTGATTAATCACCGAGGTCGTTTGTTGCTTTGTAGTAACAAACAAATGACCACTATCCTTGCTTTCATCAGATTTGTTTCATCCCATTCTTTTCGTCTAATTCTCTCACTCGTTTCCTTTCATGTTTCCTCTTTTAGAATGCCTCCACGACGCGAAAATCCAGTATCTATTGACGATCTGGCAGCTGTCATTACACAGCAAATAACTGCTGCAATCCCGACCATCGTTGCCCAATGTCACCAAGCTATCAACAACAATAATGCCCTCTGCAACTTCAAGACGTTCAACTCGGCCAAGCCATCAAAGTTTTCTGGGTCTCAAGGAGCGACTGCACTTCTGCAATGGTTCGAGAGTCTAGAAAGCACCTTCAGGCATGTTCAATGTCCAAACGAGCGAAAGGTAGATTTCGCATCTAGTGTCTTTGAGAAACGAGCTTTGACGTGGTGGAACGGTGTGGTGAGAGATAGGGGTGCCGAAGTGGCACTGGCTCAAACATGGGAAGAACTTAGAGCACTGATGATGAAGGAATTCTGTCCTCGTCACGAGATCAGGGCCTTGGAAAGGGAATTCGATGATCTTAAGCAAGACAGCGGTGAACATCGAGCATACACTGATCGATATGAGGAGCTGAGCCTGTTGTGTCCTACCATGGTCTCCCTGACTCAGTTCAGGACATTGTTACTGGTAGTAACCCCACTACGGTTAGGCAGGCCATTGAGCTATCTGCAACCTTGACTGAATCTCAGATCAGGAAACGTAAGCTTTTCCGAAAGGGTGACAAGAAACCGGTCGAGGAATCGAAACCAATCGAGGAATCAAAGACCATGGATGAACCGACTGGATCCCCTAAGAAGTCAAAGAAGCGAAAGGCTTCTCAGAACTTCGCCATGGTTACTCACAATGATCAAGCCGTCCCCAACCAACCAGCTCAACCCCGTACTAGGAAGCCATACAATGGAACTTCACCCTTGTGCAACAAATGTAACCTTTATCATCATGCTATGGTGAAGTGCCGCGAATGCCAAATTTGTGGACGTAAAGGTCATACAGCAAAAGTTTGCGTAGCAGCAGTTGCACCAAATCAAGCTAACCACAATCCTACTCAAGCTCGCTTTCCACCAGGTTCTTGCTACAAGTGTGGCGAGATGGGTCATTTCCGAAGAAATTGCCCAAAGCTTGCTAATGCTAATCCAGCACGGAGATAAGCATCTGACCGACTAGAAGACAACACCTTTTAGAAATAATCATGTCTTATGTATTATTTTCTTTTGTTGTCAAGGTCCATGAAACAGTTGTTATCATTGTTAATAAATAATTTTTTTTATTTACATTACAATGTATTTATGTGGTTGTATGCATAAAACAACATATCCCTTACAATACCGACAATCAAGGAATCGTATTCCTTGAAAAGCAAACTACTCCCCAAAATTTTTCTATTTTATAATCTCTTGCGTTTTCCACGAAATTCCTAAGTACCTGTTTCTTTCAAGGAAAACGAAGTACAAAATGCAAGTTACAACACTGGACGAATACCCAAAGTACTACTATAAATCCTTAATAGGGTACCTAAGGGTATTTCCGTAAATCCTAAAATTTTTGTGTTACTTAATTCGAATAGTACGTTTCTTAGAAAACAAAAATCGAATTTTGGGAGATCTTCATATCTTTTCAGATAAATCCTAGAGGACATTGAAGTCAATTGACTGGTTTCCATATCCATTTTCAATCGATAACAAGTTAATAACAAATTAAACAACTATGTAATTATGTGCTTATGTGTTCCCTTTTATGTTCTTGTGTAATCCAAGTTTTGTTATCTAATCCTCGTAGAATCTTCCATATCTTTGTGTACTATATTAAATCCTCAATGGGCTTTTACGTAATAGTAAAGACCCTTGGATTATATTGTACTATTCCATAATTAGACCCCTTGAGTGGTCTAGTTAAACAGATTGATCCAAAAATCTGGTTAGGAATATCATGTGATGAGATAGCTGAAAGGACTCCTAGGTGGCCTAATTAAAAGGATCAGTTGTCACTCTAATTAAAAGGACCTTATGGTAGTCTAGTCACACTCATCATAGGTTTGATTTTTCCTCCCCTTCATATTACAAACAAATTGTGCGAACTGTGCAAGGAATTGCGTAATTATGGATGCATACATAATTATGAAATTCAGTGCACGGAAACCACAGCAAGTTTGGTCGTTTCTGAAGAAATTGTGGAAAATGACTCATTTCGTTCATTTTCGTTTCTGAAGAGGTTGTGGAAAATGACTCATTTCGTTCATTTTCGTTTCTGAAGAAATTGTGGAAAATGACTCATTTCGTTCATTTTCGTTTCTGAAGAGGTTGTGGAAAATGACTCATTTCGTTCATTTTCGTTTCTGAAGAAATTGTGGAAAATGACTCATTTCGTTCATTTTCGTTTCTGAAGAGGTTGTGGAAAATGACTCATTTCGTTCATTTTCGTTTCTGAAGAAATTGTGGAAAATGACTCATTTCGTTCATTTTGGTTTCCGAAGAGGTTGTGGAAAATGACTCATTTCGTTCATTTTCGTTTCTGAAGAAATTGTGGAAAATGACTCATTTCGTTCATTTTCGTTTCTGAAGAGGTTGTGGAAAATGACTCATTTCGTTCATTTTCGTTTCTGAAGAAATTGTGGAAAATTACTCATTTCGTTCATTTTCATTTCTAAGAGGTTGTGGAAAATGACTCATTTCGTTCATTTTCGTTTCTGAAGAGGTTGTGGAAAATGACTCATTCTGTTCTTTTTCATTTCTGAAGAATGCCTTTTGAAAATAACTCCGTTCATTTTTCATTTCTGAAAAATGTCCGTTAAAGAGAAATAACAGGATTATGCCTTGCTTATCTTTGATGGTTACTTAACACAAAGCCACAGATAGACTCCTACGAATTAATTTCGGGACGAAATTTCCTAAAGTAGGGGAAACTGTGACACCTGTGTCACTACGACCATCAAACAAATACCAAACCAATGAAATATTGTATTTCATACTTTGGACTTGTATAAATATGTGTATCTTTTGCACATATCAACTCTTGTTCGATTTCAAGCTCTAAATCGCTTTCTGGAAGGTTATACGCGCACAAATGCGTAAATATAACCAGTTTAATGCAACAAACACTCCGTAATAGTGAAATAGGCTTAACATACCTTAAATAACCTTTACATAACTTAGAAATAAGTTTTGGAAGGTTTGGTATGGTGAAATCAAGTTAAATCGCTTACAGGGACTAAAGTTGACAAACTGCGAAAGTATGCCAATTTGAACTGTAACAGACATTCCGGAACATGACCATAAGTTAAACATACCATAAATATCCTTTACATAGCTTAGAATTAGGCTTTGAGGGGTTTGGTATGCTAAAATAAACTTTTGGGTCATTCAGGGACTAAAAGCGTCAAAAAGTGCACAAGTTTGCATTTTCGCGCATATCTTACGTTCTGAATACATCCGGACATCCAAAAATTTATGTAAGCATTATAATACTATGCTTTAGTGTTTGGCTTGTCAAAAATCCATTCGTCGCGCAATTTGGACCGTTTTTACGTTCGTTACGACTCCCGTCGTAATTAACCGAACAACGCAACCGTACGGCCAAACGAACCGACATCCGAGATATTTTTGAGCACATTTTAAGTTCCCTATACTTTAACTTCATTTTAGAGCCTTGAAGTGAGGTTAACGGGGTTCAAACGCATCGAAAATAACTTAAACGGGCTGCAGGGACCAAAACTGTAATTCTGCCAAAATAGGTGCTTGCGCACCGCAACAAATATTTGTTACGGTGCGCAAGAAGGGGTCAGTTATGCAGAAACCCGTTTTCTCAGCAGTTAACAGCCTTTAACCCTTCCAAAGGCCAATGCCATGTGTCCAACTCTTGTGGTGGGTCAATATCAGTTACCACAACCTTCCGACAAGTGTACGGGCGAGATCATTCCCTCTTTTCCAAGAAACGATCCTAACGGTGAACCGAAAACTATAAATACCCACATACCCCAACTTCATTTCTCACTAGAATCTGATCATTTGTGCTCTAAGTTGAAACCTTTGTTTCATACCTGAGCTATTTTGATCTAGATTAGCATTCGGGGACCCTTCGTAAGTGTTCCTTCGTTCTTTTATTGCTTTTCGAGTCCGAAAGTCGAACTTTGTTCGACTTTCTGCATTGACCAGTTTATGGTCGATGCGAAGTTCATTTGAACTTCATAACGTGAGCGTGATCACGATGGTTATAGTCCCTAGTGACTATACCTACTGATTACCACGTTATCTAGGCTCAGTGACGAGCCGTAGTTTCGGTCAGAATACGTATTCTTGCGTATTTTGTAACCAAACTACTTATGGGTATCAAGACCATTTGTTTTGATACCAAACCTGTTTTTCTAAACTTAGTTAAGCATGTTTTAACATGCTTAGCTCGTCACTTTTAGTTTAGTGCTTATTTAGGGTCGTAAGGTAAGCGATCTAAACAATCGCTTATACTTTCGAACCCGACCCGTTTGGTCGATCATTAGGATCCGACCAAGCACTTTAGGTGACCATAGTTTCTAGGGAATAAGCTTACGAGGTGATACCTTATGGTCGCTTCGTTTAATTAGTTGTATGATAGGTAGTTTATATGCCTTAGGTAAATTACCAAAATACCCCTTTGATGCCAAAATTCATTTTAAACATATGTAACATAACTTTTGACATCTAAACTGATTTGAAAACAATATTAGACATGTTAAGGCATATGTTACTTGTCATAGGACTAGTTAGGCGGTCCGAACGCGTTTTACGCGAACGACGCGTTAAAGTAGCATAAGCTACCTAAACGGGTCGTAATGGGTCATAAGCACTTAGGTTAGGTTTCATTTAGTATGTAGGCTTTGTTAAACCATATTATACGAGTCTCCACACTCGTTTGGTTTACGAACCCTCATTCTATCCAATCATCCGATTTAGGTCCGGTTATTAACATAGTTACCTATATTAGGTGCCTTTTGATATCCGCGATCTCTAGCATGGTTTGGTTGTTACTCAAGGACTACTAAGAAATCTCAATTGAGTACATAGACCCCTCTTTTACTGTTTTCCAAACTGTTTTGGGGTGAAACACATGTGCCTACTTGTTACTTTCATGCTTTCCTGTTTTCACATCATATACTTCCCATGTTCATTAGTACATTATAGTACATGATTTCATTACATTTTATACTATGTATGTCCATTGTGTGAATACTTAGTACATGGTTCTACATTACATTTCTGCTATGTATGTTAACTGATAGCATGCTAGCACATTGATTTACATGACTTTTCTGCTTTGTATGTTAACTTAGCATACTTAGTACATTTCTTATTCATCATATGCTTACATTTTGGTATGACATTTGGTTTGTTTAAACTATACTATACATATTCTTTTGATAACTCATTTTTACATAGTTATCCGACTGTGGCAAGGCTTGGATGTATGAATTTTCACAATACCGCATAAATGTCTAATATCAGTATAGCATACATTTACTACACAAAACATAACTTTGATTTAAACCAAGTTTTACTTCAATACTTTGTTTTGTGCATTTCACTTATGGTTTAGTTGATGCATTTCACTAGCCATACATATCATTTTGGTTACACATTACATGATTTACATTTGACACATAAACATTTTCAACATTGGTTATACGTTGCATGATTTACATCTTGACATAAACATTTATTACACATTACTTGACTACTTTTGGACTATCAACTTTTGACATGGTTTATACAAGGACTTTTGACAATTGGTTTAAACATAGACATCTTACATTGTTGGTTTGGTTTGAGTAAGTGATTAAGTAACGAGACGTGTGTAATATAATACAAGCATGGTGGATACGCCGCTGGTACTTCCTATATATAAGTGATTGTATGGTATTACATATCGTGGCGTTATTTGAATCATTTCAATTTGGACATATAACATTTTATACAAATAGCATACTTTTCACAATACATTGTTTTACAAATAACTTAAATTATACAAACTCATATTTATATGGTTATTCATTTAACCATACCTTATTCTATTATTTATACATATCATCTGATCTTATCGTTTTACAAATGATTTACAAAACAAAGCAAATTACAAGGTTCATGACTAAACATTTTATCAAACATAAGTCATGAAACCTATTTTCACAAAACCTATGTATCTCATAGGCATTTTTATGCTGACGTACCTATTTTCACATGTGTTTTCAGGAGCTATTGCATAAGATGATCAGGATACACATAGGCAGACTTGGGCTTTAGTGACAATAAAAGATGCAAGACTAGTTAATTATGTTGTATTTCTTTGTTTGTTAAGACATTGTAACACTTTTAATCAATAAAACGAAACTTCAATTTCCATGGATTTGAAACAATTATTTCTGTTACAACACTCCCCGACATTTCCGCCACGTTTTATATGTTCTACGTGGTCGGGGTGTGACAATATCTCAGCTAACTTCTTCAAGTGATAATCCTTGCTTCGTTCTTGGATAATCAATCCATCCTCGTATCTATGTCAAAGCTTCCCATGTAACAACTATGCTTGTAATCACTATGAACAGTTCTATTATCAATAAAACAATGTTATTTGATCCCAATGTTTGTTTGATTGTGTTTTACATTTTTCATGTTTTGACTTTTATGTAATTTCAAACTCTATATCACTTTCTGGAGAGTTATACGCAAACTGGGGCGTAAACGTACTCAGTTTAATGCGACAAATACTCCGGAACATCAACATATACTCAACATACCTTAAATAATCTTTACATAACTTAGAAATAAGTTTTGAAGGCTTTGGTATGGCAAAAACAAGTTAATTCGCTTACAGGGTCTAAAATTGACAAACTGCGAAAGTATGCCAATCTGAACTGTAACGAACATTCCGGAACATGACCATAAGTTAAACACACCTTAAATATCCTTTACATAGCTTAGAAATAGGCTTTGAGGGGTTTGGTGTGCTAAAATAAACTTTTGGGACATTCAGGGACTAAAAGTGTCAAAAAGTGCACAAGTTTGCATTTTCGCGCATAACTTACGTTCTGAATACATCTGGACATCCAAAAATTTATGAAAGCATGACTACATTATATTTTAGTGTTCGCTTTAAGAAAAATCCATTCGTCGCGTCATTTGGATCGTTTTTCGCGCTTATGCGCGTTCCGTCGTAATTAAGCGAACATCGCGTTCGTACGACCAAACGAACCATCATCCGACATATTTTTGAGCATGTTTTGAGTTCCCTATACTTTAACTTCATTTTAGAGCATTGAAATGAGGTTAACGGGGTTCAAACGCATCGAAAATCGCTTAAACGGGCTGCAGGGAATAAACCTGTCACTTTTGAAACAATTCTGGAACTGGGAGGCAGTGGCGTAGCGCGAGCCCTAAGGGCCTACCCGTCGCGCTACGCGAGTGCCTTAACTGGACAGAAACATCAGTTTCGCATTCGGGACCAGATTCGATGTATTAGCCGTTGTTTAATTCACAACCACACATTCTAAACTTGCTTAGTCAGCGGATAAGGATGGAATTTAGGCACCATAACTTTCCGACACTTGTACGGATACGATTAAGGCACGATATTCGACAAGCGATCTTAACGGTTCGGGTATTCCTATAAATACCCAACCACCCCCATTGCTAAAATCACTAGAAATTTGATTTGAGAAACTCTAAGTTGAAACATTTGTTTCATACCTGAGATTTTTGAATCGAGTTTAGCATTCGGGGACCCTTCGTAAGTATTCTTTCGTTCTTTTCCTTATTTTACTGCTTTTCGAGTCAGAAAGTCAAACTTTGTTTGACTTTCAGCGTTGACCAGTAATGGTCAATGCGAAGTTCGTTTGAACTTCGCAACGTGATTGTAATCACGATGGTCATAGTCCCTTGGGACTATGCCTACTGATTACCACGTTGTCTAGGGTCGTAGGGTAAGCGATCTAATAAATCGCTTATACCTCGAACCCGACCCAGTTTGGTCGATCATTAGGATCCGACCAAACACATTAAGCGACCATAGTAGGTAGGGAATAACCTTCCGAGGTTATACCCTATGGTCACATCGTTTAAGTAGTTGTATGATAGGTAGTTTATATGCCTTAGGTAAATTACCAGAATACCCTTTTCATGTATAATTGGTAATTAAGCATATGTAACCTAAACTTTTGTCACATAACGGATTATGTAACATGTTTAGGCATATAACACTTGTCGTAGGACTAGTTAGGCGGTCCGAACGCGTTTCACGCGCACGATGCGTTAAAGTAGCATAAGCTACCTAAACGGATCATAATGGGTCAATAAGACTTAGGTTAAGTTTCATTTAGCATGTAGGCTTTGTTAAACCATATCACGTGAGTTCCTACACTCATTTGGTTTACAAACCCTAATGCTACCCAGTATTCCGAGATAGGTCCGGTTTATTAACATAGTTACCTATACTAGGTGCCGTTTGATTCCGAGATCTCTAGCATTACTTGGTGATTATCTTTACACATCTGAGCAATCACAAGTGAGTACATAGACCCCTCTTTTACTGTTTTCCAAACTGTTTTGGGGTGAAACACATGTGCCTACTTGTTACTTTCATACTTTCCAGTTTTCACATCATATACCGACTATGTTTGTTAGTACACTATAGTACATGATTTCATTACATTTCATGCTATGTATGTCCATTGTGTGCATACTTAGTACATTGTTTTACGTTACATTTCTGCTATGTATGTTGACTGATAGCATGCTAGCACATTGATTTACATGACTTTTCTACTTTGTATGTTAACTTAGCATACTTAGTACATTGTTTTCTTATGACATGTATACAACTGCTCTGACATTTGGTTTGCACAAACGGGTCTTTATAACGTTCATTAACATTTGCTACGCCGCTCGGGAGTAAGTAGTGGTACCATAGGACTTGACAAATCCCATTCCTGACATCCCGGGTTTGTTTGGATGTAAGGAATGACTGAATCCGAATACAATTCTTTTGATAACCTTGACTGAAAGGGTTATCCGACTGTCTCAAGGCTTGAATGTATGCGTTAACTTACCACATAAATGTTTGTATCAATGTATCATGCATCACTTTGCAAAACATAACTTTTTGATATATTCAAAATACTTTGTTTTGTACATTTTTACTTATGGTTTAAGTAGTCTTATTTTACTTACCATACATAACATTTGATACACAATTTCTTGACTACTATTGGACATGGATATTTGACATAGACATTTGACATGGATATTTGACATAGACATTTGACATGATTTACATCTTGACATAAACACCTTGACATATTATTCAATACATTTGACAATTGGTTTAAACATAGACTTCTTACATTGGTTGGTTTGGTCTGATTAAGTGATTAAGTTAACGATGCGTGTGTAATATGATACAAGCATGGTGGATACGCCGCTGGTACTTCCTATATATAAGTGTTTGTATGGTATTACATGGCGTAACGTTATTTGAATCATTTCAATATTGAGACATAGAACATTTTATATAAATAACATATTTTTCACAAGACATTGATTCACAAACAACTTATCTTATACAAACACATTTTTTTACATGGTTATTTATTTAACCTGACATTTACTTATACATATCATCTGATCTTATTGTTTTCAAATGATTTACATGACAAAGCAAATTACAAGGTTCATGACTAAACATTTTTCTTAAACATAAGTCATGAATCCTATTTTTTACAAACCTATGTATCTCACAGGCATTTTTATGCTGACGTACCTATTTTCACATGTGTTTTCAGGAGCTTTTCCGTAAGATGTTGATCATGATACTAGGGCGGACCTGTGCCTTAGAGACTTTAAAAGAAGATAGACTATGTTTAATTATGTTCTGAACTCTTAATTTACTGTTTTGAGACAATGTAACACCCTTGTTGATAAATAAAATACAACTTTGTATGCCATGGTTATGAAACAATTAATTCTGTTGCGACACGCCCCGATGTTTCCGCCGCGATTTGTTGTTTTACGCGGTCGGGGTGTGACAGAAGAGTTGGTATCAGAGCCAATGGTTATAGGGAATTAGGTTATTAGTAATGCTTTGACCTAGACTATAACTTTTCTAGGACCCTAACACAAGTTATCTTGTGTTTAGATCTTAAAACATGTACATCACCTATCCTTAGGTGATTATCAAAACAAGAACCAAATTTTCCGAAACGATTTTTGAAAAACAATCATCTATTTTTAATAATTTATTACAAGGTTTTGAACCCTCTTTTGTAAGGTTTTGAACCCTTCCTGTTTAGCTAAAAGTTTTGGCCTTGTGCCTTCAAATTTTCAAAATCTCGTCAACGTTTCGGGTCTTAAATAATGTGAACATGTGCAAACTGGAAGGGTGAATGCCTGTATTCTGGGTTTTCTGTCTAGGCAAGCACTTCGTATACATCTCAACCAGACGCGAGACCAGTTGTGCTTACCTGGGAATTCTTGGGATGAGTGTTCACTTATAGGCGAGCATGTCTTCGAAATACATTATTTTTGATCCATTTACTTTGATTAGTCACTGTGTGTCGTTTGTTTACTTTGTGATACGGAAAAATGACCACCATCTTTGCTTTTGTTGATTTTGTTTCATCTCGTTTCTCTTCATCCAATCATCTCACTCGTTTCTTTTCATGTTTTCCTCTTTTAGAATGCCTCCTCGACGCGAGAACCAGATAGCAACTGCAGAACTGGCAGAAATCATTGCACAGCAGATGGCTGCCCAATTCCCAAATCTCTTTGCTCAATGGCAACAAGCCAACAACAACAACAACGCTCCATGCAAATACAAGGATTTTAACTCAGCTAAACCACTCAAGTTTAGTGGTTCTGAAGGAGCGACTGGGCTTCTTCAGTGGTTTGAGAGCATAGAGAATACTTTTCGCCACGTGCAGTGTCTTGAAAATCGCAAAGTCGAGTTTGCTTCGAGCGTATTTCAGAAGAGGGCTTTGACATGGTGGAACGGGGTTATGAGGGACCAAGGTGCAGAAGTTGCTCTCGCACAGACCTGGGCTGAACTTAGAGCCCTTATGATGAGGGAATTCTGTCCTCGTCATGAGCAGCGAGCCTTGGAGAAAGAGTTTGATAATTTGAAGCAAGATAGTGGAGAGCACAGGGCATATACTGACAGGTTTGAAGAGTTGAGTCTGCTTTGCCCGACTATGGTTACCCCACTCGACAAGGCCATCGAAAGGTACATCGACGGCCTACCTGACTCAGTGCAAGACATCCTTACTGGTAGTAACCCTGCCACACTCCGTCAGGCGATCGAGTTATCAGCGACACTGACTGAGTCGCAGGTTCGTAAGGGAAAGCTGCATAAGAAGGGTGACAAGGGTAAGAAGCAGGCATCTGACAAAGGGGATGGTAAGAAAGGTGAAAACAAGAATGGGAAGAATTCTGGTTCCTCAAAGAATGCTAGGAAGCGAAAGGCTTCCCAAAACTATGCCGTTACTGCACAGGCTCAAGCTGCACCAAATCAGCCTGCGCAGCCAATAGCCAAGAAGCCTTATTTTGGCAATGCACCTTTGTGCAACAGATGTAACGGCCATCATCAACCGCACCTCCAGTGTCGTCAGTGCACCAACTGCGGAAGATCTGGTCATCTTGCTGTGAACTGCCGCATTCCTGTCAATCAGAACCAGGCAGTTCAAAATCAGGCCCAACAAGTTGCTCAGCCTCTTGCTCAGCAACAAGGTCAAGCTGCACGACCTCATTTTCCTCCTGGTTCGTGCTACAATTGTGGGGATCTGACCCACTACAGGAACCGGTGCCCAAGGCTAGCCAACCAGAACCAGAACCAGAATCAGGCTCCGGCTCGAGGCCAAGTTTTTAACATGAATGCCCAAGAGGCACAAGCTGACGATAATGTGGTGAACGGTACGTTCTTTGTTAATAATTAGCCTGCATCTGTTCTTTTCGATTCTGGTGCCGATAAGAGTTTCGTGTCATTATCTTTTGAGCAAATGCTTCGCGTGTCTAGAACGAAACTAGGCAAATCTTTGACAGTAGAGGTTGCTAGTGGTGAACCCATTATTCTTGATTCTGTTCTTCATAACTTCCAGTTGAATCTTAACGACCATCTTTTTCCTATTAACCTCGCGCCTATGCAACTTGGAAGCTTCGACGTTATTGTGGGAATGGATTGGTTATCCAAGCATCACGCAGAGATAGTTTGTTCTAAGAAGATTGTTCGTGTGCCACTTTCGACAGGCGAGATCCTGCAGGTTCAAGGTGAGAAGCCTACCGGTGGTCTCAAACTCATGTCTTGTTTTAAAGCTCGGAAGTATCTGCAGAAGAACTATGTGGCTTTCTTAGCACATGTTACAGAAGATAAAGGCAAGGTTAAGGCTATTTCAGATATTCCTGTCGTTCGGGATTATTCTGAAGTATTCCCTGAAGACTTACCTGGTCTACCTCCAGCACGCCAAGTCGAGTTCCGCATTGATCTCGTACCTGGTGCAAATCCCATAGCCAGAGCTCCATATCGTCTTGCACCGTCTGAGTTGCAAGAGTTGTCTAAGCAGCTTCAGGAGCTCTCTGACAAAGGTTTTATCCGTCCTAGCTTTTCACCCTGGGGTGCCCCCATTCTTTTTGTCAAGAAGAAGGATGGATCCTTTAGGATGTGTATCGATTATCGGGAACTTAACAAGCTTACCATCAAAAATCGATATCCCTTACCTCGCATCGACGATCTCTTTGATCAGCTACAGGGAGCTTCTTATTTTTCGAAGATTGATCTACGTTCTGGGTATCATCAACTTCGGGTGCATGAAGAAGATATTCCCAAGACAGCGTTCCGTACTCGTTATGGACATTATGAGTTCACAGTCATGCCATTCGGTTTGACTAATGCTCCTGCTGTTTTCATGGACTTAATGAATAGGGTCTGCAAACCCTATTTGGATCAGTTCGTCATTGTTTTTATTGACGACATCTTGATTTACTCTAAGACGCAAGCTGACCACGAGCAACATCTTCGTCTTACTCTGGAACTCCTAAAGAAAGAGCAACTTTTTGCCAAATTCTCCAAGTGCGAATTTTCGCTTAAAGAAGTTCAATTTTTGAGGCATATTATCAACGAACGAGGTATTCATGTAGATCCCTCCAAGATCAGCGCGATTAAGGATTGGGATACACCTTCTACTCCTACTGAAGTTCGTTCTTTTCTTGGTCTAGCGGGTTATTATCGCCGCTTCATAGAAAACTTCTCGAAGATTGCAGTTCCTCTAACTGCTCTAACTCAGAAGAAAATGCCCTTTTATTGGGGAATCAAACAAGAGGAAGCTTTCCAACACTTGAAGCAGAAGCTTTGCGATGCGCCTGTTCTATCATTGCCTGAGGGTGATGATGATTTTGTCGTGTATTGCGATGCATCTAAATTAGGTCTTGGCTGTGTTCTGATGCAAAGGCACAAAGTCATAGCCTATGCATCGAGGCAGTTGAAGATTCATGAGAAGAACTACACCACTCATGATCTTGAATTGGGTGCAGTTGTTTTCTCTCTAAAGATCTGGAGACACTATTTGTATGGTACAAAATGTGTGGTTTTCACAGACCACAAAAGTCTTCAGCATATCTTCAACCAGAAAGAACTCAACATGAGACAGCGACGTTGGGTTGAACTTTTAAACGACTATGACTGCGAAATTCGCTACCATCCTGGTAAGGCGAATGTCGTAGCTGATGCATTGAGTCGTAAGGAACGTACTAAGCTTCATTGTGTACGTGTTCAATCTGTTATTCAAGCTCGATCCGATATTCAAGCACGCATTTCTCAAGCTCAGCAATCTTGTATTTCACAAGGTTTGATGGATAAGGAATTTCCCTATCACATAACACCTGCTCTTGAACTGAAGGACAATGGGTCATATTACTTCATGGACCGTTTGTGGGTCCCAAGCCAGGATGATCTTCGTACCTTGCTTATGGATGAAGCCCATAAGTCTCGCTATTCTATTCATCCGGGCTCAGATAAAATGTATAAGGATCTTCGTATTCACTATTGGTGGCCTGGTATGAAGAAAGACATTGCCTTATACGTATCAAAATGCCTTACTTGTCTTAAGGTTAAGGCTGAACATCAGCGTCCTTCGGGTTTATTGGAGCAACCAGAGATCCCAGTTTGGAAATGGGAAAACATTACTATGGATCTTGTTACCAAACTCCCGCGCACAAATAAAGGTCATGATGCCATCTGGGTAGTCATTGATCGTCTTACAAAGTCAGCACATTTCTTGCCAATCCGCGAGGATTTTCCTACTAACAGACTTGCTCAAATCTACGTAGATGAAATTGTGGCTCGACATGGTGTTCCTTTAAATATCATTTCTGACAGAGATGCTCGTTTCACTTCTCATTTTTGGAGAACCATGCAATCTGCTATGGGGACCCAATTTAATCTGAGCACAGCTTATCATCCGCAAACGGATGGTCAATCTGAGAGAACAATCCAGACTCTGGAGGATATGCTTAGAGCTTGTGTGATCGATTTTGGTGGTAGCTGGGATTCACATCTTAAATTGATTGAATTCTCCTACAACAACAGTTATCACACTAGTATCAAAAATGGCTCCTTTCGAAGCTCTCTATGGTCGAAAATGTCGTTCACCAGTCTGCTGGAATGAGATTGGCGAGGCTCAACTTACTGGACCTGCCCTCATTTTAGAGACAACCGACAAGGTCAAGAAAGTTCGTGATAACCTTCAGGAAGCTAGAAACCGTCAGAAGATTTACGCGGACCCAAAACGCAAAGCCTTGGAATTTCAAGTCGGTGATCAAGTATTACTTAAGGTCTCACCTTGGAAAGGTGTGATCAGATTTGGAAAGAAAGGAAAACTTGCACCTAGATACGTTGGACCATTCAAGATCGTCGAAAGAATCGGAAAGGTAGCCTACAGACTTGAGTTACCTCCTGAACTTGGAAATGTTCATCCAACTTTTCACGTGTCCAATCTCAAGAAGTGTTCAGCTGATGAGAACTTCTCCATACCGCTTGACGAAATTCGTGTTGGCAAAACACTGAAATTCGTTGAGAAACCAGTGGAAATCATGGAACGTGAAGTCAAGTGGCTTAAACGCAAGCGCATTCCTTTGGTCAAAGTTCGCTGGGAAGCTAAACGTGGACCTGAGTTTACTTGGGAACGCGAAGATCAAATGAAGGCGAAATATCCACATCTTTTTCCACGAGTTTCCTCTAAATAAATTTCGGGACGAAATTTCCACAAGTAGGGGAGACTGTAACAACTATGCTTGTAATCACTATGAATAGTTCTATTATCAATAAAACAATGTTATTTGATCCCAATGTTTGTTTGATTGTGTTTTACATTTTTCATGTTTTGACTTTTATGTAATTTCAAACTCTATATCACTTTCTGGAGAGTTATACGCAAACTGGTGCGTAAACGTACTCAGTTTAATGCGACAAATACTCCGGAACATCAACATATACTCAACATACCTTAAATAACCTTTACATAACTTAGAAATAAGTTTTGAAGGCTTTGGTATGGCAAAAACAAGTTAATTCGCTTACAGGGTCTAAAATTGACAAACTGCGAAAGTATGCCAATCTGAACTGTAATGAACATTCCGGAACATGACCATAAGTTAAACACACCTTAAATATCCTTTACATAGCTTAGAAATAGGCTTTGAGGGATTTGGTGTGCTAAAATAAACTTTTGGGACATTCAGGGACTAAAAGTGTCAAAAAGTGCACAAGTTTGCATTTTCGCGCATAACTTACGTTCTGAATACATCTGGACATCCAAAAATTTATGAAAGCATGACTACATTATATTTTAGTGTTCGCCTTAAGAAAAATCCATTCGTCGCGTCATTTGGATCGTTTTTCGCGCTTATGCGCGTTCCGTCGTAATTAAGCGAACATCGCCTTCGTACGACCAAACGAACCATCATCCGACATATTTTTGAGCATGTTTTGAGTTCCCTATACTTTAACTTCATTTTAGAGCCTTGAAATGAGGTTAACGGGGTTCAAACGCATCGAAAATCGCTTAAACGGGCTGCAGGGACTAAACCTGTCACTTTTGAAACAATTCTGGAACTGGGAGGCAGTGGCGTAGCGCGAGCCCTAAGGGCCTACCCGTCGCGCTACGCGAGTGCCTTAACTGGACAGAAACATCAGTTTCGCATTCGGGACCAGATTCGATGTATTAGCCGTTGTTTAATTCACAACCACACATTCTAAACTTGCTTAGTCAGCGGATAAGGATGGAATTTAGGCACCATAACTTTCCGACACTTGTACGGATACGATTAAGGCACGATATTCGACAAGCGATCTTAACGGTTCGGGTATTCCTATAAATACCCAACCACCCCCATTGCTAAAATCACTAGAAATTTGATTTGAGAAACTCTAAGTTGAAACATTTGTTTCATACCTGAGATTTTTGAATCGAGTTTAGCATTCGGGGACCCTTCGTAAGTATTCTTTCGTTCTTTTCCTTATTTTACTGCTTTTCGAGTCAGAAAGTCAAACTTTGTTTGACTTTCAGCGTTGACCAGTAATGGTCAATGCGAAGTTCGTTTGAACTTCGCAACGTGATTGTAATCACGATGGTCATAGTCCCTTGGGACTATGCCTACTGATTACCACGTTGTCTAGGGTCGTAGGGTAAGCGATCTAATAAATCGCTTATACCTCGAACCCGACCCAGTTTGGTCGATCATTAGGATCCGACCAAACACATTAAGTGACCATAGTAGGTAGGGAATAACCTTCCGAGGTTATACCCTATGGTCACATCGTTTAAGTAGTTGTATGATAGGTAGTTTATATGCCTTAGGTAAATTACCAGAATACCCTTTTCATGTATAATTGGTAATTAAGCATATGTAACCTAAACTTTTGTCACATAACGGATTATGTAACATGTTTAGGCATATAACACTTGTCGTAGGACTAGTTAGGCGGTCCGAACGCGTTTCACGCGCACGATGCGTTAAAGTAGCATAAGCTACCTAAACGGATCATAATGGGTCAATAAGACTTAGGTTAAGTTTCATTTAGCATGTAGGCTTTGTTAAACCATATCACGTGAGTTCCTACACTCATTTGGTTTACAAACCCTAATGCTACCCAGTCTTCCGAGATAGGTCCGGTTTATTAACATAGTTACCTATACTAGGTGCCGTTTGATTCCGAGATCTCTAGCATTACTTGGTGATTATCTTTACACATCTGAGCAATCACAAGTGAGTACATAGACCCCTCTTTTACTGTTTTCCAAACTGTTTTGGGGTGAAACACATGTGCCTACTTGTTACTTTCATACTTTCCAGTTTTCACATCATATACCGACTATGTTTGTTAGTACACTATAGTACATGATTTCATTACATTTCATGCTATGTATGTCCATTGTGTGCATACTTAGTACATTGTTTTACGTTACATTTCTGCAATGTATGTTGACTGATAGCATGCTAGCACATTGATTTACATGACTTTTCTACTTTGTATGTTAACTTAGCATACTTAGTACATTGTTTTCTTATGACATGTATACAACTGCTATGACATTTGGTTTGCACAAACGGGTCTTTATAACGTTCATTAACATTTGCTACACCGCTCGGGAGTAAGTAGTGGTACCATAGGACTTGACAAATCCCATTCCTGACATCCCGGGTTTGTTTGGATGTAAGGAATGACTGAATCCGAATACAATTCTTTTGATAACCTTGACTGAAAGGGTTATCCGACTGTCTCAAGGCTTGAATGTATGCGTTAACTTACCACATAAATGTTTGTATCAATGTATCATGCATCACTTTGCAAAACATAACTTTTTGATATATTCAAAATACTTTGTTTTTTACATTTTTACTTATGGTTTAAGTAGTCTTATTTTACTTACCATACATAACATTTGATACACAATTTCTTGACTACTATTGGACATGGATATTTGACATAGACATTTGACATGGATATTTGACATAGACATTTGACATGATTTACATCTTGACATAAACACCTTGACATATTATTCAATACATTTGACAATTGGTTTAAACATAGACTTCTTACATTGGTTGGTTTGGTCTGATTAAGTGATTAAGTTAACGATGCGTGTGTAATATGATACAAGCATGGTGGATACGCCGCTGGTACTTCCTATATATAAGTGTTTGTATGGTATTACATGGCGTAACGTTATTTGAATCATTTCAATATTGAGACATAGAACATTTTATATAAATAACATATTTTTCACAAGACATTGATTCACAAACAACTTATCTTATACAAACACATTTTTTTACATGGTTATTTATTTAACCTGACATTTACTTATACATATCATCTGATCTTATTGTTTTCAAATGATTTACATGACAAAGCAAATTACAAGGTTCATGACTAAACATTTTTCTTAAACATAAGTCATGAATCCTATTTTTTACAAACCTATGTATCTCACAGGCATTTTTATGCTGACGTACCTATTTTCACATGTGTTTTCAGGAGCTTTTCCGTAAGATGTTGATCATGATACTAGGGCGGACCTGTGCCTTAGAGACTTTAAAAGAAGATAGACTATGTTTAATTATGTTCTGAACTCTTAATTTACTGTTTTGAGACAATGTAACACCCTTGTTGATAAATAAAATACAACTTTGTATGCCATGGTTATGAAACAATTAATTCTGTTGCGACACGCCCCGATGTTTCCGCCGCGATTTGTTGTTTTACGCGGTCGGGGTGTGACATCCCAGCTCCACTGGAAATAAACCAACACTAGAACTACGATCACCTAACTAAATACTACAACCGTAAGCGAACTCACTAGTTTCCATCAACTTACCAATTGTTAGTTCTATCGGACACTTTATACTCAGCTTACTTGTAGGTGAACACAATAATGGTTCAAAGTTTTTCGAACAAAACTCAAGTCAGTTTTGGTATTAAAAGTAGGAACATAGATTGGTTTTTGATTTGAAACAAACTAGTAACAACAGCAAGATCGTCTCATGTCTTCCCAGCGTTTAGCTCAAACGCTCTACCCCTGGCATCCTGACCCTTCATTTTCAGACAATCTCTCTCGAAATGTCCTTGCTCCCCACACGCGTAGCATCCCTCGAGTGTACCTCCCTCCGATGTACTCTTAGCAAAGCACTCGCGGTTCATATGTCTATCCTGACCACATCTGGCGCACTTTCTCTGCTCATCCTTGTGAGTCTTCTTCTCAAAACTACTCCTGCCATCCCTGGCATTATCCTTTCTAGAACGGCCAGAACTTGCTACATACGCCTTCCTCGAACTGCGTTTCCTATCATGCTTCTCATCGGTTTCCTTTCTCGAACTCTCAGACTTTCACTTTTGCAAATCCCCAGATCTAGGTTCGGAATGCAGAATTATTTGAATGTTCGATCCGCTGTGAAGGCCCGACATCACGCATACCGTTGCCACGTCATTGCATAGGGTACCAGCAAATGATCTTGGGTTACAACCCTGGATTGTTTTATGTGTACATCTATGTACTGTTCACAAAGTTAATGAAAAATCAGAATTACTCTCCGATTATATCATAACACAGGAACTACTAAAACTTTCCGATCATTACATCACCTGAAGGGTTTCCGATCTGTGTCCCACCAAACCATGCCTATGAGCATCACGTCCACGTTCCTGGCCATTATTTTGGTTAGCATCGCGCTGTTCCATGGCAGTATTAACGTGTTGGGCTATGAGTTGTGCCAACTCTTCTAGGGTAATAGGTAGTCCAGAACCTTGTCTCGCTTTTGGCGACATTTCGTCGTTTCTATTATTACAACATAATATCAACATAAGACGATTTCCAAAATAATTCAATCATTAATTGTTAGTGGACCAAACATTGCGCATGTATAATATCCACGTATTAATGAGAACAATTTTTAACCAAAAGGAACCCATTCGATATTTATATCAGAAATTTTCAAAGCTTGTTTTTAGTACTAAGACATCAAAATTTGGCATGTCTACATCAACACCCTCAATAAGCCTATATGAAATTTCCTTCTAAATATCTAAAAATTTGGCATGTAAGCCATAAATAGGGTTCATCAAATGAGACATACAAAACAAACAACAAAAACAACCAACATCTAACGCTTCAAACCAGGAAGTCCTACATCTTCCTAACAAGCTCTTCATCGTCTCCATGCCTCCGCGTAACGTGGCGAACTAACGATCACAGTGAGAGCGATTGACCCATACCCCTTTCTGCCTCTTCAATGTGAACGCTGTCTCAACTCTTGAAGTCGATGCGATCTCTCTAATGGGTCGAGTTCTCTTCCTACGACGAGTGTAGACTAAAAGAGGTGTAGCAAAGCACGTGACTCGAATATCAGAACAAACGATTCTGTGACGACGGACGAAAGAATCTCAAGTGTAGGCTCGACAGTATCAGTGAGCGGAACTACCAATGGCTCTATAGATCGAGACGTGACATATCGTAACCGTACAAAGTAAGTGTGTGATCAATATGAATAGTAACACATAAGGCCCAAATAAACAGAAAATCACGTATGCACATAAACACATAAGGGTTTTCATACATGATAAAATTTCCACATTTATTTAAAAATCTTGGCTTCGAGAATTTTGGACTTTAAATCTCAAAATTCTTCGGTTGAAGTCTAGTGTTTTCCTCCGAAAACATCTAGTTCGCTAACAACCATTGACTCTGATACCAACTTCTGTCACACCCCAAAATACGTCGCAACGAAATATATAAAACGTAGTGGTGACGGAAGCTGGTGCCCATTTCTATCTTGATGTTTGATGCATTATAGTGTTGGACGTTATTACTTAATTTAAAATGTAGATTTTAAACTTAGTGTCTCAAAACATGACATAACCATGACAAAATAAAGCTATCCTTTGATCCATATGGATCTTATTACATTGACCCAGAAAATTTAGAAGTCAGTCCAACATTATAAGTGATAAAACATGTATCAACAACCACAAGATACGCCATAATTCCCGAAGCCAAACTCAAGTACCTGTAGAACACGTTAAAATCAAGTGTCAACACAAAGGAAGGTGAGTTCACATATTCACTTACAAACAATTTATTCCAAGGAAAACTTTCTGATTAGGTGTTTATTTGAAAACATCCATTTAATTTTAGAAAATCCATTTTACTTCATTAATAAAATCCATGGGCCTTCCGTCGCAGTTCAAGAACCCGACAATATTGTTACTACCCAGGTTTTGTATATTAAATTATTGCGTCAATTTTCAGACTTGTTGGATTCTGTATGCCCAAGACACATATTAAATTGATGTGGCTAGTACGTTATGATCCAAGTCGAGTCATACCCAAATACAAGCTAGACAAACACTTATAATATTTATTTATGGTATGATCATACAAATAAATATTAACACTTAGAATATTTAGAAATTGGTTTTCTAAATAATTGCACTTGACAAACTTGTTGGACCGTTTCTTGACCCGAAAACGTCAATCCGAGTAGCTCATCTTCATATGTAAAGGCGGAATCAATGCATATAAAGTCTACAACAGTTTATCCTTTTAATTCCTATCTTTTATTGCTTCTTGATGAAAATTTGACAAAAGTTCGGCTCCTAAGCACACACATACAACTCTAAGATCCGCTCAAACTACACCCCTATATATAATGTTTCTGGTTCGCTTATACGACATGACACATGAGCGAACCAGACTACTTCCATATAAGCGAACCAGACCTATTGACACTAAAGCGAACCAGATCTACCCTATGAGCGAACCAGACCATTGACACATAAGCGGACCAGCTCATAAAATACATATTTTGACACTTTTGACCCTCTGTTGACCATTCTTAACTTCAGACTTTTTGTAGACGCAGTCAACAGACATTCCGTGCATCAACAGACTCCCCCTTGGATGTTGACGTAGTCTTTTAGCATCTTTAGATCCGTAGTCTTCAGTCTTAGTCTTTTCTTCAACTCTGTCTTTTCATCATAAGCACTCTATCTTCACATTCCCATTGACTGTTGATCCAGACTTCCCCTTTCACAGACTCCCCCTCTCAGTATGCTGGAATCTGAGATATCTGGTTTAAGCTTTGACAAATAGCTTCCTCTGGGAATAATGAAGATCAAAACCTGTTACTCAACCAACAAACATTACAAACTATATTTTCAACATTAAATCACAAAAACAATCAGTTATAACAATCCACTCAAGTATTCAGGTCCAAGTTAATGACCCTGATTACTCAATTAATCTACCAAGTCCAATTTAATGACCTTGGTTGATCATTTGACAAAACAAACTGATTTAGAAACAACAATTTCAAACATTTTCTGAAAATAACAAGTATCAAGTTAATGAACTTGTTTGTGACTTTGAAAACAAATCAAACTTCTTCAAAGTAAGCTCTCCTCATTCTTCAGCTCAGAATCTCCTGCATCTGCTTCAAACATCTAAGAATCCAACAATCAACTCTCCACTTTGGTTTGTCGGAAAATAAAGCAGAAATAAAATCTTTTTGGATTTTATAAAGTGTTCTAAACTAAGAAATGAAATACAGAAAACTTAAATTGCAGAAATTAAACAAAGTAAACTATTTACAAACATATTTTTGGTGAGCGTGTCAGGGAATCATATCAGCTTTTCAGACAAAAATACAAGTACCGTTAAGCTACATTACATACTCAGATTTAAACAATTTACCTCGATTGTCGATATACTGATCCATCTTAAATTCCCACACAAATTTCAATTCACTCAGGATACGATTTAGATGAATTAAGAACTTAGCTCATTCATGTGTCCCACCTCTTGAATATACTCCCGTATCCAGAATCTCAATAATCAGTCTTACAGGTGAGAATACTACAATGATATCTGTATATAATTTAGGTATGCGGGGGCCGAGGGATCTCAGATCGATACTTCCGTATACGCAGAGAGATATCAGCTTCGACTTTTCGGTGTGTCCCCTTTAGAGGATCTTTTTGCTTACAACAGCAGCATATATCAATTTTATTGTTTCAGCATGCTGAGGGTTTAATGCTGTGTTTCAAGCATTGCAGCAAGTATTAGCCAGGGACTAGGTCAGAACTACCGTTCAGCAGAAGTCCCGGAATAATACCCCAGACATCATAGAGTATAAAGACCTAGTATATCAGATTAAGAGACCTTTCAAACGAGATTTCAGGGGTTACCTATATATCCAAGTAGTGTTCCCCACGAATTCACAAGTTTGAATTTAGGTTTATATCCCGAATAAATCTACTAAATGTGTGAAAACCTATCGACACATCATCAGTAAGATTGTTTAACTCTTTTACACTTTTCAAATCTTTAGCATACTGTAATCGTCTAGCTGATGTACTATCATTTTCCCTATATACACAAGCTTTCTTTCAGATTTTATCATGTTTTTGTATTTTTGCATTTTTTTACTGTTTTTGTATTTTCTGAAAATAAACTATGTACAAACATCTACTCCCCCTAAATACCAAAACAAGTAAAAATTCGACAAACCATTGCAGATTGTTTCTCGTCTTCATTCGCAACAGTACTCTCATCAATGCCAATTATGCCATCCGACACTGACAGAAGCTTCATACCATTCAGTTTTAACAAATATTTAAACCGATTTTTATCAAAAGCTTTGGTATGTAAATCAGCTTTCTGTTCGTCTATGTGGATTTTCTCAATTCGTATCAACTTTTTCTCAAAGCAATCACGAATAAAATGATGACGAATTTCTATGTGTTTAGTTTTAGCGTGATGTACTGGATTCTTTGTTATATTAATAGCGGCCTCATTATCAACAAAAAGAGGTGTGTTAAGAAACTGCAAACCGTAGTCGCGCATCTGTTGCTGTATCCACACGATCTGAGAGCAGCAACTGCTAGCAGAAACATACTCCGCTTCACAAGTAGATAACGCCACAGACGTTTGTTTCTTACACTGCTAGGTAACCAATCTAGGACCAAAAAACTGGCATCCTGCAGTTGTTGATTTTGAATTGACTTTGCAGCATCCGAAATCCGAATCGGAATACCCTTTGAGCGTAAAATCACCTTTCCTAGGATACCACAACCCCAATGAAGGAGTTCCTTTCAGGTAGCGCAATATCCTCTTCACAATGATTATATGTGATGCTCTCGGGTTAGACTGAAATCTTGCTGCGAGGCACGTTGGGTACATTATATCAGGACGTGAAGCAGTTAGGTACATTAAAGAACCTATCATGGATCTATAAAAAGTTTCATCAGCCCTGTCTTCGGTGAGATCTGGGTGAATCCCATGATTTGTTGCAAGTGGGGTAGCAGCTGGAGTAGAACTTGACATCCCAAATTTCTCTAGAATATCATGAACATACTTTGACTGATGAATAAAAATTCCCTCAGGAAGTTGTTCAACTTGTAAACCCAGAAAGAATTTCATCTCCCCCATTGATGACATTTCAAACTTCTGCTTCATCACTGATTCAAAATCTTTGCATAGATTTTCATTTGTCGACCCAAAGATTATATCGTCCACATAAATCTGAACTATCAGAAGATGACCATCAACGACTTTAGTGAAGAGAGTGGCATCCACTTTTCCACGAATGAACTTGTTGGCTAGTAGGTGTTGAGACAAAGTCTCGTACCAAGCTCTCGGGGCCTGATGTAAACCATACAGCGCTTTGTCCAATAAGTAGACCTTGTTTTTGTGGATTGGATCGGTAAAGCCCGGCGGCTGACCGACATAAACATCCTCTTTAACCTTCCCATAAAGAAACGCTGATTTAACATCCAACTGATAAACTTTAAAGTTCTTCCAAGACGCAAATGCTAGGAAAATTCTGATTGCCTCTAGTCGTGCTACAGGAGCATAGACTTCAGTAAAATCAATTCCCTCCTGTTGACTAAATCCCTGAACAACGAGTCGAGCTTTGTTCCTTACAACAACTCCTCTATCGTCCCTCTTACACTTAAACACCCACTTAGTGTTAATTTTCCTATGACCATCCGGCAAATCAACTAACTTCCACACTCCCAATTTCTCGAATTGACTAAGTTCCTCCTGCATAGCATTGACCCAAGAGTCTTCAGTAAGTGCCTCTTTGTAAGTTCTTGGTTCAACCTGCGAGATAAAACATCCTAATGAGAATTCAGTTTGCAAAGGAGCAACTTTTGTATAAAAACATGTAAGCCCTTTATCAATCTGATTTCGAGTGCGAACGCCTTTCTGCAATTCTCCTATGATCAACTCCTCTGGATGATATGAAAAAGTTCGCGGCATCACTTCACTTGGAACATCTTGTCACACCCCGACCACGTAGAACATACAAAACGTGGCGGAAACATCGGGGAGTGTTGTAACAGAATTAATGTTTCACAACCATGGAAATTAAAGTTTCGTTTTATTGATTAAAAGTGTTACAATGCCTTAACAAACAAAGAAATACAACATAATTAACTAGTCTTGCATCTTTTATTGTCACTAAAGCCCAAGTTTGTCTATGTGTATCTTGATCATCTTATGCAACAGCTCCTGAAAAACACATGTGAAAATAGGTACGTCAGCATAAAAATGCCTGTGAGATACATAGTTTTTGTGAAAATAAGATTCATGACTTATGTTTGAGAAAATGTTTAGTCATGAACCTTGTTATTTTCTTTGTCTTTTAAATCATTTGAAAAACAATAAGATCAGATGATAAGTATAAATAAATGTAAGGTTAAATGAATAACCAAGTAAAATGTGTTTGCATAAGATAAGTTGTTTATAAATCAATGTCTTGTGAAAAGAATGTTATTTGTATGAAATGTTCTATGTCTCAAACTGAAATGATTCAAATAACGTTACGACATGTAATACCATACAAACACTTATATATAGGAAGTACCAGCGGCATATCCACCATGCTTGTATCATATTACACACGCATCGTTACTTAATCACTTAATCAAACCAAACCAAACAATGTGAAATGTTCATGTCAAGATGTAAATCATGTCAAAATGTCTATGTCAAATATCCATGTCAAATGTCTATGTCAAATATCCATGTCAAATGTCTATGTCAAATATCCATGTCAAATGTCTATGTCAAATATCCCTGTCAAATGTCTATGTCAAATATCCATGTCAAATGTCTATGTCAAAATGTCATGTATGGCAAGTGAAAGGTCTCAACTAAACCATATGCACAAAAACAAAGTATTGAAGTAAAACTTGGTTTAAATCAAAGCTATGTTTTGTGTAAATGCATGCAAATATTTAATATGAACATTTATGCGGTATTGTGAAAATGCATACATCCAAGCCTTGCGACTGTGGTGATAAACCCTTTAAACAAATTAAAGGTCTATCTGTCTTATATCAATGAATTCGGTCATTCCTTTCATCCCCTTTCCCTGGGACGTCCGGAACGGGAGTTGTCAATTCCTATTGTACCACTACCTACTAACGAACGGCATGATCGGTGTTAATGAATGTATTGTCCCATGTAAACAAACCAAATGTCATACCAAAATGTAAGCATGTGAAAACAATGCACTAAGTATGTAATCAAATGAACATACATAGCATGAAATGTCATGTAAAACGATGTACTAAGTAATGCGCATAATGGGCACACCTAGCATGAAATGTCATAAAATCATGTACTATAATGTACTAACGAACATAGCAGTATATGATGTTAAAACAGGAAAGCATGAAAGTAACAAGTAGGCACATGTGTTCCACCCCAAAACAGTTTGGAAAACAGTAAAAGAGGGGTCTATGTACTCACTTGAGATTGCTCAGTTGTATAAAGATAACCACCAAGTAATGCTATAGATCTCGGAATCAAACGGCACCTAATATGGGTAACTATGTTAATAAACCGGACCTATCTCGGAAGATTGGATAGAATGAGGTTTCGTAAACCAAACGAGTGTAGAGACTCGTGTCATTTGGTTTAACAAAGCCTACATACTAAATGAAACCTAACATAATTGTTTACGACCCATTACGACTCGTTTAGGTAGCTTATGCTACTTTAACGTGTCGTTCGCGTGAAACGCGTTCGGACCGCCTAACTAGTCCTATGACAAGTATTATATGCCTAAACATGTTACATAATCAGTTATGTGATAAAGGTTTAGGTTACATATGCTTAATTACCAATTATACATGAAAAGGGTATTCTGGTAATTTACCTAAGGCATATAAACTACCTATCATATAACTACTTAAACGATGTGACCATAGGGTATAACCTCGGAAGGTTATTCCCTACCTACTATGGTCACCTAATGTATTTGGTCGGATACTAATGATCGACCAAACTGGGTCGGGTTCGAGGTATAAGCGATTTATTAGATCGCTTACCCTACGACCCTAGACAACGTGGTAATCAGTAGGCATAGTCCCAAGGGACTATGGCCATCGTGATTACAATCACGTTGCGAAGTTCAAACAAACTTCGCATTGACCATTACTGGTCAACGCTGAAAGTCAAACAAAGTTTGACTTTCTGACTCGAAAAGCAGTAAAATAAGGAAAAGAACGAAAGAATACTTACGAAGGGTCCCCGAATGCTAATCCCGATCCAAGAACTCAGGTATGAAACAATGGTTTCAAATTAGAGCTCTCAAATCAGAATTCTAGTGCTTTAAAACAATGAAAGGCATGGGGTATATATAGTTTTCGGTGAACCGTTGAGATCGTTTCATGGAAACCGTGATTCGATCACATCCGTACATTTGTTGAAAGGTTATGGAAGCTACATATGATCCTTATCTTAGTGACTAAGCAACTTAGAACATGTGGTGAAGGATCAATCAGCTGCAACTTGTGTTAGAAACACTTAATCTGGTCTGGTTATGTAGTCGCGTAGCGCGACGGGTAGGCCCTTAGGGCTCGCGCTACGCTACTGCCTCCCCTGAATCAGAAAGTTTCAAAATTGGCAGCAATGGTCCCTGCACGTGTTTAAGGCCTTTTTCGATGCGTTTGAACCCCGTTAACCTCATTTCAAGGCTCTAAAATGAAGTTAAAGTATAGGGAACTCAAAACACACTCAAAAATATGCCGGATGATGGTTCGTTTGGTCGTACGAACGCGATGTTCGCTTAATTACGACGGAATGCGCATAAGCGCGAAAAACGATCCAAATGACGCGACGAATGGATTTTTCTTTTGGCGAACACTAAAATATAATGTAGTCATGCTTACATAAATTTTTGGATGTCCAGATGTATTCAGAACGTAAGTTATGCGCGAAAATGCAAACTTGTGCACTTTTTGACACTTTTAGTCCCTGAATGACACAAAAGTTTATTTTAGCACACCGAACCCCTCAAAGCCTATTTCTAAGCTATGTAAAGGATATTTATGGTATGTTTAACTTATGGTCATGTTCTGGAATGTCTGTTACAGTTCAAATTGGCATACTTTCGCAGTTTGTCAACTTTAGTCCCTGTAAGCGAATTAACTTGGTTTTGCCATACCAAAGCCTTCAAAACTTATTTCTAAGTTATGTAAAGGTTATTTAAGGTATGTTAAGCCTATTTCACTATTCCGGAGTGTTTGTTGCATTAAACTGGTTATATCTACGCATCGGTGCGCGTATAACCTTCTAGAAAGTGAATTTAGAGTTTGGAATTGAACGAGAATTGATATGTGCAAAATGATACACATATTTTTACAAATCCCAAGTATGAAATATAATATTTCATTGGTTCGGTATTTGTTTGATGGCCGTGAAGGCACAGGTGTTACAGTCTCCCCTACTTTAGGAAATTTCGTCCCGAAATTTATTTAGAGGAAACTTGTGAGAGTTTAAAACATGAAGTTGAAAAGACCGAACAACATTGGTTAGGGTTCTGAACTTCTAGTAACTTTAATAACATCAAGCTTGCAATGTAAGAGGGATACTTATATACAAGTATATGAAGCATCATTGGTGCGTCCACCGTACCTCCATTACATCGTTCTCATTTCGTTATTGTTGTCACTATCGGCTCATACACATAATAAATCTTACTGGGTTTCTGTGCACTAAATTTCATAATTATGTACGCGTCCATAATCAGACAATTCCTTGCATAGTTCACTCAGTCCATTTTATAATGTGCAGGGGAAAACCAAATGAACAATCCTGTGATGAGTGTGACTAGACCGCCTTAGAGTCCTTTTAATTAATTCAATAAATGATCTAAATAGACTATCAAGGAGTCTGTTCAGCTACATCACTAGATGTCGTTCTTTAACCAAATTGTGAATCAATCTTTTTGACTAGACCACTAAAGGGTTTCTTATGAATCATGGAGCAGTACTATATAATCCAAGGGTCTTAACTATTACATAGAAGCCCATTAAGGATTGAAGGTAGTACCTTTTGAATATCCTGCTACGAATCCCTCATATGAAGATACGAAAGATTCTGCGAGGATTTGGATAACGAATATCCAGAGTATTTAAAAACACAAAAAATTCATAAAAGAAAACATAAGATGAGTAAACACATAGTCACATAACCACAAAATTGTTTGTTACTTTGTCTTGTAAATTGCGTACATGCATTTAAAGCACACTAGGAATCCATTCCGTGGATTTCATTTGGTACTTTAAACGTTATCAAGAATCCAACTATAAAGATAGAAAGATTCAAAAAGAAAATTCGATTTCGATTATTAGGAACCGAAGTGTTCGAATTAAGGTACATAAGGAATCCAATTAAGGACTCTGATTTGAACGATAATCATCCACAAGGATCTAATTGTAAAGATAAAAAGATCCCATATGAATTTTAGAAGTTGGAGATGTTTTGAAATCTTGCACGGGATGTGCTTAAGTCAAAACATGAAGTAAAATGCTTATGAAGTTGAGATGCCAGATATGCCAAGGCGACATATGAAGCGAAATTTGAAAGTTAAGTCAATGTACGAGGAAAATATTTTTGAAAAATTGTGCATGGGGTTCTTTTAAGAAAAATGTGTTTAACGTTTTTGAAACCTTATATATAATACTTTTTGAAATCATAAAGTAGGTGTAGTAGGTAGATATATTTACAAAAATGTTTTAAAATCATGCGAGATGAATTTTGAAATTATGTATAAGGTTTTTGAAAGACATGAATGATGCTTTTCGAAATCATGCACTTGATCAGAAAATGTATTGTGTTAATATTGTCTTCAGACTATATGAAATATTTTGAAATTAGAAAGGTTGGTTTTGATAACATGGCCAATGTTTTTGAAATAACATAGACAATGCATCTAGAAAAATTGTTTTCAAACTATATGAAATATTTTGAGATCATGAAGATGGTTTTGAAATACTTGTACTGTGAATGTTGAAAAAAATCAAAACGTAATGGGTATGAGATTTGAAAATATCCTTAGTTATCCAACCAAGGATTCAAAAATACCGATGTGTAAAAAGCACGATTACTCATAATTTCACTTTATTTCCTGTACTTCGTTTCTTAGAATGAAACGAGTACTTAGAACTTTCGAGGAAATTATGAGCGATCACTTGAAAGTGAGAATCACAAGAGTAGTTTGTAAGGAACATAGTTCCTTAATGCAGGTATCATAGGAAGATCATACACA
Source organism: Helianthus tuberosus (assembly GCA_030545235.1). NCBI lineage: Eukaryota > Viridiplantae > Streptophyta > Magnoliopsida > Asterales > Asteraceae > Helianthus > Helianthus tuberosus. Next base: position 111,780,916 of record CM060351.1, read on the forward strand.
CATGTAACTATACTTGTATATCAGAATTTGTGAACAACGATTTTTATTTATGAACAAGACATATTGTTTCACAATACACGAAACAAAAGAAACAAAGACATAAGACAGCAACATCCTTTGTTCAGCCAAATGCTCATCCGAGGGTTGGATTTGCACTGACTATCTTCGGGCAGTTGTTCCTGAAATGGCTCGTATCGCCACAGTTGTAGCAAGTACCACGCGGGAAACGAGCTTGAGTAGGGTTGACTTGGAGTTGGGTAGCAGCAAGATTTGCAACAGCTTTGTTCTGGATAGCAAAGCGGCATGTGTTGACCAAATGTCCCCGCCGTCCACAGTAGGTACATTTCCAGCAGGGTACGAGGTTTGAATGATGACCGTTGCATCGCTTGCACCTAGGAGCAGTTCCTAAGTACGGCTTCCTAATTGGTGGCCTTGCCACTTGGCTAGGTCCAGCTTGATTAGGTGTAACCGCTGCGGGTTTCCTTGAAGCCTTACGCTTCCTTGATTTTGGTGCAGGCTTGACTTTTGCTTCCTTCAGTGGCTCTTGAGTGGCTTCATTGTCGAGACGAGAGGCTTCATTGTTGAGACGAGCCATGGCAATGCCTAAATCCACAGTCTTCTGAATCACTTCGCCTATTTGCTGAACAAATTTGGCTGTTCGTTCGGGCATTCGACCAGTGCTGAGAGGATTAGACATTCTAGAAGGAAATGAAAGACAGAGGAAGAAACGAGTGAAAGGTTATTGGATAATCAATACAGAATGGTAACGAATGAAAATTGTGATCATTTGTTTGTTACCTAAGGCAAACAAATGAGATGGTGACAAATCAAAGTAAATGGGTCAAAAATAATGTATCGCGAAGACATGCTCGCCTATAAGTGAACACTCATTCCAAGAATTCCCAGGTAAGCACAACTGGTCTCGCGTCTGATGAGATGTATACGAAGTGCTTGCCTAGACAGAAAACCCAGAATACAGGCATTCACCCTTCCAGTTTGCACGTGTTCACATTATTTAAAACCCAAAACCTTGACGAGATTTTGAAAACTCAAAGGGGTTCAAAACCATATAATAGAGAGTTCAAAACCTTACAATAGAGGGTTCAAAACCTAGTAATCAATCATCCTAGAACAGATGATTAGTTTTTAAAGCGGTTTTGAAATTTATGTTCTTGTTGTGGTTGTCACCTAAGGATAGGTGACAGTATTGTTTTATGACTAAACGCAAGTAAACTCGCGTTAGGGTCCTAAGAAGGTTATAGACTAGGTCAAAGCATTACTAATAACCTAATTCCCTATAACCATTGGCTCTGATACCATCTTTTCTGTCACACCCCGACCACGTAGAACATACAAAACGTGGCGGAAACATCGGGGAGTGTTGTAACAGAATTAATGTTTCACAACCATGGAAATTAAAGTTTCGTTTTATTGATTAAAAGTGTTACAATGCCTTAACAAACAAAGAAATACAACATAATTAACTAGTCTTGCATCTTTTATTGTCACTAAAGCCCAAGTTTGTCTATGTGTATCTTGATCATCTTATGCAACAGCTCCTGAAAAACACATGTGAAAATAGGTACGTCAGCATAAAAATGCCTGTGAGATACATAGTTTTTGTGAAAATAAGATTCATGACTTATGTTTGAGAAAATGTTTAGTCATGAACCTTGTTATTTTCTTTGTCTTTTAAATCATTTGAAAAACGATAAGATCAGATGATAAGTATAAATAAATGTAAGGTTAAATGAATAACCAAGTAAAATGTGTTTGCATAAGATAAGTTGTTTATAAATCAATGTCTTGTGAAAAGAATGTTATTTGTATGAAATGTTCTATGTCTCAAACTGAAATGATTCAAATAACGTTACGACATGTAATACCATACAAACACTTATATATAGGAAGTACCAGCGGCATATCCACCATGCTTGTATCATATTACACACGCATCGTTACTTAATCACTTAATCAAACCAAACCAAACAATGTGAAATGTTCATGTCAAGATGTAGATCATGTCAAAATGTCTATGTCAAATATCCATGTCAAATGTCTATGTCAAATATCCATGTCAAATGTCTATGTCAAATATCCATGTCAAATGTCAATGTCAAATATCCCTGTCAAATGTCTATGTCAAATATCCATGTCAAATGTCTATGTCAAAATGTCATGTATGGCAAGTGAAAGGTCTCAACTAAACCATATGCACAAAAACAAAGTATTGAAGTAAAACTTGGTTTAAATCAAAGCTATGTTTTGTGTAAATGCATGCAAATATTTAATATGAACATTTATGCGGTATTGTGAAAATGCATACATCCAAGCCTTGCGACTGTGGTGATAAACCCTTTAAACAAATTAAAGGTCTATCTGTCTTATATCAACGAATTCGGTCATTCCTTTCATCCCCTTTCCCTGGGACGTCCGGAACGGGAGTTGTCAATTCCTATTGTACCACTACCTACTAACGAACGGCATGATCGGTGTTAATGAATGTATTGTCCCATGTAAACAAACCAAATGTCATACCAAAATGTAAGCATGTGAAAACAATGCACTAAGTATGTAATCAAATGAACATACATAGCGTGAAATGTCATGTAAAACGATGTACTAAGTAATGCGCATAATGGGCACACCTAGCATGAAATGTCATAAAATCATGTACTATAATGTACTAACGAACATAGCAGTATATGATGTTAAAACAGGAAAGCATGAAAGTAACAAGTAGGCACATGTGTTCCACCCCAAAACAGTTTGGAAAACAGTAAAAGAGGGGTCTATGTACTCACTTGAGATTGCTCAGTTGTATAAAGATAACCACCAAGTAATGCTATAGATCTCGGAATCAAACGGCACCTAATATGGGTAACTATGTTAATAAACCGGACCTATCTCGGAAGATTGGATAGAATGAGGTTTCGTAAACCAAACGAGTGTAGAGACTCGTGTCATTTGGTTTAACAAAGCCTACTTACTAAATGAAACCTAACATAATTGTTTACGACCCATTACGACTCGTTTAGGTAGCTTATGCTACTTTAACGTGTCGTTCGCGTGAAACGCGTTCGGACCGCCTAACTAGTCCTATGACAAGTATTATATGCCTAAACATGTTACATAATCAGTTATGTGATAAAGGTTTAGGTTACATATGCTTAATTACCAATTATACATGAAAAGGGTATTCTTGTAATTTACCTAAGGCATATAAACTACCTATCATATAACTACTTAAACGATGTGACCATAGGGTATAACCTCGGAAGGTTATTCCCTACCTACTATGGTCACCTAATGTATTTGGTCGGATCCTAATGATCGACCAAACTGGGTCGGGTTCGAGGTATAAGCGATTTATTAGATCGCTTACCCTACGACCCTAGACAATGTGGTAATCAGTAGGCATAGTCCCAAGGGACTATGGCTATCGTGATTACAATCACGTTGCGAAGTTCAAACAAACTTCGCATTGACCATTACTGGTCAACGCTGAAAGTCAAACAAAGTTTGACTTTCTGACTCGAAAAGCAGTAAAATAAGGAAAAGAACGAAAGAATACTTACGAAGGGTCCCCGAATGCTAATCCCGATCCAAGAACTCAGGTATGAAACAATGGTTTCAACTTAGAGCTCTCAAATCAGAATTCTAGTGCTTTAAAACAATGAAAGGCATGGGGTATATATAGTTTTCGGTGAACCGTTGAGATCGTTTCATGGAAACCGTGATTCGATCACATCCGTACATTTGTTGAAAGGTTATGGAAGCTACATATGATCCTTATCTTAGTGACTAAGCAACTTAGAACATGTGGTGAAGGATCAATCAGCTGCAACTTGTGTTAGAAACACTTAATCTGGTCTGGTTATGCAGTCGCGTAGCGCGACGGGTAGGCCCTTAGGGCTCGCGCTACGCTACTGCCTCCCCTGAATCAGAAAGTTTCAAAATTGGCAGCAATGGTCCCTGCACGTGTTTAAGGCCTTTTTCGATGCGTTTGAACCCCGTTAACCTCATTTCAAGGCTCTAAAATGAAGTTAAAGTATAGGGAACTCAAAACACACTCAAAAATATGCCGGATGATGGTTCGTTTGGTCGTACGAACGCGATGTTCGCTTAATTACGACGGAATGCGCATAAGCGCGAAAAACGATCCAAATGACGCGACGAATGGATTTTTCTTTTGGAGAACACTAAAATATAATGTAGTCATGCTTACATAAATTTTTGGATGTCCAGATGTATTCAGAACGTAAGTTATGCGCGAAAATGCAAACTTGTGCACTTTTTGACACTTTTAGTCCCTGAATGACACAAAAGTTTATTTTAGCACACCGAACCCCTCAAAGCCTATTTCTAAGCTATGTAAAGGATATTTATGGTATGTTTAACTTATGGTCTTGTTCCGGAATGTCTGTTACAGTTCAAATTGGCATACTTTCGCAGTTTGTCAACTTTAGTCCCTGTAAGCGAATTAACTTGGTTTTGCCATACCAAAGCCTTCAAAACTTATTTCTAAGTTATGTAAAGGTTATTTAAGGTATGTTAAGCCTATTTCACTATTCCGGAGTGTTTGTTGCATTAAACTGGTTATATCTACGCATCGGTGCGCGTATAACCTTCTAGAAAGTGAATTTAGAGTTTGGAATTGAACGAGAATTGATATGTGCAAAATGATACACATATTTTTACAAATCCCAAGTATGAAATATAATATTTCATTGGTTCGGTATTTGTTTGATGGCCGTGAAGGCACAGGTGTTACACATCTACATTTCCCTCCAGATTAGTAACATTCTGCTCTGCATCTTGTTCACCAACTTGGTTTGTTTGACTTAAAAACTGAATTTGCTCCCCCTCAGAATCTGAATCACCATGATCAAAGACTGGCATGTTTTCAGCTTCTAGATTATCATTCTGAGCTGACTGATTATCCTGAGCAACTTCATTCCGTTGGACATCATCATGTTCACCAGCATTACTTGGACCTGCTTCATCGTCATTTGAAGTTTCCCGTGGTCTCCTCGAATACTCAGCTGGGAATCTTAACTGCGACTCATATTCACGCAAAATATCCAACTCATCAAAGAAATCTTCATCATCCTCTGATTCTTCTCTCATGTCAAACGAATCCCAAAGTTTGTCATAATGATAACGCCATGAATCACCAGGATTCTGCGGCGGCATAGTATAACCTTGACATTCAACATTTGCAGCTTCAATAATCCGCTTCTCACTTGGAACGAAGACACGTCTCAATGGATTTGAATAACCAACAAATATACCCTCAATGCACTTCGGACCAAACTTCCCAAAAGGTTCTATAACCGTATAAGGTGACCCGAACGGTTCTAGATACTTCAAATTCGGTTTGCGATTATTGATTAGCTCAAAGCATGTTTTGTTGAACTTCTTGACAGTTAGAACCCTGTTGAGCGTATAACATGCGGCGGAAATAGCTTCAGCCCAAAAATTAATTGGTAACTTTGAATCTGCGAGCATAGTTCTAGCCGTCTCGATTAGTGTCCGGTTTTTACGTTCTGCGACTCCATTTTGTTGCGGAGTGTACGGAGCACTAAACTCATGCAAAATACCTCGTTCATCACAAAATTCTTCCATTTTGCTGTTCTTGAATTCAGTACCATTGTCACTTCGAATTCTCTTGATACGCCTTTGGTACACATTCTCAATTTTCCTGAACAGACCCATCAAACTGTCAAATGTTTCATCTTTCGTTTTCAAGAAAGAAACCCATGAAAATCTGGAATAATCATCAGTAACGACCAAACAATAGTAATCTCCTGTAACACTTTTAACATTCACCGGACCAAACAAATCCATGTGAAGTCTTTCCAGAGGTCTCGAAACTGAATTGACTTGCTTTGTAGGGTGTGACTTTTTCTTCTGCTTGCCTTTGAAGCAGCTAATGCACTCCCCTTCCAGATGAAATACTTTGATATTAACTCCCAATACCAAATCATTGTGCACCAAGTGATTCATCTTCCTTAGGTGAATATGCCCCATCTTTCGGTGCCACAATCTTGATTCTTTCTCAGTTGCTCTAGACACGAAACAATGTGCTTGACCAGTAGTTGTAGTTGCTACAGACATATCTAACACATATAAATCATTCACTCTAGGTGCCCTCATGATAATCCATTCTTCAGGAACTACAAAACCAGGTTTCAAGATCAAACATTCTTTATCAGTGAAGTGAGTAGTATACTGATTGTCACAAATCTGCGAGATACTAAGCAAATTGTTCTCCAGCTCAGTGATGTAGTTAACTCTCTCAAACGTCACAATCCCATTGGATAACGTTCCTTCACCAACAATTCTACCACCTTCATGACCAGCAAATCCCACATAACCACCATTAATGTTTCTCACATCATACAGCAACGCGGTTTTTCCTGTCATATGTCTAGATGCACCACTATCCATAATCCATCTGGATACCAGTTGTGGAAGATCCTGCACAAAACAAACTACGATTTAAACAACTTCAAGAAAGATGCCGATTCATGCTTCGCGAACCAGGAAGCTCCGGCAATTCAAACTGCTTATTCGAACATGGTGTCCACCCAGGCCTCATCAGCCTTAGGTGTAACCTTGACTCTCGCAATTTGAATTTTGAAATTTTCAGCCTTCAAAGGTGGAAAATTTGCATCATAATCAACCGAAATTGATTCTTCAGCCTTTTTCACTTCAGAAGTTGAAATTTTCTTCTCTGTTTTAGGTTTCCAAATTTGTTCAGTTAATGTAACCCGTTTATAAAACTTGTCATTTTTAGTTACCACTTTATTTACGGATTCATTTTTCACTTTGATGTTGTCATTTTTAACGTTTTGCTTCTCTATCACTTTCTTCTCAACATACATTGGTGCTTTACCCTTCACATCAACCTTCTTTTGTTGAATCTTCACAGCTTCAGTCCTAGGCTTCACATATGTACACTTTCGTGCAATATGACCAACTTGTTCACATCTAAAACAAGTACGAGTATCAGCGACTCGACTCGTGCCTTCAGACTGAGCCTGCGAAGCTCTCTTCTCAAAGAACTCTTTATTTGATTTTGAAAAAATTTCATTTTCCTCATCAGAAAGTGAACTTGAACCATTCACAAACACCTTCTTTTCAGCAAACCTTTTGTTTTGAAAAATCCTTTTCTGATAACTCTTACCACCTCGATAACCACCCGACCAATTGTTTCGATTGTTATTATAAAAACGTGGTGGAACAATAGGCTTTTTGTAATAAGCTTTATCTTTCTCAAAATTCATTTGCCTTTTTGTTTGACACAAACTGTTCACTTCTGATAACTCAACTTCAACTAACTTGAAAACATTTGTCAACTTTTTCACATTAACATTCTCAATGGGAAACTCAGAATCCGAATACAACTTATCAGATCCAGCCATCTTGTACATCACAAGACCCGGTTCATCATTTAAGTTGTTTTTGGATTTTTGTTTCGGAATGTATTTATCCAAAAAACACCCATCCTCCTCAGAAGTGTCACAATCCGGTTTAAGCACTTTGTCTACCACACTTTTCACCACATCACTTTGGACACCCTCGTCATTGGAAGATGTGAACGTGACATCAATGTTTTCAGGAAGTTTAACTTCGCTTTCTTCCTCAATTTCCACCAAACTAGACTGCTTTTTCGTGTAGTTGTCTAAAATTGGCGGTGGAACTTTGTGAAAACCTACACCCGTTCCATCAGAAAACACATCCTCGCCATCTTTGTTTTTCCCTATAGGTTTAGGAACAATATGCTGCAAAACAAAGCTTGCCGATTTATAGCTGTTAAGCTTCAACTGGATTCGTTCATTCTCAATTTCAGCTTCTTGAACTTTAAGTTTCAGTTTAGCAATTTGATCCAGTTGTTCATTAATTGATTCTTCTTTTAATCTCAAAACAGCTCTTAAATGTTCATTTTCTTTAAATGTTTTGCCATTACGATCATCACTATCTTTGACAATGTTTTTCAATTTCTCAAACTTTTCAGAAATCTGACGGTTTTCAAGAATTAACTTTTCATTTTCAGATTTTATTTTCTCACGTTCAGTTTTATCATTTTCAATCTGAGTTGTTAATTCTTTGATCCGTTCAGTTGAAGCTCTTACAGTTTTGTCACGATCGAGAATCTGATCTTCAACTTTTCTAACCTTTGTTGTCAGATTCTGAATTTTCTCATTGTTAAGATACGTGACAGTGCTACAAAAATTGCATTGTTTGGTGCAATTTTTGCAGTCAGCATTCCCATCAATCTTGTTACCTGACGCATTTGTTGACACACTTTGACTGACCAATTCCTTTGACTCAGTAACAGAATTAAGATCTACCTCAAGTGCTTTTGCAGCTAGCACTTTGTCAGCCATCATTCCCAAGTTCTTAGCTGTCAACTCTTGCGTAGTATCAATTAAGCCTGTATCAACCTGCTTTTCTTTCTTCTCTTTCTCTTCTTTCTCCTTTCTCTCTTTCTCTTTCTCTTCTTCAATCATCTTTGAAGTTGGAGTACCCCACCATTTGTGTTGCCAATACTCATCATCTTCTTTGTACTCCTTGATAATGGCTTCGATATCTAGCGTTTTGTCATCAATCGCAATGTTGCCATACCTATCAAGATAGCACTCTCTATCTGGATCCCATCTGTTTGCTCTTCTAGCTTCCAGAAAGATACCAGAAAGTCTGATAATCTTGTTTTCAGCAATCATCTTCCGATATTGATACTTCTGTTCCTCAGTACGATCATCTTTCCATTTAACAGGTTCATCATTGTTTGCCATGAATGCGTAACCCACCGCATCTTCTTCCGGTAGAACTTCCTTACTCCAATCATACCCTTCATCATCATAAATCACAGCAAGAGCCCTTGATTTGTCTCTGTTGTCTTCAACCTGCTTCAATCTAGGCGGCTCGGATTTATTCTGATGGTAGATTGCCTTTTTGTAATAATCATCTCGAAACGGATTCTCCGATTCATCAACATAAGCATTTCAACATTCTCGTTTGAAGTGACCCTTCTGCTTACACTTGAAGCATGTCACTTTGGATTTATCGAACCCCAGCTTAGTAGAAGCACCACCAATTGTTTTACTTCCAGTAATTTCCATGAATCTTTGTGCACGACGAACAGCACTTGCCATAGCCCAACGAATATCGATCAGTTCCATTTCCTCCGGATCAATCTGATCGTAATCTTCTTTCGTCAGATTTGTATTGCCAATCTTCCCAGCTACCAATCCTTCATACGATTCCAACACTGATGCTAGAAAGATCATCTGCTGCTTGGCCGATTCCTCATCAAAGTTCTGAGCATTCTTCAAGTCTATTGCGATGTTGCATTGAAAACGATTCTTTGCATCAGCATTTCCAGAAGATGAAGATCCACTGTGAAAACCACTGTGACTTCCACTGCTTTGATCACTTTGACTTTCTTTGCCGACTGTCGACACATTTTCAGCAGAAAAAGCTGTTTTTGGAGAAATTGCTTTTGGCATCATGCTTTTTGGATAGTATAGATCCAGATTCTGTTGATAAGATGAATTATTTACTTTGTACGTCTTTTTCAATTCCAGTTCATGACTTTCAAGTTTCTCAATCACCAAATCTGGTTTCAACAATTCAGAAGAAATAGTGTTCTTAAGCATGAGAGCATAATATCTCCACTCCATCTCGTCTGGCAACGAATCTAACAGTTTATCCACAATTTCTTCATCAGTATACGTGATCTCGTGTCGAGCAAGCTCCAGTTTCAGATGACCAAACCTTTCAATCATTTTACACACCGATTCATTTTTAAGACAACCAAACATATCAAACTCTTTCCTAAGAAGTTTCTTTTTATTTTTTACAATCTCTTTGCTTCCAAGACACTTCTTTTCGAGTTTTTCCCATAAGTCTTTAGAATTTGAGTAATCTATCAGTGAAATAATGTCTTCACGCACCGACTGAAACAATAATGCCACACATTTTTGCTCGGCCACAAAACTGTCAATCTCTTCAACTGATCTTAATGCTTCACCATTCTTCTTTCCTTGAGCATAACCACTCTTCATACTCTTCCAGCAAGGAAAAGCAAATGCCATTAACCAATCTTCGAACTTTGTTGCCCACCTGCTGTAATCTTCTATAGCCATCAGCTTAGGAGGTTTGTTAAATGTTCCAAATGCGCTTTCGGACTCCCAAGCTTCCTTCTTTCTTTCTTTCGGTGGACTTTTGTTTGCATCGTTTGAAGAAGTATCGTTGTTTCCTGTACTACCCGTAAATGCATACATATTGCTGAAGGGATTCATGAAAATATCATCCATTTTGATCGTACCTGCAAAATCAATCAACACTTAGAAAAATTTTCTAGATTTTTGAAAAATAAAACCACAAAATCGAACCAATCTGTGCACGTGACAGATAAGCGAATCAAACAGGTTCAAATAAGCGAACCAGATAGTGTCTGTTCAAGCGGACCAGAAAGTCTGTTCGAGCGGACCAGGAAGTCTGTTCGAGCGGACCAGACTTTGTCTGTATGAGTGAATCAGATGTTGTCCGTTCGAGCGGACCAGCTGATGTTCGTTCGGGCGAACCAGCAGATGTTCAGATAAGCGAACCACACAAGCTGTTCGTTCGAGCGAACCAGCTACTGTACGTAACAGCGATCCAGAGAATGATCGTTCGAGCGGACCACGTAATGTCCGTTCGAGCGGTTCAGAATATGATCGAATAAGCGGACCAGGTCAATGTCCGGATAAGCGGACCAGAAACTTGCGATGACCGAAAAAGCGAACCACAAATTTTAACCGATTTTAGTCCGAATAACACTCTGATACTTTCAAGTATTATACTACTCTTAATTCCGATCACAATGATATGATTTTTGTTCAATTCTGACCGCTAATTCATTCCAGATCTGAGTTTCAAATTCTGTCCGAAAACCGATCACGTTTTTAGATGAAATTAATTGATTTTTACTATGTTTTAAAGTCCGAAACTGTTACTGATTGTTTAACAACAAGTTTCACTCAATATACTCGAACTTCAAACCATTATGTCCGATGAAACTTGTATAAACCGAAAAAAAAATAAAAGAGAAAGATGAGTAGAAAGATGATAATAGATCCGAATCAACTGATGTAGTATGAGCTCCTCGTCCTGAAGCTCTGATACCACTTGTTGGACCGTTTCTTGACCCGAAAACGTCAATCCGAGTAGCTCATCTTCATATGTAAAGGCGGAATCAATGCATATAAAGTCTACAACAGTTTATCCTTTTAATTCCTATCTTTTATTGCTTCTTGATGAAAATTTGACAAAAGTTCGGCTCCTAAGCACACACATACAACTCTAAGATCCGCTCAAACTACACCCCTATATATAATGTTTCTGGTTCGCTTATACGACATGACACATGAGCGAACCAGACTACTTCCATATAAGCGAACCAGACCTATTGACACTAAAGCGAACCAGATCTACCCTATGAGCGAACCAGACCATTGACACATAAGCAGACCAGCTCATAAAATACATATTTTGACACTTTTGACCCTCTGTTGACCATTCTTAACTTCAGACTTTTTGTAGACGCAGTCAACAGACATTCCGTGCATCAACAAAACTAATAAATTATATGGATAATTTATTTTGAGAGAATATTTTATTTTGTTATTTAATGGGTTAAATAACTTAATAAAAGTTGTATAAGTCTTAAAACATGTGATGTTATAATTTTATAAAAGTTATAAAATTATATATAAGACTTAAAATGTTAAAGAAAAAAATTTGATTTTTTTTAATAAAAGCATAGGCCGCCACCCCCATGGGGTCTCCCCAAGGTAAATTTGGTCCAATTATATGACATGCAATTTGCATGTCTAGATGGCACATGATTGGACATATTTGGTGGCTACCTCTCTCATTGTTTTATAACATTTTTGTATGACAAAAGTGTTAGAAGAACTTGACAAAAACTTAGAAAAACCTCTCAATATTTTCGGCCAACATAGTGCAAATTTTAGGAGATCATTTTCAAGTGTAAGACTTGAATTTACCCTCTAAAAATCGGGCCATGTATGGTTGATCAAGAAGGGTTTTTCAAGTTGATAAATCAAGTGCAAGAACTCCATAACCTCTCCTCATATTTTCGGCCATGGTGGTTGATCAAGATGGAATTTTAGTGAGTTCATAAGTGTAGAAATCCTAGCTAAACATAAGATGTTTGTTGGAAGGCTTGGGGTATACAAGCTTGAGGTCTTCTACACTTGAAGGCAACCGTTCAAGAAGCATCATCTTCTTCATATCTTTTACTCCTTGGAATGTAGTATTCTAAACACTCTATGGTTGTGTTTTAATTTTTGATAGCATGCATATTCGTATATGGATCCGGGGATTGGGTTTTACATATAAAAATGGGTTTTACATCTTGTAAGTAACATGTTTTAAATTAACATTCCGCTGCGTTTTTATTTTATACGGATAAAATAGCTTTGATAAACATGTGAAAAACCCAACAATGGTAGCAGAGCAGCTTATATGAGTGCATGCATCATAGGATATGAAATTTTCGGGTTTCGGGTTTGGTTAAAACCCTTTGGCTGAAATTTTATATGTGGTTATCCTTTTATTTTTTCAAGATTTACATCCTACATGCATAAAGGAATCTTGAAAAAATTATTTCATATGGATGATTGATTTGTTTGTTTGGACAAAAACCCACTTTTTCGGTTTTTTCATTCTTGACCGAAAAGTAGGTTGTAAAAAGGAAACCATTTTTGCTTCTTGAATTTTATATATTTGGATATATATTTTGGTGTTCATAACCTAGCCATGACCTTGTGTGAATATGTTGAATGTTTGTGTTTGTGATTTGTATTTAATTATTTCAAAGGTTGTAATAATTATTATTTTGTTCTTCCATTTGTAAAAATATGTAATTTATTTATTTTCATTTGGTATGTAAATAAATAGATTAGGTGCATTTTATTTTACTAGAAGAATGTATTAGGATACCTTTTGTAAAAGAAGATGCACACAAAAATGCGTTTTTGGTTTTGGCTAATTTCGGGCCTAAAGGACTTCATAGTTCTTAACGGGATTTTAGCCCGATAACCAAAACACATTTTTGAAGTCCAAAGGATTTTGGAGCTGAATATAAAAGACATTTGGAAGACCAAAGAATGTGAAGAAATCACAACACAAGAAGAAGACTTGAAGCATTTGGATGCGGGATCAAGTGGGAGTTCAACGACACATTTTTTTTATGTCTATACTCACCCTTTAGGAATGACCTTTTGACACACTTGTTTCGGCTAACAAGTGTGGTCAAAATAGTAGGCTATGGTTATGCACCTATTGTTATGGATGTTGTGCTTGTGTGGTTGCTTATTCATATTGTTTTGATGATATTTGGATATGCATGCTTAACAAACTAGTAATCAACAACAAGCTTAAAATTGGTTATTAAAAAAAATCATTAAAATTGGTTAATAAAAGGTTATTAAAAATTAATGATTTTTATAATAAAATGGGTTTTATTAAAAAGAACCTTGAAAATTTTGTTTTCACAAAAGTACCAATCATTTGAATGCATGCAAATGTATGGTACATAAAGTTTTCTAAACTAGAATTTTGAAAACTCAAAATCCCTTTTATAAAACGAGTCAAACACCATCCTTTTATACAACACTCGAATCACTTGGGAACTCTTATTGTGGGATAAAGGTCACCTAACCACATTTGAGGGAACTTGTATATTCGATGTGGGTTTACCATGTTTGTGGGATAAAGGTCACCTAACCACTTATGTGTATAAACTCACACGTGTGTGTAAGTTGGACGACTTGATTTGGAAACCATGAACTTAGGGTCACCGAAGCATGGGGAACAAAAGGTGTTGATTGGATTAAACATGCAAACTAAACACAAAGGTGTTTAACCGATCCCATATGGCTAGAAGTTGCAAAGGGTTGCAATTGTCAAACGTTAACTACCTTGTTAATTTAAATAGAGGGATAAATGTCACCTAACCAATATTTAAATGTAACGTTGGATTCTCGATTTTAATTATTAATTGTCTATGAGACATAAAAGGGTATTAATGATTAAAATATAATAATATCGAAAATACTAAAATTGAACCTTGTAAAATTTTGTAGATGGCCGCTAACAATATTACCCAAACCGTCCGTAACCTATCACTAAAAACAATCCTTGAGAAGGATCGTCTCAATCATAACACTTCATGGATTAATATCGAAACTTAAGATTCGTTCTCAAGTAAGAAAATATATCCTATGTGTTGAACGATCCTAATCTCGATGAACATCTTATGGAAGATAAGGATGCCTATAACGATTGGATTAAGTATATCGAGGATATTATGCAAGCCTCTCGCCTCATGTTAGGAATTATGATTACCGAGATTCAAAAGGATTTTGAACATCATGAACATACGACATGATTAACCAATTGTAGGAAATGTTCCTAAGGATAAACGCTTCGAAATGGTTCGAGCGCTTCATGCATGTCGAATGGAGGAAACCCAATCGGTCTCATCTTATGTCTTTAAGATGAAAAGCCACATTGATCACCTCGAAAGGCTCAACGTGGGTAAAAGGTCTTTACCCATTCTAACGATCAATGAGGGTGGCAACAAGAAAGGGCATCACCCCGACACCAAAGTAAATGTTGCAAATGGTAAATGGGAAATTCAAAGGGAAAAAGATTAGAAAGACTAAAGCGGAACCACCGAAACCAAAATAAAAGAAGGCAAAGGTTGCCACGAACGATCCATACTTTGAATATGGAGAGATAGGACATTTAAATAGGAATTGTCCAACCTATCTCAAGGAGTTGAAAAACAAGAGGGATGCTAGGCAAACCTAAGGTACAATCTTTATGATACATATTGACCTTAATGTTATTTCTTCTAACACATGGGTATTAGATACCGGATGTGGAACTCATGTTTGCAATTTGTTGCAAAAGGGTTCAAAAGAAATAGACATTACAAGAAGGGAGACACTAGTCTGCTCCTGGGCAATGGAGCGAAAGTTCAAGTTGAAGCCCAAGGAGACTATGTTTTGAAACTTCCAAATGGTTTGGAAATTGTTTTAAAACATGTTATATATGCTCCTAGTTTGACTAGGAACATTATTCAAGTTTCTCTTATAAGACAATATGGTTTTGATTTAAAGTTTGTAAACAATGACATTTATATTTCGATGAATGACATGTTTTGCTTTAAAGCTATGCCTTCAAATGGTATTTATGAATTGGTTCATGATAATATACCATTTGATAGTTAAATGTACCAAGCAATCACCAAGAAACTTAAAATGGATTTGAGTGAGACCTATCTTTGGCATTATCGCCTTGGTCATATAAACAGATGTCGCATGTAAACACTTCGAAAGAATGGTCTTTTGGAAACAAATGAAATTGGTTCATTTGATACATGTGAATCTTGTTGACAAAGTAAATGACTAAGAAACCCCTTAGTAGGAAAGGGAAAAAGATTTATTAGGAATCATACATTTGGATGTATGTGATCCTTTTAAGCCAATGATTAGGAGTGGTGAGAGATACTTCATTACCTTTTACCGACAACTATAGTAGTTATGGTTATGTGTACATGTTAAGACACAAAGATGAAGTTTTGAAACGTTCAAAATCTTCAAAAGGTGAAGTACAAAACAACTCAATCAAAGTTCTTCGTTCCGATAGAGGAAGAATCGAACTCTATTTGGATATGGTTCGATCTATGATGGCTAGGAGCACATTATCTCTATCATTCCGAGGTTACGCTGTGCTCTCCGCGGTCCGTATATTAAATATGGCCCAAACCAAGAAAGTGGATAAGACACCTTTTGAAATATGGCATGGAAGGGCTCCATCATTATCATATTTAAAGGTATGGGGTTGTGAAGCTTATGTGAAGCAATACACCCCAAACAAATTCGAAGTACGATCCACTAAGTGTATCTTTGTAGGATATCCTAAAGATGGTATAGGATATTAATTCTACGATCCAACAAAGAAAAAGTATTTGTTGCTCGAAACGCTGAGTTCTTGGAACCTAAGTTCCTTATGGAAGGAATTAGTAGAACAATGGAACTTGATGAGGATCAAGAACCACAAGCCAACACACGTTTGGTTGATACTAGCACTCAACAAGAGGTTGTTGAAGAAAATCAAGTGGTTGATTAATACACACAAAAACGTTCACAGATCTGGTAGAACTAGTAGTCCACCTGAAAGATATGGATTTTTCATAGATGGATGCTACGTGGTAGATTCTGCTGAACCTACCACATACCATGATCCAATGTCAAAATCTGAATGTGACAAATGGCTTGAAGCCATGAACGTAGAGATGCAATCCATGTATGACAACCAAATTTAGGAATTGGTTGTACTACCACTTAACTACAAAGTTGTCACACCCCCAAAATCCACTAGCGGAGTATCACCGCATGGTGGCGTGACTGACCAGGATCAAGCCACCAATCATATTGAACAACGTAATTAAGTAAATAAAACCAAACACAATATAATTGGTGTCCAAAAGAAAGTAACCAACTTTAAGTTAACAGCGAAAGCATAAAAAGTAAAACCCAAACATAAGCAATAAGTTTATAAAGTGTAAATGTTTAACATGGGACTCAATAGTCCATGTCCCACAACGATCACTCCTCCCTTTGCAAGCTCCATAAGCACCTAACGACCTGCAAGGCATGTAACAACGAGTCAACAACAAAGTTGAGCGAGTTCACAGTTGGTTGTTTAGTTTTACCAGTTTGTTTTGAAAACCATAAGTTGTTTCGTAAACCACGAGTTAACCAGTTCCTTTGTTTCCCAAACCATATCCATAATCAGTGGGGGGGGGGGTTCCCCATGTGAACCACTAGACCGTTACCATATCGACAACTGACGAACAATAGTTGTGCCCTACGTCAATGTCTATCATCATTGACTAAGTGCCCAGATCCATTAGTACACGCCCGTCCGACCGGCACGGTGTGAGGCTTGTCAACCCTAATAGCGCTATTAAATAATGACCCGCTCGCCATTGGCCCGGCGATTAAGTCGATATAAAAATTAGGGACTTCATGATAGAGTTTTGTCTAGTAAGTTACGGTTGTTGTCCTACCCAAGGAGGACGAACGTACGTATTCTACCCAAGGAGAATACGCAGGATTAATATTGGCATCCTACCCAAGGAGGATGGCGGTAAATATTCTACCCAAGGAGAATATACAGGTTCCGTTTTAGTTTCTTAACCCATTCCCAAACCACCGGGAATGCCATGCCTTATAGAAAGTGTGAACTCACCTTAGGTTAGCTCGGCAGATACACGAAAAGGTCACTTGAGCTATATGTGGTCAACCACGTCCTAACATGGTTACCATACAAGTCAGGTCTAGGTTCAAGTAGTGCACAAAGGTTACACAATAAACTAACAGGTTTCGAACATGTAATGATCATGGCAAACACGTAAAACACATTAGCAGTCAATTATACAAAAGGGCCTAACTTGTGCGACTCAGATGATTAGGCTATCGAGCTTGCGTGAGCCCAAATCATCTTGTGCGAGTTGGTAACTAAAGCCCAATGAGCATACGACCCAACCTATTGTGCGATCAGCAAAACTTGTGCGATCCAAAAACCTACCCGCCCCAATAACATAAGTAACCCAAAATTCACCCGGCCCAAACAATTAATCAGAACAACATCTTGTGTGGTCCATTTATCTTGTGCGATCCAAGACTACTTGTGCGATTGAGTTTTTGGGTTGTTCGGCCCAACAGCATAACATAACCTATCATGTTGGGCGGCCCAACATCTTGTGCGATCAGCACAACCTTGTGCGATCCACAAGATGTTGTGCGACTGTCCTTTAAGAGGTTATTCCTGGTGCTTTAACTGTTGTACCCTAACCTATCTTGTGCGACCGGCTTGTGCGACCAGCCTTGTACGTTTAGCCTTGTGCGATTAGTTTTAGGTTTTCCTAAAATCATGCAATCTTTTCTAACAGTTTCCAATTTCTTATCCATTCGATCAAATCAATGCTAACAGTTTCCAAACATGCAATAATCGATCGATAAGGGTTTTAACATCAATTTCCTATGAACCCTAATCATGAATAAAACGTGAACATTAGTCATAACACTTAAGCATATTAACATGGGTCATGTTCTTGATCACTAGCATGCATACTATCATAACAATACAACAAATCATCCACACATAAACACATTACAGCCAATTAGCTAGAATTCGATTAATAATCATCTTTAACATCATTCGATTATCAATCCCTATGTTGATCCACACCTATTACACATGTGAGCCGATTATATAACACTAAACCTTAACCATTTACATCATAATCAAACACATAACATCCCTAAATCATCATGTAAAACATATAAGCCAATACGTCATCTATCATGCAATCAATATCAATACACTAACCGGTTAAAGGATAGAACAAGGGTTGATCCAAACAAGAAAACTTCGAGGAAAAAGAGATGTTGTTGTCGTCGGCTTCGAGAGAGAGGGAGGAGAGAACTAGGGTTTGGTGTGTGTTGTGTTTTGCAAGTAATGAGGAGTATACTCCCTCCCCATGCGGTTATGCGCAACAAATGGAATGGGCCGAACCCATCACGGGCTGCCCTTATGGTTTGAGTACAAGAGTGTGGCCCGAATGGGCTTGTGCGATTACATACATGCATTACACAAGATCACAAAACACGTAACAACTATTCATTAAACCAAAACATATACAGTTCATACACGTTACATTCAGCACAAAGATAGGTCCAGAATTACGAGTTGTCACATCATCCCCAAGTTGAAAGAAATTTCATCCCGAAATTTAGCACGTACTCACTGAGGAAGCTAGTTAAGTTGCATGGTTTTCCTGGGGCGTCACATCTTTCCCCTGTTGATTTGGAATTTCGTCCCGAAATTCCGCAGTAGCTTCAGCCTCTGTAGTGATTATACTTTTCTCAAACAGCTGGGGATACTTGTGTTTCATCTAGTCTTCTCGTTCCCAGGTAAACTCTGGGCCACGACGGGAGTTCCAACGAACTCGAACAAGAGGAATTCTGGTGCGCTTGAGAACCTTAACGTCTTGGTTAGTGATCTCTATTGGTTCCTCGACAAATCGCAGCTGATCGTTGATAGTGAGCTCCTTGAGAGCAACTATGAGGGTCTCATCTGACAGACACTTCTTCAGATTCGACACATGGAAAACGTTGTGAACTCCGCTGAGTTCTTCAGGCAGATTCTGTTTGTAGGCCACTTTGCCTATTTTCTCAATGATTTTGAAAGGTCCAACATAGCGTGGATTCAGCTTGCCTCGCTTGCCAAAGCAGACTACACCCTTCCAAGGTGAGACTTTAAGTAGCACTCGATCCCCAACCTGGAACTCGAGTGGTTTCCTCCGCTTATCAGCATAGCTTTTCTGACGGTCACGAGCTGTCGCCATTCATTTTCGTATTTGGGCAATCTTCTCGGTTGTATCTATTACAAGTTCTGGACCAGTGATTTGGATGTCGCCAACCTCTGCCCAACAGAGAGGTGATCGGCATTTACGTCTGTACAATGCCTCAAATGGAGCAGCCTGGATGCTGGTGTGGTAACTGTTGTTATACGAAAATTCCACTAAAGGAAGGTGTCTTTCCCAGCCGTTACCAAAGTCGATTACAGATGCTCGAAGCGTATCTTCGAGAGTTTGGATGGTGCATTCGGACTGACCATCCGTCTGTGGATGATATGCTGTATTCATGTCTAATCGAGAGCCAAAGGACTTGTGCATTGCTTGCCACAACTCAGATGTGAAACATGCGTCACGATCAGAAATGATAGAGGTTGGCACCCCGTGCCTAGCAACTACTTCCTTCAGGTAGATGTCTCCAAGTGTAGAATACTTATCTGTTTCCTTGATAGCCAGAAAGTGTGCGGATTTTGTCAATCGATCAACTATCACCCAAATAGTATCGTTTCCTCGCTGAGATCTAGGTAGGCCAGTAACGAAGTCCATGGAAATCTGCTCCCATTTCCATGTCGGGATCTCTAGTTGTTGAAGTAGGCCTGATGGTTTCTGATATTCAATCTTGACTCTCGCACAAGTCAAACATTTGCTGACGTAAGTTGCTATGTTGGCTTTCATGCTAGGCCACCAGTATGTAGTCTTTAAGTCGTGGTACATCTTATCCGAACCAGGATGTACTGAGTAACGAGACTTATGTGCTTCATCCGTCACAAGCTCGCGTAAGTTTTCGTATAGTGGGACCCAGATGCGCCCTGTTACGTAGTAGGCGCCGTCTTCCTTTTGTTCTAACCATTTCCTTGATCCTCGTAAGGACTCGGCCCTGATATTCTCTGCTTTCAACGCTTCAACCTGAGCATCTCGTATCTGGGTAGGAAGACTAGATTGGATGGTAAGTTGTAACGCTAGCACGCGCTTAGGTGTAGTATCCTTTCGACTGAGGGCATCGACCACAACATTGGCTTTGCCCGGATGGTACTTGATCGCGCATTCGTAATCATTCAAGAGCTCGACCCATCGACGTTGTCGCATGCTTAACTCCTTTTGCTTGAAGATATGCTCGAGACTCCTGTGATCGGTGTAAATGGTGCACTTGATACCGTACATGTAATGTCTCCATATCTTAAGTGCGAAGACAACTGCTCCCAGCTCCAGATCATGAGTAGTGTAGTTCTTTTCGTGAACCTTAAGTTACCGCGATGCATAAGCAATGACCTTGTCACGTTGCATCAACGCGCAACCAGGTCTCTGGATGGACGCGTCACAATAAACCACAAAATCTTCTGTGTCTTCATGCAATGAGATGAAAGGCGCGCTACAAAGTCTATCTTTTAAGTGCTGAAATGCGGATTCCTGTGCATCACCCCAACGATAGGTGACACCCTTCTGAATCAGTGAGGTGAGAGGTTGCGCAATCTTGGAGAAATCCTTGATGAATCTCCTGTAGTAGCCCGCCAAACCCAAGAGTTGGCGGATTTCTGTTGGTGTACGGGGTGCAGGCCAGTTCTTGATCGAGTCTACCTTGGATGGATCAACATGAATCCCATCCTTGTTTACCACGTGGCCTAGGAAATGGACTTCGCGAAGCCAGAAGTCACATTTTGAAAGTTTGGCATACAGCTGCTCTGCTCGAAGAAGTTCCAAAATAAGCCTCAGGTGTTGCTCGTGTTCCTCCTGACTCTTCGAATAGACCATGATGTCGTCGATGAAAACTATGACAAACTTATCCAGGCAAGGTTTGCACACCCTGTTCATAAGGTCCATGAAGAAGGCAGGTGCATTCGTCAATCCGAAAGGCATAACTAGAAACTCGTAATGCCCATAACGACTCCTGAATGCTGTTTCAGATATATCCTTGTCTCGGACTCTCAGTTGATGGTAGCCTGACCTCAGGTCAATCTTTGAGTAGAAGCTCGACCCTTGAAACTGGTCGAATAAGTCATCAATGCGTGGGAGAGGATAACGATTCTTCACGGTCACCTTATTGAGTTCGCGGTAGTCAATACACATTCTGAAGGTACCGTCTTTCTTCTTCACAAATAACACTGGAGCTCCCCAAGGCGAAGAGCTAGGATGAATAAAACCCTTATCCAAGAGCTCTTGTAGTTGTGTGGATAGTTCCTCGAGTTCTGATGGGGCTAGACGATAAGGTGCACAGGCTATTGGCGCTGCTCCAGGAGCTAGCTCGATTTAAAACTCCACTTGTCTATGAGGCGGAAGACCAGGTAATTCCTCAGGAAATACTTCTGGAAAGTCGCGTACAATAGGGATGTCTTCTATCTTCATCTCTTTCGTTGAGGTATCGGTAACGAGAGCTAACATGGCAGTGTGGCCCTTTCGCAAACACTTCTGGGCCTTAAGAAAGGAGATGATGCCCACGACAGCACCACTCTTGTCACCACGAATAACGAGAGGTTCCTCACCAGAACAGGGAATGCGGACGATTTTCTCCTTGCAAAGAATCTCCGCTTGATGTTGAGATAACCAATCCATCCCAATAACAATGTCGAAGCTACCATGAACGATAGGGGTAAGATCGATAGAGAAAGTCTGACCAGCAAGGACAATATTACAACCCTTAACTATGTGCGTGGCTTCAAGACTTTTACCATTCGCTAGTTCTACAATGTGCTTGGTGTTCAAAAGTGTTGGAGTGCGCTTAAGCATTTGACTAACTTTTAAGGACACATAACTAGTATCGGCACCTGAATCGAATAAAACAGTAACAAAGAAGTCATCCAGAAGAAACTTACCCATCACAACGTTGGGATCGTTCCTCGCGTCACCCAACACGAAAACACGTCCCCTGGCACCATTGCCATCATTGTTACCCCCGTTATTGTTCCCGTTCCCCTGATTATTGTTGTTGTTCTGATTCTGGTTCAACTGGGGGCAGTTTCTCTTGAAGTGACCTTCAGCATCACACTGATAGCATCCCCTGTTACCCTGCTATTGTTGTAGCTTATTCTGTGGAGTTGGTGGCTGTTGTTGACGATTTTGATTTTCCGGTCGTGCGCCCCTGCAATCCTTTGCTTCATGACCAAACTTGTTACACCTCAGACAATGACCCTTGTTGCACTGCCCACTATGATGCTTGTTGCATCGGTTTCACTTGGGGTGGTTTCCTCGGTATCCACCCTGCCCTTGACTACTAGAAGATTGCTGACCAGGACTCTGGTAGTCATCAGCCTTTCGCTGCTGAGACTGAGACTGAGCTGATGTTGAACCCTTGCTTGAGACTCCATCCCATTTACGCTTGTTGTCGCTGGGGGCATCAGAAGTAGTAGTAGTAGTGGTAGCACCAAGACGCTTGGGCAACCTGTTCTGCTCGACTGCCTGATCAGTGAGACTATGAGCCAAACGAATAACTTGCTGGATAGTGGCGAGGTTTGCTGCAGTCACATGGCTCTGGATCTCTGGCACTAAACCTTTAAGGTAGAGCTCGATACGTTTGATAAGAGGATCCACCGTAGTAGGACACAAGATCGCCAGCTCGTTCGATCTTTTCGTGTACGCTTCAATTTCCAACCCCGTCATCTTTAAGTTGAAGAACTCTACCTCCAGTTTGTGGATGTCATCACGATTACAGTACTCTTCCTTGATCAATTCCTTGAAATCGTTCCATGGGGTGGCATTAGCAGCAACCAACCCCAGCATTTGAACCTGAGCGTTCCACCACGTGAGCGCTACACCTTCGGGAGTACCAGTAGCATACTTCACCCTACGAGCCTCAGGGCAACACATCTCGAAAACAGACTCGAGCTTCTCAAACCAGTGGAGGAGGCCTACAGCTCCTTCAGTGCCGTTGAAAGTAGTAGGTCGGCAGTCCATGAAAGTTTTGAAAGTACAGACAGGAGGCTAAGCATGTTGACCTCCTGCCTGAGCGGCTGCGAGTGCTGCAGTAACTTGTTCATTGATTAAAGCCGTCAGCTGGCCTTGAGTTAGGTTGATATGTCCACTCATGATCTTCATATCAAAGGAAACATGAGTGAGAAAGGTGTCGCGAAAGTGCGATGACAGAAGAGAGTAAGCACGCATGTGTTTCAAACAATAGTTGCTACATTTTTCTAAGCATACCATGAACAATGTACTATGTAACTAACAGGCACGCAATACAATCACAAACCATATTACCTATTGCATTGAGTCTTGCACGTGGAGCGAAGCGTCGTTGTGGATCGTTGAGCACTGTACAGGTTATAGTCTGGTTTTGTCAAAAAGCTTTTCCCTCTTTTTAAAACCAAGTTCACTATAACCAATGGCTCTGATACCAATCTGTCACACCCCCAAAATCCACTAGCGGAGTATCACCGCATGGAGGCGTGACTGACCAGGATCTAGCCACCAATCATATTGAACAACGTAATTAAGTAAATAAAACCAAACACAATATAATTGGTGTCCAAAAGAAAATAACCAACTTTAAGTTAACAGCGGAAGCATAAAAAGTAAAACCCAAACATAAGCAATAAGTTTATAAAGTGTAAATGTTTAACATGGGACTCAACAGTCCATGTCCCACAATGATCACTCCTCCCTTTGCAAGCTCCATAAGCACCTAACGACCTGCAAGGCATGTAACAACGAGTCAACAACAAAGTTGAGCGAGTTCACAGTTGGTTGTTTAGTTTTACCAGTTTGTTTTGAAAACCATAAGTTGTTTCGTAAACCAGGAGTTAACCAGTTCCTTTGTTTCCCAAACCATATCCATAATCAGTGGGGGGGGGGGGCTTCCCCATGTGAACCACTAGACCGTTACCATATCGACAACTGACGAACAATAGTTGTGCCCTACGTCAGTGTCTATCATCATTGACTAAGTGCCCAGATCCATTAGTACACGCCTGTCCGACTGGAACGGTGTGAGGCTTGTCAACCCTAATAGCGCTATTAACTAATGACCCGCTCGCCATTGGCCCGGCGATTAAGTCGATATAAAAATGAGGGACTTCATGATAGAGTTTTGTCTAGTAAGTTACGGTTGTTGTCCTAACCAAGGAGGACAAACGTACGTATTCTACCCAAGGAGAATACGCAGGATTAATATTGGCATCCTACCCAAGGAGGATGGCGGTACATATTCTACCCAAGGAGAATATGCAAGTTTCGTTTTAGTTTCTTAACCCATTCCCAAACCACCGAGAATCCCATGCTTTATAGAAATTGTGAACTCACCTTAGGTTAGCTTGGCAGATACACGAAAAGGTCACTTGAGCTATATGTGGTCAACCACGTCCTAACATGGTTACCATACAAGTCAGGTCTAGGTTCAAGTAGTGCACAAAGGTTACACAATAAACTAACAGGTTTCGAACATGTAATGATCATGGCAAACACGTAAAACACATTAGCAGTCAATTATACAAGAGGGCCTAACTTGTGTGACTTAGATGGTTGGGCTATCGAGCTTACGCGAGCCCAAATCATCTTGTGCGAGTTGGTAACTAAAGCCCAATGAGCATACGACCCAACCTATTGTGCGATCAGCACAACTTGTGCGATCCAAAAACCTACCCGGCCCAATAACATAAGTAACCCAAAATTCACCCGGCCCAAACAATTAATCGGAACAAGATCTTGTGCGGTCCATTTATCTTGTGCGATCCAAGACTACTTGTGCGATTGAGTTTTTGGGTTGTTCGGCCCAACAGCATAACATAACCTATCATGTTGGGCGGCCCAACATCTTGTGCGATCAGCACAACCTTGTGCGATCCACAAGATGTTGTGCGACTGTGCTTTAAGAGGTTATTCCTGGTACTTTAACTGTTGTACCCTAACCTATCTTGTGCGACCAGCCTTGTACGTTTAGCCTTGTGCGATTAGTTTTAGGTTTTCCTAAATCATGCAATCTTTTCTAACAGTTTCCAATTTCTTATCCATTCGATCAAATCAATGCTAACAGTTTCCAAACATGCAATAATAGATCGATAAGGGTTTTAACATCAATTTCCTATGAACCCTAATCATGAATAAAACATGAACATTAATCATAACACTTAAGCATATTAATATGGGTGATGTTCTTGATCACTAGCATGCATACTATCATAACAATACAACAAATCATCCGCACATAAACACATTACAGCCGATTAGCTAGCATTCTGTTAATAATCATCTTTAACATTATTCGATTATCAATCCCTATGTTGATCCACACCTATTACACATGTGAGCCGATTATATAACACTAAACCTTAACCATTTACATCATAATCAAACACATAACATCCCTAAATCATCATGTAAAACATATAAGCCAATACATCATCTATCATGCAATCAATATCAATACACTAACCGGTTAAAGGATAGAACGAGGGTTGATCCGAACAAGAAAACTTCGAGGAAAAAGAGATGTTGTTGTCGTCGGCTTCGAGAGAGGGGGAGGAGAGAACTAGGGTTTGGTGTGTGTTGTGTTTTGCAAGTAATGAGGAGTATACTCCCTCCCCATGAGGTTATGCGCAACAAATGGAATGGGCCGAACCCATCACGGGCTGCCTTTATGGTTCGAGTACAAGAGTGTGGCCCAAATGGGCTTGTGCGATTACATACATGCATTACACAAGATCACAAAACACGTAACACGTATTCATTAAAACCAACATATCAACTCATCATATACAGTTCACACACGTTACATTCAACACAAAGATAGGTCCAGAATTACGAGTTGTCACAAAAGTAGTTGGAAATAAATGGGTTTTCAGGAAGAAAATATACATGCTTGGAAACTTGGATACTTGTAAAGCGAGACTTGTAGCAAAAGGTTTCAATCAAACTCAAATGTTGATTATAATGAGACCTTCTCGCCTGTGGCGATGCTAAAGTCAACTAGGATATTATTTGCCATACCTGCATAATATGATTATGAGATTTGGCAAATGGATGTCAAAATGGCTTTCCTTGATAGATGTCTTGAGGAAGATGTCTATATAGTTCAGCCTGAAGGTTTTGTCGATCCAAAACATCCTGACAAAGTATGCAAGTTAAAGAAATCAATCTAAGGATTGAAACAAGCATCTAGAAGTTGAAATCACCGTTTTGATGAAGAGATTAGGGAATTTTGATTCATCAAGAATGTTGATAAACCTGGTGTGTATAAGAAAGCTAGTGGGAGCACCGTCACTTTCTTAGTATTGTATATCGATGACATTCTACTATTTGGGAATGACATTCCAACCATGGAAGGTGTAAAAGCCTGGCTTGGAAGTTGTTTTTCCATTAAGGATCATGGTGAAGTCGCCTATATTTTGGGAATAAAGATCTATAGGGATAGATCAAGGCGCTTGTTAGGTTTAAGCTAAAGTGCATACATTGACAAAATCTTGAAAAGGTTCAAGATAGAGAACTCTATGAAAGGTTGGTACCTATTCAAGAGAGGACAATATTGAAAGGGTTTCAATGTCCAAGTTCAAAGGATGAGCAAGAAAGAATGAAAGGAATCCAATATGCAACAGCTATAGGATCCATTATGTATGTAATGATATGCACTAGACCGGACATGTCATGCGCTTTAGGCATGACGAGAAGATACCAGCGAAATCCAAGTAACGGTCATTGGATGACTGTTAAAAAAAATATTGAAATACCTTAGAAGGACTAAGGATATATTTCTAATATATGGATCTGGTGAAGAAGAACTCGTTGTAAAGGGTTACAGGGATGCGAGTTTCGGAATTCGTTGTAAAGGGTTACATGGATACGAGTTTCCAAACTGATCGAGATGATTCTCGATCACAATCAGGGTAACATTGTCCACTACAGAATCAGAATACATCGCCGCTTCATTGAACGAGATGATTCATGTGGATCTGCCACTTGAATTATTGCCGATCTAGGGGTAGTCCCTACCATTCAGGACCCCTAGAGATCTTTATGATAACGATGGTGTGATTGCTCAAATCAAGGAACCTCGTGCACATCAAAAGACTATGCACATTGAGCGGAGTTTCAACAACATAAGGGATGAAGTTGGAAAAGGGAAAGATATGTATTCGCAAAGTTCACACTGATCAAAATATTGCGGATCCATTCACGAAGCTCCTTGAACGGGCAAATCATGAAGGTTCATACTTGTGCCTTAGGACTTCGATATTCTAGTGATTGGATTTGATCTATTTTGTATTTGGATATTGGAATAGAAGTTGTTATAACTCTCACATGGTATGTTGAGTTATGTTCCATTTTAGCATGTTTAAATCCATGAATAAGTTACTTATTCTAAATGTCTGTAGTCGATCATACTCGTGGGAACAAATATGAATGTAAGACTATTATGAACTTGGATTGGTGGATATTCATGAAGTATGAATATAGAGCAAAGTGTTGCTGCCAAGGTTCATAGATATTTGTGGGATACAAATATTGGACTGACTCGCTCTCAAATATTACTGCATGGAATCATTTGTGATTGATCATAAGTAAATTTGAGTAAAGGAGAATATCATAGTATCCTCTGACCTGAGATACATATTGGGTCTTGATATTCACCAAGTATTATACCTTGACCTAGTTCTTCGCTGTCTGTAATAAGGCAGTACATGAGGCTAAACTCAGGTGTGGTACAAGGTGATTGTGAGAGACGTATGTAGTCAAGAAGGGATTTGTTCACTTATTCGTTGAGAGTAAGATGTCTAAGGCCTACTAAAGTTAAATCAACAGAGAGTGATCACTCTATGTCTCTGGATTTAACATGACATCTGAAACAAAGGGATAAATGATAAATTCACCTAAATCATATTCAAGCAAGGGACTTGAAGGGGATGATGTTATTGAATGGGACATATAGTCATACGTATTAGGGGTAGCAAACTATAGTTAGGTGGTCTTTACTACTTGCATCAATCTTCTATGTATCTTGTGCAAGTGGGAGATTGTTGGATTCTGTATGCCCAAGACACATATTAAATTGATGTGGCTAGTACGTTATGATCCAAGTCGAGTCATACCCAAATACAAGCTAGACAAACACTTATAATATTTATTTATGATATGATCATACAAATAAATATTAACACTTAGAATATTTAGAAATTGGTTTTCTAAATAATTGCACTTGACAAACTAATAAATTATATGGATAATTTATTTTGAGAGAATATTTTATTTTGTTAATTAATGGGTTAAATAACTTAATAAAAGTTGTATAAGTCTTAAAACATGTGATGTTATAATTTTATAAAAGTTATAAAACTATATATAAGACTTCAAATGCTAAAGAAAAAAATTTGATTTTTTTTAATAAAAGCATAGGCCGCCACCCCCATGGGGTCTTCCCAAGGTAATTTTGGTCCAATTATATGACATGCAATTTGCATGTCTAGATGGCACATGATTGGGCATATTTGGTGGCTACCTCTCTCATTGTTTATAACATTTTTTTTGTATGACAAAAGTGTTAGAAGAACTTGACAAAAACTTAAAAAAACCTCTCAATATTTTCGGCTAACATAGTGCAAATTTTGGGAGATCATTTTCAAGTGTAAGACTTGAATTTACCCTCTAAAAATCGGGCCATGTATGGTTGATCAAGAAGGGTTTTTGAAGTTGATAAATCAAGTGCAAGAACTCCATAACCTCTCCTCATATTGTCGGCCATGGTGGTTGATCAAGATGGAATTTTAGTGAGTTCATAAGTGTAGAAATCCTAGCTAAACATAAGATGTTTGTTGGAAGGCATGGGGAATATGATGTGTGCGAGTGTGTATATAAATTTAAGTATATTTTAAGCCCTTTTTACATATTAGTCAAGTTTTAAATTTATAAAACACGATATTTTACTAACACCAAACACACATATGGGCAAGTGCACCCATCGTGAGCGTAGTATAGTGTTGGCAAGATACCGAGGTCGTCCAAGGACACAAGAGCTTTTAGTAGCGGTTTATCCTCAACGTCTAATCAAATCAAAAGTTTAGAAAAAGGTTTTAAACAAGAAAAATAAAAACTAACTAAAATGCTGAAAAATAAAAATAAAAGAAAAACAGATAGACAAGATGAATCACTTGGCTCCGACTCTTGTTTAGTGTAACCTTTGATTATTTCCGCACTTTTGCACTATTTAAGAGATTATCTTAGTTATTGTAGTAGGCCCCTCTTTTGAAGGTGACGTTACCCTCAACCCAGTAGTTTGAGTCAGCAAGGATACAATCCTAAAGGGTCGGATTATTGAAAGATAATTAATTAAGTTATTAATGCGTATTATGGTAGGCCCCTCTTTTGAAGGTGACGTTACCCTCGGCTAAGTAGTCTGAGTCAGCAGGGATACAGTCCTAAGTAGCCGGGTTAAAGTATTAATAGTAGCTTACATATGAGGGGATCAAAGAGTTTGGACACCCGCCATCCAATACCGGTGGGTATTGAAGGAGGTCCTACTAAATTTGACCCAGGTCCTTGTAGGATCTATACACTGAACAAGGCAAGACTCTTACCAAACCGTTCCCTTAACCCCCGACCAGGTAGCCAACATACCTCGATATAGACCGTGGAGATATGAATGGTGAAAATCTTTTATTTTATATAGACAGTAAAATAATGCCAAGACACCACTGACAAACGATAAGGAAGAATCACCTTCAACATAAGAAACTAGTTATTAAAGTCATTAATACATAACCAAGTAAAAAGTGCGAAAAGATTAAAAATAAAAAAGTATTACACTAGACACTTGTCTTCACCAAGTGATGTAAGAGACTTAGGCAAACATGGCCTTTGATTGTCAAGAACTCTTACGATCAATCTTGGATCCCGAGATGACTCACACACTCTATGATGGACAATGGATGATGGTGGTGGATGATGGTGTTGTGATGGTGGTGGGTGGTGGGTGAAGTGTGAGAGAGGTGGTGTGCCAAGGGATGGTTTGCAAATGAGCCAAGCACCCTTATTTATAGCCTGAACAGTAGCTCGGGCACGGCCCCGTGTCCAGTGGGTACGTCCCCGTGTCCATCCTCTTTCTCTGTCTTCATTAATTGCTCTTGTCTGCATTAGTTGACCACGGCCCCGTGTCCGCTGGGCACGACCACGTGTGCAGAAGCATATCTGTACTATCAAGATTTGCCTGGATTCTGCGAATCTTATAGTTGACCATGGCCCCGTGTCCGCTGAGCACGGCCCCGTGGTGGGTGATGGAAGCTTCTACAGCTTTGTCTTTTATGCTGACACTTGGGCACGCCCCCGTGTTCACTGAGCACGGGGCATGTTCAGCCTTCTGTTTTCTTGTTTTGCTTGGGAAGATGCTTTCGGGGAGGTCGGGCATGCCACGTTTGTTCCTTTTCTTGTACTTATGTTAGATTTAGCTTCCTTTTTGCTTCTTTTGTTAATTTGAGCTCATTTAATCCTGAAAATACAAAAGGAAGACAAAAGCACACTTTTCCAACATTAGTACTAAAAAAAGGTTAGTTTTATGCCACAATTGATGTAATTTATATGTTGCATTTTGCACACATCAAATACCCCCACTCTTGAATCTTTGCTTGTCCTCAAGCAAAACTCTTTATAATGTGGCTTTACACTCCCAAATGGAATGGGTAGAAGAGAAGGTTTTTGGGCTTGTCATAGAGTGTCGGGATTTCCAAGATTCTTTATTAAGTTTTATTTTTATTTTTTTACAATCCTATTCGTCATGATTTATTTAAAACTTTTCATAAGATAAATTACTTATTAGGGCATAACATGCCTCTTTAAAATTCTATTTATATACAAGTTCACATACCTCACGAGGGATCACTCAACACTCGGTCGAAGATATATTTTAGTGAATCACTCGAGAGCGGCATGAAACTTACTCCTACCATAGGCTTGCCAAGCAATCAATCCTCCTCCTTTTTAACTATATACCTTTGTAAATATCAAGAGGACTTTTGGGTGAAGGGTTAGGCTTGGGTTAAAGGTAGGTGGTTAGGTTAGTGGTTAGTAGAAAAAGGGCGAAAAGCGTAAAAAGCGTCGGTTTTCGAAAGACTTTTTATTTTTGCAATTTTTATTTTGATGAAGCCATGATTAAAACAAAGTTATTTTTAATGAACTTGCTTGTTTATTTCTTTTGCTTCATCATCAACATTTTTTTTTGAAAGTCATACGAAAAACCGAGCTTGTTACTAAAACAAAGGGTTAAAAAAGGTTTTGGTGGGTGAAAGGGTGTTTGGTTTGGGTTAAGAAATGAAAAGGTTTAGGCTCTAAGGGGTTAACTAGGGGGATTTTGGGTAGGTGGTATAAAAAAGAAAAATAATGGTGTAGAAATAAAAAGGGTTAGTCCTAATGCCTCCATCATTTACTTACTCGGGTTTAAGTTGGTAAGGACCGGGAATGTATCGTCGTGGCAAGTTCTAGAGTTGTAAGAACCAAGCGGCTATTCACACAAGAAACGAAAAATGAGCATTTAGTTTAAAGATATGTATTTGTATGCTCAATAAAGGCTCAAAACTCACTTTTGTGGGAATGGGTTTTTATGTGATCAAGTATATATAATTAAATTTTAACTAAGCTTTTCATGCCTTTTCAAAATTTTCTTATGTTGGTTCTTTTTATCACGACGCTATCGGTTGTAAATTTGTAAAAATATAACCTTTTTAGATTTGAAATTCCCAAGTTAAACCTAGACAAGTAAAAAAATGAAATTTTTTGAAAAAATTCGGGGTGATTAGCGGTTCCAATAGAGTTTTGTGTAAGGCTTGTAATTAGGACTTGCAAGATTCAAAGTTTTAGCATCCCCCCCCCCACACTTAAACTACACATTGTCCTCAATGTGTCCCAAAAATAAGTTTTTAGGTTGATTGAATGTGTAAAAGGTGTGAAAAAGCAAATTTTTTTGTTACTGGGCGTCTGGACACGGCCCCGTGGTGTCCGGGCACGGCCCCGTGTTCAGGTGCCAGTAACAAAAAGTTGAACAAAAGAAACAGAAGCCTGGACACGGGGGCGTGTTGGGTGAACACGGCCCGTGTCCAGTTTACCTAAACTGGGTATTTTCTGCAGACTGTGCAGCATGGGTCCGTGTTGGGCTGGCACGACCCGTGCTGAACTTGCTGTAATGAAGAAAGTTTCGTCGGATGGCCCTGTTTTCGTGCATGGGGTGCTGGTCCAAGTTTCCCTTGTTATCCTTCACCATCCCGAGTGTGTTTTACTCATTACAACATCATCCAAACACCAAATTAGCTAAAACCATCATTCATTATGTCATAGAGAGAATTACAAAATAATCCTAAAAGTTAAAATACTAGATAGTTAGGTAAAAGAAACAACAGAAATCAAAACCAAGAAGTTCTAGCCTACTACTTATTCTATTAATTTCCGAAAAGATAAATCCCTCGGTTAGATGTGGCTTGAAAAACTTCTTTATCCGGGCATGGGTTCCTCACACGTCGGCGAGCCATTCTTCTATCTCCCTAGGGAGAAGAAAGGCAGGCTCATTGGCATTGGTTTAAGGAGGTGCAACCTCCACCGGGACTTCTTGTAGATCTTCAAGAGGAGGTTCCGCTGGAATGTCGTCCCAACCTGTAGGATTGTTGATTCCAAGTGCTAGGTTCCAATCCTCTTGAGGGAGGATTGGTTCCATGGGAGGTGTTACAAGAATGTTTAACCTCTGGTGCAAGAGGTTTATTTCTTGAAAACTGTTTTCCAACCCCACCGTAAGATAATTTATACTGTCTATTAGGACCTCCTCTACCGAAGTCATCTCGTCAAGAGCATCACGTAATGCCATCACGTAACGTACGAGAGTCACTTCGATTGATGACCTTCTCTCTCTTCAACTGTTTCTGGAGTGCGCAGAAGAAGTTCCACTGTTTTGACTAGACATTCTACGAAAACAAACCAGAAATAGTTCATTTTAAATGAAACAGTACATCGGACACGGCCCCGTGCTCAATGAGCACGGCCCCGTTGTGACAACTGTGCCTCCACGGCCATCAAAAAAATACCGAACCAATGAAATATTGTATTTCATACTTGGGGCTTGTATAAATATGTGTATCATTTGCACATATCAATTTTTGTTCAATTCCAAACTCTAAATCGCTTTCTGGAGAGTTATACGCAAACTGGTGCGTAAACATAATCAGTTTAATGCGAAAAATACTCCGGAACATCAACATATACTTAACATACCTTAAATAACCTTTACATAACTAAGAAATAAGTTTTGAAGGCTTTGGTATGGCAAAAACAAGTTAATTCGCTTACAGGGACTAAACTTGACAAACTACGAAAGTATGCGAATTTGAACTATAACGAACATTCCGGAACATGACCATAAGTTAAACATACCATAAATATCCTTTACATAGCTTAGAAATAGGCTTTAAGGGGTTCGGTGTGCTAAAATGAACTTTTGGCTCATTCAGGGACTAAAAGCGTCAAAAAGTACACAAGTTTGCACTTTCGCGCATAACTTACGTTCTGAATACATCCGGGCATCCAAAAATTTATGTAAGCCCTAAAATATTTTATTTTAGTGTTTGGCATAAGAAAAATCCATTCGTCACATCATTTGGATCGTTTTTCGCGCTTATGCGTATTCCGTCGTAATTAAGCGAACATCGCAACCGTACGGCCAAACGAACCGACACCCGAGATATTTTCAAGCATATTTCATGTACCCTATGTCTTAACATCATTGTGGAGCTTGAAATTGGGATTGACGGGTGTTAGAAGTGACGTTACGCAACGAAACAATGTGCAGGGACCTAATCTGCCATTTCTGCCAAAAGTAGGGCTAGGCGTGACGCGAGGGGTCTTGCCGTCACGCGAGGCCCCTTCTGACCAGATGCAATGTTTTAAACAGCTGTTTCCAGCCCTTCAAACCCCCAAAGGCCAATTCCACTTGTCAAACTCTTGTGGTGGGGGCAAAATGAGCCACCATAACTTTCCGACAAGTGTAGGGATGTGATCATTCCCTCTTCTCCAAGAAACGATCCTAACGGTGAACCGAAATCTATAAATACCCAACACCCATTTCACTCATTCCTCACACCTTTGGAATCTGAGTTTGTAACACCTGTGTCATTTCAACCATCAAACAAATGCCCAACCTGTGAAAAATTGTATTTCATACTTGGGATTTGTAAAAATATGTGTATCGTTTACACATATCAACTCTTGTTCGATTTCAAGCTCTAAATCGCTTTCTGGAAGGTTATACACGCACTGATGCGTAAATATAACCAGTTTAATGCAATGAACACTCCGGAATAGTGAAATTGGCTTAACATACCTTAAATAACCTTTACATAACTTAGATATAAGTTTTGGAGGGTTTGGTGTGGTGAAATCAAAGTTAATTCGTTTACAGGGACTAAACTTGACAAACTGCGAAAGTATGTCAATTTGAACTGTAACGAACATTCCGGAACATAACCATAAGTTAAACACACCTTAAATATCCTTTAAATAGCTTAGAAATAGGCTTTGAGGGGTTCGGTGTGCTAAAATAAACTTTTGGGTCATTCAGGGACTAAAAGTGTCAAAAAGTGCACAAGTTTGCATTTTCGCGCATAACTTACGTTCTGAATACATCTGGACATCCAAAAATTTATGTAAGCATGACTACATTATATTTTAGTGTTCGCCTTAAGAAAAATCCATTCGTCGCGTCATTTGGATCGTTTTTCGCGCTTGTGCGCATTCCGTCGTAATTAAGCGAACATCGCGACCGTACGGTCAAACGAACCGACATCCGAGATATTTTTGAACACATTTTAAGTTCCCTATACTTTAACTTCATTTTAGAGCTTTGAAATGGGGTTAACGGGCCTTAAACGTGTCAAAAATGCATTGAAAACCAAGTTTAGGGGCTGCAGGGACCAAAACTGTAAATCTGCCAAAGTTGTTACCTTACGGACCTCAACATTGGCAGCTTTGAGGTCCGTAAAGCAAGTTCAGACCAGATGCAGAGTACTTAACAGCCTGTTTTCAGCTGTTTTGCACTCCCTAACCCCTTGCCAAGTGTCCAATCCTTATGGTGGTGAGCATTTTGAGGCACCATGACTTTCCGACAAGTGTACGCATGAGATTAAGGCACGATATTCGACAAACGATCCTAACAGTTACCCGAAAACTATAAATACCCATCCACCCACAACCCCAAAACCCACAAATCTGATTAAGAAAGCTCTAAGTTGGAACCTTCGTTTCATACCTGAGCTATTTTGATCTGGGTTAGCATTCGGGGACCCTTCGTAAGTATTCTTTCGTCCTTTTCCTTATTTTTTTACTGCTTTTCGAGTCAGAAAGTCAAACTTTGTTTGACTTTCAGCGTTGACCAGTAATGGTCAATGCGAAGTTCGTAGGAACTTCGCAACGTGAGTGTAATCACGTTGGTTATAGTCCCTTGGGACTATGCCCACTGATTACCACGTTGTCTAGGGTCGTAGGGTAGGCGATCTAATAAATCACCTATACCTTCGAACCCGACCCAGTTTGGTCGATCATTAGGATCCGACCAAACACAGTAGGTGACCATAGTAGGTAGGGAATAACCTTCCGAGGTTATACCCTATGGTCACATCGTTTAAGTAGTTGTATGATAGGTAGTTTATATGCCTTAGGTAAATTACCAGAATACCCTTTTCATGTATAATTGGTAATTAAGCATATGTAACCTAAACCTTTGTCACATAACTGATTTTTGTAATATGTTTAGGCATATAACACTTGTCATAGGGCTAGTTAGACGGTCCGAACGCGTTTCACGCGAACGACGCGTTAAAGTAGCATAAGCTACCTAAACGGGTCGTAATGGGTCGTAGACACTCAGGTTAAGTTTCATTTAGTATGTAGGCTTTGTTAAACCAAATGACACGAGTCTCTACACTCGTTTGGTTTACAAACCCTAATGCTACCCAGTCTTCCGATTTAGGTCCGGTTTATTAATGTAGCTACCTATATTAGGTGCCGTT
Organism: Helianthus tuberosus; assembly: GCA_030545235.1. Classification (NCBI taxonomy): domain Eukaryota; kingdom Viridiplantae; phylum Streptophyta; class Magnoliopsida; order Asterales; family Asteraceae; genus Helianthus; species Helianthus tuberosus. The sequence continues at coordinate 111,817,378 of CM060351.1, forward strand.
TGATATTCCGAGATCTCTAGCATTGTTTAGTTGTCACTCCAGAACTACTGAGCAATCCCAGGTGAGTACATAGACCCCTCTTTTACTGTTTTCCAAACTGTTTTGGGGTGGAACACATGTGCCTACTTGTTACTTTCATGCTTTCCTGTTTTGACATCATATACTTGCTATGTTCATTAGTACATTATAGTACATGATTTCATTACATTTCATGCTATGTATGCCCATTGTGTGTGTACTTAGTACATTGTTTTACATTACATTTCATGCTATGTATGCCCATTGTGTGCGTACTTAGTACATCGTTTTACATTACATTTTATGCTATGTATGTCCATTGTGAGCATACTTAGTACAGTTGATTTCATCCCATGCTTATATTTTCTTGATTTCAAAGTATAATTGATTATACATGTTATTACTTATCATTTGACAAACTAAATGACTATCTATGGTTTAAACATTAATTTCTCAAAGAACATAGAATAAACTGTTGAATTGTACTTATTTTATGTTCACCAGACCGATTGTTAGTATGATATAGCGCTATAGGATTTGACACCCCATTCCTGTTGTCATGGAATGTCTGAAACCAATTTGTTGCTCCAACCAAATAGGGATTGCCTTTGTGGTATTTCTATAGTCTCAAAGGTGTATTTTGATGCACCAGGTCTGAATGAATTCTTAAATCACACTATTAAAGTATATTTTTATATACTCTCATGTGTGGTATTGTACAAAACCAACATATATTTTGTTAAACATCTAAAGCATATTTTGATATGTTACTTATGAAACCAAAACATAGTTTAATATGTTACTTACAAATCCAAAGTATACTTTTGATATGCTACTATAAGGTTATTCGTTTAACTTTACATTACTTACAATACATAAACATTTCTACAATTGTTAAACATTACTTTGGTGGTTTGGTTTGATTAAGTGATTAAGTAACGATGCATGTGTAATATGATACAAACATGGTGGATACGCCGCTGGTACTTCCTATATATAAGTGTTTGTATGGTATTACATATTGTAGCGTTATTTGAATCATTTCAGTTTGAGACATAGAACGTTTTATACAAATAACATACTTTTCACAAGACATTGTTTTACAAACAACTTATCTTATATAAACTCATCTTACATGGTCATTTATTTAACCATACATTATTTACTTATTTATACATATCATCTGAACTCATTGTTTTTCAAATGATTTACAAAACAAAGCAAATTATAAGGTTCATGACTAAACATTTTCTCAAACATAAGTCATGGAACCTATTTTCACAAAACCTATGTATCTCACAGGCATTTTTATGCTGACGTACCTATTTTCACATGTGTTTTTCAGGAGCTGTTGCATAAGATGATCAAGATACATATAGGCAGACTTGGGCTTTAGTGACAATAAAAGATGCAAGACTAGTTAATTATGTTGTTTTTCCTTGTTTGATTAGACATTGTATCACTTTTAATTAATAAAACGAAACTTCAATTGCCATGGATTTGAAACGATTAATTCTGTTACAACACTCCCCGATGTTTCCGCCACGTTTCGTATGTTCTACGTGGTCGGGGTGTGACAGAAAAGATGGTATCAGAGCCAATGGTTATAGGGAATTAGGTTATTAGTAATACTTTGACCTAGTCTATAACCTTCTTAGGACCCTAACGCGAGTTTACTTGCGTTTAGTCATAAAACAATACCGTCACCTATCCTTAGGCGACGACCACAACAAAAACATAAATTTCAAAACCGCTTTGAAAACTAATCATCTGTTCTAGGATGATTGATTACTAGGTTTTGAACCCTCTATTGTAAAGTTTTGAACTCTCTTTTATATGGTTTTGAACCCCTTTGAGTTTTCAAAACTTCGTCAAGGTTTTGGGTTTTAAATAATGTGAACATGTGCAAACTGGAAGGGTGAATGCCTGTATTCTGGGTTTTCTGTCTAGGCAAGCACTTCGTATACATCTCATCAGACGCGAGACCAGTTGTGCTTACCTGGGAATTCTTGGGATGAGTGTTCACTTATAGGCGAGCATGTCTTCGCAATACATTATTTTTGACCCATTTACTTTGATTAGTCACTGTGTGTAGTTTGTTTGCTTTGTAATGCGAACAAATGACCACTATCCTTGCTTTCATCAGATTTGTTTCATCTCATTCTTTTCGTCTAAATTCTCTCACTCGTTTCCTTTCATGTTTCCTCTTTTAGAATGCCTCCTCGACGCGACAATCAGATGGCAAATGACGAACTGGCGGGAATCATCGCACAGCAAATGGCTATTGCCTTCCCAAATCTTTATGCTCAAATGATGCAAGCCATCAACAACAACAATGCCCCATGCAATTTCAAAACTTTTAACTCGGCCAAGCCACTCAAATTTAGTGGTTCTGAGGGAGCAACTGGGCTTCTTCAATGGTTCGAGAGCATTGAGAATACGTTCCGTCACGTTCTGTGTCCTGAAAATCGCAAGGTCGAGTTTTCTTCAAGTGTGTTTCAGAAGAGGGCTCTCACATGGTGGAACGGAGTGATGAGAGACCGCGGTGCTGAGGTTGCATTAGCACAGACTTGGGCTGAGCTTAGGGCTCTTATGATGAAGGAGTTTTGCCCTCGTCATGAACTGCGAGCTTTGGAGAGGGAGTTTGATGATTTGAAGCAAGACAGTGGCGAGCATCGAGCCTATACTGACCGTTTTGAAGAATTGAGTCTGTTGTGTCCTGCTATGGTTACTCCTGTGGATAAGGCGATCGAGAAATATACAGATGGTCTTCCTGATCTAGTTCAGGATATCGTTACTGGCAGTAACCCTACTACTGTCAGACAAGCCATTGAACTGTCTGCCACTCTGACTGAATCCCACATCAGAAAGAAAAAGCTGTTTCGGAAGGGCGACCCAAGACCATCTGACAAGACTGCTCATGTGGAACCAAAGGAAGAAAATGCTGAGGTGTCCAAGAAGAAGAAGCGCAAAGCCTCTCAGAACTGCGCTGTAACTGCTCAAGACAAACAGGTTGCACCAAACCAACCAGCACAACCTCGCAAAAGGCAAAACTATGTTGGTACTGCACCTTTGTGCAACAAGTGCAACCGTCATCATCTAGCGCAAGAGCAGTGTCACAAATGTACCCACTGTGGGCGGTTGGGACATTTGATCAATGTTTGTCGTTATGCAAATCAAGCTGCTGCAAACCCTGCTGCTGTTCAAGCACGGTTCCCTCCGGGGTCATGTTATAATTGTGGTGACCTTACCCACTACAGGAACAATTGCCCAAGACTTGTTAACGCACCTCCAGCGCATGGACGAGTGTTCAACATCAATGGGGCAAACATGAACAACGATGCGGCAGTGAACAACTAGTGTTTTGTTATTTTTCCTTGGCTGTTATCTTATGATGTTTAAAGACAAGTCAGTTGTTATATAAATAAAAATTCGTCGTTTTTATTTTTGCAAAACTGATACGATTGTGTGATCGTTGGATACAATCTTATGATGTCAACTCTAAGACAAACTATTCGTATGGGTCAGTTATTTTATGATCACTTGTGATCTCCCCAAGAACCTTAAACACTTGTTTCTTCTGAGAAACAAAGCCAAACTCTTATTGAGAATCTTTCTATCTTTTTAGATGAATCCTTGGAAACGATTAAAGTACCAAATGAAATCCACGGATTGGATTCCTGGTGTGCTTTAATTATCCATGCTCAAAGACAACAAATTAAAGAATCAAGTTAACTAATTATGTGCTTATGTGTTTTCTTACATGTTTTGTGGTTGTATGTGATCCATCCAAATCCTCGTAGAGTCTTTTATATTTCATATGAGAGATTCATAATAGGATATCCAAAGTTACTATCTTAAATCCTTAATGGACTTCTACGTTGTAGTCAAGTCCCTTGGGTTATAAAGTACTATTCTATAATTGGACCCTTGGGAGGACTAGTTAAACAGATTAATTTTTGAAAATCTGATTAGAAATATCATATGATGATATAATTGAAAAGATCCCTTAAGTGGTCTATTTAAGGAGATCGTACGACGGTCTAGTTAAGAAGATCATGAGTTGATCTAATTAAAAAGATCGTTCGTTGATTTAGTTAAAAAGATCCTTTGGTGATCTAGTCAAGTCGCTTCATGTTTATTCAATTGATTTTTTTTTCCTCTATGCATTATGAAATGGACTGTGCGGACTGTGCAAGAGATTACGTAATTATGGAGGCCTACATAATTATGGAATTCAGTGCACAGAAACCACAAGAAGTTTTGTCATGTGTTAAGACCTAAAGTGACAAGAATAATGATACGGGAGAAGTCTCGGACTTTGACCGATGTCATTTATTCTCACACTTCTCAATTCTGGTCTCAATCACACACAGTTTCAAATGATAAGTCTTCATAAGAAACGTCCTTCTGTCCGTGGTTCAAAAATTCCATGTTTTACTGCTACAAGGAATTCACTTTGAGGGTTAACAAATTCGCTAAGAATCCTAACATGGCCCAAAGTTTTACTTAAGGGTTCAATGGAACTATTAGAAGGCGAAACGGTCACAGCTGTCTTCACAAGTTCCCTCTAGAATTAAATTTCGGGATGAAATTTCCTAAAGTAGGGGAGACTGTAACACCTGTGTCATTTCAACCATCAAACAAATGCCCAACCTGTGAAAAATTGTATTTCATACTTGGGATTTGTAAAAATATGTGTATCGTTTACACATATCAACTCTTGTTCGATTTCAAGCTCTAAATCGCTTTCTGGAAGGTTATACACGCACTGATGCGTAAATATAACCAGTTTAATGCAACGAACACTCCGGAATAGTGAAATTGGCTTAACATACCTTAAATAACCTTTACATAACTTAGATATAAGTTTTGGAGGGTTTGGTGTGGTGAAATCAAAGTTAATTCGTTTACAGGGACTAAACTTGACAAACTGCGAAAGTATGTCAATTTGAACTGTAACGAACATTCCGGAACATAACCATAAGTTAAACACACCTTAAATATCCTTTAAATAGCTTAGAAATAGGCTTTGAGGGGTTCGGTGTGCTAAAATAAACTTTTGGGTCATTCAGGGACTAAAAGTGTCAAAAAGTGCACAAGTTTGCATTTTCGCGCATAACTTACGTTCTGAATACATCTGGACATCCAAAAATTTATGTAAGCATGACTACATTATATTTTAGTGTTCGCCTTAAGAAAAATCCATTCGTCGCGTCATTTGGATCGTTTTTCGCGCTTGTGCGCATTCCGTCGTAATTAAGCGAACATCGCGACCGTACGGTCAAACGAACCGACATCCGAGATATTTTTGAACACATTTTAAGTTCCCTATACTTTAACTTCATTTTAGAGCTTTGAAATGGGGTTAACGGGCCTTAAACGTTTCAAAAATGCATTGAAAACCAAGTTTAGGGGCTGCAGGGACCAAAACTGTAAATCTGCCAAAGTTGTTACCTTACGGACCTCAACATTGGCAGCTTTGAGGTCCGTAAAGCAAGTTCAGACCAGATGCAGAGTACTTAACAGCCTGTTTCCAGCTGTTTTGCACTCCCTAACCCCTTGCCAAGTGTCCAATCCTTATGGTGGTGAGCATTTTGAGGCACCATGACTTTCCGACAAGTGTACGCATGAGATTAAGGCACGATATTCGAAAAACGATCCTAACGGTTACCCGAAAACTATAAATACCCATCCACCCACAACCCCAAAACCCACAAATCTGATTAAGAAAGCTCTAAGTTGGAACCTTCGTTTCATACCTGAGCTATTTTGATCTGGGTTAGCATTCGGGGACCCTTCGTAAGTATTCTTTCGTCCTTTTCCTTATTTTTTTACTGCTTTTCGAGTCAGAAAGTCAAACTTTGTTTGACTTTCAGCGTTGACCAGTAATGGTCAATGCGAAGTTCGTAGGAACTTCGCAACGTGAGTGTAATCACGTTGGTTATAGTCCCTTGGGACTATGCCCACTGATTACCACGTTGTCTAGGGTCGTAGGGTAGGCGATCTAATAAATCACCTATACCTTCGAACCCGACCCAGTTTGGTCGATCATTAGGATCCGACCAAACACAGTAGGTGACCATAGTAGGTAGGGAATAACCTTCCGAGGTTATACCCTATGGTCACATCGTTTAAGTAGTTGTATGATAGGTAGTTTATATGCCTTAGGTAAATTACCAGAATACCCTTTTCATGTATAATTGGTAATTAAGCATATGTAACCTAAACCTTTGTCACATAACTGATTTTTGTAATATGTTTAGGCATATAACACTTGTCATAGGGCTAGTTAGACGGTCCGAACGCGTTTCACGCGAACGACGCGTTAAAGTAGCATAAGCTACCTAAACGGGTCGTAATGGGTCGTAGACACTCAGGTTAAGTTTCATTTAGTATGTAGGCTTTGTTAAACCAAATGACACGAGTCTCTACACTCGTTTGGTTTACAAACCCTAATGCTACCCAGTCTTCCGATTTAGGTCCGGTTTATTAATGTAGCTACCTATATTAGGTGCCGTTTGATATTCCGAGATCTCTAGCATTGTTTAGTTGTCACTCCAGAACTACTGAGCAATCCCAGGTGAGTACATAGACCCCTCTTTTACTGTTTTCCAAACTGTTTTGGGGTGGAACACATGTGCCTACTTGTTACTTTCATGCTTTCCTGTTTTGACATCATATACTTGCTATGTTCATTAGTACATTATAGTACATGATTTCATTACATTTCATGCTATGTATGCCCATTGTGTGTGTACTTAGTACATTGTTTTACATTACATTTCATGCTATGTATGCCCATTGTGTGCGTACTTAGTACATCGTTTTACATTACATTTTATGCTATGTATGTCCATTGTGAGCATACTTAGTACAGTTGATTTCATCCCATGCTTATATTTTCTTGATTTCAAAGTATAATTGATTATACATGTTATTACTTATCATTTGACAAACTAAATGACTATCTATGGTTTAAACATTAATTTCTCAAAGAACATAGAATAAACTGTTGAATTGTACTTATTTTATGTTCACCAGACCGATTGTTAGTATGATATAGCGCTATAGGATTTGACACCCCATTCCTGTTGTCATGGAATGTCTGAAACCAATTTGTTGCTCCAACCAAATAGGGATTGCCTTTGTGGTATTTCTATAGTCTCAAAGGTGTATTTTGATGCACCAGGTCTGAATGAATTCTTAAATCACACTATTAAAGTATATTTTTATATACTCTCATGTGTGGTATTGTACAAAACCAACATATATTTTGTTAAACATCTAAAGCATATTTTGATATGTTACTTATGAAACCAAAACATAGTTTAATATGTTACTTACAAATCCAAAGTATACTTTTGATATGCTACTATAAGGTTATTCGTTTAACTTTACATTACTTACAATACATAAACATTTCTACAATTGTTAAACATTACTTTGGTGGTTTGGTTTGATTAAGTGATTAAGTAACGATGCATGTGTAATATGATACAAACATGGTGGATACGCCGCTGGTACTTCCTATATATAAGTGTTTGTATGGTATTACATATTGTAGCGTTATTTGAATCATTTCAGTTTGAGACATAGAACGTTTTATACAAATAACATACTTTTCACAAGACATTGTTTTACAAACAACTTATCTTATATAAACTCATCTTACATGGTCATTTATTTAACCATACATTATTTACTTATTTATACATATCATCTGAACTCATTGTTTTTCAAATGATTTACAAAACAAAGCAAATTATAAGGTTCATGACTAAACATTTTCTCAAACATAAGTCATGGAACCTATTTTCACAAAACCTATGTATCTCACAGGCATTTTTATGCTGACGTACCTATTTTCACATGTGTTTTTCAGGAGCTGTTGCATAAGATGATCAAGATACATATAGGCAGACTTGGGCTTTAGTGACAATAAAAGATGCAAGACTAGTTAATTATGTTGTTTTTCCTTGTTTGATTAGACATTGTATCACTTTTAATTAATAAAACGAAACTTCAATTGCCATGGATTTGAAACGATTAATTCTGTTACAACACTCCCCGATGTTTCCGCCACGTTTCGTATGTTCTACGTGGTCGGGGTGTGACAGAGTTTGCTCTCTAAGTTGTTGTGTTTAACACTTCATACCTGAGAGTACTCGGATTCAAACCTTCCATTCTTGGACCCTTCGTAAGTATTCTTTCGTTCCTTTATTGCTTTTCGAGTCCGAAAGTCAAACTTTGTTTGACTTTCTGCATTGACCAGTTTATGGTCAATGCGAAGTTCGTTTGAACTTCGCAACGTGAGCGTAATCACGATGGTTATAGTCCCTTGTGACTATGCCTACTGATTACCACGTTGTCTAGGGTCGTAAGGGTAAGCGATCTAATAAATCGCTTATACCTTCGAACCCGACCCATTTGGTCGATCATTAGGATCCGACCAAACACATTAGGTGACCATAGTATATAGGGAATAACCTTCCGAGGTTATACCTTAGGGTCGCTTCGTTTAAGTAGTTGTATGATAGGTAGTTTATATGCCTTAGGTAAATTACCAAAATACCCCTTTGATGCCAAAATTCATTTTAAGAATATGTAACATAACTTTTGACATCTAAACTGATTTGACAACAATATTAGACATGTTAAGGCATATGTTACTTGTCATAGGACTAGTTAAGCGGTCCGAACGTGTTTCACACGAACGACACGTTAAAGTAGCATAAGCTACCTAAACGGGTCGTAATGGGTTGTAAACACTTATGTTAGGTTTCATCTAGTATGTAGGCTTTGTTAAACCATACTACATGAGTTCCCATACTCATTTGGTTTACGAGCCCTCATTCTATCCGATCCTCCGATATAGGTCCGGTTTATTAACACAGTTACCTATATTAGGTGCCGTTTGATTCTGAGATCTCTAGCATTGCTTGGTGGTTATCTTAGGACTTCTGAGCAATCTCAAGTGAGTAAATAGACCCCTCTTTTACTGTTTTCCAAACTGTTTTGGGGTGAAACACATGTGCCTACTTGTTACTTTCATGCTTTCCTGTTTTCACATCATATACTTGCTATGTTCATTAGTACATTCATAGTACATGATTTCATTGTGATTTATGCTATGTATGCCCATTGTGTGCGTACCTAGTACATTATTTTACATTACATTTTATGCTATGTATGCCCATTGTATGCGTACTTAGTACATTACTTTACATTACATTTTATGCTATGTATGCCCATTGTGTGCGTACTTAGTACATTATTTAACATTACACTTTATGCTATGTATGCCCATTGTGTGCGTACTTAGTACATTAGTTTACATTACACTTTATGCTATGTATGCCCATTGTGTGCGTATTTAGTACATTACTTTACATTACATTTTATGCTATGTATGCCCATTGTGTGCGTACTTAGTACATTATTTTACATTACACTTTATGCTATGTATGCCCATTGTGTGCGTATTTAGTACATTACTTTACATACTTTACATTACATTTTATGCTATGTATGCCCATTGTGTGCGTACTTAGTACATTATTTTACATTACACTTTATGCTATGTATGCCCATTGTGTGCGTACTTAGTACATTATTTTACATTACACTTTATGCTATGTATGCCCATTGTGTGCGTACTTAGTACATTATTTTACATTACATTACATTTTATGCTATGTATGCCCATTGTGTGCGTACTTAGTACATTATTTTACATCACATTCTATGGTATGTATGCCCATTGTGTGCATACTTAGTACATTTATTATTCATCACATGCTTACATTTTGATATGATATTTGGTTTGTTTTGATGGATCAATATACATTCATTAACGCCGATCACGTTGTTCGTTAGTATGTAGTGGTACCATAGGAATTGACAACTCCCGTTCCAGAAATCCTGGGTAGGTTTGGATGAAAGGAATGACCGAATTCGATATACATAACTTAGATAAACCTTTAATTTGTTTAAGGGTTTATCGCCACAGTCTCAAGGCTTGGATGTATGCATTCTCACAATACCGCATAGATGTTTATATCAGTATAGCATGCATTTGTTCCACATAACATAGTTTTGATTTAAACCATGTTTTACTTCAATACTTTGTTTTTGTGCATATGGTTTAGTTGATATATTTCACTAGCCATACATATCATTTTGGGTTACACATTACATGATTTATATTTGACACATAAACATTATTGACATTGGTTACACATTACATGATTTACATTTGACACATAAACATTATCGACATTGGTTATACACTACATGACTTACATCTTGACATAAAAATTTTGACATATTATTCAACACAATTGGCCATTGGTTTAAACATAAACATCTTACGTTGTTGGTTTGGTTTGAGTAAGTGATTTAAGTAACGAGGCGTGTGTAATATGATACAAGCATGGTGGATACGCCACTGGTACTTCCTATATATAAGTGATTGTATGGTATTACATATCGTAGCGTTATTTGAATCATTTCAATTTGGACATATAACATTTTATACAGATAACATACTTTTCACAAGACATTAATTTACAAACAACTTATTTTATACAAACTTATTTTACATGGTTATTCATTTAACCATACATTATTCTCTTATTTATACATATCATCTGATCTTATCGTTTTTCAAATGATTTACAAGACAAAGCAAATTACAAGGTTCATGACTAAACATTTTCTCAAACATAAGTCATGAATTCTGTTTTAACAAAACCTATGTATCTCACAGGCATTTTTATGCTGACGTACCTATTTTCACATGTGTTTTCAGGAGATGATGCATAGGACTTATCAAGATACACATAGGCGGACTTGGGCCTTAGTGACAATAAAAGATGCAAGACTAGTTACTTATGTTATGTTTCTTTGATTGTCAAGACATTGTAACTATTTTAATCAATAAATCAATATTTCAATTTCCATGTGTTATGAAACAATGATTCTGTTACAACACTCCCCGACGTTTTCCGCCACGTTTTGTTATTTTACATGGTCGGGGTGTGACAGAAAAGTTGGTATCAGAGCTCATGGTTATAGGGAATTAGGTTATTAGTAATACTTTGACCTAGTCTATAACCCTCCTAGGACCCTAACGCGAGTTTACTTGCGTTTAGTCATAAAACAATACTGTCACCTATCCTTAGGCGACAACCACAACAAGAACACAAATTTCAAAACCGCTTTGAAAACTAATCATCTGTTCTAGGATGATTGATTACTAGGTTTTGAACCCTCTATTGTAAGGTTTTGAACCCTCTGTTATAAGGTTTTGAACCCTCTGTTATAAGGTTTTGAACCCTCTAAGTTTTCAAATCTCGTCAAAGTTTGGGTCGTATAATGTGAACACGTGCAAACTGGAAGAGTGAATGCCTGTACCCTGAGTTTTCTGTCGAAGGCTAGAGTGTTCGTACAAATTCGCAGTATCAGACCAGTCACTCTTACCTGGGAACTCTTGGGGTGAGTGTTCACTTATAGGCGAGCATGTCTTCAGTGATACATTAATATGATCCGTTTACTTTGATTTGTCAACATCTCATCTGTTTGCCTTAGGTAACAAACAAATGATCGCAAATTCTTATGCATTGTCATTCTGTTTTGATTATCCGATAACCTTTCACCTGTTTCTCCCTATGTCTTTCATTTTCTTCTAAGAATGTCTCTTCCTCTCAGCAACGGTCAAATGTCCGAGCGAACAGCCAAATTTGCCCAGCGATTAGGCGAAGTGATTCTGAAGACTATGGATTTAGCTATTGCCATGTATCATCTCCAGAATGAAGCCACTCAAGAGTCACCAAAGGAGGCAGAGGCCAAGCCTTCACCTAAACCAAAGAAACGTAAAGCTCCAAAGAATCCCGCAGCGGTTGCACCAAAACAGGCAAGACCTAGCCAAGTGACAGCACCACCAGCCAAGAAACCAATCAAGGAATCAAAGACCATGGATGAACAAACTGGATCCCCTAATAAGTCAAAGAAGCGAAAGGCTTCTCAGAACTTCGCTGTGGTCGCTCACAATGGTCAAGCCATCCCTAACCAACCAGCTCAACCCCCTGCTAGGAAGCCATACAATGGAACTGCACCCTTGTGCAACCAATGTAGCCTTCATCATCAGGCTAGTGTGAAGTGCCGCAAATGCCAAATTTGTGTACTTATAGGTCATACGGCAAGGGTTTGCCCAACTACAGCAGTACCAAATCAAACAGGACCCATCCGGGTGGCAACACCACCTGCTAAGAAGCAGTACAAGGGAACGACACCAATATGCGACAAATGTAATGGGCATCACCAAGCTCACTTACCGTGTCGTCTGTGTGCATCATGTGGGCGAGTTGGTCACCTGGAAAGTGCTTGTCGATGTAACCCGAACCAAGGTGGTCCAAATCAACCACAAGCCGACTCTGCTCAAGCTCGTTCCTCACAAGGGTCTTGCTATAACTGTGGCGAGATGGGCCATTTCCTAAGGGATTGCCCAAACCTTGCTAATGCAAATCCAACCCACGGATGAGCAGTAGGCTGACTAGAAGATGTTGCTGTCTTATGCTTTTGTTCTTCTATTTTCTTGTAATGTGAAACAATCTGTTTTGTTTATAAATAAATTATTGTTCACAATTCTGATATACAAGTGTAGTTACATGTGTGTATGACTTTTCCTATGATACCTACATCAAGAAACTATGTACCTTACAAACTACTCTAGTGATTTCTCTCTTTCAAATGATCGCTCATGATTCCCTCAAAAATCTTAAGTACTAGTTTCACTCTAAGAAACAAAGTACAGAAAATAAAGTGACATTATGAGTAATCATACTTCTGCACATCGGTGCCTTTGAATCCTTGGTTAGATAACTAAGGGTATTTTCAAATCTCATACCCATTACGTTTTGATTTTTCAACATACACAGTACAAGTATTTCAAAAATAATCTTCATGGTCTCAAAACGTTTCATATAGTTTGAAAACAATTTTTTTAAATGCATTGTCTATGTTATTTCAAAAACATTGGCTATACTTTCAAAAACAACCTTCATAATTTCAAAATGTTTCATATAGTCTGAAAACAATTTTAACACAGTACATTTTCTTATCAAGTACATGATTTCGAAAAGCATCATTCATGTTTTCAAAAATCTTATACATAATTTCAAAATTTATCTCGCATGATTTTTTAAAACATTTTTATAAATATACCTACCTAATACACCTACTTTATGATTTCAAAGGTATTATATATAAGGTTTCAAAAACATTGAACACATTTTTTTAAGAACCCCATGCATAGTTTTCAAAAAAAATTTCTTCATGCATTGACTTAACTTTCAAATTTCGCTTCATATGTCGCCTTGGCATATCTGGCATCTCAACTTCATAAGCATTTTACTTCATGTTTTGACCTAAGCACATCAAGTGCAAGGTTTCAAAACATCTTCAACTTCTAAAATCCATATGGGATCTTTTTATCTTCACATTTAGACCCTTGTGGATGATTATCATTCAAATCAGAGTCCTTGATTGGATTCCTTATGTACCTAAATTCGAACATTTCGGTTCCTTATAATCGAAATCAAAATTTTCTTTTAAAAATCTTTCTATCTTTATAGTTAGATTCTTGATAATGTTTAAAGTACCAAATGAAATCCACGAGATGGATTCCTAGTGTGCTTTAAATACATGTGCTCTGTTAGCAAAACAAATTAACAAACTAAAGATCAAGATAAACAATCTTTGTGGTTATATGACTATGTGTTTATGCATCTTGTGTTTTCTTTTATGCATTTTGTGTCTTTGTATACTCTGGATATTCGTTATCCAAATCCTCGTAGAATCTTTCATATCTTCATATGAGGGATTCGTAGTAGGATATTCAAAAAGGTACTGCCTTAAATCCTTAATGGGCTTCTATGTAATAGTTAAGACCCTTGGATTATATAGTACCACTCCATGATTCATAAGAGACCCTTTTAGTGGTCTAGTCAAAAAGATTGATTCAGAATCTGGTTAAGAACAACATCTAGTGATGTAGCTGAACATACTCCTTGATAGTCTATTTAGATCATTTATTGATTTAATTAAAAGGACTCTATGGTGGTCTAGTCACACTCATCACAGGTTTGTTCATTTGGTTTTCCCCTACACATTATAAAATAGACTGTGTGAACTATGCAAGGAATTGTCTAATTATGGACGCGTACATAATTATGAAATTTAGTGCACAGAAACCCAGTAAGATTTATTATGTGTAAGGACCGATAGCGACAACAATAACAAAATGAGAACGATGTAATGGAGGTACGGTGGACGCACCAATGACGCTTCATATACTTGTATATAAGTATCCCTCTTACATTGCAATCATGATGTTATTAAAGTTACTAGAAGTTCAGGACCCTAACCAATGTTGTTCGATCTTTTCAACTTCAAGTTTTAAACTCTCACAAGTTTCCTCTAAATAAAATTTCGGGACGAAATTTCCTAAAGTAGGGGAGACTGTGACACCTGTGCCTCCACGGCCATCAAAAAAATACCGAACCAATGAAATATTGTATTTCATACTTGGGGCTTGTATAAATATGTGTATCATTTGCACATATCAATTTTTGTTCAATTCCAAACTCTAAATCGCTTTCTGGAGAGTTATACGCAAACTGGTGCGTAAACATAATCAGTTTAATGCGAAAAATACTCCGGAACATCAACATATACTTAACATACCTAAAATAACCTTTACATAACTTAGAAATAAGTTTTGAAGGCTTTGGTATGGCAAAAACAAGTTAATTCGCTTACAGGGACTAAACTTGACAAACTACGAAAGTATGCCAATTTGAACTGTAACGAACATTCCAGAACATGACCATAAGTTAAACATACCATAAATATCCTTTACATAGCTTATAAATAGGCTTTAAGGGGTTCGGTGTGCTAAAATGAACTTTTGGCTCATTCGGGGACTAAAAGCGTCAAAAAGTACACAAGTTTGCACTTTCGCGCATAACTTACGTTCTGAATACATCCGGGCATCCAAAAATTTATGTAAGCCCTAAAATATTTTATTTTAGTGTTTGGCATAAGAAAAATCCATTCGTCACATCATTTGGATCGTTTTTCGCGCTTATGCGCATTCCGTCGTAATTAAGCGAACATCGCAACCGTACGGCCAAACAAACTGACACCCGAGATATTTTCAAGAATATTTCATGTACCCTATGTCTTAACATCATTGTGGAGCTTTAAATTGGGATTGACGGGTGTTAGAAGTGACGTTACGCAACGAAACAATGTGCAGGGACCAAATCTGCCATTTCTGCCAAAAGTAGGGCTAGGCGTGACGCGAGGGGTCTTGGCGTCACGCGAGCCCCTTCTGACCAGATGCAATGTTTTAAACAGCTGTTTCCAGCCCTTCAAACCCCCAAAGGCCAATTCCACTTGTCAAACTCTTGTGGTGGGGGCAAAATGAGCCACCATAACTTTCCGACAAGTGTAGGGATGTGATCATTCCCTCTTCTCCAAGAAACGATCCTAACGGTGAACCGAAATCTATAAATACCCAACACCCACTTCACTCATTCCTCACACCTTTGAAATCTGAGTTTGCTCTCTAAGTTGTTGTGTTTAACACTTCATACCTGAGAGTACTCGGATTCAAACCTTCCATTCTTGGACCCTTCGTAAGTATTCTTTCGTTCCTTTATTGCTTTTCGAGTCCGAAAGTCAAACTTTGTTTGACTTTCTGCATTGACCAGTTTATGGTCAATGCGAAGTTCGTTTGAACTTCGCAATGTGAGCGTAATCACGATGGTTATAGTCCATTGTGACTATGCCTACTGATTACCACGTTGTCTAGGATCGTAAGGGTAAGCGATCTAATAAATCGCTTATACCTTCGAACCCGACCCATTTGGTCGATCATTAGGATCCGACCAAACACATTAGGTGACCATAGTATATAGGGAATAACCTTCCGAGGTTATACCTTAGGGTCGCTTCGTTTAAGTAGTTGTATGATAGGTAGTTTATATGCCTTAGGTAAATTACCAAAATACCCCTTTGATGCCAAAATTCATTTTAAGCATATGTTACATAACTTTTGACATCTAAACTGATTTGACAACAATATTAGACATGTTAAGGCATATGTTACTTGTCATAGGACTAGTTAAGGGGTCCGAACGCGTTTCACGCGAACGACGCGTTAAAGTAGCATAAGCTACCTAAACGGGTCGTAATGGGTCGTAAACACTTATGTTAGGTTTCATCTAGTATGTAGGCTTTGTTAAACCATACTACATGAGTTCCCATACTCATTTGATTTACGAGCCCTCATTCTATCCGATCCTCCGATATAGGTCCGGTTTATTAACACAGTTACCTATATTAGGTGCCGTTTGATTCCGAGATCTCTAGCATTGCTTGGTGGTTATCTTAGGACTTCTGAGCAATCTCAAGTGAGTACATAGACCCCTCTTTTACTGTTTTCCAAACTGTTTTGGGGTGAAACACATGTGCCTACTTGTTACTTTCATGCTTTCCTGTTTTCACATCATATACTTGCTATGTTCATTAGTACAATCATAGTACATGATTTCATTGTGTTTTATGCTATGTATGCCCATTGTGTGCGTACCTAGTACATTATTTTACATTACATTTTATGCTATGTATGCCCATTGTGTGCGTACTTAGTACATTACTTTACATTACATTACATTTTATGCTATGTATGCCCATTGTGTGCGTACTTAGTACATTATTTTACATTACACTTTATGCTATGTATGCCCATTGTGTGCGTATTTAGTACATTACTTTACATTACATTTTATGCTATGTATGCCCATTGTGTGCGTACTTAGTACATTATTTTACATTACACTTTATGCTATGTATGCCCATTGTGTGCGTACTTAGTACATTACTTTACATTACATTTTATGCTATGTATGCCCATTGTGTGCGTACTTAGTACATTATTTTACATTACACTTTATGCTATGTATGCCCATTGTGTGCGTACTTAGTACATTATTTTACATTACACTTTATGCTATGTATGTCCATTGTGTGCGTACTTAGTACATTATTTTACATTACATTTTATGCTATGTATGCCCATTGTGTGCGTACTTAGTACATTATTTTACATCACATTCTATGCTATGTATGCCCATTGTGTGCATACTTAGTACATTTATTATTCATCACATGCTTACATTTTGATATGATATTTGGTTTGTTTTGATGGATCAATATACATTCATTAACACCGATCACGCCGTTCGTTAGTAGGTAGTGGTACCATAGGAATTGACAACTCCCGTTCCGGACATCCTGGGTAGGTTTGGATGAAAGGAATGACCGAATTCGATATACATAACTTAGATAAACCATTAATTTGTTTAAGGGTTTATCGCCACAGTCTCAAGGCTTGGATGTATGCATTCTCACAATACCGCATAGATGTTTATATCAGTATAGCATGCATTTGTTCCACAAAACATAGTTTTGATTTAAACCATGTTTTACTTCAATACTTTGTTTTTGTGCATATGGTTTAGTTGATATATTTCACTAGCCATACATATCATTTTGGGTTACACATTACATGATTTACATTTGACACATAAACATTATTGACATTGGTTACACATTACATGATTTACATTTGACACATAAACATTATCGACATTGGTTATACACTACATGACTTACATCTTGACATAAACATTTTGACATATTATTCAATACAATTGGCCATTGGTTTAAACATAAACATCTTACGTTGTTGGTTTGGTTTGAGTAAGTGATTTAAGTAACGAGGCGTGTGTAATATGATACAAGCATGGTGGATACGCCGCTGGTACTTCCTATATATAAGTGATTGTATGGTATTACATATCGTAGCGTTATTTGAATCATTTCAATTTGGACATATAACATTTTATACAGATAACATACTTTTCACAAGACATTAATTTACAAACAACTTATTTTATACAAACTCATTTTACATGGTTATTCATTTAACCATACATTATTCTCTTATTTATACATATCATCTGATCTTATCGTTTTTCAAATGATTTACAAGACAAAGCAAATTACAAGGTTCATTACTAAACATTTTCTCAAACATAAGTCATGAATTCTGTTTTCACAAAACCTATGTATCTCACAAGCATTTTTATGCTGACGTACCTATTTTCACTAGTGTTTTCAGGAGATGATGCATAGGACTTATCAAGATACACATAGGCGGACTTGGGCCTTAGTGACAATAAAAGATGCAAGACTAGTTACTTATGTTATGTTTCTTTGATTGTCAAGACATTGTAACTATTTTAATCAATAAAACAATATTTCAATTTCCATGTGTTATGAAACAATGATTCTGTTACAACACTCCCCGATGTTTTCCGTCACGTTTTGTTGTTTTACGTGGTCGGGGTGTGACACCCGTGTTCAACTTTCTGCAGATTTTCGGAACAAGGAATCTTGGAGTTTTAAATTTTTTCTCCAACTTATGAAGCATTTTTGAACTGAAATAACTTAAAACAATGTTGCACAACTTATTTTTAGCAAGATTCCTTGGACAAAAATCTAATAATCAACACAATAAAGCTTGAGAGCAAGCTTCAATGGAGGTGTTGAGACAAGAAAGATGAAGAAGAAGGCAATGGATAAAAGAGGAAAGGACAAGATGTTTGTTAGAACCTTCTTTTAGAAAATACCTAGGATGGTAGGTGAGAAGATCCCCTCAAATCTCTGTCCCTGGATGGTCCAAATGTGCAGGATTCTTGGCTGCATTTATAGAAAATGACAGCATGCTGGACACGGCCCCGTGTAGGCTGGACACGGCCCCGTGTGCAGGCAAGATCCTGACACATTTTGTCCGTATTCTGACTAAAAGTCAGAAAGGAATCTTTTGGTGGACAGGGGGGCGTGTTGACCTGGGCACGGCCCCGTGTCAAAAGGCTGTTTATGAAGTTTGTCTATTTTTAAGGAACTTTATCTAGATCGGGCAGTTCCTTACTGGATGGAACAACCCCAAAGTGCCTATGATACCTTAATTGCTCTAGATTAATACGAGAACGCAAGAGGTTGTCGGTGAGGGTGATTCCTATGCTATATGTAGGTGGACAAGTCCAACCCTTTCCCGGGCTCTTGCTAAAGAAGATGTATGCCGAATCGCTTAGGTCTATGTATGCATCGAACGAAGTCGATGGGGAGTCCTTCACGGCACAATCGACACAGGGACGACTATCGCTCAAGTCCTCACTAGAGTTAGAGGTAACGTTGGTAACAACGAAGTTGTTTTTATGCGATCCCAACAATTCTTCTTGGTTATCGTCTTGAGATAAATTATTGAAATCTATCCTAAGTTCTTCTAACCAATTAAGAATTAGATTTTCCATTTGAAATAGTTCATCAAGAAGCATTTCTCCTAGAAGATCCGTTGAGAGCATTCGAGGGAGAGATAAGGATTATTTTTACTTTCGCCCCTCTTAAGGCTACATGAAAACAATGGGTCTATATAGTGGGGCTTATAATTTAGAAAATAACATTGTAATTCTTTATGAGAGCCACCACATATTTGACACCATGTACCATAAGAGTACCGAAAGAAAAAATATCATTATCACTCATGTTTGTGTCAGAAATTACCAACCGTCGGGATCTTACGGTTCTGTTTTCAGTAACTGAATCTTGGTTACGGGGCGTGTTGGGTGGGCACAACCCCGTGTTCAGCTTACTGTCTGACTTGAAACAGGATTGCCAGTTCCAATGATTGGGCACGGGGCGTGTTCAGCGGGCACGACCCGTGCTGAGTTCTGCAGAAGCTGAAAAACTAAGAAAAATCCTAAAAAAATAGTAAAATAAGAAAAACGATTAGGCCGTTGATTCCTAACTTTCTCAAAATCCTTGTGTCCCCGGCAACGGCGCTAAAAACTTGATGTGTGCGAGTGTGTATATAAATTTAAGTATATTTTAAGCCCTTTTTACACGTTAGTCAAGTTTTAAATTTATAAAACACGATATTTTACTGACACCAAACACACATATGGGCAAGTGCATCCATCGTGAGCGTAGTATAGTGTTGGCAAGATACCAAGGTCGTCCAAGGACACAAGAGCTTTTAGTACCGGTTTATCCTCAACGTCTAATCAAATCAAAAGTTTAGAAAAAGGTTTTAAACAAGAAAAATAAAAACTAACTAAAATGCTGAAAAATAAAAATAAAAGAAAAACAGATAGACAAGATGAATCACTTGGCTCCAACTCGTGTTTAGTGTAACCTTTGATTATTTCCGCACTTTTGCACTATTTAAGAGATTATCTTAGTTATTGTAGTAGGCCCTTCTTTTGAAGGTGACGTTACCCTCAACCCAGTAGTTTGAGTCAGCAAGGATACAATCCTAAAGGGTCGGATTATTGAAAGATAATTAATCAAGTTATTAATGTGTATTATGGTAGGCCCCTCTTTTGAAGGTGACGTTACCCTCGGCTAAGTAGTCTGAGTCAGCAGGGATACAATCCTAAGTAGCCGGGTTAAAGTATTAATAGTAGCTTACATATGAGGGGATCAAAGAGTTTGGACCCCCGCCATCCAATACCGGTGGGTATTGAAGGAGGTCCTACTAAATTTGACCCAGGTCCTTGCAGGATCTATACACTGAACAAGGCAAGACTCTTACCAAACCGTTCCCTTAACCCCCGACCAGGTAGCCAACATACCTCCATATAGACCGTGGAGATACGAATGGTGAAAATATTTTATTTTATATAGACAGTAAAATAATGCCAAGACACCACGGACAAACGATAAGAAAGAATCACCTTCAACATAAGAAACTAGTTATTAAAGTCATTAATACATAACCAAGTAAAAAGTGCGAAAAGATTAAAAATAAAAAGTATTACACTAGACACTTGTCTTCACCAAGTGATGTAAGAGACTTAGGCAAACATGGCCTTTGATTGTCAAGAACTCTTACGATCAATCTTGGATCCCGAGACGACTCACACACTCTATGATGGATAATGGTGGTGGATGATGGTGTTGTGATGGTGGTGGGTGGTGGGTGAAGTGTGAGAGAGGTGTTGTGCCAAGGGATGGTTTGCAAATGAGCCAAGCACCCCTATTTATAGCATGAACAGTAGCTCGGGCACGGCCCCGTGTCCAGTGGGCACGGCCCCGTGTCCATCCTCCTTCTCTGTCTTCATTAATTGCTCCTGTCTGCATTAGTTGACCACGGCCCCGTGTCCGCTGGGCACGACCCCGTGTGCAGAAGCATATCTGTACTATCAAGATTTGCCTGGATTCTGCGAATCTTATAGTTGACCACGGCCCCGTGTCCGCTGAGCACGGCCCCGTGGTGGGCGATGAAAGCTTCTACAGCTTTGTCTTTTATGCTGACACTTGGGCACGCCCCCGTGTTCACTGAGCATGGGGCGTGTTCAGCCTTCTGTTCTCTTGTTTTGCTTGGGAAGATGCTTTAGGGGAGGTCGGGCATGCCACGTTTGTTCCTTTTCTTGTATTTATGTTAGATTTAGCTGCCTTTTTGCTTCTTTTGTTAGTTTGAGCTCATTTAATCCTGAAAATACAAAAGGAAGACAAAAGCACACTTTTTCCAACATTAGTACTAAAAAAAGTTAGTTTTATGCCACAATTGATGTAATTTATGTGTTGCATTTTGCACACATCAGTATACAAGCTTGAGGTCTTCTACACTTGAAGGCAACCGTTCAAGAATCATCATCTTTGTGAAAACTCAAGTTTTCAAGGTCTTCCCTCGACACGTTACGTGTTTACAGTCATGTTTTCTTAACTCGTTGTGTTGTAACTTGTTCATGATTGTTATATGATTTATGTGTTACATGTGTGACAACTGTGTCACTTCAACCATCAAACAAATACCAAACCAATGAAATATTGTATTTCATACTTGGGATTTGTATAAATATGTGTATCGTTTGCACATATCAATTCTTGTTCGATTTCGAGCTTTAAATCGCTTTCTGGAAGGTTATACGTGATCTGATGCGTAAATATAACCAGTTTAATGCAACAAACACTCCGGAACAGTGACATAGGCTTAACATACCCTAAATGCCTTTTACATAACTTAGAAATAAGTTTTGAAGGATTTGGTATGGCGAAAACATGTTTGTTCGAACTTTAGAACTAATTACGACAAAACTGCGAAACGAACGTTGGTGACTGCCCGGATAATATTTAAATCCCAAAAATATTCTGTTATGATGAAAATTTTATTTTAATCAGGTTCGTGTTGAAAAATAAATTAAAACGCTTAAAAACGTTATTTTTCAAAGTTTAAGCGCGTACCACGTGTTACAGCGCAACACAGTACTTATACTGCAAAACGCAGACAACACAGCCAGTCTCGGCAACTGAAATTTATTTCAGTAATATTTTGGCGAGATTATTTTTATAGAATAATAAAAATAATTTAGAACGCCATAAACCGGGATTTAAACGCTAGATAAAATACCCGGTATCCAGTTAAATACCTGTTTTTAACTAATTTACCATTCAAATTTTACATTTAACCTCCCCCCTTGTATAATTTTCGGTCACTAGGATCCACCAAGATCACACCATATCTCAAAGATTTATTTTGATTATATTTTGATCTTTCTTGGATGCACCAAGATATTATAAGATTATGTGATCTATGGAGATTCACTAGAGATTTTGTTCTATAAATACTCCACTCCCTTACACTCCACTCCCTCACTCTCTCTCTCCCAACCGTCCTCACCACCATCACTCCCATCTTCAAATCTTCAACCTTGTTCTTGAAGATCCAACTCCATTCCAAGCATATTTCAAGTTAGAGTGAAGATCCTAAGGTGTTTCCAAGGTGCTTTCAAGTGATTTCAAGCTCCATATCATCAAAACCTCATCCAACAACTTACTTGAATCTTGAAGGTATAACATTTATGATTAAATCATATTCATGATTCTTGGTTGTTCTTGATGATTTGAAGTTTCTCTTAAATCTTGGAATTTTCACAAACTTGAAATCTAAAAAGAAATGGGTGTGGATACAAAATAAAAATGGTGATGTATATGGGTGTATATAAACCGTACATATATATGTATATATATATATATGGGTGTATGAGTTTTGAGTCTGATTTCTTGATAAACACTTGTTTAGGATATTTGCTTGCATGTTTTAGTAACTTTTAAGCGATTAACAGCATGCTGAGTAACATTTACAGCCAACTTCAGTTGGCTGTAAACGGACCGTTATAAACCGAAAAATCAATTTTCTGAAGTCTAAATTATATATTTTCGAAAAACAAATCAAATGGCACTGGAAACATATTTTTTGAGGTCGTTTACTATTTTTAAAGGTCCGTTTTGTACAGCAGCAAAAACTGCGTTTTTACTGCAGAAAATGTGTGTTATGTTTTTCATCATAACTTGAAATCTGTGTAGAATAAGCTCATTAAATTTGTACTGTAGATGACCACTGATGTCGTTGTAATTCTCCCACTGGAATTTCATCAATCGGACTTACGATAAATTTTAAATGAATTATTCCGGTGACTGCAGTCAGAAAGTGACGAATCTGATTGCAGTCCGGTAAATGATTTTTTATAAAATATTGATAATGAATTGGATCCCGATATTTTTACACAATAATATTTGGATCGTTGAAAAGATTCTGTAAAAATTTGGGAATTTTTGGAGTAAGTTAACTATTTTATTAAAATTCCCGAAAACAGCCCAATTTTGAATGATAGTTAAAATGCAAGGGTTTTGATGATATATTGCTTACAACATGATGAGAGTCACCAATAAAATCGTTCAAGTAGCAGAGTTCTTAAAATATGTATATGAACTCATATATACATAAATACACCAATATAATCAAAAATAATAACTCTTCGAGAAGATCTCAAAGTTATGTGAAAATTCTAAGTATCGGAGAAACTTATGTATTTTTATGAGTTTTTGATCATTAAATCGTTCTTATTTAATTTAGGACGAATAAACAATTTGAGGGATTGTGTTAACATATAAAAACGCACCCAAAGGTGAGTACATAGTCCCCTCTTTTACTGTTTTCAAATGTTTTGGGGTGAAACATATGTGCCTATACAATATTTTCATGATTTCAACTATATGATTACACATGCATAAGTACTATCTTTTGACGAATTGAACTATTATCCATGGTTTAAACACTGATTTCCGAAGTTTGTTACGACTATTTGTTTGTTCATATGTTTACTTATACATTCATTAACAATGATCAAGCCGATTGGTGGTACGATATAGCGCTATAGGACTAGACACCCCATTCCTGTTGTATGGAATGTCAGAAACCAAATTTTAACCAAATAGAATTTGCCTTTGTGGTATTTCTATAGTCTCCAAAGTGTAGTTTGATGCACTAAGGTTTGAATGTATTGCTAAATCGCGAGTTATGGTATATTTCGATATACTACCAACGTGATACTGTTTACTAAAGCATAATTTGATATGCTATTGTTTACTAAAATATAGTTTGATATATTACCAAACCACGATTTAGGTATGTTCTGACATACTACCAACGTGATATTACTTACTAAAGTATAATTCGATATACTATGTACAAATCCAACATATATTTTGTTATTTACCAAAACATAGTTGATATGTTATTTACCAAACCAAAGTATACTTATGATATACTACCGAAAACTATTATTTTAACAACTAAAGTATATTTGATATACTATCTGTTTAACTGTTTTGAAATTAAAATATATTTTAATATATTACTTATCCGACTTTCTTAAAACCAAGGTATATTTATATGTATACTACAACTTTTATATCAATGCAAAGTGTTCTAGAAACCAAACTTTTATCAAGGATTCATGGCTACTTTTATAAACATATAATCTTTTCTTATATGATCCAAAGCCATGAATCTAATTCACAAAACCTATGTTACTCACATGCATTTTTATGCTGACGTATTTACTTTCACATATGTTTCAGGTTTATTTCATGACGACTGTTGATTGCTTTACATAGGATGGACACGGGCCTTAGTATTTTTAAAAACATGAACGGCAATTGTACTGTTTGTTTGATCAAATTCCAAGACAATGTAACTTTTTATGTAATAAAACAATATTCTAATTTCCATGTGTTGTGAAACAATGATTCTGTTACAACACTCCCCGACGTTTCCGCCACGATTTGTTGTTTTACGTGGTCGGGGTGTGACAACATGATTGTTAATTAGTAATAAAACTTATAAGTTGTTTGAATTACAAACTTAACATGTGTATTCTCACCTTCATGGCTACGAAGAAACATAGAAGTTTCGCCATACTCTTTACTCGACGAAACATGGTTGCCCGACGAAACTGGGGTTTCGTCACCCCTACGCGACGAAACATTGAGGTTTCGTCGGAAGGAGTTTTGCCATAACAGGCCTCGGCCCAAGGAGGTTTCACTCCAACTCATCATTATATTAAAACTCCCCATTCATCAGTTGCGTAAAATCATAACTGGCGAAACCCTAGACTTCTTTTTCTCTCTGCACGGAACGGCTACCATCACCTCTCTCAAATCCTTGCTAGACTAATCTTGCAAACGGTTAGTATGTGATTAGATTAATCGGCGTAATCCGCTTGATTCATTGTTGATGATTATTATGTGATAATTGTGATCTATTGTGAACATAGGGGTCTACTAGAAACTGTGCTATCTTATGTATCAACTGGGGTTTGATATTCTATTGCTAATCTATTGGACTAGATCTAATGTTGTGATCGTATTCATTCATGATTCACTGCTCATAGTTGATGTTCCTGTTTGATGTTCATATTATATGTTATTAATTATTTTGGTATACTGATGAATCGGTGATATGGTACATGCATGATGATGATTGGTTAACCTAGGGTTTATGTTAGGGTTGCTTGTTTGATCTGCTTTGGGGAAATTGGGAAGTGTTACGGGATTTATGGGAGTAGTTTAGGCATATGATTGAAACTGTTAATATTTTCCGACGAAACCTGAGGGTTTCGCCACACATGCTGTCGACGAAACTCTTGGAGGTTTCGCCACTTGCACTGTCGACGAAACTCTAGGGAGTTTCGCCATCCTTATGACAACGAAACACCTTGGTGTTTCGTCACCCTACTGATCGACGAAAGGCCTTGAGGTTTCGTCGCCTCGAGGTTTCGCCGTGGGTCAGAATTTCACAAACAGAATGTAGTTGATACAAGTATAATAATGTGTGATTATATGCTGACCTTTGTCTGTTGAAGTTATCAGTTATGCATGAGGAAATATGATTCGGTGTTGAATAACTGTTTCTGTGTTACTTGGTGATTATTGCTCAAGCACACATTATGATTAAAGTTTATACGTGAACCTTGTGAATGTAAACTGATTGCGTATGTATGAATACTTTAGGCTTTGACTGATTATTTGTGAACAAGAAACTTAACAAACCGAGCAAACCGAGGTGAGTTCACACTTTCTATAAGGCATGGGATTCCCGGTGGTTTGGGAATGTGTTAAGAAACTAAAACAAAACCTACATATTCACCTTTAACAGAATATGTACCTCCATCCTCGTTGAGAAGGATGACAACATTTAATCTACGTATTCTCCTTGGGTAGATTACGTACCTCCATCCTCTGTAGGAAGGATGACAACCTATAACTTACTAGACAAAACTCTATCATGAAGTCCCTCATTTTTATATCGACTTAATCATCAGGCCAATGGCGAGCGGATCATTAGTTAGATAGCGCTATTTAGGTTTGACAAGCCTCACACCGTGCCGCAGAGTGTAACACCTGTGCCTCCACGGCCATCAAACAAATGCCAAACCAATGAAATAATGTATTTCATACTTTGGACTTGTATAAATATGTGTATCTTTTGCACATATCGACTCATGTTCGATTTCAAACTCTAAATCGCTTTCTGGAAGGTTATACGCGCACCGATGCGTAAATATAACCAGTTTAATGCAACAAACACTCCGGAATAGTGACATATACTCAACATACCTTAAATAACCTTTACATAACTTAGAAATAAGTTTTGAAGGCTTTGGTATGGCAAAAACAAGTTAATTCGCTTACAGGGACTAAATATGACAAACTGCGAAAGTATGCCAATTTGAACTGTAACAGATATTCCGGAACATGACCATAAGTTAAACATACCATAAATATCCTTTACATAGCTTAGAAATAGGCTTTGAGGGGTTCGGTGTGCTAAAATAAACTTTTGGGTCATTCAGGGACTAAAAGTGTCAAAAAGTGCACAAGTTTACATTTTCGCGCATAACTTACGTTCTGAATACATCCGGACATCCAAAAATTTAGGAAAGCATGACTACATTTTATTTTAGTGTTCGCCATAAGAAAAATCCATTCGTTGCGTCATTTGGTTCGTTTTTCGCGCTTATGCGCATTCCGTCGTAATTAAGCGAACATCGCGATCGTACGGCCAAACGAACCGACATCCTAGATATTTTTGAGCATGTTTTGAGTTCCCTATACTTTAACTTCATTTTAGAGCCTTGAAATGAGGTTAACGGGGTTCAAACGCATCGAGAATCGCTTAAAAACACAACAGGGACCATTTGTGCAAAAATCTGCCAAAACAGGGGCCTAGCGTGACGCGAGGGTCCTTAGCGTCACGCGAGCCCCTATCTGGACCAGATTCAGTGTTTTAAATGCAAGTTGCAACCCATTTAATCCTCAACCACATGTTTGCAACTTGCTTAATCACTAAGATTAGGAGCATATGTGGCTCCATAACCTTTGTGACAAGTGTACGGCTCGGATCGTGGCACGATATTCAAGAAACGATCCTAGCGGCTCTACCTTTTCTATAAATACCCATCCACCCTCAACCCCAAAACCCACAAAACTGATTAAGAAAGCTCTAAGTTGGAACCTTCGTTTCATACCTGAGCTATTTTGATCTGGGTTAGCATTCGGGGACCCTTCGTAAGTATTCTTTCGTTCTTTTCCTTATTTTTACTGCTTTTCGAGTCAGAAAGTCAGCTTTGTTTGACTTTCAGCGTTGACCAGTAATGGTCAATGCGAAGTTCGTTTGAACTTCGCAACGTGATTGTAATCACGATGGTCATAGTCCCTTGGGACTATGCCTACTGATTACCACGTTGTCTAGGGTCGTAGGGTAAGCGATCTAATAAATCGCTTATACCTCGAACCCGACCCAGTTTGGTCGATCATTAGGATCCGACCAAATACATTAGGTGACCATAGTGTAGGGAATAACCTTCCGAGGTTATACCTTATGGTCACATCGTTTAAGTAGTTGTATGATAGGTAGTTTATATGCCTTAGGTAAATTACCAGAATACCCTTTTCATGTATAATTGGTAATTAAGCATATGTAACCTAAACTTTTGTCACATAACTGATTATGTAACATGTTTAGGCATATAACACTTGTCATAGGACTAGTTAGGCGGTCCGAACGCGCTTTGCGCGCACGACGCGTTAAAGTAGCATAAGTTACCGTAATGAGTCGCGATGGGTCGAAAGCACTTAGGTTAGTCTCATTGTAGTATGTAGGCCTTGTTAAACCATATTATATGAGTTCCAATACTCATTTGGTTTGCCAAGCCTCATCCTATCCGATCTCCCGATTTAAGTCCGGTTTATTTATATAGTTTTAGATTGCCGACTGATTCCGTGCTCCCTCTAGCTTTGTTTGGTTGTTGTTCAAGACCTCCAAGCATTATCAGGCGAGTACATTATTCCCCTCTTTTACTGTTTTCAACTGTTTTGGGGTGACTCATATGTGCTAAATGTTTTATCAATGGTTTCAAGAACAATTACAATGTGGTTTCAAGAACAATAACAATTATTTCAAGAACGCTAACAATGATTTCAAGAACGAGTACAAGGATTTCAAAAACTAATAACAATTTCAATAAAGTGAACGAACTTGTTGGTTGTAGTTTACATGACCGATGACATTCATTAGCAATGATCAAGCCGACCAGTATTAGGTTATGGTACCATAGGATCTGACAAATCCCGTTATTTACTGCACCCATTGTTATGTGTGGGGGTTGTGGGTAGCGACTGAATCTGTAATTATTAACTTATCCTTTGGTAAGGGTTTTGTTAAGAACGAGAACGAGAGCGAGTTGGAACGAGGATCGAGTCAAGAAGGTTTGAATGTTATTAGAGAATCGACCATAAAGTAGTTTCACAATTAAAACAAGAACGACTAGAACGATTTTACAAAAAGGGTTAACGATTGGGTAAACATTTTAACATGATTGACATTTGATCATGCATTTCCCACAAAACATAACTTTGATTTAAACCAAGTTTTACTTCAATACTTTGTTTTTGTGCATATGGTTTAGTTGAGACATTTCACTTGCCATACATGACATTTTGACATAGACATTTGACATGGATATTTGACATAGACATTTTGATATGATTTACATCTTGACATAAACACTTTGACATATTATTCAATACATTTGACAATTGGGTTAAACATAGACTTCTTACATTGGTTGGTTTGGTTTGATTAAGTGATTAAGTTAACGATGCGTGTGTAATATGATACAAGCATGGTGGATACGCCGCTGGTACTTCCTATACATAAGTGTTTGTATGGTATTACATATTGTAGCGTTATTTGAATCATTTCAGTTTGAGACATAGAACATTTTATACAAGTAACCTACTTTTCACAAGACATTGATTTACAAACAACTTATCTTACACAAACTCATTTTACATGGTTATTCATTTAATCATGCATTATTCTCTTATTTATACTTATCAATCCGAACTTATTATTTTTTTTAAATGATTTACAAAGACAAAGCAAACAAAAAGGTTCATGACTAAACATTTTCTTAAAACAGAAGTCATGAATCTTATTTTCACAAAACCTATGTATCTCGCCAGCATTTCTTTGCTGACCTCGTTTTCACATATGTTTCAGGTATTGCAAGATATCGATTGATAAGATGCATGCTCACATAGGACTGGACAAGGCCTTAGTGACTCAATAACAATGATAGTCTATGTTTAAATAGTGTATTTAGATTTCCAGACGATGTAATTACTCAATGTTTAATAAAACGAAACACTTTTGATATCCATGGTTATGAAACATTAATTCTGTTGCAACACGCCCCGATGTTTCCGCCGCGATTGGTTGTTTTACGCGGTCGGGGTGTGACAGAAAGATGGTATCAGAGCCAATGGTTATAGGGAATTAGGTTATTAGTAATTGGTAATGCTTTGACCTAGTCTATAACCTTCTTAGGACCCTAACGCGAGTTTACTTGCGTTTAGTCATAAAACAATACTGTCACCTATCCTTAGGCGACAACCACAACGAGAACATAAAAATTCAAAACCGCTTCGAAAACTAATCATCTGTTCTAGGATGATTAATTTCTAGGTTTTGAACCCTCTATTGTAAGGTTTTGAACCCTCTGTTATATGGTTTTGAACCCCTTTGAATTTTCAAAATCTCGTCAAGGTTTTGGGTTTTAAATAAGGTGAACACGTGCAAACTGGAAGGGTGAATGCCTGTATTCTGGGTTTTCTGTCTAGGCAAGCACTTCGTATACATCTCATCAGACGCGAGACCAGTTGTGCTTACCTGGGAATTCTTGGGATGAGTGTTCACTTATAGGCGAACATGTCTTCGCGATACATTATTTTTAACCTATTTACTTTGACTAATCACCAAGGTCGTTTGTTGCTTTGTAGTAACAAACAAATGACCACTATCCTTGCTTTCATCAGATTTGTTTCATCTCATTCTTTTCGTCTAAATTCTCTCACTCGTTTCCTTTCATGTTTCCTCTTTTAGACAATGCCTCCTCGACGCGAAAACCAGATAGAGACTGCCGAGCTGGCAGAAATTATTGCGCAGTAAATGGCTGCTCAATTCCCAAACCTCTTTGCTCAATGGAACCAAGCCAACAACAACAACAATGTGCTATGCAAATACAAGGATTTCAACCAGGCTAAACCACTCAAGTTTAGTGGTTCGGAAGGAGCAACTGGGCTTCTTCAGTGGTTCGAAAGCATTGAGAATACTTTTCGCCACGTGCAGTGCCAGGATAATCGCAAGGTCGAGTTCTCCTCGAGCGTGTTTCAGAAGAGGGCTCTTACATGGTGGAATGGGGTAATGAGAGACCGAGGTGCGGAAGTTGCTCTCGCACAGACATGGGCTGAACTTAGGGCTCTCATGATGAGGGAATTCTGTCCTCGTCATGAGCAGCGAGCTTTGGAGAAGGAATTTGATGAGTTGAAGCAAGATAGTGGTGAGCACAGGGCGTATACTGATAGGTTTGAGGAGTTGAGTCTGCTTTGCCCGACAATGGTTACCCCACTTGACATAGCTATCGAAAGGTACATCGACGGCCTACCTGACTCGGTACAAGACATCCTTACTGGTAGTAGCCCTGACACACTCCGTCAGGCGATCGAGTTAGCTGCGACATTGACTGAGTCGCAGATTCGGAAGAATAAGTTACACAGAAAGGGTGACAAGGGTAAGAAGCAGGGGTCTGACAAGGAGGATAGCAAGAATGGTCAAAACGAGAAGGGAAAGGAAGGTGAGACGTCAAAGAAATCGAAGAAACGGAAGGGTGCCCAGAACTTTGCTGTTACAGCGCAGACTGCTCAGAACCCGCGGAACCCACCAGCTCAGCCACCGGCAAAGAAAGCATATGCCGGTACCGCACCTTATTGTGCACGCTGCAACGGTCATCACGCAGTACAACAAGCTTGCTGGCAATGCACGACGTGTGGTAAACTTGGGCATTTGGCCAAGGTTTGTCGTTTCGGACAAAATCAGGCTGCTCAGGTTCAAGCTCCGGTTCAAGGGAATGCTGTGAGATTCCCACTGGGTTCATGTTTCAACTGCGGAGAGATTGGTCACTTCCGCCACAACTGCCCAAGACTGGTGAATGCAAATGCTAACGCAAACCCAAATGCGAACGCCAACGTCAATGTAAATCCAGCACATGGTTGAGTGTTTAACATCAATGAGGCTGGCTATCAACGATGCAGCGACGAACGATTATCATTTTGTATTTCCTCTGGTTGTTATCTTGTAACATTTAAAGACAATGCAGTTGTTATATAAATAAAATTTGTGGTTTTATTTTTAACTAATGCAATTGTATGAATGTTTGATCCAACCATATGATGTCAACACAAAGACAAAACTACTCGTGTGGTTCTGTCATTTTTACGATCACTTGTGATCTCCCTAAGAACCTCAAACACTGGTTTCTTTTAAATCTAAAGTATTTTATCGTCTTGCACCGCTCGAGATGCAAGAATTATCAAAACAGCTTCAAGAGTTGTCTGATAAAGGATTCATCCGTCCGAACTTTTCACCTTGGAGAAACTCCTGTTCTCCTTGTGAAAAGAAAAATGGATCTTTTCGAATGTATATCGATTAACGTAAGCCTAGTAAGCTTACCATCAAGAATTGATATCCCCCTACCTTAAATCAACGATTTCTCCGATCAACTGCATAGCGTTCATGCTTTTCCAAGATCGATTTGCGTTTTGGGTATCATCAACTTTGTATTCTCGAAGAAGATATTCCCAAAACGGTTTTCTGCATGAAGTATGGCCATTACGAGTTTGCAGTCATGCCTTTTAGGTTGACAAATACTCCAGCCATCTTCAAGGACTTAATAAATAGAGTCTGCAAGCCTTATTTGGATCAGATCGTCATTGTTATTATTGATGACATCTTGATCTATTCATGTCCTGAGCCGATCACGATCAACACCTTCGTTGACATCGGAGCCCTGATTGAATTCCTTGTACACTTTAAAATGTACAAAACAACTCAATTAGGACAAACCGAATTCCTTTTAAGATCTTCCTATCTTCATAGTTAGATTCTTGAAAATATTTAAAGTGCCAAAGGAAACCCACGGATTTGGGTTTCTGGTATGCTTTAAATACCCGTGTCCAAAGATAACAAATTAAAGGTCAAATTGAACGATTATGCGATTGAACGAGTATGCAGTTATGTGACTATGTGTTTATTCATCTTATGTTTTCTTTTATGCGTTTTTGTATTTTTAATACTCTGGATATTCGTTATCCAAATCCTCGTAGAATCTTTCATATCTTCATATGATGGATTCGTAGCAGGATATTCAAAAGGTACTACCTTAAATCCTTAATGGGCTTCTATGTAATAGTTAAGACCCTTGGATTATATAGTACCATTCCAGGATTCGATAATAGACCCTTGAGTGGTCTAGTCTAAAAGATTGATTCGCAATCTGGTTAAAAAAAATGACATCTAGTGATGTAGCTGGACAGACTCCTTGATAGTCTATTTAAATCATTTATTGATTTAGTCTAAAGGACTCTATGGCGGTCTAAGTCACGCTCATCACAGGATTGTTCATTTGGTTTTACCCTACACATTATAAAATAGACTGTGTGAACTGTGCAAGGAATTCTCTAATTATGGATGCGCACATAATTATGAAATTTAGTGCACAGAAATCCAGTAAGATTTATTATGTAAAGGAACCGATAGTGACAACAATAACAAAATGAGAACGATGTAATGGAGGCATGGTGGACGCACCAATGACGCTTTATATACTTGTATATAAGTGTCCCTCTTACATTGCAAACATAATGTTATTAAGGTTATTAGAAGTTCAAGAACCCTAACCAATGTTGTTCGATCTTTTCAACTTCATGTTTTAAACTCTCACAAGTTTCCTCTAAATAAATTTCGGGACGAAATTTCCTAAAGTAGGGGAGACTGTAACACCTGTGCCTCCACGGCCATCAAACAAATGCCAAACCAATGAAATAATGTATTTCATACTTTGGACTTGTATAAATATGTGTATCTTTTGCACATATCGACTCATGTTCGATTTCAAACTCTAAATCGCTTTCTGGAAGGTTATACGCGCACCGATGCGTAAATATAACCAGTTTAATGCAACAAACACTCCGGAATAGTGACATATACTCAACATACCTTAAATAACCTTTACATAACTTAGAAATAAGTTTTGAAGGCTTTGGTATGGCAAAAACAAGTTAATTCGCTTACAGGGACTAAATATGACAAACTGCGAAAGTATGCCAATTTGAACTGTAACAGACATTCCGGAACATGACCATAAGTTAAACATACCATAAATATCCTTTACATAGCTTAGAAATAGGCTTTGAGGGGTTCGGTGTGCTAAAATAAACTTTTGGGTCATTCAGGGACTAAAAGTGTCAAAAAGTGCACAAGTTTGCATTTTCGCGCATAACTTACGTTCTGAATACATCCGGACATCCAAAAATTTAGGAAAGCATGACTACATTTTATTTTAGTGTTCGCCATAAGAAAAATCCATTCGTTGCGTCATTTGGTTCGTTTTTCGCGCTTATGCGCATTCCGTCGTAATTAAGCGAACATCGCGATCGTACGGCCAAACGAACCGACATCCTAGATATTTTTGAGCATGTTTTGAGTTCCCTATACTTTAACTTCATTTTAGAGCCTTGAAATGAGGTTAACGGGGTTCAAACGCATCGAGAATCGCTTAAAAACACAACAGGGACCATTTGTGCAAAAATCTGCCAAAACAGGGGCCTAGCGTGACGCGAGGGTCCTTAGCGTCACGCGAGCCCCTATCTGGACCAGATTCAGTGTTTTAAATGCAAGTTGCAACCCATTTAATCCTCAACCACATGTTTGCAACTTGCTTAATCACTAAGATTAGGAGCATATGTGGCTCCATAACCTTTGTGACAAGTGTACGGCTCGGATCGTGGCACGATATTCAAGAAACGATCCTAGCGGCTCTACCTTTTCTCTAAATACCCATCCACCCTCAACCCCAAAACCCACAAAACTGATTAAGAAAGCTCTAAGTTGGAACCTTCGTTTCATACCTGAGCTATTTTGATCTGGGTTAGCATTCGGGGACCCTTCGTAAGTATTCTTTCGTTCTTTTCCTTATTTTTACTGCTTTTCGAGTCAGAAAGTCAAACTTTG
Source organism: Helianthus tuberosus (assembly GCA_030545235.1). Classification (NCBI taxonomy): domain Eukaryota; kingdom Viridiplantae; phylum Streptophyta; class Magnoliopsida; order Asterales; family Asteraceae; genus Helianthus; species Helianthus tuberosus. Next base: position 111,852,506 of record CM060351.1, read on the forward strand.
TTTGACTTTCAGCGTTGACCAGTAATGGTCAATGCGAAGTTCGTTTGAACTTCGCAACGTGATTGTAATCACGATGGTCATAGTCCCTTGGGACTATGCCTACTGATTACCACGTTGTCTAGGGTCGTAGGGTAAGCGATCTAATAAATCGCTTATACCTCGAACCCGACCCAGTTTGGTCGATCATTAGGATCCGACCAAATACATTAGGTGACCATAGTGTAGGGAATAACCTTCCGAGGTTATACCTTATGGTCACATCGTTTAAGTAGTTGTATGATAGGTAGTTTATATGCCTTAGGTAAATTACCAGAATACCCTTTTCATGTATAATTGGTAATTAAGCATATGTAACCTAAACTTTTGTCACATAACTGATTATGTAACATGTTTAGGCATATAACACTTGTCATAGGACTAGTTAGGCGGTCCGAACGCGCTTTGCGCGCACGACGCGTTAAAGTAGCATAAGTTACCGTAATGAGTCGCGATGGGTCGAAAGCACTTAGGTTAGTCTCATTGTAGTATGTAGGCCTTGTTAAACCATATTATATGAGTTCCAATACTCATTTGGTTTGCCAAGCCTCATCCTATCCGATCTCCCGATTTAAGTCCGGTTTATTTATATAGTTTTAGATTGCCGACTGATTCCGTGCTCCCTCTAGCTTTGTTTGGTTGTTGTTCAAGACCTCCAAGCATTATCAGGCGAGTACATTATTCCCCTCTTTTACTGTTTTCAACTGTTTTGGGGTGACTCATATGTGCTAAATGTTTTATCAATGGTTTCAAGAACAATTACAATGTGGTTTCAAGAACAATAACAATTATTTCAAGAACGCTAACAATGATTTCAAGAACGAGTACAAGGATTTCAAAAACTAATAACAATTTCAATAAAGTGAACGAACTTGTTGGTTGTAGTTTACATGACCGATGACATTCATTAGCAATGATCAAGCCGACCAGTATTAGGTTATGGTACCATAGGATCTGACAAATCCCGTTATTTACTGCACCCATTGTTATGTGTGGGGGTTGTGGGTAGCGACTGAATCTGTAATTATTAACTTATCCTTTGGTAAGGGTTTTGTTAAGAACGAGAACGAGAGCGAGTTGGAACGAGGATCGAGTCAAGAAGGTTTGAATGTTATTAGAGAATCGACCATAAAGTAGTTTCACAATTAAAACAAGAACGACTAGAACGATTTTACAAAAAGGGTTAACGATTGGGTAAACATTTTAACATGATTGACATTTGATCATGCATTTCCCACAAAACATAACTTTGATTTAAACCAAGTTTTACTTCAATACTTTGTTTTTGTGCATATGGTTTAGTTGAGACATTTCACTTGCCATACATGACATTTTGACATAGACATTTGACATGGATATTTGACATAGACATTTTGATATGATTTACATCTTGACATAAACACTTTGACATATTATTCAATACATTTGACAATTGGGTTAAACATAGACTTCTTACATTGGTTGGTTTGGTTTGATTAAGTGATTAAGTTAACGATGCGTGTGTAATATGATACAAGCATGGTGGATACGCCGCTGGTACTTCCTATACATAAGTGTTTGTATGATATTACATATTGTAGCGTTATTTGAATCATTTCAGTTTGAGACATAGAACATTTTATACAAGTAACCTACTTTTCACAAGACATTGATTTACAAACAACTTATCTTACACAAACTCATTTTACATGGTTATTCATTTAATCATGCATTATTCTCTTATTTATACTTATCAATCCGAACTTATTATTTTTTTTAAATGATTTACAAAGACAAAGCAAACAAAAAGGTTCATGACTAAACATTTTCTTAAAACAGAAGTCATGAATCTTATTTTCACAAAACCTATGTATCTCGCCAGCATTTCTTTGCTGACCTCGTTTTCACATATGTTTCAGGTATTGCAAGATATCGATTGATAAGATGCATGCTCACATAGGACTGGACAAGGCCTTAGTGACTCAATAACAATGATAGTCTATGTTTAAATAGTGTATTTAGATTTCCAGACGATGTAATTACTCAATGTTTAATAAAACGAAACACTTTTGATATCCATGGTTATGAAACATTAATTCTGTTGCAACACGCCCCGATGTTTCCGCCGCGATTGGTTGTTTTACGCGGTCGGGGTGTGACACAGAGGACGGGAGTGAACTAATGGATCTTGGCACTTAGTCAATGATGATAGACATTGACGTAGGGCACAACATGACTCAGTCAGTTGTCGATATGGTAACGGGTCTAGTGGTTAACATGGGGAAGCCCCCACTGGTTATGGTTTGGGAAACAAGGAATTGGATAACTCGTGGTTTTCAAAACAACTTATGGTTTTTAGAACAACGTTAAAACTGGATAACCAACTGTGAACTCGCTCAACTTTGTTGTTGACTCGTTCTTACATGCCTTGCAGGTCGTTAGGTGCTTAGATGGAGCTTGCACGAGGAGAAGGAGGAGTCGTTGTGGGACATGGGCCGTTGTGTGCCATGTTAAACTTTATAAACTTATGACTTATGTTTTGATTTTACACTTTATTCTTCCGCTGACAACTTGAACTTGATCAACTTGTTTGAACACCAATTATATTGTGTGGTTGGACTTTTATTTACTTTACTATATTGTTCAATATGATTGGTGGCCTGATCCTGGTCATGTCATGCCTCCTGCGGTGATACTCTACTTGTGGATTTTGGGGGTGTGACAATCTTCTTCATATCTTTTACTCCTTGGAAGGTAGTATTCTAAACACTCTATGGTTGTGTTTTAATTTTTGATAGCATGCATATTCGTATATGGATCCGGGGATTGAGTTTTACATATAAAAATGGGTTTTACATCTTGTAAGTAACATGTTTTAAATTAACATTCCGCTGCGTTTTTATTTTATTCGGATAAAATAGCTTTGATAAACATGTGAAAAACCCAACAAGACTCGTATGTTAGCTAGACGATACGAACTATATATTAACCATGTAGGGATAATCAATGCTAGACAATAAACAGAATCAAAATTCGTCGCTTGACTTGACACGGGGCGACCGGTCACGACGGGGTTGTCAACCCGATAGATCTACCAACAATTCCTCGCGTACATTACTTAAATGATTAAACGACATCATGGGCGCAGGGTTCTCTCTCGAAGAACAATATGATGTCTGCCTCACGTACAATATATATATATATATATATCCTACTAATATGACAATTTAATACACGATGTTGTACGAATCCCCTGATTCCCTTCCTTGAGATCAGGCCGGCATCCGTCCCAACTTTACGGTCTGTTTCTCTTCGGAAACACCGTACCATCCAAATTTCTTCCAAACATTCATTTATCAAAAACGTTTTATCTCGAAACGTATGATTTATCAAACCTGATATATTTTCAACGAAAATATATATTTTATATTAAAAGGTATGTTTTAATCCAAAAACATTATTAAACCCTTTTATTGGCGTGTTCTACCCCCAAAATATATATATAAAGCAGTAAAAAGAGGGGTTTAGTGACACATACCTTTGGGTGCGTATTTTAAATAGCGCAATCCCAGAGATTGATTTCTACATGTCCTATTATATATATAGGAAAGATTTTAAATCAATATAACATCACAAAAATCCTAAGTTTCTCCGTTTCTTAGAATTGTCACATAACTTTGAGATTTTCCCGAAAAGTTATTATTTTTTATTATGTTGGCACATTAATATATATATGAGTCCATATATATATATATATTTATGATTTTGCGACTTGAACGATTTTATTGGTGACCATTATTGTGTAAATCCATTAATACTCCCGTTTATACGCAATATATCTACGATTTGCGCGTCGTAATATATACATAAGCGTTCATATAATTTATCATCAACACACACGAAATCTTGTTAACTTATCTATTTTGTCATTTTTAAAGCAAATATACATAAAACATCTCATATGTATCAAATTTCATGTTCGACAAACAAGTTACACATTTAACGCGATTTTTACCGTTTCTACCGCATAAAACGCACAAATATACATGCATAATCTAAATTTCCAAAATCATGTTAAAAACTTAACATACTTTCACATTCTCATGTTTAAATCACCTAACACATTTTAACACATAAGATTTACCCAAAATTTTACCTATACTAGTGTATATTGAAAAATGCGTATTTTAGCGATTCGGTAACGGTTTTGGGCGTCGGAAGTCACGTATGACCAACCAAACACCAAGTAAACTTAAAATTAGTTAAAATACTCATTTTTAAACTAAAAATATTAGTTTACTTACTGATCTAAATCAGTTTTATAAAAATCACTCGAAAAGCCAATTTTTGACCGTTTTAACGAATAGTTTTGCGTTAAACGTTACTATAATCATCCCAACTTGAAACGACTTGATATTTTAACACAATACATGTTATTTACTGATTAAAATAGTGGTTATAATCAGATTAGTGAAGTTTTTGTGTAAGTCACATAAATCATGTGATTTCATGTATTTTACAACTTTTAATGCACCAAGTACAACATGCAAAGCTAGCAAACATTATGACAAATTTATATGTCACTAAACACTTTTAAATAACTTTATTTTAGTGTTTATAATCTTCTCAAAACTGACTTTTACTAAATCATACACAAAACACATTATTTCACCTATTTTACAAGTTTCTAAGCCTCATGTATAACATGCAAAGCCAGCAAACATTATGACAAAGTTTTATATCATTAAATACTTCAAAATAATCATATTTTAATGTTTATAATCTGATCAAATATCATTTTTATCAAATCATGTTCAAATCATCATTCATGCTTTCATATGATCATGCATGCTCATGTATGTGCACCTAATACACTCATACAACATTAACATCATTACTTATGATCTAATTTATATTCATCATGAATTTAACTCATATTCAAATATTCAAGAACATTCTAATCTTCCTATGATCATTATCAAATCATCACTTTTCATATAAACTCATTTCAAATAAAAAAGCTTTCATATAACACCTTTTAAACATGCATGCGTTCATCTTTTCAATTTTTATCAATCAAGAACACCAAGAAAATTAAAACTCAAACTCCATACATATATATATACACATACGGCCACACATATACATACTAGTTCGTCCATTTTATTTTCTTTGAAAACCCATTTGTTTAAGAATTCAAGTTTGTGAAATATTCTAAGATTCAAGAGAAACATTTCACTATTATTTTCAACACTAAGGATCAAGAACACTTTTAAAAAGAATAGTTTTATACCCTCAAGATTCAATTGGGTTTTTGATTAAAAAGATGATATGAAGCTTGGTTCTTGCTTGAAACTCCTTAGAATCACCTTCAAACCTTCAAATGGCCTTGAGATCACCTTGGAATGAGCTTGAATCTCCATGAACAAGTTAAGATTTTTGAAATTAATGTGATATGGGGGTGTTTCGGCTGGTTTGTGAAGAGAGAGAGAAGATGAATTGAGTTTGTGATTCCTTTCTTGGAATTGTAAGGTTTTAGAGATTTAAGAGAAGGTTGAGGGAACAAAATCATCACCACCTCCATCTAGGGCCAATAAGTAGAGGAGAGAGAGAGTGAGGATATGATGTGCATGGCTGCCATCTTGCCACACACACACACACTGTCACAACCCGACCACGTAGAACATACAAAACGTGGCGGAAACGTCGGGGAGTGTTGTAACAGAATTAATCGTTTCAAATCCATGGCAATTAAAGTTTCGTTTTATTAATCAAACATGAGAGTTTACATTGTTTTAAACAAGAAACAAAGAGTACATAACATAAATTAACTAGTTCTTGTCTCGTTTTAAGTCACTAAGGCACAGGTCCGCCTAGGTATGTCTTGATAAGTCCTATGCATCATCTCCTGAAAACACATGTGAAAATAGGTACGTCAGCATAAAAATGCCTGTGAGATACATAGGTTTTGTGAAAACAGAATTCATGACTTATGTTTGAGAAAATGTTTAGTCATGAACCTTGTAATTTGCTTTGTCTTGTAAATCATTTGAAAAACGATTAGATCAGATGATATTTATAAATAAGAGAATAACGTATGGTTAAATGAATAACCATGTAAAATGAGTTTGTATAAGATAAGTTGTTTGTAAATCAATGTCTTGTGAAAAGTATGTTATTTGTATAAAATGTTATATGTCTCAAATTGAAATGATTCAAATAACGCTACGATATGTAATACCATACAAACACTTATATATAGGAAGTACCAGCGGCGTATCCACCATGCTTGTATCATATTACTCACGCCTCGTTACTTAAATCACTTACTCAAACCAAACCACCAACGTAAAATGTTTATGTATAATCAAATGTCAAAATGTAAGCATGTGATGAATAACAAATGTACTAAGTATGCAACAAAGGACATACATAGCATAAAATGTAATGTAAAACAATGTACTAATCATGCACACAATGGGCATACATAGCATAAAATGTAATGTAAAACAATGTACTGAGTACGCACACAATGGGCATACATAGTATGAAATGTAATGTAAGACAATGTACTGAGTACGCACACAATGGGCATACATAGCATAGAATGTAATGTAAGACAATGTACTAAGTACGCACACAATGGGCATACATAGCATAAAACACAATGAAATCATGTACTATAAATGTACTAATGAACATAGCAAGTATATGATGTGAAAACAGGAAAGCATGAAAGTAACAAGTAGGCACATGTGTTTCACCCCAAAACAGTTTGGAAAACAGTAAAAGAGGGGTCTATGTACTCACTTGAGATTGCTTAGTAATCCTTGAGTAACAACCAAACAATGCTAGAGATCACGGATATCAAACGACACCTAATATAGGTAACTATGTTAATATACCGGACCTAAATCGGAGGATTGGATAGAATGAGGCTCGTAAACCAAATGAGTAGGGGAACTCATGTAATATGGTTTATCAAGGCCTACATACTACATGAAACCTAACCTAAGTGCTTACGACCCATTACGGCCCGCTTAGGTAGCTTATGCTACTTTAACGCGTCGTTCGCGTAAAACGCATTCGCCTAACTAGTCCTATGACAAGTATTATATGCCTAACATGTTTAATTATGTTACATAATCAGTTAAGTGACGAAATTTTAGGTTACATATGCTTAATTACCAATTACACATGAAAAGGGTATTTTGGTAATTTACCTAAGGCATATAAACTACTTATCATACAACTACTTAACGAAGCGACCATAAGGTATGACCTCGGAAGGTTATTCCCTATATACTATGGTCACCTAAGGTATTTGGTCGGATCCTAATGATCGACCAAATGGGTCGGGTTCGAAAGCATAAGCGATTGATTAGATCGCTTACCCTTACGACCCTAGACAAGCACAAAACTAAAAGTGACGAGCTAAGCATGTTGAAACATGCTTAACTAAGTTAGAAAACAAGTTTGGTATCAAAACAAATGGTTTTGATACCTAAGAGTAGTTTGGTTACAAAATACGCAATAACACGTATTTTGGCCGAAACTACGACTCGTCACTGAGCCAAGATAACGTGGTAATCAGTAGGTATAGTCACTAGGGACTATGACCATCGTGATTACGCTCACGTTATGAAGTTCAAACGAACTTCGCATTGACCATAAACTGGTCAATGCAGAAAGTCAAACAAAGTTTGACTTTCGGACTCGAAAAGCAATAAAAGAACGAAGGAACACTTACAAAGGGTCCCCGAAAGCTTTGATTTCTCAAGTATTCTCAGGTCTGAAGTGGTTTCACCTCAACTTAGAGAACTCTCAAGAAATCAAGTGGGTTTTGCAAGAAGTGGGGTGGGGTATTTATAGTTTTCGGAGAGCCGCTAAGATCGTTTCTTGGAAACCGTGATCAAATCTCAACCCTCCACCTCAAAACCCTGGTTTTTGAAAACCATTAGAGCCCATGGTATTGCCCCAAAACCATGTGCAAGGTGGAATGGACCAGATTCAAAGTTTCTGCAAGTTTCTGCTATCTGAGGACTGCTTACGGACCGTAACACTCACAATGTTGAGGTCTGTAAGCCAACAACTTTATAGAATTGTCAGTTTTGGTCCCTGTAAGCGAATTAACTTGATTTCGGCATACCAAACCATCCAAAACTTATTTCTAAGTTATGTAAAGGTTATTTAAGTTATGTTAAGCCTATGTCACTATTCTGGAGTGTTCGTTGGATTAAACTGGTTATATTTACGCATCAGCTCGCGTATAACCTTACAGAAAGCGATTTAAAGCCCGAAATCGAACAAGAAATGATATGTGCAAATGATACACATATTTTTACAAATCCCAAGTATGAAGCACAATATCTCATTGATTTACTATTTGTTTGATGGTCACGGAGGCACAGTTGTCACAGTCTCCCCTACTTTAGGAAATTTCGTCCCGAAATTTATTTGTAGGAGCATGTCTGTGACTTCATCAAGGATAAGGCATATCCTGATATTCCTCTTTAACGGACATTCTTCAGAAACGAAAATGAACAGAATGAGTCATTTTCCACAACTTTTTCAGAAACGAAAATGAACGGAATGAGTCATTTTCCATAATTCCTTCAGAAACGAAAATGAACGGAATGAGTCATTTTCCACAATTTCTTCAGAAACGAAAATGAACGGAATGAGTCGTTTGCCACAATTTCTTCAGAAACGAAAATGAACGGAATGAGTCCTTTTCCACAATTTCTTCAGAAACGAAAATGAACGGAATGAGTCATTTTCCATAACTTCTTCAGAAACGAAAATGAACGGGATGAGTCATTTTCCACAATTTCTTCAGAAATGAAAATGAACGGAATGAGTCATTTTCCACAATTTCTTCAGGAACAAAAATGAACGGAATGAGTCATTTTCCACAATTTCTTCAGAAACAAAAATGAACGGAATGAGTCATTTTCCACAATTTCTTCAGAAACGAAAATGAACAGAATGAGTCATTTTCCATAATTTCTTCAGAAACGAAAAATGAACCGAGTCAACTCTAGACACCTGACAAAACTTGCTGTGGTTTCTGTGCACTGAATTTCATAATTATGTATGCATCCATAATTACGCAATTCCTTGCACAGTCCACACAATTTGTCTTGTAATGTGAAGGGGAGGAAAATCAAACTTGTGATGAGTGTGACTAGACTACCATAGGGTCCTTTTAATTAGATCGACAAATGATCCTTTTAATTAGGCCACCAAGGAGTCCTTTCAGCTATATCATCACATGATGTCCCTAACCAGATTTTTGGATCGATCTGTTTAACTAGACCACTCAAGGGGTCTAATTATGGAATAGTACAATATAATCCAAGGGTCTTTACTATTACGTAAAAGCCCATTGAGGATTTAATATAGTACCTTTGGATATCCTACTATGAATTCCTTATACGAAGATATGGAAGATTCTACGAGGATTTGGGTGGATCACATACAACCACAAAACATGTAAGAAAAACACATAAACACAAATTTAGTTAACTTGATTCTTTAATTTGTTAATTTGTTTTGCTAACAGAGCACATGTATTTAAAGCACACTAGGAATCCATCTCGTGGATTTCATTTGGTACTTTAAACATTATCGAGAATCTAACTATAAAGATAGAAAGATTTTTAAAAGAAAAATTCGATTTCGATTATAAAGGACTGAAATGTTCGAATTTAGGTACATAAGGAATCCAATTAAGGACTCTGATTTGAATGATAATCATCCACAAGGGTCTAAATGTGAAGATAAAAAGATCCCATATGGATTTTAGAAGTTGAAGATGTTTTGAAACCTTGCACTTGATGTGCTTAGGTCAAAACATGTAGTAAAATGCTTATGAAGTTGAGATGCCAGATATGCCAAGGCGACATATGAAGCGAAATTTGAAAGTTAAGTCAATGTATGAGGAAAAAATATTTTTGAAAACTAAGCATGGGGTGCTAAAAAATGTGTTCAATGTTTTTGAAACCTTATATATAATACTTTTGAAATCATAAAGTAGGTGTACTAGGTAAGTATATTTATAAAAATGTTTTAAAATCATGCGAGATGAATTTTGAAATTATGTATAAGGTTTTTGAAAAACATGAATGATGCTTTTCGAAATCATGCACTTGATAAGAAAATGTACTGCGTTAATATTGTTTTCAGACTATATGAAACATTTTGAAATTATGAAGGTTGTTTTTGAAAACATAGCCAATGTTTTTGAAATAACATAGACAATGCATTCAAAAAAAATTGTTTTCAAACTATATGAAATGTTTTGAGATCATGAAGATTGTTTTTGAAATACTTGTACTGTGTATGTTGAAAAATCAAAACGTAATAGGTATGAGATTTGAAAATACCCTTAGTTATCTAACCAAAGGTTCAAAGGCACAGATGTGCAGAAGCATGATTACTCATAATGTCACCTTATTTTCTGTACTTTGTTTCTTAGAGTGAAACGAGTACTTGAAATTTTCGAGGGAATCATGAGCGATCATTTGTTTGTTACCTAAGGCAAACAAATGAGACGGTGACAAATCAAAGTAAACGGATCATATTAATGTATCACCAAAGACATGCTCACCTATAAGTGAACACTCACCCCAAGAGTTCCCAGGTAAGAGTGACTGGTCCGATACTGCGGATTTGTACGAACACTCTAGCCTTCGACAGAAAACTCAGGGTACAGGCATTCACTCTTCCAGTTTGCACGTGTTCACATTAAAAGACCCAAACTTTGACGAGATTTTGAAAACTTTGAAGGTTCAAAACCTTACAATAGAGGGTTCAAAACCTAGTAATCAATCATCCTAGAACAGATGATTAGTTTTCAAAGCGGTTTTGAAATTTGTGTTCTTGTTGTGGTTGTAGCCTAAGGATAGGTGACAGTATTGTTTTATGACTAAACGCAAGTAAACTCGCGTTAGGGTCCTTGGAAGGTTATAAACTAGGTCAAAGCATTACTAATAACCTAATTCCCTATAACCATGGGCTCTGATACCATCTTTTCTGTCACACCCCGACCACGTAGAACATACAAAACGTGGCGGAAACGTCGGGGAGTGTTGTAACAGAATTAATCGTTTCAAATCCATGGCAATTAAAGTTTCGTTTTATTAATCAAACATGAGAGTTTACATTGTTTTAAACAAGAAACAAAGAGTACATAACATAAATTAACTAGTTCTTGTCTCGTTTTAAGTCACTAAGGCACAGGTCCGCCTAAGTATGTCTTGATAAGTCCTATGCATCATCTCCTGAAAACACATGTGAAAATAGGTACGTCAGCATAAAAATGCCTGTGAGAACATAGGTTTTGTGAAAACAGAATTCATGACTTATGTTTGAGAAAATGTTTAGTCATGAACCTTGTAATTTGCTTTGTCTTGTAAATCATTTGAAAAATGATTAGATCAGATGATATGTATAAATAAGAGAATAATGTATGGTTAAATGAATAACCATGTAAAATGAGTTTGTATAAGATAAGTTGTTTGTAAATCAATGTCTTGTGAAAAGTGTCACACCCCGACCACGTAGAACAACAAAACGTGGCGGAAAACGTCGGGGAGTGTTGTAACAGAATCATTGTTTCACAACACATGGAAATTGAAATATTGTTTTATTGATTTAAAATTGTTACAATGTCTTGACAATCAAAGAAACATAACATAAATAACTAGTATTGCATCTTTTATTGTCGCTAAGGCCCAAGTCCGCCTAAGTGTATCTTGATAAATCCTATGCATCATGTCCTGAAACACATGTGAAAATAGGTACGTCAGCATAAAAATGCCTGTGAGATACATAGGTTTATGAAAATAGGATTCATGACTTATTGTTTAAGAAAATGTTTAGTCATGAACCCTGTAATTTGCTTTGTCTTGTAAATCATTTGAAAAACGATAAGATCAGATGATATGTATAAATAAATGTAAGGTTAAATGAATAACCATGTAAGATGAGTTTGTATAAGATAAGTTGTTTGTAAAACAATGTATTGTGAAAAGTATGTTATTTGTATAAAATGTTATATGTCAAAATTGAAATGATTCAAATAACGCTACGATATGTAATACCATACAAACACTTATATATAGGAAGTACCAGCGGCGTATCCACCATGCTTATATCATATTACACACGCCTCGTTACTTAAATCACTTACTCAAACCAAACCAACAATGTAAGATGTCTATGTTTAAACCAATTGTCAAATGTATTGAATAATATACCAAAATGTTTATGTCAAGATGTAAATCATGCAACGTATAACAAATGTTGAAAATGTTTATGTGTCAAATGTAAATCATGTAATGTATAACCAATGTCGAAAATGTTTATGTGTCAAATGTAAATCATGTAATGTATAACCAATGTCGAAAATGTTTATGTGTCAAATGTAAATCATGTAACGTGTAACCAAAATGATATGTATGGCTAGTGAAATGCATCAACTAAACCATAGGTGAAATGCACAAAACAAAGTATTGAAGTAAAACTTGGTTTAAATCAAGGTTATGTTTTGTGTAGTAAATGCATGCTATACTGATATAGACATTTATGCTGTATTGTGAAAATTCATACATCCAAGCCTTGCGACAGTCGGATAACCATGTAAAAATGGGTTATCAAAAGAATATGTATTCGGATTCGGTCATTCCTTACGTCCAAACAAACCCGAGATTTCAGGAATGGGATTTGTCAAGTCCTATGGTACCACTACCTACTACCGAGCGGCATGATCGATGATAATGAATGTATAGTATAGTTTAAACAAACCAAATGTCATACCAAAATGTAAGCATATGATGAATAAGAAATGTACTAAGTATGCTAAGTTAATATACAAAGCAGAAAAGTCATGTAAATCTATGTGCTAGCACGCTATCAGTTAACATACATAGCAGAAATGTAATGTAGAACCATGTACTAAGTATGCACACAATGGACATACATAGCATAAAATGTAATGAAATCATGTACTATAATGTACTAATGAACGTAGGAAGTATATGATGTGAAAACAGGAAAGCATGAAAGTAACAAGTAGGCACATGTGTTTCACCCCAAAACAGTTTGAAAACAGTAAAAGAGGGGTCTATGTACTCACTTGAGATTGCTCAGAAGTCTTAAGATAACCACCAAGCAACGCTAGAGATCACGGAATCAAACGACACCTACTATAGGTAACTACATTAATAAACCGGACCTAAATCGGAAGATCGGATAGAATGAGGGTTCGTAAACCAAACGAGTATGGGAACTCGTGTAATATGGTTTAACAAAGCCTACATACTAAATGAAACTTAACCTAAGTGTTTGTGACCCATTACGACCCGTTTAGGTAGCTTATGCTACTTTAACGCGTCGTTCGCGTAAAACGCGTTCGGAACGCCTAACTAGTCCTATGACAAGTAAAATATGCCTTAACATGTCTAATATGGTTTTCAAATCAGTTTAGATGACAAAATTTATGTTACATATGTTAAAAACGAATTTTGGCATCAAAGGGGTATTTTGGTAATTTACCTAAGGCATATAAACTACCTATCATACAACTACTTAAACGAAGCGACCATAAGGTATACCCTCGGAAGGTTATTCCCTATATACTATGGTCACCTAATGTGTTTGGTCGGATCCTAATGATCGACCAAATGGGTCGGGTTCGAAGGTATAAGCGATTTATTAGATCGCTTACCCTTACGACCCTAGACAACGTGGTAATCAGTAGGCATAGTCACAAGGGACTATAACCATCGTGATTACGCTCACGTTGCGAAGTTCAAACGAACTTCGCATTGACCATAAACTGGTCAATGCAGAAAGTCAAAAAAAGTTTGACTTTCGGACTCGAAAGCAATAAAAGAACGAAAGAATACTTACGAAGGGTCCAAGAATGGAAGGTTTGAATCCGAGTACTCTCAGGTATGAAGTGTTAAACACAACAACTTAGAGAGCAACCTCAGATTTCAAAGGTGTGAGGAATGAGTGAAGTGGGTGTTGGGTTTTTATAGATTTCGGTCCACCGTTAGGATCATTTCTTGGAGAAGAGGGAATGATCACATCCCTACACTTGTTGCAATGTTGTGGTAACGGATTTTGGCCACCATAAGAGATTAACATGTGGCACTTGACCTTTGGGAAGTGTTAGGGGCTGTTAACTTGTGATTAAAATGACCTTTGCTGATCAGAAGAGGCCTAGCGTGACGCTAGGGGGGCTAGGCGTCACGCTAGGGTCCCCCTGATCAGCAAACACTTTCAAATGTTTACCTTTCAGTCCCCGTTGCGTATTAAGGCCATTTCCGACGTGCTTAAGGCTCGTTAAATCATTTTCAAGGCTCCACAAGGATGCCTAAACATTGTGGGCATGAAACATGCTCAAAAATATGCCGGATGTTGGTTCGTTTGGTCGTACGATCGCGATGTTCGGTTAATTACGACGGAATGCGCACAAGCGCGTAAAACGATTCAAATTGCGTGACGAATGGATTTTTATTATGCCAAACACTAAAATAAAATATTTTGGTGCTTACATAAATTTTTGGATGTCCAGATGTATTCAGAACGTAAGTTATGCGCGAAAATGCAAACTTGTGCACTTTTTGACACTTTTAGTCCCAGAATGACCCAAAAGTACATTTTAGCACACCGAACCCCTAAAAGCTTATTTCTAAGCTATATAAAGGATATTTAAGGTGTGTTTAACTTATGGTCATGTTCCGGAATGTTCGTTCTAGTTCAAATTGGCATACTTTCGCAGTTTGTCAATTTTAGTCCCTGTAAGCGAATTAACTTGTTTTTGCCATACCAAAGCCTTCAAAACTTATTTCTAAGTTATGTAAAGGTTATTTAAGGTATGTTAAGCCTATGTCACTATTCCGGAGTGTTTGTTGCATTAAACTGGTTATGTTTACGCATCGGTGCGCGTATAACCTCCCAGAAAGCGATTTAGAGTTTGGAATTGAACAAAAATTGATATGTGCAAATGATACACATATTTTTACAAATCCCAAGTATGAAATATAATATTTCATTGGTTCGGTATTTGTTTGATGGCCGTGGAGGCACAGGTGTTACAAAAAGTATGTTATTTGTATAAAATGTTATATGTCTCAAATTGAAATGATTCAAATAACGCTACGATATGTAATACCATACAAACACTTATATATAGGAAGTACCAGCGGCGTATCCACCATGCTTGTATCATATTACACACGCCTCGTTACTTAAATCACTTACTCAAACCAAACCACCAACGTAAAATGTTTATGTATAATCAAATGTCAAAATGTAAGCATGTGATGAATAACAAATGTACTAAGTATGCAACAAAGGACATACATAGCATAAAATGTAATGTAAAACAATGTACTAAGCATGCACACAATGGGCATACATAGCATAAAATGTAATGTAAAACAATGTACTAAGTACGCACACAATGTGCATACATAGCATAAAATGTAATGTAATGTAAGACAATGTACTGAGTACGCACACAATGGGCATACATAGTATGAAATGTAATGTAAGACAATGTACTAAGTACGCACACAATGGGCATACATAGCATAAAATGTAATGTAAGACAATGTACTAAGTACGCACACAATGGGCATACATAGAATAAAACACAATGAAATCATTTACTATAAATGTACTAATGAACATAGCAAGTATATGATGTGAAAACAGGAAAGCATGAAAGTAACAAGTAGGCACATGTGTTTCACCCCAAAATAGTTTGGAAAACAGTAAAAGAGGGGTCTATGTACTCACTTGAGATTACTTAGTAATCCTTGAGTAACAACCAAACAATGCTAGAGATCACGGATATCAAACGACACCTAATATAGGTAACTATGTTAATATACCGGACCTAAATCGGAGGATTGGATAGAATGAGGCTAGTAAACCAAATGAGTAGGGGAACTCATGTAATATGGTTTATCAAGGCCTACATACTACATGAAACCTAACCTAAGTGCTTACGACCCATTACGGCCCGCTTAGGTAGCTTATGCTACTCTAACGCGTCGTTCGCGTAAAACGCGTTCGCCTAACTAGTCCTATGACAAGTATTATATGCCTAACATGTTTAATTATGTTACATAATCAGTTAAGTGACGAAAGTTTAGGTTACATATGCTTAATTACCAATTACACATGAAAAAGGTATTTTGGTAATTTACCTAAGGCATATAAACTACTTATCATACAACTACTTAACGAAGCGACCATAAGGTATGACCTCGGAAGGTTATTCCCTATATACTATGGTCACCTAAGGTATTTGGTCGGATCCTAATGATCGACCAAATGGGTCGGGTTCGAAAGCATAAGCGATTGATTAGATCGCTTACCCTTACGACCCTAGACAAGCACAAAACTAAAAGTGACGAGCTAAGCATGTTGAAACATGCTTAACTAAGTTAGAAAACAAGTTTGGTATCAAAACAAACGGTTTTGATACCTAAGAGTAGTTTGGTTACAAAATACGCAATAACACGTATTTTGGCCGAAACTACGACTCGTCACTAAGCCAAGATAACGTGGTAATCAGTAGGTATAGTCACTAGGGACTATGACCATCGTGATTACGCTCACGTTATGAAGTTCAAACGAACTTCGCATTGACCATAAACTGGTCAATGCAGAAAGTCAAACAAAGTTTGACTTTCGGACTCGAAAAGCAATAAAAGAACGAAGGAACACTTACAAAGGGTCCCCGAAAGCTTTGATTTCTCAAGTATTCTCAGGTATGAAGTGGTTTCACCTCAACTTAGAGAACTCTCAAGAAATGAAGTGGGTTTTGCAAGAAGTGGGGTGGGGTATTTATAGTTTTCGGAGAGCCGCTAAGATCGTTTCTTGGAAACCATGATCAAATCTCAACCCTCCACCTCAAAACCCTGGTTTTTGAAAACCATTAGAGATTATCTGCCTGTTAAAACTCTAAGCATAAAATATGAAGTAGAATTGGCCGATGGTACTATAGAGACTGATGTGCGTGAGTGTTATTAGTTTTTAATGTAATTATTAAGCCCTTTTTTAACACTTTTTAGCCAAGTTTTAAATTTATAAAACACGATATTTACTAACACTAAACACACATATGGGCAAGTGCACCCATCGTGAGCGTAGTATAGTGTTGGTAAGATACCGAGGTCGTCCAAGGACACAAGAGCTTTTAATACCGGTTTATCCTCAACGTCTAATCAAATCAAAAGTTTAGAAAAATGTTTTAAACTAAGAAAATAAAAACTAATTAAAATGCTGAAAAATAAAAATAAAATAAAAACAGATAGACAAGATGAATCACTTGGCTCCGACTCGTGTTTAGTGTAACCTTTGATTATTTCTGCACTTTTGCACTATTTAAGAGATTATCTTAGTTATTGTAGTAGGCCCCTCTTTTGGAGGTGACGTTACCCTCAACCCAGTAGTTTGAGTCAGCAAGGATACAATCCTAAAGGGTCGGATTATTGAAAGATAATTAATTAAATTATTAATGCAAATTATGGTAGGCCCCTCTTTTGAAGGTGACGTTACCCTCGACTAAGTAGTCTGAGTCAGCAAGGATACAGTCCTAAGTAGCCGGGTTATAGTATTAATAGTAGTTTAACTTATGAGGGGATCAAAGAGTTTGGACCCCCGCCATCCAATACCGTTAAGTATTGAAGGAGGTCCTACTAAATTTGACCCAGGTCCCTTGCAGGATCTCTAAACGCTGAACAACGGCAAGACTCTTACCAAACCGTTCCCTTAACCCCCGACCAGGTAGCCAACATACCTCCATATAGACCGTGGAGATATGAATGGTGAAAATCTTTTATTTTATATAGACAGTAAAATAATGCCAAGACACCACGGACAAACGATAAGGAAGAATCACCTTCAACATAAGAAACTAGTTATTAAAGTCATTAATACATAACCAATTAAAAAGTGCGAAAAGATTAAAAATAAAAAGTATTACACTAGACACTTTGTCTTCACCAAGTGATGTAAGAGACTTAGGAAAACATGGTCTTGATTGTCAAGAACTCTTACGATCAATCTTGGATCCCGAGACAACTCACACACTCTATGATGGACAATGGATGATGGTGGTGGATGTTGGTGTTATAGTGGTGGTGGGTGGTGGGTGAAGTGTGAGAGAGGTGGTGTGCCAAGGGATGGTTTGAGCTTGAGCCAAGCACTCCTATTTATAGGCTGAACAGAAGCTCGGGCACGGCCACGTGTCCAGTGGGCACGGCCCCGTGTCCACATCCTTCTATTTCTTCATTAGTTGCTCTTGTCTTTATTAGTTGACCACGTGTGACACCTGGGTCACTGCGACCATCAAACAAATACCAAACCAATGAAATATTGTATTTCATACTTGGGAATTGTACAAATATGTGTATCATTTGCACATATCAATTCTTGTTCGATTTCGGACTCTAAATCGCTCTCTGGAAGGTTATACGGGCACTGAAGCGTAAATATAACCCGTTTAATGCAATGAACACTCCGGAACATCAACATATACTTAACACACCTTAAATAACCTTTACATAACTTAGAAATAAGTTTTGAAGGCTTTGGTATGGCAAAAACAAGTTAATTCGCTTACAGGGACTAAACTTGACAAACTGCGAAAGTATGCCAATTTGAACAGTAACAAACATTCTGGAACATGATCATAAGTTAAACATACCATAAATATCCTTTACATAGCTTAGACATAGGCTTTGAGGGGTTCGGTGTGCTAAAATGAACTTTTGGGTCATTCAGGGACTAAAAGTGTCAAAAAGTGCACAAGTTTGCACTTTTGCGCATAACTCACGTTCTGAATACATCCGGACATCCAAAAAATTTATGTAAGCACTAAAATATTTTATTTTAGTGTTTGGCATGAGAAAAATCCATTCGTCGCGTCATTTGGATCGTTTTTCGAGCTTATGCGCATTCCGTCGTAATTAGCCGAACAACGCAACCGTACGGCTAAACGAACCGACATCCGAGATATTTTTGAGAGAATTTTAAGTTCCCTTTACTTTAAATTCATTTTAGAGCTTTGAAATGGGGTTAACGGGCCTTAAACGCGTCGGAAAAGGCCTTATTACACTACAGGGACCAAATCTGCCATTTTTGAAACTTTCTGTGCAGAAACATTGAATCTGGCCTATACCACCTTTGCACATGGTTTTGGGCAATACTAGGGGATGGTTTGATGTGCACATGGTATTAGAATACCATGGGTGCAAGTGTATGGCCAAGATTGAAGCACGTTTTCCTAGAAACGATCCTAACGGTTCGGGAAATCCTATAAATACCCCATGCCTTCAATTTCAAATCCCACTAGAATTTTGATTTGAGAAACCCTAAGTTGAAACCACTGTTTCACACCTGAGTTACTTGAATCGAGATAAGCATTCGGGGACCCTTCGTAAGTATTCTTTCGTTCTTTTATTGCTTTTCGAGTCCGAAAGTCATACTTTGTTTGACTTTCTGCGTTGACCAGTTTATGGTCAATGCGAAGTTCGTTTGAACTTCGCAACGTGATTGTAATCACGATGGTTATAGTCCCTTGGGACTATGCCTACTGATTACCACGTTGTCTAGGGTCGTAAGGGTAAGCGATCTAATAAATCGCTCATACCTTCGAACCCGACCCATTTGGTCGATCATTAGGATCCGACCAAATACCTTAGGTGACCATAGTATATAGGGAATAACCTTTCAAGGTTATACCTTATGGTCACGACGTTTAGTTAGTTGTATGATAGGTAGTTTATATGCCTTAGGCAAATTACCAAAATATCCCTTTGATGCCAAAATTCATTATAAAAATATGTAACATAATTTTTGACATCTAAACTGATTTGACAACAATATTAGACATGTTAAGGCATATGTTACTTGTCATAGGACTAGTTAGGCGGTCCGAACGCGTTTTACGCGAACGACGCGTTAAAGTAGCATAAGCTACCTAAACGGGTCGTAATGGGTCGTAAGCACTTATGTTAGGTTTCATTTAGTATGTAGGCTTTGTTAAACCATATTACACGAGTCTCCATACTCGTTTGGTTTACGAACCCTCATCCTATCCGATCTTCCGATTTAGGTCCGGTTTATTAACATAGTTACCTATATTAGGTGTCGTTTGATTCCGTGATCTCTAGCATTGCTTGGTGGTTATCTTAGGACTTCTGAGCAATCTCAAGTGAGTACATAGACCCCTCTTTTACTGTTTTCCAAACATTTTGGGGTGGAACACATGTGCCTACTTGTTACTTTCGTGCTTTCCATGTTTTCACATCATATACTTGCTATGTTTATTAGTACATTTATAGTACATGATTTCATTGTCTTACATTACATTTTATGCTATGTATGTCCATTTAGTTCATACTTAGTACATCGTTTCACATCACATCACATGCTATGTATGTTCATTTGTTGCATACTTAGTACAGTTGTTTTCATCACATGCTTACATTTTGATATGATATTTGGATTGTTTTGATGGATCAATATACATTCATTAACACCGATCACGCCGTTTGTTAGTAGGTAGTGGTACCATAGGAATTGACAACTCCCGTTCCGGACATCCTGGGTAGGTGGGGATGAAAGGAATGACCGAATACGATATACATTTACAACAAGATAGACCTTTAATTTGTTTAAGGGTTTATCGCCACAGTCTCAAGGCTTGGATGTATGCACTCTCACAATACCGCATAGATATTTGTATCTGTATAGCATGCATTTCCACAGAACATAACTTTGATTTAAACCAAGTTTTACTTCAATACTATGTTTTGTGCATTTCACCTATGGTTTAGTTGATGCAATTCACTAGCCATACATATCATTTTGGTTACACATTACATGATTTACATTTGACACATAAACATTTTCGACATAGGTTATACATTGCATGATTTACATCTTGACATAAACATTTTGACATATTATTCAATACATTTGGCAATTGGTTTAAACATAAACATCTTACATTGTTGGTTTGGTTTGAGTAAGTGATTTAAGTAACGAGGCGTGTGTAATATGATACAAGCATGGTGGATACGCCACTGGTACTTCCTATATATAAGTGCTTGTATGGTATCACATATTGTAGCGTTATTTGAATCATTTCAATTTGGACATATAACATTTTATACAAATAACATACTTTTCACAATACATTGTTTTACAAACAACTTATCTTATACAAACTCATCTTACATGGTTATTCATTTAACCTTACATTTATTTATACATATCATCTGATCTTATCGTTTTTCAAATGATTTACAAGACAAAGCAAATTACAAGGTTCATGACTAAACATTTTCTCAAACATAAGTCATGAATTCTATTTTCACAAAACCTATGTATCTCACAGGCATTTTTATGCTGACGTACCTATTTTCACATGTGTTTTCAGGAGATGATGCATAGGACTTATCAAGATACACATAGGCGGACTTGGGCCTTAGCGACAATAAAAGATGCAAGACTAGTTATTCATGTTATGTTTCTTTGATTGTCAAGACATTGTAACTCTTTTAATCAATAAAACAATATTTCACTTTCCATGTGTTATGAAACAATGATTCTGTTACAGCACTCCCCGACGTTTCCGCCACGTTTTGTTGTTCTACGTGGTCGGGGTGTGACAGAAAAGTTGGAATCAGAGCCAATGGTTATAGGGAATTAGGTTATTAGTAATGCTTTGACCTAGTCTATAACCTTCTTAGGACCCTAACGCGAGTTTACTTGCGTTTAGTCATAAAACAATACCGTCACTTATTCTTAGGCGACAACCACAACAAGAACACAAATTTCAGAACCGCTTTGAAAACTAATCATATGTTCTAGGATGATTGATTACTAGGTTTTGAACCCTCTATTGTAAGGTTTTGAACCCTCTAAGTTTTCAAATCTCGTCAAAGTTTGGGTCGTATAATGTGAACACGTGCAAACTGGAAGAGTGAATGCCTGTACCATGAGTTTTCTGTCGAAGGCTAGAGTGTTCGTACAAATCCGCAGTATCGGACCAGTCACTCTTACCTGGGAACTCTTGGGGTGAGTGTTCACTTATAGGCGAGCATGTCTTCAGTGATACATTAATATGATCCGCTTACTTTGATTTGTCACCGTCTCATTTGTTTACCTTAGGTTACAAACAAATGATCGCAAATCCTTATGCATTGCCATTCTGTTTTGTTTATCCGATAACCTTTCACTTGTTTCTTCCTATGTCTTTCATTTTCTTCTAGAATGTCTCTTCCTCGCAGCACCGGTCAAATGACCGAGCGAACAGCCAAATTTGCCCAGCAAATAGGCGAAGTGATTCAGAAATCTGTGGATTTAGGCATTACCATGTATCAACTCCAGAATGAAACCACTTAAGAATCACCAAAGGAAGCAGAAGTCAAGCCAACACCAACCGAGGAATCAAAGACCATGGATGAACGATCCCCTAAGAACTCAAAGAAACGAAAGGCTTCTCAGAACTTCGCCATGGTCGCTCACGATGGTCAAGCCATCCCTAACCAACCAGCTCAACCCCCTGCTAGGAAGCCATACAATGGAACTGCACCCTTGTGCAACCAATGTAGCCTTCATCATCAGGCTAGTGTGAAGTGCCGCAAATGCGAAATTTGTGGACTTATAGGTCATACGGCAAGGGTTTGCCCAACTACAGCAGTACCAAATCAAACAGGACCCATCCGGGTGGCAACACCACCTGCTAAGAAGCAATACAAGGGAACGGCGCCATTATGCGACAAATGTAATGGGCATCACCAAGCTCACTTACAGTGTCGTCTGTGTGCATCATGTGGGCGAATTGGTCACCTAGCAAGTGCTTGTCGATATAACCCGAACCAAGGTGGTCCAAATCAACCACAAGCCAATCCTGCTCAAGCTCGCTTTCCGCCTGGATCGTACTACAACTGTGGCGAGACGAGCCATTTCAGGAACAAATGCCCAAAGCTTGCTAATGCAAATCCAACCCACGGATGAGCAGTTGGCTGATTAGAAGATGTTGTTGTCTCATGCTTTTGTTTCTTCTATTTCTTGTAATGTGAAACAATCTGTTTTGATTATAAATAAATTGTTGTTCGCAATTTTGATATACAAGTATAGTTACATATGTGTATGGCTTTTCTCTATAATACCTACATTAAGGAACTATGTTCCTTACAAACTACTCTTGTGATTTCTCTCTTTCAAATGATCGCTCATGATTCCCTCAAAAATTTTAAGTACTCGTTTCACTCTAAGAAACAAAGTACAGAAAATAAAGTGACATTATGAGTAATCATGCTTCTGCACATCTGTGCCTTTGAATCCTTGGTTAGATAACTAAGGGTATTTTCAAATCTCATACCCATTACGTTTTGATTTTTCAACATATACAGTACAAGTATTTCAAAAACAATCTTCATGATCTCAAAACATTTCATATAGTTTGAAAACAATTTTCTTCTAATGCATTGTCTATGTTATTTCAGAAACATTGGTTATGTTTTCAAAAAAAAAAAAAAACAACCTTCATAATTTCAAAATGTTTCATATAGTCTGAAAACAATATTAACACAGTACATTTTCTTATCAAGTGCATGATCTCGAAAAGCATCATTCATGTCTTTCAAAAACCTTGTACATAATTTCAAAATTTATCTCGCATGATTTTAAAACAAATTTTTAAAAATATATACCTACCTAATACACCTACTCTATGATTTCAAAGGTATTATATATAAGGTTTCAAAAACATTGAACACATTTTTAGAACCCCATGCATAGTTTTCCAAAAATATTTTCTTCATACATTGACTTCACCTTCAAATTTCGCTTCATATGTCACCTTGGCATATCTAGCATCTCAACTTCATAAGCATTTTACTACATGTTTTGACCTAAGTACATCTAGTGCAAGGTTTCAAAACATCTTCAACTTCTAAAATCAATATGGGATCTTTTTATCTTCACAATTAGACCCTTGTGGATGATTATCATTCAAATCAGAGTCCTTAATTGGATTCCTTATGTACCTAAATTCGAACGTTTCGGTTCCTTATAATCGAAATCGAATTTTCTCTTCAAAAATCTTTCTATCTTTATAGTTAGATTCTTGATAATGTTTAAAGTACCAAATGAAATCCAAGGAATGGATTCCTAGTGTGCTTTAAATACATGTGCTCTGTTAGCAGAACAAATTTCTAGTTAAACAATTTTGTGGTTATGTGACTATGTGTTTATTCATCTTATGTTTTCTTTTATGCATTTTGTGTTTTTATACTCTGGATATTCGTTATCCAAATCCTCGCAGGATCTTTCATATCTTCATATGAGGGATTCGTAGCAGGATAGTCAAAAGGTACTACCTTAAATCCTAAATGGGCTTCTATGTAATAGTTAAGACCCTTGGATTATATAGTACCGCTCCATGATTCATAAGAGACCCTTTTAGTGGTCTAGTCAAAAAGATTGATTCAGAATCTGGTTAAGAATGACATCTAGTGATGTAGCTGAACAGACTCCTTGATAGTCTATTTAGATCATTTATTGATTTAATTAAAAGGACTCTATGGGGTCTAGTCACACTCATCATAGGATTGTTTATTTGGTTTTCCCCTACACATTATAAAATAGACTGTGTGAACTATGCAAGGAATTATCTAATTATGGACGCGTACATAATTATGAAATTCAGTGCACGGAAACCACAGTAAAATTTATTATGTGTAAGAACCGATAGTGGCAACAATAACGAAATGTGAATAATGTACAGGAGGTATGGTGGACGCACCAATAACGCTTCATATACTTGTATATAAGTACCCCTCTTACATTGCCAGCATGATGTTATTAAAGTTACTAGAAGTTCAGAACCCTAACCAATGTTGTTCGATCTTTTTAACTTCATGTTTTAAACTCTCACAAGTTTCCTCTGAATAAATTTCGGGACGAAATTTCCTAAAGTAGGGGAGACTGTGACACCTGGGTCACTGCGACCATCAAAAAAATACCAAACCAATGAAATAATGTATTTCATACTTGGGAATTGTACAAATATGTGTATCATTTGCACATATCAATTCTTGTTCGATTTCGGACTCTAAATCGCTCTCTGGAAGGTTATACGCGCACTGAAGCGTAAATATAACCCGTTTAATGCAACGAACACTCCGAAACATCAACATATACTTAACACACCTTAAATAGCCTTTACATAACTTAGAAATAAGTTTTGAAGGCTTTGGTATGGCAAAAACAAGTTAATTCGCTTACAGGGACTAAACTTGACAAACTGCGAAAGTATCCCAATTTGAACAGTAACGAACATTCTAGAACATGATCATAAGTTAAACATACCATAAATATCCTTTACATAGCTTAGAAATAGGATTTGAGGGGTTCGGTGTGCTAAAATGAACTTTTGGGTCATTCAAGGACTAAAAGTGGCAAAAAGTGCACAAGTTTGCACTTTTGCGCATAACTCACGTTCTGAATACATCCGGACATCCAAAAAATTTATGTAAGCACTAAAATATTTTATTTTAGTGTTTGGCATGAGAAAAATCCATTCGTCGCGTCATTTGGATCGTTTTTCGCGCTTATGCGCATTCCGTCGTAATTAGCCGAACAACGCAATCGTACGGCTAAACGAACCGACATCCGAGATATTTTTGAGAGCATTTTAAGTTCCCTTTACTTTAACTTCATTTTAGAGCTTTGAAATGGGGTTAACGGGCCTTAAACGCGTCGGAAAAGGCCTTATTACACTACAGGGACCAAATCTGCCATTTTTGAAACTTTATGTGCATAAACATTGAATCTGGCCTATACCACCTTTGCACATGGTTTTGGGCAATACTAGGGGCTGGTTTGATGTGCACATGGTATTAGAATACCATGGGTGCAAGTGTATGGCCAAGATTGAAGCACGTTTTCCTAGAAACGATCCTAACGGTTCGGGAAATCCTATAAATACCCCATGCCTTCAATTTCAGAACCCACTAGAATTTTGATTTGAGAAACTCTAAGTTGAAACCATTGTTTCATACCTGAGTTACTTGAATCGAGATTAGCATTCGGGGACCCTTCGTAAGTATTCTTTCGTTCTTTTATTGCTTTTCGAGTCCGAAAGTCAAACTTTGTTTGACTTTCTGCGTTGACCAGTTTATGGTCAATGCGAAGTTCATTTGAACTTCGCAACGTGATTGTAATCATGATGGTTATAGTCCCTTGGGACTATGCCTACTGATTACCACGTTGTCTAGGGTCGTAAGGGTAAGCGATCTAATAAATCGCTTATACCTTCGAACCCGACCCATTTGGTCGATCATTAGGATCCGACCAAATACCTTAGGTGACCATAGTATATACGGAATAACCTTTCGAGGTTATACCTTATGGTCACGACGTTTAGTTAGTTGTATGATAGGTAGTTTATATGCCTTAGGTAAATTACCAAAATACCCCTTTGATGCCAAAATTCATTATAAAAATATGTAACATAATTTTTGACATCTAAACTGATTTGACAACAATATTAGACATGTTAAGGCATATGTTACTTGTCATAGGACTAGTTAGGCGGTCCGAACGTGTTTTACGCGAACGACGCGTTAAAGTAGCATAAGCTACCTAAACGGGTCGTAAGCACTTATGTTAGGTTTCATTTAGTATGTAGGCTTTGTTAAACCATATTACACGAGTCTCCATACTCATTTGGTTTACGAACCCTCATCCTATCCGATCTTCCGATTTAGGTCTGGTTTATTAACATAGTTACCTATATTAGGTGTCGTTTGATTCCGTGATCTCTAGCATTGCTTGGTGGTTATCTTAGGACTTCTGAGCAATCTCAAGTGAGTACATAGACCCCTCTTTTATTGTTTTCCAAACATTTTGGGGTGGAACACATGTGCCTACTTGTTACTTTCGTGCTTTCCATGTTTTCACATCATATACTTGCTATGTTCATTAGTACATTTATAGTACATGATTTCATTGTCTTACATTACATTTTATGCTATGTATGTCCATTTAGTTCATACTTAGTACATCGTTTCACATCACATCACATGCTTACATTTTGATATGATATTTGGATTGTATTGATGGATCAATATACATTCATTAACACCGATCACGCCGTTTGTTAGTAGGTAGTGGTACCATAGGAATTGACAACTCCCGTTCCGGACATCCTGGGTAGGTGGGGATGAAAGGAATGACCGAATTCGATATACATTTACAACAAGATAGTCCTTTAATTTGTTTAAGGGTTTATCGCCACAGTCTCAAGGCTTAGATGTATGCATTCTCACAATACCGCATAGATATTTGTATCAGTAGAGCATGCATTTCCACAGAACATAACTTTGATTTAAACCAAGTTTTACTTCAATACTTTGTTTTGTGCGTTTCACCTATGGTTTAGTTGATGCAATTCACTAGCCATACATATCATTTTGGTTACACATTACATGATTTACATTTGACACATAAACATTTTCGACATAGGTTATACATTGCATGATTTACATCTTGACATAAACATTTTGACATATTATTCAATACATTTGGCAATTGGTTTAAACATAAACATCTTACATTGTTGGTTTGGTTTGAGTAAGTGATTTAAGTAACGAGGCGTGTGTAATATGATACAAGCATGGTGGATACGCCGCTGGTACTTCCTATATATAAGTGTTTGTATGGTATCACATATTGTAGCGTTATTTGAATCATTTCAATTTGGACATATAACATTTTATACAAATAACATACTTTTCACAATACATTGTTTTACAAACAACTTATCTTATACAAACTCATCTTACATGGTTATTCATTTAACCTTACATTTATTTATACATATCATCTGATCTTATCGTTTTTCAAATGATTTACAAGACAAAGCAAATTACAAGGTTCATGACTAAACATTTTCTCAAACATAAGTCATGAATTCTATTTTCACAAAACCTATGTATCTCACAGGCATTTTTATGCTGACGTACCTATTTTCACATGTGTTTTCAGGAGATGATGCATAGGACTTATCAAGATACACATAGGCGGACTTGGGCCTTAGCGACAATAAAAGATGCAAGACTAGTTATTCATGTTATGTTTCTTTGGTTGTCAAGACATTGTAACTCTTTTAATCAATAAAACAATATTTCACTTTCCATGTGTTATGAAACAATGATTCTGTTACAACACTCCCCGACGTTTCCGCCACGTTTTGTTGTTCTACGTGGTCGGGGTGTGACACCACACCCCCGTGTCCGCTGAGCACGGCCCCGTGTGCAGAAGCATATCTGTACTTTGAAGATTTTCCTGGATTCTGCGAATCTTATAGTTGACCACGGCCCCGTGCCCGCTGAGCACGGCCCCGTGGTGGGCAATAGATGCTTCTACCACTTTGTCTTTTCTGCTGACACTTGGGCACGCCCCCGTGCTGGCTGAGCACGGGGCGTGTTCAGTCTTCTGTCTTCTTGTTTTGCTTGGGAAGATGCTGTCGTGGGGTCGGGCATGTCACGTTTGTTCCTTTTCTTGTATTTATGTTAGATTTTACTGTCTTTTTGCTTCTTTTGTTAATTTGAGCTCATCTAATCCTGAAAATACAAAAGGAAGACAAAAGCACACTTTTTCCAACATTAGTACTAAAAAAGGGTTAGTTTTATGCCACAATTGATGTAATTTATATGTTGCATTTTGCACACATCAAATATCCCCACACTTGAATCTTTGCTTGTCCTCAAGCAAAACTCTTTATAATGTGGCTTTACACTCCCAAATGGAATGGGAAGAAGATAAGATTTTTGGGCTTGTCATAGAGTGTCGGGATTTCCAAGATTCTTTATTTAGTTTTATTTTTATTCATTTACAATCCTGTTCGTCATGATTTATTTAAAACTTTTCATAAGATAAATTACTTATTAGGGCATAACATGCCTCTTTAAAATTCTTTTTATATACAAGTTCACATACCTCACGGGGGATCACTCAACACTCGGCCGAAAATGTATTTTAGTAGATCACTCGAGAGCGGCATGGAACTTACTCCTACCATAAGCTTGCCAAGCAATCAATCCTCCTCCTTTTTAACTTTATACCTTTGTAAATATCAAGAGGACTTTTGAGTGAAGGGTTAGGCTTGGGTTAAAGGTAGGTGGTTGGGTTAGTGGTTAGTGGTTAGTAGAAAAGGGCGAAAAAGCGTAAAAAGCATCGTTTTCGCAATACTTTCTATTTTTCAACTTTTTTTTTTATGAAGCCATAATTCCAAACAAAGTTATTTTTTTGATGAACTTGTTTGTTTATTTGTTTTTGCTTCATCATCAACACAAATTTTTTTTTTTTGAAAAGTTATACGAAGAACCGAGCTAGTTACTAAAACAAGGGGTTAAAAATGAAAAAGGTTTTGGTGGGTGAAAGGGTGTTTGGTTTGGGTTATGAAATGAAAAGGTTTAGGCTCAAAGGGGCTAACTAGGGGGATTTTGGGTAGGTGGTAAAAAAAAAGAAAAAAAATGGTGTAGAAATAAAAAGGGTTAGTCCTAATGCCTCCATCATTTACTTACTCGGGTTTAAGTTGGTAAGGACCGGGAATGTATCGTCATGGCAAGTTCTAGAGTCGTAAGAACCAAGCGGCTATTCACACAAGAAACGAAAAATGAGCATTTAATTTAAAGATATATATTTGTATGCTCAATAAAGGCTCAAAACTCACTTTTGTGGGAATAGGTTTTTATGTGATCAAGTATATATAATCAAATTTTAACTAAGTTTGTCATGCCTTTTCATAATCTTCTTATGTTGGTTCTTTTTATCATGACGCTATCGGTTGTAAATTTGTAAAAATATAACCTTCTTAGAACTTTGAAATTCCCAAGTTAAACCTAGACAAGTAAAAAAAATGAAAATTTTTGAAAAAATTTGGGGTGATTAGCGGTTCCAATAGAGTTTTGTGTAAGGCTTGTATTTAGGACTTGCAAGATTCAAGGTTTTAGCATCCCCCCACACTTAAATTACACATTGTCCTCAATGTGTCCCAAAATTAAGTTTTTAGGTTGATTGAATGTGTAAAAAGGGTGAAAATGCAAAAATTTTGTGTTACTGGGCACTAGACATGTCACACCCCCAAAATCCACCATGCGGAGTATCACCGCTTGGAGGCGTGACATGACCAGGATCGAGCCACCAATCATATTGAACAACTCAATTAAGTAAATAAAACCAAACATAATACGATTGGTGACCAAAGCTAGTTAACCTTGTTTAGTTTAAACAGCGGAAGCATAAACGTGAGTTCAAAAGTATAAGTCCATAGTTCATAAGTTAAAGTTTCAAAACGCAAGTTTAGTAAGTTCATAAGGATTTAAACATTAAGCACGGAACATAACAGTCCGTACACCACAACGACTCCTTCCCCGTGCAAGCTCCAAGCATTTAGCGACCTGTAAGGCATGTAACAACGAGTCAACAACAAAGTTGAGTGAGTTCACGTTTGGTTGTTTAGTTTTAAGTTGTTTCTGAAAACGTGGTTTGACTTTCGTTGGCTTATTTGCCGTGGGGGTTACCCCGTAGTTGAAAGTATGTTTAACCATTTCCCTTTTTCTTTACCCAATCCATAACCATGATCAGTGGGGGTTTTCCCCGTTTGAACTACTAGACGGTATGATATCGACTGCTACGCAAATAAGTTGTGCCCTATATCAGTGTCTATCATCACTGACAATCTGCCATAGTCCATTAGTACACGCCCGTCCGACTGGCACGGTGTGAGGTTTGTTAAACCTAATAGCGCTATTAACTAATGACCCGCTCGCCATTGGCCTCGGCGATTAAGTCGATATAAATTGAGGGACTTCATGATAGAGTTTTGTCTAGCTAGTTTTAAGGTTGTTGTCCTGCACCAGGAGGACGAACGTACGTATTCTGCACCAGGAGAATTCGTAGGATTAATAATGGCATCCACTCTATGGAGGATGGCCGTACATATCCTACCCAAGGAGGATATGTAGATTTAGTTTTAATTCTTTAACCCATTCCCAAACCACCGGGAATCCCATGCCTTAGAAAGTGTGTGAACTCACCTCGGTTTGCTCGGTTAGATTCTCAATATAGTTAACAGTCAAGGTCGGTCAATCGCGTCCTAATAAGGTACGGATAACAATCAGTTTCTCATGCATAACACGTATCCTACGTACGGTTTATTTGCACATTACTTCTACCACATAACAGGCACACACTTTAACGATTTACGCCCATATATACTTCCCATCCATTCCCCACTCATAAGCAAACATACAATAATGCATATAACACATATAACATGTTAGATCATTCACAGATAGCATACTCGACATTTAGACACGCAAATCACTACTTATGTCGTTTCAGCTTTTATACTCGAAACTGGGCTGTTTTCGGGGATTTTAATAAAATAGTTAACATGTTCCAAAAATTCCCAAATTTTTACAGAATGTCTTAAACGTTCCATATTTTATTGTGTAAAAATATCGGGGTCCGGTTCATCACCAATATTTTATAAAAATTCATATTCGGGACTGAACTCAGATTTATGTATTTCTGACCACAGTCCACGAAACAATTTATTAAAAATTCATCGTAAGTCCGATTTGCGAAATTCCAGTGGGGTAATTACAAATACTTCAGTTATCATCTACAGTAAAATTTTCATGGTCCGAATTATCACAAAACTCAGGTTATGGCTGAAAGTACGACACCCATTTATTGCTGTCAAAATTCAGCTTAAGTAGCTGTTACAAATTAACACTTTAAAAATAGTAAACGGAGTCCAAAAATTACGATTCCAGTGCCATTAGAACCGTATTTCATAATAACATATTTTAGATTCAAAATATCGGTTTTTTGTTAAGTTTAAGACCTGTTTACAGCCAACTGAAGTTGGCTGTAAAAGTGGGACAGATTCTGATTTTTAGTGTTTAACCTTCTAAATCGTGTTCGATCGATTCCGTTAACAAGTTTAGTGACCGCAACAACATCACATATTAATATTAATCAGAAAATCATCAAATAATCAACCAATAATCATAATAACACAAGATCTACATGATTTACACACATAACTTCTCTTTATCCACACATTAACACATTATGTTCAAGACTTGTTCATGAGCTTTAAAGTTTCTTAACTTTTTATCATTCTAACATCTATTAACCACTAAAATAACATAAAGAATGAACGGATCTAAGTTCTTACCACTAGCTCAAGGCTAGGGAAGTTCGAGTGAAGAAATGTGGTGGTTAATAGCGAATGGAGGAGGTCCTTCCACTTCCGAGAGCACCGAGCTTCGTTGTTGGACCTCTTACACCTTTGTATGTATGAGGAATGATTGAAAAAGAGCTTGATGATGGTGGTAGTATGGTGGAAGGTGGCTGCCGAACAAGGGAAAGGAGAGGGAGAGAAGAGAGAGCTTGGTGGAATGGTGGTATTTATAAGATCTTCCATATAGCATATTCCTAGCATATTCCAAGCATATTCCTAGCATATTCCTAGCATATTCCTAGCATATTCCTAGCATATTCCTTAGCATATTCCTAGCATATTCCTAGCATATTCCTTAGCATATTCCTAGCATATTCCTAGCATATTCCTTAGCATATTCCTTAGCATATTCCTTAGCATATTCCTTAGCATATTAACAAATACGTGTAAGCATAACACAGATATCAGAAAGCAGTTAAGTAATTCCACACAGTCGTCAGACACTTTAATTATCATTAATAATTTGTACGGAATACATGGGATTTTGAGGGTTGTCACATTCTCCCCCTGTTAAGAGAATTTCGTCCCGAAATTTAGCGCGTGGTTACTGAGGAAGCTAGTTAAGTTGCGTTGTTTTCCCGATTTTCCTGGGGTGTCACATCATCCCCCCGTTGATTTGGAATTTCGTCCCGAAATTCTGCAGTAGCTTCAGCCTCAGCAGTGGTTGCGTTTTTCTTAAACAGTTGGGGATACTTGAGTTTCATTTGGTCTTCTCGTTCCCAGGTATACTCTGGGCCACGACGAGCATTCCAACGAACTCGAACGAGAGGTATTCTTGTGTGCTTGAGAATCTTAACATCTCGATCAGTAATCTCTACTGGTTCCTCGACGAATCTCAGCTGGTCGTCGATTGTGAGTTCCTTAAGAGGAACTATGAAGGTCTCCTCTGACAGACACTTCTTTAGATTTGATACGTGGAATACGTTGTGAACTCCGCTGAGTTCTTCAGGTAGATCCAACCTGTAGGCGACTTGGCCAATTTTCTCAATGACTTTGAATGGTCCGATATAACGCGGATTGAGTTTGCCTCGTTTGCCAAAGCGGACTACACCTTTCCAAGGTGAGACTTTGAGTAGCGCTCGATCCCCAACCTGGAGTTCGAGTGGTTTTCTTCCCTTATCAGCATAGCTTTTCTGACGGTCACGAGCTGCCGCCATTCGCTGTCGTATCTGAGCAATTTTCTCGGTGGTATCTACCACATGTTCTGGGCCAGTGATTTGGCTGTCACCAACTTCTGCCCAACATAGAGGCGATCGGCATTTGCGTCCGTACAATGCCTCAAACGGAGCGGCTTGGATGCTGGTGTGGTAGCTGTTGTTATATGAGAACTCCACTAGCGGGAGGTGCTTTTCCCAGCCGTTACCAAAATCGATTACACATGCCCTAAGCATGTCTTCAAGGGTTTGGATGGTGCGTTCAGATTGCCCATCCGTCTGCGGGTGATAAGCGGTGCTCATATCTAAACGTGAGCCAAAGGACTTGTGCATTGCTTGCCACAGTTCAGAAGTAAAACGTGCGTCACGATCAGATATAATAGAGATTGGCACTCCGTGCCTTGATACCACTTCCTTTAGGTAAATGTCTGCAAGAGTAGAGAACTTGTCCGTTTCTTTGATAGCCAGAAAATGTGCAGACTTGGTTAGTCGATCTACGATCACCCAAATGGTATCGTTTCCGCGTTGAGATCTGGGCAGGCCAGTAACAAAATCCATGGAAATTTGATCCCATTTCCATTTTGGTATCTCTGGTTGTTGAAGTAGGCCTGATGGTTTCTGGTATTCAGACTTGACTCTCGCACAAGTCAGGCACTTGCTGACGTAGGTTGCTATGTGGGCTTTCATGCCAGGCCACCAATACGTAGTCTTGAGGTCGTGGTACATCTTGTCCGAACCAGGGTGTACAGAATAACGAGACTTATGTGCTTCATCCATCACAAGCTCGCGTAAGTTGCCATAAAATGGAACCCAGATGCGTCCGTTAACATAGTAGGCACCGTTTTCCTTTAGTTCCAGCCGCTGCCTCGATTCTCGTAGGGACTCAGCCCTGATGTTCTCTGCTTTCAATGCTTCGACCTGGGCATCTCGAATTTGAGCGGGAAGGTTGGATTGGATGGTAAGCTGTAAAGCACGTACACGCTTAGGTAAAGTATCCTTTCGACTGAGGGCGTCAGCCACAACATTGGCCTTGCCCGGTTGATACTTGATAGCGCATTCGTAATCATTCAAGAGTTCGACCCATCGGCGTTGTCGCATGTTTAACTCCTTTTGCTTGAAGATATGCTCGAGACTCCTGTGGTCGGTGTAAATGGTGCACTTTGTACCGTACAGGTAATGTCTCCATATCTTTAGCGCAAAAACAACTGCTCCCAGCTCCAGATCGTGAGTAGTGTAATTCCTTTCGTGAACTTTAAGTTGGCGCGATGCGTAGGCAATGACCTTGTCACGTTGCATCAATACGCAACCAAGTCCTTGGATGGAAGCGTCGCAATAAACCACGAAATCATCGGTGCCTTCGGGCAATGAGAGGATAGGCGCGCTACAAAGTCTATCCTTTAGGTGTTGAAATGCGGACTCCTGTGCATCACCCCAACGATAGATGACACCCTTCTGAGTCAGCGAAGTGAGAGGTTGCGCAATCTTGGAGAAATCCTTTATAAGCCTTCTGTAATATCCTGCCAAACCCAAGAATTGGCGGATTTCTGTTGGTGTGCGGGGTGCAGGCCAGTTCTTGATCGATTCAACCTTACATGGATCCACATGAATTCCATCCTTGTTTACCACGTGGCCTAGAAAGTGGACTTCGCGAAGCCAGAAGTCACATTTCGAAAACTTGGCATACAACTGCTCTTTTCGAAGAAGTTCCAGCATAAGTCGTAGGTGCTGCTCGTGTTCCTCCTGACTCTTGGAATAGATCAGGATATCATCGATGAACACAATAACGAACTTATCCAGGTAAGGCTTGCACACTCGGTTCATGAGATCCATGAAGACTGCCGGTGCATTCGTCAGCCCGAACGGCATAACCAGAAACTCGTAATGGCCGTAACGAGTTCTGAATGCTGTTTTGGAGACGTCCTCATCTCGGACTCTCAGCTGATGGTATCCCGATCTCAAATCAATCTTGGAGTAATAGCTCGACCCTTGCAACTGGTCAAACAAGTCGTCAATACGTGGAAGAGGATAACGATTCTTCACAGTCACCTTGTTAAGTTCGCGATAGTCAATACACATTCTGAAAGTACCGTCTTTCTTCTTCACGAATAGTACTGGAGCTCCCCAGGGCGAAGAGCTAGGACGTATAAAACCCTTTTCCAAGAGTTCTTGTAGTTGTGTGGACAGTTCTTCGAGTTCTGATGGAGCTAGACGATATGGTGCTCGAGCTACTGGCGCTGCTCCAGGAGCTAGCTCGATTTAAAACTCAACTTGGCGATGAGGCGGAAGACCAGGTAATTCCTCAGGAAATACCTCGGGAAAATCGCGCACAATAGGGATGTCTTCAATTCTCTTCTCTTCTGTGGATGTGTCAGTAACGAGTGCTAGAATGGCAGTGTGGCCCTTTCGCAAACACTTCTGGGCCTTAAGGAAAGAGATGATGCCTTCGACAGCACCACTCTTGTCGCCGCGAATCATGAGAGGTTCTTCACCAGAACGAGGAATGCGGACGATTTTCTCCTTGCAAACAATCTCCGCTTGATGATGAGATAGCCAATCCATCCCAATAACGACGTCGAAACTACCAAGGGTGATAGGAACAAGATCGATAGGGAAAGTCTGACCAGCTAAGACGAGGTTACAACCTTTAACTACGTGTGTGGCTTCAAGACTTTTACCATTAGCTAGTTCTACCGTGTGTTTGGTGTTCAATAGTGTTGGAGTGCGCTTAAGCATTTGGCTAACTTTTACGGACACATAACTAGTATCGGCACCTGAATCGAATAAAACAGTGACAAAGAAGTCATCCAGAGGAAACTTACCCATCACAACAATGGGATTGTTCCTTGCATCACCCTGACCAGGCACGAACACACGTCCCCTGGTACCATTGCCGTTGCCGTTTCCATTCCCCTGATTGTTGTTGTTCTGGTTCTGATTTAGCTGGGGACAGTTTCTCTTGAAGTGACCTTCAGCACCACACTGGTAGCATTCCTTGTTACCCTGCTGTTGCTGTTGGTTCTGTGGAGCTTGTGGCTGCTGTTGCCGATTCTGATTCGCAGGACGTGAGCTCCTGCAATCTCTGGCTTTATGTCCAAGCTTGTTATATCTCTGACAACGATCCTTGTTGCACGACCAGCTGTGGTGCAAACTACATCGTTTGCACTTAGGGTGATTTCCCTTGTATCCACCCAGGCCTTGTTTTCCAGAAAACTGCTGACTGGGGCTCCGGTGTTCATCTGTCTTTCGCCGCTGGGACTAGGACTGAACTGGAGTGGAACCCCTGCCTGAATTTCCATCCCACTTGCGCTTGTCATTGCTGGGAGCACCTGTAGCAGT
Source organism: Helianthus tuberosus (assembly GCA_030545235.1). Classification (NCBI taxonomy): domain Eukaryota; kingdom Viridiplantae; phylum Streptophyta; class Magnoliopsida; order Asterales; family Asteraceae; genus Helianthus; species Helianthus tuberosus. Next base: position 111,889,379 of record CM060351.1, read on the forward strand.
AGTGCTAACGCGCTTGGGCAGCTTGCCCTCTTCCACCGCCTGATCGGTGAGTTGGTGCGCCAAACGAATGACTTGCTGGATTATGGAAAGGTTGGCCTCAATTACAGACCCTTGGATCTCCGGGACTAAGCCTCTGAGGTATAGCTTGATCCGTCTAGATATGGGTCGTGACAAGTTAGGACATAAGTCAGCCAAGTCGTTGGACCTCTTTGTGTACGCCTCAATTTCTGATCCTTCCATCTTCAAGCCATAATACTCTGTTTCAAGTTCCAAGATGTCGTCCAGGTGGCAGAATTCTTCCTTAATCAAATCCTTGAAGTCGCTCCAAAGGGTGGCATTCGCGTCTGCCAATCCGAGCATCTGGACTTGTGTGTTCCACCAAGAATACGCTCTCCCTTGCAACATGCTGGTAGCGTACTCTACTCGTTTGCTGGCAGGGCTTTCACTCGCTTCGAATGCATATTCGATTCTTCGAATCCAGTGCAGAAGGCCGATTGCCCTTCCAGTGCCGTCGAAAGTGGGAGGTTTGCATTTCAGGAACGCCCTGAAGGTGCCCATGCGTGTATGAGAGTGCATGGGTTGACTCCCTGATTGGGTTGCTAAGGCTTCAGCAATCCGTTCGTTAATCAAGGTCGTCAGTTGACTCTGGGTCATGTCGAGACGTCCACTCATGATCTTCACGTCGAAGGAACTTACGTAAGAAAGGTGTCGCAAAGTGCGTAGGTGTGGAGTGACAGAAGAGAGTACGCACACAAGGTTCAAATAGCAATTATCACATTATCTAATGCACAGTGAGAACTATCTACCCGACAATATAACATAAATCATACCACTTATGGTGTCGAGTCTTGCACGTGGAGTGAAGCGTCGTTGTGGATCGTTGAGCACTGTACCGGTTATAGTCTGGTTTTATCAAAAACATTTCCCTTTTTAAAACCAAGTTCACTATAACCAATGGCTCTGATACCAATCTGTCACACCCCCAAAATCCACCATGCGGAGTATCACCGCTTGGAGGCGTGACATGACCAGGATCGAGCCACCAATCATATTGAACAACTCAATTAAGTAAATAAAACCAAACATAATACGATTGGTGACCAAAGCTAGTTAACCTTGTTTAGTTTAAACAGCGGAAGCATAAACGTGAGTTCAAAAGTATAAGTCCATAGTTCATAAGTTAAAGTTTCAAAACGCAAGTTTAGTAAGTTCATAAGGATTTAAACATTAAGCACGGAACATAACAGTCCGTACACCACAACGACTCCTTCCCCGTGCAAGCTCCAAGCATTTAGCGACCTGTAAGGCATGTAACAACGAGTCAACAACAAAGTTGAGTGAGTTCACGTTTGGTTGTTTAGTTTTAAGTTGTTTCTGAAAACGTGGTTTGACTTTCGTTGGCTTATTTGCCGTGGGGGTTACCCCGTAGTTGAAAGTATGTTTAACCATTTCCCTTTTTCTTTACCCAATCCATAACCATGATCAGTGGGGGTTTTCCCCGTTTGAACTACTAGACGGTATGATATCGACTGCTACGCAAATAAGTTGTGCCCTATATCAGTGTCTATCATCACTGACAATCTGCCATAGTCCATTAGTACACGCCCGTCCGACTGGCACGGTGTGAGGTTTGTTAAACCTAATAGCGCTATTAACTAATGACCCGCTCGCCATTGGCCTCGGCGATTAAGTCGATATAAATTGAGGGACTTCATGATAGAGTTTTGTCTAGCTAGTTTTAAGGTTGTTGTCCTGCACCAGGAGGACGAACGTACGTATTCTGCACCAGGAGAATTCGTAGGATTAATAATGGCATCCACTCTATGGAGGATGGCCGTACATATCCTACCCAAGGAGGATATGTAGATTTAGTTTTAATTCTTTAACCCATTCCCAAACCACCGGGAATCCCATGCCTTAGAAAGTGTGTGAACTCACCTCGGTTTGCTCGGTTAGATTCTCAATATAGTTAACAGTCAAGGTCGGTCAATCGCGTCCTAATAAGGTACGGATAACAATCAGTTTCTCATGCATAACACGTATCCTACGTACGGTTTATTTGCACATTACTTCTACCACATAACAGGCACACACTTTAACGATTTACGCCCATATATACTTCCCATCCATTCCCCACTCATAAGCAAACATACAATAATGCATATAACACATATAACATGTTAGATCATTCACAGATAGCATACTCGACATTTAGACACGCAAATCACTACTTATGTCGTTTCAGCTTTTATACTCGAAACTGGGCTGTTTTCGGGGATTTTAATAAAATAGTTAACATGTTCCAAAAATTCCCAAATTTTTACAGAATGTCTTAAACGTTCCATATTTTATTGTGTAAAAATATCGGGGTCCGGTTCATCACCAATATTTTATAAAAATTCATATTCGGGACTGAACTCAGATTTATGTATTTCTGACCACAGTCCACGAAACAATTTATTAAAAATTCATCGTAAGTCCGATTTGCGAAATTCCAGTGGGGTAATTACAAATACTTCAGTTATCATCTACAGTAAAATTTTCATGGTCCGAATTATCACAAAACTCAGTTTATGGCTGAAAGTACGACACCCATTTATTGCTGTCAAAATTCAGCTTAAGTAGCTGTTACAAATTAACACTTTAAAAATAGTAAACGGAGTCCAAAAATTACGATTCCAGTGCCATTAGAACCGTATTTCATAATAACATATTTTAGATTCAAAATATCGGTTTTTTGTTAAGTTTAAGACCTGTTTACAGCCAACTGAAGTTGGCTGTAAAAGTGGGACAGATTCTGATTTTTAGTGTTTAACCTTCTAAATCGTGTTCGATCGATTCCGTTAACAAGTTTAGTGACCGCAACAACATCACATATTAATATTAATCAGAAAATCATCAAATAATCAACCAATAATCATAATAACACAAGATCTACATGATTTACACACATAACTTCTCTTTATCCACACATTAACACATTATGTTCAAGACTTGTTCATGAGCTTTAAAGTTTCTTAACTTTTTATCATTCTAACATCTATTAACCACTAAAATAACATAAAGAATGAACGGATCTAAGTTCTTACCACTAGCTCAAGGCTAGGGAAGTTCGAGTGAAGAAATGTGGTGGTTAATAGCGAATGGAGGAGGTCCTTCCACTTCCGAGAGCACCGAGCTTCGTTGTTGGACCTCTTACACCTTTGTATGTATGAGGAATGATTGAAAAAGAGCTTGATGATGGTGGTAGTATGGTGGAAGGTGGCTGCCGAACAAGGGAAAGGAGAGGGAGAGAAGAGAGAGCTTGGTGGAATGGTGGTATTTATAAGATCTTCCATATAGCATATTCCTAGCATATTCCAAGCATATTCCTAGCATATTCCTAGCATATTCCTAGCATATTCCTAGCATATTCCTTAGCATATTCCTAGCATATTCCTAGCATATTCCTTAGCATATTCCTAGCATATTCCTAGCATATTCCTAGCATATTCCTTAGCATATTCCTTAGCATATTCCTTAGCATATTCCTTAACATATTAACAAATACGTGTAAGCATAACACAGATATCAGAAAGCAGTTAAGTAATTCCACACAGTCGTCAGACACTTTAATTATCATTAATAATTTGTACGGAATACATGGGATTTTGAGGGTTGTCACAAGACACGGCCCTGTGTTCGTTGGACACGACCCCGTGTTCAGGTGCAAGTAACGAAAAACTTACAGAAGGTGGACACAGGGGTGTGTTGGCTGGGCACGACCCCGTGTCTGTCAAAGTCTGTAGAATTAAAACAAACAGCAGGTTCGGGGGAGTAGGCACGGGGGCGTGGCGGCTGGACACGGCCCCGTGTGGACAGTCTGCAAGGTTGAAAAACAGGTTTCTTTCTTAGGTTTTCCTGTCCCGGCTTTAGTAGTACTAATGCTTAGTACTCTAATGTCACACCCCGACCACGTAGAACATACAAAACGTGGCGGAAACGTCGGGGAGTGTTGTAACAGAATTAATTGTTTCAAATCCATGGCAATTGAAGTTTTGTTTTAATAAACAAACATGAGAGTTTACATTGTTTTAAACAAGAAACAAAGAGTACATAACATAAATTTAACTAGTTCTTGTCTCGTTTTAAGTCACTAAGGCACATGTCCGCCTAAGTATGTCTTGATAAGTCCTATGCATCATATCCTGAAACACATGTGAAAATAGGTACGTCAGCATAAAAATGCCTGTGAGATACATAGGTTTTGTGAAAATAGAATTCATGACTTATGTTTGAGAAAATGTTTAGTCATGAACCTTGTAATTTGTTTTGTCTTGTAAATCATTTGAAAAACGATAAGATCAGATGATATGTATAAATAAATGTAAGGTTAAATGAATAACCATGTAAAAATGAGTTTGTATAAGATAAGTTGTTTGTAAAACAATGTATTGTGAAAAGTATGTTATATGTATAAAATGTTATATGTCCAAATTGAAATGATTCAAATAACGCCACGATATGTAATACCATCCAATCACTTATATATACGAAGTACCAGCGGCGTATCCACCATGCTTGTATCATATTACACACGCCTCGTTACTTAAATCACTTACTCAAACCAAACTAACAATGTAAGATGTCTATGTTTAAACCAATTGTCAAATGTATTGAATAATATACCAAAATGTTTATGTCAAGATGTAAATCATGCAACGTATAACCAATGTTGAAAATGTTTATGTGTCAAATGTAAATCAGTAATGTATAACAAATGTTGAAAAATGTTTATGTGTCAAATGTATATCATGTAATGTATAACCAATGTCGAAAATGTTTATTTGTCAAATGTAAATCATGTAATGTGTAACCAAAATGATATGAATGGCTAGTGAAATGCATCAACTAAACCATAGGTGAAATGCACAAAACAAAGTATTGAAGTAAAACTTGGTTTAAATCAAAGTTATGTTTTGTGTAGTAAATGCATGCTAAACTGATATAGACATTTATGCGGTATTGTGAAAATTCATACATCCAAGCCTTGCGACAGTCGGATAACCCTTTTAGTAAAGGTTATCAAAATATGTATTCGGATTCGGTCATTCCTTCCATCCAAACAAACCCGAGATTACAGGAATGGGATTTGTCAAGTCCTATGGTACCACTACCTACTACCGAGCGGCATGATCGGTGTTAATGAATGTATAGTATAGTTTAAACAAACCAAATGTCATACCAAAATGTAAGCATATGATGAATAAGAAATGTACTAAGTATGCTTAGTTAACATACAAAGCAGAAAAGTCACGTAATTCAATGTGCTAGCATGCTATCAGTCAACATACATAGCAGAAATGTAATGAAATCATGTACTATAAATGTACTAATGAACATAGCAAGTATATGATGTGAAAACAGGAAAACATGAAAGTAACAAGTAGGCACATGTGTTCCACCCCAAAACAGTTGGAAAACAGTAAAAGAGGGGTCTATGTACTCACTTGAGATTGTTCAGAAGTCCTAGGATAACCACCAAGCAATGCTAGAGATCACGGAATCAAACGGCACCTAATATAGATAACTATGTTAATAAACCAGACCTAAATCGGAGAATCAGATAAAATGAGGGTTCGTAAACCAAACGAGTATGGAGACTCGTGTCATATGGTTTAACAAAGCCTACATACTAAATGAAACCTAACATAAGTGCTTACGGCCCATTACGACCCGTTTAGGTAGCTTATGCTACTTTAACGCGTCGTTCGCGTGAAACGCGTTCGGACCGCCTAACTAGTCCTATGAAAAGTATTATATGCCTAAACATGTTACAAAATCAGTTATGTGACAAAAGTTTAGGTTACATATGCTTAATTACCAATTACACATGAAAAGGGTATTCTGGTAATTTACCTAAGGCATATAAACTACCTATCATACAACTACTTAACGAAGCGACCATAAGGTATAACCTCGAAAGGTTATTCCCTATATACTATGGTCACCTAATGTATTTGGTCGGATCCTAATGATCGACCAAAATGGGTCGGGTTCGAAGGTATAAGCGATTTATTAGATCGCTTACCCTTACGACCCTAGACAAGCACAAAACTAAAAGTGACGAGCTAAGCATGTTAAAACATGCTTACCTAAGTTTGAAAACAAGTTTGGTATCAAAACAAACGGTTTTGATACCTAAGAGTAGTTTGGTTACAAAATACACACGAATGCGCATTTTGACCGAAACTACGGCTCGTCACTGAGCCTAGACAACGTGGTAATCAGTAGGCATAGTCACAAGGGACTATAACCATCGTGATTACGCTCACGTTGCGAAGTTCAAACGAACTTCGCATTGACCATAAACTGGTCAATGCAGAAAGTCAAACAAAGTTTGACTTTCGGACTTGAAAAGCAATAAAAGAACGAAGGAACACTTACAAAGGGTCCCCGAATGCTAATCTCGATCTAAGTAACTCAGGTATGAAACAATGGTTTCAACTTAGAGCTTCTAAGATCAAAATTCTTGTGGGTTTTTCAATTGAAGGTATGGGGTATTTATAGGATTTGTAGAGCCGTTAAGATCGTTCCTCGTTAACCGTGCTTTGATCTCAACCATACACATCAAGATAGTGGTTTTCTAAAACCATTTGAGCCCACGGTATTGCCAAAACCATGTGCGAAAGTGAAAATGGACCAAATACAATGTTTCTGCCCAGGTTAGGCAGTCGTGTAGCGCCACTGCCTAGGCATGGGATGCTCGCGCTACGCCACTGCCTACCAGTTTCAGCAAAGTTTCAAAAATGGCAGAAATGGTCCCTGCAGCCCGTTTAAGCTATTTTCGATGCGTTTGAACCCCGTTAACCTCATTTCAAGGCTCTAAAATGAAGTTAAAGTATAGGGAACTCAAAAAATGCTCAAAAATATCTCAGATTTCGGTTCGTTTGGTCGTACGATCGCGATGTTCGCTTAATTACGACGGAATGCGCATAAGCGCGAAAAACGATCCAAATTGCGCGACGAATGGATTTTTCTTATGCCAAACACTAAAATAAAGTGTTTTAGTGCTTACATAAATTTTTGGATATCCGGATGTATTCAGAACGTAAGTTATGCGCGAAAATGCAAACTTGTGCACTTTTTGACGCTTTTAGTCCCTAAATGACCCAAAAGTTTATTTTAGCACACCGAACCCCTCAAAGCCTATTTCTAAGCTATGTAAAGGATATTTATGGTATGTTTAACTTATGGCCATGTTCCGGAATGTTTGTTATAGTTCAAATTGGCATACTTTCGCAGTTTGTCAACTTTAGTCCCTGTAAGCGATTTAACTTGATTTTGCCATACCAAAGCCTTCGAAACTTATTTCTAAGTCATGTAAAGGTTATTTAAGGTATGTTAAGCCTATTTCACTATTCTGGAGTGTTTGTTGCATTAAACTGGTTATATTTACGCATCGGTGCGCGTATAACCTTCCAGAAAGCGATTTAGAGTTTGGAATCGAACAAGAATTGATATGTGCAAATGATACACATATTTATACAAATCCCAAGTATGAAATACAATATTTCATTGGTTCGGTATTTGTTTGATGGTCGTGAAGGCACAGGTGTCACAGTCTCCCCTACTTTAGGAAATTTCGTCCCGAAATTTATTTAGAGGAAACTTGTGAGAGCTTGAAAACATGAAGTTGAAAAGATCGAACAACATTGGTTAGGGTTCTGAACTTCTAGTAACCTTTAATAACATCATGATTGCAATGTAAGAGGGATACTTATATACTAGTATATGAAGCGTCATTGGTGCGTCCACCATACCTCCATTACATCGTTCTCATTTTGTTATTGTTATCGCTATCGGTTCTTACACATAATAAATCTTACTGGGTTTCTGTGCACTAAATTTCATAATTATGTACGCGTCCATAATTAGACAATTCCTTGCACAGTTCACACAGTCTATTTTATAATGTGTAGGGTAAAACCAAATGAACAATCCTGTGATGAGTGTGACTAGACCGCCATAGAGTCCTTTTAATTAAATCATTAAATGATCTAAATAGACTATCAAGGAGTCTGTTCAGCTACATCACTAGATGTCGTCTTTTAACCAAATTGTGAATCAATCTTTTTGACTAGACCACTAAAGGGTCTCTTATGAATCATGGAGTGGTACTATATAATCCAAGGGTCTTAACTATTACATAGAAGCCCATTAAGGATTTAAGGTAGTACCTTTTTGAATATCCTACTACGAATCCCTCATATAAAGATATGAAAGATTCTACGAGGATTTGGATAACTAATACCCAGAGTATAAAAACACAAAATGTATAAAAGAAAACACAAGATACATAACACATAGTCATATAACCACAAAATTGTTTGTTAATTTGCCTCGTTAATTGCGTACATGCATTTAAAGCATACTAGGAATCCATTCCGTGGATTTCATTTGGTACTTTAAACGTTATCAAGAATCTAACTATAAAGATAGAAAGATTCAAAAAGAAAATTCGATTTCGATTATTAGGAACCGAAATGTTCGAATTAAGGTACATAAGGAATCCAATTAAGGACTCTGATTTGCATGACAATTATCCACAAGGATCTAATTGTGACGATAAAAAGATCCCATATGGATTTTAGAAGTTGGAGATGTTTTGAAACCTTGCACTGGATGTGCTTATGTCAAAACATGAAGTAAGAATGCTTATGAAGTTGAGATGCTTGATATGTCAAGGCGACATATGAAGCAGAATTTGAAGGTTAAGTCAATGTATGAGGAAAATATTTTTTTGAAAACTATGCATGGGGTTCTTTTAAGAAAAATGTGTTTAACGTTTTTAAAACCTTATATATAATACTTTTGAAACCATAAAGTAGGTGTATTAGGTAGATATATTTACAAAAATGTTTTAAAATCATGCGAGATGAATTTTGAAATTATGTATAAGGTTTTTGAAAACATGAATGATGCTTTTGAAGTCATGCATTTGATATATACTGTATTAATAACATTTTGAAGTCATGCAGGTTATTTTTGAAACGTAGACAATGTTTTTGAAATCATGGAGGTTGTCTTAAAAAAAAAACTTATGTTATGCATGTTGAAAAAGTCAGAACATAATGAGTATGAGATTGAAAATATCCTTAGTTATCTAACCAAGGATGTAATGGCATAGACGTGCAAAAAGCACGATTACTCATAATTTCCCTTTTATTTCTTGTACTTCGTTTCTTAGAATGAAACAAGTACTTAAAATTTTTGAGGGAATCATGAGCGATCATTTGAAAGAGAGAAATCACAAGAGTAGTTTGCAAGGTACATAGTTTCTTGATGTAGGTATCATAGGAAAAGTCATACACACATGTAACTACACTTGTATATCAGAATTGTGAACAATAATTTATTTATAAACAAAACAGATTGTTTCACATTACAAGAAAACAGGAGAATAAAAGCATAAGACAGCAACATCTTCTAGTCAGCCAACTGCTCATCCGTGGGTTGGATTTGCATTAGCAAGCTTTGGGCAGTTGTTCCTGAAATGGCGCGTCTCGCCGCAGTTGTAGCAAGTACCAGACGGGAAACGAGCTTGAGTAGGGTTGACTTGGAGTTGGGTAGCAACAAGGTTTATAGCAGCTTTGTTTTGGATAGCAAAGCGGCATGTGTTGACCAAATGTCCCCTCCGTCCACAGTAGGTACATTTGGAGCAGGGTATGAGGTTTGAATGATGACGGTTGCATCGTTTGCACAAAGGGGCAGTTCCTATGTATGGCTTCCTAGCTGGTGGCCTTGCCACATGGCTAGGTCCCGCTTGATTAGGTGTAACCGCTGCGGGTTTCCTTGAAGCCTTACGCTTCCTTGATTTTGGTGCTGGCTTGACTTCTGCTTCCTTTGGTGGCTCTTGAGTGGCTTCATTGTCGAGACGAGAGGCTTCATTGTTGAGACGAGCCATGGCAATGCCTAAATCCACAGTCTTCTGAATCACTCACCTATTTGCTGGGCAAATTTGGCTGTTCGCTCGGACATTTGACCAGTGCTGAGAGGAATAGACATTCTAGAAGAAAATGAAAGACATAGGAAGAAACGAGTGAAAGGTTATTGGATAATCAATACAGAATGGTAACGAATGAAAATTGTGATCATTTGTTTGTTACCTAAGGCAAACAAATGAGATGGTGACAAATCAAAGTAAATGGGTTAAAAATAATGTATCGTGAAGACATGCTCGCCTATAAGTGAACACTCATCCCAAGAATTCCCAGGTAAGCACAACTGGTCTCGCGTCTGTTGAGATGTATACGAAGTGCTTGCCTAGACAGAAAACCCAGAATACAGGCATTCACCCATCCAGTTTGCACGTGTTCACATTATTTAAAACCCAAAACCTTGATGAGGTTTTGAAAACTCAGAGGGGTTCAAAACCATATAATAGAGAGTTCAAAACCTTACAATAGAAGGTTCAAAACCTAGTAATCAATCATCCTAGAACAGATGATTAGTTTTCAAAGCGGTTTTGAATTTTATGTTCTTGTTGTGGTTGTCGCCTAAGGATAGGTGACAGTATTGTTTTATGACTAAACGCAAGTAAACTCGCGTTAGGGTCCTAGAAAGGTTATAGACTAGGTCAAAGTATTACTAATAACCTAATTCCCTATAACCATGAGCTCTGATACCAACTTTTCTGTCACACCCCGACCACGTAGAACATACAAAACGTGGCGGAAACGTCGGGGAGTGTTGTAACAGAATTAATTGTTTCAAATCCATGGCAATTGAAGTTTTGTTTTAATAAACAAACATGAGAGTTTACATTGTTTTAAACAAGAAACAAAGAGTGCATAACATAAATTTAACTAGTTCTTGTCTCGTTTTAAGTCACTAAGGCACAGGTCCGCCTAAGTATGTCTTGATAAGTCCTATGCATCATATCCTGAAACACATGTGAAAATAGGTACGTCAGCATAAAAATGCCTGTGAGATACATAGGTTTTGTGAAAATAGAATTCATGACTTATGTTTGAGAAAATGTTTAGTCATGAACCTTGTAATTTGCTTTGTCTTGTAAATCATTTGAAAAACGATAAGATCAGATGATATGTATAAATAAATGTAAGGTTAAATGAATAACCATGTAAAAATGAGTTTGTATAAGATAAGTTGTTTGTAAAACAATGTATTGTGAAAAGTATGTTATATGTATAAAATGTTATATGTCCAAATTGAAATGATTCAAATAACGCCACGATATGTAATACCATCCAATCACTTATATATGCGAAGTACCAGCGGCGTATCCACCATGCTTGTATCATATTACACACGCCTCGTTACTTAAATCACTTACTCAAACCAAACTAACAATGTAAGATGTCTATGTTTAAACCAATTGTCAAATGTATTGAATAATATACCAAAATGTTTATGTCAAGATGTAAATCATGCAACGTATAACCAATGTTGAAAATGTTTATGTGTCAAATGTAAATCAGTAATGTATAACAAATGTTGAAAAATGTTTATGTGTCAAATGTATATCATGTAATGTATAACCAATGTCGAAAATGTTTATTTGTCAAATGTAAATCATGTAATGTGTAACCAAAATGATATGAATGGCTAGTGAAATGCATCAACTAAACCATAGGTGAAATGCACAAAACAAAGTATTGAAGTAAAACTTGGTTTAAATCAAAGTTATGTTTTGTGTAGTAAATGCATGCTATACTGATATAGACATTTATGCGGTATTGTGAAAATTCATACATCCAAGCCTTGCGACAGTCGGATAACCCTTTTAGTAAAGGTTATCAAAATATGTATTCGGATTCGGTCATTCCTTCCATCCAAACAAACCCGAGATTACAGGAATGGGATTTGTCAAGTCCTATGGTACCACTACCTACTACCGAGCGGCATGATCGGTGTTAATGAATGTATAGTATAGTTTAAACAAACCAAATGTCATACCAAAATGTAAGCATATGATGAATAAGAAATGTACTAAGTATGCTTAGTTAACATACAAAGCAGAAAAGTCATGTAAATCAATGTGCTAGCATGCTATCAGTCAACATACATAGCAGAAATGTAATGAAATCATGTACTATAAATGTACTAATGAACATAGCAAGTATATGATGTGAAAACAGGAAAACATGAAAGTAACAAGTAGGCACATGTGTTCCACCCCCAAAAACAGTTGGAAAACAGTAAAAGAGGGGTCTATGTACTCACTTGAGATTTTTTAGAAGTCCTAGGATAACCACCAAGCAATGCTAGAGATCACGGAATCAAACGGCACCTAATATAGATAACTATGTTAATAAACCGGACCTAAATCGGAGGATCGGATAGAATGAGGGTTCGTAAACCAAACGAGTATGGAGACTCGTGTCATATGGTTTAACAAAGCCTACATACTAAATGAAACCTAACATAAGTGCTTACGACCCGTTTAGGTAGCTTATGCTACTTTAACGCGTCGTTCGCGTGAAACGCGTTCGGACTGCCTAACTAGTCCTATGACAAGTATTATATGCCTAAACATGTTACAAAATCAGTTATGTGACAAAAGTTTAGGTTACATATGCTTAATTACCAATTACACATGAAAAGGGTATTCTGGTAATTTACCTAAGGCATATAAACTACCTATCATACAACTACTTAACGAAGCGACCATAAGGTATAACCTCGGAAGGTTATTCCCTATATACTATGGTCACCTAATGTATTTGGTCGGATCCTAATGATCGACCAAAATGGGTCGGGTTCGAAGGTATAAGCGATTTATTAGATCGCTTACCCTTACGACCCTAGACAAGCACAAAACTAAAAGTGACGAGCTAAGCATGTTAAAACATGCTTAACTAAGTTTGAAAACACGTTTGGTATCAAAACAAACGGTTTTGATACCTAAGAGTAGTTTGGTTACAAAATACACACGAATGCGCATTTTGACCGGAACTACGGCTCGTCACTGAGCCTAGACAACGTGGTAATCAGTAGGCATAGTCACAAGGGACTATAACCATCGTGATTACGCTCACGTTGCGAAGTTCAAACGAACTTCGCTGGTTAATGCAGAAAGTCAAACAAAGTTTGACTTTCGGACTCGAAAAGCAATAAAAGAACGAAGGAACACTTACAAAGGGTCCCCGAATGCTAATCTCGATCCAAGTAACTCAGGTATGAAACAATGGTTTCAACTTAGAGCTTCTAAGATCAAAATTCTTGTGGGTTTTTCAATTGAAGGTATGTGGTATTTATAGGATTTGTAGAGCCGTTAAGATCGTTCCTTGTTAACCGTGCTTTGATCTCAACCATACACATCAAGATAGTGGTTTTCTAAAACCATTTGAGCCCACGGTATTGCCAAAACCATGTGCGAAAGTGAAAATGGACCAAATACAATGTTTCTGCCTAGGTTAGGCAGTCGCGTAGCGCCACTGCCTGGGCATGAGGTGCTCGCGCTACGCCACTGCCTACCAGTTTCAGCAAAGTTTCAAAAATGGCAGAAATGGTCCCAGCAGCCCGTTTAAGCTATTTTCGATGCGTTTGAACCCCGTTAACCTCATTTCAAGGCTCTAAAATGAAGTTAAAGTATAGGGAACTCAAAACATGCTCAAAAATATCTCAGATTTCGGTTCGTTTGGTCGTACGATCGCGATGTTCGCTTAATTACGACGGAATGCGCTTAAGCGCGAAAAACGATCCAAATTGCGCGACGAATGGATTTTTCTTATTCCAAACACTAAAATAAAGTGTTTTAGTGCTTACATAAATTTTTGGATGTCCGAATGTATTCAGAACGTAAGTTATGCGTGAAAATGCAAACTTGTGCACTTTTTGACGCTTTTAGTCCCTGAATGACCCAAAAGTTTATTTTAGCACACCGAACCCCTCAAAGCCTATTTCTAAGCTATGTAAAGGATATTTATGGTATGTTTAACTTATGGACATGTTCTGGAATGTTTGTTACAGTTCAAATTGGCATACTTTCGCAGTTTGTCAACTTTAGTCCCTGTAAGCGATTTAACTTGATTTTGTAATACCAAAGCCTTCGAAACTTATTTCTAAGTCATGTAAAGGTTATTTAAGGTATGTTAAGACTATTTCACTATTCCAGAGTGTTTGTTGCATTAAACTGGTTATATTTACGCATCGGTGCGCGTATAACCTTCCAGAAAGCGATTTATAGTTTGGAATCGAACAAGAATTGATATGTGCAAATGATACACATATTTATACAAATCCCAAGTATGAAATACAATATTTCATTGGTTCGGTATTTTTTTGATGGCCGTGAAGGCACAAGTGTCACATCTAAGCCTCGTATGTACCTGCTTAATCAATAAACACTATACCACACCATAGCAAACATCCTAATTTTACCAAGTTCAACATCCATGTCAACAAAGTTAAAAAGGAAAATAAATGCAGAAAATAAAAGAAGTTAGGGAAAGTAAATTGTTCAACACTTGGCACGCAGGCCTTAAATTGTTCAAGATTAAGTGGGGTTAACCTGAGGGAACTCCAACCATATGCTCCTTCCTCCGCTCCACCCGCCTAGTCCATGTCCTCGTCCTCATCGTCATCATCTTCTCCACCGTGCTTTGCCATGTAACCCCGGATGCTCCCAATGTCATCCTGAATGTCGGATATCTTTCTTTCAATAGCTCTGACCCGGTTGTACATGTTATTGGCGAGGTTGTAGGTGTTCCTAGTGCACATGAGGTTTTCCTGCAACAAATCATGCAAACTTTGGAAGTTAGGAAAACCGCCTCCTTGTGAGGAGGATTGCCCCGGATCACCTTGGGGTGGGTATTGGTACTGATGATGATGTGGAGCGTGGAGGACAAGTGCTTCTTGCGGGTTCCATGCATGACCTTGCATCCTTTGAAAGCTTACCGACCCGTCTTCAGCCTCATAAATTAGGTTCATGGAACGGCAGATGTGAACATCCACCCTTCCCGACCATGGGCTCCTTTCAAAGGACCTAGGAATGTTGGTGATGTGTTTGAAGAGCCGGTATATCCATCCCCCAAAGAAGATAGGGGTTGGTGCAAAAGCAAGGCGGTTCAGATGCATGTTTCGGAGCAAGAGATATGGAACATCGAGGTGTTTGCGGGTATGGATGCAGTGAAGGACTAGCAAATCTTTTAACCCAACAACGCCACCGCTATCGTGCCTTTGGCTAAGAGAATAATCGAGGAGCCTATGGATGTATCGGTATAGCGGGTCCCTCAGTTTAGTACTCTTAGTGTTGCTCGGATTGTAGTACCCTTCACCAATCTGAGCCCATATGGCTTGGCGTTCGTTGTCGTCAATCTCTCGCATCCCTCCGGTGTATTCTTCATTACCCGCATCCTCTTCCGCAAACAGCCCAACTATTGATCCAAACTGCGCCATCGAAATCGAATACCTAGTTCCACCACATCGGAATTGCACCCCTTCATTGTTGAATGGGTCACACCTTGAGTTGAACGTGAAGGTGCTATAAAACTCCATAGTGCATTCGTGGACGGAACGAAGTCGAGTGGTTAGTGCGACTCTTAGTGGGCCGGTTACGAGGTTATTGAACCGGTCAAGTTGATTCACCATGGTTAAAAGATCCGTGCATGCCTGTCTTGGGTATTCTTCCGGTCTTGTCTAAAGTACTTCATATCTGGCCCTTGCATCGTGCTCATTTGCGTTAAACCTTGTGAACTTCCTTGACATCTGAAAGAATACACCAAAAGTTAGCACGAAACATCAGAATTTTCGGACAAAAATGCAAACAGTGGGCTGGACACGACCCCGTGTTCAGCGGACACGGCCCCGTGTCCAAGCGTCTGTTACACAAAAATTCCATTTTTCGACCCGGTTTCGAAAACTTGAAAATTTTTGGTCCAATAGGTGCGGTTTCCC
This sequence comes from Helianthus tuberosus, assembly GCA_030545235.1. NCBI lineage: Eukaryota > Viridiplantae > Streptophyta > Magnoliopsida > Asterales > Asteraceae > Helianthus > Helianthus tuberosus. The sequence goes on from CM060351.1 coordinate 111,905,282, forward strand.
CCGAAAATGAAACCCCAAGTGCCGTTTTTCCTAAAACAACCCGTTTACCCTTTCCATTTTATCTTTTTTTTTGGTTCAAAAACAAGGGTTTGGGGTTTTTGTGAGAAATCGGGCGAATCTTTGAACAATACAAGTGGGTTTACTTCCTATAACATTAATCTAACTAAATGCTAACAGATCTAAACAAAAATTTGAGGTTCGATCCGGATGAACTTCAAGAACCCTAGATTTTTCCCAAATTTTTGGTGTTTTAACTACATGCAAGTAACTAATCTAATTACTAAAAGTGATAGAATCATACCTTGATGTTGTTAGAATGATAGGAGATGTTGAAAATCTGCGGAAAATCGCCTGGAACCAGAGCGTTTTTGGGGAAACGGGGCGTGTGGAATGGTGTAACTGTTATGAAAAGGGGTTTTATCCCGACTGCAGCGTGGACACGGCCCCGTGTCCAGCGGACACGGCCTCGTGCCGGGTAAAGTTTTGAAATTTTTTTATTTTTTTTAGTGCTCGTGTGAGTGCCCTTTGTTTCCCAAAAAGTTTGGTTAGAAGACTTACCGATTTAGATGTCGTCTTAATCGTTCGTAACTTACCAGGTATGATGTTGATGTTTTCATTCTTCAACCGTTTGAAGCAAGATCTCCTCCTCTTCATCCTCAATGAATCCTTGATAGAGTTTCAGCCGTTGGCCATTGACTTTGAATGGGGGTCCATTCCGAGATTTAATTTCTATTGCACCGTGTGGGAAAATATGGGTGATGGAAAAAAGTCCTGACCACCTAGACTTTAATTTACCAGGAAATAATCGAAGTCGTGAATTGAACAAAAGAACTAGATCTCCTACTCGAAATTCATTAGGTTTAATATGTTTGTCATGCAAATTTTTCATTCTTTCCTTATAAATTTCGGAGTTTGAGTATGCATAATTTCTAAGTTCGTCTAATTCATTTAATTGACAAAATCGATTTTTACCAGCAAATTCTAAATCTAAGTTTACATTTTTAATTGCCCAGTAGGCTTTGTGTGCAATTTCTACTAGCAAGTGACAGCTTTTTCCATAGACTAGCTTATATGGGGTTGTACCTATTGTTGTTTTATAAGCAGTTCGAAAAGCCCATAAAGCATCATCTAATTTATCTGCCCATTCCTTTTTATTTAAACCTACGGTTTTTTCGAGTATTCGTTTTAAACCTCTATTAGTCACTTCGGCTTGTCCGTTTGTTTGAGGGTGATATGTTGTTGAGACCCGGTGATAGACCCCATATCTAGTTAAAAAAATTTCAAGTTGATGGTTGCAAAAATGTGTACCTCTATCACTTATTAATGCTTTAGGTGTGCCAAAACGAGAGAATAATTTTTCAGAAATCTTACCACGACTCTTCCATCATTTGTTGGAAGTGCCTCGGCCTCGGCCCATTTAGACAAGTAGTCTACTGCCACAAGTATATATTTGTTTCCTTTCGATGGTGGGAAAGGTCCCATAAAGTCGAGTCCCCACACATCAAAAATTTCACAAACAAGAATGCCATTTTGTGGCATTTCGTTTATGGAAGAAATATTACCTGTTCCTTGGCAAGCATCACATGTCTTGACAAGACTTTGGGCGTCTTTGTAAATGGTTGGCCAATAAAATCCTGAATCAAATACCTTTCGTGCGGTACTTGCTGCACCATGATGCCCTCCGTATGGACCTTCATGACAATGGCGGAGAATTCTTCGTGCTTCACTACCATGTACGCATCGTCAGATGAGTTGGTCGGCACACATTTTGAAAAGATATGGATCTTCCCAAAAATAGTGTTTCACATTGGCAAAGAATTTTTTTCTTTGATGATATGGCCAACCCTTAGCGACTATACTGCTAGCTAGGTAATTAGCATAGTCGGCGTACCATGTTCTTCTTTGTATTCCACCATTTCTAGGGACTCAGTCGGAAATTTTTCGTTGATTTGTTCGTCCCTGGTTGCCTCCAAAGTTGGGTCTTCTAAGCGTGAAAGATGATCTGCTGCGGTATTTTCTGCTCCTCTTTTGTCTTTGATTTCAATATCAAATTCTTGGAGGAGTAGAATCCACCGAATCAAACGTGGTTTTGCGTCCTGCTTTTTGAAGAGATATCGAATGGCTGCATGATCTGTATAGACTATAGTTTTAGAAAGAACAAGATAAGAATGAAATTTATCAAAAGCAAACACCACAGCTAGTAATTCTTTTTCAGTTGTTGTGTAATTTTCTTATGCATCATTAAGTGTTTTACTAGCATAATAAATTAGGTGAAACTGCTTTTCTTTTCTTTGTCCCAAGACAGCTCCAACTGCAAAGTCACTCGCATCACACATGATTTCAAAAGGAAATTTCCAATCATGTGCTATCATGATAGGTGCATTGACTAGCATTTCCTTTAAGGTTAGAAATGCTTGATTGCAATCCTCGTCAAAGATGAAAGGAGCATCTTTTTCAAGTAATTTTGTTAGAGGCCTAGAAATTTTAGAAAAGTCTTTGATAAACCGCCTATAAAATCCGACATGCCCTAGGAAACTTCTGATAGCTCTAACGGAGGAGGGAGGTGGTAATCTAGAAATGGTGTCAATCTTGGCTCGATCCACCTCCATTCCTTCGCTCGAGATTTTGTGACCGAGCACTATTCCCTCTGTTACCATGAAATGGCATTTTTCCCAGTTAAGGGCGAGGTTAGTTTCCTCACATCCGTATAGCATTCGTTCAAGGTTATCGAGGCATTGGTCATATGAATCCCCAAAGATAGAAAAGTCGTCCATGAAGACTTCGATTGTCTTTTCTATCATGTCGTGGAAGATGGCTACCATGCAACATTGGAATGTTGCGGGGGCATTACATAGAACAACAACATGCGTCGATAAGCAAAAGTTCCAAAGGGACATGTGAAGGTTGTTTTTTCTTGGTCTTCGGGTGCTATCGGGTTTTGAAAGTAACCTGAAAAACCATCCAAGAAACAGTAAAATTTATGACCGGATAATCTTTCTAACATTTGATCAATGAAGGGTAAAGGAAAGTGATATTTTCTTGTTGCTTCATTTAATCGTCTATAATCTATACATACTCTCCACCCTGTGACGGTTCTTGTGGGTATTAATTCATTTTTTTCGTTAGTTATCACCGTCATACCTCCTTTCTTTGGAACTACTTGGACGGGACTTACCCAAGGACTATCGGAGATAGGATAGATAAGTCCGGCGTCAAGTAATTTGATGACTTCGTTTTTAACCACTTCTTGAACGTTTGGATTTACTCGACGTTGTGGTTGTATTACTGATTTGTAGTCATCATTCATTAAAATTTTGTGCGTGCACATGGAAGGACTTATTCTTTTAATATATACAAGCTTCCAAGCAATCGCATTTTTGTGTTTTTTCAAAAGACTAATTAATTTTTCTTTTTCTAAAATATCTAATTTAGACGAAATAATTACAAGTAATTTACCATCTTTGTCTAGAAAAGCATATTCCAAACCTTTTGGAAGTTCTTTGAGCTCAAGAGGTGGGTCTTTAGGAGACTCCTTATTTGGTTGCTCATTTTGATTAAGAACCTTAAAAGTTTGTTCTATGGCGACCTCTTCTTCAACAAAGTGGTCAAACTTTTCACTTGTATCGGGTGGTTCATCTTCATCTTCAATTAGGGGGTCATTGTTGCCGAATGGATATTTCATTGACCGCTCAAGATCGACACTTCTTTTAAATGCCCCTAATTGAAGAAGTAGATTGTTGAACTTCTGGTTTTTCAAAGCTTCGTGAGTTTTTACAAATGGTCGTCCCAACACTAGAGGAGCGTCATCGAGGATGACAAAGTCGGTGGGGACTACCATTTGATTTGTTTGGACCATGACATCCTCAACTACACCGATTGATTTTATTACCTTCCGATTGGATAGAAAATGGGTATTTGAAGTGGAGAAAAATCACTAATACTTAATTTTTCGAAAATGTAGTTAGGCATTATGTTAACACAAAGATCTTTATCGATTGTGACATTACTAATAAATGAATTTTGAAAGAAACATGGAACTGGTGTAATGTTAATTTCAAATGGGTCTTCTTTTATTAGCGAGGTTTGATCAATAGTTAACTTAACACTTACCGTTTCGTCAATTTTAGTGTTAGTGTTTAACTCTTTTAAAAACTTAGCATGAGTGGGAACTAAACAATGATTTTCAAAAGAATGTGACAAGAGATTAATTTCTTCAAAATTAGACTCTTCTTGAATTCTAACGTTGTCGAACTCACCTTTTTCGTTGTTTAACTCGTGTGTCGATTCTTCACTTATTTGTTCTTCCATTTTTACACTTTCGGTTGTCTCTTCTTTATTTAATTTTTCTCTTGCGCGGGACTCCTCTTCCCTTGCGCGAGATTCTTTTATATAGCGATCGATAACTCTATGGTGTTCTAATATCCTATCGCTCACTTCGGTTATAGAAAAAGGATCTGGATTTTCAGAGTTTGAATCCGGTTGTTCGATCCTTTGTTCCTCATAATACCCATATGAAGTAGATGGTTCACACCATTGTTCTTCATTGTAAGTATATGATGGATAAGGGTCGTAATTTTGTTCTTCATAATACTCGTATGAGGTGGGTTGTTCACGCCATGGTTCCTCATTGTAAGCATATGAAGGTGGTGGCTCATATCTTGGTTCCTCAAAGTATAAGTATGAAGGCTCATACCTCGGTTCATCAAAATATGAGTATGAGGGAGGAGGTTCATACCTTGGTCTTCAGAGGAAGTGTATAAAGTCGATGGCTCGTACCTGGGCTCCTCATAGTAGGTGTATGAAGTGGATGGTTGATATGAGTGATTATATTGAACCGAGTGCGGATTACTACAATTAGTGCAATAGTTACTCCTATAATCATCCTCCTCATAGGTGTAGTTGTAACCTCCTGAGTATTGATCCATAAGAATCACTCAGCAGACCACAACCAAGTCTCGAGATCAGAAAACAAAAATAAAAATGGGAACAGAGGCTGGACACGGCCCGGTGTACAGAATCTGTATCTGGGCGTTTTAATTAAATTTACTGATTTCGTTGAGCACGGGGGCGTGTTCAGTGAGCACGGCCCCGTGTTCAGCTTTTGTTACTGGGTGTTTTATGAAAAATGTGCAGCACGGCCCCGTGTTCAGTGAGCACGGCCCGTGTTCAGGTTACTGTAAATGCAAAACTAAACTAAAATGCAGAAAAATGTGCGCGCGTTTTAAAAAGGTTTTGAAAAACTGATTAGGCCGTCGATTCCTAACTTTCTTAAAATCCTTGTGTCCCCGGCAACGGCGCCAAAAACTTGATGTGCGTGAGTGTTATTAGTTTTTAATGTAATTATTAAGCCCTTTTTAACACTTTTTAGCCAAGTTTTAAATTTATAAAACACGATATTTACTAACACTAAACACACATATGGGCAAGTGCACCCATCGTGAGCGTAGTATAGTGTTGGTAAGATACCGAGGTCGTCCAAGGACACAAGAGCTTTTAATACCGGTTTATCCTCAACGTCTAATCAAATCAAAAGTTTAGAAAAATGTTTTAAACTAAGAAAATAAAAACTAATTAAAATGCTGAAAAATAAAAATAAAAGAAAAACAGATAGACAAGATGAATCACTTGGCTCCGACTCGTGTTTAGTGTAACCTTTGATTATTTCCGCACTTTTGCACTATTTAAGAGATTATCTTAGTTATTGTAGTAGGCCCCTCTTTTGGAGGTGACGTTACCCTCAACCCAGTAGTTTGAGTCAGCAAGGATACAATCCTAAAGGGTCGGATTATTGAAAGATAATTAATTAAGTTATTAATGCAAATTATGGTAGGCCCCTCTTTTGAAGGTGACGTTACCCTCGACTAAGTAGTCTGAGTCAGCAAGGATACAGTCCTAAGTAGCCGGGTTATAGTATTAATAGTAGTTTAACTTATGAGGGGATCAAAGAGTTTGGACCCCCGCCATCCAATACCGTTAAGTATTGAAGGAGGTCCTACTAAATTTGACCCAGGTCCCTTGCAGGATCTCTAAACGCTGAACAACGGCAAGACTCTTACCAAACCGTTCCCTTAACCCCCCGACCAGGTAGCCAACATACCTCCATATAGACCGTGGAGATATGAATGGTGAAAATCTTTTATTTTATATAGACAGTAAAATAATGCCAAGAAACCATGGACAAACGATAAGGAAGAATCACCTTCAACATAAGAAACTAGTTATTAAAGTCATTAATACATAACCAATTAAAAAGTGCGAAAAGATTAAAAATAAAAAGTATTACACTAGACACTTTGTCTTCACCAAGTGATGTAAGAGACTTAGGCAAACATGGCCTTGATTGTCACACACTCTATGATGGACAATGGATGATGGTGGTGGATGATGGTGTTATGGTGGTGGTGGGTGGTGGGTGAAGTGTGAAGTGTGAGAGAGGTGGTGTGCCAAGGGATGGTTTGAGCTTGAGCCAAGCACTCCTATTTATAGGCTGAACAGAAGCTCGGGCACGGGCCCGTGTCCATATCCTTCTCTTTCTTCATTCATTGCTCTTGTCTTTATTAGTTGACCACGCCCACGTGTCCGCTGAGCACGGCCCCGTGTGCAGAAGCATATCTGTACTATGAAGATTTGCCTGGATTCTGCGAATCTTATAGTTGACCACGGCACCGTGCCCGCTGAGCACGGCCCCGTGGTGGGCAATAGAAGCTTCTACCACTTTCTCTTTTCTGCTGACACTTGGGCACGCCCCCGTGCTGGCTGAGCACGGGGCGTGTTCAGTCTTCTGTCTTCTTGTTTTGCTTGGGAAGATGCTGTCGTGGGGTCGGGCATGTCACGTTTGTTCCTTTTCTTGTATTTATGTTAGATTTTACTAACTTTTTGCTTCTTTTGTTAATTTGAGCTCGTTTAATCCTGAAAATACAAAAGGAAGACAAAAGCACACTTTTTCCAACATTAGTACTAAAAAAGGGTTAGTTTTATGCCACAATTGATGTAATTTATATGTTGCATTTTGCACACATCAAGACTGCCTCAACAGTTTTAGATGGATGTTTTATATCCATTAGGAACCACTCTTTTCCACTGTCTTTGCTTCAATTGAAATTGGCAGGATTCGACATAGTGATAGACATGGATTGGTTATCTTCTAATCAAGCCCAGATCGTTTATGATAAGAAGCAAGTGGTTATTAAGACTCCTTATGGTGAACCACTTACAATACAAGGAGATACACAGTACGGGTTGCCTAAGCAAGTGTTTATACTTAAGGCGTCAAGGTGTTTGAAGAAAGGTTGTGTCATTTACATGGCACAAGTGACTATTGATGAACCAAAGCCCAAGATCGAAGATATCCCTGTTATTTCTAAATATCCAGAGGTATTCCCTGAAGAACTACCTGGTTTACCTCCAGATAAGCAAGTGGAGTTCAGAATCGATATTATACCTGGGGCAGCACCAGTTGCAAGAGCACCATATCGGTTGGAACCGACTGAGATGAAAGAGTCAAGGACTCAGTTGGATGATTTGTTGGCAAAAGGTTTTATTCGACCTAGCTCGTCCCCTTGGGGAGCACCGATTCTGTTTGTGATAAAGAAGGTTGGTTCGATGCGTCTATGCATTGATTATCGCGAGCTAAACAAGGTTACAATCAAGAACATATATCCATTGCCCAAGATAGATGATCTATTCGATCAGCTTCAAGGAGCAAGTTATTTCTCCAAGATTAATTTAAGGTCAGGTTTTCACCAGTTGAAGGTCAGAGACGAAGACGTGCACAAGACAACATTCAGAACTCGATATGGCCACTATGAGTTCTTAATGATGCCTTTTGGGCTCACTAATGCACCTGCAGCATTCATGGATCTCATGAATCGCGTTTGCAAGCCGTATTTAGACAAGTTTGTCATCGTCTTCATTGATGACATTCTTATTTATTCAAAGAATCAAGCCGATCATGAAAGACATCTCAGGAGTATCCTTAAGCTGCTACAACAAGAAAAGCTCTACGCCAAGTTTTCAAAATGCGAGTTTTGGCTTCGTGAAGTCCAATTTCTTGGACATATGGTGAGCGAGCGTGGTATCCAGGTGGATCCCGCTAAGATTGAAGCGATTATGAATTGGCAAGAGCCTAAGACACCTACAGAGATACGCAGCTTCTTGGGTCTAGCAAGATACTACAGGCGTTTCATCGAAAACTTTTCAAGAATTGCCGCACCTTTAACTTCATTGACCCGCAAGAATGTCAAATTTGACTGGGGTCCCAAGCAGCTAGAATCCTTTGATATTCTTAAGCAGAAGCTAAGCAATGCACCTGTGTTGACATTGCCAGAAGGAATTGAAGAATTTGTGGTTTATTGCAACGCATCGCACACAGGTATGGGAGGTGTGCTTATGCAGAAGGGCAAAGTAATTGCATATGTGATGTGTTCAAAATGCAACATATAAATTACATCAAATGTGGCATAAAACTAACCCTTTTTTAGTACTAATGTTGGAAAAAGTGTGTTTTTGTCTTTCTTTTGTATTTTCAGGATTAAAAGAGCTTAAATGGACAAAAGAAGCAAAAATGCAACAAAATCTAACAATAATACAAGAAAAGGAATAAACGTGGCATGCCCGACCCCCCGACAGCATCCTCTCAAGAAAAAACAAGAGAACAGAAGGCTGAACACGCCCCGTGCTCAATAAGTACGGGGGCGTGCCCAAGTGTCTGCATGAAAGACAAAGTTGTAAAAGCTTCTATCAACCACCACGGCGGAGTGCCCAACAGACACGGGGCCATGGTAAACACTAAGATTCGCAGAATCTAGGCAAATCTTGATAGTACAGATACGCTTCTGCACACAGTGTCGTGCCCAGCGGACACGGGGGCGTGGTCAACCAATGCAGACAAACTGCATTTAATGAAGAAAGAGAAGATGGGTGGACATGGGGCCGTGCCCAATGGACACGGGGCCGTGTCCGGGCTTCTGTGCAGGCTATAAATAGGGGTGCGTGGCTCACTTGCAAACCATCCCTTGGCAAACCACCTCTCTCACACTTCACCCATCCACCACCACCATCACAACCCACATCCACCACCATCATCCATCATCCATCATAGAGTGTGTGAGTAGTCTCGGGATCCAAGATTGATCGTAAGAGTTCTTGACAATCAAAGGCCATGTTTGGCTAAGTCTCTTACATCACTTGGTGAAGACAAGTGTTTAGTGTAATACTTTTTATTTTTAATCTTTTCGCACTTTTTATTTGGTTATGTATTAATGACTTTAATAACTAGTTTCTTATGTTGAAGGTGAATCTTCCTTATCATTTATCCGTGGTGTCTTGGCGTTATTTTACTGTCTATATAAAATAAAAGATTTACACCATTCATATCTCCACGGTCTATATGGAGATATGTTGGCTACCTTGTCGGGGGTTAAGGGAATGGTTTGGTAAGAGTCTTGCCTTGTTCAGTGTATAGATCCTGCAAGGACCTAGGTCAAGTTTAGTAGGACCTCCTTCAATACCCACTGGTATTGGAGGGCGGGGGTTCGAACTCCTTGACCCCCTCATATGTAAACTACTATTAAAACTTTAACCCGGCTACTTAGGATTGTATCCCTGCTGACTCAAACTACTTAGCCGAGGGTAACGTCACCTTCAAAAGAGGGGCCTACCACAATATGCATTAATAACTTAATTAATTATCTTTCAATAATCCAACCTTTTAGGATTGTATCCTTGCTGACTCAAACTACTAGGTTGAGGGTAACGTCACCTTCAAAAGAGGGGCCTACTACTATAGCTAAGATAATATCTTAAAAAGTGCAAAATTGCGAAAATAATCAAAGGTTACACTAAAGGCGAGTCGGATCCAAGTGATTCATCTTGTCTATCTGTTTTTATTTTTATTTTTATTTTTATTTTTATTTTTCAGCCTTTTTAGTTTTTATTTTCTAGTTTAAAACCTTTTTCTAAAATTTTGATTTGATTAGACGTTGAGGATAAACCGGTACTAAAAGCTCTCATGTCCTTGGACGACCTCGGTATCTTACCAACACTATAATACGCTCACGATGGGTGCACTTGCCCATATGTGTGTTTGGTGTTAGTAAAATATCGTGTTTTATAAATTTAAAACTTGACTAAAGTGTAAAAAGGGCTAAAAATATACATAAAATATATAACCACCACACACGCATCAAGTTTTTGGCGCCGTTGCCGGGGACACAAGGATTTTAAGAAAGATGAAAATCGACGGCCTAATCAGTTTTTCAAAACCTTTTTAAAACGCGCGCACATTTTTCTGCATTTTAGTTAGTTTTTGCATTTACAGTAGCCTGAACATGGGGCCGTGTTCACTGAACACGGGGACGTGCTGCATTTTTTCACAAACACCCAGATACAGAGTCTGAACACGGGGTCGTGCTCACTGAACACGGCCCCTGCTGCACAAAACCAGCCACTTTAATTCAAACGCCCAGATACAGAACCTGAACACGGGCCGTGCTCACTGAACACGGGGCCGTGTCCAGCCTCTGTTTCCGTTTTTATTTTTGTTTTCTGGTCTCGAGACTATGTTGTGGTCTGCTGAGTGATTCTTATGGATCAATACTCAGGAGGCTACAACTACACCTATGAGGAGGATGATTATAGGGAAGACTATTGCTCCATTTGTGGTGACCCACACTCGGTTCAATATTGTGACTTATTTCAACCATCCACTTCATACACTTACTATGAGGAGCCCAGGTACGAGCCAACCACTTCATACACACCCTATGAAGACCAAAGGTATGAACCTTCTCCCCCATACTCATATTTTGATGAACCGAGGCATGAGCCTTCATACTCACACTTTGAGGAACCAAGATATGAGCCTCCACCTTCATATGCTCATTATGAGGAACCATGGCGTGAACAACCCACCTCATATGAGTATTATGAAGAACAAAATTATGACCCTTATCCATCATATACTTACAATGAAGGACAATGGTGTGAACCATCTACTTCCTATGAGTATTATGAGGAACAAAGGATCGAACATCCGGATTCAAGCTTTGAGGATCCTGATCCTTACTCTATCACCGACATAGCCGATAGGATAATAGAAAAAATTAAAACTATCGAACGTTGCATAAAAGGATCTCGCGCAAGGGAAGAGGAGTCCCGCGTAAGAGAAGAATTAACTCGTAATAAAGAAGAGATAGTTGAAAATGTAAAAATGGAAGAACAAGAAAGTGAAAAACGACACATGAGTTAAACAACGAAAAAGGTGAGTCCGACAACGTTAAAATTCAGGAAGAGTCTAATTTTGAAAAAAATAATCTTTTGTCACCTTCTTTCGAAAATCATTGTTTAGTACCCACTCATGCTAAGTTTTTAAAAGAGGTAAACACTAACACTAAAATTGACGAAACGGTAAGCATTAAGTTAACAAATGATCAAACTACGCTAATAAAAGAAGACCCATTTGAAATTAACATTACACCGGTTCCATGTTTTTTTCAAAACTCCTTTATTAGTAATATCACAATTGATAAAGATCTTTGTGTTAATATAATGCCAAACTACATTTTCGAAAAATTAAGTATTAGTGATTTTTCTCCACTTCAAATACCCATTTTTCTATCCAATCAGAAAGTAATAAAATCAATCGGTATAGTTGAGGATGTCTTGGTCCAAACAAATCAAATGGTAATCCCAACCGACTTTTTCATCCTTGATGACGCTCCTCTAGTGTTGGGACGACCTTATGTAAAAACCCACGAAGCTTTGAAAAACCGGAAGTACAACAATCTATCTATTCAATTAGGGGCATATAAAAAAGTGTCGATCTTGAGCGTTCAATGAAATATCCATTCGGCAATAATGACCCCCTAATTGAAGATGAAGATGAATCACCCGATACAAGAGAAGAAATTGACCAGTTTGTTGAAGAAGAGGTCGCCATAGAACAAACTTTTAAAGTTCTTGATCAAAATGAGCAACCAATTAAGGAGTCTCCTAAAGACCCACCTCTTGAGCTCAAAGAACTCCCAAAAGGTTTGGAATATGCTTTTTAGACAAAGATGGAAAATCACCTGTAATTATTTCGTCAAAATTAAGTAGTTTAGAAAAAGAAAAATTAATTTCGCTTTTGAAAAAACAAAAAAATGCGATCGCTTGGAAGCTTGTAGATATTAAAGGAATAAGTCCTTCCATGTGCACGCACAAAATTTTAATGAATGATGACTATAAATCGGTAATACAACCACAACGTAGAGTAAATCCAAATGTCCAAGAAGTGGTTAAAAACGAAGTCATCAAATTACTTGATGCCGGACTTATTTACCCTATCTCCGAGAGTCCTTGGGTAAGTCCCGTGTTCCAAAGAAAGGAGGTATGATGGTAATAACTAACGAGAAAAATGAATTAATACGAACGAGAACCGTCACAGGATGGAGGGTATGTATAGATTATCGTCAATTAAATGAGGCAACAAGGAAAGATCACTTTCCTTTACCTTTTATTGATCAAATGTTAGAAAGATTATCCGGTCACAAATTTTATTGTTTCTGAGATGGTTTTTCAGGTTACTTTCAAATCCCGATAGCACCCGAAGACCAAGAAAAGACAACATTTACATGTCCCTATGGAACTTTTGCTTATCGACGCATGCCGTTTGGTCTATGTAACGCCCCCGCAACCTTTCAACGTTGCATGGTGGCCATCTTCCATGATATGATAGAAAAGACAATGGAAGTCTTCATGGACGACTTTTCTATCTTTGGAGATTCATACGACCAATGCCTCGATAACCTTGAACGAATGCTATCCCGATGTGAGGAAACTAACCTCGCCCTTAATTGGGAAAAATGCTATTTCATGGTTACGGAGGGAATAGTACTCGGTCACAAAATCTCATGCGAAGGAATGGAAGTTGATCGAGCAAAAATAGACACTATTTCTCGATTACCACCCCCATCCTCCGTTAGAGCTATCAGAAGTTTCCTAGGGCATGCCGGATTCTATAGACGATTTATCAAGGACTTCTCTAAAATCTCAAGGCCTCTAACAAAATTAGTTGAAAAAGATGCCCCTTTCATCTTTGACAAGGATTGCAATCAAGCATTTCTATCACTAAAGGAATGCTAGTCAATGCACCTATCATGATAGGCCTGATTGGAAACTACCTTTCGAAATCATGTGTGATGCAAGTGCCTTTGCAGTTGGAGCCGTCTTGAGACAAAGAAAAGATCATGCAGCCATTCGATATCTCTTCAAGAAACAAGATGCTAAACCACGTTTGATTCGGTGGATTCTACTCCTCCAAGAATTTGACATTGAAATCAAAGACAAAAGAGGAGCAGAAAACACCGCAGCAGATCATCTTTCAAACTTAGAAGACCCAGCTTTGGAGACAACCAGGGACGGGCAAATCAACAAAAAGTTCCCAACGGAGTCCCTGGAAATGCTGGAATACCGAGAAGAACCATGGTACGCCGACTATGCTAACTACCTAGCTAGCCGTATAGTCGCAAAAGGATGGCCACATCATCAAAGAAAGAAATTCTTTGCCGATGTGAAGCGTTATTTTTGGGAAGACCCTTATCTTTTCAAAATGTGTGCCGATCAACTCATCCGCCGATGCGTACATGGTAGTGAAGCAAGAAGAATTCTCCGCCATTGTCATGAAGGTCCATACGGAGGACATCATGGTGCCGCTAGTACCGCACGAAAGGTATTTGATTCAGGATTTTATTGGCCAACCATTTACAAAGACACCCAAAGTCTTGTCAAGACATGTGATGCTTGCCAAAGATCAGGTAATATTTCTTCCAAAAACGAAATGCCACAAAACGGCATTCTTGTTTGTGAAATTTTTGATGTGTGGGGACTCGACTTTATGGGACCCTTCCCACCGTCAAAAGGAAACAAATATATACTTGTGGCAGTAGATTACTTGTCTAAATGGGCTGAGGCCGAGGCACTTCCAACAAATGATGGAAGAGTCGTGGTAAGATTTCTGAAAAAAATTATTCTCTCGTTTCGGAACACCAAAAGCATTAATAAGTGATAGAGGTACCCATTTTTGTAACCATCAACTCGAAATTTTTTTAACAAGGTATGGGGTCTATCACCGGGTCTCAACGGCATATCACCCTCAAACAAACGGACAAGCCGAAGTGACTAATAGAGGTTTAAAACGAATACTTGAAAAAACCGTAGGGTTAAATAAAAATGAATGGGCCGATAAATTAGATGACGCTTTATGGGCTTTTCGAACTGCTTATAAAACAACAATAGGTACAACCCCATATAAGCTCGTCTATGGAAAAAGCTGTCATTTGCCAGTAGAAATTGCACACAAGGCCTACCGGGCAATTAAAAATGTAAACTTGGATTTAGAATTTGCAGGTAAAAATCAATGTTGTCAATTAAATGAATTAGATGAACTAAGGAATTATGCATACTCTAACTCTGAAATTTATAAGGAAAGAATGAAAAACTTGCATGATAAACACATTAAACCTAATGAATTTCGAGTAGGAGATCAAGTTCTATTTTTTAATTCACGACTTCAATTATTTCCTAGTAAATTAAAGTCTAGGTGGTCAGGACCTTTTTCTATCACCCATATTTTCCCACACGGTGCAGTGGAAATTAAATCTCGGAATGGAATTCCATTCAAAGTCAATGGCCAATGGCTGAAGCTATATCAAGGATTCATTGAGGATGAGGAAGAAGAAATCTCGCTTCAAATGGTCGAAGAATGAAGGCATCAACATCATACCTGGTAAGTTACGAACAATCAGGAGAACATCTAAATCGGCAAGATTTCTAAAACCAAAGTTTCGGGAAAACAGGGCACTCACACGAGCACTTAAAAAAATAAAAAAATAAAAAATAATAAAATTTTAAAATTGCCCGCCCACGGGGCCGTGCTCAGCGAGCACGGGGTCGTGTTCGCGCAACTGTCGGGAATAAAACCCCTTTTCAAACAGTTTCTTCATTCCACACGCCCCGTTTCCCCAAAAAACTCTCTGGTTTCGGCGATTTTTATGCAAGATTTCGACGTTTTCCTTCCGTCTAACAACATCAAGATAGCCAAGAAATTCACTCGATTCAATCCTAACGAGTTGGGGGCTCAAGCTCGTTATGATGTGTTAAGGACTAGGCCCGAGGAGAACCCCAGACAAGTGTGCACAAACACTCTTGAGGCAGTGAACCAATTGGACCGATTCAACAACATTGTCACCGGCCTACTACGAGCTGCCCTTTGCACTCGGCTTCACTCTGTGCATGAATACAACATGGAATTCTACAGCACGCTCGTCTTCAACACAAGAGCCGAGCCGTTTGACAATGAAGGGGTGGAGTTTCGCTGTGGAGGAACCACATACCGGATCTCAATTGCTCAATTTGGGGCTCTGGTGGGGTTGTACTCGGAAGAAGATGCTGGGGATGAGGAAAACACCGGCGGTCTCCGCGAGATCAGGGAAAATGACCGCCAAGCTGCTTGGGCTCAAATAGGAGAAAGCAACTACAATCTGAGCCAAACTAAGAGTACCCAGTTGAGAGACCCTCTTTACCGCTACATTCACAGGGTCCTCACCTACTCTCTTAGCCAAAGGCATGACAGCAGCTATGTTGTAGGTTTGCGGGATTTACTAGTCCTTCACTGCATCCACAACCGGGTCAACCTTGATGTTCCATACCTTCTGCTCCGAAACATGCACTGGAACCAGCTCGCTACTCCCCCAACCCCTATCTTCTTTGGAGGGTGGATATACCGCCTCTTCAAACACTTCGTGAACATGCTGAGGTCCTTCCACAAGGGGCCATGGTAGGGGAGAGTGGACATAATCATTTGCCGCTCCATGAACTTGATTTATGAAGCAGATGACGGGATGGTCAGATTTCAAACAGTTCAAGGGCATGCATGGAACCCGCAAGAAGCACTCGTCTTACACGCTCCACCCATCCATCCTCCTCCTCAGTACCATTGCCAGCCCCAGGGTGATCCGGGCCAATCCTCCTCACAAGGAGGCGGTTTTCCTAACTTTCAAAGCTTCATGATTTATTGCAGGAAAACCTCATGTGCACCAGGAACACCTACAACATGGCTTGCAACACATACACCCAGGTCGGAGCAATAGAAAGGAACATCTTCGACATGAAAGATGATATTGGAAACATCCGGGAGTATATGGCGGGCCACGGAGGTGATGATGATGATGAAGACGAGGACATGGATTAAGCGGGAGGAGTAGAAGGGAGCATCCCACGGTTGGAGGTCCCACAGGTTTACCCCCTTATCTCATGAACAATTTTCGGCCTGCATGCCGCTTGTTAAACAATTTACTTTCTTTAACTCTTTTTAATTTCTGCATTTCTTTTTCTTTTTAACTTGTGATGTGGATGATTAACTTTCGTAATTTAGGATGTTTGTTATGATTGGTGTGGTATTTATTAGTTAAACAGGTACACACGAGGCTTAGAGCACTAAACATTAGTGCTACTAAAGCCGGGACAGGAAAACCGAAGCAAGAAACCTGTTTTACACCTTTGCAGTTTGTCCACATGGGGTCGTGTTCATCCAACACGCCCCGTGCCCATTACCCCAGACCTGCTGTTTGTCTAAATTATGCAGATTTTTGCCAGACACGGGGTCGTGCCCAGCCGACATGCCCCCGTGTCCACCTTCTGTAAGTTCTCGTTACTGACAATCTGACCACGGGGCCGTGCTCATCTAACACGGGGCCGTGTCCAGAAAAGAAAACTGAAGTTAGCAATAAAGAAACAAAGCTCATCAAAAGAAGGCTTGTTTGAATAATGCTTCATTGGAATAAAAAGTCACAAAAACAAAATGTTTTACGAAAACCGACGCTTTTTACGCCTTTCGCCCTTTTCTACTAACCACTAACCCAACCACCTACCTTTAACCCAAGCCAAACCCTTCCCCCAAAAGTCCTCTTGATATTTACAAAGGTTTATAGTTAAAAAGGAGGAGGATTGATTGCTTGGCAAGCTTATGGTAGGAGTAAGTTCCATGCCGCTCTCAAGTGCTTCACAAAAATACACCTTCGGCCGAGTGTTGAGTGATCTCCCGTGAGGTATGTAAACTTGTATATAAATGGAATTTTAAAGAGGCATGTTATGCCCTAATAAGTAATTTATCTTATGTAATGTTCAAAATAAATTATGACGAATAGGATTGTAAATAAAATAAAAATAAAACCTAATAAAGAATCTTGGAATCCCGACACTCTATGACAAGCCCAAAAACCTTCTCTTCTACCCGTTCCATTTGGGGTGTAAGCTACATTATAAAGAGTTTTGCTTGAGGACAAGCAAAAATTCAAGTGTGGGGGTATTTGATGTGTGCAAAATGCAACATATAAATTACATCAAATGTGGCATAAAACTAACCCTTTTTTAGTACTAATGTTGGAAAAAGTGTGTTTTTGTCTTCCTTTTGTATTTTCAGGATTAAAAGAGCTTAAATGGACAAAAGAAGCAAAAATGCAGCTAAATCTAACAATAATACAAGAAAAGGAATAAACGTGGCATGCCCGACCCCCCGACAGCATCCTCCCAAGAAAAAACAAGAGAACAGAAGGCTGAACACGCCCCGTGCTCAATAAGCACGGGGGCGTGCCCAAGTGTCTGCATAAAGACAAAGTTGTAGAAGCTTCTATCAACCACTACGGGGGCGTGCCTAGCGGACACGGGGCCGTGGTCAACGCTAAGATTCGCAGAATCTAGGAAAATCTTGATAGTATAGATACACTTCTGCACACGGGGTCATGCCCAGCGGACACGGGGGCGTGGTCAACTAATGCAGACAAACTGCATTTAATGAAGAAAGAGAAGATGGGTGGACACGGGGCCATGCCCAATGGACATGGGGTCGTGTCCGGGCTTCTGTGCAGGCTATAAATAGGGGTGCTTGGCTCACTTGCAAACCATCCCATGGCAAACCACCTCTCTCACACTTCACCCATCCACCACCACCATCACAACCCACATCCACCACCATCATCCATTATCCATCATAGAGTGTGTGAGTAGTCTCTGTCACACCCCGACCATGTCAAAACAACGAAACCACGGTGGAAACGTCGGGGAGTGTTGTAACAGAATCATCGTTTCACAACCATGGTAATTAAAAGTTTCGTTTTATTGATTCATTAAGTAAATTACATTGTCTTAAACCAAACGAACAAATTAAACATCGTCTATCATCGTTATCAAGTCACTAAGGCCTTGTCCAGATCCTATATGAACATGCATCCTAGCAACCAACATCATGCAACACCACCTGAAACATGTGTAAAAACAAAGTCAGCAGAGAAATGCTGGCGAGCACATAGGTTTTATAAGAATGTTGGATTCATGGCTCGTTTATATGTTGCAATACTTCATTAAAACTTTGTTTTTGAAAAGTATATAGTATTGCAATCAAAATTAACCAACTCAAATCAAGTTGGTTATAGTTTATAAAATTTTGTAGCCATGATTCTTAACCCAAAAACATCTGTTTTAGTAAACCAATTCATAAAACATCTCGTAAAAACTCGTTAATAAAACTCGTATGGTTTATATCCTTTAGAAAACCTCGTTGAGTGACATCGTTTCGAAAATCGTTTCCCAAGTGAACTAAATAATGACACGGTATGTAATATGATAAAAGCACTTATATATAAGATGCACCAACGGTGTATCTACCATGCTTTTATCATGTTACACCCGTCCCATTACCTAATCACAACCCAAACCAATCGTTCGTTCAAATCGTTTATCTCGTCTAAGTCCTATCAAATCGTTTAACTCGTCCCAAAATCGTTTTCTTTTTAACTATGAAACTACTTATGGTCGTCTCGCTAATAACATTCAAACCTTCGTGACTCAACTATCTAGAAACTCACATTAACAAACCACCAAAGGGTAAGTTAACAATCATCAGATTCGGTCGTTACCTACATAACCCCCACACATAACCATGGGTGTAGTCTGATAACGGGATTTGACAGATCCTATGGTACCATAACCTAATACTGGTCGGCTTGATCAATGCTAATAAATGTCATTCGTTATGTAACTACATCCAACAAGTTTGTTCACATTATCGAAATCGTTATTAGTTTAATATGAACCATCTTAGTCGTTTTTGAAACCATCGTTTAAATATCGAAATCGTTTAATACATATGAATCACCCCAAAACAATCGAAAACAGTAAAATAGGGGAACTATGTACTCACTTGGGATTGCTTATTAGTCTTGAGAATAAGACCAAATTAAGCTCCAAGTATCACGGAATCAACAAGGCACCTAGTATAGGTAACTATGTTAATAATCGGATCCTAAATCGGGAGATAGGATAGAATGATGTTCTATAAATCAAATGAGTATTTGAACTCATATGGTATGATTTAATAGAGCTAGCATTCTGATTTGGAAGTCTACCTAAGTGCTCTTGACCCGTTTCGACCCGTTATGGTAGTATAAGCTACTATATTCGTCGGTTGCACAAAACTTGTTCGAGACGTCTAACTAGTACTATGACAAGTATTATATGCCTAAACATGCTTAAATATGTTGCATAATCAGTTTAGCGACAAATGTTTGGGTTACATATGCTTAAAATTCAATTATGCATGAAAAGGGCATTTTGGTCATTTACCTAAGGCATATAAACTACCTATCATACAACTACTTAAACTAGGTGACCATAAGGTATAACCTCGGGAGGTTATTCCCTATGCAACTATGGTCACTAAACATGCTTGGTCGGATCCTAATGATCGACCAAACGGGTCGGGTTCGAAAGTCTAAGCGGTTGTTTAGACCGCTTAACTTACGACCCTAAACAAGCACTAAACTAATAGTGACGAGTTAAACATGTCAAAACATTTTTAACCTACTTAGAAAACTGATTTGGTATCAAAACAAAGTGTTTTGATACCTAAAAGTAGTTTTGTTGCAAAATGCGTGCTAAAACGCATTTTGACCGAAACTTTGACTCGTCACTACGCCTAGTTAACGTGGTAATCAGTAGGTATAACTGCTAAGGATTATAACCATCGTGATTACAATCACGTTACAAAGTTCAAATGAACTTTGTGTTGACCATTGACCAGTCAAAGCTGAAAGTCAAACACTGTTTGACTTTCTCGCTAGGAAAGCGATAAAAGAACGAAGGAAGCTTACAAAGGGTCCTTGCTAGGGAGAACTTGATCTATCACACTCAGGTATGAAGCAAAGGCTCCAACTTAGAGTGTAATTCAGATCAAGGGTGAATGAAATGGGTTGAAAACTTGGCTATTTATAGTTGTTGCAAGTTCATAGGATCAAGACACTTGTTTGTGTGGCCAACAAGCATGAAATCTCAACCATACAAGTGTTATGAGCAGGTTCAAAGCCTTAGAAAGGTGTTAACTTGTTTAACACACTAAGAAATTTGCATAAACAGCCCCTGAAGTATCAACAATTTGCTAAAAACTGATTTCTGGAACTGGGCATTTTTACGCGGGGCGCGTAGGAGTAGGGTCAGGGCTTACGCGGCCCGCCTACTACCTGCAGATCAGCAAAACTTTCAGTTTTGACAGCTTTGGTCCCTACATGTGTTTGAGCCCATTTTTGGCACTTTTAACACTCGTTAAGCCATTTTCAAGGCTCTACAAGGTCATTAAAGTTTAGAGGACACAAAATATGCTCGGAAAACTCTCGGATGTCGGCTCGTTTGGTCGTACGGTCACGTCATTTGTCAAATTACGACGAAACTCAAACGGACGCGAAAACGATCCAAATTAAGCGATGAATGGAATTTTTGTATGCCGATCACTAAAATAAAAATATTTTAGTGTCTACAAAAATTTTGGGTGTCCAGATGTGGTCAGAACGTAAGATATGCGCGTAAATGCAAACTTACGCCGTTTTTGACACTTTTAATCCCTGTAAGATCAAATAAGCATATTTTCGCACACCGGACCACTCAAAGCTTATTTCCAAGCTATGTTTAGGTTATTTATGGTATGTTTAGCTTATGATCAAGTTCCGGACTGTTCGTTACTATGCAAATCGGCATAGTTTCGCAGTTTGACACGAATAGTCCCTACGATCGAATAGACTTGTTTTTAACACACCAAACAATCCAAAACTTATTTCTAAGTTATGTAATGGTAATTTAAGGTATGTTAAGCCTATGTCACTATTCTGGAGTGTTTTTCGCGTTAAACTGACTGCGTTTACGCACCAGTTTGCGTATAACATTCTCGAAAGCGATAAAGCTTGAGATCAGAATCGAATCAAATCGTAAAATCATCAAACACAAATACACATATAATAACACCAAAACACATTTTTTTATTGATAATTAACATTGTTTTACATTGTACATCGATTACAGAGCACAGTTGTCACAGTCTCGGGATCCAAGATTGATCGTAAGAGTTCTTGACAATCAAAGGCCATGTTTGCCTAAGTCTCTTACATCACTTGATGAAGACAAGTGTTTAGTGTAATACTTTTTATTTTTAATCTTTTCGCACTTTTTATTTGGTTATGTATTAATGACTTTAATAACTAGTTTCTTATGTTGAAGGTGAATCTTCCTTATCATTTGTCCGTGGTGTCTTGGCGTTATTTTACTGTCTATATAAAATAAAAGATTTACACCATTCATATCTCCACGGTCTATATGGACATATGTTGGCTACCTGGTCGGGGGTTAAGGGAATGGTTTGGTAAGAGTCTTGCCTTGTTTAGTGTATAGATCCTGCAAGGACCTGGGTCAAGTTTAGTAGGACCTCCTTCAATACCCACTGGTATTGGATGGCGGGGGTTCGAACTCCTTGACCCCCTCATATGTAAACTACTATTAAAACTTTAACCCGGCTACTTAGGATTGTATCCCTGCTGACTCAAACTACTTAGCCGAGGGTAACGTCACCTTCAAAAGAGGGGCCTACCACAATATGCATTAATAACTTAATTAATTATCTTTCAATAATCCAACCTTTTAGTATTGTATCCTTGCTGACTCAAACTACTGGGTTGAGGGTAACATCACCTTCAAAAGAGGAGCCTACTACTATAACTAAGATAATCTCTTAAAAAGTGCAAAAGTGCGAAAATAATCAAAGGTTACACTAAAGGCGAGTCGGATCCAAGTGATTCATCTTGTCTATCTGTTTTTATTTTTATTTTTATTTTTCATCATTTTTAGTTTTTATTTTCTAGTTTAAAACCTTTTTCTAAAATTTTGATTTGATTAGACGTTGAGGATAAACCGGTACTAAAAGCTCTTGTGTCCTTGGACGACCTCGGTGTCTTACCAACACTATACTACGCTCACAATGGGTGCACTTGCCCATATGTGTGTTTGGTGTATGTAAAATATCATGTTTTATAAATTTAAAACTTGCCTAAAGTGTAAAAAGGGCCAAAAATATACATAAAATACATAACCGCCACACACGCATCAATATGCTTCTCGTCAATTTAAGGTGCATGAGAAGAATTACACCACCCATGATTTGTAATTGGGTGTCGTTGTATTTGCACTGAAACTTTAGAGGCATTACCTTTTTGGAACTGAGTGCGTGATCTATTCTGATCATAAGAGCCTTCAGCATCTGTTTAACCAGAAGGACCTTAACATGAGACAGCATCGATGGATGGAGATACTGAATGTAGTCGCCGATGCCTTGAGCAGAAAAGAAAGGATTAAGCCCATTAGGATCAACGCCAAGAGCATTGAATTGAAGAACAACTTGAATGAAAGGTTGTTAGTCGCTCAAAAGGAAGCTGTATTAGAAGCTAACTATCCGGATGAGAAGTTAGGAGTGACTGCCGATCAATTATCATATGGCAAGGATGGAATCCTAAGATTGAATGGTCGAATATGGGTTCCAATTTATGGAGGACTTCGAGATGTGATTCTTCAAGAAGCTCATAGCTCCAAATATTCAGTTCATCCTGGCAGTGATAAGATGTACCAGGATTTAAAGGCAAATTATTGGTGGATAGGTTTGAAGAAATCTATAGCCACTTATGTGGCTAAATGTCTGACATGCGCTCAAGTTAAAGCAGAACATCAAAAGCCGTCAGGTTTGCTACAACAGCCTGAACTTCCCACATGGAAATGGGAAATGGTAACCATGGATTTCATCACTAAGTTACCAAAGACAAAGTGAGGAAATGATTCTATTTGGGTTATAGTTGTCACACCCCGACCACGTGAGACAACGAAACGTGGCGGAAACGTCGGGGAGTGTTGTAACAGAATTATTGTTTCATAACACATGGAAATTGAAATATTGTTTTATTGATTAAAAGAGTTACAATGTCTTGACAATCAAAGAAACATAACATAAATAACTAGTCTTGCATCTTTTATTGTCACTAAGGCCCAAGTCCGCCTATGTGTATGTTGATAAGTCCTATGTATCATATCCTGAAAACACATGTGAAAATAGGTACGTCAGCATAAAAATGCCTGTGAGATACATAGGTTTTGCGAAAATAGAATTCATGACTTATGTTTGAGAAAATGTTTAGTCATGAACCTTGTAATTTGCTTTGTCTTGTAAATCATTTGAAAAACGATAAGATCAGATGATATGTATAAATAAATGTAAGGTTAAATGAATAACCATGTAAAAATGAGTTTGTATAAGATAAGTTGTTTGTAAAACAATGTATTGTGAAAAGTATGTTAATTGTATAAAATGTTATATGTCAAAATTTAAATGATTCAAATAACGCTACGATATGTAATACCATACAAACACTTATATATAGGAAGTACCAGCGGCGTATCCACCATGCTTGTATCATATTACACACGCACCGTTACTCAAATCACTTACCCAAACAAACCACAAATGTAAGATGTCTATGTTTAAACCAATTGCCAAACATATTGAATAATATGTCAAAAATGTTTATGTCAATATGTAAATCATGTAATGTATAACCAATGTCAAAAGTGTTTATGTGTCAAATGTAAACCATGTAATGTGTAACCAAAATGATATGTATGGCTAGTGAAATGCATCAACTAGACCATAGATGAAATGCACAAAGCAAAGTATTGAAGTAAAACTTGGTTTAAATCAAAGTTATGTTCTGTGGAAATGCATGATCAATGTAAATCATGTAATATGTAACCAAAATGATATGTATGACTAGTGAAATGTATCAACTAAACCATATGCACAAGAACATAGTATTGAAGTAAAACTTGGTTTAAATCGAATTATGTTCTATGGAAATGCATGATCAATGTAAATCATGTAATATGTAACCAAAATGATATGTATGACTAGTGAAATGTATCAAGTAAACCATATGCACAAGAACATAGTATTGAAGTAAAACTTGGTTTAAATCAAAGTTATGTTCTGTGGAAATGCATGATCAATGTAAATCATGTAATATGTAACCAAAATGATATGTATGACTAGTGAAATGTATCAACTAAACCATATGCACAAGAACATAGTATTGAAGTAAAACTTGGTTTAAATCAAAGTTATGTTCTGTGGAAATGCATGCTATACTGATACGAACATCTATACGGTGTTGTGAAAATGCATACATCCAAGCCTTGAGACTGTGG
Source organism: Helianthus tuberosus (assembly GCA_030545235.1). Taxonomy (NCBI): domain Eukaryota; kingdom Viridiplantae; phylum Streptophyta; class Magnoliopsida; order Asterales; family Asteraceae; genus Helianthus; species Helianthus tuberosus. The sequence continues at coordinate 111,929,879 of CM060351.1, forward strand.
CGATAAACCCTTAAACAACTTAAAGGTTTATCTAAATTATGTATATCGAATTCGGTCATTCCTTCCAATCCAAACAAACCCAGGATTTCAGGAACGGGAGTTGTCAATTCCTATGGTACCACTACCTACTAACGAACGGCGTAGCTAATGTTAATGAATGTATTGTTCCATTGTAAACAACCCAAATGTCATAACAAAATGTAAGCATGTGATGAAAACAAATGTACTAAGTATGCAATAGATGAACATACATAGCATGTGATGTGATGTGAAACGATGTACTAAGTATGAACTAAATGGACATACATAGCATAAAATGTAATGAAATCATGTACTATAATGTACTAACGAACATAGCAGGTATATGATGTGAAAACATGGAAAGCATGAAAGTAACAAGTAGGCACATGTGTTTCACCCCAAAACGTTTGGAAAACAGTAAAAGAGGGGTCTATGTACTCACTTGAGATTGCTCAGAAGTCTTAGGATAACCACCAAGCAATGCTAGAGATCACGGAATCAAACGGCACCTAATATAGGTAACTATGTTAATAAACCGGACCTAAATCGGAAGATCTGATAGAATGAGGGTTCGTAAACCAAACGAGTATATAGACTCGTGTCATATGGTTTAACAAAGCCTACATACTAAATGAAACCTAACATAAGTGCTTACGACCCATTACGACCCGTTTAGGTAGCTTATGCTACTTTAACGCGTCGTTCGCGTGAAACGCGTTCGGACCGCCTAACTAGTCCTATGACAAGTGTTATATGCCTAAACATGTTACATAATCAGTTATGTGACAAAAGTTTAGGTTACATATGCTTAATTACCAATTATACATGAAAAGGGTATTCTGGTAATTTACCTAAGGCATATAAATTACCTATCATACAACTACTTAAACGATGTGACCATAAGGTATAACCTCGGAAGGTTATTCCCTATATACTATGGTCACCTAATGTATTTGGTCGGATCCTAATGATCGACCAAATGGGTCGGGTTCGAAGGTATAAGCGATTTATTAGATCGCTTACCCTACGACCCTAGACAACGTGGTAATCAGTAGGCATAGTCCCAAGGGACTATAACCAACGTGATTACACTCACGTTGCGAAGTTCAAACGAACTTCGCATTGACCATAAACTGGTCAACGCAGAAAGTCAAACAAAGTTTGACTTTCAGACTCGAAAAGACTCGAAAAGCAATAAAAGAACGAAAGAATACTTACGAAGGGTCCCCGAATGCTAATCCCGATCCAAGTAGCTCAGGTATGAAACATTGGTTTCAACTTAGAGCTCCTCAAATCAGAATTCTTGTGAGTTTAGAAGTGAAGTGGGTTGGGTATTTATAGTATTCGGAGAACCGTTAAGATCGTTTCTTGGAAAAGGGGGCACGATCAAAGTCGTACACTTGTCGGAACCTTATGGTAGCTCATTTGCCACTCACCATAGGAAATTGACACTTGGAATTGGGATTGGGGGTGCAAAACAGCTGCAAACAGGCTGTTAAACATTGAATCTGGTCTGCAGAGGCTGAGGCGGCCCGCTTCAGGATACACCAAAACTAATGCGGGCCGCATGGGGGTTCTGATCAGAAAATAAGTTTCAAAAATGACAGTTTTGGTCCCTGTTGTGTATTTAAGCCATTTCCGACACTTCTAAGGCCCGTAAAGCCAACTTTAAGGCCCTAAAACGATGCCTAAACATTGTGGACATGAAACATCCTCAAAAATATGCCGGGTGTTGGTTCGTTTGGTCGTACGAACGCGACGTTCGCTTAATTACGACAGAATGCGCATAAGCGCGAAAAACGATCCAAATGACTCAACGAACGGATTTTTGGCAAGCCAAACACTAAATCATAATATAGTCATGCTTACATAAATTTTTGGATGTCCGGATGTATTCAGAACGTAAGTTATGCGCGAAAATGCAAACTTGTGCACTTTTTGACGCTTTTAGTCCCTGAATGACCCAAAAGTTTATTTTAGCACACCGAACACCTCAAAGCCTATTTCTAAGCTATGTTAAGGATATTTATGGTATGTTTAACTTATGGTCATGTTCCGGAATGTCTGTTACAGTTCAGATTGGCATACTTTCGCAGTTTGTCAACTTTAGTCCCTGTAAGCGATTTAACTTGATTTCGGCATACCAAACCTTCCAAATCTTATTTCTAAGTTATGTAAAGATTATTTAAGGTATGTTAAGCCTATTTCACTATTCCGGAGTGTTCGTTGCATTAAACTGGTTATATTTACGCATCGGTGCGCGTATAACCTTCCAGAAAGCGATTTAGAGTTTTGAAATTGAACAAAAATTGATATGTGCAAATGATACACATATTTTTACAAATCCCAAGTATGAAATATAATATTTCATTGGTTCGGTATTTGTTTGATGGCCGTGGATTCACAGGTGTTACAATAGTCGACAGGTTGACTAAGTCAGCCCACTTCTTACCTATTAAGGAAACTCACAGCTCCGACAAGTTAGCTCAGCTGTACGTGGATGAGATTGTATCTCTTCACGAAGTGCCAGTGTCTATTATCTCTGATAGGGATACGAGATACACATCTCATTTTTGGAAAAGCTTTCAGCAATCTTTAGGCACTCGATTAAATTTCAGCACTGCTTATCATCCTCAAACAGATGGTCAAAGCGAGTGTACAATTCAAACGCTTGAGGATATGATACGGGCTTGTGTTATAGATTTGGGTGGAAGTTGGGATGACCATCTTCCTTTAATCGAATTTTCGTACAATAATAGTTATCACTCGAGTATTCAAGCAGCGCCTTTCGAGGCCTTGTACGGAAGGAAGTGCAGAACTCCATTTTGTTGGGCGGAAGTTGGAGATGTCCAACTGTCAGGACCTGATATAGTCCTGGAGACGATAGATAAGATTGTGCAGATCAGTTATCGTCTCAAAGCTGCCAGGGATAGGCAGAAAAGCTACACAGATAAAAGTCGTAAACCTCTAAAATTCGAGGTAGGTGACAAAGTGCTACTCAAGGTATCACCCTGGAAAGGGGTGATGCGTTTTGGCAAAAAGGGCAAGCTTAGCCCAAGATACTTAGGACCATTTGAGATCATCTAATGTTTCTGAATTGTAGCTTACAAGCTAAATCTTCCAGTAGAACTCAGTGCAATTCATAATGTATTCCACATCTGCAACCTAAAGAAATGTCTAGCCGATGAGTCGCTAGCAATGTCGCATAAGGACGTGCAGATCGATTAAAGTTTAAAATTCGTTGAAAGACCATTGTCAATCGAGGATCGACAAGTCAAGAAGCTTAGAAGGAAGCATGTGCCGATTGTGAAGGTAAAGTGGGATGCCCGTAAAGGCCCCGAATACACATGGGAGGTTGAATCCACAATAAAGCAGAAATACCCTCATTTATTTCAGTAAATCTCGAGGTCGATATTTCTTTTAAGGGGGTGAGGATGTAACACCTCGCAAAAATCATGCCTAATATAATAAAGACACGTGTCATAAACTTTAAACGTGTCAAAAACCCAGATCATGATTTAAAGATAACTGGAGGGATTAAAAGTGCCAACATGTTAATTCTACCTCTGAGTGACCTTTTAACATTCCCAAAACTTTTGTCCCTGTTGTGTATTTAAGCCATTTCCGACACTTCTAAGGCCCGTAAAGCCAACTTTAAGGCCCTAAAATGATGCCTAAACATTTTGGACATGAAACATGCTCAAAAATATGCCGGGTGTTGGTTCGTTTGGTCGTACGAACGCGACGTTCGCTTAATTACGACGGAATGCGCATAAGCGCGAAAAACGATCCAAATGACGCAACGAATGGATTTTTGGAAAGCCAAACACTAAAGCATAATATAGTCATGCTTACATAAATTTTTGGATGTCCGGATGTATTCAGAACGTAAGTTATGCGCGAAAATGCAAACTTGTGCACTTTTTGACGCTTTTAGTCCCTGAATGACCCAAAAGTTTATTTTAGCACACCGAACACCTCAAAACCTATTTCTAAGCTATGTTAAGGATATTTATGGTATGTTTAACTTATGGTCATGTTCCGGAATGTCTGTTACAGTTCAGATTGGCATACTTTCGCAGTTTGTCAACTTTAGTCCCTGTAAGCGATTTAACTTGATTTCGGCATACCAAACCTTCCAAATCTTATTTCTAAGTTATGTAAAGATTATTTAAGGTATGTTAAGCCTATTTCACTATTCCGGAGTGTTCGTTGCATTAAACTGGTTATATTTACGCATCGGTGCGCGTATAACCTTCCAGAAAGCGATTTAGAGTTTTGAAATTGAACAAAAATTGATATGTGCAAATGATACACATATTTTTACAAATCCCAAGTATGAAATATAATATTTCATTGGTTCGGTATTTGTTTGATGGCCGTGGATTCACAGGTGTTACAATAGTCGACAGGTTGACTAAGTCAGCCCACTTCTTACCTATTAAGGAAACTCACAGCTCCGACAAGTTAGCTCAGCTGTACGTGGATGAGATTGTATCTCTTCACGAAGTGCCAGTGTCTATTATCTCTGATAGGGATACGAGATACACATCTCATTTTTGGAAAAGCTTTCAGCAATCTTTAGGCACTCGATTAAATTTCAGCACTGCTTATCATCCTCAAACAGATGGTCAAAGCGAGTGTACAATTCAAACGCTTGAGGATATGATACGGGCTTGTGTTATAGATTTGGGTGGAAGTTGGGATGACCATCTTCCTTTAATCGAATTTTCGTACAATAATAGTTATCACTCGAGTATTCAAGCAGCGCCTTTCGAGGCCTTGTACGGAAGGAAGTGCAGAACTCCATTTTGTTGGGCGGAAGTTGGAGATGTCCAACTGTCAGGACCTGATATAGTCCTGGAGACGATAGATAAAATTGTGCAGATCAGTTATCGTCTCAAAGCTGCCAGGGATAGGCAGAAAAGCTACACAGATAAAAGTCGTAAACCTCTAAAATTCGAGGTAGGTGACAAAGTGCTACTCAAGGTATCACCCTGGAAAGGGGTGATGCGTTTTGGCAAAAAGGGCAAGCTTAGCCCAAGATACTTAGGACCATTTGAGATCATCTAATGTTTCTGAATTGTAGCTTACAAGCTAAATCTTCCAGTAGAACTCAGTGCAATTCATAATGTATTCCACATCTGCAACCTAAAGAAATGTCTAGCCGATGAGTCGCTAGCAATGTCGCATAAGGACGTGCAGATCGATTAAAGTTTAAAATTCGTTGAAAGACCATTGTCAATCGAGGATCGACAAGTCAAGAAGCTTAGAAGGAAGCATGTGCCGATTGTGAAGGTAAAGTGGGATGCCCGTAAAGGCCCCGAATACACATGGGAGGTTGAATCCACAATAAAGCAGAAATACCCTCATTTATTTCAGTAAATCTCGAGGTCGATATTTCTTTTAAGGGGGTGAGGATGTAACACCTCGCAAAAATCATGCCTAATATAATAAAGACACGTGTCATAAACTTTAAACGTGTCATAAACCCAGATCATGATTTAAAGATAACTGGAGGGATTAAAAGTGCCAACATGTTAATTCTACCTCTGAGTGACCTTTTAACATTCCCAAAACTTTTGTCCCTGTTGTGTATTTAAGCCATTTCCGACACTTCTAAGGCCCGTAAAGCCAACTTTAAGGCCCTAAAATGATGCCTAAACATTGTGGACATGAAACATGCTCAAAAATATGCCGGGTGTTGGTTCGTTTGGTCGTACGAACGCGACGTTCGCTTAATTACGACGGAATGCGCATAAGCGCGAAAAACGATCCAAATGACGCAACGAATGGATTTTTGGCAAGCCAAGCACTAAAGCATAATATAGTCATGCTTACATAAATTTTTGGATGTCTGGATGTATTCAGAACGTAAGTTATGCGCGAAAATGCAAACTTGTGCACTTTTTGACGCTTTTAGTCCCTGAATGACCCAAAAGTTTATTTTAGCACACCGAACACCTCAAAGCCTATTTCTAAGCTATGTTAAGGATATTTATGGTATGTTTAACTTATGGTCATGTTCCGGAATGTCTGTTACAGTTCAGATTGGCATACTTTCGCAGTTTGTCAACTTTAGTCCCTGTAAGCGATTTAACTTGATTTCGGCATACCAAACCTTCCAAATCTTATTTCTAAGTTATGTAAAGATTATTTAAGGTATGTTAAGCCTATTTCACTATTCCGGAGTGTTCGTTGCATTAAACTGGTTATATTTACGCATCGGTGCGCGTATAACCTTCCAGAAAGCGATTTAGAGTTTTGAAATTGAACAAAAATTGATATGTGCAAATGATACACATATTTTTACAAATCCCAAGTATGAAATATAATATTTCATTGGTTCGGTATTTGTTTGATGGCCGTGGAGTCACAGGTGTTACAATAGTCGACAGGTTGACTAAGTCAGCCCACTTCTTACCTATTAAGGAAACTCACAGCTCCGACAAGTTAGCTCAGCTGTACGTGGATGAGATTGTATCTCTTCACGAAGTGCCGGTGTCTATTATCTCTGATAGGGATACGAGATACACATCTCATTTTTTGGAAAAGCTTTCAGCAATCTTTAGGCACTCGATTAAATTTCAGCACTGCTTATCATCCTCAAACAGATGGTCAAAGCGAGTGTACAATTCAAACGCTTGAGGATATGATACGGGCTTGTGTTATAGATTTGGGTGGAAGTTGGGATGACCATCTTCCTTTAATCGAATTTTCGTACAATAATAGTTATCACTCGAGTATTCAAGCAGCGCCTTTCGAGGCCTTGTACAGAAGGAAGTGCAGAACTCCATTTTGTTGGGCGGAAGTTGGAGATGTCCAACTGTCAGGACCTGATATAGTCCTGGAGACGATAGATAAGATTGTGCAGATCAGTTATCGTCTCAAAGCTGCCAGGGATAGGCAGAAAAGCTACACAGATAAAAGTCGTAAACCTCTAAAATTCGAGGTAGGTGACAAAGTGCTACTCAAGGTATCACCCTGGAAAGGGGTGATGCGTTTTGGCAAAAAGGGCAAGCTTAGCCCAAGATACTTAGGACCATTTGAGATCATCTAATGTGTCTGAATTGTAGCTTACAAGCTAAATCTGCCAGTAGAACTCAGTGCAATTCATAATGTATTCCACATCTGCAACCTAAAGAAATGTCTAGCCGATGAATCGCTAGCAATGTCGCATAAGGACGTGCAGATCGATTAAAGTTTAAAATTCGTTGAAAGACCATTGTCAATCGAGGATCGACAAGTCAAGAAGCTTAGAAGGAAGCATGTGCCGATTGTGAAGGTAAAGTGGGATGCCCGTAAAGGCCCCGAATACACATGGGAGGTTGAATCCACAATAAAGCAGAAATACCCTCATTTATTTCAGTAAATCTCGAGGTTGATATTTCTTTTAAGGGGGTGAGGATGTAACACCTCGCAAAAATCATGCCTAATATAATAAAGACACGTGTCATAAACTTTAAACGTGTCATAAACCCAGATCAGGATTTAAAGATAACTCGAGGGATTAAAAGTGCCAACATGTTAATTCTACCTCTGAGTGACCTTTTAACATTCCCAAAACTTTTGTCCCTGTTGTGTATTTAAGCCATTTCCGACACTTCTAAGGCCCGTAAAGCCAACTTTAAGGCCCTAAAATGATGCCTAAACATTGTGGACATGAAACATGCTCAAAAATATGCCGGGTGTTGGTTCGTTTGGTCGTACGAACGCGACGTTCGCTTAATTACGACGGAATGCGCATAAGTGCGAAAAACGATCCAAATGACGCAACGAATGGATTTTTGGCAAGCCAAACACTAAAGCATAATATAGTCATGCTTACATAAATTTTTGGATGTCCGGATGTATTCAGAACGTAAGTTATGCGCGAAAATGCAAACTTGTGCACTTTTTGACGCTTTTAGTCCCTGAATGACCCAAAAGTTTATTTTAGCACACCGAACACCTCAAAGCCTATTTCTAAGCTATGTTAAGGATATTTATGGTATGTTTAACTTATGGTCATCTTCCGGAATGTCTGTTACAGTTCAGATTGGCATACTTTCGTAGTTTGTCAACTTTAGTCCCTGTAAGCGATTTAACTTGATTTCGGCATACCAAACCTTCCAAATCTTATTTCTAAGTTATGTAAAGGTTATTTAAGGTATGTTAAGCCTATTTCACTATTCCGGAGTGTTCGTTGCATTAAAATGGTTATATTTACGCATCGGTGCGCGTATAACCTTCCAGAAAGCGATTTAGAGTTTTGAAATTGAACAAAAATTGATATGTGCAAATGATACACATATTTTTACAAATCCCAAGTATGAAATATAATATTTCATTGGTTCGGTATTTGTTTGATAGCCGTGGAGGCACAGGTGTTACAGTCTCCCCTACTTTAGGAAATTTCGTCCCGAAATTTTATCTAGAGGAAACTTGTGTGAGTTTGAAAACATGAAGTTTGAAAAGATCGAACAACATTGGTTAGGGTTCTGAACTTCTAGTAACTTTAATAACATCATGCTTGCAATGTAAGAGGGATACTTATATACAAGTATATGAAGCGTCATTGGTGCGTCCACCGTACCTCCATTACATCGTTCTTATTTCGTTATTGTTGTCACTATTGGTTCTTACACATAATAAATCTTACTGTGGTTACCGTGCACTGAATCTCATAATTATGTACGCGTCCATAATTAGACAATTCCTTGCATAGTTCACACAGTCTATTTTATAATGTGTAGGGAAAACCAAATGAACAATCCTGTGATGAGTGTGACTAGACCACCATAGAGTCCTTTTTAATTAAATCAATAAATGATCTAAATAGACTATCAAGGAGTCTGTTCAGCTACATCACTAGATGTCGTTCTTTAACCAAATCGTGAATCAATCTTTTTTTTGACTAGACCACTAAAGGGTCTCTTATGAATCATGGAGTGGTACTATATAATCCAAGGGTCTTAACTATTACATAGAAGCCCATTAAGGATTTAAGGTAGTACCTTTTGACTATCCTGCTATGAATCCCTCATATGAAGATATGAAAGATTCTGCGAGGATTTGGATAACGAACATCCAGAGTATACAAAAACACAAAAATGCATAAAAGAAAACATAAGATGCATAAACACATAGTCACATAACCACAAAATTGTTTGTTAATTTGTCTTGTTAATTGCGTACATGCATTTAAAGCATACTAGGAATCCATTTCGTGGATTTCATTTGGTACTTTAAACGTTATCAAGAATCTAACTATAAAGATAGAAAGATTCAAAAAGAAAATTCGATTTCGATTGTAAGGAACCGAAATGTTCAAATTAAGGGACATAAGGAATCCAATTAAGGACTCTGATTTGCATGACAATTATCCACAAGGATCTAATTGTGAAGATAAAAAGATCCCATATGGATCTTAGAAGTTGAAGATGTTTTGAAACCTTGTACTGGATGTGCTTATGTCAAAACATGAAGTAAGAATGCTTATGAAGTTGAGATGCTTGATATGTCAAGGCGACATATGAAGCAGAATTTGAAGGTTAAGTCAATGTATGAGGAAAAATATTTTTGAAAACCATGCATGGGGTTAAAAATGTTTTTGAAACCTTATATATAATACCTTTGAAATCATAAAGTAGGTGTATTAGGTAGGTATATTCCTAAAAATGTTTTAAAATTATGTGAGATAAATTTTGAAATTATGTATAAGGTTTTTGAAAAACATGAATGATGCTTTTCGAAATCATGCACTTGATAAGAAAATGTACTGTGTTAATATTGCCTTCAGACTATATGAAATATTTTGAAATTAGGAAAGTTGGTTTTGATAACATGGCCAATGTTTTTGAAATAACATAGACAATGCATTTAGAAAAATTGTTTCCAAACTATATGAAATGTTTTGAGATCATGAAGATTGTTTTTGAAATACTTGTACTGTATATGTTGAAAAATTTACACGTAATGAGTATGAGATTTTGAAATACCCTTAGTTATTTAACCAAGGATTCAAAGGCACAGATGTGCAGAAGCATGATTACTCATAATGTCACTTTATTTTCTGTACTTTGTTTCTTAGAGTGAAACGAGTACTTAAATTTTTTTAGAGAATCATGAGCGATCATTTGAAAGAGAGAAATCACGAGAGTAGTTTGTAAGGAACATAGTTCCTTAATGCAGGTATCATAGGAAAATCATACACACATGTAACTATACTTGTATATCAGAATTTGTGAACAACGATTTATTTATAAACAAAACAGATTGTTTCACATTACAAGGAAATAAAAGAACAAAAGCATAAGACAGCAACATCTTCTAGTCAGCCAACTGCTCATCCGTGGGTTGGATTTGCATTAGCAAGCTTTGGGCAATCCCTTAGGAAATGGCCCATCTCGCCACAGTTGTAGCAAGACCCTGGTGAGAAACGAGCTTGAGCAGAGTTGGCTTGTGGTTGGTTTGGACCACCTTGGTTCGGGTTACAACGACAAACATTTGCCAGGTGACCGAGTCGCCCGCACGATGCACATAGATGACACTGTAAGTGAGCTTGGTGATGCCCATTACATTTGTCGCAAAATGGCGCCGTTCCCTTTTATTGCTTCTTAGCAGGTTGTGCTACCACCCGGATGGGTCCTGCTTGATTTGGTACTGCTGTAGTTGGGCAAACCCTTGCCGTATGACCTATAAGTCCACAAATATGGCATTTACGGCACTTCACACTAGCCTGATGATGAAGGCTACATTGGTTGCACAAAGGGGCAGTTCCTATGTATGGCTTCCTAGCTGGTGGCCTTGCCACATGGCTAGGTCCCGCTTGATTAGGTGTAACCGCTGCGGGTTTCCTTGAAGCCTTACGCTTCCTTGATTTTGGTGCTGGCTTGACTTCTGCTTCCTTTGGTGGCTCTTGAGTGGCTTCATTGTCGAGACGAGAGGCTTCATTTTCGAGACGAGCCATGGCAATGCCTAAATCCACAGTCTTCTGAATCACTTCGCCTATTTGCTGGACAAATTTGGCTGTTCGCTCAGACATTTGCCAGTGCTGAGAGGAATAGACATTCTAGAAGAAAATGAAAGACATAGGAAGAAACAAGTGAAAGATTATTGGACAAATAAAACAAAATGACAACGCATAGAAATTGCGATCATTTGTTTGTTACCTAAGGCAAACAAATGAGACGGTGACTAATCAAAGTAAACAGGTCTTATTAATGTATCACTGAAGACATGCTCGCCTATAAGTGAACACTCATCCCAAGAATTCCCAGGTAAGCACAACTGGTCTCGCGTCTGATGAGATATATACGAAGTGCTTGCCTAGACAGAAAACCCAGAATACAGGCATTCACCCTTCCAGTTTGCACATGTTCACATTATAAGACCCAAACTTTGACGAGATTTTGAAAATTCAAAGGGGTTCAAAACCATATAACAGAGAGTTCAAAACCTTACAATAGAGGGTTCAAAACCTAGTAATCAATCATCCTAGAACAGATGATTAGTTTTCAAAGCGGTTTGGAAATTTATGTTCTTGTTGAGGTCGTCGCCTAAGGATAGGTGATGGTATCGTTTTATGACTAAACGCAAGTAAACTCGCGTTAGGGTCCTAGAAAGGTTATAGACTAGGTCAAAGTATTACTAATAACCTAATTCCCTATAACCATGAGCTCTGATACCAACTTTTCTGTCACACCCCGACCACGTGAGACAACGAAACGTGGCGGAAACGTCGGGGAGTGTTGTAACAGAATTATTGTTTCATAACACATGGAAATTGAAATATTGTTTTATTCATTAAAAGAGTTACAATGTCTTGACAATCAAAGAAACATAACATAAATAACTAGTCTTGCATCTTTTATTGTCACTAAGGCCCAAGTCCGCCTATGTGTATCTTGATAAGTCCTATGCATCATATCCTGAAAACACATGTGAAAATTGGTACGTCAGCATAAAAATGCCTGTGAGATACATAGGTTTTGCGAAAATAGAATTCATGACTTATGTTTGGGAAAATGTTTAGTCATGAACCTTGTAATTTGCTTTGTCTTGTAAATCATTTGAAAAACGATAAGATTAGATGATATGTATAAATAACTGTAAGGTTAAATGAATAACCATGTAAAAATGAGTTTGTATAAGATAAGTTGTTTGTAAAACAATGTATTGTGAAAAGTATGTTAATTGTATAAAATGTTATATGTCAAAATTTAAATGATTCAAATAACGCTACGGTATGTAATACCATACAAACACTTATATATAGGAAGTACCAGCGGCGTATCCACCATGCTTGTATCATATTACACACGCACCGTTACTCAAATCACTTACCAAAACAAACCACAAATGTAAGATGTCTATGTTTAAACCAATTGCCAAACGTATTGAATAATATGTCAAAAATGTTTATGTCAATATGTAAATCATGTAATGTATAACCAATGTCAAAAGTGTTTATATGTCAAATGTAAACCATGTAATGTGTAACCAAAATGATATGTATGGCTAGTGAAATGCATCAACTAGACCATAGATGAAATGCACAAAGCAAAGTATTGAAGTAAAACTTGGTTTAAATCAAAGTTATGTTCTGTGGAAATGCATGATCATTGTAAATCATGTAATATGTAACCAAAATGATATGTATGACTAGTGAAATGTATCAACTAAACCATATGCACAAGAACATAGTATTGAAGTAAAACTTGGTTTAAATCAAAGTTATGTTCTGTGGAAATGCATGATCAATGTAAATCATGTAATATGTAACCAAAATGATATGTATGACTAGTGAAATGTATCAAGTAAACCATATGCACAAGAACATAGTATTGAAGTAAAACTTGGTTTAAATCAAAGTTATGTTCTGTGGAAATGCATGATCAATGTAAATCATGTAATATGTAACCAAAATGATATGTATGACTAGTGAAATGTATCAACTAAACCATATGCACAAGAACATAGTATTGAAGTAAAACTTGGTTTAAATCAAAGTTATGTTCTGTGGAAATGCATGATATACTGATACGAACATCTATACGGTGTTGTGAAAATGCATACATCCAAGCCTTGAGACTGTGGCGATAAACCCTTAAACAACTTAAAGGTTTATCTAAATTATGTATATCGAATTCGGTCATTCCTTCCAATCCAAACAAACCCAGGATTTCAGGAACGGGAGTTGTCAATTCCTATGGTACCACTACCTACTAACGAATGGCGTAGCTAATGTTAATGAATGTATTGTTCCATTGTAAACAACCCAAATGTCATAACAAAATGTAAGCATGTGATGAAAACAAATGTACTAAGTATGCAATAGATGAACATACATAGCATGTGATGTGATGTGAAACGATGTACTAAGTATGAACTAAATGGACATACATAGCATAAAATGTAATGAAATCATGTACTATAATGTACTAACGAACATAGCAGGTATATGATGTGAAAACATGGAAAGCATGAAAGTAACAAGTAGGCACATGTGTTTCACCCCAAAACGTTTGGAAAACAGTAAAAGAGGGGTCTATGTACTCACTTGAGATTGCTCAGAAGTCTTAGGATAACCACCAAGCAATGCTAGAGATCACGGAATCTAACGGCACCTAATATAGGTAACTATGTTAATAAACCGGACCTAAATCGGAAGATCTGATAGAATGAGGGTTCGTAAACCAAACGAGTATAGAGACTCATGTCATATGGTTTAACAAAGCCTACATACTAAATGAAACCTAACATAAGTGCTTACGACCCATTACGACCCGTTTAGGTAGCTTATGCTACTTTAACGCGTCGTTCGCGTGAAACGCGTTCGGACCGCCTAACTAGTCCTATGACAAGTGTTATATGCCTAAACATGTTACATAATCAGTTATGTGACAAAAGTTTAGGTTACATATGCTTAATTACCAATTATACATGAAAAGGGTATTCTGGTAATTTACCTAAGGCATATAAATTACCTATCATACAACTACTTAAACGATGTGACCATAAGGTATAACCTCGGAAGGTTATTCCCTATATACTATGGTCACCTAATGTATTTGGTCGGATCCTAATGATCGACCAAATGGGTCGGGTTTGAAGGTATAAGCGATTTATTAGATCGCTTACCCTACGACCCTAGACAACGTGGTAATCAGTAGGCATAGTCCCAAGGGACTATAACCAACGTGATTACACTCACGTTGCGAAGTTCAAACGAACTTCGCATTGACCATAAACTGGTCAACGCAGAAAGTCAAACAAAGTTTGACTTTCAGACTCGAAAAGACTCGAAAAGCAATAAAAGAACGAAAGCATACTTACGAAGGGTCCCCGAATGCTAATCCCGATCCAAGTAGCTCAGGTATGAAACAATGGTTTCAACTTAGAGCTCCTCAAATCAGAATTCTTGTGAGTTTAGAAGTGAAGTGGGTTGGGTATTTATAGTATTCGGAGAACCGTTAAGATCGTTTCTTGGAAAAGGGGGCACGATCAAAGCCGTACACTTGTCGGAACCTTATGGTAGCTCATTTGCTACTCACCATAGGAAATTGACACTTGGAATTGGGATTGGGGGTGCAAAACAGCTGCAAACAGGCTGTTAAACATTGAATCTGGTCTGCAGAGGCTGAGGCGGCCTGCTTCAGGATACACCAAAACTAATGCGGGCCGCATGGGGGTTCTGATCAGAAAATAAGTTTCAAAAATGACAGTTTTGGTCCCTGTTGTGTATTTAAGCCATTTCCGACACTTCTAAGGCCCGTAAAGCCAACTTTAAGGCCCTAAAATGATGCCTAAACAGTGTGGACATGAAACATGCTCAAAAATATGCCGGGTGTTGGTTCGTTTGGTCGTACGAACGCGACGTTCGCTTAATTACGACGGAATGCGCATAAGCGCAAAAAACGATCCAAATGACTCAACGAACGGATTTTTGGCAAGCCAAACACTAAATCATAATATAGTCATGCTTACATAAATTTTTGGATGTCCGGATGTATTCAGAACGTAAGTTATGCGCGAAAATGCAAACTTGTGCACTTTTTGACGCTTTTAGTCCCTGAATGACCCAAAAGTTTATTTTAGCACACCGAACACCTCAAAGCCTATTTCTAAGCTATGTTAATGATATTTATGGTATGTTTAACTTGTGGTCATGTTCCGGAATGTCTGTTACAGTTCAGATTGGCATACTTTCGCAGTTTGTCAACTTTAGTCCCTGTAAGCGATTTAACTTGATTTCGGCATACCAAACCTTCCAAATCTTATTTCTAAGTTATGTAAAGATTATTTAAGGTATGTTAAGCCTATTTCACTATTCCGGAGTGTTCGTTGCATTAAACTGGTTATATTTACGCATCGGTGCGCGTATAACCTTCCAGAAAGCGATTTAGAGTTTTGAAATTGAACAAAAATTGATATGTGCAAATGATACACATATTTTTACAAATCCCAAGTATGAAATATAATATTTCATTGGTTCGGTATTTTTTTGATGGCCGTGGAGTCACAGGTGTTACAATAGTCGACAGGTTGACTAAGTCAGCCCACTTCTTACCTATTAAGGAAACTCACAGCTCCGACAAGTTAGCTCAGCTGTACGTGGATGAGATTGTATCTCTTCACGAAGTGCCAGTGTCTATTATCTCTGATAGGGATACGAGATACACATCTCATTTTTGGAAAAGCTTTCAGCAATCTTTAGGCACTCGATTAAATTTCAGCACTGCTTATCATCCTCAAACAGATGGTCAAAGCGAGTGTACAATTCAAACGCTTGAGGATATGATACGGGCTTGTGTTATAGATTTGGGTGGAAGTTGGGATGACCATCTTCCTTTAATCGAATTTTCGTACAATAATAGTTATCACTCGAGTATTCAAGCAGCGCCTTTCGAGGCCTTGTACGGAAGGAAGTGCAGAACTCCATTTTGTTGGGCGGAAGTTGGAGATGTCCAACTGTCAGGACCTGATATAGTCCTGGAGACGATAGATAAGATTGTGCAGATCAGTTATCGTCTCAAAGCTGCCAGGGATAGGCAGAAAAGCTACACAGATAAAAGTCGTAAACCTCTAAAATTCAAGGTAGGTGACAAAGTGCTACTCAAGGTATCACCCTGGAAAGGGGTGATGCGTTTTGGCAAAAAGGGCAAGCTTAGCCCAAGATACTTAGGACCATTTGAGATCATCTAATGTGTCTGAATTGTAGCTTACAAGCTAAATCTGCCAGTAGAACTCAGTGCAATTCATAATGTATTCCACATCTGCAACCTAAAGAAATATCTAGCCGATGAGTCGCTAGCAATGTCGCATAAGGACGTGCAGATCGATTAAAGTTTAAAATTCGTTGAAAGACCTTTGTCAATCGAGGATCGACAAGTCAAGAAGCTTAGAAGGAAGCATGTGCCGATTGTGAAGGTAAAGTGGGATGCCCGTAAAGGCCCCGAATACACATGGGAGGTTGAATCCACAATAAAGCAGAAATACCCTCATTTATTTCAGTAAATCTCGAGGTCGATATTTCTTTTAAGGGGGTGAGGATGTAACACCTCGCAAAAATCATGCCTAATATAATAAAGACACGTGTCATAAACTTTAAACGTGTCATAAACCCAGATCATGATTTAAAGATAACTGGAGGGATTAAAAGTGCCAACATGTTAATTCTACCTCTGAGTGACCTTTTAACATTCCCAAAACTTTTGTAAAATATGAATACTTTTTCTTGAATATCTGATAAAGATTGCATAAGCATCCGGTTAAATTTTGTGAGGAATAATACAAATTCAAGAACATAGAATCCCATATGCAAATCCGACAAATTCTTCATTCACATGATCTTTCAAAGACTCAAAAGCTTTATTATGCATGGCAACACTTCCAAGGACTTTTCAGAACTGATCAAGGGGACCCTCCTGCTGATAATGACCATAGATTCGAGTTATGATAGGTTGCATGGTCAAATGTTAAAGTTCTCAAAATTTTTGTCTCTGATGGAAGGCTTATGGACCACAAAGCTTTCACCTTACGGTCCGTAAGATGGCTTAACTGGGCGATACAATTTAAATTACGGATACGGACCGTAAGGGCTTAGGCTTATGGTCCGTAAAGACTGTAACTGGGTAGAAAAATGGACAGCTGCAGGTTACAGCCATTCCACCATCTTTGCAACCTAATTTCTTGATACCAGGGACTTTGCAACTGGTTTTAACAGCCTAGGGACACTTGGGAACATCTGGTAACATCCTAGGGACACATGCTTTGATCTTAGGACTTGCAAAACTCTATATAAAGGGCCTTCTTGTTCTTGTCCATGCACACTTGAAATATTCTTTCACTCAAAGCTCCATCTCTGAAGCCTCCTGCTGCTCAAGGAAGCTTTCTTAAGTTCAAAATTCGTGCTAAGTACTCTAGTAAGTGTTCTTAGCTTCCTAAGTTTAAGTTTTATTAGCTTAATGACCGAAAGTCAAAGTTATCGTAATTTAGCTTTGACTTTGTGATTAATCACAAACGGTCCAGCCATGTTTCGAATTGAAAGTGGCTATGTGATGGTAATTATGTAGGTAATAAACCCTTAAAAGGGCACCTTCTAATTATCACATTATCTCAGTCAATTGTCGGGTCAAACTTATTAATAAAAAGTCAAACGGGTCAGTTTTTATAAATTAATTTATAACTGATAATGTAGAGGTTATGGAACATGTTTTAACACTTAAATAACTTGGTAAATAATATAAGAACGTGTTTAGGCATGTTCAACCCGACAATTCTGAGTTTAGGCTCGGTTCGGAACCGAAAGTCGCAAACGTAGACTTTCGCTTTGACTTTCAGTTCTGACCCTATTTAGCTTAGTTTAATTATGCCTTAGGGTTCCTTTAGGACCATATTACATGTTATTATAACCCTCTGAGATTATACTATATGGTCCCTTTTCAATCTGAATCATTTGCATGTTTCCGTTAAATGCTTAAAAGTTGACCATTATGCCCTTTTGATATAAAAACTAGATTTTTTAAAATGTTAGAGGACAAAAACCTTTATTACTGATTTATAAGCATGTCCTAAAAATTTAACATCAGTTTATGGTCTAAAATAGGAGTTATGCTCGATATCATAAATTGAAAGCTTTTTATTAATTAAATGGCATTTTTAGTATAATTCATATTGAAACCCAATTTTTGTCACCAAACTTTATACCTACTAATATAATATAATATTTAGGGATTTTTGGAAATTTTTACCAAATTTTATACTGATTATATATAGAGTTTAAGTATGAATTCGGTATTGACGAAATTGCCATTTTCTTGGATAAAATGAGTTTTACATAACCTTTTGATACCAAACCTTTTCCTATTGATTTCATATGTTAAATAAAATATTTTAAGCATTAGAGACTGATCAAAATCTCAGATTTCCTTAAATAACCCGAAAATCATCAAATACCGACTTTTACGCTTTTTAAACGCATAGTATGGGTTAAAACTATATTTGACACTTAAGACTCGTTACCTACTGATATTATAAGCAAATTTTTATACTTTAACAGTAAGCAAAAGTTTTAAACTCAGATTTTCAAATTTGACCTTTAAAGCTTATGTGAAATGACCAAAATGCCCCTACGGTGCATAGTTTGGCTATAAATGATAAATTTCACATATATACAATATCTTACTGATATAACTTGTAAAAATAAATATTTTTACTGATCATTTTATACTAGAACCTCAGATTACTATTTAACCTCTTTTATAAACTTTAAATGACCAAAATACCCCTACGGGGCTTAAATTGATTTTAAATTCGTTTTGGGCATAATGGAAGGTATCCTACTGATATCATAACATATTTAATGCATTTTTAGCGTTCGGTACGGTTTATGTAACTAGTTTGCATAAATTAACTGAAATGGGTCAAACCTTATCATTTTTACTTCAAAATCCAGAATGTATTTAGTTTACCCATTTTATACAAGTCCTCATACTTGTTGGATCTAAAATCACATTCTATTCCGGTCTTCGCTTAATCTTGCATTTTGAACCGTATACCTTTCTTTAAAACTAACTGGTCTAAGTTATAACTTAAATAAGGCCCGTTAGGAATCTAATAGGTTATCAAAACCTTCGTTCCAGATTAGGAGCCTAGTAAAAGATACTTGTACTTGCTGATTGATATACGGTTGATGATAAAAATTATATTTTTGCTCAGGTAAATACTTTTAACTTATTTTCCGTTATACGGGCGTGGGATACGGTATTATAATAATACTGCTTGGTCGGGTATTGAATGTTTAATTAATTAGTGGTTAAGCTATTGAAATAACCCGTTTTAATCTGTCTTGTTTGATGCAATGCCTTTGGGGGGTTAATGACCATGTCCTGGATATCCTCGGCTCATTTATTAGAAATGGCCACGGCTTAAGCACGGGGTGTAGGCATACACCTGACAGTTGCGTATGTATAAACGGTATCTCACATCTCTTGTGGGCATATACTTGTGGTGTGTCAATTAATCTAACCCGGCTCTTCGAACTGGGTCCCGAATGGACGACAAGCATGTAAAACTGTATACAAGATTATTTAAATAATTGTCCCAAGTTATAAAAGAATTTTGTGCCTTGTGCATTTAAATCAATTTTATAAACACTTTTCAAAAAGAGTCAGTTAATTGTATTTACCAGTGTAAACTGACGTATTTTCCACAAAGGTTAAGTGCAGGTACTACGCGAAATGGGCTGGCTACTCCTAGTATCAAATAAAGAGTTTGCAAGCTTTTGATGCTTAAGTCTGTTGAAAAATATTTATTTTTATTTTAGATCCGCCTGTGGATCCACTTACAATCCGTTGTGTAATATTTTATGTTACTTTCAACTCAGTTTGTATAATTACTTTTAGACTTCCGCTGTGCATTAAACTGTGATTAACTGACTATGATGATATCAACTACGTCACGATACTCCCCACCGGTAATACGTGGAAATATCGGGGTGTGACAAGAAACAGAGACGGCTTCCCCAACATAAGAAGGCTGACACGTCCTAAGCCCAAACAGCAGTTTAGCAACCCCCATACATGAACGAAGCAGGAGGAGTTCGCTCTGAGGTCCCGAAGACGTTTGAGGCATCCCATCCGCTCAACCACACATTTAGCTCTTTTGAGCGCCAAACCACTAATAAACTCCCCATTTCTACTGACAGCACCACCCAAGAGTTTCACACCATGCACCGGCCCACCAATCTCCCACGGAAATAAACCCTCTTGAGTCTTCACCCCGTCGCATGTAGGCCAAAAAACTTCAGTTTTTTTAAAGTTGAGAAGGAGGCCCAAGGAGGGGCCCTCCACTCTAATGATGTCTAAAGCCTTGGTAACCTGAGTAGCATCTCCAATAAGGGTCCCATCATCCAGGTACCAGGCGTGAAAAAGAAGCTTGCAATAATCT
This sequence comes from Helianthus tuberosus, assembly GCA_030545235.1. Classification (NCBI taxonomy): domain Eukaryota; kingdom Viridiplantae; phylum Streptophyta; class Magnoliopsida; order Asterales; family Asteraceae; genus Helianthus; species Helianthus tuberosus. The sequence goes on from CM060351.1 coordinate 111,950,333, forward strand.
CTTATTCAGAGAACAAGAGGGTGTAAAACAAGGGCAAAAAGGAGAGGCCCTAAAGGATCCCCCTACTGAACCCACATGGAAGACCAAATATTATCATTCCCCACATAAAGCTTAGCTGGTTGTCCGTATAAAAAATCAACCCAAGCAGAGATGGATAGACACATTTTCTTTACCTCATTTAAAAGAGCAGTTCTGTCCACAAGGTTAAAGGCATTCGAGAAATCAACGGTAAGCATAGCCAACGACCCATCTTGGTGGTGTGCATTTAAGAGCCTGTTCACACTATGAAGAACCGTCTCAGCCCCGTTTGGAACCCCGACCCCAAACTGAAAGTCGCCAAGATATTTGGCCATATCCTTCCCCACTACCTTCATCGTTACCTTGGAGACCACTCTCCTCCAGATCGAACCCACTGCAACAGACCTAATCCCATTATCAGGCTTGAGAAGGGGCGTAAGGGGAGCAGATGCAACAAACTCTGCCAAACTCCTCGGACATCCCCCCTCCCCCCGCAAAAATAAGTTAACCACAGATGAAATCGCCTTGAGCAGACTAACTGTTGGTGCACACATCTATCGTCTTCGTCTTATATCGAGTCTCGGGTTTGTTGCGGATCTGAACAAGCGTGACATCATATATGTGACATCACAAGTGACATCACATATATGACATCACAAGTCTACACATCACGTGAAAACAATATGCTAACATGAAACAATTTTGTATTACATTTTTAAAGTCAAAGCATGACCGTTTGTAGAGGCATGACCGTTTGAATGTAACCGTTTGAAAGGGGTGACCGTTTGAAGGGTGGTGTGTCACTTTCAAACGGTCAGGGTATCTCCTATAAATACCCTTCAAACTGTAATCATTTGGAACTTTCAGAAACTTTCCGGCCAGAGCAACGAAGTGCTGCCGAAGTGTTGACAGGTTGTAAATGTCTTCTAAATCAATGATACAACAGTTTATTGTGTAAATCTAGCTGAATTGAACTCTACACGTCTGTTTCCGCCTTTCGTGTTGAGATAAACTCTTCTGAACGACTCGTTCAGTTCAGAAAACGATCCTACAAGTGGTATCAGAGCTCAGGAGGAAGAGTTCATACCAATTCAGTTGCTTTTTCTATCTTCTACACCTTCTTTTCAAAACTGAACAAGTTTTCACGGATAAAATCGGCTAAAACTTTCACAATGTGTGCGTAATTGTATTTTAACAAACCCTTGAAAGTTTCAGCTTAAAATTCGAAGTAAAAGTGGTAAAAGTGGTAAAAATGGACTGAAAACTGGTGACCGCTTGAACGAAAACTGCCTGACCGTTTGAAAACTGCCTGACCGTTTGAAATTTGCACCTGACCTTTTGAAATCTGCGCCTGACCGTTTGAAATTTTCACCTGACTGTTTGAAATCTGCGCCTGACCGTTCGAATTTTGCACCTAACCGTTTGAAGCTGACATGACTGTTTGAAATATGGTTCCCGTTTGAAAAGTTTTGTGAAAGTTCATCGAATATTGTGTAACATTGAATTTGAGAATGTCAGTCGGTCACATGTGAGTGCTTAGTTCAAGAAATAGCATGTAATTTTGGATTGTCGATCAAGCATCATCACGTGAATTCATTTGGAGTTGGTTAGTTGCATGTGATCAGTAGGTTGAGGTCAAATAGATTTGTGTTGGATACTTAATATGTTCAGTTTAGTGGATTTCAAGGTCCAATAAAATCAAGTTTGTACTAAAAGTTGTCGGCAGTTTGTTGGATAAGTGGATGTGTGTCAGTTGGTCATGTGAGTAATTTGGTCAAGGTTTAAATGTGATAAATATTTTACATCAGTCCACTACATACATTTCAAGGTCCAATCAGATTAAAAAGAGTTTGTGGTCCAATCTGCAATTTGTGTGAATATATGTTGTTTTCGGCCCAAGTCATAGTGTCAGCCCATGTTATTTCATCTTGGGTGTGGCCCAAAGTATTGACGGGATATTGAAGTTTGAGGCCCATTCATTCAGCGATTTCACTTCTACAACTTTGAAACAAATCCGCAAGTCTTCAACATGAGTCTTAGATTGATTTCATTCAGTTCATTTAAACTGATCATTTGCTTGTTTGTTGTCAGGTATTTTACAAGTAGTTTTTGAAACAAGAAACTTTGTATTTGTGAAGCTTTGAATTTGGAAAATGAGTGAAGATTTCTACAACGCGTTTGCTACTCCGACTACTCCGGCTTCCATTGCTCAGAACATGAATTTGGAAAACGAGACCGGAACGTTACAAAAACCCCCGAAACTGATGAGCATAGAAGAATACTACGGATGGAAAGACAGATTCGAAAACTGGGTTCAAGCTAACCATCTCAGATCTTGGGAGTGCATTCTGAAGAAATATGTTTTACCACAGACTGATCTGAAAGTTGATAAAGCAATATCTGAGTTTAGCAATAAAGAACGTAATATGTACAGAGCAGAAAATATGATGATTAGTCTACTTCAACAAGCTATCAAAGAAGACATTTTTGTGTTACTTCAACATGACAAGACTTCAAAATCAATTTGGGATGCTCTTAGAGTCAAGTTTGAGGGTAGTGAGAATATGATCAAGAGCAAGAAAGCACTGCTCAAGAAAGAATTTGATCTGTTTACAAGTTTTCCTGGGGAAGATACAAAGAAGCTAATTGAAAGATACTGCCACTTGGTGCGATCCATGTCGATGCTTAGTATAAAAAAGGATCGTGAAGAGTGGGCAGACAAGTTGGCTGATGTGTTACCGCAAAAGGAATGGGGTACTTACTTGATGATCTTGAAAAACACTGGGGTTTATGATGGGTTAACAATTTCTCAGTTTATCGAGAAGATTGAGGGTCAAGATTTGGAACAGCAGAAAATTGCGAGGATGAACAGTCCAAGTGGTCAACAGGATGTAAAAATGTACTACAAAGGCAGTGTTCCAGAAATTGAAAGAAGCCCAAAGATACAAACTGCATTTAGTGCTGGAGATTCTACTGAAAATGTTGATCAAAGTCCTAAAAGTAGCAGTGGCTTCTCTTCATACCCGAGTGTCAATCCAAAAGATACAACTTTAAGTTTTAGTTCTCAAAGTACTAAAAGTGGAAGTGGTTATGTGATACTATGCAACATTGATTTGAATCTTCCAGATGGTCAAAGTTTTTCTGAAGAGATTGCGAAAGATCACATGGCGTTGCTTGGTTCTGTGTTACTTTCTTATGAAGGTTTGGTTGCAGGGCGGATCAGAAATCCTATGCTTACAAAGGAGGATTACGATCAGATAGACGCCGAAGAAATGGAGTTAATGGACATCAAATGGTGTCTAGCTAGCGTTCTTAGACGTGCTGAAAAGTTCAAGCTGATTACCGGGAGAAATGACTTTCTTGATGCACATGTTTCTACTTTAGGTTTTGATAAATCTAAAGTTACTTGTTTTCGATGCAGGGAGAAAGGCCATTTCAAACGGGAATGCAAGAACAGGGAAGCTAGTGGAGCTCAAAATCCGTTTGGAAAAGACGATTACTACCGGAAAGCCATTTACCAGCAAGTTGGTCAACAACAACTACAAGAACCACAGGTGGCTCATGGTAGAAAAGTGATCGAGGATTCAAAGAGAGCATGTCTGGGGGATTTTAACTGGAACAAATACATATCACCCGAAAACAAAGCATGCCTAATCAATCAAGATGATGAAAAGTTATCTGAAGGGTTCAGCTGGGATATGTTTGCAGATGAGAATGGAAATTTTAAAGCTTTCATTGCAAAAATAGTGAAAGAACCTGATATGTTTACTGCATGGATGAAATCTATTGGTGAAACTGTAAAGTCTGTTGCATCAGATGAAAGCTCACAGAGTGCAGATGAAAGCTCACAAAGCTCAGATGACACTTCAGAAAAAGAAATTGTTTTTGATCAAACACCATCTGATTCTGGTTCATCGGATGATAATTCTGAAAAAATCTGTATAGTTTGATCAGTCACCAACTGATGACAGCAGTAGTGATGATGAAGAAGAAAAACATATTAATATTGCAAAATCTCATCTATCTCCTGAAAGTTTTCATTTTTATTTTGCAGATCGCTTGGCAAAACTGAAAGAGAAACAATTTGCAAAAGAACAAATGAAACAGAAGTCTGAAAGTGGTGATCACACAAAGGAAGCTGTTCAGAATGAAGAAGTAAAAAGTGTTGCTGAGGAGATTGCTGAACCAGAAAAGATACATGAAGCAGAAAAGGTGGTTGAAGTTGAAAAAATCATAGAAGTTGTAAAGATTGTGGAAGTCATTAAACCTTGCTTGAAGTGTTTGGAATCATGCAAGGAATGTGCAGCAAATGAAGAGAAGCTAGCTGAATTTGAGAAGATGAAGGAACAGTTATTGTTCAATCTCAACTATGTGAAAGAATCTTATGATGTCTTGAACAAAACAGTAACTAGTCTTCAAAAGACAAATTCTGAAAGAGAACAAGCGTTAACGATGATGAATGTTGTGATGATGACAAAACAGAAAGCTATAAACTTCTACATCGAAGAAAGTGCGAAGTGGAAGCAAGAATTGGAAACTGAAAAGATAGAAAATGAGAGAATCAGACGATTATTGTAGAGTTATTCTAGTTCTGATTATCTTATTGATAGAATTTATCCGACTGTTGCAGGTATGGAAGCTTTTCAAGATGAGAAGACAAAGAAGAAGGATACTGGTAAGAAACCGAGTGTTAGATATAACAAGTGTCCGCCTCCGATCTGGGAAGGTTATTCTCCCAGAAAACCAAATGAGGAGCAAGTCGAAAAAGCAGTCAATATAAAGCTAAAAACCGATACAACTGATGATTTACCAGAAAACATTGACGTTACTTTTACATCGTCTGACACTGATCATGAGTCTGAGTTAATAAAAAAGGTGGTCGATCAGGTGTTGGATACAGATGAAGAGTCGGAGTTAAAGTCTGAGTCAAAGTCCGAGTCTGGGCGTTCAAATTCGTTCGTTAAAAGTTCGAGTTCGTCGGTCAACAGTCCAAAGTCGTCGGTTAAACGGGAATACAGTAAAGAGTTTTTGTTATCAAAAGCAAATTTGGATGATGAAACATTTGAAGTAGCATACACTTTAAATGATTCTGACAAATTATATTCTCACAAAGAGTTTCCAATAAGAAGTGTTAGATTTGAAATGATCAAAAAGGTTTTCAAAATGACAGAAATTAAGATTTCTGAAATAAAAGATTTAAATCTTAATGGAAAACCTAAAAAATACACTTCAAGAGTACAACAACGATTAAACAAGAAAAAGGGTTACAATTCTGGTTCTGGTTTTCAAAAGAAACCAAACCATAATGGTAGCTACAAAAAGAAAGGATTAGTGTCACACCCCGACCACGTATAACATACAAAACGTGGCGGAAAACGTCGGGGAGTGTTGTAACAGAATTAATTGTTTCATAACCATGGTATTCAAAGTTGTATTTTATTTATCAACATAAGAGTTACATTGTCTTAAACAGGAAACAAAGAGTTCATAACATAATTAAACTAGTCTATCTTCATTTTTAGTCTCTAAGGCACAGGTCCGCCCTAATGTCACGATCATCATCCTACGCAAAAGCTCCTGAAAACACATGTGAAAATAGGTACATCAGCATAAAAATGCCTGTGAGATACATAAGATTTGTGAAAATAGGATTCATGACTTATAAGTTTAGGAAAAGTTGTTTAACAAAGGTCAATCATGAACCTTGTAAATTGTTTTGTTTTGTAAATCATTCAAAAAGCGATGATATGTATAAATAAGAGAATAATGTAAGGTTAAATGAATAACCATGTAAAAAATGAGTTTGTGTAAGGTAAGGTGTTTGTAAACAATGTCTTGTAAAAAGTATGTTATTTGTATAAAATGTCATGTGTCATAAATTGAAATGATTTAAATAACGCTACGATATGTAATACCATACAAACATTTATGTATAGGAAGTACCAGCGGCGTATCCACCATGCTTGTATCATATTACACACGCCTCGTTACTTAAATCACTTACTCAAACCAAACCACCAATGTAAATTGTTTATGTATAATTAAATGTCAAAATGTTATTGTGTAAACCATATCAAATGTCTGTGTTTAATGTAAATCATGAATTCTGTATATCAATGTCAAATTGTCTATGTCTAATGTAAATCATGTAATGTGTATCCAAAAATGTCATGTATGGTATGTGAAATGTATCAACTAAACCATATGTAAAATGCACAAAAACAAGGTATTGAAGTAAAACATGGTTTAAATCAAAGTTATGTTATGTGGAACAAATGCATGCTATACTGATATAAACATCTATGCGGTATTGTGAAAATGCATACATCCAAGCCTTGAGACTGTGGCGATAAACCCTTAAACAAATTAAAGGTTTATCTAAGTTATGTGTATCGAATTCGGTCATTCCTTCCAATCCAAACAAACCCAGGATTTCAGGAACGGGAGTTGTCAATTCCTATGGTACCACTACCTAATAACGAACGGCGTAGCTAATGTTAATGAATGTATTGTTCCATTGTAAACAACCCAAATGTCATACCAAAATGTAAACATGTGATGAAAACGATTGTACTAAGTATGCACACAATGGACATACATAGCATGAAATGTAATGTAAAACAATGTACTAAGTATGCACACAATGGACATACATAGCATGAAATGTAATGTAAAACAATGTACTAAGTATGCACACAATGGACATACATAGCATGAAATGTAATGTAAAACAAGGTACTAAGTATGCACACAATGGACATACATAGCATGAAATGTAATGTAAAACAAGGTACTAAGTATGCACACAATGGACATACATAGCATGAACACAATGAAATCAAGTACTATAATTGTACTAATAAACATAGCAAGTATATGATGTGAAAGCAGGAAAGCACGAAAGTAACAAGTAGGCACATGTGTTTCACCCCAAAACAGGTTTGGAAAAACAGTAAAAGAGGGGTCTATGTACTCACTTGAGATTGCTCAGAAGTCCTAAGATAACCACCAAGCAATGCTAGAGATCACGGAATCAAACGGCACCTAATATAGGTAACTATGTTAATAAACCGGACCTAAATCGGAGGATTTAGATAGAATGAGGGTTCGTAAACCAAACGAGTATGGAAACTCGTGTAATATGGTTTAACAAAGCCTAGATACTAATTGAAACCTAACATAAGTGCTTACGACCCATTACGACCCGTTTAGGTAGCTTATGCTACTTTAACGCGTCGTTCGCGTGAAACGCGTTCGCCTAACTAGTCCTATGACAAGTATTATATGCCTAAAATGTTTAATTATGTAACATAATCAGTTAAGTGACGAAATTTTAGGTTACATATGCTTAATTACCAATTACACATGAAAAGGGTATTTTGGTAATTTACCTAAGGCATATAAACTACCTATCATACAACTACTTAACGAAGCGAACATAAGGTATAACCTTGGAAGGTTATTCCCTATATACTATGGTCACCTAAAGTATTTGGTCGGATCCTAATGATCGACCAAATGGGTCGGGTTCGAAGGTATAAGCGATTTATTAGATCGCTTACCCTTACGACCCTAGACAACGTGGTAATCAGTAGGCATAGTCCCAAGGGACTATAACCATCGTGATTACAATCACGTTGCGAAGTTCAAACGAACTTCGCATTGACCATAAACTGGTCAACGCAGAAAGTCAAACAAAGTTTGACTTTCGGACTCGAAAAGCAATAAAAGAACGAAGGAATACTTACGAAGGGTCCCCGAATGCTAATCGTGATTCAAGTAGCTCAGGTATGAAACAAAGGTTTCAACTTAGAGCTTCTCAAATCAGATTCTTGTGAGTTTTGCAAATGGGGGTGGGGTATTTATTGTCACACCCCGACCACGTAGAACATACAAAACGTGGCGGAAACATCGGGGAGTGTTGTAACAGAATTAATTGTTTCAAATCCATGGCAATTGAAGTTTCTTTTTATTGATTACAAGTGTTACAATGTCTTAACAAACAAAGAAATACAACATAATTAACTACTCTTGCATCTTTTATTATCACTAAAGCCCAAGTCTGCCTATGTGTATCTTGATCATCTTATGCAACAGCTCCTGAAAAACACATGTGAAAATAGGTACGTCAGCATAAAAATGCCTATGAGATACATAGGTTTTGTGAAAATAGGTTTCATGACTTATGTTTGAGAAAATGTTTAGTCATGAACCTTGTAATTTGCTTTGTCTTTGTAAATCATTTGAAAAACAATAAGTTCAGATGATATGTATAAATAAGAAAATAATGCATGGTTAAATGAGTAACCATGTAAAATGAGTTTGTAAAAGTTAAGTTGTTTGTAAAACAATGTATTGTGAAAGGTATGTTATTTGTATAAAATGTTCTATGTCTCAAACTGAAATGATTCAAATAACGCTATGATATGTAATACCATACAAACACTTATATATAGGAAGTACCAGCGGCGTATCCACCATGCTTGTATCATATTACACACGCATCGTTACTTAATCACTTAATCAAACCAAACCAATGTAAGAAGTCTATGTTTAAATCAATTGTCAAATGTATTGGGTAATATGTCAAAGTGTTCATGTCAAGATGTAAATCATATCAATATGTCTATGTCAAATATGTCATGTATGGCAAGTGAAATGTCTCAACTAAACCATATGCACAAAAACAAAGTATTGAAGTAAATCTTGGTTTAAATCAAAGTTTTGTTTTGTGGGAAATGCATGATCAAATGTCAATCATGTTAAAATGTCTATGCCGAAATGTCTATGTAAAACGATGTACTAAGTAATGCACACAATTGGGCACACCTAGCATGAAATGTCATAAAATCATGTACTATAATGTACTAACGAACATAGCATGTATATGATGTGAAAACAGGAAAGCATGAAAGTAACAAGTAGGCACATGTGTTCCACCCCAAAATAGTTTTGAAAACAGTAAAAGAGGGGTCTATGTACTCACTTGAGATTGCTCAGTAGTCCTTGAGTAACAACCAAACAATGCTAGAGATCGCGGATATCAAACGGCACCTAATATAGATAACTACGTTAATTAACCGGACCTAGATCGGAAGATCGGGTAGCATTAGGGTTTGTAAACCAAACGAGTGTAGAGACTCGTGTCATTTGGTTTAACAAAGCCTACTTACTAAATGAACTTAACCTAAGTGTTTACGACCCATTACGACCCGTTTAGGTAGCTTATGCTACTTTAACGCGTCGTTCGCGTGAAACGCGTTCGGACCGCCTAACTAGCCCTATGACAAGTGTTATATGCCTAAACATGTTACATAATCAGTTATGTGACAAAGGTTTAGGTTACATATGCTTAATTACCAATTATACATGAAAAGGGTATTCTGGTAATTTACCTAAGGCATATAAACTACCTATCATACAACTACTTAAACGATGTGACCATAGGGTATAACCTCGGAAGGTTATTCCCTACCTACTATGGTCACCTAAAGTGTTTGGTCGGATCCTAATGATCGACCAAATGGGTCGGGTTCGAAGGTATAGGCGATTTATTAGATCGCCTACCCTACGACCCTAGACAACGTGGTAATCAGTGGGCATAGTCCCAAGGGACTATGACCAACGTGATTACACTCACGTTGCGAAGTTCAAACGAACTTCGCATTGACCATAACTGGTCAATGTAGAAAGTCAAACAAAGTTTGACTTTCAGACTCGAAAGACTCGAAAAGCAATAAAAGAACGAAAGAATACTTACGAAGGGTCCCCGAATGCTAAACTCGATTAAAAAATCTCAGGTATGAAACAAATGTTTCAACTTAGAGTTTCTCAAATCAAGTTTCTTGTAAGTTTAGCAATAGGGGTGTTGGGGTATTTATAGGAATACCCGAACCGTTAAGATCGCTTGTCGAATATCGTGCCTTAATCGTATCCGTACAAGTGTTGGAAGGTTATGGTGCCTAAAATTCCATCCTTATCCGCTGACTAAGCAAGTTAGAATGTGTGGTTGTGAATTAAACAACGGCTAATACATCGAATCAGGTCCCGAATGCAAAACTGATGTTTCTGTCCAGTTAAGGCACTCGCGTAGCGCGACTGCATAGGCCCTTAGGGCTCGCGCTACGCCACTGCCCCCATGTTTCAGAATTGTTTCAATATTGGCAGAAATGGTCCCTGCACGTGTTTAAGGCCTTTTTCGATGCGTTTGAACCCCGTTAACCTCATTTCAAGGCTCTAAAATGAAGTTAAAGTATAGGGAACTCAAAACATGCTCAAAAATATGCCGGAGGTTGGTTCGTTTGGCCGTACGAACGCGATGTTCGCTTAATTACGACGGAACGCGCATAAGCGCGAAAAACGATCCAAATGACGCGACGAATGGATTTTTCTTATGGCGAACACTAAAATATAATGTATTCATGCTTACATAAATTTTTGGATGTCCAGATGTATTCAGAACGTAAGTTATGCGCGAAAATGCAAACTTGTGCACTTTTTGACACTTTTAGTCCCTGAATGACACAAAAGTTTATTTTAGCACACCGAACACCTCAAAGCCTATTTCTAAGCCATGTAAAGGATATTTATGGTATGTTTAACTTATGGTCATGTTCCGGAATGTCTGTTACAGTTCAAATTGGCATACTTTCGCAGTTTGTCAAATTTAGTCCCTGTAAGCGATTTAACTTGATTTTGCCATACCAAAGCCTTCAAAACTTATTTCTAAGTTATGTAAAGGTTATTTAAGGTATGTTAAGCCTATGTCACTATTCCGGAGTGTTTGTTGCATTAAACTGGTTATATTTACGCATCGGTGCGCGTATAACCTTCCAGAAAGCGATTTAGAGTTTGAAATTGAACAAGAATTGATATGTGCAAATGATACACATATTTATTCAAGTCCAAAGTATGAAATACAATATTTCATTGGTTTGGCATTTGTTTGATGGTTGAAATGACACAGGTGTTACAGTCTCCCCTACTTTAGGAAATTTCGTCCCGAAATTTAGTTTTAGAGGAAACTTGTGGAGACAGCTGTGACGGTTTTGCCTTCAGACAAATCCATTGAGCCCTTAAGTAAAACTCTGGGCCATGTTAGGATTCTTAGCAAAGATGTCAACCCTCAAATTAAAGTCATTGTAGTAACAAAACATGGAGTTTTGAACTATAGACAGGAGAACAGTTCCCGTGAAGAATTATCCTAGGAAACTTGTGTGTGCTTGAAATCAGAATTGGGTAGTGTGAGAATAATTGACATTGGTCAAAGTCCAAGACTTCTCCCGTATCATTACTCTTGCCACTGTTGGTCTTAACACATGACAAAACTTCCTGTGGTTCCTATGCACTGAACTCCATAATTATGTAGGCCTCCATAATTACGTAGTTCCTTGCACAGTCCGCACAGTTTATTTCATAATGCGTATGGGGAAAAATCAAACGAATAATCCTGTGGTGAATTAACTTGACTCAATAGAGTCTCTTTAACTAGGTCACCAAAGGATTAGATTAACGAACAATCTCTTGATTTAGACCACCCGAGGGCCTATTTAACTACATAAATACATGACATATTTAACTAGATTGTCGAACCAATCTATTTAACTTAGATCGACGTAGGATCTCTTTAACTAAACTACCCACGGGGAAAATTTAACCACATCGATGTAGGATGTATTTAACTAGATTGTCGGACCAATCTATTTAACTTAGATCGACGTAGGATCTCTTTAACTAAACTATCCACGGGGAAAATTTAACCACATCGACGTAGGATGTATTTAACTAGATTGTCGGACCAATCTATTTAACTTAGATCGACGTAGGATCTCTTTAACTAAACTATCCACGGGGAAAATTTAACCACATCGACGTAGGATGTATTTAACTAGATTGTCGAACCAATCTATTTAACTTAGATCGACGTAGGATCTCTTTAACTAAACTACCTACGGGGAAAATTTAACTACATCGACGTAGGATGTATTTAACTTTATCAACACATGTTGCCCCTAAACTTTGGGATAGTACTTTATAATCCAAGGAACTTTACTACAAAGTAGAAGTCCCTTAAGGATTTAAGATAGTACCTTTTTGAATATCCTACTATGAATCCTTCTTATGAAGATAAGAAAGATTCTATGAGGATTTGGATAGCGAATATCCAGAGTATACAAAAACACAAAATGCTTAAAAGGAAATACAAGATGCATAAACACATAGTCACATAACCACAAAATTGTTTATCTAGATCTTTAATTTGTTATCTTTGGACGCGGATACTTAAAGCACACTAGGAATCTAATTCGTGGATTTCATTTGGCACTTTAATTATTAGCAAGAATCTAACTATGAAGATAGAAAAGATCTTAATAAGAATTCGGCTTTGTCCTTATTGAATCGTAATGTACGTATTAAGGCATACGAATAATTCAATTAAGGGCTCCGATTTGAGTGATATTTATCCACAAGGATCTAATTATGAGGATAGAAAGATCCTACATGGATTTTGGAGTTTGTATAACGAGAGTGTTCCGACACCTTGCACTAGGCGTGCTTACGTCGATACACAAGGTAGAAAGTTCATGAGGTTGAGGCGCCAGATATGCCAAGCGACATATAAGCAGAGTTTGAAGGTTGAGCAGTAGCAGGATTTGTAACAGCTTTGCTTTAGATTACAAAGCGGCACATGTTAACCAAATGTCTCCATCGTCCACCGTGGGTACATTTGAAACAAGGTATTTGATTTGAATAATGACGATGGCATTGATTGCACCAAGGAGCAGTTCCCTTATACAGCTTCATCCCTGAGGCGAGTCATGGTGATAGCTAAGTCAACGGTCCTCTGGAGTACGATGCCTATTCGCTGGGTAATTGCAGCACCTGGTTCGGACATTGTTGTTGCGATGAAGAAGCATCTTGAAGATAACGAAAGGCATAGGAGGAAACAAGCGAAAGATAGTCAAAAGAAAATGACAAGGCATGTAGATTGTGACCATTTGTTTGTTACCAAAGGCAAACAAATGAGACAGTGACTAGTCAAAGTAAGCGGGTCAATATAATGTATCGCGAAGACATGCTCGCCTATAAGTGAACACTCATCCCAAGAATTCCCAGGTAAGCACAACTGGTCTCGCGTCTGATGAGATGTATACGAAGTGCTTGCCTAGCCAGAAAACCCAGAATACAGGCATTCACCCTTCCAGTTTGCACGTGTTCACATTATTTAAAACCCAAAACCTTGACGAGATTTTGAAAACTCATAGCGGTTCAAAACCATATAACAGAGGGTTCAAAACCTTGTAATCAATCATCCTAGAACAGATGATTAGTTTTCAAAGCGGTTTTGAAATTTAAGTTCTTGTTGTGGTCGTCGCCTAAGGATAGGTGACGGTATTGTTTTATGACTAAACGCAAGTAAACTCGCGTTAGGGTCCTAAGAAGGTTATAGACTAGGTCAAAGCATTACTAATAACCTAATTCCCTATAACCATTGGCTCTGATACCATCTTTTCTGTCACACCCCGACCACGTAGAACATACAAAACGTGGCGGAAACATCGGGGAGTGTTGTAACAGAATTAATTGTTTCAAATCCATGGCAATTGAAGTTTCGTTTTATTGATTACAAGTGTTACAATGTCTTAACAAACAAAGAAATACAACATAATTAACTACTCTTGCATCTTTTATTATCACTAAAGCCCAAGTCTGCCTATGTGTATCTTGATCATCTTATGCAACAGCTCCTGAAAAACACATGTGAAAATAGGTACGTCAGCATAAAAATGCCTGTGAGATACATAGGTTTTGTGAAAATAGGTTTCATGACTTATGTTTGAGAAAATGTTTAGTCATGAACCTTGTAATTTGCTTTGTCTTTGTAAATCATTTGAAAAACAATAAGTTCAGATGATATGTATAAATAAGAAAATAATGCATGGTTAAATGAGTAACCATGTAAAATGAGTTTGTAAAAGTTAAGTTGTTTGTAAAACAATGTATTGTGAAAGGTATGTTATTTGTATAAAATGTTCTATGTCTCAAACTGAAATGATTCAAATAACGCTATGATATGTAATACCATACAAACACTTATATATAGGAAGTACCAGCGGCGTATCCACCATGCTTGTATCATATTACACACGCATCGTTACTTAATCACTTAATCAAACCAAACCAATGTAAGAAGTCTATGTTTAAATCAATTGTCAAATGTATTGGGTAATATGTCAAAGTGTTCATGTCAAGATGTAAATCATATCAATATGTCTATGTCAAATATGTCATGTATGGCAAGTGAAATGTCTCAACTAAACCATATGCACAAAAACAAAGTATTGAAGTAAATCTTGGTTTAAATCAAAGTTTTGTTTTGTGGGAAATGCATGATCAAATGTCAATCATGTTAAAATGTCTATGCCGAAATGTCTATGTAAAACGATGTACTAAGTAATGCACACAATTGGGCACACCTAGCATGAAATGTCATAAAATCATGTACTATAATGTACTAACGAACATAGCATGTATATGATGTGAAAACAGGAAAGCATGAAAGTAACAAGTAGGCACATGTGTTCCACCCCAAAACAGTTTGGAAAACAGTAAAAGAGGGGTCTATGTACTCACTTGAGATTGCTCAGTAGTCCTTGAGTAACAACCAAACAATGCTAGAGATTGCGGATATCAAACGGCACCTAATATAGATAACTACGTTAATTAACCGGACCTAGATCGGAAGATCGGGTAGCATTAGGGTTTATAAACCAAACGAGTGTAGAGACTCGTGTCATTTGGTTTAACAAAGCCTACTTACTAAATGAAACTTAACCTAAGTGTTTACGACCCATTACGACCCGTTTAGGTAGCTTATGCTACTTTAACGCGTCGTTCGCGTGAAACGCGTTCGGACCGCCTAACTAGCCCTATGACAAGTGTTATATGCCTAAACATGTTACATAATCAGTTATGTGACAAAGGTTTAGGTTACATATGCTTAATTACCAATTATACATGAAAAGGGTATTCTGGTAATTTACCTAAGGCATATAAACTACCTATCATACAACTACTTAAACGATGTGACCATAGGGTATAACCTCGGAAGGTTATTCCGTACCTACTATGGTCACCTAAAGTGTTTGGTCGGATCCTAATGATCGACCAAATGGGTCGGGTTCGAAGGTATAGGCGATTTATTAGATCGCCTACCCTACGACCCTAGACAACGTGGTAATCAGTGGGCATAGTCCCAAGGGACTATGACCAACGTGATTACACTCACGTTGCGAAGTTCAAACGAACTTCGCATTGACCATAACTGGTCAATGTAGAAAGTCAAACAAAGTTTGACTTTCAGACTCGAAAGACTCGAAAAGCAATAAAAGAACGAAAGAATACTTACGAAGGGTCCCCGAATGCTAAACTCGATTCAAAAATCTCAGGTATGAAACAAATGTTTCAACTTAGAGTTTCTCAAATCAAGTTTCTTGTAAGTTTAGCAATGGGGGTGTTGGGGTATTTATAGGAATACCCGAACCGTTAAGATCGCTTGTCGAATATCGTGCCTTAATCGTATCCGTACAAGTGTTGGAAGGTTATGGTGCCTAAAATTCCATCCTTATCCGCTGACTAAGCAAGTTAGAATGTGTGGTTGTGAATTAAACAACGGCTAATACATCGAATCAGGTCCCGAATGCAAAACTGATGTTTCTGTCCAGTTAAGGCACTCGCGTAGCGCGACTGCATAGGCCCTTAGGGCTCGCGCTACGCCACTGCCCCCATGTTTCAGAATTGTTTCAATATTGGCAGAAATGGTCCCTGCACGTGTTTAAGGCCTTTTTCGATGCGTTTGAACCCCGTTAACCTCATTTCAAGGCTCTAAAATGAAGTTAAAGTATAGGGAACTCAAAACATGCTCAAAAATATGCCGGAGGTTGGTTCGTTTGGCCGTACGAACACGATGTTCGCTTAATTACGACGGAATGCGCATAAGCGCGAAAAACGATCCAAATGACGCGACGAATGGATTTTTCTTATGGCGAACACTAAAATATAATGTAGTCATGCTTACATAAATTTTTGGATGTCCAGATGTATTCAGAACGTAAGTTATACGCGAAAATGCAAACTTGTGCACTTTTTGACACTTTTAGTCCCTGAATGACACAAAAGTTTATTTTAGCACACCGAACACCTCAAAGCCTATTTCTAAGCCATGTAAAGGATATTTATGGTATGTTTAACTTATGGTCATGTTCCGGAATGTCTGTTACAGTTCAAATTGGCATACTTTCGCAGTTTGTCAAATTTAGTCCCTGTAAGCGATTTAACTTGATTTTGCCATACCAAAGCCTTCAAAACTTATTTCTAAGTTATGTAAAGGTTATTTTAGGTATGTTAAGCCTATGTCACTATTCCGGAGTGTTTGTTGCATTAAACTGGTTATATTTACGCATCGGTGCGCGTATAACCTTCCAGAAAGCGATTTAGAGTTTGAAATTGAACAAGAATTGATATGTGCAAATGATACACATATTTATTCAAGTCCAAAGTATGAAATACAATATTTCATTGGTTTGGCATTTGTTTGATGGTTGAAATGACACAGGTGTTACATTTATAGTATTTCCCGAACCGTTAAGATCGTTTCTTGGAAAACGTGCTTCAATCTTGGCCATACACTTGCACCCATGGTATTGTAATACCATGTGCACATCAAAACCAGCCCATAGATTCCCCAAAACCATGTGCAACAAGTGGAACGGACTAGATTCGATGTTTCTGCATATTCTGCTGTCAGGGACCCTGACGCGGGCCGCGTAAAGGACAGCCCTGGTTTTACGCGGGCCGCTTGAAGTCTGCAGATCAGAAACAAGTTTCAAAAGTTGCAGTTTCAGTCCCTGTTATGTGTTTAAGCCATTTCCGACACTTCTAAGGCCCGTAAAGCCAACTTTAAGGCCCTAAAATGATGCTTAAACATTGTGGACATGAAACATGCTCAAAAATATGTCGGATGTTGGTTCGTTTGGTCGTACGAACGCGGTGTTCGCTTAATTACGACGGAATCCACATAAGCGCGAAAAACGATCCAAATGACGCAACGAATGGATTTTTCTTATGCCAAACACTAAAATAAAATATTTTAGTGCTTACATAAATTTTTGGATGTCCGGATGTATTCAGAACGTGAGTTATACGCAAAAGTGCAAACTTGTGCACTCTTTGACACTTTTAGTCCCTGAATGACCCAAACGTTTATTTTAGCACACCGAACCCCTCAAAGCCTATTTCTAAGCTATGTAAAGGATATTCATGATATGTTTAACTTATGGTCATGTTCCAGAATGTCTGTTACAGTTCAAATTGGCATACTTTCGCAGTTTGTCAAATTTAGTCCCTGTAGCCGAATTAACTTGTTTTTGCCATACCAAAGCCTTCAAAACTTATTTCTAAGTTATGTAAAGGTTATTTAAGGTATGTTAAGTATATGTTGATGTTCCGGAGTATTTGTCGCATTAAACTGATTACGTTTACGCACCAGTTTGCGTATAACTCTCCAGAAAGTGATATAGAGTTTGAAATTGAATAAAAGTCAAAACATGAAAAATGTAAAACACAACCAAACAAACATTGGGATCAAATAACATTGTTTTATTGATAAATGAACTGTTCACAATGATTCCAAGCACAGATGTTAAAATTAGGTTTTATTCCATCAGAAAATTATAAAAATGAGAAAAATTCTAAAACAAACACAGAATTTGTTTCAGGTGGAAGTGCTGAAGAGGAACAGAAGAAACCTTTCTGGAGACAATCAAACCAGGAGTTTCTTGCTGAAAAGAAAAGGAATGGAACTGGAGTGTTTCATCCTAAAGAGACTCGAACCTGTTTCAAATGCAATGAAGTTGGTCACATTGCATGGAACTGTCCGAAAAATGCTAAGACTAAACAGGGAGTTTCTGAAAAAACTAAAAGAAATAGTTGTTGATGTTGAATCACCAACCGAAATATTCAAAATATTTGAAAATTCAACTTATGAGGTTGGTGAATGTTCTACAAAGAATTTTTACAAAAAGAGAGCAAAAGATAACCAAATGTGGGTTGTCAAGAAAGGTGATGTAAAAGTCGGTGATGAATCTGGTTCCACAAAGCCAGATGAGTCACAGGTTGAGACAAAAGATTCAGTGAATGATGATGAATTTCCATCACTGAAATTTGAAGAAATTAAAAAGAAAATTGGTAAAGTTGAGATCTCTGATCAGTTTTACTCCGAGAAAAATGAATTTGATGTCGAGAAAACATTCAATGGGAATGTTAAGAAAATTTTTGGAAAAATGCTTAATGGGAAAGCAAAGGGGGTTAAAGATTGCTATGCAACTAAAAAGGCAACATATAACCCTACTGAGCAAGAATTGAAAACCCTCAAGTCTGAAAAGACTTGGGTGGAAATGCTATTCCCTTGAAGTCTTAGGACTTTGTCGGAGATCCTAAATTTGTAATCGTGGATCAGGAATCGGCATCTTTCTTAGTAATTGATAATGTGATTGATTCTTATAAAAGTTAAATTTTACAGGATAAGTGTGAATTGCCGGAGCTTCCAGGTTGGTAAGTGTGAAGCAGGAATCGGCATATTTGTTGGTAAAATGAATTTGTGTAGATGCGATATTCCTACAAGTTGGTTGATGAAGGTTTTCACTTCCAAGTGGTAAATCAGGGACATTAAGTTGTATCTGATTTTCTAAAAATGATTGAGGAAAATGTGATGAACCAAACCCCTAACTTTACAAGTGATAAATTTAACAAAACTTATTTTCCGGAAAAATCATTTTGGTTAAAACAAACTTAAGTGTTTTGAAATCATAATGAGAAAATAGTTTTGTGTAAGGGGGAGTTTTGATTGTTTATGCTAAGTGGATGACGAATTAAAGTGATTCGATATCGGTAGTCAATTTTTCTTGTACAGTATTGTTTTCAAATTTCCTGAAATGTGTTTGCATTTTAGGGGGAGTAAGTTTTAGAAAATCCAAAAACATTAGAAAATTTGAAAAATACAAAAACATGATAAAATCAAAAATGAGTTTTGTTGTGAAATAGAGGAAATGATAGTACATCAGTAGACTGTCACAACATGCTAAAGAAATGGAAAGTTAAATAGTGATAAACGGTCTCACTGATGATGTGCCAGTAGGTTTTTGCACATTTAGTAGATTGTGACGAGATATAAACCTAAATTTCAAACTTGCTTATATCGTGGGGAAACATCTCTCGGATATATGGGTAACCCCCGAAATCTCGTTTGAAAGATTCCTTTTTTTGATATACTAGGTCTTTATACTCAGTGATATCTGGGGTATTATTCCTGGACTTCTACTGAATGGAAGTTCTGACCTAGTCCTCGGATAATACTTTCCGCAATGCTTGAAACATAGCATCACCCTCAGCATATATGATAAGACAATAAAATTTCTTAGCAATGCTGTTGTAAAAAAGATCCTCTAAAGGGGACACACCCAAAAGTCGATTCGTGATCTCTCTGCTGAACGGTAGTTCTGACCTGTGCTCTCACGATTTCGATCATAATTTATTTCCCTACAGATATCATTTGTGTCATATTTACCTGTAAGACTGAATATTGGGATCTGGATACGGGAGTATATTCTGAGGTGGGACACGCGATTGAGTTTAAGTGCTTAAGACATTAATCTCGTATCTCGAATCAGTTGAACTTTGTGTGAAAATTTAAGTGGATCAGTATACTGACAATCTAAGTGAATTGTTTAGAACTTAAAATGAAATGAAGCTTAACGGTGTTGTTGTTATGTCTCAGAAACTGATATGATCCTCTTACACAAACTCACAAAAATATTGTTTGTAAATATTTCATTATTGTATTCCTTTGTTATAAAAAATTCAAAAAGATTTTAGACGACTGATGTTGAAAAGCTGATTTTCAAAATTCCAAGTGCTGAACATGACGAACAGGTTTGGGAAGGTATTTGTTTGAAGATGTTTGAATTGAAAATGATATTTTGGCAAGTGGTTCATCAGAGATTTTAAATGTTGAATCATTTTTAAAATTTTGCTCTACAAGTTATCATCAGAAAATTTATTTTTGGGTAGAGAATGTGCAGGTTATTTGAATGACAGAGTGCCAGGTTCCGATACCTGAGGACTATGTGATTTCAACAAGCCAGACTGCGATCCCAGCATATTGAAAGGGGGAGTCTGAAGACATCCAGGTAGAGATTGATCGTGAGGAGTCTGTTGATGCTGAAGAGAAAAAGGAGATAAAGATTTGAGGATTCTTACAACGTCAGACACTTCAAAGAGTTCAAGAGGACTGATAAAGACTGAAGATGCGAAGACTCGACACGTAAGACTCGTCAACATCTGAGGGGGAGTCTGTTGGTGCACACATCTGTCGTCTTCGTCTTATATCGAGTCTCGGGTTTGTTGCGAATCTGAACAAGCGTGACATCATATATGTGACATCACAAGTGACATCACATATATGACATCACAAGTCTACACATCACGTGAAAACAATATGCTAACATGAAACAATTTTGTATTACATTTTGAAAGTCAAAGCATGACCGTTTGTAGAGGCATAACCGTTTGAATGTAACCGTTTGAAAGGGGTGACCGTTTGAAGGGTGGTGTGTCACTTTCAAACGGTCAGGGTATCTCCTATAAATACCCTTCAAACTATCATCATTTGGAACTTTCAGAAACTTTCCGGCCAGAGCAACGAAGTGCTGCCGAAGTGTTGACAGGTTGTAAATGTCTTCTAAATCAATGATACAACAGTTTATTGTGTAAATCTAGCTGAATTGAACTCTACACGTCTGTTTCCGCCTTTCGTGTTGAGATAAACTCTTCTGAACGACTCGTTCGGGTAAGAAAACGATCCTACACTAACCGCAATCATGGACCCTTCCCCACAAAGGGCGTCCAAAAGGTGTTGAGCCCTCAAATCATCTCTCCTACATGACGTCCCTTTAGGGAAGGATTTGATACACCGAATCACACAGTCGGTCTTCGCTACAAGGCGAGGCTCTGACGGAAGGAAAGTGGTGTGACAACCGGTGATTTACGCCTTTAATTACGAGATTAACAAGTGTTTAAAACGATAATAAATAGTGTTTACGATGCAAATTAACTCAATTAGGCATTTAGGATACCTAGGAACGTCTATCCGACATTACAATACGCGTATGATGATCTGCGGAAAAATTTGCGAAACGTTAAACGGTAACGAACTGACACCGTACAAAATACTGACAACGGCGTCAATCACGAATTTTATATGAATATTTAAAATTTATAAATTTATTTTTGCGAATTTATTGTGCTTTTGTACATCACAAAGCGCGAACGTGAATGAAAAACGTGACTGCAAGAACGCACCCGGCACCAACCTCATCCCTCCTCTCCCCTCTACATGAAATCCGGTCACTAGAACCCTGGTTTCCGGCATCGTTTAATGGCGGCTCACATCCCAACACCCTTCTTCTTACATCTGTTATTCACAGCCCCATACCCACCTCGTTACTGTGCGACTTCGAAGAACGTTAAGGTGCCGGCCACCACCAACCGATGGTGGTGTACGACGGCGGCATACCCGCCGGAGTTAACAGCGGCGGCGGTGATGGCATTTTTTTCGAACTGACAAGTGTTCCGGTAAAAACCCTTTCTACAACTGTTTCTTTTTGTTCGGATCGACGATGATGATGATGATTTTGCGGTAAATGATGAAGTTTGGGTTCGGGTTATGTAAAGTTCAACAGGTCTCATGTTCAGGCTTGATTTAGAAGTGGGATATCTCGGGTTTATTCAGTTCAAGTTCAAAGGCAGATTCAGTTTTGGCGGTGTTTCGGGTCAGATCCGGTTCAAGTTTCAGGTCTCGGTTCAGAGGATTCGGGTCACGATTCACGCCAGCGAGTTCGGGTTTCTGAAATCAACAGTTTCAGTTTGTGGTTCGGGTTGACTCGGTCAAACCGAGTCAACTCGGCCAAACCTGGTCAACTCGGTGAGTCGACGCGGTCAACTCAGTCAACTTTTTCCGCGAAACAACACGAGAAATGGTAAAGGTTTAACGACGAGATTGATTATGTTACTTTTATATAGTTTTAATATTACGTGTGAAACGAGCTCGAAACAATCGACGAAAGTATACTTTACATCTTTACATAATTGACGAAATCTTATATATTGATTTTATTGATTGATTATTGTGTTTTAAAATTTTTAACAACAACTTGTGTTGTCGGGGGGTCCAAAAACAGAGGAAACTCTGCCCGTTTTTCGAGAAAATCCGTAAAATAAAACGCGATCTATTATAAAACGAAACTATCATATTCAAACATTCTTCGATCAAAACAAATACAAATATATATTTACTTTTGACGACATTACATAACTTACAAGCGTGTTTATAACATTTCGACAAAACCGTTTTACAAAATAACCAAACTTGATAGTTTTATAAAACAAATATATTTAGTTATATTTATTTCCAAACAACAACAATTCGGATATCTTTTATAAATGAAATATAACTATTTACATTTAGTTTAAACATCGAAATCTCGAGGGTTCTTTTATAAAAATAGATATAGTTTATATATATTTATTCAAACGTCAAACAACCCGGAATTCTTTTTATAAAAAAAATAAATATAGTTTATATATTTATTTCTAACATCAAACGACTTGTATTCTTTTACAAAAATAAATATAGTTTACAAAATTATTTCAAACATCGAACGACTCGATGATTCTTCTATAAAATAAATATAATTTTATATAGTTATTTCAAACGCCTAAACGGCAAATACTCGTATTTTAATAATCAACATACGAGACGCAATATATACATAATATGAGTTTGTTATGTGTAATTTTCATATAAATATTCTTTATATACACGCATGACTTCTCGGAACAACTAACGCGAACATATCGATATATTAATATAATTTTATATAAATATTTATATATTTTAAATCTCATGAAAACTAAGTCTTTTCAAGACTTATTAATCCTTAACAACATTAAACGAGCTAACAAGTATAACTTCTTCGTTTCACTTAAGTTAACAACAAACCGTCGAATCGTTCGGTCAACGATTCGGTAGAGCTCGGTGGCACGTAGTTTAGTTATCGCGTTTATTTAGAAACTTATAAACTATTCCGTGATTAGGGATACTATAGAATGCAAGCTAGCGAGTCACATCTTGGAAACGACATCACGAAGTCGTAGTTAGCTAGCTTTGCACATGGAAATCCAGGTTAGTTCATAACCCCCACTTTTTACGTTTTACATTTTTATAAATGTTTTCGGGGGTGGAAAGACATGCAAGTTTTGCAAAAGTAAACAATTCTCGATAAACGAAAACTCATTTCTAAACCATGTTATGAATGGATTACAAAGAACTCAAATGGTTTACGAACGATTTATGCTAAATATACCGGTTTTACAAAACAAATGCGTATTTACGAAACGTGCATGATTTTCATGACTAGGGACGAGAATGTTCTAGTTACAACAATAGGACTGGCTTTGTCTGCGTACGGAAAACGAGACAACCCAGTGAGTTTATGTCCTCCTTTTCTATTAACAGTTTTCGGATTTATTACTCTCGGGGGTGAAATACATCTCAACATGGGTATGATTTGGCTATGAAATGAACTATTAGATCATGTGAGCATAGGCTGAAACTGAAATGACATTAACTCTCTTAAGAAACATGGACAAATGTTAGATCTAACGGGTACGACCGAGCCCCACTCATGGTCCTTGTGTGACCACTTAGAGTGCTTTTGTGTCCCAGTTGAGGTGATTCGACAACGGTCAAGGTGATTTGACACAGTCAAAGTGATTTGACACAGTCGAGGGGATTTGACACAGTCGAGGGGATTCGACACTAATAATTGTCTACTTGGGTTGAGTACTCCCTATGGCGTCACATATATTAATGTCCTTGCAAAACATTAATTGATCTGTTCATAGACGCTTAACATACCTGTTTTCAAAGGAATCTCTCAAATGTTTACAAGTTATTTGGAGCTCACAGTTTTCATATAACATGCCGAGAAAAAAATGATTTTATTATGTTTTCTCACAACTGTTAAACCGGTGAACAAAAAGATTTGTTTAAAATCTTTTCCAAAAAAAACTGTGAACTCGCTCAACTTTATGTTGATTTTTCGCATGTTTCTTTCTCAGGTTACTTTTTCAAAACATGGCGCGGTTGGAATAGGAGAACCATTGGTGAGTCGAGTACTTAGTGGGCATTCGTTTTCTAGAAGTCTTAGCTTATTTGCTTCCGCCGTTCAATGAAGATACCGGTCCAGTCACGCCAACTCTAATATTTTCAGGGTGTGACAGATTGGTATCAGAGCTTTAGGTTACAGCGAATAGGGTTTTCTGTAGGAATACCTAGGCTCTAACCTCATCTTTATCTGGGACTTAGATTATTAAGACTTTGAAAATATACGGAACGCCTAAGACTCGAATATGGTCTCCAACCGTTGCCGAAAGCAAAGATCAAAATTTCGTTTTTTTAAACATACGCTAATGTTGTGTTTTATACACGGTATACAAAACAATGACGCACAGTAAACAAAACCTTGAGAGATGAGGAAACATGCATATAGGACCTTCGGAAACTTTTGTTGAAGTTCATTAAAGGTCATCACGTAGGAACCAAATCTATTAACTCGCGCAAATGCCATTATTATGTCGTATATGCTAGTTTATTTAACCAAGCAGGTAACCTACGCAAAACAAAGTGCCGGTGTGCGAAATTACACGAAACTCAATCTATTCATCAACGGAGATTGAAGTACGTTACATACGAATTTCGAGGCAAGGTCTTTGAAAAGACACGATAGAGCGCTTCAAACGACGAAGCTAGTTTCCGTTAGCAGGAGCACTATTGATCAGGATGCGACGATTTGTCACGTGGTCCTGCAACGACACGAATCATGCTAAGGAGAAGACGCATATCTCCGCATTCCCCCTATCTTATTAATGACGAATACGCTATGTTCGACATTCCATGGTAATGTCACCTAACAAATGGTCATCACATGAAACCCCAGGTAAAGTCCTTAAATTTCTTTTATTGAAATTCTGACTTTTGCATCTAGTGAGTAGATTTTTACATCTCTTCTCCTCTTAGTGGTCATTGCATCATAATGATTTCTTTCATTATAGCGAACACTCATTCGCTTCATTTCTTGAAAAATTCGTATGTTACACATGCATCGTTTATTACGCATGTGGTTTCACTTCGCATGACCGTTATCATCAAAGTTTCAATTATTATTTCGCTATATCTAAACTATTGCTTCGTGATTTAGATGATCTGCATTGTTGTAATTGTTGACTTCTTGCTATCGAGTCAACGCATTTCTTGAAACTTCTTTTCTTTTCAAGTTATACACATGGTTTTTCGTTGTAACCATGCCGAAACTTCCTTGTCGATACCTGTATTTATTGTCGGATTTCACCGAAACCAAGTTCAATTGTTTGGACTTGACCGTTACACATATTCAATTCAAGGCACCATATGATGTATTGAGAGCATCATATTCAAATCAATTTTTAACAAGCGTTTCATTTGTTCTGAGTCATAGTAGACTTGTTTGGTCTTCGACTCCATTAAACTGTTTGTTAATTTTGACACCTTGTGGTGGTGTTTCACTAATTTGAAGCTTGCGCTAATCTCGTTTACACATCTCATACACGGATTTAAATATTTATTTATTGAATCATTTTAAATCGGCTTTGATTTGTCATATTAAAGCAGTCTTAACACAATCGTGTGTTAAGACAATGGTGCACAAATTCATATTATAATCCGGTGTACCTCCTGATGGATCTTTCAACATTGATCGAATGTTTTGCGATATTCATTGCTTCTTCATCTTCGATCGAAAACATTATTTCTTTGATGTTCCATTTTCAATTGGAAATCCTAAGATGTTTGTTTGGGACAAACATTCAGATTTACTTCATTGAATCCTCATTTGATTTCAAATATGGTGAACTTGTTCGGTCACCGCTATTATTGGATTATCTCGATCACTACGACACCTTGTGGTGTTGGTATAACTTGTAGCTTGTGCTAATCACAATCGAGCGTTTCATGCAAAACTACTTCACTTGAGCTTGTTGATTCTAAGTTCATCTAGCGGATGTTATTGTTTCTAGAACTCATTTGGATATTATAAACGTTCGTTGGAATACTATTGCTCGAAATTCCTCTTTTATTGGAACCCTATTAACTTAGTCACACTAGAGACTGTATTTGTACGTCTCGTTTCCTTTGAGATCAAATTCTGAAACATATTCCTTTTAACCATTGGGTTCTTATTATTAGAGTACATCATTGAATTCACATAATTCGAATAAGTCTTGATTCGTGATGTGTGTAAAATGCAACATATAAATTACATCAAATGAGGCATAAAACTAACCCTTGTTTAGTACTAATGTTGGAAAAAGTGTGCTTTTGTCTTCCTTTTGTATTTTCAGGATTAAATGAGCATAGATGAACAAAATGAGCAATTATGCAGCAAAATCTAACATAATTACAAGAAAAGGAATAAACGTGGCATGCCCGACCCCTCGACAGCATCTTCCCAAGCAAAAACAAGTGAACAGAAGGTTGACCATGACCCCGTGCCCAGCGGACATGGGGGCGTGGTCAGGTGTCTGCATAAAGGACAAAGCCATAGAAGCTTCTATTTCTCGACACGGGGGCGTGCCCAGCTCAACACGGCCATGGCCAACGCTAAGATTCACAAAATCCAAGCAAATCTTTATAGTACAGATACGCTTCTGCACACGGGGCCATGCCCAGCGGACATGGGGCCGTGTAGAGCTAATGCAGACAAATTACAATTAATGAAGAAAGAGAAAGTGGATGGACACGGGGTCGTGCCCAACGGACACAGGGCCGTGTCCGGGCTTCTGTGCAGGCTATAAATAGAGGTGCTTGGTTCACTTCAAAGACATCCCTTGGCAAACCACCTCTCTCCCACTTCACCCATACTCCACCACCACTACAACCCACATCTACCACCATCATCCATCATAGAGTGTGTGTAGTAGTCTCGGGATCCAAGATTGATAGTAAGAGTTCTTGACAATCAAAGGCCATGTTTGCCTAAGTCTTTTACATCACTTGGTGAAGACAAGCATTTAGTGTAATACTTTTGATTTTTAATCTTTTTGCACTTTTTATTTGGTTTTGTATTAATGACTTTAATAACTAGTTTCTTATGTTGAAGGTGAAACTTCCTTATCATTTTTCCGTGGTGTCTTGGCGTTATTTTACTGTCTATATAAAATAAAAGATTTACACCATTCATATCTCTACGGTCTATATAGAGATATGTTGGCTACCTGGTCGGGGGTTAAGGGAATTGTTTGGTAAGGTTCTTGCCTTGTTCAGTGTATAGATCCTGCAAGGACCTGGGTCAAGCTTACTAGGACCTCCTTCAATACCCACTGGTATTGGATGGCGGGGGTGCGAATGGCTTGATCCCCTCATATGTAAACTACTATTAATACATTAACCCGGCTACTTGGGATTGTATCCCTGCTAACTCAAACCACTTAGCCGAGGGTAACGACACCTTCAAAAGAGGGGCCTACCACATTACGCATTAACAACTTAATTAATTATCTTTCAATATTCCGACCCTTTAGGATTGTATCCTTGCTGACTCAAACTACTGGGTTGAGGGTAACGTCACCTTCAAAAGAGGGGCCTACTACTATAACTAAGATAATCTCTTAAAAAGTGCAAAAGTGCGGAAATCATCAAAGGTTACACTAAAGGCGAGTCGGATCCAAGTGATTCATCTTGTCTATCTGTTTTTATTTTTATTTAATTTTTCAGCATTTTTAGTTTTTATTTTCATGTTTAAAACTTTTTCTAAACTTTTGATTTGATTAGAAGTTGAGGATAAACCGGTACTAAAATCTCTTGTGTCCTTGGACGACCTCAGTATCTTACCAACGCTATACTACGCTCACGATGGGTGCACTTTGTCACACCCCGACCACGTAAAATAACAAAACGTGGCAGAAACGTCGGGGAGTGTTGTAAGAGAATCATTGTTTCACAACCATGGAATAATTAATTTGTTTTATTGAATTAAATGAACTCATTGTTTTAATACAATCAAATGAGTACAACTATTATCTTTCAAGTTTTAAAGTCGCTAAGGCACGAGTCCATCCTATGTGTAGCATAAATCATCAATCATCATAAAGCAGCACCTGAAACATGTGTAAAAATAGGTACGTCAGCATAAAAATGCCTGTGAGATACATAGGTTTTATTGTATTTAGGATACATGACTTATGAGTTTAAAGAAAAATGTTTTAAAAAAAGTAGTCATGATCCTTGAAAAAGGTTTTCTTTTATAAATCATTTATAAGAAATCAGATAATATAAAATAATAATACTTAGGAAATTAAATAAGTTAGTAGAATAAGTTTGTATAAAAATATATTGTTTGAAAAACAATATTTTGATAAAAAGATTCATAGTGTATATATAAATATACTTTGGTTTTAAGAAAGTCGAATAAGCAATATATTAAAATATATTTCCGTTCCCAAACCGTTAACCCAAGTGTACTAAATTACCCCCGTCCTATTATCGAAACACTAACCCAAAAACCCAGTCGTTAAGTTAATAGTATATTAAATATACTTTAGTTGTTAAAATAAATAAATTTTCAGTAGTATATCAAAAGTATACTTTGGATTTTTAAATAACATATTAAACTATGCTTTGGTTATACAAATAACATATTAAACTATGCTTTGGTTATGGAAATAACATATTAAACTATGCTTTGGTTATGAAAATAACATATTAAACTATGCTTTGGATTTTGAGAATAACATATCAAACTATGTTTTAATGATTAACAAAATATATGTTGGTTTTGTACAATATCACATATGAGAGCATATCAAACTATACTTTTGGGAGTATAACTTAATATACAAAAATAATGTGACTTAAGAATTCATTCAGACCTAGTGCATCAAAATACACCTTTGATGTCACACCCCGACCACGTAGAACATACAAAACGTGGCGGAAACATCGGGGAGTGTTGTAACAGAATTAATGTTTCACAACCATGGAAAATTAAGTTTCGTTTTATTGATAAAAAGTGTTACAATGCCTTAACAAACAAAGAAATACAACATAATTAACTAGTCTTGCATCTTTTATTATCACTAAAGCCCAAGTCTGCCTATATGTATCTTGATCATCTTATGCAACAGTTCCTGAAAAACACATGTGAAAATAGGTACGTCAGCATAAAAATGCCTGTGAGATACATAGGTTTTGTGAAAATGAGATTCATGACTTATGTTTAAGAAAATGTTTAGTCATGAACCTTTTTAGTTTGCTTTGTTTTGTAAATCGTTTGAAAAGCAATAAGATCTGATGATAAGTATAAGTAAGAGAATAATGTATGGTTAAGTGAATAACCAAGTAAAATGAGTTTGTAAAAGATAAGTTGTTTGTAAATAAATGTCTTGTGAAAAGTATGTTATTTGTATGAAATGTTCTATGTCTCAAACTGAAATGATTCAAATAACGTTACGACATGTAATACCATACAAACACTTATGTATAGGAAGTACCAGCGGCGTATCCACCATGCTTGTATCATATTACACACGCATCGTTACTTAATCACTTAATCAAACCAAACCAAACAATGTAAAATGTTCATGTCAAGATGTAAATTATGTCAAAATGTCTATGTCAAATATCCATGTCAAATGTCTATGTCAAATATCCATGTCAACTGTCTATGTCAAATATCCATGTCAAATGTTTATAATCTAAAAGTAGTCAAGTAATGTATAACCAAAATGATATGTATGGTAAGTAAAAATTAAGACTACTTAAACCATAAGTAAAAATGTACAAAACAAAGTATTGAAGTAAAACTTGGTTTAAATCAAAGTTATGTTTTGTAGAATAATGCATGCTTTACCGATACAAACACTTATACAGTATGTTAAACGCAAACATTCAAGCCTTGAGACAGCCGGATAACTATGTAAAAGTGAGTTATCAAAAGAATATGTATTCGGATTCGGTCATTCCTTTCATCCCCTTTCCCTGGGATGTCCGGAACGGGATTTGTCAAGTCCTATGGTACCACTACCTACTACCGAGCGGCATGATCGGTGTTAATGAATGTTATATAGACCCGTTAAACAAACCAAATGTCATACCAAAATGTAAGCATGAGATGAAGATAATGTACCTAGTATGCTAGAGTAAACATACAAGGTAGAGCTGTAAAACAATGTGTCCATATGTTACTGGAACATATGCAACAGAGATGCAATGTAAAATGATGTACTAAGTATGCTAAGTTAACATACAAAGTAGAAAAGTCATGTAAATCAATGTGCTTAGCATGTTATCAGTCAACATACATAGCAGAAAAGTCATGTAAATCAATGTGCTTAGCATGTTATCAGTCAACATACATAGCAGAAAAGTAATGAAATCATGTACTATAATGTACTAACAAACATAGTCGGTATATGATGTGAAAACAGGAAAGCATGAAAGTAACAAGTAGGCACATGTGTTTCACCCCAAAACAGTTTGGAAAACAGTAAAAGAGGGGTCTATGTACTCACTTGAGATTGCTCAGAAGTCCTTGAGTAACAACCAAACAATGCTAGAGATCGCGGATATCAAACGGCACCTAATATAGGTAACTATGTTAATAAACCGGACCTATCTCGGAAGATTGGGTAGAATGAGGTTTCGTAAACCAAACGAGTGTAGAGACTCGTGTCATTTGGTTTAACAAAGCCTACATACTAAATGAAACTTAACCTAACTGCTTACGACCCATTACGACCCGTTTAGGTAGCTTATGCTACTTTAACGCGTCGTTCGCGTGAAACGCGTTCGGACCGCCTAACTAGTCCTATGACAAGTGTTATATGCCTAAACATGTTACATAATCAGTTATGTGACAAAAGTTTAGGTTACATATGCTTAATTACCAATTATACATGAAAAGGGTATTCTGGTAATTTACCTAAGGCATATAAACTACCTATCATACAACTACTTAAACGATGTGACCATAGGGTATAACCTCGGAAGGTTATTCCCTACCTACTATGGTCACCTAATGTGTTTGGTCGGATCCTAATGATCGACCAAACTGGGTCGGGCTCGAGGTATAAGCGATTTATTAGATCGCTTACCCTACGACCCTAGACAACGTGGTAATCAGTGGGCATAGTCCCAAGGGACTATGACCATCGTGATTACAATCACGTTGCGAAGTTCAAACGAACTTCGCATTGACCATTACTGGTCAACGCTGAAAGTCAAACAAAGTTTGACTTTCTGACTCGAAAAGCAGTAAAATAAGGAAAAGAACGAAAGAATACTTACGAAGGGTCCCCGAATGCTAATCCCGATCCAAGAACTCAGGTATGAAACAATGGTTTCAACTTAGAGCTCTCAAAATCAGAATTCTAGTGAGAAATGCAATGGGGGTGGATGGGTATATATAGTTTTCGGGTAACCGTTAGGATCGTTTCATGGAAAACGTGCCATGATCCCATCCGTACAAGTGTCGGAAAGTTGTGGTGGCTTAAATTGGTCCTTATCAGCTGATTAGGCAAGTGGTGAGTGTGTGGTTGTGGTTAAAACAGCTGCAAACAGCTGTTAAGAAACACTGCATCTGGTCTGTGCATGGCTAGCGCACCGCTACACTAAAAGTGTAGCGCACCGCTAGCCATAGTTTGGCAGAATTACACTTTTAGTCCCTGTTATGCATTCAGCCCATTTTCGACACGTTTAAGGCCCGTTAACCCCATTTCAAAGCTCTAAAATGAATTTAAAGTATAGGGAACTTAAAATGTGTTCAAAAATATCTCGGATGTCGGTTCGTTTAGCCGTACGGTTGCGTTGTTCGGTTAATTACGACGGAATGCGCATAAGCGCGAAAAACGATCCAAATGACGCGACGAATGGATTTTTCTTATGGCGAACACTAAAATATAATATAGTCATGCTCACATAAATTTTTGGATGTCCGGATGTATTCAGAACGTAAGTTACGCGTAAAAATGCAAACTTGTGCACTTTTTGACGCTTTTAGTCCCTGAATGACACAAAAGTTTATTTTAGCATACCGAACACCTCAAAGCCTATTTCTAAGCTATGTAAAGGATATTTATGGTATGTTTAACTTATGGTCATGTCCTGGAAGGTCTGTTACAGTTCAAATTGGCATACTTTCGCAGTTTGTCAAATTTAGTCCCTGTAAGCGATTAAACTTTGATTTCACCACACCAAACCTTCCAAAACTTATATCTAAGTTATGTAAAGGTTATTTAAGGTATGTTAAGCCTATTTCACTATTCCGGAGTGTTCGTTGGATTAAACTGGTTATATTTACGCATCAGTGCGCGTATAACCTTCCAGAAAGCGATTTAGAGCTTGAAATCGAACAAGAGTTGATATGTGCAAATGATACACATATTTTTACAAATCCCAAGTATGAAATATAATATTTAATTGGTTTGGTATTTGTTTGATGGCCGTGGAGGCACAGGTGTTACATTTGAGACTATAGAAATACCACAAACGCAATTTCTATTTGGATGGAGAAACAAATTGGTTTCAGACATTCCATGACAACAGGAATGGGGTGTTAAATC
Source organism: Helianthus tuberosus (assembly GCA_030545235.1). Taxonomy (NCBI): domain Eukaryota; kingdom Viridiplantae; phylum Streptophyta; class Magnoliopsida; order Asterales; family Asteraceae; genus Helianthus; species Helianthus tuberosus. The sequence continues at coordinate 111,983,120 of CM060351.1, forward strand.
CTATAGCGCTATATCATACTACCAACCGGTCTGGTGAACAAAATAAGTACTATCCAACGATTAATTTTTATTAATCTTTGAAAAATTAGAGTTTAGACCATAAATAATCATTCAGTTTGTCAAAACATAAGTATTAATACGTATAATCAATTATACTTTGAAAATAAGAACATAACAAATAGGTACACATGCTTCACCCCAAAACATTTGAAAACAGAAAAAGAGGGGACTATGTACTCACTTGAGAGTGCTTAGAAGTCTTGAACAACTACCAAGCAAGCTAGAGGAGTCCCGGAAATCAAACGGTACCTAATATAGGTAACTACATAAATAGCCGGACCTAAATCGGGGGATCGGATAGTATGAGGTCTTGTGAACCAAATGAGCGTGGGAAATCATATGATATGGTTTAACAAGGCCTACATACTAAAGTGAAACCTAGCCTAAGTGCTTACGACCCATCACGGCCCGTTTAGGTAGCTTATGCTACTTTAACGCGTCGTTCGCGTATAACGCGTTTAGACCGCCTAACTAGTCCTATGACAAGTATTATATGCCCTAACAAACTTAATTATGTTACATAATCAGTTAAATGACAAAAGTTTAGGTTACATTTGCTTAATTACCAATTACACATGAAAAGGGTATTTTGGTAATTTACCTAAGGCATATAAACTACCTATCATACAACTACTTAAACTAAGTGACCATAAGGTATAACCTCGGAAGGTTATTCCCTATACAACTATGGTCACCTAATGTGTTTGGTCGGATCCTAAAGATTGACCAAACGGGTCTAGTTCTTAAGTCTAAGCGGGTGTTTAGTCCGCTTGACTTACGACTCTACACAAGCATTAATCTAAAAAGTGACGAGCTAAACATGTCGAAACATGTTTAGTTAAGTTAGAAAACAGGTTTGGTATCAAAACAAACGGTTTTGATACCTAAAAGTAGTTTGGTTACAAAATACGCAAGAATGCGCATTTTGGCCGAAACTACGACTCGTCACTACACCTAGATAACGTGGTAATCAGTAGGTATAGTCACTAGGGACTATAACCATCGTGATTACGCTCACGTTATGAAGTTCAAATGAACTTCGCATTGACCATAAACTGGTCATTGCAGAAAGTCAAACGCAGTTTGACTTTCAGACTCGAAAAGCGATAAAAGAACGAAGGAACACCTACAAAGGGTCCCCGCAAGCTCTTGATCCGATTTACCTTCAGGTATGAAGTATAAACTTCAACTTAGAAGGCCAAAATCAGATCAAGTTGTGAGTTTTAGTGAATGGAGGGGGTATTTATAGTTTTCGTAGAACCGTTAGGATCGTTTCTTGAAAACCGAGCTTCAATCTCAGCCCTACACTTCATACCCACTAATTTGTGAAACCATGGGCATCCAAAACAAGCACATAGAATCAAAGAAACCAGGTGTAAAGGTGTGTAACAGCTAGAACAAGCTGGAATCAACTTTCTGATGTCTGGGACCTGCTTACGGACCGTAAGAGGAGACCCATACGGTCCGTAAGGACCCTGCAGGTCAGCAAAATTGAATTTTGGCTGAACAGGCCCCTGAAGCCCCAAACTTGCTATTTGATGCATTTTTGACACGTTTAAGCCCCGTTAACCCCATTTCAAAGCTCTAAAATGAAGTTAAAGTATAGGGAACTTGAAACATGCTCAAAAATATCTCGAATATCTTAGGTTTTTGCATATCTTACGTTTTTGCATTTTTGACACGTACGGTTGCGTTGTTCGGTTAATTACGACGGAAGTCGTAACGAACGCAAAAACGATCCAAATTAAGCGACGAATGGATTTTCATTATGTCAAACACTAAAATAAAATATTTTAATGCTTACATAAATTTTTGGATGTCTGGATACATTCAGAACGTAAGATATGCGCGAAAATGCAAACCTGTGCACTTTTTGACGCTTTTAGTCCCTATTGATCATGAAAGTTTATTTTAGCGCACAAAACACTTCAAAGCCTATTTCTAAGCTATGTGAAGGATATTTAGGGCATATTTAACTTATGATCAAGTTCCGGAATGTTCGTTACTATACAAATCGGTATAGTTTCGCAGTTTGACACAATTAGTCCCTGCGATCGAACAAACTTGATTTCAACACACCAAACCATCCAAAACTTATTCCTAAGTTATGTGAAGGTTATTTAAGGTATGTTAAGCCTATTTCACTATTCCGGAGTGTTTTTTGCATTAAACTGGTTATATTTACACATCAGAGCGCGTATAACCTTCCAGAAAGCGATTTAAAGCTTAAAATCGAACAAGAGTTGATATATGCAAACGATACACATATTTTCACAAATCCCCAGTATGAAATACAATATTTCATTAGTTTGGCATTTGTTTGATGGTTGAAGTGACACAGGTGTCACAGTCTCCCCTACTTTAGGAAATTTCGTCCCGAAATTTAATTTTTAGGAGAAACTTGTGAGGACAACTGTGTTGTTTTCGCTTTCGAATGAATCCTTCGAACCCTAAGTAAAACTATGGGCCATGTTAGGATTCTTAGCGAAATTGTCAACTATCAGAGTGAAGTCCTTGTAGTAACAAAACATGGAGTTTCGAACTACGGACAGAAGAATGTTTCTTATAAAGACTCATCATAGGAAACTTGGTGTGTGCTTGAGATCAGAATTGGGGAGTGTAAGATTAAATGACATTGGTCGAGGTCCAAGACTTCTCCCGTATCATTACTCTTATCACTATAAGTCTTAACACATGACAAAACTTCCTGTGGTTTCTGTGCACTGAATTCCATAATTATGTAGGCCTCCATAATTACGTAATTCCTTGCACAGTCCGCACAGTTCATTTCATAATGCGTAGGGGAAAAAATTAATTGAATAAACATAAAGCGACTTGACTAGATCACCAAAGGATCTTTTTAACTAAATCAACGAACGATCTTTTTAACTAGATCAACGCATGATCTTTTTAACTAGACCGTTGTACGATCTTCGTAAATAGACCACTTAAGGGATCTTTTCAATTATATCATTACATGACATTTCTAACCAGATTTTTTTTTAAAATCAATCTGTTTATCCAGACCATTCAAGGGGTCCTATTATAGAATAGTACTTTATAACCCAAGGGACTTAACTACAATGTTGAAGTCCATTAAGGATTTAAGATAGTACCTTTGGATATCCTATTATGAATCTCTCGTATGAGATATGGAAGATTCTATGAGGATTTGGATGGATCACATAAAAACACAAAACGTATAAGAAAACACATAAGCACATAATCACATAATTAATTAACTTGATTTTTTTAATTTGTTATCTTTGGATACGGGTATTTAAAGCACACCAGGAATCCAATCCGTGGATTTCATTTGGCATTTTAAACATAAGAATCTAATTATGGAGATAGAAAGCTCTTAAGAGGAATTTGGCTTTGTTTCTTAAAAGAATCGAGTATTTAAGATTCTTAGGGAGATCACAAGTGAAAAACAAAATGACAGAACCACACGAGTAGTTTGTCTTTGTGTTGGCATCATAAGGTTGTATCAAACATTCACACAATCGTATCAGTTTTGCAAAAAATAAAAACGACGAATTTTTATTTATATAACAACTGACTTGTCTTTAAATGTCAAAAGATAACAACCAAAGGAAATAACAAAACACTAATTGTTCACTGCTGCATCATTGTTCACGTTCGCCTCATTGATGTTAAACACTCGTCCACGTGCTGGAGGTATGTTAACAAGTCTTGGGCAATTGTTTCTGTAGTGAGTAAGGTCACCACAGTTATAACATGACCCCGAAGGGAACCGTGCTTGAACAGCAGCAGGGTTTGCAGCAGCTTGATTTGCATAACGGAAAACATTGATCAAATGTCCCAACCGCCCACAGTGAGTACATTTGTGGCATTGCTCTTGCTCCAGATGATGACGGTTGCATTTATTGCACAAAGGTGCGGTACTAACATAGTTTTGGCTTTTGCGAGGTTGTGCTGGCTGTTTTGGTGCAACCTGTTTGTCTTGATCAGTTATGGCGCAATTTTGAGAGGCTTTGCGCTTCTTCTTCTTGGATACCTCAGCCTGTTTTTCCTTTGGCTCAGCTTGAGCAGCCTTGTCAGATGGTCTTGGGTCGCCTTTTCGAAAAAGCTTACCTTTCCTGATGTGGGATTCAGTTAGGGTGGCAGACAGTTCAATGGCTTGTCTGACAGTAGTAGGGTTACTGCCAGTAACAATATCCTGAACTAGGTCAGGAAGACCATCAATATATTTCTCGATCGCCTTATCCACAGGAGTAACCATAGCAGGACACAACAGGCTCAATTCTTCATAACGGTCAGTATAGGCTCGATGTTCACCACTGTCTTGCTTCAGGTCATCGAATTCCCTTTCTAAAGCTCTCAATTCATGACGAGGACAAAACTCCTTCATCATAAGAGCCCTACGCTCAGCCCAAGTCTGTGCTAACGCAACCTCAGCACCACGGTCCCTCATAACTCCGTTCCACCATGTAAGAGCCCTTTTCTGAAATTCACTAGAGGCAAACTCGACTTTCCGATTTTCAGGACATTGAACGTGACGAAACGTACTCTCAATTCCCTCGAACCACTGTAGGAGCCCAGTTGCTCCTTCAGAACCACTAAACTTGAGTGGGTTAGCTGAATTGAAGCTTTTGAAATTGCATGGAGCATTCTGGTTGTTGATGGCTTGATTCATTTGAGCAAAAATATTTGGGAGTACAGCAACCATATGTTGTGCCATAATATGTGCCATTTTGGCATTTGGGAGCGGATTTTCGCGTCGAGGAGGCATTCTAAAAGGGAAAACAGGAAGGAAAACAAGTGGAAGGATTAGACGAAAAGAATGAAATGAGACAAAATTGATGAAAGCAAAGATGGTGGTCATTTGTTTGTTACTACGAAGCAACAAACGACACACAACGACTAATCAAAGTAAATGGGTCAAAAATAATGTATTGCGAAGACATGCTCGCCTATAAGTGGACACTCACCCCAAGAGTTCCCAGGTAAGAGTGACTGGTCCGATATTGCGGATTTGTACGAACACTCTAGCCTTAGACAGAAAGCTCAGGGTATAGGCACCCACCCTTCCAGTTTGCACGTGTTCACATTATTTAGACCAAACTTTGACGGGATTTCAAAAACTTAGAGGGTTCAAAACCTTACAATAAATCATCCTAGAATAGATGATTGGTTTTCAAAGCGGAAACGAAATTTGTGTTCTTATTGTGGTTGTCACCTAAAGATAGGCGACGGTATTGTTTTAAAACTAAACACAAGATAACTTGTGTTAGGGTCCTAGGAAGGTTATAGTCTAGGTCAAAGCATTACTAATAACCTAATTCCCTATAACCAGTGGCTTTGATACCAACTTTTCTGTCACACCCCGACCACGTAAAACAACAAAACGTGGCGGAAACGTCGGGGAGTGTTGTAACAGAATCATTGTTTCACAACCATGGAATAATTAATTTTGTTTTATTGAATTAAATGAACTTATTGTTTTAATACAATCAAATGAGTACAACTATTATCTTTCAAGTTTTAAAGTCGCTAAGGCACGAGTCCATCCTATGTGTAGCATAAATCATCAATCATCATAAAGCAGCACCTGAAACATGTGTAAAAATAGGTACGTCAGCATAAAAATGCCTGTGAGATACATAGGTTTTATTGTATTTAGGATACATGACTTATGAGTTTAAAGAAAAATGTTTTAAGAAAAGTAGTCATGATCCTTGAAAAAGGTTTTCTTTTATAAATCATTTATAAGAAATCAGATAATATAAAATAATAATACTTAGGAAATTAAATAAGTTAGTAGAACAAGTTTGTATAAAAATATATTGTTTGAAAAACAATATTTTGATAAAAAGATTCATAGTCTATATATAAATATACTTTGGTTTTAAGAAAGTCGAATAAGCAATATATTAAAATATATTTCCGTTCCCAAACCATTAACCCAAGTGTACTAAATAACGCCACGGTATATAATGCAATGAAAACACTTATATATAAGAAGTACCAGCGGCGTATCTACCATGTTTTCATCACATTACCTGTCACACCCCGACCACGTATAACATACAAAACGTGGCGGAAAACGTCGGAAAGTGTTGTAACAGAATTAATTGTTTCATAACCATGGGATTCAAAGTTGTATTTTATTTATCAACATAAGAGTTACATTGTCTTAAACAGGAAACAAAGAGTTCATAACATAATTAAACTAGTCTATCTTCATTTTTAGTCTCTAAGGCACAGGTCCGCCCTAGTGTCCTGATCAACATCCTATGCAAAAGCTCCTGAAAACACATGTGAAAATAGGTACGTCAGCATAAAAATACCTGTGAGATACATAGGTTTTGTAAAAATATTATTCATGACTAGTGTTTAAGAAAATGTTTAGTCATGAACCTTGTAATTTGCTTTGTTTTGTAAATCGTTTGAAAAACAATAAGTTCAGATGATATGTATAAATAAATGTAAGGTTAAATGAATAACCATGTAAAAATGGGTTTGTGTAAGATAAGTTGTTTGTAAACAGTGTCTTGTAAAAAGTATGTTATTTGTATAAAATGTCATGTGTCATAAATTGAAATGATTTAAATAACGCTACGATATGTAATACCATACAAACACTTATATATAGGAAGTACCAGCGGCGTATCCACCATGCTCGTATCATATTACACATCCCTCGTTACTTAAATCACTTACTCAAACCAAACCACCAATGTAAATTGTTTATGTATAATCAAATGTCAAACTGTTATTGCGTAAACCATATAAAATGTCTGTGTTTAATGTAAATCATGAATTGTGTATATCAATGTCAAAATGTTTATGTCTAATGTAAATCATGTAATGTGTATCCAAAAATGTCATGTATGGTATGTGAAATATATCAACTAAACCATATGTAAAATGCACAAAAACAAGGTATTGAAGTAAAACATGGTTTAAATCAAAGTTATGTTTTGTGGAACAAATGCATGCTATACTGATACAAACATTTATGCAGTATTGTGAAAATGCATACATCCAAGCCTTGAGACTGTGGTGATAAACGCTTAAACAAATTAAAGGTTTATCTAAGTTATGTATATCGAATTCGGTCATTCCTTCCAATCCAAACAAACCCAGGATTTCAGGAACGGGAGTTGTCAATTCCTATGGTACCACTACCTACTAACGAACGGCGCGATCAATGTTAATGAATGTATTGTTCCATGTTAAACAAACCAAATGTCATACCAAAATGTAAGCATGTGATGTAAACAATTGTACTAAGTATGCACACAATGGGCACACATAGCATGAAATGTAATGTAAAACAATGTACTAAGTATGCACACAATGGGCATATATAGCATGAAATGTAACGTAAAACAATGTACTAAGTATGCACACAATGGGCATATATAGCATGAAATGTAATGTAAAACAATGTACTAAGTACACACACAATGGGCATACATAGCATGAAAGGTAATGAAATCATGTATTTTAATGTACTAACGAACATAGCAGGTATATGATGTGAAAACATGGAAAGCATGAAAGTAACAAGTAGGCACATGTGTTTCACCCCAAAACAGTTTGGAAAATAGTAAAAGAGGGGTCTATGTACTCACTTGAGATTGCTCAGAAGTCCTAAGATAACCACCAAGCAATGCTAGAGATCACGGAATCAAACGGCACCTAATATAGGTAACTATGTTAATAAACTGGACCTAATATCGGAGGATCGGATAGAATGAGGGTTCGTAAACCAAACGAGTATGGAGACTCGTGTAATATGGTTTAACAAAGCCCACATACTAAAACAAAACTTAACCTAAGTGTTTGTGACCCATTACGACCCGTTTAGGTAGCTTAGGCTACTTTAACGCGTCGTTCGCGTAAAACGCGTTCGGAATGCCTAACTAGTCCTATGATAAGTAAAATATGCCTTAACATGTCTAATATGGTTGACAAATCAGTTTAGATGTCAAAAGTTATGTTACATATGTTTAAAACGAATTTTGGCATCAAAGGGGTATTTTGGTAATTTACCTAAGGCATATAAACTACCTATCATACAACTACTTAAACGAAGCGACCATAAGGTATAACCTCGGAGGGTTATTCCCTATATACTATGGTCACCTAATGTGTTTGGTCGGATCCTAATGATCGACCAAATGGGTCGGGTTCGAAGGTATAAGCGATTTATTAGATCGCTTACCCTTACGACCCTAGACAACGTGGTAATCAGTAGGCATAGTCCCAAGGGACTATAACCATCGTGATTACAATCACGTTGCGAAGTTCAAACGAACTTCGCATTGACCATAAACTAGTCAACGCAGAAAGTCAAACAAAGTTTGACTTTCGGACTCGAAAAGCAATAAAAGAACGAAAGAATACCTACGAAGGGTCCCCGAATGCTAATCTAGATCAAAATAACTCAGGTATGAAATAATGGTTCCAACTTAGAGTCTTTTTGATCAGATTCTTGTGAGGAATGAGTGAAAATGTGATGGGTATTTATAGGATTTCCCGAACCGTTAGGATCGTTTCTTGGAAAATGTGATCGAATCTCGTGCGTACATTTGTTGGAAAGTTGTGGTAACTAAAAATGGCCTCTCATGAGCTGAAAGGGCAAGTGTGAGTGTGTGGATGAGGTTTAATCAGCTGAAATCTGCTGACTAATCAGTCTTATATGTTCTGGGAGCCTGATGCGGGCCGCGTAAAGATGCACATAAAACTTACGCGGGCCGCATGGCCATGTCTGATCAGAACAAACTTTCAGAAATGACAGTTTTGGTCCCTTTACGTGTTTAAGGCCATTTCCGACACTTCTAAGGCCCGTAAAGCCAACTTTAAGGCCCTAAAATGATGCCTACACATTGTGGACATGAAACATGCTCAAAAATATGTCGGATGTTGGTTCGTTTGGTCGTACGAACGCGATGTTCGCTTAATTACGACGGAATGCGCACAAGCGCGAAAAACGATCCAAATGACGCGACGAATGGATTTTTCTTATGCCAAACACTAAAATAAAATATTTTAGTGCTTACATAAATTTTTGGATTTCCGGATGTATTCAGAACGTAAGTTATGCGCGAAAGTGCAAACTTGTGCACTTTTTGACGCTTTTAGTCCCTGAATGACCCAAAAGTTTATTTTAGCACACCGAACACCTCAAAGCCTATTTCTAAGCTATGTAGAGGATATTTATGGTATGTTTAACTTATGGTCATGTTTCGGAATGTTCGTTACAGTTCAAATTGGCATACTTTCGCAGTTTGTCAAGTTTAGTCCCTGTAAGCGAATTAACGTGTTTTTGCCATACCAAAGACTTTAAAACTTATTTCTAAGTTATGTAGAGGTTATTTAAGGTATGTTAAGTATGTGTTGAAGTTCCGGAGTATTTGTCGCATTAAACTGATTACGTTTACGCACCAGTTTGCGTATAAACCTCCAGAAAGCGATGTAGAGTTTGAAATTACATAAAAGTCAAAACATGAAAAATGTAAAACACAACCAAACAAACATTGGGATCAAATAACATTGTTTTATTGATAATTGAACTGTTCACAATGATAATAAGCACAGATGTTACAGTCTCCCCTACTTGTGGAAATTTCGTCCCGAAATTTATTTAGAGGAAACTCGTGGAAAAAGATGCGGATACTTCGCCTTCATTTGATCTTCGCGTTCCCAAGTAAACTCGAGTCCACGTTTAGCTTCCCAGCGAACTTTGACCAAAGGAATGCGCATACGTTTAAGCCACTTGACTTCACGTTCCATGATTTCCACAGGCTTCTCAACAAATTTCAGTGTTTTATCAACACGAATTTCGTCAAGTGGTATGTGGAGGTTCTCATCAGCTAAACACCTCTTGAGATTGGACACGTGAAAGGTTGGATGAACATTTCCAAGTTCAGGAGGTAACGCAAGTCTGTAGGCTACCTTTCCGATTCTTTCGACGATCTTGAATGGTCCAACGTATCTAGGTGCAAGTTTTCCTTTCTTTCCAAATCAGATCACACCTTTCTAAGGTGAGACCTTAAGTAATACTCGATCACCGACTTGAAATTCCAAGGGCTTGCATTTTGGATCCGCGTAACTCTTTTGACGGCTTCTAGCTGTCTGAAGGTTATCACAAACTTTCTTAACCTTGTCAGTTATCTCTAAAATGAGGGCAGGTCCAGTAAGTTGAGCCTCGCCGATCTCATTCCAGCAGACTGGTGAACGACATTTTCGACCATAGAGAGCTTCGAAAGGAGCCATTTTGATGCTGGTGTGATAACTGTTGTTGTAGGAGAATTCAATTAACGAAAGATGTGAATCCCAACTACCCCCAAAGTCGATCACACAAGCTCTAAGCATATCCTCCAGAGTCTGGATTGTTCTTTCAGATTGACCATCCATTTGCGGATGATAAGCTGTGCTCAGATTAAGTTGGGTCCCCATAGCAGATTGCATGGTTCTCCAAAAATGAGAAGTGAAACGAGCATCTCTATCAGAAATGATGTTCAAAGGAACACCATGTCGAGCTACAATTTCATCCACATAGATTTTTGCAAGTCTGTCAGCAGGAAAGTCCTCACGGATTGGCAAGAAATGTGCTGAATTAGTAAGACGATCAACGACTACCCAGATGGCATCATGACCTTTCTTTGTGCGTGGAAGTTTGGTAACAAGATCCATAGTAATGTTTTCCCATTTCCAAACTGGGATCTCTGGTTGCACCAATAAACCAGAAGGACGTTGATGTTCAACCTTAACCTTAAGACAAGTAAGGCATTTTGATACGTATAAGGCAATGTCTTTCTTCATACCAGGCCACCAATAGTGAATACGAAGATCCTTATACATCTTATCTGAGCCCGGATGAATAGAATAACGAGACTTATGGGCTTCATCCATAAGCAAGGTACGAAGATCATCCTGGTTTGGGACCCACAAATGGTCCATGAAGTAATATGATCCATTGTCCTTCAGTTCAAGAGCAGGTGTTATGTGATAGGGAAATTCCTTATCCATCAAACCTTGTGAAACACAAGATTGTTGAGCCTGAGAAATGCGTGCCTGGATATCGGATCGAGCTTGAATAACAGATTGAACACGTACACAATGAAGCTTAGTACGTTCCTTATGACTCAATGCATCGGCTACGACATTCGCCTTGCCAGGATGGTAGCGAATTTCGCAGTCATAGTCATTTAAAAGCTCAACCCAACGTCGTTGCCTCATGTTGAGTTCTTTCTGATTGAAGATATGCTGAAGACTTTTGTGGTCCGTGAAAACCACACATTTTGTACCGTACAAATAGTGTCTCCATATCTTAAGAGCGAAGACAACTGCACCCAACTCAAGATCATGATTGGTGTAGTTTTTCTCATGTATCTTCAACTGCCTCGATGCATAGGCTATGACTTTGTTCCTTTGCATCAGAACACAGCCAAGACCCAATTTAGATGCATCACAGTAAACGACGAAATCATCATTGCCCTCAGGCAAAGTCAGAACAGGCGTGTCACAAAGTTTCTGTTTCAAGTGTTGAAAAGCTTCCTCTTATTTGAATCCCCAGTCAAAGGGTTTGTTCTTCTGAGTTAGAGCAGTTAGAGGAACTGCAATCTTTGAGAAGTTCTCAATGAAGCGGCGGTAATAACCTGCTAGACCAAGAAAAGAACGAACCTCAGTAGGAGTAGTAGGCGTATCCCAATCCTTAATCGCACTGATCTTGGAGGGATCTACATGAATACCTCGTTCGTTGATAATATGTCCCAAAAATTGAACTTCTTTAAGCCAAAATTCGCACTTGGAGAATTTGGCGAAAAGTTGCTCTTTCTTTAGGAGTTCCAGAGTAAGACGAAGATGTTGCTCGTGATCAGCTCGCGTCTTAGAATAAATCAAGATGTCGTCAATAAAAACAATGACGAACTGATCCAAATAAGGTTTGCAGACCCTATTCATTAAGTCCATGAAAACAGCAGGAGCATTAGTCAAACCGAATGGCATGACTGTGAACTCGTAATGCCCATACTGAGTGCGGAACGCCGTCTTGGGAATATCTTCTTCATGCACACGAAGTTGATGATACCCGGAACGCAGATCAATCTTCGAAAAATAAGAAACGCCCTGCAGCTGATCAAAGAGGTCGTCTATGCGCGGTAGGGGATATCGATTCTTGATGGTAAGCTTGTTAAGCTCACGTTAATCGATACACATCCTAAAAGATCCATCCTTCTTCTTGACAAAAAGAACGGGAGCACCCCAAGGTGAAAAGCTAGGATGTATAAACCTTTGTCAGAGAGCTCCTGAAGCTGCTTAGACAACTCTTGCATCTCAGATGGTGCAAGACAATATGGAGCTCTGGCAATGGGATTTGCACCAGGTACGAGATCAATGCGGAACTCGACTTGGCATGCTGGAGGTAGACCAGGTAACTCTTCAGGGAAAACTTCAGAATAATCCCGAACGACAGGAATATCTGGAATAGACTTACCCTTGCCTTTATCTGCTGTAACATGTGCTAAGAAAGCCACATAGTTCTTCCTCAGATATTTCCGAGCTTTAAAACAAGACATGAGCTTGAGGCCACCGGACGGTTTCTCACCTTGAACATGTAGGATCTCGCCTGTCGAAAGCGGCACACGAACAATCTTCTCAGAACAAACTATCTCTGCGTGATGCTTGGATAACCAATCCATACCCACAATGACGTCGAAGCTTCCAAGTTGCATTGGCGTGAGGTCGATAGGAAAAAGATGGTCGTTAAGGTTCAACTGGCAGTTGCGAAGAACAGAATCAAGAATAATGGGTTCACCACTAGCAACCTCTACTGTCAAAGGTTTACCTAGTTTTGTTCTAGACACGCGAAGCATTGGCTCAAAAGACAATGACACAAAACTCTTGTTGGCACCCGAATCAAAAAGAACAGATGCAGGCTGATTATTAATAAAGAACGTACCGTTCACCACTTCATTGTCTGCTTGTGCCTCTTGAGCATTCATGTTAAAGACTCGCCCTCGAGCCGGAGCCTGATTCTGATTTGCATTCTGATTCTGGTTAGCTAGCCTTGGGCACCAGTTTCTGTAGTGGGTCAGATCCCCACAGTTATAACAAGCACCTGGTGGGTAGTGTGGTCGTGCAGCTTGACCCTGTTGCTGAGCAGGAGGCTGAGCAGCTTGTTGAGCCGGGTTCTGAACTGCCCGATTCTGAGCAAACTGACAAACATCGACAAGATGACCTGACTTCCCACAGTTAGTACAGAAACGGAACTGATGTTGCGGCTGATGGTGACTGTTGCACCTATTGCACAAAGGTGCATTCCCTGAATAGGGCTTCTTCGCTGGAGGCGGTGCGGGTTGGTTGGGAGCTGTCTGGTTAGCTTGGGCAGTGACAACATAGTTTTAGGAAGCTTTACGCTTCCTTTCCTTTTCGATGAACCAGAATCCTTTCCGTTCTTGTTTTGACCTTTCTTGCTATCTTCCTTGTTAGACGACTATTTCTTGCCCTTGTCACCCTTCCTGTGTAATTTATTCTTCCGAATCTGCGACTCAGTCAATGTCGCTGATAACTCGATCGGCTGACGGAGTGTGGCAGGGTTACTACCAGTAATGATGTCTTGCACTGAGTCAGGTAGGTCGTCGATGTACCTTTCGATAGCCTTGTCGAGTGGGGTAACCATTGTTGGGCAAAGCAGACTCAACTCTTCAAACCTATCAGTATACGCCCTGTGCTCACCACTATCTTGCTTCAAATCATCAAACTCCTTCTCCAACGCTCGCTGTTCATGACGAGGACAGAACTCCCTCATCATAAGAGCCCTAAGTTCAGCCCAAGTTTGTGCTAGAGCAACCTCTGCACCACGGCCTCTCATTACCCCTTTCCACCATGTAAGAGCCCTCTTCTGAAACACACTCGAAGAAAACTCGACCTTGCGATTGTCAGGACACTGCACATGGCGAAAAGTATTCTCAATGCTCTCAAACCATTGAAGAAGCCCGGTCGCTCCTTCAGAACCACTAAACTTGAGTGGTTTAGCCGAGTTAAAATCCTTGTATTTGCATGGATCATTGTTATTGTTGTTGGCTTGGTGCCATTGAGCAAAGAGATTTGGGAATTGAGCAGCCATCTGCTGCGCAATGATTTCTGCCAGTTCGGCAGTCGCTATCTGGTTTTTGCGTCGAGGAGGCATTCTAAAAGAGGAAAACATGAAAGGAAACGAGTGAGATGATTGGATGAGGAGAATGAGATGAAACAAAATTAGCAAAAGAAAAGATGGTGGTCATTTGTCTGCATTACCAAGCAAACAAATGACACACAGTGACTAATCAAAGTAAATGGATCAAAAATAATGTATCGCGAAGACATGCTCGCCTATAAGTGAACACTCATCCCAAGAATTCCCAGGTAAGCACAACTGGTCTCGCGTCTGATGAGATATATACGAAGTGCTTGCCTAGACAGAAAACCCAGAATACAGGCATTCACTCTTCCAGTTTGCACGTGTTCACACTATTTAGAACCCAAAACTTTGACGAGATTTTGAAAATTTGAAGGTACAAGGCCAAAAATTTAGTCAAACTGGAAGGGTTCAAAACCTTGTAATAAATCATTCAAAAACAGAAGATTGTTTTTCAAAAATCGTTTCGGAAAAATTTGGTTTTTTGTTTTGATAATCACCTAAGGATAGATGAAGTGCATGTTTTAAAATCTAAACACAAGATAACTTGTGTTAGGGTCCTAGAAAGTTATAGTCTAGGTCAAAGCATTACTAATAACCTAATTCCCTATAACCATTGGCTCTGATACCAACTCTTCTGTCACACCCCGACCACGTATAACATACAAAACGTGGCGGAAAACGTCGGGGAGTGTTGTAACAGAATTAATTGTTTCATAACCATGGGATTCAAAGTTGTATTTTATTTATCAACATAAGAGTTACAATGTCTTAAACAGGAAACAAAGAGTTCATAACATAATTAAACTAGTCTATCTTCATTTTTAGTCTCTAAGGCACAGGTCCGCCCTAGTGTCCTGATCAACATCCTATGCAAAAGCTCCTGAAAACACATGTGAAAATAGGTATGTCAGCATAAAAATGCCTGTGAGATACATAGGTTTTGTAAAAATATGATTCATGACTAGTGTTTAAGAAAATGTTTAGTCATGAACCTTGTAATTTGCTTTGTTTTGTAAATCGTTTGAAAAACAATAAGTTCAGATGATATGTATAAATAAATGTAAGGTTAAATGAATAACCATGTAAAAATGGGTTTGTGTAAGATAAGTTGTTTGTAAACAGTGTCTTGTAAAAAGTATGTTATTTGTATAAAATGTCATCTGTCATAAATTGAAATGATTTAAATAACGCTACGATATGTAATACCATACAAACACTTATATATAGGAAGTACCAGTGGCGTATCCACCATACTCGTATCATATTACACATGCCTCGTTACTTAAATCACTTACTCAAACCAAACCACCAATGTAAATTGTTTATGTATAATCAAATGTCAAACTGTTATTGCGTAAACCATATCAAATGTCTGTGTTTAATGTAAATCATGAATTGTGTATATCAATGTCAAAATGTTTATATCTAATGTAAATCATGTAATGTGTATCCAAAAATGTAATGTATGGTATGTGAAATATATCAACTAAACCATATGTAAAATGCACAAAAACAAGGTATTGAAGTAAAACATGGTTTAAATCAAAGTTATGTTTTGTGGAACAAATGCATGCTATGCTGATACAAACATTTATGCGGTATTGTGAAAATGCATACATCCAAGCCTTGAGACTGTGGTGATAAACCCTTAAACAAATTAAAGGTTTATCTAAGTTATGTATATCGAATTCGGTCATTTCTTCCAATCCAAACAAACCCAGGATTTCAGGAACGGGAGTTGTCAATTCCTATGGTACCACTACCTACTAACGAACGGCGTGATCAATGTTAATGAATGTATTGTTCCATGTTAAACAAACCAAATGTCATACCAAAATGTAAGCATGTGATGTAAACAATTGTACTAAGTATGCACACAATGGGCATACATAGCATGAAATGTAATGTAAAACAATGTACTAAGTATGCACACAATGGGCATATATAGCATGAAATGTAACGTAAAACAATGTACTAAGTATGCACACAATGGGCATATATAGCATGAAATGTAATGTAAAACAATGTACTAAGTACACACACAATGGGCATACATAGCATGAAAGGTAATGAAATCATGTACTATAATGTACTAACGAACATAGCAGGTATATGATGTGAAAACATGGAAAGCATGAAAGTAACAAGTAGGCACATGTGTTTCACCCCAAAACAGTTTGGAAAACAGTAAAAGAGGGTCTATGTACTCACTTGAGATTGCTCAGAAGTCCTAAGATAACCACCAAGAAATGCTAGAGATCACGGAATCAAACGGCACCTAATATAGGTAACTATGTTAATAAACCGGACCTAATATCGGAGGATCGGATAGAATGAGGGTTCGTAAACCAAACGAGTATGGAGACTCGTGTAATATGGTTTAACAAAGCCCACATACTAAAACGAAACTTAACCTAAGTGTTTGTGACCCATTACGACCCGTTTAGGTAGCTTAGGCTACTTTAACGCGTCGTTCGCGTAAAACGCGTTCGGAACGCCTAACTAGTCCTATGATAAGTAAAATATGCCTTAACATGTCTAATATGGTTGTCAAATCAGTTTAGATGTCAAAAGTTATGTTACATATGTTTAAAACGAATTTTGGCATCAAAGGGGTATTTTGGAAATTTACCTAAGGCATATAAACTACCTATCATACAACTACTTAAACGAAGCGACCATAAGGTATAACCTCGGAGGGTTATTCCCTATATACTATGGTCACCTAATGTGTTTGGTCGGATCCTAATGATCGACCAAATGGGTCAGGTTCGAAGGTATAAGCGATTTATTAGATCGCTTACCCTTACGACCCTAGACAACGTGGTAATCAGTAGGCATAGTCCCAAGGGACTATAACCATTGTGATTACAATCACGTTGCGAAGTTCAAATGAACTTCGCATTGACCATAAACTAGTCAACGCATAAAGTCAAACAAAGTTTGACTTTCGGACTCGAAAAGCAATAAAAGAACGAAAGAATACTTACGAAGGGTCCCCGAATGCTAATCTAGATCAAAATAACTCAGGTATGAAACAATGGTTCCAACTTAGAGTCTTTTTTATCAGATTCTTGTGAGGAATGAGTGAAAATGTGATGGGTATTTATAGGATTTCCTGAACCGTTAGGATCGTTTCTTGGAAAATGTGATCGAATCTCGTGCGTACATTTGTTGGAAAGTTGTGGTAACTAAAAATGGCCACTCATGAGCTGAAAGGGCAAGTGTGAGTGTGTGGATGAGGTTTAATCAGCTGAAATCTGCTGACTAATCAGTCTTATCTGTTCTGGGAGCCTGATGCGGGCCGCGTAAAGATGCACATAAAACTTACGCGGGCCGCATGGCCATGTCTGATCAGAACAAACTTTCAGAAATGACAGTTTTGGTCCCTGCACGTGTTTAAGGCCATTTCTGACACTTCTAAGGCCCGTAAAGCCAACTTTAAGGCCCTAAAATGATGCCTAAACATTGTGGACATGAAACATGCTCAAAAATATGTCGGATGTTGGTTCGTTTGGTCGTACGAACGCGATGTTCGCTTAATTACGACGGAATGCGCACAAGCGCGAAAAACGATCCAAACGACGCGACGAATGGATTTTTCTTATGCCAAACACTAAAATAAAATATTTTAGTGCTTACATAAATTTTTGGATGTCCGGATGTATTCTAAACGTAAGTTATGCGCGAAAGTGCAAACTTGTGCACTTTTTGACGCTTTTAGTCCCTGAATGACCCAAAAGTTTATTTTAGCACGCCGAACACCTCAAAGCCTGTTTCTAAGCTATGTAGAGGATATTTATGGTATGTTTAACTTATGGTCATGTTTTGGAATGTTCGTTATAGTTCAAATTGGCATACTTTCGCAGTTTGTCAAGTTTAGTCCCTGTAAGCGAATTAACTTGTTTTTGCCATACCAAAGCCTTTAAAACTTATTTCTAAGTTATGTAGAGGTTATTTAAGGTATGTTAAGTATGTGTTGAAGTTCCGGAGTATTTTTCGCATTAAACTGATTACGTTTACGCACCAGTTTGCGTATAAACCTCCATAAAGCGATGTAGAGTTTGAAATTACATAAAAGTCAAAACATGAAAAATGTAAAACACAACCAAACAAACATTGGGATCAAATAACATTGTTTTATTGATAATTGAACTGTTCACAATGATAATAAGCACAGATGTTACATTACCCCCATCCCGTTATCTAAACACTAACCCAAAAAACCAGTTGTTAAGTTAATAGTATATTAAATATACTTTAGTTGTTAAAATAAATAAAATTTCAGTAGTATATCAAAAGTATACTTTGGATTTATAAATAACATATTAAACTATGGTTTGGTTATACAAACAACATATTAAACTATGCTTTGGTTATGGAAATAACAAATTAAACTATGCTTTGGTTATGAAAATAACATATTAAACTATGCTTTGGTTATGAAAATAACATATTAAACTATGCTTTGGATTTTGAGAATAACATATCAAACTATGTTTTAATGATTAACAAAATATATGTTGGTTTTGTACAATATCACATATGAGAGCATATCAAACTATACTTTTGGGAGTATAACTTAATATACAAAAATAATGTGACTTAAGAATTCATTCAGACCTAGTGCATCAAAATACACCTTTGAGACTATAGAAATACCACAAAGGCAATTTCTATTTGGATGGAGAAACAAATTGGTTTCAGACATTCCATGACAACAGGAATGGGGTGTCAAATCCTATAGCGCTATATCATACTACCAACCGGTCTGGTGAACAAAATAAGTATTATCCAACGATTAATTTTTATTAATCTTTGAAAAATTAGAGTTTAGACCATAAATAATCATTCAATTTGTCAAAAGATAAGTATTAATACGTATAATCAATTATACTTTGAAAATAAGAACATAACAAATTGGTACACATGCTTCACCCCAAAACATTTGAAAACAGTAAAAGAGGGGACTATGTACTCACTTGTGAGTGCTTAGAAGTCTTGAACAACTACCAAGCAAGCTAGAGGAGTCCCGGAAATCAAACGGTACCTAATATAGGTAACTACATAAATAACCGGACCTAAATCGGGGGATCGGATAGTATGAGGTCTTGTGAACCAAATAAGTGTGGGAACTCATATGATATGGTTTAACAAGGCCTACATACTAAAGTGAAACCTAGCCTAAGTGCTTTCGACCCATCACGACCCGTTTAGGTAGCTTATGCTACTTTAACGCGTCGTTCACGTATAACGCGTTTAGACCGCCTAACTAGTCCTATGACAAGTATTATACGCCCTAACATACTTAATTATGTTACATAATCAGTTAAATGATAAAAGTTTAGGTTACATATGCTTAATTACCAATTACACATGAAAAGGGTATTTTGGTAATTTACCTAAGGCATATAAACTACCTATCATACAACTACTTAAACTAAGTGACCATAAGGTATAACCTCGGAAGGTTATTCCCTATACAACTATGGTCACCTAATGTGTTTGGTCGGATCCTAAAGATTGGCCAAACGGGTCTAGTTCTTAAGTCTAAGCGGGTGTTTAGTCCGCTTGACTTACGACTCTACACAAGCACTAATATAAAAAGTGACGAGCTAAGCATGTCGAAACATGTTTAGTTAAGTTAGAAAACAGGTTTGGTATCAAAACAAACGGTTTTGATACCTAAAAGTAGTTTGGTTACAAAATACGCAAGAATGCGCATTTTGGCTGAAACTACGACTCGTCACTACACCTAGATAACGTGGTAATCAGTAGGTATAGTCACTAGGGACTATAACCATCATGATTACGCTCACGTTATGAAGTTCAAATGTACTTCGCATTGACCATAAACTGGTCAATGCAGCAAGTCAAACGCAGTTTGACTTTCAGACTCGAAAAGCGATAAAAGAACGAAGGAACACTTACAAAGGGTCCCCGCAAGCTCTTGATTCGATTTACCTTCAGGTATGAAGTATAAACTTCAACTTAGAAGTCCAAAATAAGATCAAGTTGTGGGTTTTGCAAGTGAATGGAGGGGGTATTTATAGTTTTCGTAGAACCGTTAGGATCGTTTCTTGAAAACCGAGCTTCAATCTCAGCCCTACACTTCATAACCACTGATTTGTGAAACCATGGGCATCCAAAACAAGCACATAGAATCAAAGAAACCAGGTGTAAAGGTGTGTAACAGCTAGAACAAGCTGGAATCAACTTTCTGATGTCTCGATGTCGGTTCGTTTGGCCGTACGGTGTTAAAATGAAAACTTGAAACATGCTCAAAAATATAGGGAACTTGAAACATGCTCAAAAATATCTCGGATGTCAGTTCGTTTGGCCGTACGGTTGCGTTGTTCGGTTAATTACGACGGAAGTCGTAACGAACGCAAAAACGATCCAAATTAAGCGACGAATGGATTTTCATTATGTCAAACACTAAAATAAAATATTTTAATGCTTACATAAATTTTTAGATGTCCGGATATATTCAGAACGTAAGATATGCGCGAAAATGCAAACTTGTGCACTTTTTGACGCTTTTAGTCCCTATTGATCATGAAAGTTTATTTTAGCGCACAAAACACTTCAAAGCCTATTTCTAAGCTATGTGAAGGATATTTAGGGAATATTTAACTTATGATCAAGTTCTGGAATGTTCGTTACTATACAAATCGGTATAGTTTCACAGTTTGACACAATTAGTCCCTGCGATCGAACAAACTTGATTTCAAACACCAAACCATCCAAAACTTATTCCTAAGTTATGTGAAGGTTATTTAAGGTATGTTAAGCCTATTTCACTATTCCGGAGTGTTTGTTGCATTAAACTGGTTATATTTACGCATCAGAGCGCGTATAACCTTCCAGAAAGCGATTTAAAGCTTAAAATCGAACAAGAGTTGATATGTGCAAACGATACACATATTTTCACAAATACCAAGTAGGAAATACAATATTTCATTGGTTTGGCATTTGTTTGATGGTTGAAGTGACACAGGTGTCACACACTTGCCCATATGTGTGTTTAGTGTTAGTAATATATATCGTGTTTTATAAATTTAAAACTTGACTAAAGTGTTAAAAAGGGCTTAAAATATAACCAAAAATATATAACACTACACACCCATCAAGTTTTTGGCGCCATTGCCAAGGACACAAGGATTTTAAGAAAGTTAGGAATCAACGGCCTACTCGTTTTTCTTATTTTTCTGTTTTTTTAGAGTTTTTTTAGATTTTCAGTTTCTGCAGAGCTCAGCACGGGGCCGTGTCTGGTCGGACACGGGTTGTGCCCAGCATTGTTACTACAGTTTTTATTTTCCGAGTTACAGAGAGTTGAGCACGGGCCGTGTCGGTGCAGCACGGGGCCTTGTTGAACTCTCCAGTAACAGGGATCCGGAAAACAATCACTGTAACTCCAACCACGGGCCGTGTTCATCTGAGCAGGGGGCCGTGGTGAAACTTCTGACCAACATTCTTTTTGTTTTTATCGCAGGGCCTAGAACCCAGGCGCCGCACCTGAACTTTCTACGTAGTGTATGAGCTCCAGTTCTAGTAAAGACATAAAAGAACCTCTAGACGAACCCGAATGCTTTCTAAGAAAAAGACTTAAAGCTAAAAACCAAGAGAAAGTTTTGGGGGACCCACATCCAATGGCAGATCAACGTATCCTCATGGATTACCTACGACCCACTGTAGGTAATCTTGGCGCCGCTATCAATGCGCCGAATGTAGATGCCAACAACTTCGAACTTCGGTCGCATTTGATCCAAATGCTCCAAAACTCCGCAACTTTCCACGGGCTTGCGGACGAAGATCCCCATTTACATATTACCAACTTTTTGGAAATATGTGATACTTTTCGGATCAACGGACCATTAAATGACATCATCCGCCTCCGAATGTTTCCATTTTCATTAAAAGACCGAGGTAAGGCTTGGCTTAACACCCTCCCAGTTGGTTCGGTAAACACCTGGGATGAACTAGCCCAAACGTTTTTGTATAAGTATTTCCCTCCTGCTAAAACGGCTAAATTAATGACTAAAATTAATACATACTCACAAGAGGAAGGTGAATCCTTATATGTGTCACACCCCCAAAATCCACCTGCGGAGTACTACCGCTTGGAGGCGTGACTGACCAGGATCCAGCCACCAATCATATTGAACAAGCATATACGTAGTTATAAAATCCAACCAATACAATTGGTGTTCAAACAAAACATAGTTTAAGTTGTAAGCGGAAGCATAAGTCTTAAAGCCAAAACATAAGTTTAATTGTTTCAAAGTTTAACATGGCACACAGCCGTCCATGTCCCACAACGATCCTCCTCCATGCAAGCTCCAGCTAAGTACCTAAGGACCTGCAAAGCATGTAGTAACGAGTCAATAACAAGTTGAGTGAGTTCACAGTTGGGTGTTCGTTTTAAGTTGTTTCGAAAACAGTTTCCTTTATCTGGCATCCTGCCGTGGGGGTTACCCCATAGTTAAAAACGTGACTTGTTTATTCCCGATTACTCTGGCAATCCAGCCGTGGGGGCTACCCCGTGTTAGTTATCTGGCATTTCGGCCGTGGGGGCTACCCCATGTATACACTAGACTCGTTACCATATCGACTGCTGACTGTAGTCATGTTTAAGTGCCCTGAAACTGTCAATGTCTATCATCATTGACGTGCCCCAGATCCATTAGTTCACGCCCGTCCTCTGCGGCACGGTGTGAGGTTTGTCAGACCTAAATAGCGCTATCTAACTAATAACCCGCTCGCCATTGGCCCGGCGATTAAGTCGATATAAAAAGGAGGGACTTCGTGATAGAGTTTTGGTCTAGTACGAGTTATCTGTCCGTGAGGACGAGGAATTACATTCCTGAACCATTGCTGTCCTACCCAAGGAGGAGAACCCATGTTCCTTAACCCCAATTCCGGACCCCTGGGAATCCCATGCTTTGTAGAGGGTGTGAACTCACCTTGGTTTGCTCGGCAGATACACAGAAAGGTCAATCAAGCAATATTGTGGTCACTCACGTCCTATCATAGTTGTATCATACAAATCAGGTTCGTAATCAAGTAGTACACGTATGTTTCTATCACATTGCATTCAAGTATCATTCATGGCAGTCCATCAACATTCACGTTCAATCAGTAATGTATAAGGTCTATGCATTAGGCCCAAAAGTCCGGCCCAATCACCTAAGCCCGTAATCATGCAAGTCCAATTCAGCGTGCATATGAAGATGGTCTTGAGTCGAGACTGTGCGGTCTCGAGTTGTAGCTTACCAGTTTCGAGTCGCAACTGATGAGGTCTCGGGTTATGCATGTGTTGGTCTCGAGTCGCAACCGGACTCGCAAGTAGGGTCTCGAGTCACGATGTTTGGGTGTTGATCACGTGGGGTCTTGAGTCGAGACTATAGGTTCTCGACTCGCAACTTGTGTCGAAACCAGGGATCTCGGGTTGACATTTGGTGGCCTCGAGTCGAGACAGAAGGTCTCGGCTGGGGACATTTGCTGAATTCGACATTGTACTTGGCCAATGAGATTTCATGGTCATGATATTATGTACTATCCAGTAATATTGCACTAACATGTTTCCTTGTCTAGCTAAATACCGAAATGGATCAAACATGGCAATTTCAAATGTTCATAACATATTCATATCATCTTCAAGTTGTTCTTCATATATATTCAAGTCATGTTCATGTTAATTATTTAAACTTGTTCATCATATTTCCGGATTTTTAGCATAAATCACAAACATAATCATGAACAACAAATCAACACACTTGAACATACCCATCTAATGGTTTCAAATCATCACATAACATCTCAAAAATCAACTCTACACTAATCCGATTAACATGGTACTACACATATGCAAGCCGGTTTTCATGAAAATCAATAATCAATGGTTTGAATCATATTTAGACACAAGATATCATGAGCTCATTATGTAACATATCCGAAATCAAAACATGTTATCCGATTATCAACATCATACAACTCCGATTCACAAAACATCATCAAGCATACAACTATATTAGTTCAATCATGTCATTCATACTATCATTTAACAACAAACATCATAAAGACACTAACCGGTTGATGGGTTTCAAGGGTGAGTATGAAGCTTCCAAACGGGTGTGTGTGTGAGTCGATCCGAGAGCTCCTAGTGTCACCGGTTTGATCCGAGAAGAAGGAGGAGAGGTGATGTTGAGACTTAGGGTTTAATGGTTTCTAGAGAGAGTAGGGGAGTATGTGTGTTGTCCAAAGATGATAGTGTTGGTTAGCAACAAGGATATATACTAGCTTCAAGTGGTGCACCCTAATGGGTTTTCGAATAGGCTAAGGGGTGTGTGGCCCAATCCGGCCCAACTGTTACTGTTCACTCGAGACCGCATGGTCTCGAGTCGGGTCCTTGTTGTCTCGGTTCATATACATACACGCATACATACAATTACAACACATAAACGTAACACGTAATCACATAGGATGTTCACATATATCATTACACCAATACGTCAACTAGTCACATAATGTTTCAAGTAGGTTACACTAAGATACATGAAAGGTTCTAAATTTCGAGTTGTCACATCATCCCCAAGTTGAAAGAAATTTCGTCCCGAAATTTGGTAGGCACTCACTGAGGAAGCTAGTTAAGTTGTATGGTGTTCCCGGTTTTCCTGGGGTGTCACATCCACCCCCCGTTGATCTGGAATTTCATCCCGAAATTCCGTAGCTTCGGCCTCAGTAGTGGGTGTACTGTTTGCGAACAGTTGGGGATACTTTTGTTTCATCTGATCTTCGCGCTCCCAGGTGAACTCTGGGCCGCGACGTGAGTTCCAACGAACTCGAACGAGAGGTATTCTAGTGCTCTTGAGGACCTTAACTTCCCGGTCCGTGATTTCGACTGGTTCCTCGACGAATCGTAACTGTTCGTCGATAGTGAGTTCCTTCAGGGGAACTATGTGGGTCTCATCTGACAGACACTTCTTCAGATTCGATACGTGAAAAACGTTGTGAACTGCACCGAGTTCTGCTGGTAAGTTCAGTCTGTAGGCCACCCTGCCTATTTTCTCAATGATTTCGAAGGGTCCAACGTATCGTGGGTTAAGTTTGCCGCGTTTACCAAAACGAACCACACCCTTCCAGGGTGAAACTTTGAGTAGTACCCGCTCCCCAATCTGGAGCTCTAGTGGTTTCCTGCCCTTATCGGCGTAAACTTTCTGACGATCACGAGCTGCCGCCATGCGTTTTCGTATTTGAGCAATTTGTTCGGTCGTGTCTACCACATGTTCTGGACCAGTGATCTGACTATCCCCCACCTCTGCCCAACAAAGAGGTGACCGGCATTTACGTCCGTACAATGCCTCAAACGGAGCAGCTTTAATGCTGGTGTGGTAGCTGTTATTATATGAGAATTCCACAAGTGGCAGATGCTTTTCCCAGCTGTTGCCAAAGTCGATTACACATGCACGAAGCATGTCTTCTAAGGTTTGAATAGTGCGCTCGGACTGCCCGTCCGTCTGAGGGTGATACGCTGTGCTCATGTCTAATCGTGAGCCAAAGGATTTCTGCATTGCTTGCCACAGTTCTGAAGTGAAACGTGCATCTCGATCTGAGATAATAGAGGTGGGCACCCCGTGCCTCGAAACAACTTCCTTGAGGTATATTTCTGCAAGAGTGGAGAATTTATCCGTCTCCTTGATAGCCAGGAAGTGTGCAGATTTTGTAAGTCGATCCACGATCACCCAAATAGTATCGTTTCCGCGCTGGGATCTAGGTAGGCCAGTAACAAAATCCATGGAAATTTGCTCCCATTTCCATTGTGGTATCTCTGGTTGTTGGAGTAGGCCTGAGGGTTTCTGGTATTCAGACTTGACTCTCGCACAAGTCAAACACTTGCTGACGTAAGTTGCGATGTGGGCTTTCATGCTAGGCCACCAATACGTGGTTTTGATATCGTGGTACATTTTATCCGAACCAGGATGTATCGAGTAGCGAGACTTGTGTGCTTCATCCATCACAAGCTCTCGTAGGTTGCCATAGAGTGGGACCCAAACGCGTCCCGTTACGTAGTAAGCGCCGTCTTCCTTCTGTTCTAAGCGTTGCCTTGATCCGCGTAGGGCTTCAGCCCTGACGTTCTCTGGTTTCAGTGCTTCTATCTGAGCGTCTCGTATTTGGGAAGGAAGACTAGAATGTATTGTGAGTTGTAAAGCCCGCACGCGCTTAGGCGAAGTGTCCTTTCGACTGAGGGCGTCAGCCACAACATTGGCCTTGCCCGGGTGATACCTGATCGAGCACTCGTAGTCATTCAGTAGTTCGACCCATCGTCGTTGTCGCATGTTCAGTTCCTTCTGCTTGAAGATATGTTCGAGGCTCCTGTGGTCGGTGTAGATGACGCACTTGGTACCGTACAGGTAATGCCGCCATAACTTAAGTGCAAAAACAACAGCTCCCAGCTCCAAATCGTGTGTAGTGTAGTTCTTCTCGTGAACCTTGAGTTGGCGTGAGGTGTAGGCTATAACTTTATCTCGTTGCATTAATACACAACCGAGACCCTGAATTGATGCGTCGCAGTAAACCACAAAGTCGTCTGTGCCCTCTGGCAATGAAAGATTAGGTGCGCTGCACAGTCTATCCTTTAAGTGCTGAAATGCTGATTCCTGTGCATTTCCCCAGCGATAAACAACGCCTTTCTGCGTCAGTGAGGTGAGAGGCTGTGCAATCTTAGAAAAATCCTTAATGAACCTCCTGTAATAACCTGCCAATCCCAAGAATTGGCGAATTTCCTTTGGTGTACGAGGTGCAGGCCAGTTCTTAATAGAGTCTACCTTGGATGGATCAACGTGAATCCCATCCTTGTTTACCACGTGGCCTAGGAAATGGACCTCACGAAGCCAGAAGTCGCATTTCGAGAACTTTGCATAAAGCTGTTCTGTTCGAAGGAGTTCCAGGATGAGCCGTAGATGTTGCTCGTGTTCCTCCTGACTCTTAGAATAGATCAGGATGTCGTCGATGAAGACTATAACGAACTTGTCCAGGTAAGGCTTGCACACTCGGTTCATTAAGTCCATGAAAACCGCAGGTGCGTTTGTCAGCCCAAAAGGCATGACCAAAAACTCATAGTGCCCGTATCGAGTTCTGAAGGCTGTTTTAGAGACATCCTCTTCTCGGACTCTCAGTTGGTGATATCCTGATCTCAAATCAATCTTTGAATAGTAGCTCGACCCTTGCAGCTGGTCGAACAAATCGTCAATGCGTGGTAGAGGATAACGATTCTTCACCGTCACCTTGTTGAGTTCCCGGTAGTCGATGCACATTCTGAAGGTACCGTCCTTCTTCTTCACAAATAGTACTGGAGCTCCCCAGGGCGATGAGCTAGGAAGAATAAAACCCTTATCCAAGAGTTCTTGTAGTTGCGTAGAGAGTTCTTCCAACTCTGATGGGGCTAAACGATAAGGTGCACGAGCTATAGGCGCAGCTCCAGGAGCTAGTTCGATCTGAAACTCGACTTGGCGATGAGGCGGAAGACCAGGTAATTCCTCAGGAAATACCTCTGGATAATCGCGTACGACTGGAAAATCTTCTATCTTCTTCTCTTTTTCTGAGGTGTCAGTAACGAGAGCCAAAATGGCAGTGTGGCCTTTTCGCAAGCACTTTTGGGCCTTAAGGAGAGAAATGACGTTCTCAACAGCACTCCTCTTGTCGCCACGAATCATGAGAGGTTCACCACCGGAACCTAGAATACGGACAACCTTCTCGTTGCAAAGAATCTCTGCTCGGTGTTGGGATAACCAATCCATCCCAATGACAACGTCGAAACTACCCAAGACGATAGGAATAAGGTCGATAGAGAAGGTCTGGTCAGCGAGAATAAGTTTACAACCCTTGACTACGTGTGTGGCTTCTAAACTCTTACCATTCGCTAGCTCTACAGTGTGCTTGTTGTTCAAAGGTGTTGGAATACGCTTAAGCATTCGACTAACTTCTAGTGACATGTAGCTAGTATCGGCACCCGAATCAAATAATACGGAAACATAAAAGTCGTCGAGAAGGAACTTACCCGCCATGACATTGGGGTCATTCCTTGCTTCACCTTGACCAATCACGAACGCCCGCCCCCTGGCGCCATTGTTGTTGTTGTTCCCATTGTTACCATTCCCCTGATTGTTGTTGTTGTTGTTGTTGTTGTTGCTCTGGTTCCTGTTCAGTTGGGGACAATCTCTCTTGAAGTGGCCTTCAGTTCCACACTGAAAGCACCCTTTGTTATCCCCCTGCTGCTGCTGCTGACGTTGGTTCTGTTGGGTTTGCTGACGATTCTGATTGGCGGGGTATAAGCTCCTGCAATCCTTTGCAGCGTGACCTGGCTTGTTGCACCGATGACAGTTGCCCCTGGTGCATGGCCCGCTGTGGTGCAGGCTGCAGCGATTGCATTTGGGGTGGTTCCCTTTGTACCCACTGTGACTTTGACCACCAGATGATTGCTGACTAGGGCTCTTGTAGTCATCAGTCTTTCTCTGCTGAGACTGGGACTGAACAGAAGTCGACCCCTTACTTGAAGTTCCATCCCATTTCCGTTTGTTGTCACTAGAGGTACCAGAAGTAGTTGCAGTACCTATGCGCTTTGGTAACTTGTTCTGCTCCACCGCTTGGTCAGTAAGACGGTGAGCCAACTGAACAACCTGCTGGATAGTTGCGAGGTTTGCTGAAGTCACATGGCTTTGGATCTCTGGCACCAAGCCCTTGAGAAAGAGTTCAATACGCTTAAATGGAGGGTCCACCATAGTAGGACACAGTAAGGCAAGTTCATTTGACCTCTTAGTGTACGCCTCAATTTCTGACCCCGTCATCTTGAGGTTGAAGAACTCGACTTCCAGCTTATGAATGTCGTCCCGACTGCAGTATTCTTCTTTGATCATCTCCTTAAAAGTTTCCCATGGGGTGGCGTTGGCAGCAACCAACCCCAGCATTTGGACCTGAGCGTTCCACCACGTGAGGGCTAAACCCTCGAGAGTACCGGTAGCATACTTCACCCTGCGCGCCTCAGGGCATTCACACAATTCGAAGACAGATTCTAGTTTCTCAAACCAGTGGAGGAGACCTACTGCTCCTTCAGTGCCGCTAAAAGTAGTGGGTCGGCAGTCCATAAAGGTTTTGAAAGTGCACACAGGTGGCTGAGCATGCAGACCTATCGTGGGTGAAAGAAAAGACAGAGTTTAACACAAAGGTTGGTTCACGAGAGTAGGATTCTAAAGATCCTAGAATGAGTTCGGACTGCAGGATATACCTCCTGCGTGTGCAGCTGCAAGTGCTGCGGTAACTCGTTCGTTGATCAGAGCCGTCAATTGGGCTTGTGTCAGGTTAACGCGTCCAGACATGATCTTCATATTAAGAGGAACGTGAGTGAGAGGGGTTCGCGAAAATGCGATGGCAGAAGTGAGTAAGTACACACGTGTTCAAGCAACAATAGTTATACTAACCAAGCATACCATGAGCAATGTACTATGTAACTAACAAGTAGGCAATATATACATAGATCATATCACCTAGAATGTCGAGCCTTGCATGCGGAGTGAAGCGTCGTTGTGGACCGTAGAGCACTGTACAGGTTATAGTCTGGTTTTAACAAAACGTTTTCCCCTTTATTAAAACCAAGTTCTCTATAACCAATGGCTCTGATACCAATCTGTCACACCCCCAAAATCCACCTGCGGAGTACTACCGCTTGGAGGCGTGACTGACCAGGATCCAGCCACCAATCATATTGAACAAGCATATACGTAGTTATAAAATCCAACCAATACAATTGGTGTTCAAACAAAACATAGTTTAAGTTGTAAGCGGAAGCATAAGTCTTAAAGCCAAAACATAAGTTTAATTGTTTCAAAGTTTAACATGGCACACAGCCGTCCATGTCCCACAACGATCCTCCTCCATGCAAGCTCCAGCTAAGTACCTAAGGACCTGCAAAGCATGTAGTAACGAGTCAACAACAAGTTGAGTGAGTTCACGGTTGGGTGTTCGTTTTAAGTTGTTTCGAAAACAGTTTCCTTTATCTGGCATCCTGCCGTGGGGGTTACCCCATAGTTAAAAACGTGACTTGTTTATTCCTGATTACTCTGGCAATCCAGCCGTGGGGGCTACCCCGTGTTAGTTATCTGGCATTTCGGCCGTGGGGGCTACCCCATGTATACACTAGACTCGTTACCATATCGACTGCTGACTGTAGTCATGTTTAAGTGCCCTGAAACTGTCAATGTCTATCATCATTGACGTGCCCCAGATCCATTAGTTCACGCCCGTCCTCTGCGGCACGGTGTGAGGTTTGTCAGACCTAAATAGCGCTATCTAACTAATGACCCGCTCGCCAATGGCCCGGCGAGTAAGTCGATATAAAAAGGAGTGACTTCGTGATAGAGTTTTGGTCTAGTACGAGTTATCTATCCGTGAGGACGAGGAATTACATTCCTGAACCATTGCTGTCCTACCCAAGGAGGACGAGGAACCCATGTTCCTTAACCCCAATTCCCGACCCCTGGGAATCCCATGCTTTGTAGAGGGTGTGAACTCACCTTGGTTTGCTCGGCAGATACACAGAAAGGTCAATCAAGCAATATTGTGGTCACTCACGTCCTATCATAGTTGTATCATACAAATCAGGTTCGTAATCAAGTAGTACACGTATGTTTCTAGCACATTGCATTCAAGTATCATTCATGGCAGCCCATCAACATTCACGTTCAATCAGTAATGTATTAGGTCTATGCATTAGGCCCAAAAGTCCGGCCCAATCACCTAAGCCCGTAATCATGCAAGTCCAATTCAGCGTGCATATGAAGATGGTCTTGAGTCGAGACTGTGCGGTCTCTAGTCGAGACTGTGCGGTCTCGAGTTGTAGCTTACCAGTTTCGAGTCGCAACTGATGAGGTCTCGGGTTATGCATGTGTTGGTCTCGAGTCGCAACCGGACTCGCAAGTAGGGTCTCGAGTCACGATGTTTGGGTGTTGATCACGTGGGGTCTCGAGTCGAGACTATAGGTTCTCGACTCGCAACTTGTGTCGAAACCAGGGATCTCGGGTTGACATTTGGTGGCCTCGAGTCGAGACAGAAGGTCTCGGCTGGGGACATTTGCTGAATTCGACATTGTACTTGGCCAATGAGATTTCATGGTCATGATATTATGTACTATCCAGTAATATTGCACTAACATGTTCCCTTGTCTAGCTAAATACCGAAATGGATCAAACATGGCAATTTCAAATGTTCATAACATATTCATATCATCTTCAAGTTGTTCTTCATATATATTCAAGTCATGTTCATGTTAATTATTTAAACTTGTTCATCATATTTCCGGATTTTTAGCATAAATCACAAACATAATCATGAACAACAAATCAACACACTTGAACATACCCATCTAATGGTTTCAAATCATCACATAACATCTCAAAAATCAACTCTACACTAATCCGATTAACATGGTACTACACATATGCAAGCCGGTTTTCATGAACATCAATAATCAATGGTTTGAATCATATTTAGACACAAGATATCATGAGCTCATTATGTAACATATCCGAAATCAAAACATGTTATCCGATTATCAACATCATACAACTCCGATTCACAAAACATCATCAAGCATACAACTATATTAGTTCAATCATGTCATTCATACTATCATTTAACAACAAACATCATAAAGACACTAACCGGTTGATGGGTTTCAAGGGTGAGTATGAAGCTTCCAAACGGGTGTGTGTGTGTGTGAGTCGATCCGAGAGCTCCTAGTGTCACCGGTTTGATCCGAGAAGAAGGAGGAGAGGTGATGTTGAGACTTAGGGTTTAATGGTTTCTAGAGAGAGTAGGGGAGTATGTGTGTTGTCCAAAGATGATAGTGTTGGTTAGCAACAAGGATATATACTAGCTTCAAGTGGTGCACCCTAATGGGTTTTCAAATAGGCTAAGGGGTGTGTGGCCCAATCCGGCCCAACTGTTACTGTTCACTCGAGACCGCATGGTCTCGAGTCGGGTCCTTGTTGTCTCGGTTCATATACATACACGCATACATACAATTACAACACATAAACGTAACACGTAATCACATAGGATGTTCACATATATCATTACACCAATACGTCAACTAGTCACATAATGTTTCAAGTAGGTTACACTAAGATACACGAAAGGTTCTAAATTTCGAGTTGTCACAATATGAAACTTGGGAAAGGTTCAAGGAGCTACTAAGAAAGTCTCCTCATCATGGTCTTGCGTTATGGCAACAAGTATCTACTTTCTATAATGGGTTGTTGCCACACACAAGACAAACACTTGACTCTAGCTCCGGGGGACTTTTAGGTAATCGTCGGCCAAATGAAATTTTTAATCAAATTGAGGAAATTGCTCAAACCAATTTTCAGTGGCACACTCCCCGAGGCACAAAAACTATTGGCCCAGGCGCCCATAAGGTTGACGAAAGCACCTCTTTGCAAGTCCAAATCGAGGCCCTCTCTTCAAAAATCAAAAAGTTAGAAATGGCAAAAACGGCCTCAGTTATGGCTTGTGAAGGGTGTGGTGTGCCACATGAAAATTGGAGTTGTATGAAAGAAATGGATAATCAAACAGAAACGGTAAACTACATTGATAATAGACCTAGGCCGTCAGGTCCTCCGACGGGTACCTACAACCAAGGATGGCGCAACCACCCTAACCTTGGTTAGAGCAAAACCCGGCACTAGTAGTAACCAACAAAATCAAAACCAACGAACAAACTTTCAACAACCAAGAAACGAGTCACAAAATTTCTCTCAACAACAACAAGGGGGACGAGAGAGGCTTGAAGATACTATCTCTCGCCTCATCTCCGACACCGAAAAGAAAAACTCGGATCGATTTCAACAAATGGAATCGAACTTTAGAAATCAACAAGCTAGTATTCAAAGCATTGAAAAACAACTAAATCAACTAGCTCAAAATTTCTCCGAGAGACCACAAGGCGCATTACCCAGCAATACCGAAACCAACCCAAAGGCGCAAGTACATCTCATCACGTTGAGAAACCGTACCGTAGGTCCCGAGGAGGCTCCGCTACCTCCAACTGAAAAGAGCCTGTCCAACCAAACCGCAACTTCGCTGACGCCCCAACAAGAGACGGCTCCTCCACCAAATCAAGAGCCTAGCAAGAATCCCCCGGTACCGTACCCCGGTCGGTTACTTCGCTAAAAGACCGATGAGCAATTCACAAAATTCATAAATTTACTAAAACAATTGCATGTTAATATTCCATTTGTCGAAGTCCTAACCCAAATGCCTAAATATTCAAAATTTATGAGGGACTTCCTCACTCACAAAAGGAAAATTGAATCTTTGCAATTAGTTAATTTAAGCGAATAATGCTCCGCCTTGCTACTCAACAAACTCCCACAAAAGAAGATCGATCCCGGAAGCTTCACCATCCCTTGTTCGATTGGGGGATCACCCATACGCAATGCACTAGCCGATCTCGGGGCTAGTATTAACATCATGCCCAGATCAATGTTCGACCGACTCGGACTAGGGAAAACAAGCCCTACAAAAATGAGCATACAACTCGCCGATAGGTCCATTAAATATCCACAAGGTGTCGCCGAAAATCTATTGGTAAAAGTCGGAGACTTTGTCTTCCCGGCCGAATTTGTCATACTAGATATGGAGGAAGATAACGTAGTACCACTCATCTTAGGGAGACCATTCCTAGCTACGGCCCACGCAATGGTAGACATGAATGGTGGGACACTAACATTGAGGGTTGGGGACAAGGAAATGAAGTTTGGGGTTGGGAAAAGAGTAGAAGACGACGACCCAGTCAATTACATGAAAGTTATAGACTCAAGTTTGGATGATGCTCTCCGACGGTGCAACATGGAATGCAAAACATCCCACTTGGGTAACATATGACTGACTTTGGGTCTAGCCAAGGACCCTTATAAACGTGGCGCACCACGGAAGCATTCCGCGGAACTATCCTTAGTTTTAGTTTAGATTAACTTTTATGCTTTCTAGTTTAGTTTTAATTTTCAGGAATAAAACACACTCGCGATGATGGAGGTTACTAAGGGAAACTTGAACCCACACCCCATGCACGAAAACAGAGCCTCCCGACAATTTTTCTTCATTACAGCAAGTTCAGCACGGGGTCGTGCTCAGCCAACACGCCCCGTGCTCAAGGATCTGTAGAAAATGCCCAGTACAGTTAACTGGACACGGGGCCGTGTTCACTGAACACGCCCCCGTGCCCAGCCTTCTGTAAACTATGATACTGGCAATTTGAACACGGGCCCGTGCCCGGATCAACACGGGCCCGTATCCAGACCCCTAGTAACATAAAATTTTGCTTTTAACACCTTTTTACACATTCAATCAACCTAAAAACTTATTTTTGGGACACATTGAGGACAATGTGTAATTTAAGTGTGGGGGGGGTGCTAAAACCTTGAATTTTGCAAGTCCTAATAACAAGCCTTACACAAAACTCTATTGGAACCGCTAATCACCCGAAATTTTTTCAAAAACTTTTCATTTTTTTTACTTGTCTTGGTTTAATTTGGGTATAACAAGTTCTAAAAAGGTTATATTTTTACAAATTTACAACCGATAGCGTCGTGATAAAAAGAACCAACATAAGAAAATTATGAAACGACATGACAAATCAAGTTAAAATTTGATTATATATACTTGATCACATTATAAACCCATTCCCACAAAAAGTGAGTTTTGAGCCTTTATTGAGCATACAAATACACATCTTTAAATTAAATGCTCATTTTTCGTTTCTTGTGTGAATAGCCGCTTGGTTTCTTACGACTCTAGAACTTGCCATGACGATACATTCCCAGTCCTTACCAACTTAAACCCAAGTAAGTAAATGATGGAGGCATTAGGACTAACCCTTTTTCTTTTCAACACCATTATTTTTCATTTTTTTTACCACCTACCCAAAATCTCCCTAGTTAACCCCTTTGAGCCTAAACTTTTTCGTTTCTAAAGTCATAAAACAAACACCCTTTACCCACCAAAACCTTTTTATTTTTAAACCCTTTATTTTAGTAAAAAGCTCGATCTTCATGTGACATTCCTTATCAAAAAAAAATACGATGAAGTCTAGCAATAAACAAACAAGTTTCTCAAAAGAAACTTTGTTTGAAAATGCTTCGTTTGAATAAAAGTCACAAAAACAAAAAAAGTTTTACGACGACCGACGCTTTTTACGTTTTTAGCCCTTTTACTAACCACTAACCCAAAACCACCTACCTTTAACCCTGTAACACCTGTGCCTCCACGGCCATCAAACAAATACCGAACCAATGAAATAATATATTTCATACTTGGGATTTGTAAAAATATGTGTATCATTTGCACATATCAATTCTTGTTCAATTTCAAACTCTAAATCGCTTTCTGGAAGGTTATACGCGCACCGATGCGTAAATATAACCAGTTTAATGCAACAAACACTCCGGAATAGTGACATAGGCTTAACATACCTTAAATAACCTTTACATAACTTAGATATAAGTTTTGGAAGGTTTGGTGTGGTGAAATCAAAGTTTAATCGCTTACAGGGACTAAAGTTGACAAACTGCGAAAGTATGCCAATTTGAACTGTAACAGACCTTCCAAAACATGACCATAAGTTAAACATACCATAAATATCCTTTACATAGCTTAGAAATAGGCTTTGAGGTGTTCGGTATGCTAAAATAAACTTTTGTGGCATTCAGGGACTAAAAGCGTCAAAAAGTGCACAAGTTTGCATTTTTACGCGTAACTTACGTTCTGAATACATCCGGACATCCAAAAATTTATGTAAGCACTAAAATATTTTATTTTAGTGTTCGGCATAAGAAAAATCCATTCGTCGCGTCATTTGGATCGTTTTTCGCGCTTGTGCGCATTCCGTCGTAATTAAGCGAACATCGCGTTCGTACGACTAAACGAACCGACATCCGAGATATTTTTGAACACATTTTAAGTTCCCTATACTTTAACTTCATTTTAGAGCTTTGAAATGGGGTTAACGGGCCTTAAACGTGTCAAAAATGGGCTGAATGCATGACAGGGACCAAAAGTGTAAATCTGCCAAACTTAAGCCTAGCGGTGCGCTACACTTTTAGCGTAGCGGTGCGCTAGGGGTCTGCAGACCAGATGCAGAGTACTTAACAGCCTGTTTTCAGCAGATTAACCCACAACCACAAGTTCCTAATTGTCTAGTCATGTGATAAGGATGGAATTTTAGTTACCATAAGGTTCCGACAAGTGTACGGGTTGGATTCATGGCACGTTTTCCATGGAACGATCCTAACGGTTCGGGTATTCCTATAAATACCCAACCCACACAACCTCATTTTGCACAAGAATTCTGATTTGAGAGCTCTAAGTTGAAACCATTGTTTCATACCTGAGTTCTTGGATCGGGATTAGCATTCGGGGACCCTTCGTAAGTATTCTTTCGTTCTTTTCCTTATTTTTACTGCTTTTCGAGTCAGAAAGTCAAACTTTGTTTGACTTTCAGCGTTGACCAGTAATGGTCAATGCGAAGTTCGTTTGAACTTCGCAACGTGAGTGTAATCACGTTGGTCATAGTCCCTTGGGACTATGCCCACTGATTACCACGTTGTCTAGCGTCGTAGGGTAGGCGATCTAATAAATCGCCTATACCTTCGAACCCGACCCTGTTTGTTCGATCATTAGGATCCGACCAAACACATTAGGTGACCATAGTAGGTAGGGAATAACCTTTCGAGGTTATACCCTATGGTCACATCGTTTAAGTAGTTGTATGATAGGTAGTTTATATGCCTTAGGTAAATTACCAGAATACCCTTTTCATGTATAATTGGTAATTAAGCATATGTAACCTAAACTTTTGTCACGTAACTGATTATGTAACATGTTTAGGCATATAACACTTGTCATAGGGCTAGTTAGGCGGTCCAAACGCGTTTCACGCGAACGACGCGTTAAAGTAGCATAAGCTACCTAAACGGGTCGTAATGGGTCGTAGACAGTTATGTTAGGTTTCATTTAGTATGTAGGCTTTGTTAAACCATATCACACGAGTCTCCACACTCGTTTGGTTTACAAACCCTAATGCTACCCGATCTTCCGATCTAGGTCCGGTTAATTAACATAGTTACCTATATTAGGTGCCGTTTGATTCCGAGATCTCTAGCACTGTTTGGTGGTTATCTTTAGACAACTGAGCAATCTCAAGTGAGTACATAGACCCCTCTTTTACTGTTTTCCAAACTGTTTTGGGGTGGAACACATGTGCCTACTTGTTACTTTCATGCTTTCCTGTTTTCACATCATATACCTGCTATGTTCGTTAGTACACTATAGTACATGATCTCATTGTGTTTTATGCTATGTATGTCCATTTAGTTCATACTTAGTACATCGTTTTACATTTACATTTTATGCTATGTATGTCCATTGCGTGCATACTTAGTACATTGTTTTCATCACATGCTTACATTTTGGTATGACATTTGGTTTGTTTACATGGGACAATACATTCATTAACACCGATCATGCCGTTCGTTAGTAGGTAGTGGTACCATAGGAATTGACAACTCCCGTTCCGGACGTCCCAGGGAAAGGGGATGAAAGGAATGACCGAATTCGTTGACATTAAGACAGATAGACCTTTAATTTGTTTAAAGGGTTTATCACCACAGTCGCCAGGCTTGGATGTATGCATATTCACAATACCGCATAAATGTTCATATTAAATAGTTGCATGCATTTCCCACAAAACATAGCTTTGATTTAAACCAAGTTTTACTTCAATACTTTGTTTTTGTGCATATGGTTTAGTTTGAGACATTTCACTTGCCATACATGACATTTTGACATAGACATTTGACATGGATATTTGACATAGACATTTGACATGGATATTTGACATAGACATTTGACATGGATATTTGACATAGACATTTGACATGGATATTTGACATAGACATTTGACATGGATATTTGACATAGACATTTTGACATGATTTACATCTTGACATGAACATTTTACATTGTTTGGTTTGGTTTGATTAAGTGATTAAGTAACGATGCGTGTGTAATATGATACAAGCATGGTGGATACGCCGCTGGTACTTCCTATATATAAGTGTTTGTATAGTATTACATGTCGTAACGTTATTTGAATCATTTCAGTTTGAGACATAGAACATTTCATACAAATAACATACTTTTCACAAGACATTGATTTATAAACAACTTATCTTATGCAAACACATTTTACTTGGTTATTCATTTAACCTTACATTTATTTATACTTATCATCTGATCTTATCGTTTTTCAAATGATTTAAAAGACAAAGCAAATAACAAGGTTCATGACTAAACATTTTCTCAAACATAAGTCATGAATCTTATTTTCACAAAACCTATGTATCTCACAGGCATTTTTTATGCTGACGTACCTATTTTCACATGTGTTTTTCAGGCGCTGTTGCATAAGATGATCAAGTTACACATAGACAGACTTGGGCTTTAGTGACAATAAAAGATGCAAGACTAGTTAATTATGTTGTATTTATTTGTTTATTAAGACATTGTAACACTTTTAATCAATAAAACGAAACTTCAATTGCCATGGATTTGAAACAATTAATTCTGTTACAACACTCCCCGATATTTCCGCCACGTTTTGTATGTTCTACGTGGTCGGGGTGTGACAGAAAAGATGGTATCAGAGCCAATGGTTATAGGGAATTAGGTTATTAGTAATTAGTAATGCTTTGACCTAGTCTATAACCTTCTTAGGACCCTAACGCGAGTTTACTTGCGTTTAGTCATAAAACAATACTGTCGCCTATCCTTAGGCGACAACCGCAACAAAAACATAAATTTCAAAACCGCTTTGAAAACTAATCATCTGTTCTAGGATGATTGATTACTAGGTTTTGAACCCTCTATTGTAAGGTTTTGAACTCTCTATTATATGGTTTTGAACCCCTTTTGAGTTTTCAAAACTTCGTCAAGGTTTTGGGTTTTAAATAATGTGAACACGTGCAAACTGGAAGGGTGAATGCCTGTATTCTGGGTTTTCTGTCTAGGCAAGCACTTCGTATACATCTCATCAGACGCGAGACCAGTTGTGCTTACCTGGGAATTCTTGGGATGAGTGTTCACTTATAGGCGAGCATGTCTTCGCGATACATTATTTTTGACCTATTTACTTTGATTTGTCACCATCTCATTTGTTTGCCTTAGGTAACAAACAAATGATCACAATTTTCTTTCGTTACCATTCTGTATTGATTATCCAATAACCTTTCACTTGTTTCTTCCTCTGTCTTTCATTTTCTTCTAGAATGTCTATTCCTCTTGGCACTGGTCAAATGCCCGAGCGAACAGCCAAATTTGTCCAGCAAATTGGCGAAGTGATTCAGAGGACTGTGGATTTAGGTATTGCCATGGCTCGTCTTAACAATGAAGCCTCTCGTCTCGACAATGAAGCCACTCAAGAGACACCAAAGGAAGCAGTAGTCAGGCTTGCAACAACATCAAGGAAGCGTAAGGCTTCAAGGAAACCCGCAGCGGTTACACCTAATCAAGCTGGACCTAGCCAAGTGGCAAGGCCACCAGCTAGGAAGCCGTACTTAGGAACTGCTCCTAGGTGCAAGCGATGCAACCGTCATCATTCAAACCTCATACCCTGCTCCAAATGTACCTACTGTGGACGGAGGGGACATTTGGTCAACACATGCCGCTTTGCTATCCAGAACAAAGTTGTTGCAAATCCTGCTGCTACCCAACTCCAAGTCAACCCTACTCAAGCTCGTTTCCCGCGTGGTACTTGCTACAACTGTGGCGATACGAGCCATTTCAGGAACAACTGCCCGAAGATAGTCAGTGCAAATCCAACCCTCGGATAAGCATTTGGCTGAACAAAGGATGTTGCTGTCTTATGCCTTTGTTTCTTTTGTTTCGTGTATTGTGAAACAATATGTCTTGTTCATAAATAAAAATCGTTGTTCACAAATTCTGATATACAAGTATAGTTACATGTGTGTATGATTTTCCTATGATACCTGCATTAAGGAACTATGTTCCTTACAAACTACTCTTGTGATTTCTCTCTTTCAAATGATTGCTCATGATTCCCTCAAAAATTTTAAGTACTCGTTTCACTCTAAGAAACAAAGTACAGAAAATTAAGTGACATTATGAGTAATCGTGCTTTTCGCACATCTGTGCCTTTAAATCCTTGGTTAGATAACTAAGGGTGTTTTCAAATCTCATACCCATTACGTTTTGATTTTTCAACATACACAGTACCAGTATTTCAAAACAATCTTCATGATCTCAAAACATTTCACATAGTTTGAAAACAATTTTTCTAGATGCATTGTCTATGTTATTTCAAAAACATTGGCCATGTTACCAAAACCAACCTTTCTAATTTCAAAATATTTCATATAGTCTGAAGACAATATTAACACAATACATTTTCTGATCAAGTGCATGATTTCGAAAAGCATCATTCATGTCTTTCAAAAACCTTATACATAATTTCAAAATTCATCTTGCATGATTTTAAAACATTTTTGTAAATATATCTACCTAATACACCTACTTTATTTCAAAAGTATTATATATAAGGTTTCAAAAACGGTAAACACATTTTTCTTAAAAGAACCCCATGCATAGTTTTCAAAAATATTTTCCTCATACATTGACTTAACCTTCAAAATTCTGCTTCATATGTCGCCTTGACATATCAAGCATCTCAACTTCATAAGCATTTTACATCATGTTTTGACCTAAGCACATCCAGTGCAAGGTTTCAAAACATCTTCAACTTCAAAAATTCATATGGGATCTTTTTATCTTTACAATTAGATCCTTGTGGATGATTATCATTCAAATCAGAGTCCTTAATTGGATTCCTTATGTACCTTAATTCGAACACTTCGGTTCCTAATAATCGAAATCGAATTTTCTTTTTAAATCTTTCTATCTTTATAGTTAGATTCTTGATAATGTTTAAAGTACCAAATGAAATCCACGAGATGGATTCCTATTGTACTTTAAATGCATGTACGCAATTTACAAGACAAATTAACAAACAATTTTGTGGTTATGTGACTAGGTGTTTACTCATCTTATATTTTCTTTTATGCATTTTTGGTGTTTTTAATACTCTGGATATTCTTTATCCAAATCCTCGCAGAATCTTTCATATCTTCATATGAGAGATTCGTAGCAGGATATTCAAAAGGTACTACCTTAAATCCTTAATGGGCTTCTATGTAATAGTTAAGACCCTTGGATTATATAGTACTGCTCCATGATCCATTAGAGACCCTTTAGTGGTCTAATAAAAAAGATTGATTCACAATTTGGTTAAAGAACGACATCTAGTGATGTAGCTGGACAGACTCCTTGATAGTCTATTTAAATCATTTATTGATTTAGTCTAAAGGACTCTATGGCGGTCTAAGTCACGCTCATCACAGGATTGTTCATTTGGTTTTACCCTACACATTATAAAATAGACTGTGTGAACTGTGCAAGGAATTCTCTAATTATGTATGCGCACATAATTATGAAATTTAGTGCATAGAAATCCAGTAAGATTTATTGTGTGAAGGAACCGATAGTGACAACAATAACAAAATGAGAACGATGTAATGGAGGCATGGTGGACGCACCAATGACGCTTTATATACTTGTATATAAGTGTCCCTCTTACATTGCAAACATAATGTTATTAAGGTTACTAGAAGTTCAGAACCCTAACCAATGTTGTTCGATCTTTTCAAACTTCATGCTTTCAAGCTCTCACAAGTTTCCTCTAAATAAATTTCGGGACGAAATTTCCTAAAGTAGGGGAGACTGTAACACCTGTGCCTCCACGGCCATCAAACAAATACCGAACCAATGAAATAATATATTTCATACTTGGGATTTGTAAAAATATGTGTATCATTTGCACATATCAATTCTTGTTCAATTTCAAACTCTAAATCGCTTTCTGGAAGGTTATACGCGCACCGATGCGTAAATATAACCAGTTTAATGCAACAAACACTCCGGAATAGTGACATAGGCTTAACATACCTTAAATAACCTTTACATAACTTAGATATAAGTTTTGGAAGGTTTGGTGTGGTGAAATCAAAGTTTAATCGCTTACAGGGACTAAAGTTGACAAACTGCGAAAGTATGCCAATTTGAACTGTAACAGACCTTCCGAAACATGACCATAAGTTAAACATACCATAAATATCCTTTACATAGCTTAGAAATAGGCTTTGAGGTGTTCGGTATGCTAAAATAAACTTTTGTGGCATTCAGGGACTAAAAGCGTCAAAAAGTGCACAAGTTTGCATTTTTACGCGTAACTTACGTTCTGAATACATCCGGACATCCAAAAATTTATGTAAGCACTAAAATATTTTATTTTAGTGTTCGGCATAAGAAAAATCCATTCGTCGCGTCATTTGGATCGTTTTTCGCGCTTGTGCGCATTCCGTCGTAATTAAGCGAACATCGCGTTCGTACGACTAAACGAACCGACATCCGAGATATTTTTGAACACATTTTAAGTTCCCTATACTTTAACTTCATTTTAGAGCTTTGAAATGGGGTTAACGGGCCTTAAACGTGTCAAAAATGGGCTGAATGCATGACAGGGACCAAAAGTGTAAATCTGCC
Source organism: Helianthus tuberosus (assembly GCA_030545235.1). Lineage (NCBI taxonomy): Eukaryota > Viridiplantae > Streptophyta > Magnoliopsida > Asterales > Asteraceae > Helianthus > Helianthus tuberosus. The sequence continues at coordinate 112,026,063 of CM060351.1, forward strand.
AAACTTAAGCCTAGCGGTGCGCTACACTTTTAGCGTAGCGGTGCGCTAGGGGTCTGCAGACCAGATGCAGAGTACTTAACAGCCTGTTTTCAGCAGATTAACCCACAACCACAAGTTCCTAATTGTCTAGTCATGTGATAAGGATGGAATTTTAGTTACCATAAGGTTCCGACAAGTGTACGGGTTGGATTCATGGCACGTTTTCCATGGAACGATCCTAACGGTTCGGGTATTCCTATAAATACCCAACCCACACAACCTCATTTTGCACAAGAATTCTGATTTGAGAGCTCTAAGTTGAAACCATTGTTTCATACCTGAGTTCTTGGATCGGGATTAGCATTCGGGGACCCTTCGTAAGTATTCTTTCGTTCTTTTCCTTATTTTTACTGCTTTTCGAGTCAGAAAGTCAAACTTTGTTTGACTTTCAGCGTTGACCAGTAATGGTCAATGCGAAGTTCGTTTGAACTTCGCAACGTGAGTGTAATCACGTTGGTCATAGTCCCTTGGGACTATGCCCACTGATTACCACGTTGTCTAGGGTCGTAGGGTAGGCGATCTAATAAATCGCCTATACCTTCGAACCCGACCCAGTTTGGTCGATCATTAGGATCCGACCAAACACATTAGGTGACCATAGTAGGTAGGGAATAACCTTTCGAGGTTATACCCTATGGTCACATCGTTTAAGTAGTTGTATGATAGGTAGTTTATATGCCTTAGGTAAATTACCAGAATACCCTTTTCATGTATAATTGGTAATTAAGCATATGTTACCTAAACTTTTGTCACGTAACTGATTATGTAACATGTTTAGGCATATAACACTTGTCATAGGGCTAGTTAGGCGGTCCAAACGCGTTTCACGCGAACGACGCGTTAAAGTAGCATAAGCTACCTAAACGGGTCGTAATGGGTCGTAGACAGTTATGTTAGGTTTCATTTAGTATGTAGGCTTTGTTAAACCATATCACACGAGTCTCCACACTCGTTTGGTTTACAAACCCTAATGCTACCCGATCTTCCGATCTAGGTCCGGTTAATTAACATAGTTACCTATATTAGGTGCCGTTTGATTCCGAGATCTCTAGCACTGTTTGGTGGTTATCTTTAGACAACTGAGCAATCTCAAGTGAGTACATAGACCCCTCTTTTACTGTTTTCCAAACTATTTTGGGGTGGAACACATGTGCCTACTTGTTACTTTCATGCTTTCCTGTTTTCACATCATATACCTGCTATGTTCGTTAGTACACTATAGTACATGATCTCATTGTGTTTTATGCTATGTATGTCCATTTAGTTCATACTTAGTACATCGTTTTACATTTACATTTTATGCTATGTATGTCCATTGCGTGCATACTTAGTACATTGTTTTCATCACATGCTTACATTTTGGTATGACATTTGGTTTGTTTACATGGGACAATACATTCATTAACACCGATCATGCCGTTCGTTAGTAGGTAGTGGTACCATAGGAATTGACAACTCCCGTTCCGGACGTCCCAGGGAAAGGGGATGAAAGGAATGACCGAATTCGTTGACATTAAGACAGATAGACCTTTAATTTGTTTAAAGGGTTTATCACCACAGTCGCCAGGCTTGGATGTATGCATATTCACAATACCGCATAAATGTTCATATTAAATAGTTGCATGCATTTCCCACAAAACATAGCTTTGATTTAAACCAAGTTTTACTTCAATACTTTGTTTTTGTGCATATGGTTTAGTTTGAGACATTTCACTTGCCATACATGACATTTTGACATAGACATTTGACATGGATATTTGACATAGACATTTGACATGGATATTTGACATAGACATTTGACATGGATATTTGACATAGACATTTGACATGGATATTTGACATAGACATTTGACATGGATAGACATTTTGACATGATTTACATCTTGACATGAACATTTTACATTGTTTGGTTTGGTTTGATTAAGTGATTAAGTAACGATGCGTGTGTAATATGATACAAGCATGGTGGATACGCCGCTGGTACTTCCTATATATAAGTGTTTGTATAGTATTACATGTCGTAACGTTATTTGAATCATTTCAGTTTGAGACATAGAACATTTCATACAAATAACATACTTTTCACAAGACATTGATTTACAAACAACTTATCTTATGCAAACACATTTTACTTGGTTATTCATTTAACCTTACATTTATTTATACTTATCATCTGATCTTATCGTTTTTCAAATGATTTAAAAGACAAAGCAAATAACAAGGTTCATGACTAAACATTTTCTCAAACATAAGTCATGAATCTTATTTTCACAAAACCTATGTATCTCACAGGCATTTTTTATGCTGACGTACCTATTTTCACATGTGTTTTTCAGGCGCTGTTGCATAAGATGATCAAGTTACACATAGACAGACTTGGGCTTTAGTGACAATAAAAGATGCAAGACTAGTTAATTATGTTGTATTTATTTGTTTATTAAGACATTGTAACACTTTTAATCAATAAAACGAAACTTCAATTGCCATGGATTTGAAACAATTAATTCTGTTACAACACTCCCCGATATTTCCGCCACGTTTTGTATGTTCTACGTGGTCGGGGTGTGACAAACCCAAGCCTAACCCTTCCCCAAGTCCTCTTGATATTTACAAATGTGTATAGTTAAAAAGGAGGAGAATTGATTGATTGGCAAGCATATGGTAGAAGTACGTTTCATGCCGGTCTCAAGTGTTTCACAAAAATACATCTTCGGTCGAGTGTTGAGTGATCTCCCAAGAGGTATGTGAACTTGTATATAAATGGAATTTTAAAAGGCATGTTATGCCCAAATAAGTAATTTCTCTTATGAAACGTTCAAAATAAATCATAACGAATAGGATTGTAAATAACATAAAAATAAAGCCTAATAAAGTTCTTGGATTTCTGATACTCAAGACAAGCCCAAAACTTCTCTTCTACCCATTCCATTTGGGAGTGTAAGCCACATTATAAAGAGTTTTGCTTGAGGACAAGCAAAGATTCAAGTGTGGGGGTATTTGATGTGTGTAAAATGCAACATATAAATTACATCAAATGAGGCATAAAACTAACCCTTTTTAGTACTAATGTTGGAAAAAGTGTGCTTTTGTCTTCCTTTTGTATTTTCAGGATTAAATGAGCGTAAATGAACAAAAGAAGCAATTATGTAGCAAAATCTAACATAATGACAAGAAAAGGAATAAACATGGCATGCCCGACCCCTTGACAGCATCTTCCCAAGCAAAAACAAGTGAACAGAAGGCTGACCACAGCCCCGTGCCCAGTGGACACGGGGGCGTGGTCAGTGTCTGCAGAAAGGACAAAGCTATAGTGTAAGGCCCGCCTTTTCGTTTTTATAAAATAACATACAAGGGCGATTTAAAGTATAACTTTTTAAAGCGTCCCAACTTTACCCGATTTAAAGATTGCAAAACTAGCAACACTAATACATACTTTTAACAAAATTTGGGCATGACCCGTCCGTAAGACGAGCGTATCCCTGTTTTGTACAACTTCCAAACGATAATGTTCATGACCCATTCGTCTAGACACGACTAAAACCCATAACATCAAGTTTTGAAAGGTATGACTACTATCAAGATTATGCAAAATAAACAAGTAATTGACCAAAAACATTAGTACAAACTAGCGGAAGCGCTTGGTATGACATATTATGAACACGTGCTCGCTCCAACTCGTCAAGTCGCCTAAATTGATGATTTACCTACATTCAACAACAAAGCTTAAAAAAAGTTAGTCATAATACTTATTTCGCTTACAATACCAATATTTTAGTTACATTCGTTTATATGCTTTCATTTCTCTTACGCATTCGATTACTCAATTAAATGGGTATGGCATATACTCTCATAATGAGATTCAAGCATACCACTTACGACCCGATAACATCGGGTTATTTGCTTTCAACATAAATCATTCGTTCTATCCGTATAACGGATTGAACATCATACATCCATAATTGCATTCGTGACCACCCATTCTAAACGGATGGCACCTTATTCTTACCCGACTTGTTCAACTCGAACCGGTCGATTTGCATAACTTGTTATAACCTTCGTTAACATGACCAAATCCGCAAGGGGTTTGCTATCTACTTACTAACCACCATAATCATTATAACAAGGGTTGTACTTCGTGATTTAACAAAAAAAATTAAGTAAAGTTTTGTATGCAACGGAACATACCTCGATCTTGTGAGCCTTCCGATTTTCTTAGTAATTGAACCTTCTTCCTTCACGCCTATATCAACACATTCATTCATGCGTTTAGTACCCCAAATTTCATTCCATTATTTTCCAAATTACACATAATTATTCTTTCAAGCATTTCATCAAACACTTGGCGGGTTTCGTATTTGTGGGACACTAAGTACAAGTCTTCAAAGCATAATTCCTATTAGTTCATTTCAAAAATTCATCAACAATCAATCAAGTTCATAATATTCTTTTACCCTACATTCATTTGTCCAAGATTCAAGTACTACAACTTCATCATAAACCAATTTACTCATGATCACTTCTAGTTTTTCATCATTCTATATCTCTAATATTTCATGTTAAATGGGTTTATGCAACTAGTCTTTCAAATGATTAAAATCACACATAAACCTTATCCTATAGTGATATTGTTACATCTAATCATACATATTTTTGCATAAACACTTGGTTGGGTCGAAACCCACTTCCCATTATTCATCAAAGCATGAAATTGAACTTACCAATCTACCAAGTATGATGAGATAATCGAAAATTTGAAGGCATGCAACTGATTATCTTTGAATTTCTTTGTCAATTTGATGAATCTTTCTAGAACAAGGGTTTTGCCCTTGTTTCTCCTTCCCTGGTCGAACCAAACACACCAGAGTGTGTGATTTTTGGTTTTTAATTCTATTAACCCCTTTCTAATTAAAATTTTTCACATCTACCCCTCATAGTTTGTTATGTGTTTAATTTAATTCACTTTTCCATAACTTAACTATGATCTTGTCATATTTCATTAACCATGTTAAGTTGATTATTTATTCTTTTACTTATTTTATGTTAATCATTTTTGGGGTGTTACAAGTCTACCCCCCTTAAAGGAGGTTTCATCCCCGAAACCTGAACACATAACAAATTAGATCAATTCTACTCTTAATTTTTCATCTATCCATTCACAAGCTTACTACAACATAAATGCATTCAGGACCTTGGCAAAAGTTTCATTCATGCATAAACATATTTGAGTGCATTGTCCCTACGTTCTTAACTTAAATAAATTGCTTTCATAATCACATATAAGTCAGAATCTGATCCAGAGCTCTTATTAGTGCCGTTTTTATTTTATAATGCTGGTTCCTAGCATACATCATCACTAGCACTTCGTTCCTTGAAATTTATTCCAATGTATACTATTGGTCGTACAAGCTTATGTTTACGGCTTGTTTCCATCTTTCTAATTAAGCGTATCATATTCATACATTTACTAATATAAATGAATCGATTTATTTCATTCCACTCACGAATCATGCATGATATAATTCATTGTTGTAATCATGAGCAAACCCCATTTTCCATTACTAACGTTCTTCTAATTACCTTCTTATTCATATGAGGGCTTAGCATATCATTATATGTATACTATAAACATTTAATGACTTAGTGGTACTAATACAAAGCTACCCACTTCCTAATTACTTTTTCATTCTTAATACGAGTATAAAGCGTCATTCTACGGTTACTACCGTCACTTGAACTAATTGCAACTTTGAGTTTAACCTCAAATTTAATCCTTCACAACACTTTATTATTAGCTCTTTGCATGAACTACTTATTATACTAACCTCGACTTTATTGCATAAATCAGTTATCTGTGTGCCGGATCGATCCGCTTCTTCATATGTACCTTCCGTACCAGAATTGGTCTCATTCATTCATGAAATATGCTTCCACTTGTGAGCATCCTTCCACTAGCCTTATTACTATCACCTCACTCAGAATTCCTTCATATTTATCTATAAATAAATAGTTAGCACATAACCTTTCATAATTGCGTCCTACATGGTATTTGTTCGCCTATTGTCTCTTTCACAATTTTCTCACGTACATGCTAAAATATATCGTACATTCCATTTCTTACATACTATCCCTTCATTTTTTGGTCATTACGCCAACTTTCGCAGTTTGACCTTTCAGGGTCAGACTAACACCCCTTACCTATTGTGGTCGTATTGAGGTATACGTTCGTACTTTATACTTGCATACTTGCAAGGACTTCATTCACTTCGTTTGACTTTTCGGAAGTCCAATTGTAAATACATTCTTACTTATGTGAATCAGTTATCCTATTCCGACACATCATTCTCTAGTTGAGCCCTGAGCTCTTATAAAATATATATATATATATATATATATATAATCTTTTATACATACCTGGCGCGGGTCAAATCCCTTGACTCGTTATTCATACTTTGCGACGGTTAATACTTTCCAAACTGCGACAATGCATGCCCATACATTATGCTCTCCTACGAGTAACAAACTTGACAAATCGAATATCAAATATCATGTTCAAATGGCGATCGCCATTTGACCCGTACGACTCATTTGAGTTTTGTTTTTAGTTTTTTATTCTTATTTGTTTAATCCGTCTTCATTTACGGATTCGAACTTTTAATTTATTACCTTTCATTCTTACTGGTTTAATCCGTGCTTACTTACGGATCCAACCTTTCATTCCTTACATGGTTGAATCCACTTCTCAGATTCAAACATTTTCACCCGTACCTTTCGTTCTTCTGTCGTATCATTTACCATGTCATTTCTTATGATATGTTTTCGTATTAATCTTCTACATTCAACATCAAGTGTTGGGTTCTAGCACTTAATTCCATGTCCTAATTCATGTAGCGCGTCTCAACGCGACACTCTACATCCTATTTCTAGTGGTGTTCCCACCCTTCTTTCTTAAGTTTGTTTTACATTCAATTGTAAGCTTAAACTTTTCATTCTTATCTTTCTTTCTTATATTGATCGGTCCTTTAAGAATCGTTAGACCCCTTTTTACTAGCTTGACCGGACATAAATGAGATGATTCTCGAGCTTCGGTCAATACATGACCATCCCTTAATATACCATTTCCATTTGTTCGTTCATCGTATTTGGTGTTAATTCACCTACGTTCTCTAACATGTCTCTTACTAATGAGTATCCTATATTACACGTTGCATTTCTTACGTAATGTTTCCAAAATTTGTAAATAATTATTATTTACTGACTTCTACGATTTGACCTTTTAAAGTTAATCACACTTAGTACTTATTGTATATAAGTATTGTTGTACGCGTTGTACTTACTTTCAATTCGAATTTATTTACAAAGTGTCTTTAGCTAACATCTCAACTAATATTCTTTCCATACCTTTCATCAACATTACCAAGTTCTCATTTCCGCCTTAGAACTTCTCAACTAAAATTTATAACCGATTTACCCTTATAATGAGGCCTTATCGGTTTAACATTATGCCAACAATTTCAACAAAACGTACCATAACATTTCTCGTTTATTTATACATTTCACTTTGATTTCGAATATTCAAACACATATACACCTTCCTGTAGATAAATTCGAAGTGATTACGAAATCACTTACCTTTAGTGTTCATGTTCGCCTCATTGCTTCCTCATACCCCGTTTGCCATCCGTACGAGAATCGACTGATAAGATTTCCATCCTTACATATTATTACATTCGTAACATTGTTAGCTTATGTGAGCATACACATAACTATTCACTTTCTTTCTATTCATAAGTTAATTGACTTTCGTTAGTCAAATTTTGTATAGACGAGACATTTATTATTAGTTATCTCATTTCCAATCCATACAACTAAACTATCGTCAAGCATAACACGTAAATCACTTAATACATAACACATTAACTCTTTACTTCAACATTTGTGTCTAATGGCTATTCCATGATATCCCTATACTGTTGACTTTTAGATAGTCAACTGTCTTGCTTACACACTTCAAACTTTTGAACATGCAATCATCTAAATATGATAGACCATAATATTAATATTCTATGTATTTCATACATACAATTTACGTGATCCTCCAAACAATACACATATATACATTCACTTTCACGTACTTTCACATGCTAATGCTTCCTGATTCTACAAATAGTAAATATCATTCAAGTTAACTATATAACATAATTCCAAAATACCCTTTACTAATAAGCTCGTATGATTCGCATTTAGCACATATTCGCCGCTTAATCATAACAAGGCAAATCATAGAATACACATAAGCATCACACCATTCAAGTACAAGGTACAAGCCTCTAATGCATAATTCTGATCAAAGCATACGTTCATCCGAATTTTCATACGAATTCCATCTAACTCACATTCTTCAAATTATTTTCACCACTAATCTCATCATTTTTATATTCATTTATTAACAATTCCGGTTCCTTCACATATCCAAGTACTTTAGTCTATATTTACTTTCTTCATTATTCATTATTATACGTTTCCAACTCCACTTTATACATTCGTCATTCATTTCATGCCATTCCATACGTTACATTCGAATTTTACAAATTTTATCCCGGTACTATCATTTATTTTATCCGTACATAGCTTATTTTGCCTCATTAAGACTCAACGGGACCGCGAATGAGGCTTTCGAAAAGTGTATATAACTAATTATAAAAAATATGGAAGTTTTGGCGGACTGCCTTTACGCAACATCATGTTTTGCGTTTAATACTAATCATAAACTTTTCAATATATCATAGTTCATTAGTCCGTAATTACTTCATTCGCATTGTTACATTTTGAATTTGTTTTGCTCTTTTTAAATTTCATAACTCGTCTCGTATCATTCGATTCATCGCTTTCGACTCTTACGAATCCATTCTATCGTAGCCACTAATCGTGGTTACATATTTCTTATTAGGCCTTATATAGACCCTACACGAACATTTAATAGGCCCTCGAACAATTTGGAAATTCAAAATACGAAAAACCAAAACAAAGCAAAAATTCTCAGCAGACTTGATTTCCTCTAGCCGTCGGCGACGGGCTCCCTAAATGTGGCGTCGGCCACTTGTCCGTAAGCAGCAACATCGGGCGTCGGCCGAAAGGGGGGCGTCGGCGACGGCTGGAAGCCCGTTGGCGACGCCCTCCCGATTTGCTGAAACGCTGCTGAGCTATTTTTTTTTGCTGATTCGACCATTTTCCGGGTTCATTTTCAGCCATACGGTTCCTGAAACTCCCCGTATGGCCCCCATACTTACTCCTTTACGTACTTAACTTAAATATTGTATCCCAAGCACAATACACATACAAGTATTATACCAAAAACTTAAATTGTTACCTCATGGCGATCTTGGAGCGAGCACACTTTCGAACGAGCCGTCGGTTTGAGTTCAAACATCACATCATATGCTCGAATCCCTCAAACCTTGGCTCTGATACCAACTTGTAAGGCCCGCCTTTTCGTTTTTATAAAATAACATACAACGGCGATTTAAAGTATAACTTTTTAAAGCGTCCCAACTTTACCCGATTTAAAGATTGCAAAACTAGCAACACTAATACATACTTTTAACAAAATTTGGGCATGACCCGTCCGTAAGACGAGCATATCCCTGTTTTGTACAACTTCCAAACGATAATGTTCATGACCCGTTCGTCTAGACACGACTAAAACCCATAACATCAAGTTTTGAAAGGTATGACTACTATCAAGATTATGCAAAATAAACAAGTAATTAACCAAAAACATTAGTACAAACTAGCGGAAGCGCTTGGTATGACATATTATGAACACGTGCTCGCTCCAACTCGTCAAGTCGCCTAAATTGAGGATTAACCTACATTCAACAACAAAGCTTAAAAAAGGTTAGTCATAATACTTATTTCGCTTACAATACCAATATTTTAGTTACATTCGTTTATATGCTTTCATTTCTCTTACGCATTCGATTACCCAATTAAATGGGTATGGCATATACTCTCATAATGAGATTCAAGCATACCACTTACGACCCGATAACATCGGGTTATTTGCTTTCAACATAAATCTTTCGTTCTATCCGTATAACGGATTGAACATCATACATCCATAATTGCATTCGTGACCACCCATTCTAAACGGATGGCACCTTATTCTTACCCGACTTGTTCAACTCGAACCGGTCAATTTGCATAACTTGTTATAACCTTCGTTAACATGACCAAATCCGCAAGGGATTTGCTATCTACTTACTAACCACCATAATCATTATAACAAGGGTTGTGCTTCGTGATTATTAACAAAAAAAATTAAGTAAAGTTTTGTATGCAACGGAACATACCTCGATCTTGTGAGCCTTCCGATTTTCTTAGTACTTGAACCTTCTTCCTTCACGCCTATATCAACACATTCATTCATGCGTTTAGTACCCCAAATTTCATTCCATTATTTTCCAAATTACACATAATTATTCTTTCAAGCATTTCATCAAACACTTGGCGGGTTTCGTATTTGTGGGACACTAAGTACAAGTCTTCAAAGCATAATTCCTATTAGTTCATTTCAAAAACTCATCAACAATTAAACAAGTTCATAATATTCTTTTACCCTACATTCATTTGTCCAAGATTCAAGTACTACAACTTCATCATAAACCAATTTACTCATGATCACTTCTAGTTTTTCATCATTCTATATCTCTAATATTTCATGTTAAATGGGTTTATGCAACTAGTCTTTCAAATGTTTAAAATCACACATAAACCTTATCCTATAGTGATATTCTTACATCTAATCATACATATTTTTGCATAAACACTTGGTTGGGTCGAAACCCACTTCCCATTATTCATCAAAGCATGAAATTGAACTTACCAATCTACCAAGTATGATGAGATAATCGAAAATTTGAAGGCATGCAGCTGATTATCTTTGAATTTCTTTGTCAATTTGATGAATCTTTCTAGAACAAGGGTTTTGCCCTTGTTTCTCCTTCCCTGGTCGAACCAAACACACCAGAGTGTGTGATTTTTGGTTTTTAATTCTATTAACCCCTTTCTAATTAAAATTTTTCACATCTACCCCTCATAGTTTGTTATGTGTTTAATTTAATTCACTTTTCCATAACTTAACTATGATCTTGTCATATTTCATTAACCATGTTAAGTTGATTATTTATTCTTTTACTTATTTTATGTTAATCATTTTTGGGGTGTTACATATAGAAGCTTCTATTTCCTGACACGGGGGCGTGCCCAGCTCAACACGGCCGTGGTCAACGCTAAGATTCGCAGAATCCAAGCAAATCTTGCTAGTACAGATACGCTTCTGCACACGGGGCCATGTGGAGCTAATCAAATCAATATTCCGACCCTTCAGGATTGTATCCTTGCTGACTCAAACTACTGGGTTGAGGGTAATGTCACCTTCAAAAGAGGGGCCTACTACTATAACTAAGATAATCTCTTAAAAAGTGCAAAAGTGCAAAAGTGCGGAAATCATCAAAGGTTACACTAAAGGCGAGTCGGATCCAAGTGATTCATCTTGTCTATCTGTTTTTATTTTTATTTTATTTTTCAGCATTTTTAGTTTTTATTTTCATGTTTAAAACTTTTTCTAAACTTTTGATTTGATTAGACGTTGAGGATAAACCGGTACTAAAAGTTCTTGTGTCCTTGGACGACCTCGGTATCTTACCAACGCTATACTACGCTCATGATGGGTGCACTTGCCCATATGTGTGTTTAGTGTTAGTAAAATATCGTGTTTTATAAATTTAAAACTTGACTAAAGTGTCAAAAAGGGCTTAAAATATAACCAAAAATATATAACACTACACACGCATCAAGTTTTTGGCGCCGTTGCCAGGGACACAAGGATTTTAAGAAAGTTAGGAATCAACGGCCTAATCGTTTTTCTTATTTTTCTGTTTTTTTAGAATTTTTTTAGATTTTCAGTTTCTGCAGAGCTCAGCACGGGGCCGTGTCTGGTCGGACACGGGTCGTGCCCAGCATTGTTACTCCAGTTTTTATTTTCCGAGTTACAGAGAGTTGAGCACGGGTCATGTCAGTGCAGCACGGGGCCGTGTTGAACTCTCCAGTAACAGGGATCTGGAAAACAATCACTGTAACTCCAACCACGGGCCGTGTTCATCTGAGCACGGGGCCGTGGTGAAACTTCTGACCAACATTCTTTTTGTTTTTATCGCAGGGCTTAGAACCCAGGCCCCGCACCTGAACTTTCTACGTAGTGTATGAGCTCCAGTTCTAGTAAGGACATAAAAGAACCTCTTGACGAACCCGAACGTTTCTAAGAAAAAGACTTAAAGCTAAAAACCAAGAGAAAGTTTCGGGGGACCCACTTCCAATGGCGGATCAACGTACCCTCATGGATTACCTACGACCCACTGTAGGCATGGTTGTAAAAGTCGCTAGGCGCTCCCTAGTCGGTCAACCGGGGAGTTGAGAGTACCCGGTATAGGCGGAGAGTACACGGGGAGTACTCGGAGATGCCAAATTATAAAGAAATTAGTTTTCGGATATTAAATATATGTCAGATAACATAAATTTACTAAAATTTATAACAAAATACGTGAAATTGATATTCATTCTATAATATGATAGGCATAGAAATTATGTTTTATTTTATTTTAAGTCAAACTCGGCCCGAGTTGACCTACTTGATCCAATTTTGTCCAATGTTGACCGCATTTGATCGATTCCGAGTAATTAGTCGGAGTTGAAGAAAGTCGCCTCGGCAACCTACCTTATAGCGACTACTCGGGGAGTACTCGGCCTTGGAGACCTTGTTTTACAACCATGACTGTAGGTAATCTTGGCGCCGCTATCAATGCGCCGAATGTCGATGCCAACAACTTCGAACTTCGACCGCATTTGATCCAAATGCTCCAAAACTCCGCAACTTTCCACGGGCTTGTGGACGAAGATCCCCATTTACATATTACCAACTTTTTGGAAATATGTGATACTTTTCGGATCAACGGAGCATCAAATGACACCATCCGCCTCCGAATGTTTCCATTTTCACTAAAAGACCGAGCTAAGGCTTGGCTTAACACCCTCCTAGTTGATTCGGTAAACACCTGGGATGAACTAGCCCAAAAGTTTTTGTATAAGTATTTCCCTCCTGCTAAAACGGCTAAATTAATGACTAAAATTAATACCTACTCACAAGAGGACGGTGAATCCTTATATGAAACTTGGGAAAGGTTCAAGGAGCTACTAAGAAAGTCTCCTCATCATGGTCTTGCGGTATGGCAACAAGTATCTACTTTCTATAATGGGTTGTTGCCACACACAAGACAAACACTTGACTCTAGTTTCGGGGGACTTTTAGGTAATCGTCACCCCAATGAAATTTTTAATCAAATTGAGGAAATTGCTCAAACCAATTTTCAGTGGCACACTCCCCGAGGCACAAAAACTATTGCCCCAGGCGCCCATAAGGTTGACGAAAGCACCTCTTTGCAAGTCCAAATCAAGGCCCTCTCTTCAAAAATCAAAAAGTTAGAAATGGCAAAAACGGCCTCAATTATGGCTTGTGAAGGGTGTGGTGGGCCACATGAAAATTGGAGTTGTATGAAAGAAATGGATAATCAAACAGAAACGGTAAACTACATTGATAATAGACCTAGGCCGTCAGGTATCTTAAAGCTCTTGATTTGATTAGACGTTGAGGATAAATCGGTACTAAAAGCTCTTGTGTCCTTGGACGACCTCGGTATCTTACCAACGCTATACTACGCTCACGATGGGTGCACTTGCCTATATGTGTGTTTAGTGTTAGTAAAATATCAGGTTTTATAAATTTAAAACTTGACTAAAGTTTTAAAAAGGGCTTAAAATATAACAAAAAATATATAACACTACACACGCATCAATTCGATTTCATGTTCATTCACTTTGACATTATTCATATTCACCTACGCATAACATAACTCTAAGGAGTTAACATAGTCTAAATTTCGAGGACGAAATTTTGTTAACAGGGGGAGAATGTGACAACTGGTGATTTACGCCTTTAATTACGTGATTAACAAGTGTTTAAAACGATAATAAATAGTGTTTACGATGCAAATTAACTCAATTAGGCCTTTAGGATGCCTAGGAACGTCTATCCAACATTACAATACGCGTATGAAGATCTGCTGAAAGATTTGCGAAATGTTAAACGGTAATGAACTGACACCGTACAAAGTACTGACAATGCCGAAAATCACGAATTTTTTATGAATATTTAAAATTTATAAATTTAGTTTTGCGAATTATTGTGCTTTCGTACGTCACAAAGCGCGAACGTGAATGAAAAACGTGACTGCAAGAACGCACCGACAACTAAACGGTAGCATCGGACACACGTGTTACCTTCAAAACATAAATTTTACGTTATATTTAGCTCCGTAATAAAATTTTAATATCCATAGTCAAAACCGGATCGAAAAACAGATTAATAACGGCAACGCCGCAATTTTTCACAATTTTCACCGTCATTGACGAACGAACGCGCAAACGCGATCACCGACACTATTTTACGTCTCTTGATTTTTAAAACAATAATTACGACAACTTTCAGAAAAACGGGTGCGAAAACGGGTTCGTAGGAACTGGCAGGCTTAGGCCTGGATTAGGCTTGTGGGCCTTAGGCCCAAGCCCACTTAACACAAAATTTGACCTAATATAAAAGGGTAGTAAACCCTATTTTCCTATTCATTTTGCAGCCGACACCCCCTCTAATTTCCTCCCAAATTCCTCTGGCTTCATCTTTTTGAGGAACCCTAAATAATACTTAAAATCACAACCAAACCCCTCCTTATCATCTCCTTTCCACTCTATCTCTGTGTTTTCTTTGGAGAAACACCAACCACAGCCACCAACCTCATCCCTCATCTCCCCTCTACATGAAATCCGGTCACTAGAACCCTGGTTTCCGGCGTCGTTTAACGGCGGGTCACATCCCAACACCCTTCTTCTTACATCTGTTATTCACAGCCCCATACCCACCTCGTTACTGTGCGACTCCGAAGAACGTTAAGGGGCCGGCCACCACCAACCGGTGGAAGTGTACGGCGGTGTAACACAGACGGAGAGAGAGATGAGGCAGAGAAGGAGCAGCGCCGCCGCTCACGGCAGCCGCGGAGGTGGTCGACGACGGTGGCATACCCGCCGGAGTTAACTGCAGCGGCGGTGGTGGCATTTTGTTCAAATCGACGAGTGTTCCGGTAAGAAGCCTTTCTACAACTATTTCTTTTTGTTTGGATCGACGATCATGATGATGATTTTGCGGTAAATGATGAAGTTTGGGTTCGGGTTATGTAAAGTTCAACAGGTCTCATGTTCAGGCTCGATTCAGAAGTGGGATATCTCGGGTTTATTCGGTTCAAGTTCAAAGACAGATTCAATTTTGGTGGCGTTTCGGGTCAGATCCGGTTCAAGTTTCGGGTCAGATCCGGTTCAAGTTTCGGGTCTCGGTTCAGAGGATTCGGGTCACAGTTCACGCCAGCGAGTCAAACCGAGTCAACTCGGTCAACTCAGTTGACCCGGCCAACTCAGTCAACTCTTTCCGCGAAACAACACGAGAAATGGTAAAGGTTTAACGACGAGATTGATTATGTTATTTTTATATAGTTTTAATATTACGTGTGAAACGAGCTCGAAACAATCGACGAAAGTATACTTTACATCTTTACATAATTAACGAAATCTTATATATTGATTATATTGATTAACCTTGATTGGTATTGTGTTTTAAAAATTTTAACGACAACTTGTGTTGTCGTGGTGTCCAAAAACAGAGGAAACCATGCCCGTTTTTCGAGAAAATCCATAAAATAAAACGCGATCTATTATAAAACGAAACTATCGGATTCAAACATTCTTCTATCAAAACAAATACAAATATATATTTACTTTTGACGACATTATATAACTTACAAGCATGTTTATAATATTTCGACAAAACCATTTTACAAAATAACCAAACTTGATAGTTTTATAAAATAAATATTTTTAGTTATATTTATTTCCAAACAACAACAGTTCGGACATCTTTTATAAATGAAATATAACTATTTACGTTTAGTTTAAACATCGAAATCTCGAGGGTTCTTTTATAAAAATAGATATAGTTTATATATATTTATTCAAACGTCAAACAACCCGGAATTCTTTTCATAAAAAAAATATAGTTTATATATTTCTTTCTAACATCAAACGACTTGTATTCTTTTACAAAAATAAATATAGTTTACAAATTTATTTCAAACATCGAACGACTCGATGATTCTTCTATAAAATAAATATAATTTTATATAGTTATTTCAGACGCCTAAACGAAAAATACTCGTATTTTGATAATCAACATACGAGACGCAATATATACATAATATGAGTTTGTTATGTGTAATTTTCATATAAATATTCTTTATATACACGCACGACTTCTCGGAACAACTAACGCGAACATGTCGATATATTTATATAATTTTATATAAATATTTAGATATTTTAAATCTCATGAAAACTAAGTCTTTTCAAGACTTATTAATCCTTAACGACATTAAACGAGCTAACAAGTATAACTTCTTCGTTTCACTTAAGTTAACAACAAACCGTCGAATCGTTCGGTCAACGATTCGGTAGAGCTCGGTGGCACGTAGTTTAGTTATCGCGTTTATTAGAAACTTATAAACTATTCCGTGATTAGGGATACTATAGAATGCATGCTAGCGAGTCACATCTTGGAAACGACATCACGAAGTCGTAGTTAGCTAGCTTTGCACATGAAAATCCAGGTGAGTTCATAACCCCCACTTTTTACGTTTTACATTTTTATAAATGTTTTCGGGGGTGGAAAGACATGCAAGTTTTGCAAAAGTAAACAATTCTCGATAAACGAAAACTCATTTCTAAACCATGTTACGAATGGATTACAAAGAACTCAAATGGTTTACGAACGAGTTATACTAAATATACCGGTTTTACAAAACAAATGCGTATTTACGAAACGTGCATGATTTTCATGACTAGGGATGAGAATGTTCTAGTTACAACAATAGGACTGGCTTTGTCTGCGTACGGAAAACGAGACAACCCAGTGAGTTTATGTCCCCCTTTTCTATTAACAGTTTTCGGATTTATTACTCTCGGGGGTGAAATACATGTCAACATGGGTATGATTTGGCTATGAAATGAACTATTAGATCATGTGAGCATAGGCTGAAACTGAACTGACATTAACTCTCTTAAGAAACATGGACAAAGGTTAGATCTAACGGGTACGACCGAGCCCCACTCATGGTCCTTGTGTGACCACTTAGAGTGCTTTTGTGTCCCAGTCGAGGTGATTCGACAACGGTCAAGGTGATTTGACATAGTCAAGGTGATTCGACACAGTCGAGGGGATTCGACACTAATAATTGTATACTTGGGTTGAGTACTCCCTATGTTGTCACATATATTAATGTTCTTGCAAAACATTAATTGATCTGTTCTTAGACGTTTAACATACATGTTTTCAAAGGAATCTCTCAAATGTTTACAAGTTATTTGGAGCTCACAGTTTTCATATAACATAACATGCCGAGAAAAAAAATGATTTTATTATGTTTTCTCACAACTTTTAAACCGCTGAACAAAAAGATTTGTTTAAAATCTTTTCCAAAACAAACTATGAACTCGCTCAACTTTATGTTGATTTTTCGCATGTTTCTTTCTCATGTTACTTTTTAAAAACATGGCGCGGTTAGAATAGGAGAACCATTGGAGATTCGAGTACTTAGTGGGCATTCGTTTTCTAGAGGTCTTGGCTTATTTTCTTCCGCTGTGCAATGAAGATACCAGTCCAGTCGCGCCAACTCTAATATTTTCGGGGTGTAACAAGTGGGCATGGTCGGAGGGGGCATGCACGGGTGTTTATCCACGAGAGCCTTCATAGTTTTCTTATCAAGTGGTGCGACCCCAGAATAACAAAGGACCTTAACCGCAGCGGTAAAATGACCATCGGCAACCTTACATAAACACTGCTTGACATTAGAACTCACATCCTCGATTTTTTTATCAGACATTTTCTTAAATCCCTCTGGACCCTCCTTCACAGGTTGAGCAAACAAAGACTGAATGAGAATGCCAAACCCCTCACGGTCACCCCATTGGGACAACGCCCACTGTATACTAAGACATTGACCATTTTTCCTGTTGCCCGACCTCTTATCCTGGGTGCTAACCATCGTAAATACACCCAAGGTACAACGAGGTAATACTAGAAGTCGAATCCATGCATCAACCAAATCAGGCATAGCCACCACATTATCCAAAGATGTGGTTAAGGTGATGCGTGCGAAGTGTTACTTATATTAGGTGTATATTTTAAGCCCTTTTTAACACTTATTTTAGCCAAGTTTTAAATTTATAAAACACGATATTTCACTAACACTAAACACACATATGGGCAAGTGCACCCATCGTTGAGTGTAGTATAGCGTTGGTAAGATACCGAGGTCGTCCAAGGACACAAGAGCTTTTAATACCGGTTTATCCTCAACGTCTAACCAAAACAAAAGTTTAGAAAAATGTTTTAAACTAAGAAAAATAAAACTAACTAAAATGCTGAAAATAAAAATAAAAATAAAAACAGATAGACAAGATGAATCACTTGGTTCCGACTCGTATCTAGTATAACCTTTGATTATTTCCGCACTTTTGCACATAATTAAGAGATTATCTTAGTTATTGTAGTAGGCCCCTCTTTTGAAGGTGACGTTACCCTCACCCCAGTAGTTTGAGTCAGCAGGGATACAATCCTAAAAGGGTGGATTATTGGAAGATAATGAATTAAGTTATTAATGCAGTATTGTGGTAGGCCCCGCTTTTGGCGGTGACGTTACCCTCGGCTAAGTAGTCTGAGTCAGCAGGGATACAGTCCTAAATAGCCGGGTTCTAGTATTAATAGTAGTTAACTTATGAGGGGATCAAAGAGTTTGGACCCCCGCCATCCAATACCGTGAAGTATTGAAGGAGGTCCTACTAAATTTGACCCAGGTCCATTGCAGGACCTCTAAACGCTGAACAATGGCAAGACCTTTACCAAACCGTTCCCTTAACCCCCTACCAGGTAGCCAACATACCTCCATATAGACCGTGGAGATATGAATGGTGAAAATCCTTTATTTTATATAGACAGTAAAATAATGCCAAGACACCACGGACAAACGATAAGGAAAGATCACCTTCAACATAAGTAACTAGTTATTAAAGTCATTAATACAAAACCAAATAAAAAGTGCAAAAGATTAGAAATAAAAAGTATTATACTAGACACTTTGTCTTCACCAAGTGATGTAAGAGACTTAGGCAAACATGGCCTTGATTGTCAAGAACTCTTACGATCAATCTTGGATCCCGAGACGACTCACACACTCTATGATGGACAATGGATGATGGTGGTGGATGATGGTGTTGTGATGGTGGTGGGTGGTGGATGAAGTGTGAGAGAGGTGGTGTGCCAAGGGATGAGATGAAATGAATCCAAGCACTCCTATTTATAGGCTGAACAGAGAGCTGGACACGGCCCCGTGTCCGCTGGGCACGGCCTCGTGTCCGTCTGACACTCTCTCTCCTCATTAATTGTAATTCGCAATTACAATAAATGCGCCTGCTGTACTTTCGACACGCCCCCGTGTCCGCTGAGCACGGCCCCGTGATAGGCAATAGAAGCTTCTATAGGTTTGTCTTTTCTGCTGCTTCTTGGGCACGGCCCCGTGCTGGCTGAGCACGGGGCGTGTTCAGCCTTCTGTCTTCTCTATTTTGCTTTGGAAGGTGCCGTTGAGGGTTCGGGCAGTCCACTATTGTTCCTTTTCTTGTATTTATGTTGGATTTAGCTGTCTTTTTGCTTCTTTTGCGTTTTTGAGCTCATTTAATCCTGAAAATACAAAAGGAAGACAAAAACACTCTTTTTCCAATATTAGTACTAAAAAAGGGTTAGTTTTATGCCTCATTTGATGTAATTTATATGTTGCATTTTACACACATCAAATACCCCCACACTTGAACTTTTGCTTGTCCTCAAGCAAAACTCTTTAATATGTGGCTTACACTCCCAAATGGAATAGGTAGAAGAGAAGGTTTTGGGCTTGTCGTAGAGTGTCGGGATTTCCAAGATCTTTTTGGGTTTTATTTTTATTTATTTACACTCCTATTCGTAATGATTTATTTAGAACTGTTCATAAAAGAAATTACTTATTTGGGCATAACATGCCTTTTTTAAAATTCTATTTATATACAAGTTCACATACCTCGCGGGGAAATCACTCACACTCGGCCGAAGGTGTATTTTTAGTGAATCACTCGAGAGCGGCACGGAACTTATTCCTACCATAGGCTTGCCAAGAAATCAATCCTCCTCCTTTTTAACTTTTATACCTTTGTAGATATCAAGAGGACTTTGTGGGTTAAGGGTTGGCTAGGGTTAAAGGTAGGTGGTTGGGTTAGTGGTTAGTAAAAAGGCTAAAAGCGTAACAAGTGTCGGTTTTCGTATTTTTGCAAATTTTTTTTTTATATTTAATGAAGCTTTTATTCAAACAAAGTTATTTTTGATTACTTTGTTTGTTTATTTTCTTTTTGCTTCATTATTATCAGATTTTTTTTTTTTTTTTTTTTTTTTTTTTACGAAGAACCGAACTTGTTACTAAAATAAAGGGTTAAAAATGAAAAAGGTTTTGGTGGATGAAAGGGTTTTTGTTTGGGTGATGAAACGAAAAGGTTTAGGCTCAAAGGGGCTAACTAGGGGGATTTTTGGGTAGGTGGTAAAAGAAAAAGAAAAAAAATGGTGTAAAAATGAAAAAGGTTAGTCCTAATGCCTCCATCATGTACTTACTCGGGTTTAAGTTGATAAGGACCGGGAATGTATTGTCATGGCAAGTTCTAGAGTCGTAAGAACCAAGCGGCTATTCACACAAGAAACGAAAAATGAGCATTTAGTCAAATGATATGAAATTGTGTGCTCAATAAAGGCTCAAAACTCACTTTTGTGGGAATGGGTTTTTATGTGATCAAGTATATATAATCAAATTTTAAATAAGTTTGTCATGCCTTTTCATAATTTTCTTATGTTGGTTCTTTTTATCACTACGCTATCGGTTGTAAATTTGTAAAAATATAACCTTTTTGAGAACTTGAATTTCCCGAGTTAAACCTAGACAAGTAAAAAAATGAAATTTTTTTGAAAAAAATTTGGGGTGATTAGCGGTTCCAATAGAGTTTTGTGTAAGGCTTGTATTTAGGACTTGCAAAATTCAAGGTTTTAGCATCACCCCCACACTTAAATTACACATTGTCCTCAATGTGTCCCAAAAATAAATTTTTAGGTTGATTAGATGTGTAAAATAGTGTTTAGAAAGCAAAAATTTGTGTTACTGGGCACTGAATGTCACACCCCGACCACGTAGAACATACAAAACATGGCGGAAACATCGGGGAGTGTTGTAACAGAATTAATGTTTCACAACTATGGAAATTGAAGTTTCGTATTATTGATTAAAAGTGTTACACTGCCTCGACAAACAAAGAAATACAACATAATTAACTAGTCTTGCATCTTTTATTGTCACTAAAGCCCAAGTCTGTCTATGTGTATCTCGATCATCTTATGCAACAGCTCCTGAAAAACACATGTGAAAATATGGTACGTCAGCATAAAAATGCCGGTGAGATACATAGGTTTTGTGAAAATAGGTTTCATGACTTATGTTTGAGAAAATGTTTAGTCATGAACTTTGTAATTTGCTTTGTTTTGTAAATCATTTGAAAAACAATGAGTTCAGATGATATGTATAAATAAGTGAATAATGTATGGTTAAATGAATAACCATAGTAAAATGGATTTGTATTAGATAAGTTGTTTGTAAAACAATGTCTTGTGAAAAGTATGTTATTTGTATAAAATGTTCTATGTCTCAAACTTGAAATGATTCAAATAACGTTACAATATGTAGTACCATACAAACACTTATATATAGGAAGTACCAGCGGCGTATCCACCATGCTTGTATCATATTACACACGCATCGTTACTTAATCACTTATTCAAACCAAACCAAACAATGTAAAATGTTCATGTCAAGATGTAAATTATGTCAAAATGTCTATGTCAAATATCCATGTCAAATGTCTATGTCAAATATCCAAAAGTAGTCAAGAAATGTATTACCAAAATGATATGTATGGTAAGTAAAATTTAGACTACTTAAACCATAAGTAAAAATGTACAAAACAAGGTATTGAAGTAACACTTGGTTTAAATCAAAGTTATGTTTTGTAAGATATATGCATGCTATACTGAATATGAACATTTATGCGGTATTGTGAAAATTCATACATCCAAGCCTTGAGACAGACGGATAACTATGTAAAAGTGAGTTATCAAGAGAATATGTATTCGGATTCGGTCATTCCTTTCATCCCCTTTCCCTGGGATGTCCGGAACGGGATTTGTCAAGTCCTATGGTACCACTACCTACTACCGAGCGGCATGATCGGTGTTAATGAATGTATAGTATAGTTTAAACAAACCAAATGTCATACCAAAATGTAAGCATGTTTTATGAAGATAATGTACCTAGTATGCTAGAGTAAACATACAGGGTAGAGCTATAAAACCATGTGTCCATATGTTACTGGAACATATGCAACAGAGATGCAGTATAAAACAATGTACTAAGTATGCAAAGTCATCATACAAAGTAGAAAAGTCATGTAAAACAATGTACTAAGCATGTTATCAGTCAACATACATAGCAGAAAAGTCATGTAAATCAATGTGCTTAGCATGTTATCAGTCAACATACATAGCAGAAAAGTAATGAAATCATGTACTATAATGTACTAACAAACATAGTCGGTATATGATGTGAAAACAGGAAAGCATGAAAGTAACAAGTAGGCACATGTGTTCCACCCCAAAACAGTTTGGAAAACAGTAAAAGAGGGGTCTATGTACTCACCTGAGATTGCTCAGTTGTCTAAAGATAACCACCAAACAGTGCTAGAAATCGCGGAATATCAAACGGCACCTAATATAGGTAACTACATTAATAAACCGGACCTAAATCGGAAGACTGGGTAGCATTAGGGTTTGTAAACCAAACGAGTGTGGAGACTCGTGTGATATGGTTTAACAAAGCCTACATACTAAATGAAACTTAACCTAATTGTATACGACCCATTACGACCCGTTTAGGAAGCTTATGCTACTTTAACGCGTCGTGCGCGTGAAACGCGTTCGGACCGCCTAACTAGTCCTATGACAAGTATTATATGCCTAAACATATTACATAATCCGTTACGTGACAAAAGTTTAGGTTACATATGCTAAATTACCAATTATGTATGAAAAGGGTATTCTGGTAATTTACTTAAGGCATATAAACTACCTATCATACAACTATTTAAACGATGTGACCATAGGGTATAACCTCGGAAGGTTATTCCCTACACTATGGTCACCTAATGTATTTGGTCGGATCCTAATGATCGACCAAACTGGGTCGGGTTCGAAGGTATAGGCGATTTATTAGATCGCCTACCCTACGACCCTAGACAACGTGGTAATCAGTAGGCATAGTCCCAAGGAACTATGACCATCGTGATTACAATCACGTTGCGAAGTTCAAACGAACTTCGCATTGACCATTACTGGTCAACGCTGAAAGTCAAACAAAGTTTGACTTTCTGACTCGAAAAGCAGTAAAAATAAGGAAAAGAACGAAAAAAATACTTACGAAGGGTCCCCGAAAGCTAACCCAGATCAAAATAGCTCAGGTATGAAACGAAGGTTCCAACTTAGAGCTTCCTTAATCAGATTTGTGGGTTTTGGGGTTGAGGGTGGATGGGTATTTATAGATTTAGGTGCACCGTTGAGATCGTTTCTTGGAAAAGGGGAAATGATCTCGTCCGAACACTTGTTGCAAGGTTGTGGTGACTAAATGGCCACTCACCATAGGGTATCAACATGTGGCAAGGTTTTTAGAAGTGCATAACAGCTGTAAACAGCTGTCGATACATCGAATCCGGTCCCGAAAATGCGAAAAATGAAGTTTCTGCATGTTTCTGCCCCAGACTAGGCAGTCGCGTAGCGCGACAGGTGAGGCCACATGCAGTGGCGCTACGCCACTGCCCCACCTGAAACAGAAAGTTTGAAAAAAAGGCAGAAATGGTCCCTGTTGTGTTTTAAGCGATTTTCGATGCGTTTGAACCCCGTTAACCTCATTTCAAGGCTCTAAAATGAAGTTAAAGTATAGGGAACTCAAAACATACCCAAAAATATGCCGGATGATGGTTCGTTTGGTCGTACGAACGCGATGTTCGCTTAATTACGACGGAATGCGCATAAGCGCGAAAAACGATCCAAATGACGAAATGAATGGATTTTTCTTAAGGCGAACACTAAAATAAAATGTAGTCATGCTTACATAAATTTTTGGATGTCCAGATGTATTCAGAACGTAAGTTATGCGAGAAAATGCAAACTTGTGCACTTTTTGACACTTTTAGTCCCTGAATGACACAAAAGTTTATTTTAGCATACCGAACCCCTCAAAGCCTATTTCTAAGCTATGTAAAGGATATTTATGGTATGTTTAACTTATGGTCATGTTCCGGAATGTCTGTTACAGTTCAAATTGGCATACTTTCGCAGTTTGTCAATTTTAGTCCCTGTAAGCGATTCAACTTTGATTTCACCACACCAAACCTTCCAAAACTTATATCTAAGTTATGTATAGGTTATTTAAGGTATGTTAAGCCTATTTCACTATTCCGAAGTGTTCGTTGCATTAAACTGGTTATATTTACGCTTCGGAGCGCGTATAACCTTCCAGAAAGCGATTTAGGGTTTGAAATTGAACAAGAGTTGATATGTGTAAACGATACACATATTTTTACAAATCCCAAGTATGAAATATAATATTTCATTGGTTTGGTATTTGTTTGATGGCCGTGAAGGCACAGGTGTTACAGTCTCCCCTACTTTAGGAAATTTCGTCCCGAAATTTATTTAGAGGAAACTTGTAAGAGTTTAAAACATGAAGTTGAAAAGATCAACCAACATTGGTTAGGGTTCTTGAACTTCTAGTAACCTTAATAACATTATGTTTGCAATGTAAGAGGGACACTTATATACAAGTATATGAAGCGTCATTGGTGCGTCCACCATGCCTCCATTACATCGTTCTCATTTTGTTATTATTGTCACTATCGGTTCTTACACATAATAAATCTTACTGGGTTTCTGTGCATTGAATTCCATAATTATGTAGGCCTCCATAATTACGTAGTTCCTTGTACAGTCCGCACAGTCTATTTTATAATGTGTAGTGTAAAACCAAATGGACAATCCTGTGATGAGTGTAACTAGACCGCCATAGAGTCCTTTAGACTAAATCAATAAATGATTTAAGTAGACTATCAAGGAGTCTGTTCAGCTACATCACTAGATGTCATTCTTTAACCAAATTGTGAATCAATCTTTTTGACTAGACCACTAAAGGGTCTCTTATGAATCATGGAGCAGTACTATATAATCCAAGGGTCTTAACTATTACATAGAAGCCCATTAAGGATTTAAGGTAGTACCTTTTGAATATCCTGCTACGAATCTCTCATATGAAGATATGAAAGATCCTGCGAGGATTTGGATAACGAGTATCCAGAGTATTAAAAACACCAAAAATGCATAAAAGAAAACATAAGATGAATAAACACATAGTCACATAACCACAAAATTGTTTAACTAGAAGTTTGTTCCGCTAACAGAGTACATGTATTTAAAGCACACTAGGAATCCATCTCGTGGATTTCATTTGGCACTTTAAACATTATCGAGAATCTAACTATTAAGATAGAAAGATTCCAAAAGAAAATTCGATTTCGATTATAAGAAACCGAAATGTTCGAATTAAGGTACATAAGGAATCCAATTAAGGACTCTGATTTGAATGATAATCATCCACAAGGATCTAATTGTGAAGATAAAAAGATCCCATATGAATTTTTGAAGTTGAAGATGTTTTGATACCTTGCACTGGACGTGCTTATGTCAAAACATGAAGTAAAAAAAAAATGCTTAGGAAATTGAGATGCTAGATATGCCAAGGTGACATATGAAGCAGAATTTTGAAGGTTAAGTCAATGTATGAGGAAAATATTTTTGAAAACTATGCATGGGGTTCTTTTAAGAAAAAGGTGTTTAACGTTTTTGAAACCTTATATATATAATACATTTGAAATTATAAAATAGGTGTACTAGGTAAGTATATTTATAAAAATGTTTTAAAATCATCCGAGATGAATTTTGAAATTATGTATAAGGCTTTTGAAAGACATGAATGATGCTTTTCGAAATCATGCACTTGATAAGAAAATGTATTGTGTTAATATTGTCTTCAGACTATATGAAATATTTTGAAATTAGAAAGGTTGGTTTTGATAACATGGCCAATGTTTTTGAAATAACATAGACAATGCATCTAGAAAAATTGTTTTCAAACTATATGAAATGTTTTGAGATCATGAAAATTGTTTTGAAATACTGGTGCTGTGTATGTTGAAAAATCAAAACGTAATGGGTATGAGATTTGAAAATACCCTTAGTTATCCAACCAAGGATTTAAAGGTATTGATGTGCAAAAGCACGATTACTCATAATTTCACTTTATTTCATGTACTTCGTTTTCTTAGAATGAAACGAGTACTTAAAATTTTTGAAGGAATCATGAGCGATCATTTGAAAGAGAGAATCACAAGAGTAGTTTGTAAGGAACATAGTTCCTTGATGTAGGTAACACAGGAAATCATACACACTTGTAATTACACTTGTATATCAGAATTGTGAACAACAACTCTTATTTATGAACAAGACATATTGTTTCACATTACACGAAAACAAAAGAAACAAAGGCATAAGATAGCAACATCCTTTGTTCAGCTGAATGCTCATCCGCGGGCCGGATTTGCATTAGCAAGCCTTGGGCATCGGTTTCTGTAGTGGGTCAGATCCCCACAATTGTAACAGGCACCAGGTGGGTAGTGTGGTTGTGCAGCTTGACCCTGTTGCTGAGCAAGTGGCTGAGCAACTTGTTGAGCCGGGTTCTGAACTGGGCGATTCGGATTAGCAGGGATGCGGCAGGTGTCAGCAAGATGACCGGATCTTCCGCAGTTGGTGCACTGACGACACTGGAGGTGTGGTTGGTGATGGCCGTTACACCTGTTGCACAAAGGTGCATTGCCAAAATAAGGCTTCTTGGCTAGTGGTTGCGCAGGCTGATTTGGTGCAGCTTGGGCCTGTGCAGAAATGGCATTGTTTTGGGAAACCTTACGCTTCCCTGCCCTCTTGGATGAACTAGAATCCTTCCCATTCTTGTTGTGACCTTTCTTGCTATCCTCTTTGTCAGACGACTGTTTCTCGCCCTTGTCACCCTTCCTGTGTAACTTATTCTTCCGAATCTGCGACTCCGTCAATGTCGCTGATAACTCGATTGCCTGACGGAGTGTGGCAGGGCTACTACCAGTAAGGATGTCTTGTACCGAGTCAGGCAGGCCGTCGATGTACCTTTCGATAGCTATGTCAAGTGGGGTAACCATTGTCGGGCAAAGCAGACTCAACTCCTCAAACCTATCAGTATACGCCCTGTGCTCACCACTATCTTGCTTCAACTCATCAAATTCCTTCTCCAACGCTCGCTGCTCATGACGAGGACAAAATTCCCTCATCATAAGAGCCCTAAGTTCAGCCCAGGTTTGCGCAAGAGCAACTTCTGCACCTCGGTCCCTCATAACCCCGTTCCACCATGTGAGAGCCCTCTTCTGGAACACACTAGAAGAAAACTCGACCTTGCGATTTTCCGGACACTGAACGTGGCGGAAAGTATTCTCAATGCTCTCGAACCACTGAAGAAGCCCAGTTGTTCCCTCAGAACCACTAAACTTGAGCGGTTTAGCCTGATTAAAGTCCTTGTATTTGCATAGGGCATTGTTGTTGTTGGCTTGTTGCCATTGAGCAAAGAGATTTGGAAATTGGGCAGCCATCTGCTGCGCAATAATTTCTGCCAGTTCGGCAGTCTCTATCTGGTTCTCGCGTCGAGGAGGCATTCTAAAAGAGGAAACATGAAAGGAAAATGAGTGAGAGAATTAGACGAAAAGAATGAGGTGAACAAATCTGATGAAAGCAAGGATAGTGGTCATTTGTTTGTTACTACAAAGCAACAAACGACCTCGGTGATTAATTAAAGTAATTAGGTCAAAAATAATGTATCGCGAAGACATGCTCGCCTATAAGTGAACACTCATCCCAAGAATTCCCAGGTAAGCACAACTGGTCTCGCGTCTGATGAGATGTATACGAAGTGCTTGCCTAGACAGAAAACCCAGAATACAGGCATTCACCCTTCCAGTTTGCACGTGTTCACATTATTTAAAACCCAACACCTTGACGAAGTTTTGAAAACTCAAAGGGTTCAAAACCATAAAATAGAGAGTTCAAAACCTTACAATAGAGGGTTCAAAACCTTACAATAGAGGGTTCAAAACCTAGTAATCAATCATCCTAGAACAGATGATTAGTTTTCAAAGCGGTTTTGAAATTTGTGTTCTTATTGTGGTTGTCGCCTAAGGATAGGTGACAATATTGTTTTATGACTAAACGCAAGTAACTCGCGTTAGGGTCCTAAGAAGGTTATAGACTAGGTCAAAGCATTACTAATTACTAATAACCTAATTCCCTATAACCATTGGCTCTGATACCATCTTTTCTGTCACACCCCGACCACGTAGAACATACAAAACATGGCGGAAACATCGGGGAGTGTTGTAACAGAATTAATGTTTCACAACTATGGAAATTGAAGTTTCGTATTATTGATTAAAAGTGTTACACTGCCTCGACAAACAAAGAAATACAACATAATTAACTAGTCTTGCATCTTTTATTGTCACTAAAGCCCAAGTCTGTCTATGTGTATCTCGATCATCTTATGCAACAGCTCCTGAAAAACACATGTGAAAATATGGTACGTCAGCATAAAAATGCCGGTGAGATACATAGGTTTTGTGAAAATAGGTTTCATGACTTATGTTTGAGAAAATGTTTAGTCATGAACTTTGTAATTTGCTTTGTTTTGTAAATCATTTGAAAAACAATGAGTTCAGATGATATGTATAAATAAGTGAATAATGTATGGTTAAATGAATAACCATAGTAAAATGGATTTGTATTAGATAAGTTGTTTGTAAAACAATGTCTTGTGAAAAGTATGTTATTTGTATAAAATGTTCTATGTCTCAAACTTGAAATGATTCAAATAACGTTACAATATGTAGTACCATACAAACACTTATATATAGGAAGTACCAGCGGCGTATCCACCATGCTTGTATCATATTACACACGCATCGTTACTTAATCACTTATTCAAACCAAACCAAACAATGTAAAATGTTCATGTCAAGATGTAAATTATGTCAAAATGTCTATGTCAAATATCCATGTCAAATGTCTATGTCAAATATCCAAAAGTAGTCAAGAAATGTATTACCAAAATGATATGTATGGTAAGTAAAATTTAGACTACTTAAACCATAAGTAAAAATGTACAAAACAAGGTATTGAAGTAACACTTGGTTTAAATCAAAGTTATGTTTTGTAAGATATATGCATGCTATACTGAATATGAACATTTATGCGGTATTGTGAAAATTCATACATCCAAGCCTTGAGACAGACGGATAACTATGTAAAAGTGAGTTATCAAGAGAATATGTATTCGGATTCGGTCATTCCTTTCATCCCCTTTCCCTGGGATGTCCGGAACGGGATTTGTCAAGTCCTATGGTACCACTACCTACTACCGAGCGGCATGATCGGTGTTAATGAATGTATAGTATAGTTTAAACAAACCAAATGTCATACCAAAATGTAAGCATGTTTTATGAAGATAATGTACCTAGTATGCTAGAGTAAACATACAGGGTAGAGCTATAAAACCATGTGTCCATATGTTACTGGAACATATGCAACAGAGATGCAGTATAAAACAATGTACTAAGTATGCAAAGTCATCATACAAAGTAGAAAAGTCATGTAAAACAATGTACTAAGCATGTTATCAGTCAACATACATAGCAGAAAAGTCATGTAAATCAATGTGCTTAGCATGTTATCAGTCAACATACATAGCAGAAAAGTAATGAAATCATGTACTATAATGTACTAACAAACATAGTCGGTATATGATGTGAAAACAGGAAAGCATGAAAGTAACAAGTAGGCACATGTGTTCCACCCCAAAACAGTTTGGAAAACAGTAAAAGAGGGGTCTATGTACTCACCTGAGATTGCTCAGTTGTCTAAAGATAACCACCAAACAGTGCTAGAGATCGCGGAATATCAAACGGCACCTAATATAGGTAACTACATTAATAAACCGGACCTAAATCGGAAGACTGGGTAGCATTAGGGTTTGTAAACCAAACGAGTGTGGAGACTCGTGTGATATGGTTTAACAAAGCCTACATACTAAATGAAACTTAACCTAATTGTATACGACCCATTACGACCCGTTTAGGAAGCTTATGCTACTTTAACGCGTCGTGCGCGTGAAACGCGTTCGGACCGCCTAACTAGTCCTATGACAAGTATTATATGCCTAAACATATTACATAATCCGTTACGTGACAAAAGTTTAGGTTACATATGCTAAATTACCAATTATGTATGAAAAGGGTATTCTGGTAATTTACTTAAGGCATATAAACTACCTATCATACAACTATTTAAACGATGTGACCATAGGGTATAACCTCGGAAGGTTATTCCCTACACTATGGTCACCTAATGTATTTGGTCGGATCCTAATGATCGACCAAACTGGGTCGGGTTCGAAGGTATAGGCGATTTATTAGATCGCCTACCCTACGACCCTAGACAACGTGGTAATCAGTAGGCATAGTCCCAAGGAACTATGACCATCGTGATTACAATCACGTTGCGAAGTTCAAACGAACTTCGCATTGACCATTACTGGTCAACGCTGAAAGTCAAACAAAGTTTGACTTTCTGACTCGAAAAGCAGTAAAAATAAGGAAAAGAACGAAAAAAATACTTACGAAGGGTCCCCGAAAGCTAACCCAGATCAAAATAGCTCAGGTATGAAACGAAGGTTCCAACTTAGAGCTTCCTTAATCAGATTTGTGGGTTTTGGGGTTGAGGGTGGATGGGTATTTATAGATTTAGGTGCACCGTTGAGATCGTTTCTTGGAAAAGGGGAAATGATCTCGTCCGAACACTTGTTGCAAGGTTGTGGTGACTAAATGGCCACTCACCATAGGGTATCAACATGTGGCAAGGTTTTTAGAAGTGCATAACAGCTGTAAACAGCTGTCGATACATCGAATCCGGTCCCGAAAATGCGAAAAATGAAGTTTCTGCATGTTTCTGCCCCAGACTAGGCAGTCGCGTAGCGCGACAGGTGAGGCCACATGCAGTGGCGCTACGCCACTGCCCCACCTGAAACAGAAAGTTTGAAAAAAAAGGCAGAAATGGTCCCTGTTGTGTTTTAAGCGATTTTCGATGCGTTTGAACCCCGTTAACCTCATTTCAAGGCTCTAAAATGAAGTTAAAGTATAGGGAACTCAAAACATACCCAAAAATATGCCGGATGATGGTTCGTTTGGTCGTACGAACGCGATGTTCGCTTAATTACGACGGAATGCGCATAAGCGCGAAAAACGATCCAAATGACGAAACGAATGGATTTTTCTTAAGGCGAACACTAAAATAAAATGTAGTCATGCTTACATAAATTTTTGGATGTCCAGATGTATTCAGAACGTAAGTTATGCGAGAAAATGCAAACTTGTGCACTTTTTGACACTTTTAGTCCCTGAATGACACAAAAGTTTATTTTAGCACACCGAACCCCTCAAAGCCTATTTCTAAGCTATGTAAAGGATATTTATGGTATGTTTAACTTATGTTCATGTTCCGGAATGTCTGTTACAGTTCAAATTGGCATACTTTCGCAGTTTGTCAATTTTAGTCCCTGTAAGCGATTCAACTTTGATTTCACCACACCAAACCTTCCAAAACTTATATCTAAGTTATGTATAGGTTATTTAAGGTATGTTAAGCCTATTTCACTATTCCGGAGTGTTCGTTGCATTAAACTGGTTATATTTACGCTTCGGAGCGCGTATAACCTTCCAGAAAGCGATTTAGGGTTTGAAATTGAACAAGAGTTGATATGTGTAAACGATACACATATTTTTACAAATCCCAAGTATGAAATATAATATTTCATTGGTTTGGTATTTGTTTGATGGCCGTGAAGGCACAGGTGTTACACTGAACACGGCCCCGTGTTATCCGGGCACGGCCCCGTGTTCAAGTGCCAGTAACAAAATTGAAACAAGAGAAACAGAAGTCTGGACACGGGGGCGTGTTGGGTGAACACGGCCCGTGTCCAGGTACCTGTACTGGGCGTTTTCTGCAGGTGGTTCGACACGGGGCCGTGTTGGTTGGGCACGGCCCGTGTTGAACCTTCTGAAATGGAGAAAATTGTCGGGTTGCCTCGTTCTTGTGCATGGGATCATTTTTCTCGTTCCCCTTTTCATCCTTTACCACCATGAGTGTGTTTTATTCCTGAAAATTAAACTAACTAGAAAACATAAAAACTAATCTAAATTAAACTAAGGATAGTTCCGTGGAATGCCTCCATGGTGCGCCACGTTTATAAGGGTCCTTGGCTAGACCCAATGCCTGGTCATATGTTACCCAAGTGGGATGTGTTGCATCCCATGTTACACCGTCGGAGAGCGTCATCCAAGCTTGAGTCTATGACCTTCATGTAGTTGACCGGATCTTCTTCCTCTACTCGCTTTCCACATTCAAATTTCACTTCCTCATCCCCAAACTTCAATGTTATAGTTCCGTCATTCATATCCACCAATGCTTGAGCGGTGGCTAGGAATGGCCTCCCGAGGATGAGAGGGACCTCGGTGTCTTCTTCCATGTCTAGGATAACAAAGTCGGTTGGAAAGACGAATTTGTCGACCTTGACTAGCAGATTTTCGGCGACCCCATGTGGGAATTTGACGGACCTGTCGGCGAGTTGTATGCTCATCTTTGTAGGGCTTGTTGTTCCTAGGCCGAGTTGTTTGAACATTGAGGTGGGCATGAAGTTGATGCTAGCCCCAAGATCGGCTAAAGCATTTCGGACGGGGGACTTCCCAATCGAACAAGGGATTGTGAAGCTCCCGGGGTCGATTTTCTTTTGTGGAAGTTTGTTGAGTACTAGAGCTGAGCATTCTTCGCCTAGGTTAACTAATTGCAATGATTCAAGTTTCCTTTTGTGAGTGAGGAAATCCCTCATGAATTTTGCATATTTAGGCATTTGGGTTAGGACCTCAATAAAAGGAATATTAACATGCAATTGTTTTAGTAAACTTTCGAACTTTGCGAATTGCTCATTGGTCTTTTGACGATTTAACCTACCGGGGTATGGGATTGGAGGAGTCTTGGTGGGCTCTTGATTTGGTGTAGAAGCCTTTTCTGGCGCAGGAGGAGTCACAGGCTGGCTAGAATGACTTCTTTCATTTGGCGGCAATGGAGCATCCTCGGGACCCACGGTTCGATTTCTTAATGTGATGAGATGGACTTGTGCCTTTGGGTTTGGTTCGGTATTACTGGGTAATGCGCCTTGTGGTCTCTCGGAGAAATTTTGAGCTAGTTGATTTAATTGTTTTTCAACGTTTTGAATGCTAGCTTGTTGGTTTCTGAAATTCGATTCCAATTGTTGAAATCGATTCGAGTTCTTCTTTTCAGTGTCAGAGATGAGGCGAGATATGGTATCTTCAAGCCTTTCTCTTCCACCTTGTTGTTGAGGAAAATTTTGCGGTTGTTGAAAATTAGTTCGTTGGTTTTGTTGGTTACTACTATTTACGGGATCTCTCCAACCAAGATTTGGGTGGTTACGCCATCCTTGGTTGTAGGTACCCGTTGGAGGACCCGACGGCCTAGGTCTATTATCCATGTAGTTTACCATTTCAGTTTGTTCATCTAATTATTTCATACAACTCCAATTTTCATGTGACCCACCACACCCTTCACAAGCCATAACCGAGGCCGTTTTTGTCATTTCTAGCCTTTTGATTTTTGAAGAGAGGGCCTCGATTTGGGCTTGTAAAGAGGTGCTTTCATCAACCTTATGGGCGCCCGGGGCAATAGATTTATTACCTCGGGGAGTGTGCCATTGAAAATTGGTTTGAGCAATTTCCTCAATTTGGTTATATATTTCATTTGGGCGACGATTACCTAAGAGTCCCCCGGAGCTTGAATCAAGTGTTTGTCTTGTGTGTGGCAACAATCCATTGTAGAAAGTGGATACTTGTTGCCATATCGCTAGACCATGGTGAGGACACTTTCTTAGAAGCTCCTTGAACCTTTCCCAAGTTTCATATAAGGATTCCCCATCCTCTTGTGAGTATGTATTAATTTCAGTCATTAATTTAGCTGTTTTAGCAGGAGGGAAATACTTATACAAAAACTTTTGGGCGAGTTCATCCCAGGTGTTTACCGACCCAGCTGGGAGGGTGTTAAGCCAAGCCTTAGCTCGGTCTTTTAGTGAAAAAGGAAACATTCGAAGGCGGATGGCGTCATTTGATGCTCCATTGATCCGAAAGGTATCACATATTTCTAAGAAGTTAGTAATATGTAGATGGGGATCCTCGTCCGCAAGCCCGTGGAAGGTTGCGGAGTTTTGGAGCATTTGTATCAAATGCAGCCGAAGTTCGAAGTTGTTGGCCTCGACATTCGGGGCATTGATAGCGGCGCCAAGATTGCCTACGGTAGGCCGTAGGTAATCCATGAGGGTACGTTGGTCCGCCATTGGAAGTCGGTCCCCCGAAGCTTTCTCTTGATTTTTAGCTTTTAGGCTTTTTCTGAGAAAGCGCTCGGGTTCTTCTAGGGGTTCTTTTATGTCTCTACTAGAACTGGAGCTCATGCACTACGTAGGAGGTTCAAATGTGGCGCCTGGGTTCCAAGTCCTGCAACAAAAACAGAAAAGAACGCTGGTCAGAATGTTCACCACGGCCCCGTGCTCAATGGACACGGCCCGTGTTCAGAGGCGCAGTAATTGATTTCTGGATCCCTGTTACTGGGAGATAGACACGACCCCGTGTTGCACCGACACAGCCCCGTGTTCAGCTCTCTGTAACTCAGAAAATAAAAACTGCCAGTGATGATTGCTGGGCACGGCCCGTGTCTGACCGGGCACGGCCCGTGCTGAGCGCTGCAGAAGCCGAAAAACTAAGAAAATCCTAAAAAAAAAATAAAAAAAAAAATAAAAGAGGATTAGGCCGTTGATTCCTAACTTTCTTAAAATCCTTGTGTCCCCGGCAACGGCGCAAAAAACTTGATGCGTGCGAAGTGTTACTCATATTAGGTGTATATTTTAAGCCCTTTTTAACACTTATTTTAGCCAAGTTTTAAATTTATAAAACACGATATTTCACTAACACTAAACACACATATGGGCAAGTGCACCCATCGTTGAGTGTAGTATAGCGTTGGTAAGATACCGAGGTCGTCCAAGGACACAAGAGCTTTTAATACCGGTTTATCCTCAACGTCTAACCAAAACAAAAGTTTAGAAAAATGTTTTAAACTAAGAAAAATAAAACTAACTAAAATGCTGAAAATAAAAATAAAAATAAAAACAGATAGACAAGATGAATCACTTGGTTCCGACTCGTATCTAGTATAACCTTTGATTATTTCCGCACTTTTGCACATAATTAAGAGATTATCTTAGTTATTGTAGTAGGCCCCTCTTTTGAAGGTGACGTTACCCTCACCCCAGTAGTTTGAGTCAGCAGGGATACAATCCTAAAAGGGTGGATTATTGGAAGATAATGAATTAAGTTATTAATGCAGTATTGTGGTAGGCCCCGCTTTTGGCGGTGACGTTACCCTCGGCTAAGTAGTCTGAGTCAGCAGGGATACAGTCCTAAATAGCCGGGTTCTAGTATTAATAGTAGTTAACTTATGAGGGGATCAAAGAGTTTGGACCCCCGCCATCCAATACCGTGAAGTATTGAAGGAGGTCCTACTAAATTTGACCCAGGTCCATTGCAGGACCTCTAAACGCTGAACAATGGCAAGACCTTTACCAAACCGTTCCCTTAACCCCCTACCAGGTAGCCAACATACCTCCATATAGACCGTGGAGATATGAATGGTGAAAATCCTTTATTTTATATAGACAGTAAAATAATGCCAAGACACCACGGACAAACGATAAGGAAAGATCACCTTCAACATAAGTAACTAGTTATTAAAGTCATTAATACAAAACCAAATAAAAAGTGCAAAAGATTAGAAATAAAAAGTATTATACTAGACACTTTGTCTTCACCAAGTGATGTAAGAGACTTAGGCAAACATGGCCTTGATTGTCAAGAACTCTTACGATCAATCTTGGATCCCGAGACGACTCACACACTCTATGATGGACAATGGATGATGGTGGTGGATGATGGTGTTGTGATGGTGGTGGGTGGTGGATGAAGTGTGAGAGAGGTGGTGTGCCAAGGGATGAGATGAAATGAATCCAAGCACTCCTATTTATAGGCTGAACAGAGAGCTGGACACGGCCCCGTGTCCGCTGGGCACGGCCCCGTGTCCGCTGGGCACGGCCCCGTGTCCGTCTGACACTCTCTCTCCTCATTAATTGTAATTCGCAATTACAATAAATGCGCCTGCTGTACTTTCGACACGCCCCCGTGTCCGCTGAGCACGGCCCCGTGATGGGCAATAGAAGCTTCTATAGGTTTGTCTTTTCTGCTGCTTCTTGGGCACGACCCCGTGCTGGCTGAGCACGGGGCGTGTTCAGCCTTCTGTCTTCTCTATTTTGCTTTGGAAGGTGCCGTTGAGGGTTCGGGCAGTCCACTATTGTTCCTTTTCTTGTATTTATGTTGGATTTAGCTGTCTTTTTGCTTCTTTTGCGTTTTTGAGCTCATTTAATCCTGAAAATACAAAAGGAAGACGAAAACACTCTTTTTCCAATATTAGTACTAAAAAAGGGTTAGTTTTATGCCTCATTTGATGTAATTTATATGTTGCATTTTACACACATCATAAGGCTTGGGCAAACTCCATGCGACAACTAAAGGGGATGCTCTTAACAGTTTTAATAGGAAGAGAAAAATCTCGGTCAAGTAGAGCAACATCTACACATACGTCTCCAGACAGGGAAACCTCCGATGCGACACACGGTCTAAGGACTCCCACAATAAAACCCACTTCACCCACTTCTGTTGGCACAAACCGAACAACCTGATCTTCATGGTGACACCCCCGCTGGAAAGAATGAAGGCACATGCACTCCCAACACAACCATTGTTCAGACAACCTAAGGGCTTCACAAACAGAGGTAAAAAGGTTGGGTCTTCAGCAATAGCAAGCCTCAAAGTATCTTTTCTATCATCCAAACCAAAATGGTGGCATTTAATATGAGTCATAAGCCTTGGGATCCCCTTAGACCCAACAACCCCATCGGGGCAACAATGGAACCCCTTTAAGGGGCAAGGCCAAAAACCATTCGACATGGCCTAAAAATCGAAATGAGGACAACTTCAGCCAAGACACTTAGGTAATATCTCCACCCAAAAAAAAAAAAACGAAACTAGAGCTAACACCCGATGGTTCAAAGGTTTTTGAACCCGAGCTCATTGAAAATTTACTCCGAGCAATAACCAAGGCAAAGGCGGCCAAAGTAGCTAAGCACGAAAAAGCTTGCATCGAAAATCAACACGTGTTCGTCCCATTCGCTTTCGATACTTTTGGCGCTCTCGCCCCTGACGCGGTGCGGTTTCTCAAGCAGGTTCAGCAGGTGGTAAGCAGTAACACCGCACATGTTAAGTGGCATAATTTTGTGTTTAGCAGGGTAGGGTTTGCTATTCAGAAAGGGGTAGCGGCGCAACTTGTTGCTCGTCTACCTGCCGTTAGTCTGTAATCGTCTCTGTTTTTGAATTTATTAATAGTTTTATTTTTAATTATGAGTTATGATGTGGATTTTATCATGCAGCGATTAAGGTGGTGATCCAATATTGTGCCATCGATACCTGAAGATTGCCTATCTCAATACCAAAATATCAACAGTAAGTCTACATTTGGTTTATTTAAGGCTTTGTGAACGATCATAGGAAGTGCTAACTTCATCTCTATCTCAAACTGATTTTCGCATTTTGTCAGGTTCGATACCATCCTTGAGATGTTCAAAGCACTAAGCATCGCACATACCCGGTATAACATTCGTCCCTACACTGTTAATTAGAAAGGTTGTTGGGTCGGGTGAAACAAAACCATAGCAGTGGCGTAAGAGTTATAAAACATCCATGCACACATTTTTTTATGAATATCGGATGTGTTGTTAATGAGATTGTTTATGGTTTGGGGTTGGTTATGAAACCATGGCTGGTTGGTTCATGTGTGGGTATAGGAGGGCTTATGTTGATGGTAATAATTATGAGTTGATGAATAGCCTTACTGTCGAAAAGAAGGAAACAAATAGTATAGGGGCTAGTGTGTAATATGGTGGTCTATATAAACACCATCTTTGTGTAACCCTAATCTTGTACAATACAATCCAATACAAACAAATTCCCAACCACAATATTTTTTCTCTATACCAAACAACATGGTATCAGAGCAGAGTTTCTGATCTGTGGATACTCTGTTCATCAATCTCAAACCAGCAAGACAAAAACAAACTTTGGAAAATCAAATCTCCAACCAAAAACCAAAACCAAAAATCGTTCAACAAACCGTTCAACCAAACCTTTCAAATCTGTGATTTCTCTGTTTTTCCATTGCCTCCGCCGGGAAACAGTCACATCGACCGCCAAAAAACTGCATTCTTCGTTGCCCCTTCTTCTTGTTTCAAATCTGCTTTTCAAATATGCGATTTCTCTGCTTCACATCGGCCCAAATCGCCAAGATCCGTTCACAGATCCAAAATCCAAAATCAAGTTTCGAAATAAAAGTCAAAGATCCGTTCCCTTTTTTTCGTTCCTTTATCCCAGTGGTTTCCTTTTTTTGAGCAAATACTTCCCTTAAATCATTGGAAGCTTCTTTTTTAAACCAATATGTATGTTGTAGGCCACTATTATCAAAGTTGTTATTAAATATCGAAAGTTTTTGATAAATACGCTGTCGGTCGATAGCGTAGTTGTTATTAGCAGCCTATTATTTGCGAGCGACTTTAAACTTGAACGCGAGTTCAAGTTGCCGGTGTATTTAATAAATACGCCGGTAAGATAACTTCGCTACCTAGCGGCGGTATTCCGAATGAAAATCTTGAACGCGAGTTCAAGTATCCAGCGTATTTGATAAATACGCCGGGTCAGTTGCTTGCTTAATAGCGGTACCTAGACAACGTATCTCTTACTTTCGGCGTACTTAATTGTTTATCAACTACGCTCGGGTGGTAAGTGTCTGGTATCGTTATTGCAAACAAAGTTCAAAAAAATATCAAAAGAGAAAAAAATGGAAATCAATCAGGGAAAAAATAGTTCTTGGATATTCGATTCTGGTGCCACTAACACCATGACGTTTGAATCGTTAGACATACGGTCAATGTCAAATCCTCAAAAAACTCAAATACATACTGCAAACAACGGAACGATGCAAGTGAAAGGAGGAGGAACAATTGAGATTTCACCAACTATGAAATTATCAAATTGTCTTTATGTTCCATCTTTATCGCACAAACTGCTCTCAATTAGCCATATTACCAAAGAGCTAAATTGCACGGTTCTAATGCATACTACTTTCTGCCTTCTATAGGATATCAGGACGGGTGTAATTATTGGACGTGGTACTGAGCACCAAGGATTGTACTACGTGGATGAAGTGACTCAACAGGGTACTGTGATGTTGGCACATGGAACCGAAAATCGAGAAGCCTGGCTATGGCATAGACGTTTGGGACAACCATCCAATGGTTATTCGCACCTTTTGTTTCCAAAACTCTTCCATTCAAACGGGAAAATAGATTGTGAAACTTGTCTTCGTGCCAAAAGCCATCGACAACCATTTAAACCTAGCAATACGAAAGTTGCTTCACCTTTTTCACTAATCCATTCTGATGTGTGGGGTCCTGCTCCTGTGATGGGGGGTAGGGTCTTCGGTACTTTATACTGTTCGTGGACGATTGCACTCGCATGACATGGGTATATTTTTTAAAAAACAAATCCGAAGTTTACGAAAAATTTATCACGTTTTATGCTATGATTCAAACTCAATTCCGAACTCAAATCCAAATCCTTCGATCCGACAATGGGGGGGGGGGGGATTTGTCAATACATCCATGAAACAATTCTTTAAAACCAAAGAATTAATTCATCAAACCTCTTGTTCTCATACCCCCAAACAAAACGGTGTTTCCGAACGGAAAAACTGTATTATTCTTGAAATGACTCGAGCCCTTTTAATCGAATCCCAGGTTCCTAAATCTTTCTGGCCGGAGGCAGTTGCAACCTCCGTGTATCTCCTGAATTGGCTTCCCACAAAAGCTCTTAAATTTAAGACTCACTAAGATTGTGTGTCTAAGTCTGCCAGTATTCCCCATCCTCTTACACTTGAACCTCGAATCTTCGGGTGTACCGCATTTGTCCACATACCCAAAATCAACCGAAACAAGCTCGGCCCATGTGCTGAAAAATGTGTATTTGTCGGCTATGAGATCGACCAAATAGGTTACCGGTGTTATAATAAAAAAAATCATCAAATGTTCACCACAATGAACGTTGACTTTCTTGAAACAAAATACTTTTATGACACCCAACTCAGTGGTCAGGGGGAGAACGAATGTATAGACACCCTGAGTTGGCTAACCCAACTTCCCTCATTTGAAGAAGTAACAACATAAAATCATCACAGTACTACGAGTCCTTCAAACACAGCCACACAATCTGCGGAGCACACTACCACTGAAGAAAGTCCATCCAACGTGATACCTAAGGTAAGAAATACTGAGGACCCTGGATGTTCTACGTTTTATAACCACGAGACAACAGGGGAACACATAGAACCGACAACAACGGAACTTACTCCATATTCTAAACCAGATGTGAAACAGGGTGAACCAGACTTGG
Source organism: Helianthus tuberosus (assembly GCA_030545235.1). Taxonomy (NCBI): domain Eukaryota; kingdom Viridiplantae; phylum Streptophyta; class Magnoliopsida; order Asterales; family Asteraceae; genus Helianthus; species Helianthus tuberosus. The sequence goes on from CM060351.1 coordinate 112,067,325, forward strand.
AAGAGGTTGAACAAGTCGTTGAACATGTGGAACCAGTTGCAGCAGAGTCAACCGAAAGATACCCTCTCCCTCCTAGAGCCAATAGAGTGGTCCCTCCAAAACGGTACTCGTCAGAGAGGGAAACCAGAACCTCAAGGTATCCTGTAGCTAATATAGTTAATGGGAACTTATCTAACAGTGCGAAAGCATTTGTCACCTCTCTATACTCCGAACAAATACCTGGTTCTGTAAAGGAAGCACAAGATAAGAAGAACTGTAAAGAAGCAATGGAAACAGAGATGCAAGCTCTTATGAAAAATAATACGTGGGAAAAGTGCATTCTCCCAAAAGGAAAGAAAACAGTTGGCTGCCGTTGGGTGTATTCAATTAAGTATAAACCAGATGGTTCTATTGGAAGATACAAAGCTCGACTTGTAGCCAAAGGGTACACTCGGACGTATGGGATCGATTACTCTGGGACATTTTCTTCGGTTGCAAAAATGGACACCATCAAAGTCCTCTCTCCGTGGAAGCAAATAAGAATTGGCCTCTCCATCAGTTTGATGTTACAAATGCATTTCTCTATGGAGACCTAGCGAAAGAAGTCTACATGGAAGCACCTCCAGGTTTTTCAGGGGGTTTTAAAAATGGGGAGGTTTGTCGGTTGAAAAAATCTCTATACGGGCTAAAATAGTCACCTCGGGCCTGGTTTGGAAAGTTCACATTGGCCATGAAAGAATACGGGTATTACCAAAGTAACGCTGATCATACCCTGTTCCTCAAAAGAAGAAACGGCCTCGTAACTTGCCTGATCATATATGTAGACGACATGATTATCACCGACAATGATGTGGAAGAGATAGCACGGCTGGAAAAGAATTTGTTTTCAAAGTTTGAAATGAAAGACCTTGGGAATCTCAAGTATTTCCTCGGAATAGAAGTTCTCAGGTCTAAACGGAGGATTTTCATCTGCCAAAAGAAGTATGTCCTTGGTCTCCTGGTGGAAACTGGTTTGATTGATTGTAAACCAGTAGATACGCCAATGGTGGTGAACCACAATCTTCACATGGAACTTAATGGAGAGCTTGCAGACAAAGAAAGGTATCAACGGCTCGTGGGCAAGTTAATTTATCTCTCCCACACTCGCCCTGATATAGATTATGCTGTTGGAGTGGTAAGTCAGTTTATGCACCAACCGCAAGTTACTCACATGGAAGCAGCTTAGAGAATTCTAAGGTATCTAAAGGGAACCGCATGCCATGGAGTGTTGTTCAAAGTAAATGGACATTTAAATTTTGAGCTCTACACTGACACCGACTAGGCAGGAGATAAGGGAAATCGAAGGTCAACATCAGGGTACTTCTCCTTGGTTGGTGGAAACCTTTTTGTTACCTGGAGGAGTAAGAAACAGAAGGTGGTCGCTCTGTCGAGTGCAGAACCAGAGTTCAAAGGCGTAGCTCGAGGGTTAAGCGAAGTTCTTTGGATCAGGAAACTTCTAGAAGACATTGGTTTCTCCCAAAGGGCAGCACCCAGTAAAATTATGTGCGACAATACAGCTGCAGTACAAATCTCAGAAAATCCAATTCAGCATGATCGAACAAAACACGTGGAGGTAGAGTGACATTTCATCAAAGAAAAACTGGAGGAAAGGATCATAGAGCTTCCGTATATATCATCAAAAGATCAACTCACAGATATTCTCACAAAAGCAGTCAACGGAAATGCTTTTAGTAGCTGTTTGAGCAAGTTAAGTATTGGAGATCCCACTACTCAACTTGAGGGGGAGTGTCGGAAAGAAGGAAACAAATAGTATAGGGGCTAGTGTGTAATATGGTGGTCTATATAAACACCATCTTTGTGTAACCCTAATCTTGTACAATACAATCCAATACAAACAAATTCCCAACCACAGTATTTTTTCTCTATACCAAACAACACTTACTCATTAAATAAGGTGTGTGGTCTATGGTGGTAGATGGTAGGAGTGCATGGGGGTGGCCGTAGGATTTCATGAAAGTGCACAGTTGCATGGAAATGAAACAAACCATGTATGCATGTGATGCAATGAGTTAAATGTTTAGGATCATGGTTTTGGGATAGCAATTGCTATCATATAAAAAATGATGATGGATGGGTATATCACGAGGGCTTGCCAAGATACTGGTGGGGTTATTAAATGTTTTTTTTTTTTTTTTTTTGAAAGTATTAATAAATTCGTAAAGTATTGGAGTTTTAATGTGTAGCAATGGCTACTGTATGGTTTGTGAATAAAGAGCTATGGGTTAGAACAATAACATGCATGCATACATATGAGATTTTGGGTAGGATGCATGCATACATACGTAGGGGGTGGTGATTGAGATTGTAGGTTGTTTTGGTTATATATATATATATAAAAGTGTAAAGTCCTATTTGAGTACTTGTGGTTTGTGCAGTTTAACCATTTGAATCTAAAAACAAAAACTGTCTTGATTTGAGTCCCTGTGGTTTCTAATTTTAACCATTTGAATCCAAAAGTAAACAACATCCAAATCAGAAACATTTGGTTTTTGGATTCATATGGTTAAAATTAGAGACCACAGGAATTCAAATCAAGACAGTTTTGGTTTTTGGATTCAAATGGTTAAACTGCACAAACCATAGGGACTCAAATAGGACTTTACTCTAAAAAAAGAGGTGATTATGAAACTTAGTTTAGTAAAAAAATCAGTTTACTGAAGTTAGGTATGGAACGACTAGGTGATGTGATCCGTAATGTGTAGGTTGTTGAAGTCAGTCTAGGATTTGAATTTTCGCTCTTTTCTAGTTTTGCTAACTCACGCATTTCAGTGAAGGTGAGTTCTATTGCCTCTTTTTTTTTTTTTTTTTTATGTTTTTGCTTAACTGCTTTAAATTCTAAATATGGTGCCTTACATATGTTTTATGGGTTAAATAATTGACAAATGATTAGGTGCCTACGTGTGTAAAGATATATTTTTTTATTGTTGTGCGTTTATGTTATTTTTCAAGGGTAGTGGAGCCACGACGGCGGCGCAAGGACCAGCGACAACAGCCACAACAAAACACGCGAGAGAGGTGGTTGGGGTGTTCGGGCGACGATGATGGTTCATGGGGTAGGGGGCCGACATGGTGGTGATGTGCAGGGGTGGTGGAAGACGGTAGTGACGGTTCGACGGAGGTTGCAGATCGTTGATTGTCGTGGTAGTGAAGACGGGTTGGTTAGGTGTTGGCGCAACTAGGGTTTCGCCTGAACTCGTGGTAGCAGTGATGATTTGCGACATCAGAGGCGACAAGCAATGGTGAACAGGCTCTCCGACGATCCACTAAAACACCCGGTTAGTGTATTCATTTCTCTTTGGAGCTGATTTCTTCAATCCACATATCTAACCTCGTATCCAATATGTAAAGATGGACTAGGTGGTTGAATGGTGCTGCCGACGTGGAGACGATCTCCGGCCGCCGGAAATGGTGGTTAGCAGTGGTGAATGATGGTGCTGTGTTAGAGGGAGGTGGTTGTAAACAAACTTGACGATTTGAGGTTGTTTGGACTCAAGTCAAAACTGGTCAAACCCGGGTTTGACTGGTCAATGCCGGGTCTCGATTAACACTGGGCAAAGCTCGAGTCAACGGTTCAAATTCGAGCGGCACACTTATTGAGGAGGCCTTTTCGTGTTGCTGTGAACGGTTCATACGAGTAGGTAACAGGCACAAAGTCTATTCGTTATGTTTTGCAGTTAATAGTTTGTATTATTAAACGTGTGGAACACCTAGCTCTAGAACTCGTCCCAACTAGCAAAATTGTTGAATTGTAAATATATAGTAATTATACGCAAAACATTCGAACATTCGGGTTGTATGTAAATATATAATGTAGAATATATTTTTATATATAAACTTGAACCAAGATATTTAATTTAACATTCAGACAGTTGATATATAGATTTGAACACGATGATTTTGGTATGAAAATGCATTGATGTTACTTGGACACTTGTTTATTGGAAATTGTCGACAACTTGTGTTGTCGGGTTTTTGTTCTATAAATAAACAAAGAAAACTCTGCCCAATTTTCAAAAGAATTTATAATATAACTTACGTGCTTTAAGACAAACGAAAATATATCGGGATTCAATAATTTTATAAAATAAATATTAAGTATATATTTATTTTGGATGACGCTTGCGACTCGCGAAACAAGTTTTTAATATTAAACTTGATATTTAATTTACCTTATACGGTTTTAGAAAAAAACAAATATAAGTGTCTATATTTATTTCGAACGATTAAACGAGTTTTGAAACGTAATCATAATATGATAATAAATAATATTCTTTGGGATATTATCGTATTATCCAAGTAAAACAGAATGAATTTATAACGATATTATTTTAACAATTATTAAAGATACGCAAGTGTGTCCTTGACCAAGTATTTTGGATATGTGTTTCCTACTTGTAAAATATATACTTTATGGGAACCTGGACAAGTCTACTTTATTTAGTCAAATTTTGTTGGAACTCAAAACACGGACCCGAGTTTACTTGAGAAAATGAAGACGAAATACCCTCACTTGTTCAACAAAAATCCTATAACGGATAACACAACTTGAATTTCGGTTCTTTTTAACAGGGGGAATAAAGTGAAACAAAGTCAGTATCAAATGTAATATTGTATAACAAATGCGTTTTAGCATAATTCTAAGATAAAACGCAATAGTTCACTATATAACAAATGTTTAGATAAGACACAATAAAGAAGATTAATACATTCAGATGATAATATAAAAGCAAGTAAGGATAAAACGCAATAACAAATGTAACTAAGAAAATAACGAATGATAAGATAAAACGCAATTTGTATTGTTTTCTTGCAAATTAAGCCTAAGTTAGCAAAAACAATGATCCATTTTTGTATGTTTTCTAGATGTTAAATTGTGACAATTAAGACTTTATATTAGAC